>JAECXP010000116.1:650000-1995000 GCA_018152965.1 Scaptomyza pallida | reverse complement strand
GCAAACAAACCTTGAATATTAAAATTGTGAAAGCGAGGATTGAAATTATGAACAAAATAGTAAAAATTAAAAAAAAAATTATCAAAAACAGTTCAGAAACGCCGAAGAAATCGCAGTTTGAAGTTTGGTCATTGGGCGAATACTCATGACAAATAACTGTACGCGTTACGTATGGGGTTAAGAGTATGTCCTAGTTGGGATTTCTCGACTAGAGCCTTCTTACTTGTTTTTTCATGTATTTTAAAGATTTCCATTCCATTCGTTCCATTCGTTTGCAGTGTTTTTAAACCACTGTGAACATATGTACATGCATTAGTATGTATAGTGTTATGTTATGAAATAAAAAACCTAGCTTTAATATACAAAAAACAGTGAAAGCTCTACGCGCGGAAAGCTTCCGCAGGCGGAATTTATAGTCTTATAGCATGATTTTCACACAAAATCCGCTTCCGTAGGCGAACATCTTAAGCAGGCGGACAAAAATACTTGAACTTTGGCTGTCCGCCCACCAGAGCTTTCACTGTAGTTACAAACATACGTACATATGTACATAAAGATTTATGTTTATAAAAAACGCAACTGGGCTGCAATTGTGACATGTAGCGCCTCAAAGGACGAGCGCTATTTAAAAAAGTGGGCAGTTGATCTGTTGAACGGATGGCGGGTTGATTAAAAATCACGCATACGCAACGCTGCACAATGCATTGCATTGAATTTATCGCTTGCGCGAGCGCTTCTGTGTGTGTGTACGTTTTTTTCATCGCTCTTTTTTTTATTTTTTTTATTTTGTGTCATTGAATGAAGCGCACTTAATAAGTGAAAATGCGCGTGGCATATTAAAAGTGACATATTTAACAAATAGCTTGTATAAAGTATATATGAATATGACAGACATACATACATAATCAGCGGGGGATAAATATACATATCTTCGTACATATGTATATGTTTTTTACATAATATAAACGTTATTAAAAAATCTATGATAATAAAATTTGTATAAAGAGCTGAAAAAAAACAAGAAGGCTCTAGTCGAGAAATACCGACTAGGACATGCCCTTAACATAACGCGTACTGTCATTTGTGTGTATTACCCAGTGACCAATATGAGCAAACTTCACACTACGATTTCTCCGGTGTTTTTTTAACCGGTTTTGATCAAACTTTTTTTAATGTTCATTATTTCATCCATATTTTCATTTTCACAATTTTGAAATTCTAGCTTTTTTTTTGTTATTTATCACATGTGTATATCGCTAACCAAAAATGTTATCGATAATTTGAAAAAAACTCATTCTGCATATGGTATAGTAAAGCTAAAGTTTCTGGTTAAATTCTCTAGCTTTTAGTCTCTGAGATCTTTGTGTTTAAACAGACAGACAGACAGACATGGCTAGATCGACCCGGCTGTTGATGCTGATCAAGAATATATATACTTTGTGGGGTCGGAGATGCTTCCTTCTGTCCGTTACATACATTTGCTCAAAAACATTTTACCCTTATTAACCCATTTTATGGGTTAAGGGTATAATAATAATAATAATAATAATCATTGTTTGGAGCTTTCCTCGTTGCTGTTGCAACAATTTTGCACTTTTGCACTTTTGCTCTTGGCATTAATTATGAACAAATTAATTAAATTAATTACTCATGCATATAGTAGAGTGCATTCGCTGGTGCACTCACTCGCCCTCGCATTCACAATCGCATAGAGTTTTGTGTGGTTAACACAAATATTTGCGCTGCTCGCTTGGGACACTGTTAGCTCAACAGTCAAGTCGATAAAGCCATGTCTGTCTAACCGTCTGTATAAACGCATTGATCTCGGAGACTTTAAGAGCTTAAGACTTCAGGCTTATATAAAATTATCGATAACACACGTGGTCGATATGAAAAAAAAAACCATATCAACATAACAATGTGAGGAGTGGATAAAATTATGAACATTGAAAAAACTTTGATCAAAATCGGTTAAGAAACACGAAGAAGATATCGTGGGTTAAAGCTTAATCATTTTCTGTGCACATACAAAAAAGAGTATGTCCTAGTCGACTATAGACTTCTTAGTTGCGTTCTTATCTTTTGCAGCTGCTCTACGTTTTCTGTCATCGTCGGCACTTTGTCAAAGACTGAAGAGTGTATACAAAGACTATTTGTCCCTCTTTTTTCAAATAAATGTATCTATATTGAAGCCAACATGTCTTTGTATAAGGACTTTTTGACTTTGAAGCCGCTGACCAAAACATTGGGAAAGACAAAAATAGAAAATACTGTCCCATAGCCAATTTGCAGTAGAAGTGGTCAAGAGATATGAAAACTCGAATAGGAGATACCTATTGACCTGGACATTAAAAAACAGAGATGGTTAAATCGTCTGATGATGTTGATCAAGAATATATATAGTAATTGTGGTCGGCGACACTTGTTTCTGTATGTAACATACTTTAGGACAAAACTAATATTCCCATTCTGCAGTCAAATAAATGGGCATGAGCATATTTTACAATAGTCAGAAACAACACCAGAAAGTGCAAGGCAAAAATACCCTGTTCCAATATTTAAAATTTAATATGTAAATATATGTTAAGGAAAATACTTATTAATATTTTTCGCTTTTTACTAAATTTGCACAAAGTTTATTTCAAGTCAAAAAGTTATACCCTTTAATTTTTGGCTGCAGCCGACGATTCATCAAAAGTCTAAAATTGACAAAATATAGCAAATTCGAGTTAATTATGAACAACAAAAGAAGTGAACAAATGGCACTTTTCAATCAAAACAAAATCGCTAACCATAATGACCGGTATGTTTGCTGCTCCTCTTTATGCACCTGCTGGATGCCAGAAAATAAAGCAAGCAAAGGCGCGCAAAATGAAAAGTCAAAAAAAAAAAAAAATGCAAAGGCACAAAAACAAAGGCGTAAACACAAAATAAAAAGCACAAACACTAAAATCAAAGCAAGCCCAATCGTAGTCGCATCTGTTGCGTTTGAGTTTTACTCAAGACCGATTTTTCATGTCTACACTTTCTATAGTCTTTGCTTTGCTTGTCATGTTCATGATACAATTATACATGGTCATGTTTATACTCACTATAGTCTTTGTCTATAGAGCGTATAGACCAATTTTGTCAATTTGGCCTTTTCCGAATAGATCTATCCTGTTTTCAACTGCCTTAGTCGGAAAAAAGTCGAACATCCCCTATCCGGAGTTCTGTCCTTTTTTAACCGACTTCAAAAAAGAAGGAGGTTATCAATTCGTCTGTATTTTCTTTTTTTTTTTTTTGGCGTTGTTACCTCAGAACTTGCGACTGGGTGAACCGATTTTGATGATTCTTTTTGTATTTGAAAACTGGTGCTTCCAGTGTGGTCCCATTTTTTTTTGTTTAGTTCTGGCAATGGCTTCATTAAGAAAACCGCATAGCTCTTAAAATTGCATACTTATTTATACGATTTTTGAGCTAGAGTTGCCAGATTAGTTGAGAAGTTAGTTTGGATGCCACGACCACCATTGCCCCCGCCTTTTTAAATCGGAAACGGCTGTATCTTTAACAGTTCTTGAGCTAGAGTCACCAGATTTGGTAGGAAGATAGACGGTGACATCTACCAAAGATCTGCATCAAAAATTGGAATGCCACACCCACCTTTGCCGCCCACCATTTAAAAACGAGAATTTAGTAATATTCCACAGTCTTTGAGCTACAGTCACAAAATTTGGTAGGAAGACAACTGACGACATCATTCCAGATTTGTTGGGAAGTTAGGAGACGTTGTCACCTCTGTTGAGTTAGGCGTTTCTGCCTTCCTTTGTTTGTTTCACTTAAACGACGCTATCTCATATGAGCAGCACGTTTAGAAAGGTCTACCCATATTCAGAAAACTTATTAAATACACCTTCAAAATCATTAAAAATTAAAAAATAAACAACAATTTTAACAAAAAAAAAACAACTTCAAAATAACTAAAATGCCCTAACAAGTAAAAAATAATTGAGTTTTCTTGTACAAGTAGTAAGAACTATTGGTATTTTTGGAGTCGGTGTCAGCTAGGGTAGGTTGATGGATGGTCCATATTGAATGGATTGATAGATAGCCATTCTGTTGTAAGAGAAAATCCGTTGAGTAAATGACTGGAATTTGAACTTTAAATGCGTTTTTCTCAAAACTGCGTTTTGCGAAACTGTGAATTTGTGTTTGTCAGTTTTACTGAACCGTGAGGAATGGGTCTAAAACAAAGCAGAATTAATAAATTTTTAACGTATCGGGGGGCAGCCAAGGTATAAACCTACCGTAGCTGACACCGACTCCAAAAATAACAATAGTTCTTACTACTTGTACAAGAAAACTCAATTATTTTATACTTTTTAGGGCATTTTAGTTATTTTGAAGTTGGTTCTTTTTTTGCTAAAATTGTTGTTCATTTGGTTCTCTTATCTGGAAATCTGGCATTTTTAGACTAAATTGTTTATTTTATATAACTTAAAATTGATTGTATGCATATAACGGCATACACATTACATAAATAAATATATACATATGTACACATATTGTTGTTGAAATCGATTCTTTGTTTTTATTAACACGTATGTGTAGAAAGGAATAAATGCCAAAAAAAAGTAACATTATAATGATTATTCTTGAGAATTAAAAATTAACAGTGAATTCATTAAATATTTAACTTCTTTCAATAATATTGACAACATTTGAAATAAACGCACTTAGACTTTACCAAAATATGTGATTCAAAATTACAAAGTATGTATATTGTTAATTACGGTATTTTAGTACTGTTGTTTGTTGTAGCATTTGACAACATTGTTAAACATCCAATTTTAGTGAAAAAATTGACTGGAGCGCTAGAATTTTATCAGCATTGTCGAGACTTTTCCAAGATGGTGTTGCAAAAACGGAATCACTTGTACCTTTAATATATTTAAGTACATATGATTTAAGTTCCTCTTCATGATATAGATCAGCCAACTTGAGCGTCGTAGCTGCATTTTCAACACCCAAATTCTCTGCTAAAAAGTTCAAACACATTGCCTTCAAACGCCCGAGATCGTATTTATCAGCAGCGGAAAGCAGTTCTTCAGTCATGTCTTTCAAATTCGGAGCGCATCCAGTGTAGATGAATCGAAGCATTTCAAGGACAACCTCGTGGCTATAATCGCTGATGTTAACACAATTCTGTTGATTCTCCTCCAATGGATGCTTAAACATGGCACCAAAAACTTTGCTTCGTGCTGTGTGCAATAAAATTCTTGTTACTATTGAGTTCTATATTATGTTGTAATTATTTCATACCTGATAAAATGACCTTATGCGCCGGTATCTCCTTGCCGTCGCCTGTCACAATTTTAACATCGGCGAACTCCTCTGAATTAAGTAAGGCGCTTAGATCGTTTAGTATATTGGGTTTGGGAACATTAAATAACAGTTGCTTGTTGTTGGTGGCAGGTGCATTAAAGAGAGTCACTTCACAGCGCATTTTAAGCGTGTCAGAAGGCGAAATTTTATTTGGCTCTTTATACAATTCGTTGTACGAAATGTCGCAATAGTAATCAGCTTTCCTAGATATAGCTATGTTTCCAATACTAATGTCAAACAAACATTTGAATTTGGAATAGGCCTTTGGGTTAACTCTATTCAATTCTAACCGCAAACTATAATAACCATTGTTACCGTTGCCTTGTTTGAGTTCTATGTAAAATTTATCATTACTATCTCCAGGAGTGGCAAACTGATTTGATCTAAAACCACAAATTTCACTCCAATATTTTGATAAGTCAAAGCTTTCAATATGCCAGGTGTGGCTAAATGTAACAATGTCACGACGAGTGCAACTAAAACTCTCCATATTTTCAATGTTAATAATTTTAATTATCTGCGTCCGTCTGCCTTTGAAGTTGTTGCTTTCGCCACAAAATCTAAATGAAACTTGAAATTGTAAAGTGTATAATTGTTGTTGGGTAATGTAGATGTTGTATAGTACTGATTTTTATTCCTCTGAGCCAGTGTTTATATACCCTGACTCATACATAAGATCATCCCTTAAATCTATCTTATCTATCGCTGAGTTTGTAAGGCTCAGCGTTGGTCTTAAATTATTATTATCCTTTCGCTGAGTATGTAAGGTTCAGCGTGGCTATTTAAAGATTACAAACATGTGCGTTGCACTTACAGATAGCCTAGCTGCTACCTGCTAGTGCGTTAAGTACAATGCATATGTGTAACCTTATCAATACTCATGTCATATGTACTTTATGTTAGGATTTTATGTTTGTACCTGAGCACACATGTGCAGCCTTGTTTACGTATGTTAATATATTATGTTCTTGCCTGAAAATTCTGCCGGGGCCAGAAAATGTGACGGCAAGTTATTGCTGCCTTTGGTTTTTTCTTTTATACAGGAATATAAAACTAGTGTAATTATTATTAATCCTAGCGAAATGTGCCATTTTGTTCGCTGTTGCAGTGACGCTAAGTTTCATCTTTCCTTTTCCTCTAATGCGCTGCATCTGTTTAATGACCCGATTTGCCGATTGTCATTAAAGTGTTCTGGAGGTCCAATGAGTGGTTTTCCCACAATAAAATGACCTGGTGTCAAAATGTCGTCCCATCCGTGTCTCTATTCAAGGTTTGTTCAACACAGCTTTAATTCGGCAAAGCTGTGTTGTAAAATCCTCGAATGTCAAGCTGTTTTCGCCGATGACCCGCTTTAGCTGATGCTTCACCGACTTCACTTCAGCTTCCTAAATTCCTCCCATGTGGGGGCTTGCCGGCAGAATAAAGTGCCACTTGATGCCTTTCTCATCAATTGGTTTCCACCATGTAGTGTTGTTTTATATTACTTGTTGCATTTGCGTCTGTTGCTATTGTTTTTTGATGCTACTTGATGTTCTTGATGTTGTTAAAACTGAATTGTTTTTTTTTCTATGCGGTGCTTCCTGTTGTTGTATTTTGCAGCTCTTGAGCGCAATTCTGCTGTGGTTGATCCATACCACTGCCAGGGCCATTTCGTTTGCAATTCTGACGACGCGGACTGTAGTTGTTGTAGCGACGCAGTCTAGGTCCACCTGGTGGACCGCCTGGACCACTACGTGGGGCACTACCGCGTGGACTACCAGGGCCGCCACCACCGGGTACGCGACAATACTTCTGACGTGGCTGGCGTGGATCCGACTGCATCTGCTGTCCATATAGCTTCTGCTTCTGTTGCTGCTGCTGCTGGGGTGATACCATATCATTACCCTCATCGCCCTTTTGCATGCGGCCGTTCTTCTTCATTCAATATTGGAAGTTGGATTGGCCGCTTCGTTGCCCTTCTTACCAACAACGACATTAAACTCAACAAGCTCCCCATCGCCTACCGAGCGCACCGTTTTCTTAGGATTGTTGCGCGCTATGGCACTCTGGTGCACAAAGACATCCTCTTTGGTGTAGTTGAACCATTTGACGGTGCCTGTAACTTTGGTGGCAATAAGTTCCTTTGGTGGCGGCGATGGCTTGCCCTGCGCCTGCTGTTGAGGGACTGTCATCTTTCCAGCTACGTTTGTTGTTGCTGCGCTGACTACCTTGTTGCTTGGTGATCTCGCTATGTTGCCGGAAACAATCCATCCAAGTTCAGTCTTTTGACCCAGAGTTTCGTTGATTTTCTTCACATTTCCTAGCATTATTCGGGGAAGTAAATCAACGCCAATGACAACATCAATTAGGCTGGGTTCGTTGAAATGTGGATCTGCTAGCTCGCAGTCTATCCAATCCTTTCTAATATTCATTTCGATTTTTTTCGGCAGAGCTCTCTGAAGCTTTGGCAACTTAAGTGCCTGCGTTGTGGTTATGAATTTGCTTGAAAACCTCGGCTTTATCATTGAGCAAACGCTTTTGTTCGTCGAAGTTTCAGTTGTTGTGCAGCTTCTTCCGAAATGAGCGTTTTTTGCGAGCCTCCATCGATCAGGGCTCTTAACTGCTCATAATTTCCCGACTTATTTTTGATTCGGATGAGCGTAGTTGCCAATAACGTATCATGCCCTTTAATTTGTTTAAGACAATTGCTACTGACGGCTTCATTTTTGTATGTTTCCTCATGAAGTATATTGTTGTGACCTTTAGATCATTGATTGCAAGTCCAATTCTTTTTGCAATCTTTAACGTTGTGAGTGCCCAAGCATTTCTTAGTCACAAATTCCTTGCGCTTTATATGTAACTGGCTCTGCTCTAAACTTCTGGCATCTAGTTATTTCGTGGCCATCCAGATGGTAAAAACGGCATTTTTTTTCTTTGCTTCTATAATTGTATGGACGACACTTTTTTGTACTGAGTCTATTGAGTTGTACAGTTGCTCAATAAACTCTAGCACATTGTCCAAGGACTGGATTTCTCTTGTCTTCTTTACATGTTGCTCGTAGAGTAGAAGGACTTCCGGAGAAAATCGTCGCAGCAGAATCTGTGCAAACAAAACATCAGCATCACTTGAAATTCGGCCTTTTTCTTTGATGATGTAGATGCACTCCGTCGCTGTGTCCAATAATGTTCGGATACTGCCTTTATCATTGTTCTTCAGCAGCTGATTTACGCAGTTAGCAAATATTTAGCGCGTATTTTCGTAGCGCTTGCATATTAGCTCCCACGCTGCGTTGTAGCTAGTTGCTGATCCTATTAATAAATGGCCGACGACCATTTTTGCTGCTCCTTTGAAGCAAGATTTCAGGTAATTCAGCTTTCTTGTATCGCTGATATCCTTCCTGTTGTGAATCACCTCAGAGAACATCTCGAAGAACGTTGGTCAGTTTTTTGGAATTCTATTAAAATGAGGAAGCTCCACTTTAGGTAGTTCTGGAACGTCTTCTTTTATAACGTGCAAGTCACCTAATCTTCTGTTTAGTTTTTTCGTGATTAGGTTGACATTGATCTCGTCGACTTCGAATGCAAATTTTTCATATTTTGCTTCCAAATCTGTTAGCTTCGACTGGACTTTGTTCCATAGGAAATTTAGCTATTCTTTGTAATCATAAATTTCCTCCCGGTTGCTCAGCTCTAGGTTGGCATACTACTCTAAGAGCTCTTTTATCCACAAGCTCTACCACTACATCCATTGGGCTTTGACTTCTTTGTGAGAACATTTCTTTTTGAGAATGTCTTGCCTTGGATGTTTCCGGTTGTTCGTCCATGTTTTTGTTTGATGCAGGTTTGGGAGCGTTCAAGTATTACGTAACGCAATTTGGGGGGGAGGGGGGGTCTCGTCAAACGTTACGATGCGTTACAAGGGGGGAGGGGGAGTCTTTCTCAACACGTTACGTAACATTCTGCCATACTTCGGTTATAAATTATTCGTAAATTACAAATATTAAACGAAAAATAATTTATACGGACGAAAGGAAATCTTTACTCATTTATAATTTCAAATTGAGCCAAGCAACACCGAATTGCGAATTCAGAATCATCGATATGAATTCAACAAGAGTAAGTTGGTTCTCATTGTACACTGAGGAGTGCGAAATTCGATGAAGCACTTATTAATAATAGTTATGATTTAAACTAATGGACTACAAATATTTTCTGAGATAAATAATTTAAACGGAATTAATATTGAAGTGGTGTGATGCTGACTGGATCGACAAAGACGAAGTTTATGCAAGTGTCTTAACAATTCCAGAGGCGTCTTTGTCTGCACTCCAAATGCCCGTGATGAAAGAGTCTGAGTGGCTAGCAAACCCGTGGACAGAGGAGCAGTAATTTATATAGAATTGTTTTTTATGGATCTACTTGGATACTTGGTAAATACTATTTTTTAATTTTGTTAGGAATACGATTTTATTGCGAGTACAATGTTTCATTTCAAGTAACTTTCTGTTTAGAACTGCAGTGCCAACGGGTAAAATAATAATTTCATTTTATTTTAAGAGTTCATTATTAAAAAAATAGCTAAAATAGAAAAATGTGAAGCCAAACAAAAAAAAGAAAAAATCTAAAAAAATTGTCACTTGAGTGTTACGTAACGCTTAATTGCGGGGGGGGGGTTAAGAAAAACGTTACGGTGCGTCACAAGGGGGGGAAGGGGGTCAAAAATCTTCAAAAATTGCGTTACGTAATATTTGAACGCTCCCTTTTCCGGCGATGGCGTGGTCAGTAACTTCGACCTTCATCAGAGACTTTTTGAAGGTCCTGATGTCTTCCATTATGACATCGTATATTTTTTCAGTAAAGTACTGATGTTCAAAGATGCCCATTTTTAACAGAGTTGCATGATTGGCAGTGAACTCTGCAATGGATTGTTGAATGTTCTCATAAATCTGAGACTGTTTTTTTAGCAATTCAACATTTTTCGACGGCATCTTTGGTGTAATTTGGATAATTTTTTTTTTTTTTAATTTATACTTTGGTTTCGCCTAGTTGATCGCGCTGTGCCTCTACTCACAGCTGTATTGGAAAACAAAAGTTAAATAAATTCATACTTATTTTTTTTTATCACTTTACACTTTTACAAAAACGGTGGTAGAGTTGCGGTGACTCGAAGGACCAAAATGTATTAATGATTCCTCAAATCTGGCTCGAAGGACCAAAATGTATAAATGATTCCTCGAATTCAGCTCGAAGGACCAAAATGTATAAATGATTCTTCGAATCCGGCTCGAAGGACCAAAATGCATAAAATCATCCCTTAAGTCTAACTTATCTATTGCTGAGTTTGTAAGGCTCAGCGTTGGTCTTAAATTATTATTATCCTATCGCTGAGAATGTACGGTTCAGCGTGGCCATTTAAAGATTACAAACATGTGCGTTGCACTTACAGATAGCCTAGCTGCTACCTGCTAGTGCATGTGTGTAACCTTATCAATACTCATGTCATATGTACTTTATGTTAGGATTTTATGTTTGTACCTGAGCACATATGCGCAGCCTTGTTTACGTATGTTAATACATTATGTTCATGCCTGAACACAAAGCATTTGCTTATGTACATAAATCGATGAGTATCAACTTGATATAGTATGTACGCGATATAGTATGTACCCGATATACACTTGCCGGCTGTATGCAGATGGTTTTATGTACAGATTTACTTAACTATAGTAAAAGAACTTCCTCACGTGAAGAGATAGAGCAGCTTTCTATAGACGTGGGCAAAACTATCTTGAATGCCTATCATTCAAGCTGTCCTTTAAAAAGTATAAGATCCAGCAGGGATAATCCATGGTGGACTAAAAAGCTAGGACTTCTTCGGGTGGAGGTTAGGAAGCTGTTTAACGCAGCTATAAAGTGTAATGACAAATGGGATTGTTATACCAGGAAGCTTACTGAGTATAACAAGGAGATACGCAATAGCAAACGAGATCATTTCAGGAAGTTTTGTTCCACTCTAGAGCAGGCCTCGCCCGCTGCAAGAGTGTTCAAAGCCATCTCGAAAGGCAAAGTGCTCTTGGAACTTTGCCTTAAGAGACAAGATGGGACATTCACGGATAATGAGGTAGAGAAGACCGAACTTCTCTTGCAAACTCATTTCCCGCTATGTAGGACCCATTACTGATAGTGATAGCAGTTACGTTCAGGCATCTGGAAGAAGACCCGACTTTAAACTAGCTGCGGAAATCGTAACTGAGCATAGGATCAGATGGGCAATCGGTGCACTTAGTCCCTATAAAGCCCCGGGGGTTGATGGCATCCTTCCCATTCACTTACAGAAGGGCATCGACCCTCTCATAGTTTTCGTAATCAGAATCTTCCGAGGTAGCATTGCCCTAGGGTACATACCTATGGCGTGGAGGACGGCGAGGGTGATTTTCATCCCGAAGGTAGGAAAAAAGGACCCGTTTCTTCCTAAATCCTTCAGGCCAATCAGCCTTACCTCATTCCTGCTAAAAACTCTAGAGAAGATAGTAGACAATCACATAAGATTGGTGCACTTAGTGGCTAAGCCACTACACGCACATCAACATGCGTACTCTTGAGAGAAAAGGAGTGGAATCAGGACTCACGTTCTGGTTAGGCAAACTCCTGGGCTCTCGTACAGCAGAAGTTACCGTCAGTAATTCGACGATCAGAGCTCAAACCACCAGAGGCAGTCCTCAGGGTGGTGTCCTATCACCTCTCCTCTGGAGCCTGGTGGTGGATGATCTCTTAGCTAAGCTTACGGATAATGGATTTCGGTGTCTTGGCTATGCTGATGACATTACCATTATCTGCAAAGGGAATTTTGAGAGCACACGATGTGATAGAGTCACCTTGGGTCTACAACTTAGCTTGGACTGGTGTAGGGACGTGGGGCTGAGCATCAACCCAGCAAAGACCACAATCCTTGCCTTTACAAATCGGTACAAGCTCAAATCTATTAGACCCATAATCATTGGGGGTACAATTATACCTTTGTCCACGGAGGTCAAATATCTGGGGGTCAGACTAGATAAAAGACTTCTCTGGAAACAGCATGTGGAGATTGCTGTTCGGAAGGGAACCTTAGCCCTGATGAGCTGCAGAACTCTTGCAGGGAAAAACTGGGGGCTTTCACCTAAGATTCTGATGTGGATGTATACTGCTATGGTGAGGCCCATGGTGTGCTACGGAGCAGTGGTCTGGGCTGGACGCATGGACCGGGAAGGCGCGAGAAAGCAACTGGGTAAACTCCAGAGGCTTGCCTGCTCGTGCATCTCGGGAGCAATGCGCACCTGCCCAGCCACGGCTCTTGACGTACTACTTGGGCATATGAGATTAACGGGAGCATTAGCAACCGAATCGGCGGCAGGAGCCACGGGTTCACTTTTAGAATACCCACAGGATGCGCAGATGGCGCAATTTAGCTTCAGTAAGCTCTTTAAGATAGAGCTTGGCAATAAGGCAGATTGGACCAGCCTGTCAACTACCTATAATGTGAAAACACATGCTATTAGGTGATACACAGATGGTTCACTTACAGAGGAGGGGGCTGGGGTCGAAGTCTGCGGACCTCGACTCAAATACCATGAAACTCTTGGCAAGTTTACTAGTATCTTTCAAGTGGAAATACTCGCAATAGAGAGATGTGCTCCTTTCAACATAGACAGAGGGTACGATCGCAGGGACATTGCCATTTTTTCAGACAGTCAGGCGGCAATAAAAGCACTAAGTGCATATAAAATTGTCTCAAGGCTGGTTTGGCAGTGTATAAAATCACTTAACAAGTTGGGGGCTAATAATAGAGTCACCATCTATTGGGTCCCTGGGCACACGGGAATTCCAGGTAATGAGGTAGCACACCAAATGGCCAGGAAGGGGGCAAGCACTCCTTTCTACGGGCCAGAACCTTTCCGTGGGCTGGGCCCTGGTGTCATCGAGCAGAGCAGTCGCTCTGACCTCTGGTCTGCTAGTGAAAACGTCTGGCTGTGCTCGCAGGGGGCGAGACAGAGTCAAAGGCTTATAAGTAACTAGCTGATACCCGGTGCACTTCGCTACACCTATATCGATTAAAACTCTTAATGGTTTTTAGTTTGTGTTATACTTATTTTTCTAAAACTGTAACTTATATTTGCAAAAATTTATAGTCAGCATCGGCAAATGGTAAGAGCGAGCCTGCTCGGTGGTATATTTGTCCCTGAACCTTGAACGTCGGCATAAATTCATCTCTAATGATTTTTGTTGCACCAAAATAAGTCATTTGAAAGCATGAATTATATGCTTGAATATTCTTCAAGAAATGCTTAGACGTCGGCGATTCTCCAGTGATCAAGGAATGTAATGGATCGGCAGCTGTTTCTCCTCGAAACTTCGCAGCATTGCAATGCGTACAGATAATACTCATTGCTCCAATGTCACCATGCAGGCTGTAGTCGCAGTCAGGATCGTATTGTAAGCCAGCATATTCCATTTGATCGCGAAGGCGAAACGGAACTCTGCCTTCACGATAATTTGTACCTACTCGTGATCGCCGTGCAAGACTCTGTGCAGGTACAGTGTTAACCGATCTATTTCGTTCATTTCGCTCACGCTGCGATGCATTTGCTTGCGTGCGTTCATATTCAGTCCGATTTTGTCTTCGTATAGCCACATAATTTGCTTCACGCGTTCGGCGCCCGTTCATAAATAAACACGTTGCTATAGAGCCGATTCTCGACTTCCACGACTATCGGCCTAATAAATACATACAGTCCACTAGAAAATAAGTTTAAGAATAAAGAGTATTAAAATAGTACTCAAAGAAGAAAGTTGTCTTGTTTTCATTGGTCCTTCGATCCGGATTATTCGCTGTTTTGCTTCCCCCACCAGTGGTAAGGGGCAAACAGCAGGATGATAGCCGAACTTGCGCTTACAACGCAATGGACTTTTTGGTTTTGCCGTTCTAATCTTACAAATTAGAGCTGCTTAAAAAACCAGTGCCAGTCCGTCGCTAAATTTAGTGACGAGCGGGTATCAAGTATTAGAGCAGAAAGTAGTGCTAGGCCGTCGCTACTTGAGACTAGCCAATACCTGATATTAGTGCACAAGAAAGGACGTCTCAGAAGTCGCAGCAGACAACGTATTCTAGAGCGTCCAACAGCAGTCGGAGCCGACAGCGCAACTTAGAGCGCCCATCAGAAGTCGCAGCCGACAGCGCTACTTAGAGCGCCCAACAGAACAGCCGACAGCGCAACTTAGAGCGCCCAGCGCAAGATCAGCAGCTATCTCTAAGGATTCTTAGCAGAGTTTAAGGCTCGACACATCGAGAAGCTGCAAAAGTAAAGGGACATGACGCCGAGCCTCACCTTTGTGGCCCCCGGCAGAATGTTCATATATAAACACGTTGCTATAGAGCCGATTCTCGCCTTCCGCGACTATCGGCCTAATAAATACATACAGTCCACTAGAAAATAAGTTTAAGAATAAAGAGTATTAAAATAGTACTCAAGGAAACAAGTTGTCTTGTTTTCAGCGCCCTATATTTGCTCACTTGGCTCTTGGCATTTTTTCTTTGTGTCAGAAAAAAAACTTCAAGAGCTCAAAATTAACGTTTTTTTTTAAGTACACGCACAATAGTTATCGCAGCACGTACAAAATAAAATGACTACAGTAAAAAATATTGTTTACATTCAACACTGAAAAAATTTTAAATTTGACAGCAAAACCCCTGTTTTCTATTTAAAAAATTTGTTTCCTTTTATTGAACTCATTATAAAATATGAGATAAATGAAGAACTGGTATACCGATTTGGGTCGAAGTTCACACAAACCATCTACTAAACAGTCCGAACAATGCCTAAAAATTTGGTTTCAATAGGTGTGCTCGTTCTTGCGGTTTTAATGAACAACGAAAACTGCCACTTATTTTTATATATATAGACTACAACAAGACGAGGACTGAAGACTGTCTGAAGCTGAGCAAGGTATCTCTTCGGATTGTTACAGGCTTCTTGACGGGACACTGCAGATTGCGTAGGCATTTACAAAGGATACTCATAGGCAACGAGAGCACTTGCAGGCTCTGTCTGGAGGGGGTCGAAACTCCAGAGCATCTATTAGAAGAGTGCCCGGCCATAGGTCGGCTGAGATTATCTCAGCTAGGGCGGGTCTCACTTAATTCTGAAGAGATGAGGGCTCTTCGTCCAAGCGACATCATCGCGTTTCTGCGATCGATCGCACTATACGAGGAGCTGTAGCTCATACACTAGGAAGAGGGCACAATAGATCCAGGTGGTCGCAGTGCACAGACCTCCACTTCATAATAATAATAATAATATAATCAAACAATACCTACATATTGTGTACAATAGCTTTGTTCGATAGCTTTCCTCAGACATATGCAAAGTTTGATACATTTTCTCTTTTACTCTCTCTCTCTCCCTCTCTTAATTTCTATGTCGTTTAATCAGTGCTGCCAACTTAGCTATTTCCCCGTTAGATCTAGCGGTTTGTCATTGTCAAATGCGGGATAAATTACAATCTAACGGCTAGCGGTTAATTTAGCTATTTTTCAAGTAAACCTGGCGTAATTTTAGCTTTTTGAAAACATCTTGTAACTTTATGTATTTTCATGCTTTCCGATGCCACACTTGAATATTTAGTGTTATTTTTTCCAAGTGAATGGCAAAAAACATCGATAAGCCATAGAGAATTAAAATGTATCGTTTGTGAAATTAATTTAATTGTGGTAACCATCGCTAACGAGGTATTTCACAATTTCTGAGTCGACGTGATAAGTGGGATAAAAATGCCGAAAATTTATAAACAAAAACCGCGAAATGCGTGGATGCAAGACCCTGCATTTAAAGATTGGCTGGCTATAGATGCAGCCGATAATGAAAAATGCTTTTGCAAATATTGCAAATCTAGCATTAATGCCAAACTTTCGGATTTGATCGCACATGCCAAGACAGCGAAGCATAAGTCTTCTTCAGCATCATTTGCACAGACGAACAAACTACCTTTTGTAGTATCACATGTGCCAGTAAAAACCTGCCAACAAGAGGCGGCTTTATGTTTATATATAGCCGCGCATTCATCGGTCAGCCCAATTGACCACTTGGGATTGTTGTGCGGAAGCAAATTTGAAGACGGCAGTGCAGTAAAACTGCACAGGTCAAAGTGCACGAGCATTATTAAAAATGGCTCCAAACTTCATGGAGCTACTTAGAGATGATATAGGCGATGCCAGGTACAGCTTGCTACTTGATGAAAGTACAGATATAAGTGTCTGCAAGATACTTGGTAAGTCATAATGCTAATCATTCTAGAACACAATTAATCTGAATCACCTTATATATAGGTGTTGTCATAAACTATTTTAGTACCACACGGAGCGCCATGGTCTCAACTTTTTTATCCGTAATCCGGCTCGAGGAAGGCGACTCCAAATCGATTGTAAGCAGCCTCTGCCAGGAGCTAAAAAACATAAAATTAAACCTTGGGAATTTGATTGGAATCGGCACGGACAACGCAAGTGTAATGGTTGGTGCTAAACAAAGTGTTTACACGGAGCTTAAACAAAAGGTTCCGTCCCTTATTTTGATTAAGTGTGTGTGCCATTCACTACAGTTAGCTGTAAATACTGCTTGCAAAAATTTTTTACCTGAGGCCTTAGAATACCTAGTTTATGAAACTTATAATTGGTTTTCAAAAAGTGCAAAGCGGCAATTTGATTATAAAAAAGTTTATCAGCTCATTAATTCCGAAGAGGTAAAACGTTATATGTTTTTTGTATTGTTCGACTTTAACAATTGTGTCTGTTCAGATCTAGTTAACATGTGTTCACCTGTAGTTTGTATAATGTGGTGTTGTACTTTATGTTTACATGTATATATTTTTTAAATATGAATAACATGAACTTTATTTTAGGATCCTCTCAAAATACCTCGAGTTTGTGACACAAGGTGGCTATCAATTGAAGTTGCGGTAACCCGAATTCTTCAGCAATGGATTGAGCTAAAGCTCCACTTCAGCATTGCTGCAACGAATGAAAAATGTTTCAAAGCACAAACGTTGCACCAACTTTTTAGTGAGGATGTTAATCATTTGTATCTGCTGTTCTTGCAGCCAGTGTTAGCTCAAATGCAGCATATCAACAAAATTTTTCAAACTAGCACTGGAGACTCAAGCAAACTGTTGAAAGATCTCGTGTATGCAATTAATTCATTAAAGTGCAAAATCATTCCGCCTGATGTTAATATTGATGTTTTAAAAAACGATTTTCAACAATTTGTAAAGCAGGATTGCTATTTAGGATATGCGTTCGAAACAAAGCTCAAAGAGTTGAAGAAGAGCAACGCAGTTGAGGCCGAAATTCGATTGAAATGCTCCGGCTTTATTGTTGCATTAATTAACGAGCTTAAGCAGAGGTACATGGCTTTAAAGTAATTGTTTTTATTTTTTTATTAAAATTCTAAATTTTTTGTAGATTGCCTGACAATTTTGAAATTCTCCAGCAAGTTGATTTATTTTCCGTCGAGAAAATATTATGTGCCAAGAAGGCTGAAATTGTGCACATACTCGAGCACTTCAAGGTGGAATCATCTAATATTGAAGAAATTCTTTTTCAATATGCCAACGTCCACCTCATTCAGTGGACCAACTTAAGCGACACCACAAGCTTTTGGGCGGAAGTGTCCAAATACAAGGATGCAGCTGGAATCAAAAGATTTTCGGCACTGGCATCATTTGCGCTAAGCCTTTTATCTCTGCCATGGTCTAACGCAGAGGTAGAACGAGTTTTTAGCCAAATGAACATTGTAAAATCAAAACTGCGAAATTGTATGGCCGTTCAAACATTAAACTCCATCTTACACATTAGGTACTGTATCTGTTCAGCTCATATTTTATAATACAAAAACATTTAATTTTTCATTTGTAGATACGGACTACGCCGGGCGGATAAATGTTGTCACAATTATGAAGTGCCCGCAGTCGTCTTGAAGAAGATAGGAACTAATCAATCCTATATAAATTCAACAGATGAAGAAGATTTTTTTGACGACTTTAAAAAAATTCTTTATTAAATATTTGAATATATCGTTTACTAATCTAGCGTTTCTTTTAAGCTACCCACTAAGTTTTCTGGCTATTTCTAGCTTTTTTCAAAAACAATTCTGGCTTTCTCATGACCCAAAGAGTTGGCAGCACTGCGTTTAATTATATTCGTATGCATTCTTTTCAAATGACAATCACTATCGCATTCATCGATCTTAAAATATAATCAGCTGATGCCTTATCGATTGTTTGCATTTGATATTCAATTACGTTGATTCAGTTGTTCAGGTCATAATGGAATAACATAAGGTGGTCCCGTCCGCAAACTACATTCCTTTATCGTGTGGTAGCGACATGTGCG
Organism: Scaptomyza pallida; assembly: GCA_018152965.1. Lineage (NCBI taxonomy): Eukaryota > Metazoa > Arthropoda > Insecta > Diptera > Drosophilidae > Scaptomyza > Scaptomyza pallida. Next base: position 1,976,237 of record JAECXP010000116.1, on the reverse strand, counting down.
AGTGAGATGAACATAGCACTGTTAGCGTAAATGAAACGCTGACAGCGTCTGTAGACTAACCCTAGGCAGCCCTTTTGTGTACCAAACAAACAACATAAAATATTTTAAAGTCTGAATTTTAATAATTTGGAGTTTGCCATTAAACGTTGCTTTTGAGTTTGAAAAGCTATTTTTTTGTTCAGATTCTTAACCCTAAAATAAATTCTAATTTTAAAATAAAACTTTTTTATATTTAAATTAATATTAATTTTTTCTGCAGCTTTCATTAATTTTTCGTGAATATTATTTGTTAAATTAAACTCTTTTTTAGAATAAAATTAAATATATTTTCTAATTGAACAAGCTGTTGCTTGAATTCTTCAGATGGCTTTTTAAGGCCGCCACGGGACACCTCATCCACGTAGGTGAACGTATTATTTGCTACGTCATTTTCAGCCAGTCTCAATTTCTTTATAAGGTACCCTGCAACATATTCGATGGCATCCTCCGCCATCTCGTCTAGGTACCCATCGACTGGAGTTGGTATCTCTATGTCACCCACTTCTTCAGATTCTAACTCTTCAGTGTTATTTTCAGTATTTTCGATATGACTGGTAACTGAAGAACAGGTGCTTATATTAAGCCACTCGGTGTCATCGGCTTCGACGTTTCCATTACCAGACAATAATTCTGTATTCTTAGCTGCATAAAATATTAAGGCACGTTAGGGTTAATAAATGTTCAAAACAAAATTCGTCCGCACACAACCTTCGTGTTCAACAAGCAGTCAAGCACTGACAATAACACCCGAACGAGAGAGCGACTCGGCTGTTACGGGACCACCTTATGTTAATTACATTATGGTTCAGGTTACAAAGAAGGGGACTTTTAGCATTGGCATTGATATGACTCATAATTTTTGTTTATTTTTTGTGCTGCTTTGCACTTTGTACCCTGAACACAATGAAGAATAGAAGAATGAGTATGATAAACTTTAGCATCAGTATGTAACATGCAAATAGAAAATTACAAATTTATTGAAGCCTCATGTGTAGTCGAAGCTGTGACATTATTTTAATATACATATGTAAGCAATATAAAATCAATATCAGATTTAAAACCAAAAGTCTGTTTATCAATAATTTTTCGTACACATAAGAGAAGTGTTGTGGCTTTGCACTTCAATACAGGCAAAGACAACGATAAAAAGCAGAATAAGCAACAACAAATTTTGTACTCAGTATTTTTTACACAAACAAGAGAGCAAGGGGATTAGGCTGCTCTTGATCGGTAAATGTTTGTATGTATGCATATAACGGCGTACACATTACATACATATGTATGTACATAAATATATGTACACGTATTTTTGTTGGGATAGATTCTTTGTTTTTATTAAGGCGTAGAAATAAATCAATGCAAAACAAAATTATACATTATAATGATTATTCTGGAAATTTAATAATTAATAATGAATATTTAACGTTTTCCAATTATAACGAATTTAGTATGAACGCACTTAGACTTCAAAATATGTGCTCAAATATGTTCTTAACTTATTTTTGTTTTGTTGTTTTTTTTTTTGTTTTTTTGTGACAAGATAATATTATTCATCCAATTTCAATAAACAAAATGACTCAAGAACTAAGATTTTGTCAGTTGTTGCGAGACTCTTCCAGCTAGATGTTTTCAAAACGCTTGCCCTATTATTTTTGATATATTCAAGTACATATGATTTAAGTTCCTCTTCATGATATAGATCAGCCAACTTGAGCGACGTAGCTGCATTTTCAACACCCAAATTCTCTGCTAAAAAGTTTAAACACATTGCCTTCAAACGTCCGAGATCGTATTTATCAGCAGCGGAAAGCAGTTCTGCAGTCATGTCTTTCAAATTTGATGCACATCCAGTGTAGATGAATCGAAGCATTTCAAGGACAACTTCGTAGCTATAATCGCTGATGTTAACACAATTCTGTTGATTTTCCTTCAATGGATGCTTAAACATGGCAGCAAAAACTTTGCTTCGTGCTGTGTGTAATGAAATTCTTGTTACTATTGAGTTTTATATTATGTTGTTATTATTTCATACCTGATAAAATGAGCTTGTGCGCCGGTATCTTTTTGCCGTCGCCTGTCACAATTTTAACATCGGCGAACTCTCCTGAATTAAGAAAGGCGCTTAGATCGTTTAGTATATTGGGTTTGGGAACATTCAATAATAATTGTTTGGTGGTGGCAGGTGCATTAAAGATAGTCACTTCACAGCGTATTTTAAGCTTGTCAGAAGACGAAATTTTATTTGGCTCTTTATACAAGTCGTTGTACAAAATTTCGCAATAGTTATCACCTTCCCTAGATATAGCTTTATTTCCAATTCTAATGTCAAACAAACATTTTAATTTGGGATAGGCGTTTGGGTTACCTTTTTTCAATTCTAACCACAATTTACCAAAGTTGGTATTGACGTAAGAACTCAATTGTATGTAAAATTTATCATTACCATCTCCAAACTGATTTGATTTTAAGCCATTAATTTCAATGAAATTTTTTGATAAATTAAAGCTTTCAATGACCCATGTGTGCTCCACTATGGTAAAGGCACGACTTGTATGGCTGAAGCTATTCATTTTTGTGCAAATAGTTCGATTTTGTTGTTGCTTTATTTTAGGTTTATCTGCGACTCGAACTATTGTTCCGCTTTTGCAAATGAAACTAGAGATGACAATATTGCTAGTATCGATAGTCACTCTATCGATACCTTGCGACCGATAGCCATCGTATATTGGGGTGTTCCTTATGATGATTTCGATAAGTACATTAATTGGAATAAAAATTTAAAATATGTAAAACAAGAAATAGAAAGTATAGAATTTGTAAAAATGTATTTATTGAACTGAATATTAAACATATTTTTATATAAAGTTTCTTATACCTGATATTAACAAAAACAAGTTGAATCATCAAAATTTTCGTTACCAAGCATACCGATGAAGCAATTTAAATGATTTAAATTTAGAAACAACAGAAAGCAAGTTTGGTTTTATACACTGTTAAAGTTAAGTAAAAGCTTATTTGCAGCAAAACATAAATCTATGAGGCGTTTTCACAGTACAGCTAGAAAGAAAACCGATTTAACGATTAGTAAAAGGAAATATCACTTTTTCGCTAGTTTTTATACTTTGATACCAAAGGTATCATAGTATATTGGGTTGTGCAATGTCCGTCATTGTGTTTCTCCGCCCGTCCGTCTGTCCGTATGAACGCAACTTTTTTCTTTAAGCTAGAGCCTTGCAATTTTGCAAATATTTTGGTACATGTATTCGTCAAAGTGTTAAATTTAGTTCTCTACGACATCAGGGGGCCTGGGAAATCGATAACAAGTCGATACACCACGATATGCAAATCGATAAAACACATATATATCCCACATTTTGGGCAAGACAAAACAAAAATGTCTGTGTCCTCTACAGTTTTGAAGCTATTGCCACCTAATTTGGTATAAAGGTAGATGCTGACATCTGAGAATGATATGCATTAAAGTTTGGGATGCCACGCCTACCTTTACCGCCCACCTTCTAATCTGAAAACTCCATATCTCTCTCAGATTTTGCGCTAGAGTCTCTAAATTTGGTAGGAGGATAGAGGGTGTCATCCGCCAACTGCATCCAAAATTTGGATGTCACGCCTACCCCTTCTGCCTGATTTGTATACCCAAATTCCCCATATATAACTATTTGCACACAGAGTCCTTAACACAGCTATAAAAACTGGTATCAAAGTATATCGTAGTCGGTTGCGTCCGACTGCAACGTTTTTACTTGTTTTTGCTTAAATTGCGTTGTTTCAGATAATATAACTTGTTTCCTCATTATAATATGGTTTATATTATAAGGCCCAATTTCTCAATGTCCGGTTAGGTAAACTAACTGACGTGTAGTCAAATTTGAGTTTCTCAATGTTCGGTTAGGAGTAAATTAAAAACAAACTAACCGGAAGGCTGGGTCCCGCTTAAAATTTAATAGTGCATTTCCATTATCCAGTAACAGTAAAACTTATCGGACATTTGCCAATCCTAGTAAGAATAATAATCTAAAACTTAACTTTTTAACTTTTTAAACCTTTTTGTCGAATTTTATTGGCAAACATGCATGGTCTGCAATCTTTGTTGCTTGTAATTCAGAAACAATATACAAATTTAAATATTGTGCTAACCTTTGCACATTTCAATCAACGAGTATGTACTAGTAACAGAGATGTAAAAAGAACTGGCGAAAAAATTTTACTCGCCCATGCTCTGACCTGACGACGGGTCGTAGGTAGAGAAAAGATAGAACAGCTGCTTTTGTTTATACTTCTGTGCTGGCCGCCGCATTTGTTGTTTTGATTTTTTGCTGCTTACGTTTTGGTGTACTTATTTGGCTGCATGTGAACACAAAACGTATCGCAGGTCAGGCACGCCTTGTGTATATGCATAAATGTGTACCCAAAGGCTGGCTGTTGTAGCTGATATGTATGTATAAGCTGCACAACTAGAAATACCCATTGTCCCAATATGAAATTAATGGCATGGACATTTTTGCAGTATGCCATTCAATTAAAAGGGTTATAAATATATAATTTTAAATACGAAAAACGTTTATTTTATTGTTAGTTATATATTAATATTTAGCCACTAATAATTAAATATATATAACCAACTAATTCCAAAATTATAAGAAAACGTATTTGAAGGAATCAAGCTAGGGTATTTCATTTTCAGGTGTGTTATTGTACAAAGTTACTATATAGTCTGTACCACCCAATTACCACAGGTTAGCTTAAGGCAACTGAAAAGAATAAATATCAAAAATCTCGGCAAACGAAGCCAGCACAAAATGAAACGCATCACACGCATACTAATACTTATGCATTTTTTACTGTCCCTGTCTTACAAAAGGCGGAAAGCAAAGAGCAAGTGAAACAAAACAGCCGCATACATAAAATGACCAAGCTCAAGTTCTGCGACAGCACAACTACAATAGGCAAAGCTAACAAGACGCAGCAACTGCGCTATGTTCAAATACCCTTTCTTGCAATATTAGGTGGAAATCAATGAAACCACTAACATATAATTTAAATATAACACATAACTTATTTTGACTATTTTAATGCAAATACCCTTACTCTAGGATTAGTTAACAAACTCATAATAAAATGTCTTTATTATTCATACATGCCCTACCTAATTAATAAAAAACTTGCAGACTTTAATGCTGAAATTATATTCTAGTATCTTATGATTACCCATTTATTTACGCAAAGTTCATAAAAATTCTATACTACCCTCCCATGTAGTTAAGCAGCCAGTCGATTGAGGCAAAAGTGTAAAATTGCCAAACTCAAGCAAAGTCAAGAGTTTGACAACAACACAAGAAGAAACGAACAGCAACACATTATTGCTGTCGCTTTCTTCGCACACTTTGCCATCAAAACAAAGTGAAAAAAATGATCGCCGTTGATTCTTTGTCACCAGCTGTTTTCAAAAAGGCGTCACATCATTTGAAAATTCAGACGCCGCCAACTTAACTCGCTATGTTCCCCTGTTAGAGCAGAGTGTTTTCTGTTAAAGTTGCTGTCTCTGGTTACCCCTCTGTTAGTATTATATACTCTTTGATTTCAATCACCAGTTTTATCTATGTTAACTAAATGTTATCAAACAACAGCGATATTTCAGCGATGTTAACCGAACAATTACGATAGCCGATTACCAGTTATTCCCAGTTACCATGGACTGAAGGTTTACTGCAGTAAATTCCTTATGGGAAAATACACGCAAAATGAACTTCAGTTACTCAAAATGGTAATAACTGAGAATAACTGGATAAAGGAAATACACAATAAGCTGATTTTTTGTCACGATATATCGTTAAGAATTATCGATAGGGAAAACAGCTGTCCCTTGAATTGTTGATTTATTTTGTTATTAAATCAAAATGGCATCACATAAAAGAATGTTTTATGTCCATGCATTTCACTGAACTGGAAGATGCCAAATTTGTACAGCGGCTCAGGCTTACAAAATCTAGGTGCAAAATCATTCTTGCAAGGGTTGTAGATCAATTGGCTTGCCATAGTAATAGGTAAAAAATTAAGTTCTTTTGCGCTCAAATTAATCATATGTGGGATTTTAAACAAAAATCATTTAATGTTGCCGGAAAACGGCAAAAGTCAGCTGAACCGCTCGCTATATTTGGCACAATGTGTATATATGTGGCAACGCTGTTAAGGCGAGAGTTACTTAGCGATGAAGGGTTATTTTGGCTTTGAGAAAACCAAACCGTTTAACTCTACCATTAAATTAAATTTTCGTTTTGCTAAACGAAAATTCGGTAATTATGCAGTTTGGTTACTTTTCCGAAAAATGGCGGAATTTTTTTTTTTTTTACATGAATCTGTTGATTGCTTCATAGTAAGTAATATTCCATGGGGGGAGGCTGAAATTTCCCATAAACTCCATGAGTTATGGGGTTTTGAAATTATCATGAATATTCGTGATTTTGAAGAACGCTAGGGAGAGGGGGGTGAACACACATGAAAAAATGTGCCCGATAGTGTGATCTGCTCCGGAACATAGCCAATAGTGCCAATAGCAGTGGCGTGAGCCACTGCTTTACGGCGTTTGAAAGTTTTTACGGCATTTTAAACTTTCAAACGCCGTAAAGCAGTGGCTCACGCCACTGCTATTGGCACTATTGGCTATGTTCCGGAGCAGATCACACAAACAAAAAAAATTTTTTTTTTATTAAAAAAAACGTCATGCGCCTGCATGAGAAGCCTTTTTCTATCATTCACAAGTGATAAAAAACTCGTAAAAAAAAAATCAGCCCGAAAATCGCTGGTGCCGCGATAGTAAATATTTACCCATTTTCGTACCTTTACCCCGCGAAAACACTCTGTGTGTGTGTGTGTGTGTGTGTGTGTGTGTGTGTTCACCCCCCCCTCTCCCTAGCGTTCTTCAAAATCACGAATATTTATGATAATTTCAAAAGCCCATAACTCATGGAGTTTATGGGAAATTTCAGCCTCCCCCCATGGAATATCATTAGCGGCAACCAATCGAAGGTGCCTATAAAAAAAAAAAAATTCCGCCATTTTTCGGAAAAGTAACCAAACTGCATAATTACCGAAAATTCAACCGGACATTGAGAAATTGGACCTAAGTCAGCGTCTTGCATTCACACGATGTTATAAGGCCTTTCAATTATTCAGTTACAGTAAAATTTATCGGTCATTAACCAATCCTGTTTCCACTATTCAGTTACTGGAAGTTCAGTTAATAAATCAGCTGTTTGATTTAAGTTTGATGATTAAAAGTAAGAAAAATGGAGCAAAACTTAACTTTTGAAGTTTGAAAATCTTTTTGCCAAATTGTATTGGCATACCTGCAATAACTGCTATCTTTGTTACTTTTAATTTACGAACAAAATAAAATGTTAAATATTGCGCCTACTTTTGCACAGCTCAGTTAGTTACTCATAATGGTAATAACTGTGAATAACGGAATAGTGAATAGACCCTGTAACATAGGTTTTGAGTGCGACCAGAGTTGAATAAAAATAGCTATCTTGGATTTGGAGATGGTTTATAGCTTCATTCATCATTATACTCTGATACCAAAGGTATCATTAGTATTTAGGCTTTTTTTTTAACCATCTTTACCGCCCACCTCCTTAAATCTGAAATCCTTATATCTTTCACAGTTTTTGCGCTAGAGTCACCAAATTTGGTAGGGGGATTGAAGGTGCCATCTGAAACAGATCAGTATCACAAATTTGGATGGCACGCCTACCCCTTCTGCCTGAATTTGTATACCCAAAATACCCATATATTACTATTATGTATGTTATGTAATGTACTGGTATCAGAGTATATCGCAATTGGTACCGTCTGACATACAACAAATAGTATTTTATATCCTGAATACAGCAGAATGCATGAGTTGAAATTGGCAACAAGAATGCGAACTGGAAACGGAAATGCGACAATGGCACATTTAACCACATTTTAAGCACATTTAAATACACAAGTACAAGAACAACAACAGATAAAATATTCAGAGGACAGAGTTCCTTAATGGTGGCGGGGACAATGAATTACGACGCTACGCACCGAAAAGCTGGAAAAAATAGGGTAACAAAAACAAAGAAAAGAAAGAAAAACACGAAAAGTGTGCGCCATGACAGGAACTACAAATAAAAAGAGACAGGACATGCCGAAGGACAACTACAATGAGATGCCAGCAAACAAAGGCGGACAAAAGCCAGCAGCCAGCACCAGCAGCCAGCAGCAACAAATACAACAAGCAATTTAACATTATTTTAATGCCAGCCTCCTGTGTCCTTTGTCTCTCTGGCAACGATCATACCGCTCCCCCGCAAATGTTCGCTTCTCGCTCGCTCTCGGCGTATTTACATGCGTGTTTATCTGCCATGTAAGTAGTGTGTATAAAATAGAGCGACAGTTATCTGCATACATATGTATGTGTGACCGCCTGTTGCGACTCCAATAACAGAGAGGGAGAGCGACAAAGAGTGAGAGTGCTTTGCAGTTGTAATAGTGTGCAAATGTGTTTGTCATTTGTCTTCTTAACGCCAAACTGTTTTCAAATGCGTGTGCGTGCGTACGTGTGTAACGGTAGTATGGCAGGCAGGCAGCCTATGCCGTTATTTTTTACCAAAAACCCGCTGCGATGATGACATTTTGGCTTCCTACGGAAACACATACTCGTAGCATAAGTAGGAAAAAAAAAATGAACAATGGGCTCGTAGTTGAATTGTAGAAATTTGATCTGCCATCGCATGCGATAAAAACTATGTATAATAATCTCATATAAAACATTTTAATAATCGTATCGTAGGAGAACCATGCAACAGTTTGATTTAATACACCTTTATCGTAAATGTATTTATTTTTTCTTGCCTCCTTATGCTTACCCCCAAGGCGGAGTGTATAAAAATGCACAACTTGTAACGCTTTGGGGGTTCCTTGAAGCAGGAAGCAGCCCACATGCTGTGGAACACACAAAACGATGCCAACAGTTTCCGCTTACGCACTTTTGCCATCCAATGCTATCTTAACTAACCATTTGCTTGCCGACGCTCTGATTTGACTATACACCTTGAGATTTTTTCTTTTCATCCTTTTTATACCCTTAACCTATGAAATGGGTACAAAAAATATATAATGCTACAGACAGATGGAAGCATATATTCTTGATCATCTTTCACAGCCAAGTTTGTCCGTTTGTCCGCAGACTTCAAATTTGGAACTTAAGCTCTTCTATAACATAACTCTTTTGGCTTCCGATATAAACATGTAATCAACAACAAAATTGTAAAAATTAGGTTTGAAACTATTGATTGAAAAATGCACATTTAAAAAAAAACTTAATCAAAATCGGTAAATAAATACCGAGAAGATATCTATCTATATAATATTCAAACAGGTTAATGATAAGTCCTAGTCGGGATTTCTTGACTAGAGTCCTCTTACTTGTTGTGTCTTTTGTGTCTGTCGGTGAAGCTGATGCTGCAACATTCATGGGATTTAAGGATGTTGACTTTATTGAACTGACTGCCGTTAACCTAGAATTCAATGCATTGGTCAAAAGGGAGAAATACGGAAACCAGCTAGAAACAAATATTATATTTTCCTTATAAACCTCTGTAAAGTCAGTAGCATAAGTTTTGAATATTTAGTCAGCGCACTTGACATATATTCATGCAGCTCAATGATAGTTTAATAATTCAATTAAATGCTTTGCTTGGCTAATTATTGTGAATCCACTCAATTGTTCGAAGTTGCATTAATTGATTTGGAGTACAGTGTGTACTCGGATAACAGACAAATTGTTGTAGCATCAATATTGGATTCCTTGCTATATTATTGCATAACAAATTATCAAGCGAACATTCATACCATATGGTAATCAATTTGTAACTGCATAAAATGTCACTGTTGTATTATTATAATGGACAGTGTGTGTGTATGTGTGTGTAGCTTCAGATTCAGCTCGTTGCATTTTAATGCCATTGCAATTGATATTTCAATTAATTTTCAATTAAAAATGGTTTTCATAATACACACGGATTCCAATTTCGAAAAATGCAATAAACGAAAGGGATAAATTGATTTACATACACTTTATAATGTACATTTATCAAGCTAGTATTATGACCTAAGTGCGTGTCTGTCTACTTCTTCTAGCTGTGGGGTAAAAGTATGGAATTGATGCTATATAAAATTCTTAAAGTTCTTAGCTTAAGATATACATATATATATATTTATATAAAATCGAGCAATTTAGGGACATATTCTTGTTTAAGAAAATAATTTGCTATATTTTTTACCACATCCGAGTCAATATACCCATGCCCAGCGACTATAAGAGCTGGAGACTTCAGATTCAAAGCTTAAACTCTACCCTACCATGAAAAGATCAAGTTTGTTTCGAGTTATTGATAACCCTATAGTTTTCCGATATATTAATGGGATATAAGTATGACACTCAAAGGACTGTAGACATTGCGTAACGGTATATTTCGACTAGAGCCTTTCTACTTAAACGATTTGTTTTGCCAACTATTGTCTAAAAACTCAATATTTTAAGCAAAGTTACTATCTAAATCCTTAACGGAAGAAACATTGATATAAATATAAAGCAATTTGGCACGCAAAAATACAATGGCCGATTAATTAATATACTTTAGCTACAATATTTAGCTGGCATATTAATTAATTTTTGCGGTCTCTATTTATTGAATTTAATTTTATTTGCTTTTTTATTGTTGTTCACTTTTCACTTTGCACTCTACTGTTGTTGGTTTACCAATTTGTCGTTGTGTGAAGTTGACAAAGTGCCCGGCTTCAGTGGCAGCACTTTTAGTTTGTTTAACAAAACCAAAAGCGAAAATTTGAACAAGTTGTTGTTGTGGTTCAAATGCACTCGTTAAATCAACAGCAACAACAACAGCAACAGCAGGTAGCTATTGTAGAGTATTAGTCGATTGACAATGAAAACAAACATAAAACTGAACAAATTGTGAACAGTTGAAGCCAAGTGTAAAAATAAATATTTAATTGGCCTAATTGTCATTGCATTATAGCATAAATAAACATTGCATATTATCGTTAACTATTATTATTATTATTATTGCTGCCCTTAGATAACTTTAAGCATCGACCCCAAAAACAAGTTGGTTTCAACAAAGAGTTGCAGCATGCCTCTGAATCTGACTCTGTTGCATGTTGTTTGCAAGTACACACACACACATATGTACGTATACGAAATGTTTCAACATTTCCGTTTAATGTGGCTGCACTTCCGTAAAAATTTAATTAAAAACTGGCAGTTGATTCTTCGCCTTCTGCAACAACGACATACGAACATAATAAACAATTTGTACATATGTACATACATATAAGGGAATGTTAAAAAAATATAAGCCAATGAATGCAAAAAAAGAAAGATTATTACTACAATACATCTATATCGAAAATAAGCTCGAATGATTTGAGGAATGTCACGCAAACATTGACTTAAAATTTGGCATTTTTTACAGTGTATTTAAAATGGAGAGCATCCATGTCTCTTTTTATGTATTTATCAGCATTGCCACAACAATTGGTTGTTAAAAGTTCGTTCAAGGAACAAGGCACAAAACAAAATGAAAAAAAAACAACTTGATATTATTGTTATTATAACAGTGTACAGTACACTGCACAGGGCACAAAAGCTGCGCTTTTAATTAAATAAATACATGTTTTATATATGTATGTACAATATGCCACAAACAAAAATGTGGCAACCAAAGTGCAACGACACGAAGTATCCGCAAAAAAATATATATGGCAACAGGCAGAAACACACAAATAAAAAAAAAATAAATTCACAATGCAAGTTAAGCAATATTAAATACAAAATTTAACAAATAAATGAACGAGAAGGGGGCATGGAAAATGTTCAAGTGCCTCTCACTTTTGGCTCAACTTAAACAAGTTGCTGCACACACAAACTGAAACATGGTCATGGCGCGATGGCGATGGCCAAGAAATTTGCAAATTATAATTATTTCATACCTGGGTCAAAAGGCAAATTTGCGCTTCACTCGAAAAGGGACTTCGGCGCCGCAGAGGCAGCGGATAAAACGCTTTACAAGCTGTAACGGGCTTCAGGCCGAAACCAAGAGCCGAACGCTGGCTGCCAAAGTGCGCAATGAAGAGGCTGGCAAAATGGCAGCAGCGTTAGATGAAACAGAAGCGGTTGTTGGGGCTGAGGATTGGGGTACGTGACAGGTCGAGGCACTGGGCTAACTTCAATTACAGCTTAAAACTTTCAATTAAAAACTTTGCAGCGCGTGAAAAAAAAGAGTGTAGCGCAAAAAATTACAACAAATTAAAAAAAAAAAAAAACAAGAAGGCTCGAGTAGAGAAATCCCGACTAGGACTTACACTTAACCGTATACGTAATGCGAAAAATCATTTGTGTATTCTCCCAGTAAAATGTTAAATGTTTATTATTTTATCTATTGTTTAAAACCTCATTCAAATTTGAAATTTAAGGTTTTTGTTATCGATCGCATGTGTATATCAGAAACCAGAAGTATTATTGATAATTATAAACAAACTTGTTCTTTTCATGGTATAGGAGAGCTTAAGTTTTAAGTTTGAAGTCTCTGAGATCTAGGCGTTCATACAGACAGATATTGACTATATCGACTCGGCTGTTGATGCTGATCAAGAATATATATACTTTATGGGGTCGGAGTTGCTTCCTTCTGTCTGTTACATACACTTGCACAAAACCATTATACGCTTATTTACCCATTTTATGAGTTAAGGGTATAAAAAGAAGGAATCAAATTTATAAAGTGCTTGGGAAAATGCATTTTTAAACAGCTCAAGCTTAGAAAATTACAACCCCAATGAGCAGATTTCCTGGGCAATTAATAGCAGCATCCAAGTCACTTCTTCGTTTCTTCAACGAAGCCAGTTAGGATAAATGATAGCTAAATGGAAATCAATATTGAGGTAAAGTGAACAAGTCCAAATAATAGATAAGCCTTTTTTTGAAAATTAGACTTAATTTAATATTTAATATCAGCAACTAACTAATTTAGCACACAAACTTGAAGATGTTGGACTTTTGCATCTTTAAAAGCGACTGCCTTGGAAGGGGCAAAGTAAAACTTTACACCCAAACAAAGCCAAATCCAACACAGACTTTGGCCATATGGCAAATTTGGCGTCGCCTTACAAAGTTTGCGCTTAAATTCTTTCAGTTTCTTTGCCATTTTGTGTGGCGCACAGCAGGCTGGGAATGCATTTTTAATGAATCCGAAAGAAAAAAGGTGAAAGGTGAATGTTGCCAGCGACGTGGGCGTGAAAAGGTGAGCAAACCAGACCCCCCCCCCCCAACCAAAAAAAAAAAGTAAAATATACGGGAAATGCAACAGAAACTGTAAAGCGCAACTTTGACTTTGCTTTTGCTGTGTGTTGGTCTAGCAACAGTATGTGTTTATGTGTCTGTGTGTGTGTGTGTATGTGTGTGTTTGGTTTCTCGTCAGGGCAACTTTAGAATCCAGGCAACAGCAGCACAGGCCAAACTCTTAATTGAATTAAACTTTTTAGCTGCAAAATGCAAGCAGTAAAAAAACGAAAAAACATTTTTTGCACTGCCTTTTCATACCCTTGCGGTGGATATTGTTACTTGTTTGTTGATCCACAATTTTAGGAAATGAATGAAGAAATTGGGCAGCTTTGAAACGATACTCAAACGTATTTAATTCAAAAGTGTTTTAAAATAATAACGTTTTACCAATTATAAGCAGGTTATCGATATTTCCTGTGTGTGTTATAGTAAATATTAAAAAATTGTTTTGTTAGAGTATCGCCTATTCATATAAAACCCAAACAATATTTATGTTCTGCCCGATTTGCATATTACATTTCTATGCAAAAATATTAAATTTTTTTTTTGTTGTTAAACATGAATTGATTTTGCGTTTCAGCCCGTAAGCCCAAAAGCCGGCACCATATAATTGAATTTGCACAAAAATTATAAATTCACACAATTGGCCGTTGTGGGGCTTCGTTTTTGCGCAATTTCCGCACTTTAAGTGGCATTTTGTGAAATTATTATAAATTATTTATTTGCCACCTGAAGGGGAAGCGTTTGCCAAAAACAAAAAACAATTATCAAAAACAATGAAACGCGTCAGTCAAACAACAACAACAACAGCAACAGCCATGAACGAGCATTAAAATTGACGCACGAATAGAAAATGTACAGAAATTAACTTCATTTCCGTTTGCGAGCGTCAAAAATGAGCATAAATATGAAATTAATATGCCACAAATGCGAGTATCATAACGTAAAAGGGGCTACAATTTCAATTGCTCGGAACAGTAATGCTGTTTGTGGGGTTGTCAATGTGTGTGAGAACGAATGGAAGGCTTTTCGGATCACCTGGCTAAAATTATGCAGAGTGCCTGCCATATTGAAGTCGTTATACTGTTTAATTAAATTGCAGGACGGACGGCTTAGTGCTCGGACATATTAGGCTGACATATGTTGGTCATAAAATGCCAAAGAATTGAAGCTGGCAAATAAATTGAAAAGTTGCGAAATTCGATGCGCACTGCGGCAAGCAACAAATGGAAAACAAGTCAAATTTTATGGCACACTTTTAGGCGGACCGGGAAAAGTTCACAATATGTGCAGAAGACACAAGAACACATGAGAACAAAACAAAATATGCAAGAAATGTTAAGTTACAAGTGCTTAAGCACAAGGATACCCTGTGTAACTGATTTCGAGGGAACGAAATAAATTAAATAATAATTTAATATTACATTTTTTTTATTTAAATGTAATCTACAAAAGTATTTATTCATTTATTCAGATATTCAATATATACCCAGCTACACTTACAATATACATTCACATATTTCAATATGTCTGCAGGGTATAGAAAAATAACTAAGACTCAGGGTGGAAGTAAATAACAAGCAAACAGGAAGCTAAGTGTGAGAAATACGAATGCTGAGCACAGCAAATGTTGCCCCGAAATGTAATAAAAATCATGTAAGCAAATATGTAACGTGGTGAATTTATAGGTCCACAATGTAAACTTTTAAAGTTAATGGAGACACAAAAAAGAATGCTTACATTTCTGTGTACGCAAAAAAAGTCGATGGGGGGAAAAAGTTGCTCGAATGAAAATAGAGAATACAATTTTAAGAAATACAAGAGTTTAAGCATACTTATTAGTATCAGTCAATTATAATACTTTCAAATATATATATATTTATTCAGGTTAACTTCAATATAAAGCAAATACCCATCAGAAACAAATACATTTTTGCACATCAAGTCCAGTGCTAAAATGTCACTGCCCGGAAAGAATCGAGTTTCTGAACTTAAAGGCCGCTACACTGTTCATAATCCAGAGGACGAAGGTGGCGCGGTCCGGCGAATAACAGGCTCGCCACACAGGGACTCCTACATGCCGGAATCGAAGCCAGCGCGAGACCCCAAGGCCCAGATGACTCGAACACAACAAAGGAAAGAGGCAAACGCAAACTTGCCATGGGCCAAACAAAGATGTCCACCAAAAAAAATACATAGGCAAACACAGCGGGAGATTGAAATTGCCAAATTCAAGAACATTGACTTTTCGCATCGTGACTCGGATCCACAGCTGACGGTGCAGACGTTAGAGTTTCCCGATGCCAACATTAAGCGCACAGAGATCGAAAGACGCGATGAGTGTGGCAAGCGGGTGATGACCAAAAAAACTGCCGTTGATTTCCCAAGCTCAAGTATTCCCGGTTTTCGTGATGGAGTTTTTACCGTCAATATGCAGGCAAGAAGCTGCACCTCGACTAGCAAACCAGGCAGACCAGTTACCACCAAGAAAACTATACAACGTGACACCCAGGGCAAGCGCGGCGATATAAACTCACAGGAAATGATTGACTCGCATCATATGCGATCGTTGAGACCGAAACACTTTAAGGGTGATCAGTGGAAGAAACCCTGCGAGGCTAGCTATGTAGTGGGAGCACCGCGCCCTCACATCGGTCGCTGTCCCGAAAACTTTCAACAATTGTCAAAGCTATCGCCAGTGCGTCAAAAGTTCTTTCTCACACAGGATCCACGCAAGACCCACTGTCTGGTGAATCCAAGTGCTCTGCGCCACAAGCAACTGACCGAGGAGCAGCAGTTCAAGCTGATCAGCAAAATGGTTAAGCATGGCGATAATGTGTGCGCCAGCACCGGGTCTGAATCATCTGATACCCATATATGCGAGGTGATCGACTTGGAGAATCCTGTCAACTTGGACTTTCAGGGCATGGACTATAAGAACACGTACGAGAAGGACGAACAGGAGCAACAAAATCAGCAGACCTATTGGCGCGTTGTGCGTTACATGCAACGGCGCCGCACCAAAAAGCAAACTGAGCAAAAAGTGGAGGCGGAGCTTCAGGCAGAGCGCTTGGCAATACCAGCGGCATTCGATACGAAAATCAAAGATCAACCCGCGCCAGAGGAGATTCCACCAAAGGAGTTTAAGCTTGCCCACCTGTTTCGCTCGCCCGATAAGCCCGACAACAAAGAGAAGATTGATGAGGAGCAGAAACGACGAGAGGCGCGCTACAAGGACATATATTTGCGCAGCAAGAATCGCCAGGCTAAACGGGAGTTGGAGCGTAAAAAACAGGAGGAAGCTGCTAAAGAGATCGAGGCACGCACCGTTGCCGAGCAGGATCTGCTACAGGACTTGGCTGTTATCGATGACGATATCGAGCGTAGTTTTCGCAAGTTCGAATACATTCCGCCGGTGATTAGAAAACGCAAGTTCTTTCCCAAAACTTTGACGGAAACGGAACGCCTGAAGGCCATTATGCACAAGGAGAATTGTGTTCGCAAGGATCACGCAAAGGTAACCCAAGAGTTCTATCTAGAGCGTACGGGCAAACTGAAAAAACTTCCGGATGCGGGTCAGCAACTGCGCTGCCAGGAAAGTATCGAAGGCAGCGCCGGTTCCACCCCAAGTGAGCAGAGCAGCGATGACGAGGACTATCTCAAGGTGGGCAAAATCGTTGATAAGTTTCAGCTGCGTGGCTTTCACTTCAAGCATGGTGATGGCCTTCGCGGCAAGTTGCATCATCATCAGATTATGGAGGGTCAGCGTACTGTTAAGGGTTGCTTAACTCGTGATGAATGGCTGAACCAGCTCGCACCGCGCAAGGAACCCATCAAGTTGGACGTTGAACGAGGCATAATCAAGGTGCTCGATCCAGATGATCCTAAGCTGGATCTGTTTCCCCCACAACCGATGATACACCACAAGCGCGAGCTGAAAAGCGCTATCAAGGAGTACATAGACAAGCGTCTGGGTCTTCACTATCATCGTGTGCTTCGAAAGAACTTGAAGCTGGTCAAACCAAGACTTAAGTACCATGTCAAGAAATTCAATCTCATTCGCTATGTGTTCCCTGAAAAAATAATTGTGCCGGAAGCTCAAGATCCCTTAGAAGCCGATATGGTTGACGCTTCCAAAGTGGAAACAACCGTCGAGTATATTGCACTCAAGAATAAGGTGGCCAAGGCGAAGCATCTTAAGCAAAAACTGGCTCGCATGAAGCTTCTTGGTCTAGCCTGTGTGGAAGCTAAACAGTTACGGGAACAGTCTCCTTGCGATGTCAAGGAGGAGGTACTCGACCTGGATTGGGTTCCACCACAGGAGATAATCAAAGCACCCGAGCCCAGTGAGGAAGAGGTAGAGGACGACTATGACTATCGTATGATAGGTGGGGCTGAGAATATTCCTTTGGAGCAGCGAGGTAATATGCCAGCGCCTGAGTACCGGGAGAAAACACTTGTCATGCATCCCAGACGGCGACGTGACTATGCAGCGGAGAGAGTGCCCTCTGCCATGTTTAACGAGGCCATCCAAAAGTCCGGTATGCCATTGCTTGAGAAGGTAATGCCGGATCACATTAAGTTTGCCAATGTTCGCACCACAAAGAGACCCTATACGGAAAAGTTTGAGGCACGACATCATCACGATCACTGGGACCCGACCCAAGCTAAAAGCGTGCATGTCCACTACCAGACAAAAACCGTTTACCCAAAGATAACGGTGCAAGTGCAGCCGGATCGAGTGCCGATTGTGAATTTCATCAAGGCAAATCCGCCTTGCAAGCAACATATGAACGCAGATTTGACAATGCCACGTTATGATTTTGAGGGTATGATAGCTAAGCATATGGCTGCAACGCGCACCGATACGAAAGAAGCAGCTAGAGAGGTTGTGCAGGATTTGTGTCATCCGTATGATTTTATATTTCATTCTCGCGATCCCGAAGAGTTGGCGACCTTGGACTTTCCGGGACGCAAGGAGTATCTAGATTTCTTGCGTGAGACCAAGGAGGCACTGTATGAGACAAAGGACATTGAGCCCGGTGAGGAGCATCTGTTGGTAGATCGCAAGGCAATCGTGGCTGAGCTAGAAGAGGATCTCAAGAGCATCGAAGAGTGTCTTAGTTCTTTAAGCAGCTCCGAATGCACCAATCTCTCACAGGACAGTGGAAGTTTTCTACTGCTGGAGGATGAAACGAAGATTCCATTAGACTACATACGCAAACCCCTTGTTCCGTTTGAGGAAATGCGCCGATCGCGCTTTCAAGCAGAGGTCATCGATGTTGATGCCGAAGAGGCAAGCCCATATCGCATGTTGCCCTTCTCCGGTCAACTCAAAGAGCAGGTAGCAATGTTAGGCCCCAAGGACTCCTTTTTTACCTTCAGCTCACGCTTGAGAAATGGTTTGCGCCTCAGACTGGAAGTGCCCGTTCCCGATGTGCGTAATACTCTAATGGGGCCCGGACCAACAAAGTACTATGGCTCTGTGATCACCGACCTCGATGAGAACTACATCGATGAGTTAAAGAGCCGTGCAACAATCAAGGCATTCAACTTTAAGACAGGCGTAGAACTGTTAAAGGTTGCTATGCGTCTTAAGTACGAGTCGTTATTGATTCAAGGCAAAATGGTCCATACAAAGATCTATGACACACTAAACGAGCGTCACTGGCAGGATATGAAAAACACAAAGATGCTGTACGAGGGTCTTTTTGCCAAGTGGGAAAAGAAGGAATACACTGCGGCCATGACTCAGGTATATCAAGTAAAGACCTACTACGAGATAACCGACAAAATGAAGCAGGAATACCGTGAGCTGGAACGAGAGTTAACCATGCTCAACATGGATATTGTGTTCATTGAGGGCCATTGGATACGTTGTGTCATGTTGCAGAACTTCCATTATCTGTTGGGCGACGAGGAATGGCGTGCAGAGAACGATTGGATACATCGTATACCGGTTAAGAAGCGCGCCAAGTTTGGCGCTGACATTGAGGAAACGGAGCAGCCTAATGCCCCTGAGGATGGTGAGGATATTGAGTATGAACTGGAACCCTATGATCAGTCGATTGCCAAACGTACCATTGTCAACATACGCGTTAGGGACAAGGATGATGCCTGGGCCATACGAGACTTTTACTATAATGTCTACTTAAAGAACTTGCATCCGGTTTTGCAGGTTTTTCCCAATGCCGAAACTTTTCTCCAGGGCGTCGACAACTTAAAAAATAAAACATTTATGCTGCTGCTCGAAATGCATTACACACTGTCCATACACACAGAGCTGCAGGGACGGCTGGAAACCTTTGTGGACTGGTGCGCCAAAGACTTGAAGGAGAAACAGGAATACGTCGCACGCAAGTCAGCAAAGAAGTTCTTTATGGAAGGTCGTGCCGCTGAGATGGAGGAACGTGTTAGGCAATATCTGGACAAGCCAATCGAAGCCTCTTTTGCTGACGAGGATTTCAACAAGCAACGTGCCGTTCTGGCCGAAGTCTGGCGTCGCGTTGTCCCAGACACGGTTCGTGGCTCCAGTGATGTATTGCCCAATGCATCGGACATGGTTGCTGCGATCAGTACCGTTGTGCTGGAGCTGCTTGCAAGGTTCGAGCATCTGGATATTCAGAAGGTGCGTGAAGTGGAGGCAGCGCTGCGCAAGAGACGTCGCTACCTCGAGAAGCTTTCAGCTCAAGCCTATCAGGTGGAGCGACGTATTGATATGGAAATGAAGAAGGTGCGACGCAACCTAGAGCCACCCTACAAGAAACCCAAGAAAACGGGACCACTCCAGAGATTGTACCTCAAGAAACGTGTCCCAAAGGTTATTCCACAGCCGGTGGTAATCTCCGAAAACACACGCAACTTTGTGCGCGCCTTTGCCGAAGATGGTGTGGTTAGTGAGGGTTTCACCCAAAAATCTGTCATGGTGCTCGACAATATGCAGGAACAGATTGTTCCCTTCTACTTTGATCACTTCCTCAAGCTCAATGGCTACACTCCCAACTATAACTTCAAGACAAACATTGAGGCGCGCGATGGTCCCGAAATCAATCGCTTCCGCATTCGTGAGGTTATACCCGATGTGGTCCAGAAGGTTGAAAACTGGGAGAACATGCACAAAAAAATCATGGAAGAAAATATTCAACGCAATCCCAAGATGTACGAGAATGTCAGCTAGTTCACTGCCTCTTCTAAACAACCATCTTACGATACTTATTGCTTATTTGAAACGCTTTCGAGTTATAAAACAAATTGTAGGTGCTCACGCTCAAAATCTAAAATCATTCCTGAGTTAATCAATAAATTAATAATAGTTGCTTGTTAGCAAAGAGCTTAGCTTAAGGCCAGCTGGTTTGTTAACTGATTTTTCTCTTCGCCTCTCGCAAAACCTCTCATTTTATTTTTCCATCTTTTTATGTCTCACTACTTTCGCGAAGTTTGCTGGATCAGCTTTCACTGGCGCATCTGTCGCAAAGAGTCAGTTCTCTTTTAAAACCCTTCATTTACTTCGGCATCCGCATTCTTCTCAGCCTCAGTCACTTAAGTTTTGTACTGCTTTTCTCGTCATCATTCTTTTTGTCGTTTTTTGTTTGTGTTTGCAGCAGCTGCATTGGCCATTTTCATTTTCTTGCTTGTGTCCTACTTCATTTCCACCTGCATTGGCCACTCTATGTGTGCATCTCTCTCTTGCTCTCTATCTGTCTCTTTGGGCTGGCATTCTTTTCTTTTTTGTTTTATAGTGAAAAACTTGCATTGCTTTTGTGTTCTATTTGCACATAAATCACACAACTTTTCTTTAAATTATTTGCTGCTTCCTTTTCGTTGTATTTTATAGTGCAGACGTTTGTGTGTTTAATTTTTCTTTAAGTTCCTACTGTTGGAAATTTCCTCTGCTGGTAAGTAACATCTAGTGAAATAATATCTGATTGTGCTGGGAATCTTTGATTTTTAAATAGTGCTAAACACCAAAACTTACAATAATTTTCTCTAAGCTCCCAAGCCGCAAAGCAAAACGACGATTTTTCGTTGATCTACCCCCAAAACCCACAGATTGTATTTCGTAACTTCTAATGGATTTTTTTTATTTTATTTTTTTCGCCAAGTCACACAATTTCCATTAGGAGCTAATGAAGCATTAAAAAGTAACGAAAAAGTAACGCAAAAATACTTAACGCCATATTTCCAAGAAAGTTGCCAAGCTTCTATCAAAAAGCACAAAATACAAAAAAACATGAGACGCAAAAAGCAAAAAGCAAAAAAAAAATAAATGAAAAGAAATTGAGAAATAAAATAAAAAGGAAAGCGTTATATACATATGTATGTCTGACTGTGTGTGTGTGTGTCTGTATGTACATCTGGCTGACGGCGCGAAGCTTCGGGTGTAGAAGCGTGGCATGAAACGAGAATAAACGCTGAAATATAAAAGCATCACGAATTAAATACCTTTTAGCAATTAATCTGCTTAGCTAATGGACGATTTCAATGCAGACGACAACTGTAAGGAAGGCAGGGTGAATCACACGGGGATGGAGATGGAGTGATTCGTGGCGTCGGGAGCACAAATTGTTCCATCCAGGGCACTTACATTAGGCTTACGGCTCGTTGACCAGGCCAATGCGCCCTGGCTTATGCTACACTATTCGCAGACTAATTTCATTCAATAAACGCGCCAGCTTCGACCATCAATGCAGCCTGACGACGCTAACGCATCTGGCTATGTGATGGGGAAGTGTATGGCCTTAGAGGTTCTTTGCTCCAATACGCTTTTTTGCTTTGCTTTGCCTTGGCCTCGTCTTCTATAATCTATCTCACCCTCTTTGTATACTCTCCGTGGCCCATTTTTGTTGTGAGCAGTTGTATGTTTGCCTTTTGGCCGATGGCAGCTAACTTGGAATTTAATTTATTTAGTTGCCATTTTAATTGACGAGACCAGTTCATTTTTCTCTTCTTAATATCACTTTAGATTTTTGCGATTTGGCTTTGATTGGGCGGCAATCACTTGCCCTAATTGAATACTCACGCCTAGTCCGTAATTTGTTTAATACCTTAAGTTAAAGCACAATCTCCATACATAAGCGTTTAGTTATTTAAGTTTGACGCAACATTTTTATGTGACGTGTGTTCATTTGTAACATTTGAAACATTTACTACATATACTTCGGTTCGTCGCTGTTTTATTTATGTGGCAGGTCATCATATTTTATGTTATTATATATTGAACATGTACTTATGTTGCATAACAGGCAAAGTTCGCCGCATAAGGATAGGGACAACAGGCAGAGCCAGAGGAAGAGAGACGGCCTACAGTCACACACATAATGATAAATCATGCCTCGAAGCCCTCGGAGCTGCTGCTGTCATAAACAAAAATATTTGATTGAAATGACGTGGGCAGCTCCGGGAGCCTGCTTGGCCTGTCAGTAGTTCACCTGACACAGCAAAGCCTGGCTTCATCACATTAAAGTTTTCCACTCGCTCGTAACAGGACGCATTTATATCTCGCATAAGTGAAATTAACTTTTCCTTTGTTGGGTCATCACCAGCCTCAATGGAATATGGCGAGTTATTGTTTTTGTCAGCCAGTTCGATCCTACAACAAATTGAAGTTGTTCGCCTGTGGCTTTGCTGAAATAAGAAAGTAATATCGGTTAACGATTGATTGACATATACATTAATTGTAAGCCAAATATATGTATAAATGGCATGAACTTTAGACTAGGGATAATATCAGCTATAAAACAATGATTGACGTTCACTTAAATTATTTATCTGAAGATATTTAACTATTTATTAATTACTAATTGCACCACCTTACGTACGAACAACAGAATTTTGTAGTTTTTTTTTTTTTTTTTTTATATTGATGTAGCATAAAAAAGTTTCTGACTTACTTTGACTATTGTCGCACAGCACATTGCTGATCTGTGGCTGTTCATGTGTTGTGTGTGTGTGTGTGTTGGTTATTAAATAAATTGACTGACAAACACACACACACACACACACAGACAGGAAGGATGTCAGAGCTGAGAGTCGTGCCGGGAACTGGCAGCGTCCTAGGTAGTTGTAGTTCATCATGTCATGAAAATTGTATGGAAATTTAATTGAAAACATAAGCCAAGGATAACAGGCCAAAAAGGACAGGCAATCACATGAACAAAACACACACATGAAACATATCAAAATGGCGGCCACACACTCACTCATGGATGGAGGGACAGAAATAAAGAGAGAGAGAGAGAGAGAGAGAGAGAGTGAGAGAGCGGGCGAGCTTAACAACTATGGCGGCCTCCATATGCCTCCCAACTGACTTTGGTCTGCTGATTGTGGCCGACGCGCAGGAAGTGTACGAAATGATATAAATAAATAAACAAACTACAAGATAAAGCTATTTGCAATTTGATTGTCAATTTTCATGAACCTGGCAGGCAGGCAGGCAGTCAGGACCGCCAGGACATTTCCGCCGCAAAACGAAACTTTTTCTCATCTCTTTACTGTTTTTTGTTTTTGTTTATGTTCTTGTTGTTGTTGGTGTGGCTGTGGCTGTCCCATCTGTCAGTGGTTTAGTCATTTACTCATTGATGCAGTCAATCAAATTTCATGAGTGATTTTTGTTAGCCCAAAAACTTTTGCCAGCTCTTTGCCTGCCATCTTAACTGTCAATATTCATTTACGTTTTGCGCTTGATTGCCTCAAAATGGCAAAAATTCGCATATACCAAACGTATCTTACCTTCTTTGATGCCACACTCCACAAAAAAAGTTTAATTGATTTTTTTTTAGTTTTGAAGCCAACAACAACAACTTTGTAGTTTCAAAATGCTTGCCAACAATTTTCCACACAATTAAAAACTGGCGTCAAATTATGGTGCACTTAATCCCACTGAACCCACAGCCAACAACGCCTTTGCACCAAACTGGGCCAACATCAAAAGCGCCCACTTCTTCCCCCTCCACCACCAAAAAAAAAAAAAAACCTAATTAAAAAGCGCTTAATGCTAAAAACTCGGTGCACTGGGCGTGCGCTAATTTCATAATCCAAATAAAGTTTCAATTAATTTGGACAGCGCACCATTTTATTATTATTTTTTCCTCCCCTTTTTCTATGGAAAAAAAATTGTATGCGGCAAGGCTATTCAAAAATGTTCAGCTTCAATGGTTGAGTAATTATGATTTGAGTTGAGTTTTGAGTTGAAGATTGCGTTTTGGGTGTTTTTTTTTTTTAACATTTTGGCAGTAAGTGGCAAGCAAAGAACTGAAACCTAAATAAAGTGTATTGAATATATTTAAAAATTTGTATTTCATTACATCATTTATTACTATTAACCTTTTGATTTCCACATTCTCTAGTAGTATTTCCTAGTCATTCCCATTTTTTTCATTGCCCTCACGCTACGGTTTATTAAAAGGTATTTGAAATTTAAATGCGCCCATAAATGTTTGACTGCCCCGGTCCATAAAGGACAAACTGGAGGAATGCGAAAGCGGAAAAGTGGCAAACAAATGATGGCCTTTTCAACCCGCCAATTGTCAACTCATCTGGCATGGCATTAACCTCCCATAACACACTCGCATACATACATACGCATGCAGGCGAAAAAAAATAAGAAAAAAGACCATGGTAGACAGGGGACAGGGCAAAAAATGTTTGGCAGCAAAAATTATAAACCACTCGAGCATATTTTGCAAGTCCCCAGACCCGCTTCATATGGATGGCCAATGTTGGTTTTTTGTTGCTGCTATACGCTTACCATTTTTCATGAGCGGCCGAAAAAGTTGAAACGGAAATGCGACCATACCAGCGGATATGAGATGGGGTGGGCAATACATATAGATGCGATATATAACCAAGAGACTGCGTCGCGCCAACCTATAAATAAAAGAAATTCGTCCGTAATCCCCCAATTCCTGGCCATGGAGTGTGCAACATTTGTAACTCTGGATGTGGACGAAGGATTGGATTCGAACTGAGCTTTGTTTGGTTCGAGGGAGTTATTTTTTTTTTCATTCTTATGCGTTTTTGCGTGTTTGGGTTATTAACAGGCGACTAGAAGAAGCAAATATACGAGCATACTTTTTGGCTGGCAGTCAAAACGCAGCCATCAAGCGGAAGCAGAGCGAAATTATTTTTAAACGGCTTGATGTCTGACAATGAACGAGAAAAAGAGAGAGTGTAAAGCATGTATGTGTGGGCGAGGAATGTAACGTTATAATATGTGAAACAAAAGCCATGAAAAACGTCAGTCATCAGAGGCAATGGCTGCGAACGGGGGAATGCGCTTTAAATGTCAGCCATTTATTAAGCCCGTCCACAGAGAACCGGCAGACGGGCAAATGGCTAACGGCAAACGGCAGCAAACGTCAGAGTTGCTTGCACGAGTCACTCAGTCGAACAGTCGCAGTCAGAGTTGAATGCACAGACAGTAGTCGCGAGACAGTTTGTTGCGGTCTGCAAGTGTTCAGAACGAGTATGATGTAGAAGTTTTTGCGACAGGCCATTGCCATGGCAGAAACTTTGATCGCATACGAAGCTTAAGCTTTAATTCTGCTATGTGTTAGCGTAAGCTTTGCTTGAAACGAAACCAATCGGTGATCCCTGAAAGCAAATACATGAGTAAACATATCGAACTTGACGAATATTACTAAAACAAACACGTAGAAAATCATATTCACAACGAAATTCTACTTTTTGCTTACAATAATATGGATCAACATATGTTATTTTAAAATAGGAAAAAGATATGATTTATAACCATTTTTGCTAAAATATTATAAGTGAAAGTGGCTGGAATTTTGTGTCCCATTTTATTGTGCCTTATAACTCTTTAGCCTTGCTGCTTAATTCCTTTAAAACCTTTCCTATGCTTCATCCGAATCATTTACAAAAACAAGCCGTTTCGTTCCGGAGCCATTACTTAACTGTTTATAAGTCAACAAAATAAGTTCGTGTCACTGCATTTCCTTTTCCTCTCAAAAAACCCAAGCATCACCTCCTTCATACCTTAACACAAGAAGGGCAACATTAAAAGTCCATTACCATTTGAATGCTCTGCAGCAGTGCGAGACGTTGACATTTTTTGTGAATATTTCTGATGCTCGTACATTTATTTGAGAGGTTTTGGCAACTATGTTATGAGAGCAGCCGACACCAGCTGCTCACCAGGTTTGTTAAAATATAACGTATACGCCATGAATGTGCAAATGCGCCCTGAATGTATGCAATGTTATGTTTATTTTGCCCGACAAACGGTACGGTAACGCAGCTCTATTGGCGCCTCTGATATCCGGTATGCCAGCATTTAACCGTTATGCCCTTTATTTTCTCAATTTCCCGCTCGCCCGCCCACCAACATGGCAACTGCAAATTCTAGCCCGCAGCAATATTAATTATTTGTCTGGTTTCAACTTCCTTGTTTTTCAGTTTGCCTGCTCATTTTGATAGTTTTGAAATTCGTTTTCAGCTCTTGCCATACTTGTACATTTGGTTGGCCACTCTTTTAGCCAAATTGACTGCAAAGCTCTTCCATTTTTTTTCCTTGCAATTGACATATGTTGCTGACATTTTCATGCTCTGTTGACATTAAAAAAAATGATATTAAGCAATATACAACAGGATAGCCATGAGACTCAACTGAATTTAAGGCTCATCAGCCAGCATTTACAGGGTATACACATAAAGAGTAGTGCCATTTATAGAATTGCCAAAACTTTTGTACTTGCTTTTAATTAATTACATTCGAAAGTCATTCATAAATATCTCACAAAATTTCACAAGAGTTATGTTTTTCGTTGCTGGCAATGGAAAAAATAATTTTTTCAAGGACTTCTCTCAAGTATTTGTCTTTTAAATGAATTGAATTTGAACTTAACACATTTGTTTTTTGAATAAGGGAAATAAAAAATGTATAGTCGTAGCTGAAAAACTTTATTTATTCTAACTTCCTTAGTTTATATTTAACCCCTTTCTAAAGTCATGTCAAATACAGTCACACGTGAATGACATTTCAGACAACTTGCTTTTAATGCTCGCCCTGAAATTAGTACACATTTTAAATGTTGGCGCCAAAGCAACAAAAACAACCAAAACAACAACACACAAGCTGCGAAATGGACAATTTGCGTGGGCGACCCAACGCTGATTATGATGACGACCTGGGCACATTAATGCTGATGATGTTGCCGCTAAGTAGCACTCCCAGAGCCCATTCCAGCTGCTGCTGCTGCTGCTCCAAATGCCCGCAGTAGGTAAACAAATGTGGCTTCAACTGCAAATGAAGGGAACAGGCGGAAATAATGCGAGGGGGAGAGAAGAGAGTGCGTTGCGACTAACAAAAAAAAATATATATGGTATACATGTATGTAAAAAGGAGAAGTCTTAGCGGTTGCCAGGATAGCAACAGTTCTGGAAATTAAGTCGCGCTTTCGTTCTCTCGCTCTCTCACTCACTCTGTGGCGCTATCTCGCTCTTTTGGCTTTGCAATTAAATATGCACATTCTCATTAAAAGTTTGCGCCATTAATAAACGCCAACAGGGATGTAATTTAATACGGTTAAAAAGTACGACACGTGGAGAGCCCAGAAAGCAAAGACATGCAGACTTCCACAGGTTCTGTATACGGATGGAGGTGCCCAAAAGTGTAATGGTGTGTGTGTGTGTGTGTACGTCTACCCACCTACCCGTCACCTTACAACACACACACACACACACACACTGCATTACATTAAACATGCAGCCTTTGGAGAGTTGCCTTAACGCTCGCAAACAAAGCTCATAAAATTTGCAAACGTAAATAATTTTCTTAACGAAATTTTCACGTTCGTTGCTGCTTGCTTTGCTGCTTCGACCACATTAAAGCTAGTACTACAGCCAAGACAGGACATGGCGCAAATTTGTCAACTGACAGAAACCAGTCTTGACACAACACACAACACATATGGCTAATGCTTGCTAAGATGCATCCACACTATAACTAGCCCAGCCTTACACTCGCCTCACACCCTGCATAAATAATAAATAATTGAAAATGTCTCACAAGAATTCTTTGCATCGTGTGAACTCTGCCAGCCAACAATTTGGCCTTAATATTAGAGCAGACCATGGCAAAAGTCTTTGGCTTCTAGCACGTAAGCACATATAAATCGGTTAAGCAGGTATGTCAGCTATGTCATCTAATTGGTAACACAACTCTTTTGTTAAAGGCTATCTGCAAACTCTTTTATACGATTAAAATCTTTTTAATATATACAAAATTATAAATGAAAAAAAAGCAATTCAAGCTGGACAAAAAGGAATATATATGTACACTAGCATTGAAAGCACATTAAATATATCATTAAGGGTATTCGACACTATAGTCTAAGTAGTTTCTGGTAGAAAATCCATTAATTGCTTACAACTAGGCGTTGTGGCAAAACGTTGACAGCTCACCGTCTTGACTGGCTGGGTTTTCTTCGGGCCAATTCCGGCGGGAAATTAAAGTAAGAGTTTACGCTTTTTTAGCCGCAAGACACACACACTCACGCACCTTTTTGGGCCACGCCCACAACAAGTTGTGTTATTGCTACGGAGGCGGGGGAGAAGCACATGAAATTGTTGCTCATTATGTATTTATGTCAATTTCTGGGACGCTCTTACGGATTGCGTGGATACTTCAGTGTGTATGTGTGTGTATGCGTGTGTGTGGCATGCCGCAATGACATGTAAAACCTTTTTGGGCCTACAGTCTCCTTCAACCTGGCCAACATTTAATGACTTTGGCTTGCTCTTTCTCTTTCTCTTCTGGGACGCATTTAGCGTGTAAATTTCGCTGTACATTTTTTTGCCCGTTACATTTTTACTCCTTCAGCACTCGTAAAGGTATTCGTTGTGTATGTGTGTGTGTGTGCATATTTCAGGTATTTTTATTTCAGCGTTACTTTTTACACACATATACACTATATGCCTTCATATATACATACATATGTATATATGTATATATGAGCACGTTTGTTTGTCGTTTTTATGTGTTTCATGTCTTTTCGGGTGCCTTTATGAAGCTGCAGCATTAAAGTTTTTTTTTTTTCGGAGTACGATGTATTGTAAAGGGATTTGCTTTGTGACTGACGACTGGCAAAACTCGCTGATGACTCGGGCGAATGATAAAAATACATTTATATGGTTATCGTACATGACATAAATCATAAAGTGCTCCGGAAAAAAAAGACCCCGAATAAGTACAGTTCATTTCGATAAAAGCTTACCAGCAAGAGATGAACTGAAAAAGATAGCATAGCATATTTATTGAGATCTAAATCTTGATATATTAGAACAGAAGTAAAGAATATTTGACAGTCATTATAGCTTAGATAACAACACTTTTTTTAAACTTATTATTTAATTTAATATTTAGTATTTTTCAAAGAAATATAATTATTAAAATAATATAACATTATTCAAACAAAAAATTACATTGAATTATCGATCTCGCGTTTGATTTTTACCTTTTTTTAAAAAAAAAGCTTTGCAATTTGTTTATTTTCGCTTTATTATTACATTGTACATTGTACATATATGACATACTTATGTAGACGTACATATGTATTTAAGTTTAAGTTAAGTTTCCCTAACACACACACATAAGCACATACACACTGCAAATTTATCAGGTCCAGATAATATGCGTGCTTGGCATTGTTGTTTCGTATGCATTAGCTTAACTCGTTTGCTGGCAACCTGATAAATAATTGAAAAGAAAGCAAAAGCTAAGCACAGCGCTGGCACAACTTGGCTGAGGCTACTAGTACTACCTGGCAGACGTAGCCGGAAGATGCCACTGAGACAACGCATGAGTTTGTCTTGTGTCTTGTGATATATATTTTACTTGCATGCCAGATACACACCCTCTCGCACAACCCTTCACACACACACACACACACGCACAGCTGAGTGCATTCTGGTAACTAAATTTTGTGCTGCGTACGCGGCTCAGTGGAGTGCAAAAGGCATGGGGCTGGCTGACTTGGACTGACTTATAGCACGATAAGCAGACGAGTTTGAGTAACAGGTTAATTTATTGTTGCATCTAATGGCGTTAGGGTAGGTAGATAGTCAGTGTACCCCTGCAGGTGTCATGCTGACGTCGCCGGTTTTGACTGCGTTTGGCTCGTTTAGTGGCTGGGAAGTAGGCGCAAAGTTATGAAATTCAACAATGACAAATGTCAGTGGCATTAATTAAATGCTGAATTATAGCAACAGCAGCCAGGCACTTTGCTTAAAGGATTAACACAAGATTTCCCAGTTTAACAAGCTGGCAATAAAAGAAAAAATCGCTTGGGTTCTTGAAGTAATTCGATTGGTCTGAGAGAACAGCTGAGTTGAGTTGCAATTGCTTAGAATGTTGGCAATTCAATTGAACTTAATTTGCACATGCAGAATCCGGATATTGCAAAATAGCAAACAGCTGCGAATGCAAACGTTGGCTTTAAGGCAACGTTAAGTTAAATGAAATGCTCAGTAATATTTTTAAAGTTGCCAGCGTTGTCCGTTTTGTATGTTTTATTTTCTGTCCGTTGATTTTTTTTTCTTTTTTTTTTGCACACTTTGCCAACTTCCGCTTCCGGCGGCAAGCAAAGCAAAGCAATGCAAACACAGCCTTCTCTCCTCTCTCTCTCTCTCTCTCTCTCTCAGTGTTTCTATCTGTGTTTTTTTGTTTTTGCTGACATAAAAATCATTAAACTGATTTATATTCCGTTTGATTCCCGCGTTTCCCTCGACTAAGCATCATGTGTGCCCGTCGTAGAATTTTTGATGCTCTTACTTATTGCTTATTCTATGAAAACATTATCATAAGGTATATTGGTGAATTCAAAGAGAAAAAAAAAACAATCACAATCAATTTAAAAAAATTGAAGTTTTTGTTTTTGGAGATAATAATTTTAATATATATTTTTTTTTTTTTTTTGTATAGGATAGCTTAAAGTCGCATTAGACTCTGTTAAGGCTTGAGCTGCCTTGGTGTGCTGGCGTCGCTTGAACTTGAGTTCAAGTTTGATAAAAGGGTCGCCTGACAGACCCAAGTCCATGCCCATACGAAATTCGATAATTCAAGTCAATTTCGCATGTGTCGGGGTCGCTCAAGGGTTAAGTGATTTCTTTTGTTTCTCCATTTTTGTTGTTGTTCGCCATTTTTGCTTTTATGGTATGCATTTAGTCAACTGTAAAATAAAGTCGCATAAATAAGCGCACCACGCTGTAAGGGAAAGTGCATGAAAAATATCAACTTTTTGCTCAACAAATTATTTAAATTTTCAACTATTGATTTTTTGCAGAAAAGAATCACACACACACACACTCAACTGCCTCTGTATCAGTGTTGGATAATGCGCTGCGGGCTGTGACCGAAAAAAAAAATGTTGACCCAAAATGTTTGCACAGTTGTTTGCCCTCAGTTACTCGCCCCACCTAGACCACCTTGAAAGGGTTGTCGTTACAGAAATTCAATTCAATTTCGTTGAAATGTTTTATTATATGTATATTGCGTTGTTGTTGTTGTTGCTGTGCTGACTGATTTTAATGTAATTGCCGGTAATAGCAAACACTTTTTATGGGCTAACAAGTTGTTGTCGTTGTTTTTGTTGTTGTGGGCTGGTTGGCACGTTTAATGTTTGTTTGATAATTTCTCGTATCCCATTTATACATATTCCAAATTGAATTCTAATATCAAATTAATTTTCATTTGTTTTTTTTTTGTTCTCAGTATGAAAATTAATGTAAATTTCGTTAAAGCCGTTTACTTAGCAGGCAAAATATTATTAAATAAGCAAACATAGCTAAAATATTACCTGAATGAATGTCAGAATTACAGAAAAGAATAATGCTCTGATTAAATATTCCTTTAATTTGATTTTAAATTAGATAAAGCTATGTTAGACACGTGAACGGCTTCCGGTTCAAGCCGTTCGTCTTCGATAATTGTTTTTGAAGTGGCATACAAATATGTACGAGGCAAATTGTCGCACACGCAATATTCTTGTCACGGAAGCGGGCATTTTGTTGATTTTTATATGTTAAAGTATGCCTACAGCAAGAAAAAAAAATCTTATCAATTTGATTGTAATTGGAAACTACAGCGCATATCGCAGGTAACGTACTATATCTGCTCCAATGATTTTTATCGTGGCAGATTCCAGAAAATACGTAAGGGCATGTGCTGCAACATGTTTCGACAACCTTATCAGTAGAAAGATTCACCGGGTAGAAATTCTAAAAATAAACTATTAATTTATTCATTTCATCAGTAAACACTTTTAAGATAGAATTTTGATACCTTTGAAAAAATATTTGAATTTTTAATATGATTCGATTGAATTTTATAAAAATTCATATTTTTTATATAAATAATTAAAGCCAATTCTAGAACTTTACATATACCACACAAACAAATGGTATTTTATAAGTAAGGACTTAACAGCTAAAAAAAAACTCTGAGATCCAATGAATCATTGTTAACTTCAATCAACAACAGCTCTTAAGTATTGATTCCTGTAAAGGAATCCATATTTGCTTTTATATAAGGGGTAAGCATCTAACTAATTAGACAATTGTAGATTCCTTTGATAAATTAACGTCACCGAGCGTTGACCACAAGCACACTTAGGCAAATACTTGTGCATGTGCATCTGTGTAGATTATTTGGGGATTGAAACTGGACGTTGGCGCTCTGATCCACATTGCTGGCGGTTACTGCATTATTAAAGCAAATATTGTTCAAGCCAAACTGTTTGAGGATGCCTAAGTAGTTGAATCAAAGCTAAATGATGTTCTGACTCAATGAAAAGTAAAGTTTACTAGTTCGTTTGTGAAAACAATTAAATGAATTAAAAACGAAAAAAAATATATATATTGTATATTAGATAGTATGCTGAAGCAGCAAAAGTATCCACAGATATGCTGATAAGATATAGAGCATTGGGCCAGACATCAAAAAAATAGAAAACACATACCGCATACACACAGCATCCCGGCCAGCAGTCAATATCAAGGTAATATTTATCAGACATATAGTATCTGCAGACATGCCACATGCCGAT
This sequence comes from Scaptomyza pallida, assembly GCA_018152965.1. Classification (NCBI taxonomy): domain Eukaryota; kingdom Metazoa; phylum Arthropoda; class Insecta; order Diptera; family Drosophilidae; genus Scaptomyza; species Scaptomyza pallida. The sequence continues at coordinate 1,942,724 of JAECXP010000116.1, read as the reverse complement.
AAGGCCACCGAAAACAAGATGCGTGTACTTCAGATGCCTATCGAGCCACTGTCTCTGCCATATAAAAGCAACTGCCACTGGCGACCATGTCATTTGAGAAAAGCACTTTGTACAATTCTTTGTGCCAAGTCTTCTGATAGCCAATCCAACTTAACACACCAGGAATAGCTGTCGCCGCTCTCAGCCTTTGCAAGATGAGAGCTCATTACGGTAAAAGCTGGCCCACGATCGAGATTCTGCGGTCATATCAACAGCAAGGACTAACCCTTTATTATTTTAATACCCTTTTGCAGTCCTTGCCTGTCTGGCTCTTCTGGTGGCCAACGCTTGTGCTGCCAACATTAGACCTTCGGTCGGTGCCGTCAACAACCAGCTGTATCGCCGCTTCGTCTGCGTGAACAAGTCGAACGGCTTCCGCGCTCTGGTTCCCGGCAGCTGCTCCAAGTTCTATGAGTGTCAGAATGGTGCCGCCATTGAGACCGCTTGCTCACGTTACTATGATCCCAAGGTCCAGGGTTGTGTCAACTACAACACCGGATGCGTTGAGGTTTTGCAAACAGCAGCAATTGGTGGCAGCTCGGGTACTGCAGCACAGCCGTGTGCAGATCCAATAACTACCACCTGCCTGCCACCGGTAACCACTCCATGCGCACCAATCACCACCACCTGCCTGCCACCGGTAACCACTCCATGCGCACCAATCACCACCACCTGCCTGCCACCGGTAACCACTCCATGTGCACCAATAACAACCACCTGCACCACACCAACAACAACCACTTGTACAACTCCAACAACAACCACTTGTACAACACCAAAGACAACAACGTGCACCACACCAACAACAACCACCTGTACAACACCAAAGACCACAACGTGCACCACACCAACAACAACAACGTGCACCACACCAACAACAACCACTTGTACAACACCAACAACAACCACCTGTACAACACCAACAACAACCACCTGTACAACACCAACAACAACAACGTGTACCACGCCAACAACAACCACTTGTACAACACCAAAGACAACAACGTGCACCACACCAACAACAACCACCTGTACAACACCAACAACAACCACTTGTACAACACCAAAGACAACAACGTGCACCACACCAACAACAACCACCTGTACAACACCAAAGACAACAACGTGCACCACACCAACAACAACCACCTGTACAACACCAACAACAACCACCTGTACAACACCAACAACAACCACCTGTACAACACCAAAGACAACAACGTGCACCACACCAACAACAACCACCTGTACAACACCAACAACAACAACGTGTACCACGCCAACAACAACCACTTGTACAACACCAAAGACAACAACGTGTACCACGCCAACAACAACCACTTGTACAACACCAAAGACAACAACGTGCACCACACCAACAACAACCACCTGTACAACACCAAAGACAACAACGTGCACCACACCAAAGACAACAACGTGCACCACACCAACAACAACCACCTGTACAACACCAACAACAACCACCTGTACAACACCAACAACAACCACCTGTACAACACCAACAACAACAACGTGTACCACGCCAACAACAACCACTTGTACAACACCAAAGACAACAACGTGCACCACACCAACAACAACCACCTGTACAACACCAACAACAACAACGTGTACCACGTCAACAACAACCACTTGTACAACACCAAAGACAACAACGTGCACCACACCAACAACAACCACGTGCACGACACAAGCTACACCTAAGACAACCACATGCGTAGTTCCCGTAACCACCACATGCGTTGTCCCAGTAACCACCACATGCGTTGTCCCAGTAACCACTACATGCGTTGTCCCAGTAACCACCACATGTGTAGTTCCAGTTACGACTGCATGCGCACAAACAGGTAGCGCTAAGGTGAGGCCCGCATCCGTGCACGTGAGACCTGCCGGATTACCGTTGCCGGAGACCCTGTCTCTGCCAATGCATATGGCAGCACCCTCAAACGAACTGAACATGGATGTTTACACGAGCCTCGTGTGCCGCAATAAGCCCGACGGTTTCATGCTAGCCTCTTTGACCAGCTGCAGCGACTACTATATCTGCCGGTACGGCAAGCCCCTCCAGGTTAGCTGCGGTGAGAAGTACTTCAATGCCCTGAAGGGTATTTGCGATTTGCCAGAGAATACACGTTGTGTGCAGCCGAAGGCATAAATGCTGACTCGTTGACACCATCAGACCATAAGTAGAAGAGAGCGACTTTCTCCACCAGATAACCATTATATAATACTTATAATCTACCAATGCACGAGAGTTGTGTTTAAAGTAATAAAACCGAATTGCAAATGCTAATACAGGCCATAAAAATTTCTATTAGTTTTACTTGTTAAGCTCTATAAGTGTGTATTCTTGAACTAAATCTTTTAATCAACACAAACTGGTGCGAGTTATACCAAAATCAACCTAGCAACCTTTAATGAGATCCGATATTTGCTCCATTAATGTGTGACAATCACGCATCACAACTCATCCCTACAACTAGCTGTCAAAGTGCCATTAGAGTCAAACGCACTCTTAGTTTGGGTTTTATAATAAAAGCATAAGGGGATTTAGTTGGTCAGCAAAATAGCCAAGACTGACCACAATACGCTTTAAGGCTTAGCGCACAAATAACAGTGTATGATATTAAAGGATGTTGGCAATTCGTATATACTGGTTAAGGTATTTGCATTAAGAGCTTAGCTAAAACCATGTATGGCCACAAAACGGCTAAAATAACCAGCTGAGAAGCAGCTGTCCTTTTGGGCACAGTGAAAACTTTGCAACCATTTAACAAAATAATTAAAGCCAGAGATAAAAATAACATATGCCACGCCCACATCGTTCCAGTGCTAAACGCGTCTTTTATGGTAATTTCCCGACGAAAAGTTTTTGGCCGCAAGAAAAGCGTGAAAGGGTTTCGCAGCTCAAAAATGATGGCACAAAGAAATAAATAAATAACGTGACACAGCATGAAAATTGCTGGCAAATAGGCAGCTGGAGACGATGTTCTGGGTGCTGGTTAAGCGCAACAGGAATGCGAACAGCAAAAGGCTAAAAAGTAAAACCAAGCACATATACAAACACACGCATACACAAAGGGAACCCGGCAATGACTTTCAGTTTCTTTGCCAACAATTTTTTTTTGCCTCGACATGTTTTTAAGTAAGGGGGAGACGGGTGGTACAGTGTTGTATGGAGGCTTGTAAACAAGGTATTCTAGCATGTAGTCTGCTTTGCTGTGGGCTTAAGCCAAAGCAGACACTTTAAGACCTGGATTTGTGCAGGCTCAAAGGGCTTTATGTTGCCGTGCCAAACTGGTTTTGACAAACTAAAGATAAGTATACATTTCCCACCAATTATTAAACAATGTTATTTGCCACGACAGTACGAAATTTTATTGTTAAGAACACAGCGCCATAATTGCAGCATTCATCTGAAAAGAAAATTGCAAATGTATTTTATTAATAAACAACATGTACACTACACACATTCAATGCTGCTGCTGCTGTTGCTGTTAGCTTTGCTTGCTGGTTGGCATGCTGTGCGCTTTGCAAATTTTTATAGCATACTTTGAAGCGTCGACCTCAACGGGGGGTGCACGAAAAAAAAGCAGTGCCAGCAATTTGCTATAGTACCAATATATATTGTATGTACAGTACGTACAGTTGCGTATGTATGTATGTATATGGTATAAAGCAAAGCACAATTGCTTGCACTGCGGGGCAACTTTACCGGCGCTAAACTCCTCAAATAAACAATGAACACAAAGAACGAGAAATTTCGTAATAAAAAACACAAAAAAAAATAAAATCACATACGCACACAGCACATATGGCTCGGCCCGGCTGCCTTACGCCGCGAGCTTTCTTTGGCGCTTTTTCATGTTGGCAACGACAACGGCCTGCGGAAAATGAAATCCGCTTTACCTATTGCACCTACACGCGACACGATTTTGCTTTTCGCAAAAAAAAAAAAAAAAAAAAAAAAAACTGGCAAGGAATTCAAATTACGAGTTCTGTTTACAATCGGACCCAGAAACTTCCAACACGCTCAACTCTTTGCACACGAGTTATTGAATTGCGCCCTGACGCCGCGCCGTCACAATAACTTCACTTCCCCACATGCCCCCCCAACAGCCAACTGACACGACCGTAAACATTTTATTGGCAAAGCGCGCTGCTTTGTTTCGTCTGTCGAGAAATTTTCAATTTGCCTAGCTCTCGAAAGGCTTCAAACTCAAGGCCAAAGACGAGCATATTCTGTGTATATATACCATAAACTGATGCTCACCTGGATGTTATTCGTTTTGCAGAATACAAATCTTTTATCCAGGATTCAAATAACATAATTGCTCCTAATTTCTTTCCAAAGCTTAGCACGTATATAAGCCAAAAGGCCAGCAGGCTGGACCGGAGGGACCACACCCTCTCGGACCGCAGCCGCCACATGGTCCACAGCCAACGCAGTTGCCCCAGGGTCCACAGCCGCCACAGGGTCCACAACCGCCACAGGCACCCCAAGATCCACAGCCATAGCCGCCACAACCATATCCACACATCTTGAGGGTATTTCTTTTGTGCTATACGTGTAGTATATTTAAGTTAAACATTTGCATAGGTTTTTTTTCTTCATAAACTGACCTTTGCTTTACAGAAATAGGAATAATTATTTGTTTAGCTTAAAAATGTTGCTGAATAGATATTTGGAATTTATGTTTCGATGTTATTATTTGTAGAACTTTCAGTCCGATGTGGCTAAGACGAAAGTGCTATAAATAATGAGGATAGAAATTTCGTGTTGCTCTTAATACAGATTGTGAAAAACAGCAACAAATCAACGATTGCTAAGATTACAACAAAAATAGAGTCGCAACATTAAGAATGAGACAAGCGATTTTTAACAGGCTAAAAATAGTACAGAAATTGTACTAAGATTTTGCAGTGAATGTATAAAAAAAAAACAGAAGTTGAGAAATCTCAAAATTAGAACAAAGTTTTAAGCTATATTAATACCTTTAACCCATAAAATGGTTAAAAAGGGTATAGTGGGTTTGTGCAAAGGTCCGTTTGTCCGTCTGTCTATCTGTATGAACCATCCGATATCAAAGACTATTGGTTTGTTTCAATTTATCGATAGCACTTTTAATTTCCGATGTACATACATGATCGATAACAACAAATTCTTGAATTTCAAAATTGTGAAAATGCGGTTTGAAACTATATAAATAATAAACGTTTGAAATCGATTATGCATAATCAAATACACACAAATGACTGTTCACGTTACGCAACGAGTTAAGGGTATGTCCTCGTCGGGATTCCTAGACTAAAGCCTTCTTACTTGTTTAAATTAGAGCCATCCGGGTAGCATCTTTAAGCACAACTCTAACGTATTCAGTTGCAAAGCGTAAGAAGGCAAAGCAGCTCGTAATTATTACACCTGGAAGCTCCGACTCCCCCAAAGGAGCTAACAGTGTCAGTTGTTCTAGCAAGCAGCAGCTGCAACACTTTTTACGACGTCATTAACCCAACAAGTAGCTTCCGTTGCTGGCACCAACGGCAAGTAGGTGGCATCACAGCGGGCTTAAAACGGGTTATATAGAAACTGAGTTGCACATTCCGGGCAACAGAAGCAGCAACAGCAGCGATGGCAGACAGTTATGCGCCTGCAAATATGCAATGCAAAATAGCTACTGGCAAATTGTTTTGGGGCCAGAGAGACATTTTGCACAGCTCGTAATGCACTACACCAAATGAGGATGGCTCAAGAAGAATGCCAATGTAGAAGATTTTCTAAAGTTGCTATACACTTTTTACAGCAGTGCACCAAAAACACGTTTTTCATTCGAGTTCTCTCGCTGTAGTAGACGCATTGTTGGCTTATTACATGGTTTGTAAGTATCTGCCATATTTTCACAAATGCAAAAAGCTTCAAGATTTCTCTTTAGAATATTTTACATTTCGTAAGTCAGTTGGCAATAAGCTGATTTATAACAGCGCAACCTATAATATATAATATCGATTTCCAAAATTTACTCAGCCCTGCCGCAGCCAACAATGTTTGTGAACTCAAAGCCGTTTTTTATGACCCCAACACGCATCGGCAAAATCATCTTTGGCCGTTTATAGGAAAAAGTTGTACAGCATTGCCTGCAAATAAATGGTGAAGCTGGCAACATAAAACTTGGCTAATGAGCCGCTAAGCAGCAGCCGCGTGGCAAATAAGACGCCAAAAGGGTTAACACCAACAAGTACAGCACCATGCAGATGCTGTGCCATAATAACAATTAGAAAACAAAATTGCCACATAGCCATGAAAATCAGGGAGTTAGTCACACTTGGGCAGGCAGCAAGACATTCAATTTAATAACACAATCGCAAATTGGCTCCGAATCTTAAATTTATGAAATTTAAATTGTACCAAGAAATGGCAAGGCCAAAGTAAAATGCTCAAATCAAAGCCACACCCAATCGCTGCGAGGGGTTGGCAACAAGGGTAACAGCTGTAGCATCCCCTCATCAACAACCTCCTTGGCTGCGTCTCTGGGGATAAATTAGTGGTTTTGGTCTGGTCTGTAATATAGTCATCGGTAGAAGTCTTGTTGTCGTCCTGCAACATTTGTCAACCCTGGCTGCTGCCTTGCCTCACTGATTTAATATTTATTTTATTAATAGAAAATTAACATAAAAAAAATTGCCGAAATATTTTGACACTTGGCACTTTCCATTGCATTGCTCTAACGGCTGCTGTTAGCTTTCCAGGGGGGTGTATGGTATGGGATTTCTGGGCAAGGGTGGCTTGTTATTATTTTGACACTTGCCAAACAATTGGCATGCGAAAAGGAAAGCCCAGCTGTCTTAAAGCAGGCAACACAAGCAACAAACAACAACGACAACAACAGAAGGTGACAAGCCAAGCAAAATTTTATTATGGAATTTTGTAAATTAAATATTTACTCGACAGCTGTGCGAAGATCTTAAGATTGCGTACAGCTTGAAACGCGCAGTGTTAATTCAATATTCAGCTTTAAAACCATTGAATTTAATGTCTCACAGCATTCATATTATTCCAATATATTATGCACTTTTCCAGTCTGATAGATGTGAGAAAAGATGGCCAGATAAAAACGCTAATGATTGTAATATTTGCATTGTATATACTGAATTCACTTTAAGTGTCATCATGACAATTTATATCATAATCATCACGACTTCTCAAATTATTTATTCAACGTCAATGCAATCGGCCGCATAATCATGCAAAACTCAATCAGCTTCTAAACTAGTTCCGTTCATTTATAGTGTATTTCCATTATCCAGTTATTCTCAGTTTTTACCATTTTGAGTAAAGGTCTGTTTACTCCAGATTTAATTTACATAATTTAATTTAATTTAACTGTCAGCTGACTCAATCAAACCTATGCGATCTCTAAATGAGCGTTTACTCAAAATTTAATTTAAGGGGGTATTCTGGTTTAGAAGCCCGAATTTGATAGATTTTTTTGGACGCGATAAAAACAAAAAAAACAAAAAAATTTTGTTACTATCCAATTTTTTATTACCTTTTCATTGATATTTTAACAATACAAAACAATTATAATTTACAAAAAAATTAAATTTCAAAAAACTGCAGATCGACGAAGTGGGGACTGATTGAAAAATGGCTTGTCCTGGTGTGCAGGATGTAAATCCTTTCCGTGACTTGATATGGAAATCAATTAATGATTTGTAAAGGCGAAGGATGTAGTTATCGCACTACGAAGCGTTTTTGAAAAAAAATTTTACAAAATGGCGGCGGTTTGAAAAAAAGTTTCATATTTCTCCTATTTTTTTTGTCTTTCGGAATTTTTTAAAAATACAAAAAAAATAATTTTCGTTAAAACTCTTCGTAGTGCGATAGTATAATGTTTAAAGAAGCTCTGTTTAAAATTTCAAGTGAATCGGTTGAGTAGAACTTGAGATATCATGCACACCGTTCCTAGAAAAGTAGTTACGAGAAAAATAAGCTCAAAGTTTGAGGACTAGTCGCGCGCAGTCGTTTACACAAAATGAGCTGTAACTCCGAAAATAATTCGAATTTCGAAAAATCCTTTTAGGGACATTTTCTTGAAGGGTTATACAATGAAAATATGCAAAAAAAAAATCAATTTTTTCCAACTTCTAAACCAGAATACCCCCTTAATTTAGTTTAGTTCCGAACCTGCAGGTCGCAGATTCTTACATTTTTTTGTGTTGATAAGCGTGAAAATACAAAACAACTGATCAAAAAGTGTGGTGCAAAACGTTTACATATGTGAGGAAGGCCAAATGATGCCCTCCCCCACATTTTTATATAGTTAAGAATATGAATGAGAATATGAATAGTTGAAGATTGCCAAGAAGGCCCTTTATTGTTAAATATTAATATAATAAGCTGTAAGAAATAATTGTTAAGATCTATAATGTACGATACCACACAATAGTATAATAGTCAATAAGCAACTTCGGTTTCAAAACAGAACGGCCATTAGAAGCAGAGTGGCCAGATGATGCGAAAGCACTAAGCAGAGCTTTCGACCCTCAACACGCGATCCACCAAACCATGGTACAATTATACATGGTAGTGTCATCCGAGACAGCCCGTACTTGCCATATGATGTGCGAGTGCGAAAGAGAGGGCTAAGCTGCTCTCTTAATTTTACTCTCTCGAGTCTGTTAAAAGGCTGTTTTGCAAGTGCGATAGAGTAAGGTATAGAACGTGTTTTGTTATGTGCAGCTATGTCCAAGCTGAGAGAGCTGTGTGAGAGAGTTTGTTGTGACAGTTTGTACAACTAGTACCGAAAAAAAAGAGGGCACACTCTCGGATGACACTACCGTATTAATTGTATCATGCACCAAACTACAAAAGCTCGAGTGGATCGGCGAAGAAGGCCGAGCGTGAGCCGCGAATATGCAGCGTGACAGTCTAGTACGAGCATCGAAAGTGCGTTTAAGGGCCGAACGCAAAGATGTAGAATTGAGAGTGGAGTGCGAACCTTGAAAACGGGAGTGGTAAAGATATACCGAGGAACCGGAGAGAAAACCGTACAGAGAAGAACAGATTAAGAAAAGGGTTTGAGATTAATACGTGAGTAAGATAATCACACCTGTATATTAGATTTAAACCCCCTTCCCGCTAAGACTAACGCGTGGCTTATACCGTGGCTTAAAAACATATATATAGAGAATAAAGTGAAGAATAGTAACATAAAACGCGTGGTTACTCTGTGTAGTACAGTATCTGATACCCTGTGATTTAAGTCCACAGAGGCACGTGTTCTATCAACGATAAGGTGCAGAGGCGATTGAGGCAATAACCCAATCCACACCCTCGCCAGCTAATTTACCAGACGACACCCGTGAGGCTAGCCCGCGGTGGCGTAAGGTAAGCTTAGCGATCGGATAAGGTAGCAATTGTGGTGTCGGCCCGGTTGATACCCTAACTGATCAGTAGTTGACAGGACACGACTTTACGTCGGATCACTATTTGACTCTTCTTAACGCTATACTTTGGGTTTCAGCAAGTTATAAATTACTTGTAACCAGCCTTGGCCAGACTGAGATCTGTACCTCGGCAAATCACTACTTTACACATATTCAAATATTCAAATGAACGACCATAAGCTTATTATTTTAGTTGGAAATCATAGTTTGTTGTATGATAACAAGTCAAAAGACTTCAAAAATATAATTAACAAGTAAGAAGGCTCTAGTCGAGTAATCCCGACTAGGACATACCCTTAACCCCATACGTAACGCGTACAGTCATTGGTGTGTATTACACACTGTGTATTTACCCAGTGACCAATATGACCAAATTTCAAACTGCAATATCTCCGGTATTTCTTAACCGATTTTATTCAAATTTTTTCAAATGTTCATTATTTTACCAATAGTTTAAAACAATGTTTTCACAATTTTGAAATTCAAGAATTTTTTGTTATCGATCACATGTGTATATCGGAAATCAGAAGTGTTATCGAAAATTTGAAAAAATTTGGTCTGTCTATAGTATAGGAGAGCTTAAGTTTTAAGTTTGAAGTATCTAGCTCTTATAGTCTCTGAGATCGGCGCGTTCATACAGACAGGCGGACAGACGGACAGACAGACAGACAGACGGACATGGCTAGATCGACTCGGCTGTTGATGCTGATCAAGAATATATATACTTTATAGGGTCGGAGATGCTTCCTTCTGCCTGTTACATACATTTGCACAAAACAATTATACCCTTATTTACCCATTATGGGTTAAGGGTATAAAAATGAGAATTAAATGCTTATAAATTGCCATTAGCTCAAGTAAAAATGTGTTTAAATAACAATTCAAATTTTAACGGATGGTTAACAACACTATTTACATAATTTTAAACGCTTTACACACTGTTTCCTTAAATTAAATTAAATTTTGAGTAAACGCATACATTTTCTTAAATTAAATTAAATAAATCTGGAGTAAACAGGCCTTAACTGAAGTCCATAAGGAATTTACTGCAGTAAGCCTTCAGTCAATGGTAACTGGAAATAACTGGTAATCGGCTATCGTAATTTTTCGTTGAACATCGCTGAAATATCGCTGTTAATGGATAACATTACGTTAACATAGCTAAAACAGGTGATTGAAAAATTCGACAAAAAGGCTTTTAAAATTTTAAAAGTTAAGTTTTAGTTTATTATCCTTACTTTGAATCATCAAACTCAGATCAAAACAGCTGATTTATTTACTGAACTTTTAGTAACTGCATAATGGAAACAGGACTGTCAAATGACCGATAAATTTTTCTGTAACTGGATAGTGGAAATACCCTATTAGTCCACAACTGCGTTCCAGTAGGAGCTACCTCATTATTTGCAGGCAGTCGGCCAACGAGTATGTAATACTAAAGGCCTGTTTACTCAAAATTAATTTAATTCAATTTAATTTAACAGTCAGCTGACTCAATCAAACCTATGCGATCTCTAAATGAGCGTTTACTCAAAATTTTATTTAATTTAGTTTAGTTCCGAACCTGCAGGTTGCAGATTCTTAAATCTTTTCGGTGTTGGTAAGTTTGAAAATACAGAACAGCTGATAAAAAAGTGTGATGCAAAACGTTTACATATTCAAATATTCAAATGAACGAGCCAGGCCCGTGCGCAGTGGGGGGTTTTGGGGGTTCTAACCCCCCCCATAGAGAATTTTTCCACATAACTTTCTATAATTACCGACTTAATAATTAATATTTTGTTGTCAATTTTTGTTTCCACATTCTCAACTTTCTCGATCTTGTGCACGTTTGTTTTTGAATTTTCCCACCTTTTTTACCTCCTATTATCAGTGTCATTGTGAATGCAACTAGTCAGCTGTTCGAGCTGTGCGGACATGTGTTGACATTGATTGATTTTCGATCCTTATATTTTTTACCATGGACATTCGTCGCTTTTTGTGTAAAAAAAAAGATTATTAATCACAGCAAGGATTTGCAGGTTATTGTGCTACAGTTTATAGTATTGAAGATACCTTTTGTTTATTAATAGGACGTGGGTGAATGTAATCAAGATAAAGTTATTGCTGAATGTCTGAAGATCGGCTGAACGGATTAGCCTCGCTCAATATACATCGCGATGTTGAGGTCGATCCGCAACGAGTTTTGGAGAAGTTTTTTTCTACACCTCGCAGAGTTAATTTATTATATAATAACTGAATATCAAGTCAAGACACAATAAAATGTCTTCATTTATAAGAAAAGTTTCTTATTCTTTTTTTATAACTTCATAACCTAACATGATACACATATGTCAAAACCCCCCCCATGAACGAATTCTGCGCACGGGCCTGGAACGAGCATAAACTAATTATTTTAGACCCAGTTTTTCAATGTCCGGTTAAATTTTCGATTAGCTAAACGCAAATTAAATTTAATGGTAGAGTTAAACGATTTGGTTTTCTCAAAGCCAAAATAAACCTTTATCACTAAGTAACTATCGGCTTAACAGCGTTACCACATATATACACATTGTGCCAAATATAGCGAGCGGTTCAGCTAACTTTTGCTGCTTTCCGGCAACATTGAATGATTTCTGTTTAAAATCCCACATATGATTAATTCGAGCGCAAAAGAACTTTATTGTTTACCTATTATTATGGCATGTAGATTTTGTAAGCCTGAGCCGCTGTATAAATTTGGCATCTTCCAGTTAAGTGAAATGCATGGACATAAAACACTCTTTTATGTGATGCCATTTCGATTTAAAAACAAAATAAATCAACAATTCAAGGGACAGATGTCTGCCTGATCGATAATTCTTAACGATATATCGTGACAAAAATCAGCTTAAATTTTAAACGCGACCCAGCCTTCCGGTTAGTTTGTTTTTCATCTACTCCTAACCGAACATTGAGAAACTCAAATTTGACTAAACGTCAGTTAGTTTACCTAACCGGACATTGAGAAATTGGGCCTTAAGCAAGTCAAGGGTTTGACAACACAAGAAGAAACGAACAGCAACATATTTAGGGTATTCACTTGCTGTGCTATTATCGTATAGTAATATATATAATACAGTGTAGCTAGTGAGTGCACTTTTTACGTTTCTCTTGTCATATTTGTGTTATGTCAGCTGTTTGACAGTTCAATGATAATACAATCGGTTCAAAATCAAATTCAAATTTCTTATGCGATTGAACCTAAACAATCATTTTATACACATCACCCTCGCTTTAGCGTTTAATCTCAGTTTCCCTAGTTCTTTTTGTTTTATTCGCTTCTGCCACTGTTATAAACATCAGATTAATCTTGCTTATTGCTGCCCTTTTCTTCGTACACTTTGAAATCAAAACAAAGTGAAAAAAGTGATCGCCGTTGATTCTTTGTCACCAGCTGATTTTGAAGAAGGCGGCACATCATTTGAAAAGGCAGACGCCGCCAACTTAACTCGCTATGTTCCCCTGTTAGCGCAGATTTTTTTCTGTTAAAGTTACAGTCTCTGGTTACCCCTCTGTTAGTATTACATACTCTTTGGCAACGAGTATTATATACCAGAGGTGGGCACAAGTCGAAATTCGTATACACGCGTGCATAGGCCCTCTGCCGCGGCAAGCAGCACAAAATTACACGTACACTATAAGCATCCGCTGCTTCAATGCAAATTACGCATACTATTGCGTGTAAAAACTTTGATAGTATGTGAGCTTGCCCACCTCTGTTATATACTATTTGACTCTTTGGCAGTCGGCAACGCGCAATCGAATGAACAACTATCAATAAAAGTAAACGCGGTGTGATCGCTACTTTCATTGCGAAAGCAACGACATGAAATTTATTTTATCAAACACAAGCGACGAAAAGCATTTAATTTTATGAATGAAATGTATTTGGAAATCTATACAAAGCTTAAACTTTCATACACAACGCAATTTAACCTCTATGTATGTCTGCTGTGCAATTACCTGCATTTCCTTAAGGAACTACCCCACTATTTGCTGACAATCATCGAAGTGCTATCGAGTGAACAGCTATCGATACAAGTTAACGCTGTGCGATCACTTGTATAGTTGTGTACATTAAGCGACAGCAACAATAACGCGCGCGGACGAACGTGAAATAAACAGAGAAAAACAAGTGAAATTATTTATATATCATCAATATGGAGAGTTTCAGTTGCACAAATCGTGTGATGCTTCAATTTTGTCACACATGGGTCATTAAATCTTTTGATTTATCAACAAGTTGTAATGAAATTAATGATTTAATATCAAATAGTTTTCCAGCTTCTGAAAATTGTGATGATAAATTCTACTTAGAACTAAAAGCAGAAGGAAAACAAGACGCTGGCTATTTGCAAGTATATTTGCGAAATTCAATTTCAAACAAGTATACCAAACTCAATGCTCACTTCAACATTTGCATTGGAAATGTGAACAAAGACTTTTCAAGACCATTAGTCCTTACACCTGCCCATTGTTACATTTACTACCACGACTTGTACAAAGAGCCAAATAAAATTTCGCCTTTTGATGCGCTTAAAATACGCTGCGAAGTCACAATTCCACTTACTGATCCCGTCTGCACAAGTGAAAATGTAATCCAAGTTCCCGATTGCAAGTTAACTTACGATTTTAGGCTATACTAAATTCAGAGGATTTCACCGATGTTAAATTTGTGACAGGCGACGGCAAAGAGATACCGGCGCACAAGCTCATTTTATCAGGTATCAAATAATAACATAATATGCAAAAGAACTCAATAGTAACAAGAATTTCATTGCTCACAGCAAGCAGCCAAGTTTTTAATGCCATGTTTAAGCACCCAATGGAGGAGAATCAACAGAATTGTGTTAACATCAGCGATTATAGCTACGAAGTTGTCCTTGAAATGCTTCGATTCATCTACACTGGATGCGCTCCGAACTTGAAAGACATGACTGAAGAACTGCTTTCCGCTGCTGATAAATACGATCTCGGGCGTTTGAAGGCAATGTGCTTGAACTTTTTAAAGGAGAATTTGGGTGATGAAACTGCAGCTATGACGCTCAAGTTGGCTGATCTATATCAAGAAGAGGAACTTAAATCATATGTACTTGAATATATCAAAAATAATAGGGCAAGCGTATTGAAAACATCTAGCTGGAAGACTTTTGCAACATCTGATAAAATCTTAGTTCTTGAGTCATTTTTTTTATTGAAATTGGATGAATAATATAATCTTGTCACAAAAAAAAAGAAACAACAAAACAAAAATAAGTTAAGAACATATTTGAGCACAAACATATTTTGAAGTCTAAGTGCGTTTAAACTAGTTTCGTTATAATTGGAAAATTAAATATTCATTATTAATTATTTAATTTCCAGAATAATCATAATGTATAATTTTGTAATTTGTTTCTACGCTTTAATAAAAACAAAGAATCTATTCCAACAACAATACGTGTACATGTGTATATTTACGTATGTAATGTGTACGCCGTTAAATGCACACATACAAACATTTACCGATCAAGAGCAGCCTTATCCCCTTGCTCTTTTGTTTGTGTAAACACACATTGAAGTGACGCTGAGCTTCGCATAAATACTGAGTAAAGAAATTTCTTTGCTTTTTTGCTTTTTATTATCGTTCTTTTTGCCTGTATTGAGGTGTAAAGCAACAACACTTCTCTTACGTATTTTATACTACACAAACTGGTATCATGTGTACGAAAAATGATTGATAAACAGACTTTTGGTTTTAAATTTGATATTGATTTTATATTGCCTACATATATTAAAATAATGTCACAGCTTCGACTACACATGAGGCTTCAATAAATTTGTAATTTTCTATTTGCATGTAACATACTGATGCTAAAGTTTATCATACTCATTCTACTAATCTTCATTGTGTTAGGGTACAACGTGCCGACGACGACAGAAAGCAGCACAAAAAATAAACAAAAATCATGAGTCATATCAATGCCAATGCTAAAAGTCCCCTCTTTGTAACCTGAACTACTGAATCAACTTAATTGAATATCAACTGCAAACTATCGATAAGGCATCAGCTGATTATAGTTTAAAATCGATGAATGCGATAGTGATTGTCATTTGAAAAGAATGCATACGAATATAATTAAACGACATAGAAATTAAGAGAGAGTAAAAGAGAAAATGTATCTGAGGAAAGCCATCGAAAAAAGCTATTGTACATAAATTGCCGGTAATGTTTGATTATAAATCTGTACATAAGACCATCTGCGTACAGCCGGCAAGTGTATATCGAGTACATACTATATCGCGTACACACTATCGAGTTGATACTCATCGATATACACAAGCAAATGCTTTGCAAATTATAGTTTCATTTAGATTTTGTGGTGAAAGCAACAACTTCAAAGGCAGACGGACGCAAATAATTAAATTAATAAACATTGAAAATATGGAGAGTTTTAGTTGCACTCGTCGTGACATTGTTAAATTTAGCCACACCTGGCATATTGAAAACTTTGATTTATCAAAAGATTGGAGTGAAATTTGTGGTTTTAAATCAAATCAGTTTGCCGCTCCTGGAGATAGTGATTATAAATATTACATAGAACTCAAACAAGAAAGAGACAACTATACTAGTTATAATGCTTTGCAGTTAGAATTGAAAAAAGTTAACCCAAATGCCGCTCGCAAATTCAAATGTTTGTTTGACATTCGTATTGGAAATATAGCTATATCTAAGGAAGCTGATTGCGCTTGCGACATTTTACGCAATAACTTTTATACAGAGCCAAATAAAATTTCGCCTTCTGACTCGCTTAAAATACGCTGTGAAGTGTCTATCTTTAATGCACTTGCCATCACCAAACAACTATTATTGAATGTTCCCAAACCCAATATACTTAACGATCTAAGCGCCTTACTTAATTCAGAGGAGTTCGCCGATGTTAAAATTGTGACAGGCGACGGCAAAGAGATACCGGCGCACAAGCTCATTTTATCAGGTATGAAATAATAACAACTAATATGCAATAGAACTCAATAGTAACAAGAATTTCATTGCTCACAGCAAGCAGCCAAGTTTTTAATGCCATGTTTAAGCACCCAATGGAGGAGAATCAACAGAATTGTGTTAACATCAGCGATTATAGCTACGAAGTTGTCCTTGAAATGCTTCGATTCATCTACACTGGATGCGCTCCGAATTTGAAAGACATGACTGAAGAACTGCTTTCCGCTGCTGATAAATACGATCTCGGGCGTTTGAAGGCAATGTGCTTGAACTTTTTAAAGGAGAATTTGGGTGATGAAACTGCAGCTATGACGCTCAAGTTGGCTGATCTATATCAAGAAGAGGAACTTAAATCATATGTACTTGAATATATCAAAAATAATAGGGCAAGCGTATTGAAAACATCTAGCTGGAAGACTTTTGCAACATCTGACAAAATCTTAGTTCTTGAATCATTTTTCTTATTGAAATTGGATGAATAATATAATCTTGTCACAAAAAAAAAGAAACAACAAAACAAAAATAAGTTAAGAACATATTTGAGCACATATTTTGAAGTCTAAGTGCGTTCATACTAGTTTCGTTATAATTGTAAAATTAAATATTCATTATTAATTATTTAATTTCCAGAATAATCATAATGTATAATTTTGTCATTCGTACTACGCTTTAATAAAAACAAAGAATCTTTTCCAACAACAATACGTACATATGTACAATACAAATGTATGTTTATGTATGTAATGTGTACGCCGTTATATGCATACATACAAACATTTACCGATCAAGAGCAGCCTAATCCCCTTGCTCTTTTGTTTGTGTAAACACACATTGAAGCGACGCAGAGCTTCGCATAAATACTGAATACAGAATTTTTTGTTGCTAATTCTGCTTTTTAACGTTCTCTTTGCCTGTATTGAAGTGCAAAGCAACAACACTTCTCTTATGTGTACGAAAAGTGATTAATTGACTTTTGGTTTCAAATTTGATATTGATTTTATATTACCTACATATATGAAAATAGTGTCACAGCTACTACACTTTAGGTTTTAAATAATTTGTATTTTACCATTTGCATGTTACATACTGATGCTAAAGTTTATCATACTCATTCTACTAATCTTCATTGTGGTTAGGGTACAAAGTGCCGACGACGACAGAACACAAAAAGCAGCAAAAAACAAAAACCATGAGTCATATCAATACCAATGCTAAAAGTCCCCCTTTTGTAACCTAAACAACTGAATCAACGCAATGGAATATCAACTGCAAGCTATCGATAAGGCAACAGATGATCAAAGTTTAAAACCGATGAATGCGATAGTGATTGTCATTTGATAAAAATGCATACGAATATAATTAAACGATATAGAAATTAAAAAGAGAGAGAAAAAGAGTAAAAGAGAAAATGTGTCAAACTTTGCATATGTCTGATGAAAGCTATCGAACAAAGCTATTGTATATAATATGCAGGTATTTGATTATAAATACATATGTACATAAAACCATCTGCATACAGCCGGCAAGTGTATATCGAGTACATACTATATCGAGTTGAACCTCATCGATATACATAAGCAAATGCTTTGCAATTTCTAGTTTTATTAAGATTCTGTGGCGATTGCAACAACTTCGAAGGCAGATGAACGCAGATAATTAAATTAATTAACATTGAAAATATGGAGAGTTTTAGTTGCACTCGTCGTGACATTGTTAAATTTAGCCACACCTGGCATATTGAAAACTTTGATTTATCAAAAGATTGGAGTGAAATTGTTGGTTTTAAATCAAATCAGTTTGCCGCTCCTGGAGATAGTGATGATAAATATTATATAGAACTCAAAAACGTCAATTACAACGATAGTTCTTATGCTTTGCGGTTAGAATTGAAAAGAGTTAACCCAAATGTCGCTCGCAAATTCAAATGTTTGTTTGACATTCGTATTGGAAATATAGCTATATCTAAGGAAGCTGATTACCAATGCGACATTTTACGCAAAACTTTTATACAGAGCCAAATAAAATTTCGCCTTCTGACACGCTTAAAATACGCTGTGAAGTGACTATCTTTAATGCACCTGCCACCAACAACAAGCAACTATTATTGAATGTTCCCAAACGCAATATAATAACCGATCTATACGCCTTACTTAATTCAGAGGAGTTCGCCGATGTTAAAATTGTGACAGGCGACGGCAAGGAGATACCGGCGCATAAGGTCATTTTATCAGGTATGAAATAATAACAACATAATATAGAACTCAATAGTAACAAGAATTTCATTACACACAGCACGAAGCAAAGTTTTTGCTGCCATGTTTAAGCATCCATTGGAGGAGAATCAACAGAATTGTGTTAACATCAGCGATTATAGCTACGAGGTTGTCCTTGAAATGCTTCGATTCATCTACACTGGATGCGCCCCGAATTTGAAGGACATAACTGAAGAACTGCTTTCCGCTGCTGATAAATACGATCTCGGGCGTTTGAAGACAATGTGTTTGAACTTTATAGCAGAGAGTTTGGGTGTTGAAAATGCAGCTATGACGCTCAAGTTGGCTGATCTATATCATGTAGAGGAACTTAAATCATATGTAGTTGCCTATATTAAAGGTACAAGTGAAGTTTTCAAAACACCGGGGTGGAAAAGTCTTGTTAAGAATGATTTAAATCTAATACTTGACTTGTTTTTGCCATTTAAATTGGATGAGGAAAAATAAAATCGTATGTGACTTTCATAAAAATACTTACATAACTTTATTAAGAATATAATTTTGAAGCACATATTTTGGTGAGGTCTAAGTGCGTTTATTATTTTGTCATTATTTCTGAAATAAGTAAAATATTCAATGAATTTATTATTAATTATTAATTCTCAAGAATAATCACTGTAATTTATAATTTTGTTTTGCACCCATTTATTTTTACGATTTAATAAAAAGAATAGATACTTTTATTTTAAAGTAAATTAATGTTTTATTATTACAGACATTCACAGATAAAACATATTCAAGATATGTACATGTTCATATGTACATCCATATGTTAGCCTGCAGACCCAAAGACCAACACTTGAATAAATAACTGGAATCAAGCTTGATAATGTAAAATCTCAGGCTTGTTCTACAGGGTCTTTTTTGCTTGAGAAAGGGCTGTTTCTCAAGCGTTGGAACAGTGTTTTTCCAGTCGTGATACAAATGTTACACTTGATTCCAGCGCTGGAGATGAAGCTTATATCTAGCTTTTTTCAAGTTGTATGTTTAAGTAAATGCATACATACGAACTTGCAGACGTGCGTAAATACACACAGAAGAGATGCTTCGCTTCTGCATAATCAGAGAGTACAGACACATTTTTGATTTTATGTCTTTGTTCTTTGTCGAATACATATACATACATACATATGCGAATTGGCAACAGTGATTTGAAACGTGTAATAGAGCCACTCTTAAATTTCAAGTTCGATAGTTGTTAATTTATTAATTATTAGTATTCGTTTTGTAAATATCTTCTGGAATTTTTATTTTTCTGTTGCTTCATATCATGTTGTTGCTTCTATAATAGCATAATAACAAGTAAGTAACAAGTAAGAAGGCTCTATTCGAGAAATCCCGACTGGTACAAACCCTTAACCCTCGTCTGAACTGTGATATCCTTGGTGTTTCTAAACTTTAAATTCTAAACCGATTTTATTCAAAATTTTATATGTTCACTATTTTATCTATAGTTTCAAATCTCATTTTCACAATTTTTAAATTCAAGGTTTTTTGATATCGATCCCGTGTATATCGAAAACCAGAAGTGTTATCAATCATTTGAAACTAACTTGTTCTGCTTATGGTATATGAGAGCTTAAGATTCAAGTTTGAAGTCTGTGGCCCTTACAGTCTCTGAGATCGGCGCGTTCATACAGGCAGACAGACTGACGGACAGACAGACAGACAGACATGGCTACATCGACTCGGCTATTGATACGACCTTATGGGGTCGCAGATGCTTCCTTCTGTCTGTTACATACATTTGAACAAAACCATTATACCCTTATTTATCCATTTTATGGGTTAAGGGTATGAAAAGTATTGCCCAAAACCCCCGCTTTTCAACATTATCAGCTGATTGAATGTGGTGGCGTGTTAACTACAAGCTATCGATAAAAAAAAGAGCACGATACATCGATACGCTAAAGAGTGCTGCTCGAAAAGGCTTATACTTTTGAATTTATGCTATTATTACACTGGTATGCGATAAATATGAATATTTATTATTATTATTATTATTATTATTATTATTTTTATACAAATGTATTTACTCGTTTTTGTTATCAACTTAAGTAGGGAAAACAAAAAAAAAAACCGAGCTGATGGGAAATAACAAACGAGCAGACAAAGCATAAAAACACGATGAACGCTGTGTCACTAATTCAGGTAATTTGTCACTTTATTTACATTTGAAATTAATGTTACTGTTGTTGTTGTTAAGGGTGGTGGTGATGGTGCTACTATCAGTACAAAGACAGCGTCAGAAACCGAGAAAACCAATTTCCATTTTCAGTTTGTGGTCAGCACGCAGTGCACAGAAGACAAAACAAATGAGTGACTGACGTGCGGGACGAAACGAACGAAACCCTTTACCTTAGACCCCGCCTACCGACCAGCGCATACTTCTTCGCCGTTTGTCGCTCGCAGTGTCGAAGCCAAAGGACACTGGCCCATAGTAGCAGTAGCCGCCGGGCAACGCCAAGAAATGCGATTAACATTTGAACAGTGAGCGAAAAAGGTAGCGAGACGTTGATGCCTTTTGTGGTGGTATGTCCGTTCCACACGGCGTATGCTTAATTTGAATGAAGTGGCAACTTGGTTGTGTTAATAGCCCCCCGCCCCTATATACTTAACCAACCTTTTCAGCTGCCTGCACAGGTGCTCAGCTTATTTTAATGATGCTGTTTACTTTGCATTTGATGTGACAGGCGGGTCTAACAAAAAAGAATAAAAAACAAGGATGAATTAAAATGTAAGCCCTTTCGAGTAGATGTTGGCACAGTAAACATTGTTAAAAAGAAATTGGCTGGCATATTATAAAAGCCGGGGAAAAAAAGTGCAAAATATTTCAGCAGATAAGAAGTAAATATATATTTAATTAAAAATTAAATGGAAATATCAATTCACATACTATAACAAGAACTAAGACAATTTTGTTTAAGAATTTGCCGCAAAACGAATTGAAATAATATTTGCAGTATATGTATATATTATTTTGTTTTAATTAAAATACAAAGAAAAAAATTTGTTCTGAATACAATTTTCTTGGCAATTTTGTGTTGCTTTGCAAGGCAAAGTGTATAATGAAAATTTTCAATCAACCAAGCGACTCGGCATCGTCGACATTTATGAGCAGCTTGTTACATAAATTCCACTGAAAAACCTCACACACACACACACATAACATACAGAATTGTTATCCTTTGCTTGGTGGAGTCCTTGCCGGCTCTTTACCTGTTCGCTTTTGCCGTATTGCCGCAAATAAATATAAGCACACGTGCGCTGCCTTGTTCATTGCCAAAACGTGTGTGACACCGCAAGACAATGCCAGGTACTGGTGCTGCATAGGGTTGGGGGAGGCGGTGGCGGTGGCGGTGAGATAGGGTAGGGGTTGGCGGAGTGCCGCCACAATAATGATAGTTGAAGCGGCAACAGCTTGAAACACTGATGGCCGCATAAATATTTAAAACATGCCATATTTTGTATGCTTCATCTCGCTCTCTTTATGTCTCTCTTACTCTCTCTCTCTCATTCTCTCTCTCTCTCTCTGTCACTCTATGCCTTCCCACCTACGCTATCAATGTCCAATCTTCACAGACTTCTTGCCAGCGCCTTCCACATTTAACAAATTCCGCGAAAAAGTTTTTTTCTTGTTTTTTTTTTTTTGGCTCAAAATTTACTTAATTTATTTGCTTTGGTATTGGTAAAGTTGCCAAGTCTGCCTTATTGTTTATTCCATATTATTTTGATTTTGTGTGCTTAGATTTTTGTTACTTATTTCCATTTTTATAATGAAAGTGTGTCTGTAAGAATAATCAGAGTTTATAAATAGTTTTTTTCCGCGTCTTTACGTTATTGTTTATATTGTTTTAAGTTCTTTTCATTAAGGGACTTACATTTACTCCACTTCGCATACAACCCTCACCCCTTTACCTACCCTCCGCTGCGTCCATTGCCTGAACGTCACTTTGAGGCAACAGCAAACATTTTTGAGTCTCTAACATTGAGCGTTGAGCTTCAACCGCAAGCCATGCTGCGTGTATGTGTGTGTGCGCGCTCCTCCTGTTAAGTGTTGAGCGTTTGCCGCTTCCCCAGAGGTGTGTGGGATGCCAGACAACAGGCCTTTAGAAATGGCAGACTCTCGGCTGTTGCCACTATGCTTGTGCAATGAAGCGTTTGGCTTTTATAACGCCAACCGTCAGTTAAGAGGCTAAAAACTGGAATACAAGACGTTGGAAGGTTAGGGGAGCGTGGGGCCAAGCCATAGTCAGTCATTGAGAAGCTATAAGAAAATTCTTAGTTTACAACAAAAAATCTGAAAACTGAAATGAAAGAAAGCATGAAAAAAAACTTTTGCGTAATAAATGAAACGTAAAGGCAAAAAAATATATTTAATACAAAAAAAGCCACAAAATGAAACTTAACAACTCGACGTTGCGACGGAAGGTGGATCTATGGACAAGCACTGGACTGAGCCGCAGATTGCAGAGTTTCCGTCGACTGTTTTGGGCTTAGGGACTGACTGGCACTGCAAATACAGCTCCAGCAATACGGGCACTAAAAAGCTTCACGCTCCACTTGGCTGCTGCTTTGATTCTCATGGTTTTCATTTGAATGCGCGCCCATTCCAGCAGTATCAGCAGAAGCAGCAGCAGCAGCAGGCAAGTGAAGGACGCTCTTTCCATTCTTTGGTGGCGTATCTTTGAGAGATATTCCGATACGTTTATATGTATGTATGTGTGTACATATATATTTTAATGTGCGCTTTATCAACAGCTTTAGATAGCGGCGTATGCAGCTTCCAGTCATTTGTTAGACATGACTGCTCCTCCTGCTCCTGTTCATGATAATAATGATCATGATTTGGGTGTGGCAGGTGTGCCGGGCTGGGCCGTTGTATAAGTGGGCAGCTTGTTGATGCTTTTGTTGCCTCAAGCGAGAGATTTTAAGTGATTTTTTGTGTTGTGGATGTCAAATTTGCAGATCTTGTTTGTTATTTTTCGGTGTGCCAGTTGGCAGCACAGTTTGTCCATCATAGTTTGGAATCTGTTCGCAACACAGCTATTGAGGAGGTTGATCAATAACGATGCAGGCGAAATAACACCAACAATGATCTGCCATTCCATTTGCAGATTCAAAACAAGTTGGCAGCGCCTTTGACGCGCCTAACCTGTCACCTTTCACCTTTTGCTTGTCTAATTAAAATCTTTTGAACTTGCTTAGGCAACCAAATATAAGTATATAAACATTGGAGACGAGCTGGTTTTAGCTGTCAGTGCTGTCACAATAATGGCACTTTTCTGGCTAATTACAAATTCAAATTAAAGCACAGGTAATTACAATGCGAAATGTGCCCAACTGAATGCCAAAATGCTGGCAGAAATGACAAAACGACTTTCAACATTAAGCATTAAAATACATTTTTTATGCCTGCACATGTCTGTGTGTGTGTGTGTGTGTGTATGTGGCACACACCCAAATATGCGTTGGACTTGGACATATGTCTGGCTCCTGATGGATAGTCAATCCAGCCCCCCCTCATACACTCGAACGTTAGAATTGTAATCTAAATAATTAATTTTATTGTGATTCGGAGACAGCGGAAACAAAATTTTTTTTTCAAGCATTCATATCTCTTCGACTTCTAAAGTATTGTTATGACTTTTATTTGAAGGGGGTTTTCCCATGCTAAGGGCTCAAAAAATCTCAATTTTTTATTAATTGCATTGTTAACCTGTTCATCAGCACAGTTAGAAGAAGCTTTTGTTAACCATACAACGCGTTCTTCTCAAAACAGTGTTTTCAAACTTTTATCCAAAAACATCTCGACCGAACGACTTGAAATGTTTAAGAGTAACTACATACATATTAACAAGTCGAGAGCCATGGAAAACCCTGAAAAATTCGACTTTAATGTTAAACACAAATAAAGCCGATTTTCCGAACCCGATTGCCAATAGTCGAATTTTTTTAATTATTTTATCAATAGTTTGAAACCTCGTTTTCACAATTTTTAAATTCACGCATTTTTTGATATTGATAACATGTGTATATTGGAAACCAGAAGTGTTATCAAAAATTTGAAGCAAACTTGTACTGCGCATGGCTTAGGAGAGTTTAAGTTTTTTCTGGTATTTTTTGGTGTAATTAATTGCTTTAGGTGCTTATTCAAAATAAACAGCTGTAAATTGTTATTCCGTCAAAAATCGACTTTGATACATTAACAATATAATAATCCTCAAGTACTTGGTATGCTTTGCATTATAAAAATGCTGCGCTCACGCTTGTTAAATGCATTTTTTTGATTATATTTGTTATTAATCAAATAAATTACTCTCACACAAGAAACTCAGAGATTGCAAACTTACCAGACTCGTCTCGTGCAGTTGAGTGTTTACGATAGCAGTGTAGCAAAGTTACACTTTTGCAATGATAAAATACTTCGTGAATACCACTATTTTTTTTGTTGTTGTGCAATTGCCATCACTTTTTCAGAAACAGTGGGCAGTTCCTTTTAAGTCAGTCGAATGTATAATCAGTATTCTGTAACAGACTTGTGTACTTTTCAACACTGAATATCATACATATCAAAATACTCAATTTAAATCTGTTGCTAAAGTCAAACAAAATTTCTGGCAACAATACGATGAACATCATTTGTGGCGACAAAGGTCCATATTATCAAGGTCCTTGTCAGCGTGATCGCTTTCCAAGCGTGCTAGACGAATTGGGCGAGGATGGCGATAAGCTTGTCGCCCATTTGGGCATATCCAATATGCCGGAAATGGGTGCCCGTCTAAAGAGAGGCAGCCAGCACATAAGTCAACATGAACAACAGGCCGCCGAACACATGAAAAGTGTGGGTGGACCAATGCTGCCAATGTTCCAGCCAAAGTCTGCGGCATTGCGTCGAGGCGTCGACATGTTTGCCCAGTTGCCTCTCTTCGATGTCAGTGATAATGGACGCAATAATTATCGCCAGCGTCGCAATCGTCCAGTACGCAAGCCGGCTCCACGTCAGGTCGGTGAATTGCCGTACACGGGAAATTGTGAGCATTGTCGCCGCACCGGCAGCAACGATGTGGCCAATGACTTGGAGGGCCGAATGTTGTTGCGTCAAGTTTCGGTTTATCGACAAATCGATATCTTGTGAGTATGCAAGATGGCAAATCTGTGACTTTTTGGGTTTTATTACTTAAAATTTGCAGGCGCTTGGATGACGAGATTGATGACGATGAAGATGGGCAACCGCCTCATTTTCAACGCGCTCACAACATTTAATAGACTACGAAGCGTGATGATCAACATCTGCTTTCAATTATGATAAATGTGCATACATATTATTGTGGCAGGGGTAAAACTGTGCAATGTCTCACAAATGCGCGGCAGCATTCTTTTTCATTTAATCACAAGCGCCGTTGCAGCAGCTGCACAATAAATAAACAGATGTCAACAGCACAAGATAAAGTATCTTAAAGCACAAACGCACATGTAAATATTCTGCCTGATTATGGAATGACAAGTATGAGGAAAATGAAACACTTAACAATTATATCGAAACTGTCCACAACAGTCCGTTTATGCAACTCCATTCCCTTCATCAACATTTAAAACTTATTGTTGGCAAAGCAAACATGAAGCCTTCTAGTTCTTTGTTCTGGTGACATTGCGTTTTTCGTAGTACATTTTTGCGTATTTTCATGTAGGCAGTTTGCTATTCGCTTCATTTGTCAACCACCCACGACTCCCCGCCCACTTGGTGCTTGTTCAGTTTGCCATAAGCTTTGCATAACTTAAGGCGCAACAGGAAACGTGAAGCGAGACCGCAGCAAAGCCAAACGAACCAAATGAAACGAAGCGCAAGCAAGAGAAAAATGTTGCCATGGCACAGTTTTTCCATGTACTTAACACCCATTCCAACAGTCGAGACGTGGGCAGGGTGGCAAGTTTGTTGAATGCGCCATATTCAAAGCAAAACACACACACACACACACAAATTGCTCTTGTAATATCAATTTAAAGCAACGCGCCAAAATTACGCCTTAAGTTATG
The DNA here is from genome assembly GCA_018152965.1 of Scaptomyza pallida. Lineage (NCBI taxonomy): Eukaryota > Metazoa > Arthropoda > Insecta > Diptera > Drosophilidae > Scaptomyza > Scaptomyza pallida. The sequence continues at coordinate 1,915,904 of JAECXP010000116.1, read as the reverse complement.
CAAATGTTTTGTGTAGATGCTAAAAACATGTTGTGGGGGAGGGGAGGCTTAACCAAAAGAATAAAAACATCGGCTATCATTTGATTTTTATCAACTCGTTGATGCGTGTTCATATTTGTGTTACATTTGTGCATCTTTCTCTGCATCTTCTACATTTAATTAACTGCAAAATACGCATGGACATACAAAAAAAAAAAAAACTCGTTTCGACGCATCAAATTAATTTCGTAAGAAATAAAAATTAAAAAATTCCTATGCAAGTCAAAAGTCACCGTGAGGCACACACACAGTCGCCCAGCATAACTTTCATTTTGTTGAAATAACTTTCTTAATATTTTGTTTTATGTATATGTGTGTGTTGGCCTGTTGTCTCCTCATATTCATCTCTTTCTGTATCTTTTGCTGCGTTTCCTGTGCCATATTTCCTTTGAACTTTATCTTTGTTGTTTGCCGTTTGTTCCTGCTATTTTCATATATGGCACAACAAACATTTTCAACTGTTTGCCGCTTGCCGCTCAAGTTTATGCAAAGCATTTCGAGCCCCCTCCCCCACACGCACACCTCGCCTCTTTGCACTGCTTCGTTCTTGGCCAAAACTCTCAAAGTTTACTCTAACAAAAAAAAGCAAAAAAACATGAAATGAGAGCGCCAAAACTTTTACGTTACCTTTAAACAAATTGTCCCTTTTTCTCTGTGGGCTTCGTCTTTCTTTTGGCAGCACAAGCTAAAAAAAAAACCAAATGGAAAAGCGCATTACGAAAACCCGGCTAAGCAGGATATGCGCACTTTAAGCCTGTGTGTTGATATTAATGTGTGCGTGTGTGTTTTCGCCATATTTTTGTTGATGTTTCTACTCAAAACTTGGCCAAGTTTTACTTTGGTCTTTTTTATACCCTTAACCCATAAAATGGGTAAATAAGGCTATAATGTTTTTGTGCAATGCAATCTCATAAAGTATATATATTCTTGATCAGCATCAATAGCCGTGTCGATAAAGCCATGTCTGTCTGTCTATCTGTCTGTATGAACGTGCAGATCTCAGAGACTATAAGAGCTAGAGACTTCAAACTTGAAACTCTCCTATACCATGAGCAGAACAAGTTAGTTTCAAATTATCGATAACACTTCTTTTTTCCGCTATACACATGTGATCGATTACAAAAAAATCTTGAATTTGAAAATTGTGAAAATGAGGTTTTAATATATGGAGAAAATAATGAACATTTGAAAAACTTTGATAAAAATCAGTTAATAAACACCGAAGATATCGCAGCTTGAACTTTGGTCATTTTGGTCTCTGAATTAATACAAACAAATGACTGAACGCGTTACGTATGGGGTTAAGGGGATGTCGGGATTTCTCGACTTGAGCCTTCTTTCTTGTTTTTATTTGATCTCGCCATTTTTAAGTTATTGTCCGCATTTATCCAGCCTTGCGACCAACATTTACTAAGCAGCTATCGATTATGTGCTGATTACTATATAAATAAGTATTTTGAGTTTGGATAAATGTTTCCCTTTTATATTTTAAATTTTTCCATTGTTTTAACGAAAAATTAACAAAATATGGCAACGGCAAATCAATTTTTCTGAGCGATAACTTAATTGCTTTATGGTTGAATCGTGTGTTTGGCCGACTTTCAAGTTGCTCGATTTAAGCAAAAAAAATAAATGAAATGGCTGAAAAGCGAAAAGCACAAAGGGAAAAATCAAGTAGCCGCCGTGAATGTGTGTGCTATTATTAAAAATGGAATGCTATTAATATAAAATAGCAAACGAACAAACACACACACACACACATACACATACGAACGCTCAAAGCAAGTGTGCAAGCTGGACAAAAAGAAAACATGAGTGTGTGTGTGAGAGCGAGAGAGAAAAAGTAGTGGACTACGTTTGGATTAAAACTACAATTAAATTCGCATAAAACAAAATATCCTGCGGTTCTTTTTATATGTGAACGCTTGTAGTATAAATCCTTTTGGCTAATGGGAGCAGCACACAGACACAAGAACTCATTCTTTCTCTTTCTTTCCCTCTCTTGTTTCCACGTACACATGTTTTTGGGATTGGTGAAAGCTGCAAATGCCACAAACTCAGCTAAAGCTGCTCACAGCAGGTGGTTCTTTTGTCCCAAAAAGGTGGGCTATAAACTATATACATATAAAAATATATATATTCGTACAGCGAAATGAACTGAAAACGTTGCAAGGCCAAACACGCACAAAGCGCTACAGTGAAAGGAAAAGGCAGGGGAGCAGAGAGAGCATGTGTGTGCTAAGCAGAGGTTAAGGAGCTCTCGCGCTTGCAGCATCTAATAAACAGTTGATGCGTGGATCACAATTAATAAAAAAAGCAAGTTAAAACGTTGCAGTCAGGCGCAACCGACTGCAATATACTCTGGTACCCAGGCCCGTGCGCAGGGAGGGGGTTTTGGGGGTTCTAACCCCCCCCATAAGGAATTTTTCCATATAATTTTCCACTTGCAATAGTCCTTATTCTACGAAATTCAAACCGACTTGATAATTAATATTTTGTTGTCAATTTTTGTTTCCACATTCACAACTTTCTCGATCTTGTGCACGTTTGTTTTTGAATTTTCCCACCTTTTTTACCTCCTATTATCAATGTCATTGTCATTATTATATAATAACTGAATATCAAGTCAAGACACAATAAAATGTCTTCATTTATAAGAAAAGTTTCTTATTCTTTTTTTATAACTTCATAACCTAACATGATACACATATGTCAAAACCCGCCCCATAAACGAATTCTGCGCACGGGCCTGCTGGTACCAGTTTCAATAACTGTCTTCAGGATTCTGCGTGGATTTTGGGTATACCAATTCAGGCAGAAGAAGCATCTAGCGCAAAACTGAGAAAGTGTTGGTGGGCGTGGCATTCATTGATGCATATCTGTGGATGTCAGCATCTACCTTCTACTGAATTTGGTGGCAATAGCTACAAAACTGTAGAAGATACAGACATTTTATAACTGGAGGAGGGCAGGGGGCGAAAGAGGTGGGCGTGGCATCCAAAATTTGGATGCAGCTTTTGGGAAATGACACCACCTGTCTTGCCGACAAATTAGGCGAGTAAAGCTGCTAAAATGTGGGATATATATGTGCTTTATCGGTGTGCACACCGAGGTGTATCGACTTGTTATCGATTTTCAAGGCCCCTTGAGGTCTTACTAAGATATTTGCAAAGTTTCAAGTCCCTAACTTCAACAGTGTCGAAAAAAATTGCGTTCTTACAGACATACGGACAGACGGACATTGCACAAAGCCAATATACTATGTTACCTTTAGTATCAGAGTATAAAAACAGCCAGAATGATTTAGGCGAGAAAGCTCGCCTCCGAAATACCCTGATTACTTGAGTTAGAATTACGCAAAAGAAAAAATATTTAAATGATAGAAAATTAAAGAATTTATCAAATTTTAAATCTGAATCCTTTTCGTCTTCGTACAGTTGGATAAATACACACTAATACTTTATGAGGTCTTCCTGGTACGAACATATGCACATAACCATTATACCCTCTTCAGCCAATTCAAGGGCTTTGGTTATAACAGGGGGATAGAGGGATTTTACAGGTACCACGTAATGTATGCATCCTTCGTGTGTGATTAAGCGTTAATCCGTTTTTATGTCCCCTGTATTACACATCTCAATTTGTTGGATGTAGAAAACTAATGTTTAAAATTTGGTAAGCAATATTGGATACCTGAAAGCAACCTTAATCGTTGGCATTCTTTAAATGGTTCTTTCATTTGCAGCAGATGAACTAGGAAGCACCTACGGCAGGCTGATTTAAGGAGTCTCTTAGATATAACAGCAGACATACAAAATGGCGTCGGAAGTATATATTATTTAACATTTGGAAACGGCAACATTTGATTTTATGTGAACGTATTTAATAGTTAAAGTAATGGAACAATACGATATATGTATTTATGAATCGTCTTCTGCCGGACAATTCATTTAAATGTGCGTTTAAGTAAATTATTGAAATTTATTGCGTTTTGCATGCGTGATTGTATAACGGGTCTTTACAATGCAACTCAATTAAATGATTGTCATGTGGCAAGTAATTTAAAGTCTAAATGCCAATTGAAGGCTATTCAAGTTCCAAGAACAGTTCTTTACTCAAAAGGCAAACACAAAGGCTTTAGAAGCGCTCTTAAGCACAATAGCTTCAGGCATTAGTTCGTTCAATCGCATGCCTTCGTATTCCATATAAACTCTTTACAACAGTTAGAACCAAAATAAAATCTGAACCATCAGTCTGACAAATATGTGAGGAAGAGTTTTACTTTTGTTGCGTCTTCTGTGCAGCGATGCGTGCGCTTGCCAAACTGTTTTGTCGCATCGAATGCAGCCGTGGCATTCAAAGAAACGCGACGCATGTCTTACGCATATTGGGGCCGTAACTATTCCCACCTAATCCAGAAAGCTGGCCAAGCTCAATGCAAAGTTTTCTTGTTTTTTATCTGGAAAAAAAAGTGAAGCACAACTTAACAGAACAAATTACGCACACGAATAACGCTGGACAATAAGCAAAAGCAAAAAATAAATAAAAAGAAGAAAGGCAAATAAATTATGAGCAGTGGGTGGTGGTTGGTTGGGGTTGGCAGCTACTTGCGCGTCTAATTTGTTGGAAAATTAGTTTGTGTGTTTGGCTTTTTGTGCGTGTAATTTTGATGCAAGTTTTTGGTTACAGACGAGGTCTGCACTTGATTTTGATTGAAATACACAAAAAAAAAAAAAAAAAATAAAAGGTCAGCCTCAGTTCATGATGGGTGTGGGAGGGAGGGTATGTTGATACGATCTCGAAGGTATGTCGCGCCCTGGATAAACGAAAAAAATTGCTATGGCAATAAGGACTTGGCTTTTGATGCTGATCAAGAATATATTTATATATTTTATTGGACCGGAGATGCTTTTCTCTTTCTCTTACATATTTTCAAACAAAACTATTTTTCATGGCATAGGTTAAGGTTATTAAAAGTCAAAAGGCTTGAGTCGAGAAATCCCGACTAGGACATATCCTTAACCGTTACGTAAACCATACAGTCATTTTTGTGTATTTAGTGAATACTATTCACGCATAAAGAAAATTAACAAACCTTAAACTGCGATATCTCCGCTCGTCCAACAAAATTACAACAAATGAGAAATCTTTCAAGCAGACAAAGTAGACCTTTTGACCTTTCGAACCTGACAACGAACATTGACATAATGATTTAAGATGATCCAATCTTAATCTTCAATGTTGAAGATATTTGTTATTAAGACACGGTTCAATTTAATTCGCTTGATGTATTTGTTGTTGTAAGAATATATATAGATCTAAAGGGCTTTGTATAATACTTAAATATATATATATATATGTATTCAATCGCCTTATACCAAACTGCAAACACCATTTAATGTTACTATTCAGTTATTACCATTCTGCAGTTTTCTTATCGCAGAATCGCCAAAGTGCCAAAGTGCCCTCTGACTGGTTGTTATTGTATCTCCAGCGAATCTATGTATAAGAATTCAGGGCTGTCAGTAAATGGTAACTGAGAATAACTGGTAATCGACTATGGTACATTTTTATTTATATGACAATTTTGATGAACATCGCTGTTAATGGATAACATAACGTTAAAATAGCTAAAACAGCTGATTGAGTTGTGCAAAGAAAGCGCAACATTTACATTTTTATTTTGTTTCTGTGTTACAAGCAACAAAAATTATATCAAAACTTCAAAAGTTAAATTTTTCTCAATTTTCTTACTTATAAATTCACAACTTATAATTATAAGTTATATGAATTTAAGTTATAATCATAAAAATTAAATCAAACAGCTGATTTATTAAGAAAACTTTCAATAACTGAATGGTCGCATTGAAACCGACTCATAAATTTTACTATAACTGCATGAAGGAATGACCCTATTGATGGTCTTTAAAAATTCATTTTATAGTGTATTTCATTTATCCAGTTATTCTCAGTTATTACCATTTTGAGTAACTGAGGTTAATTTTGCGTGTATTTTCCCAGAAGGAATTTACTGCAGTAAACCTTCAGTCAATGGTAACTGGGAATAACTGGTAATCGGCTATCGTACTTTTTCGATGAACATCGCTGAAATATCGCTGTTAATGGATAACATAACGTTAACATAGCTAAAACAGGTGATTGAAATGTGCAAAGGTACCCGCAATATTTAAATTTGTATATTGTTTCTGAATTACAAGCAACAAAGATTGCAGGCCATGCATGTTTGCCAATAAAATTTGACAAAAAGGCTTTTAAAAGTTCAAAAGTTAAGTTTCAGATTATTATTCTTACTTTTAGTCATCAAACTTAGATCAAAACAGCTGATTTATTTACTGAACTTTCAGTAACTGCATAATGGAAATAGGATTGGCAAATGTCCAATAAATTTTACCATAATTGGATAAAGGAAATACACTTTAGTTAGTTTGGATGCCACGACCACCATTGCCCTCCCCCTTTTTAAATCAGAAACGGCTGTATCTTTAACAGTTCTTGAGCTAGAGTCACCAAATTAATTAGGGAGATAGACGGTGACATTTACCAAAGATTTGCATCAAAAATTGGAATGCCACACCCACCTTTGCCGCCCACTATTTAAAAACGAGAATTTAGTAATATTCCACAGTCTTTGAGCTACAGTCACAAAATTTGGTAGGAAGACAGCTGACGACATCATTCCAGATTTGTTGGGAAGTTAGGAGACGTCGTCACCTCTGTTGAGTTAGGCGTTTCTGCCTTCCTTTGTTTGTTTCACTTAAACGACGCTATCTCATATGAGCAGCACGTTTAAAAGGTCTACCCATATTCAGAAAACTTATTAAATACACCTTCAAAATCATTAAAAATTAAAAAATAAACAACAATTTTAACAAAAAAAAAAAAAAAAAACAACTTTAAAATAACTAAAATGCCCTAACAAGTAAAAAATAATTGAGTTTTCTTGTACAAGTAGTTAGAACTATTGTGATTTTTGGAGTCGGTGTCGGTGTCGGGTAGGTTGATGGATGGTCCATATTGAATGGATTGATAGACAGCCATTCTGTTGTAAGAGAAAATCCGTTGAGTAAATGACTGAAATTGGAACTTTAAATGCGTTTTTCTCAAAACTGCGTTTTGCGAAACTGTGAATTTGTGTTTGTCAGTTTTACTGAACCGTGAGGAATGGGTCTAAAACAAAGCAGAATTAATAAATTTTTGCCGTATCGGGGGGCAGCCAAGGTATAAACCTACCGTAGCTGACACCGTCTCCAAAAATAACAATAGTTCTTACTACTTGTACAAGAAAACTCAATTATTTTATACTTTTTAGGGCATTTTAGTTATATTGAAGTTGGTTCTTTTTTTGTTAAAACTGTTGTTCATTTGGTTCTCTTATCTGGAAATCTGGCATTTTTAGACTAAATTGTTTATTTTATATAACTTAAAATTGATTGTATGCATATAACGGCATACACATTACATAAATAAATATATACATACATATGTACACATATTGTTGTTGGAATCGATTCATTGTTTTTATTAACACGTATGTGTAGAAAGGAATAAATGCCAAAAAAATTAACACTATAATGATTATTCTTGAGAATTAAAAATTAACAGTGAATTCATTAAATATTTAACTTCTTTCAATAATATTGACAACATTTGAAATAAACGCACTTAGACTTCACCAAAATATGTGCTTCAAAATTACAAAGTATGTATATTGTTAATTACGGTATTTTAGTACTGTTGTTAGTTGTAGCATTTGACAACATTGTTAACCATTCAATTTTAGTGAACAAATTGACTGAAGCGCTAGAATTTTATCAGCATTGTCGAGACTTTTCCAAGATGGTGTTGCAAAAACGGAATCACTTGTACCTTTAATATATTTAAGTACATATGATTTAAGTTCCTCTTCATGATATAGATCAGCCAACTTGAGCGTCATAGCTGCATTTACAACACCCAAACTCTCTGCTAAAAATTCAAACACATTGCCTTCAAACGCCCTAGATCGTATTTATCAGCAGCGGAAATCAGTTCTTCAGTCATGTCTTTCAAATTCGGAGCGCATCCAGTGTAGATGAATCGAAGCATTTCAAGGACAACTTCGTAGCTATAATCGCTGATGTTAACACAATTCTGTTGATTCTCCTCCAATGGATGCTTAAACATGGCAGCAAAAACTTTGCTTCGTGCTGTGTGCAATAAAATTCTTGTTACTATTGAGTTCTATATTATGTTGTTATTATTTCATACCTGATAAAATGTTCTTATGAGCTGGTATCTCTTTGCCGTCGCCTGTCACAATTTTAACATCGGCGAACTCCTCTGAATTAAGTAAGGCGCTTAGATCGTTATGTACATTAAGTTTGGGAACATTCAATAATAATTGTTTGGTGGTGGCAGGTGCATTAAAGATAGTCACTTGACAGCGTATTTTAAGCGTGTCAGAAGGCGAAATTTTATTTGGCTCTGTATAAAATTTTTGCGTAATATGTCGCAATAGTAATCAGCTTCCCTAGATATAGCTATATTTCCAATACGAATGTCAAACAAACATTTGAATTTGCGAGCGGCATTTGGGTTAACTCTTTTTAATACAAACTGCAAACCATAAGAACCATCAGGGTAATTGACGTTTTTGAGTTCTATGTAATATTTATCATCACTATGTCCCGGAGCGGCAAACTGATTTGATTTTAAGCCATCAATTTTTTTCCACTGTTGTAACATATCAAAGTTTTCAATATGCCAGGTGTGGCTAAATTTTTCAATGTAACTCTTTGTGCAACTAAAACTGTCCATATTTTCAATGTTAATTAATTTAATTATCTGCGTCCGTCTGCGTTTGAAGTTGTTGCTTTCGCCACAAAATCTAAATGAAACTAGAGATGGCGAAGCATTTGCTTATATCGATGAGTATCAACACGATATAATATATACGCGATATACATAGTATGTACTCGATATACACTTGCCGCCTGTATGTAGATGATTTTATGTACAGATTTATAATCAAACATTACCTAAACATATTATGTACAATAGCTTTGTTCGATGGCTTTTCTCAGACATATGCAATGTTTGATACATTTTCTTTTTTACTCTCTCTCTCTCCCTCTCTTTATTTCTATTCCGTTCAATGATATATGTATGCATTTTTTTCAAATGACAATCACTATCGCATTCATCGGTTTTAAACTTTGATCATCTGTTGCCTTATCGATAGCTTGCGTTCCATTGCGTTGATTCAGTTGTTTAGGTTACAAAAGGGGGACTTTTAGCATTGGTATTGATATGACTCATGGTTTTTGTTTTTTGCTGCTTTTTGTGTTCTGTCGTCGTCGGCACTTTGTACCCTAACCACAATGAAGATTAGTATGATGAGTATGATAAACTTTAGCATCAGTATGTAATATGCAAATGGTAAAATACAAATTATTTAAAACCTAAAGTGTAGTAGCTGTGACACTATTTTCATATATGTAGGTAATATAAAATCAATATCAAATTTGAAACCAAAAGTCAATTAATCACTTTTCGTACACATAAGAGAAGTGTTGTTGCTTTGCACTTTAATACAGGCAAAGAGAACGTTAAAAAGCAGAATTAGCAACAAAAAATTCTGTATTCAGTATTTATGCGAAGCTCTGCGTCGCTTCAATGTGTGTTTACACAAACAAAAGAGCAAGGGGATTAAGCTGCTCTTGATCGGTTTTTGTTTGTATGTATGCATATAACGGCGTACACATTACATACATAAACATACATTTGTCCACGTATTGTTGTTGGAATAGATTCTTTGTTTTTATTAAAGCGTAGAAACGAATGACGAAATTATACATTATGATTATTCTGGAAATTAAATAATTAAAAATGAATATTTAACGTTTTCCAATTATAACGAAATTAGTATGAACGCACTTAGACTTCAAAATATGTGCTCAAATATGTTCTTAACTTATTTTTGTTTTGTTGTTTCTTTTTTGTTTTTTGTGACAAGATTATATTATTTATCCAATTTCAATAAGAAAAATGATTCAAGAACTAAGATTTTGTCAGATGTTGCAAAAGTCTTCCAGCTAGATGTTTTCAATACGCTTGCCCTATTATTTTTGATATATTCAAGTACATATGATTTAAGTTCCTCTTCTTGATATAGATCAGCCAACTTGAGCGTCATAGCTGCAGTTTCATCACCCAAATTCTCCTTTAAAAAGATCAAGCACATTGCCTTCAAACGCCCGAGATCGTATTTATCAGCAGCGGAAAGCAGTTCTTCAGTCATGTCTTTCAAATTCGGAGCGCATCCAGTGTAGATGAATCGAAGCATTTCAAGGACAACTTCGTAGCTATAATCGCTGATGTTAACACAATTCTGTTGATTCTCCTCCAATGGATGCTTAAACATGGCATTAAAAACTTGGCTGCTTGCTGTGAGCAATGAAATTCTTGTTACTATTGAGTTCTATTGCATATTATGTTGTTATTTGATACCTGATAAAATGAGCTTGTGCGCCGGTATCTCTTTGCCGTCGCCTGTCACAAATTTAACATCGGTGAAATCCTCTGAATTTAGTATAGCTCTAAAATCGTAAGTTAACTTGCAATCGGGAACTTGGATTACATTTTCACTTGTGCAGACGGGATCAGTAAGTGGAATTGTGACTTCGCAGCGTATTTTAAGCGCATCAAAAGGCGAAATTTTATTTGGCTCTTTGTACAAGTCGTGGTAGTAAATGTAACAATGGGCAGGTGTAAGGACTAATGGTCTTGAAAAGTCTTTGTTCACATTTCCAATGCAAATGTTGAAGTGAGCATTGAGTTTGGTATACTTGTTTGGAATTGAATTTCGCAAATATACTTTTATATAGCCATCGTCTTGTTTTCCTTGTGCTTTTAGTTCTAAGTAGAATTTATCATCACCATTTTCAGAAGCTGGAAAGCTATTTGATATTAAATCATTAATTTCATTACAACTTGTTGATAAATCAAAAGATTTAATGACCCATGTGTGACAAAATTTAAGCATCACACGATTTGTGCAACTGAAACTCTCCATATTGATGAAGTATAAAAATTTCACGTAATTTTTTTATTTTACGTTCGTCCGCGCGCGTTTTTGTTGCTGTCGCTTAATGTACAAAAATGTACAAGTGATCGCACAGCGTTAACTTGTATCGATAGCTGTTCACTCGATAGCACGTCGATGATTGTCAGCAAATAGTGGGGTAGTTCTTTATAGTGAATTTACACTGAGGCCTTAAGGCCTATTTACCCAAAATTTAATTTAATTTAATTTATTTTAATTTAATTTATTTTAATTTAAGAAAATGTATGCGTTTACCCAAAATTTAATTTAATTAAAAAAAGTGTAAAGCGTGTAAAATTATGTTAGCAGTGTTGTTAGCACTCCGTTACATTTTGAATTGTTATTCAAACACATTTTTACTTGAGCTAATTTTATAATAAAATACCAAATTTTTTTTTTTTAATTTTATTTGTAGAACCTGTGTTCTATATTTATTAACTTTATTAATATATAAATGTCTCTTCAATACATGTGGCATTAGGCGGGAGACGCGGTAATAAAGGCGCGTCGCTTGCTTAGTGCTGCTAACTTATTTCTATCCTCGATACATATCGTTAATATATATCGCGAGGAACCAGTGTTTGTTTACGTCGCCGTGGAGCTGCCAGACTTGGCTGCGGCTGAGTCGCCACATATTTTTGAAGTATTTTGACTTTTAATCACACAACAGACATAATTTTCAACTAAAATAATTAGTTTATGCTCGTTCATTTGAATATTTGAATATGTAAACGTTTTGCACAACACTTTTTGATCAGCTGTTTTGTATTTTCAAGCTTCCAACACCGAAAAGATTTAAGAATCTGCAACCTGCAGGTTCGGAACTAAACTAAATTAAATTAAATTAAATTAAATTTTGGGTAAACGCTCACATAGAGTTCGCATAGGTTTGATTGAGTCAGCTGACTTGTTAAATTAAATTAAATTAAATTAAATTTTGGGTAAACAGGCCTTTTAAGGAGCGCCTTAAGCATTTAGCCTTAAGGCCTTCGAAAAATTTAGCCTTTAGCATACAAAATGTACCCGTTGTATTTGAAAGTAGCGACTTTTCCTCGCGCCGCAAGAGCGCCGCTATGCTACGGGCTAAAATAAAGACCTTTTTTGCCGATGTGTCGATATTTTCGGCACGAATTATAAAAGGTGGCAACTTTTAACAGCTGACTTTAAACAAAATCAAATGTGCAAGTGAGGAATCTGAATGTTGCACAGGCTAGCACTTGATATGCCAAACAGACTGGCAACTGTTCTGTACTCTGCAGATGAGCCCAGCCTATAAAGAGCTATGGCTACCCGTTTTGCCATAGGAATGGACGCTCTTAAGTTATTGTCCATCCTTTCCATTTCAGGCAAGGTGTCGCAAAGCTTTTGGAAGAGGTGTCTTTCCATTCGGAAACTCTCCTAAAGGCCATCTTCCAATAGCAGCCATTGCGCCGTGCCTTGCAGATGCTTCGCGTCCTAATGCAGTCAAATCCAGACATTGCATTTTGGGAAAGTGCTGCAGCGGTCGCTTCTGAGTCCTCGCAATCAACAAAATTGGCAAAAAAGTTGACGCAATCATTTGCCGTATTAACAAAGCAATCACATATTTCCTTTGCTAGCATTATTAAATTTAAATTTTGCTCAATTTTTTTAAATTCTTGTTCAAAAATCACAACCAAAAATAAACAAAAAACAACTGATTGCTAAAGGCCTTTTGTCAGTGTAAATGACTTTTCGCCCGTATCACTAAGGCCTTTTTAAAGGCTTCAGTGTAAATGCACTACAACAAGCATTTCACAATTGTTAAATGCGATTAGTTGGCTAAAGACGCAACAAAAATTATTAATAAAATCCCAAAAATTCAATACACACAGAAACCGCGTGACACCTGGCTTTGAGATCCATTATTTAAGGATTGATTACCTATAGATCCAAATGACGAAAATAAGTGTTATTGCAGATATTGCGAATCGAGCATAGTTGCAAAACTGTACGATTTGCAGGGACATGCCAAAACACACAAACATAAGGCGTCAACGAGTTGCTTAACACAAAAAAATAAAATCATGCTTGCATCAAATGTGCTTCCCAAAGCGAAACAAAAAGAAGCAGCCTTATATTTGTACATTTTCACCCATTCTGCAATTTCTCCAATTGATCATTTGGGTATATTGTAGACCAATAGATTCAAAAATATTCATCAAAACTAAAATGGCTTTTTTCTGGCTATTTTTGAATTTGATCTAGCCGCTACTCGCAGGTTTGGAAGGCTACTTTAGCACTTTATTGCCCAGCAGAGTTGGCAGCACTGTATTAAATGCCCTCCTTAGAAAGAGAGGGAGAGAGTGTGTGTGAAAGAGAGAGAGAGAGAGAGAGAGAGAGATGCCTATTTTTAGGGGAATGCCCTGTTTGCTCCAAACGTCACCCTGTGCCAGAAGATCAAAGCAGTCAATTACTCAATGCCGTTGCGATGCTTGCGGCGTGCAGCATGCAGCGCGCAGCGTGCAACTTTGAAAGCAGTCAATGAGCTAGAGAACCGCAACAAAAACAGCAACAGCCCTGCTCCATTCTAGCCTGGCCATCAAAACAAATTAATTGCCAGCGAAAAGGCAATGCGATGTGGATGTGGCAGGAAATCGAACGATGGCAGATTTTTAATTTGTTTTTTATTTTTTCTCTCTCTGTTTGCTAATGCTAAATGCAGCGCAACGATCAGGTGTTAGAAGTCATGTGGAAAGGCCCGAAATGTGGCACGTTGCCGGCAATCTACACGCAAACACAAGCACACATACATACATATGTAGATGGTAGCTTGAGATCGTTGCAGTTCGTTGTTGCCTAATTATGTGGAAAGCAGCCAGCAGTTTGTGTCTTGCATCCAGTTTGCCACACACAATGCCAGAAGCTTTTGTCTCGTCACGCGACTTTCAAAATCAATTTCATTGGACAATAAATAATTTCTTAATAAATTGCACACACACACACACACACACCTCAAAATGCAACTTCCTGTAATTAAAGGCGGCCAGCACTGCGACGAGTGCAATGAAAAATAATTGAAAATTCAGTCACGTAAACGTTATACATATATGTATGTATGCACATATGTATATACATATATATACATATATATGTGTCTTTCTTGCACAGCCGCTGCCTGATCGCGACTCATTAATCCATGCGGCAACTCGTTGCCATTATTGCATGCCCCTCGCGCCACACCAGATACAACGCTTATCGCCTTGCCACAATCAACCTAACGATGCGAACAAGGCAGCAAGTAAGCGAGAGAGAGAAAAGATATGAGTTGAGCTGAAACACACACACACACGCACACACACATCATATTTGGGTTAAAAAGGCGTATATGCAATTTACCATGAAAGATCATCATGATTGCGGGGCAAGAAAGACTCCAACTTAAACTCGTATTGCGATTTCTTGTTGCCGCTGTGCCGTTTGATTGGCCAAGATACAAGGGGCAAGGTCGGGGTGCAGTTAGTGCAACGTTTATTAAACTGCAGGTGGGCGTGACGCACACACACACACACACACACACAGTAGGACCGATACGTGCCTGGGCAACAGCAACAAAGTTGAAAGCAAACAGAGTTTGATAGACAATGTCTTTAGAGTGTACTATGTATAACAGATCCGTTAGGGATGTTGATCTTGGTGATGTTATACTGATAGCATATAAAGCTTTAAATCGATATCAGTTGGTGTTTGGATTACTCTGATCAATTCACATTGTTGTTGTCGCAATCTTAACACACGCCACATGCAACGGCTCCAAGATCGCGTGGCATGCAGTGTGAACAGCGGGTGTTGTTCATTTTCTTGTTGTTGTTGTTTTCTTTTTATTGTCTGTTGTCAAAACATGCCTGCTTAAGTGCAGTAAGTAGAGAGAGAGAGAGAGAGAGAGAGAGAGAGAGAGAGAGAGAGAGAGAGAGAGGCGGGTGTACCACATGCTGACAATGCGCTGGGCACATAAATTGCCGCTATCTTCGGATCTGTATGTGTATCAACAGCTTTAGTTTTATATCTGTTATTGCAATGGCATTGCGAAATATGCTGCTAATTAAATTGAATTGAACTTGGGCACAGTTCGATGAGCAGCGATCCTCATCCAGATTTATGTGCAGCGGTTGAGGTGCCAAGCCCTTATTTAAACAATGCCACAAATGCGCACAAGTGGCAAAGTGCATCGTTCCCAACCAATTAAACCAGTTTCCTGTCGCGTTTCGCTCGTTTCGCAGAATCTTTTGGATTGCTCATTTGATTGCACGCTGATGAAATAACAAGCAGACCCTGGATCCACTCTCAGTCTCGCCCCCATAATCAAACAGTTTCTCACTCAACGTTGCAAGATCAAAATACAAAGGAGACTTCAAACAAGAGGAAGAGGCTTAGTTAATTGGCCGCATTGAATGTTAAATACCCTTACAGGAATGTTAATGTTATTTTTAAAATAATATTAGAATGTAAAAAATAAATAAAATAATGTTTATCTTAAAGAAAAATGGTAACAGAAATGTTTCAACTCCAAGTCCAACTCTCAATTGATATCTTCAAAGGCAGTCTGTGAAGCCTGGAAGTGAGTTTATATTAAAGTACCTCGTTAGGAGGATCGCAAACGGGGCACACCGTACAGCAGTTACGTAACGTTTACAGTTAATTTTGAATAATGGCTAAGCTTTAATCTTCGATATCTTTGGTGTTTCTTAACCGATTTTGTTCATTGTATAAAGTTCCATTCTTACGATACTAAAATTCAAGCCTTTCTTTTTTTTTTTTTGGTCCCCGATTACATGTGTATATCGTTAACCAGAAAAAGATCGATTATGATGTTTCCGTTTACCTCTATTTTACCCAATTTTTTGGTTATATTTGTCAAATGTTTATTCTAGGGATATTATACAAATAAATAAATGTTCTCAAAGTCACATTTTTTAGTTTTTCGTCTCAAAAGGCTTTCAGCCTTAACTTTGATCAAGTATGCGGTTATATTGGATGCTGTGAACTGCCATCATATTCACTCATCAGCTCCCCTCTGACACTTGACACAAGACACAACAGACAGTAGGCAGTGCAGCATCGTCGTGGCAATGTGTATGTTTGTACATAGGTTTATGTAGCCGACAGTCTGCCTGCAGTCTAAAATGCTCAAAAGTTGTTGCAACTTTTTATTTGCAACAAAAGAAAAAGCGTCAGTGGCAACGGCAACGACAATGACTAGCGAAACGAGTTTGTATCAAGCTTTCGAGCTTTGTCCTTTGTTTTATTTTGTCCATATATTTTGGATTGTTTTGTGTTTTTTGTTGCTGCTTTTCTTGCAGTGGTACTTGCAACGAAATTGAAAATGCATTTTTAATGATTTGTTGCGCTGTGCGCTGCATGTGAAAATATCACGGATGTTGCAACAATTGATGAGCTATGTGGGCTGCACGTTGCAGCAACCATGTGGTGAGTAACCAGCGAGTGAAAAGCATGCAATGCGACTCATCTTGATCCTCATCTGACTCATCTTGTGTGCCAGGAAAACAGTTTTTGATCTCCAAGAAATGCTCTCTCTCTCTTTTTGTATCTTTGATCGCTTATTCGTTCATAAGTCTTACACAATTAACTGCTTCAATAGCCATAAAGGATATGTGAATTCCTTTACTGCCTTATTTGATTTTATTTCATATCAAACTGAACCTAAATGCAGTCTAAAGGACTAAATGGACTAAAGCGTTAATAATATAGTATCATAATTTTGCTTCAGTCTTGAATATTTATATAAATTAAATAAATAAATAAATTGTAGCCGTATTAAGCAAAAAACAATTCAAATAAAGACAAGGTGAGCGAAACAAGAGGAGAGAATAGAAATAGTAGCACAGAACGTATACTTGATTAATTGTCCCTGAAGTATCATTCGTAAGGAGCATTGACTTTTGGAAAGAAAATGAAATTGAATATGCCAAAATATTGCCGGACACTTGAGGCTGTCAATGGCAGCAGCAGTCGGACACACACACACACACACACACACAAACACCACACACAAATAATATGCTATAAAATTGATCATAATGAAGTGCAGCTGCAGATACATTTGACAGTTGGGCGAAATCTTGAAAGCAAATGCCAATGACAAAAGATAGTCGTTGTGGAAATGTGTGTGTGTGTGTGTGTGAAGCATCTTGAGATGTGACAGCATGCTGTTGCATAAAATAGATACAAAAGTATCTACAGTTGTCATATCAAGTAGCACAACGCCTATATATGTATATTAGTATAAGTATCACTTTGAATATTGTTTTTTTCTTTCGTTTTTGTGTCTGCGGTTTCGTGTGTTTTACTGTACTCAATGGTTTATTTGCTTAAGAGGATTTGAAAAATTTCAAACTGAGTGGATTTAAGCTTTGAGCTGCCAAAGCTAGCTTTCACTGTACACCTTGCCCGCCTGCGGTTGCCAGCATAATTGGCCAACAGCAAAGAACTTGACGTTTAAGTTGCAATTTAGATGACAAGTCAAGTGTAATTTGCTTTTGTGTTGCGTATGGCTTAATGCTCGCTTACCGCTTACGAATGGGTTGACATGCGACTTAATTGAATGATGCACACGGTCTGCCAAGTTGTTAACCAGCTAACCAGTTAGCTAGCCAATTGTCTACCTCACTCACTCTCTCTCACTCTCACTCTCTATCTCTCTCTATCTTTCTCTGTTGTCAATGGTCTTGGACAGGCCAATAAATGCTTTGAGTGCCAGCTCGCAAATGAACCATAAATAAATAATTTAAATTACCAGCACTAGAAAAAAAAGTACACTGCGCTCCATGGAAGATAATATCAAGCAGTAACGAGGGCTTATTCAGAATTATTCAAGAATAATAAAATTTATGTATTTGTTGTAACATACATATATAATAATATTATTTAATTAACATTATGTTCAATTTATTTATATATATTTTTTTCGTTATTTTTTGCTATATTATATATTTTGATGAATGGTATTTAATGTAGTATACATTTATTTTTATTATTTTAAAATTCATTTTGGTATTAAAAATCAATAAAATTGCATAAATAACCATTTTGCCTTTCGTTTGATTTTGCAAAAATTCCTATTCAAATATATATTTTCTGTCTCCAGCAACAGTTTAGGCTGCCCTCGTGATCGCAGCTACAACAATTTACCGTTTTGGCTTTTCGAAAAAAAAAACAACAGCAACAAATAAAATGAAATAAAATAAAAGAAACTATCGAAACGTAAATAGTCGACGGCAACAAATCGCCCGAAACAAAAGAAAAACAAAAGTACTTTATAACATGTCTGCAGCAGACGAAGCTTTCGCCAAAAGATACTCAAGCGGACAAACTTGTAGATACTCGTTCGTTTTTGTATTTGTATTCACATTTGTATTTGGATTCCGTATGGTTGTATGCAATGGCCGGTAGCAGCCGTCGTTTGCTACAAGTTCATTAAATAAATTATTCATACGCAACGTGTGCCGACAAAATGGCGACTGTCGGTCGTCGCTTTGTTTCACTTCTTTTTTTTTCGCACACACACACACACACACACACACACACCTACAAATGTTTGTTTTATTTGGCAATGTGTCTGCGCCGTTGTGCAGAATGAAAACGCATTCGGCTTAAATATTTATGGCCAAATGTCTGTTCGTTGAATGCGAAGGGCGCTTAAAGCATGAGGCACAATCCCCTCCTTACTTGACATTCGTGTAAAGTGAAACAAGTGGCTGACTCATTAGGCCAGCCTTAAACCTTAAAACCAACGCTCTCTTTTCTCATTTACAATGCTAAATGGAACGAATGCCAAAGTGAACCCACGAAAGTGAGCTGAAAGCCCGCAACAAAGTATGCAACACTTTCTGGTGAGCCCAGCACAAGTTCCACAAATCAAAACTAATTCAATTCCAAATGCTAACTCTCATCTCGACTTGATGACTGAGGACATCTCTTTCTCTCTCTCTCTCTCGCACTCTGCTGTGGCTACACAATTTAAGCTGTTAAATGGAATTTTTTATATGATTCACCACTCGACTTGCACTCAACACACAAACCCAGAGAAAGAGAGAAAGAGGCGAGCAGATGAGTAGTTGTTGTATTCCTGGACCAGGTTAACCAATAAAAATGCATAGTGAACTATGCAAATGTCAAATGTAAATGTGGCAGAAACGGACGAGAACATGAATACTTCTACATGTCAATGCATTCCGCAGAGTTGGACATGCATTTTTGACAGTTGCAACTTGTTGGCACACACACAAAGACATCAGCCTGCCACCACCTTCGTCCATTTTAACTCTCATGTGGCATGCAAAAGTTGCTTGACTTTTTTTCTTTCTTATTTGCTGCTGTTGTTGTTGGCATGCGGTTGGCTGAAGCTGCATGAGATTGCATTTTGAAAAAGTCGGAATATATTGTATATGCGGTGAACGCAAGTTTCTTATATATTTGACTAATTTGAATTTGGAAGCGAATTGTTGCAGTGTGGCTTTTTTTCTTTCTGTATTAAGCCTGATTTAGCCTGAACTTAGTCACAATGTTTTACATGTGACTCATCTTCAAAAATATGATTTTAAAGTTTTTCCTTGAATATTATTAAACGTATAGCCACGTGGCACAACATTAGATATGTTTCCCATGACGCCTACGGCATTGAAGTAGGTTTCCCACGCAATTTCATCACTTTGTCAGCTGACCCAAGAAGTCGACGACAATGTCAACGAACTGGCAATTTTTTACAATTTGCGAGCGGCAAATGCTTCAGAATGAATATAATTTTTGAGTCAACGGCAAACAAATTCATTAAAACGCAGTCAGCGGTAAGAGGAACGAGGCTGCATATGAAGAATAACGATCCCAAAACACAACAATTGACATTGACAAAGAGGCATTCGTTGATGACAAGGGACAGAATGGAAAGGGAAAGGGAAAGGGGAGGGGGGAGGGTGGAGGGGGTAGACGTCTGAGAAGTGTCTTACAGCATCGTCTGCGGCGTTGCCGTCTAATAAATCTGTTTCGCCTTTTTTGTGCCGCACTGAGAATTTAATTAAAACTAAGCTCTTCATTTGCCTTGGTCAGAGCACAAGTGGGCGTGGCACTGCCAGCAGTACGCCCCACCCAACCCCTCACCCCCCATTAAAAAAAAAAACTTTTGCTTTCAGTTTGCTTTGTGTGGGAATTTGTAATGAGTTGCGGGTGCAGGCGGCTCGGATGCAGGAGTGGGAGTGGCGTTGGGTCCATATGCAAATGATTATTGTCATCATCTTTAGCATATTCGTATTCATACATTTTAATATGCTTGTCGCAGCCATGAAAATTAACGTCCAATAATATGTTTTCATTATTGTAATTAGTATTTGTTTTTTTTATTTTTTTTTTTTTGTTTTTCAAGGCTCTGCTCTTTTAGCTCTTTTGTGAGCGCCATTGCTGTCAAATTAATTTCACTTCATTTTGTTATTAATGCGCACAAAATTATGCTACACTTTTTTGCGGTGTTTCGTCGCGGCTGCCGTTTGTCTCGCTTGATTTGGAATTGGATAAATGGTCTAAATTATGCAGAGCTGAAAAAGTTTTGCAATTAGCGCAAAGTTTTGTCAATTTCTTAGACACAATTTTGATAACAGAAAGTTTACTTTTCAGATAACAGTTCTCGGGGATCATAGCTAGTCAAATAGCAATATACAGTAGTATATTGTATAAGAGTGAAATGCCGAACGAAACTGGAGCATAAAGTGCAACCGTGCAACCTACAAAAACTAAACGTGCAGCACAAACAAACCACAAAGGTGGGGTTGGCTCGAATACAAAACAGGGCGGGTGGAAAAAGCGCCCACAGTTGCTGGGCGCTGATGTCAGCAACAATTTCACTTTACACACACACACACACACACACTCACACACACACACAAACGCATACCACATGGGAATATTTTGTATCTTGCTCTGTGTGGCACTTTTGCATTTGGCTCGTGTCGAATAAATTTATTTAAATAAATAATTTTTCCATTAACCGCAAACATGGATTTTGGCGCAATTGCATAAATGGAATGTAATAAATGGAGTGCACCTAAGCGCGGGGTCATCGAGACGTGGTGGGTGGCGGGAGGGGAATGAGGGATGTAGCATTGTTGTTGTTGCCGTGTGCTTTTGTTCCATAATGTATTGTTGTTGCTGCGGTTGATGGCGTGTTGACGCGGTCAGCTTCAGCTTTAGCTTCGTCCATGCATTGGATTTTCATTTCGCCTGCATTTTTCCTTTTAAGTTTAGTTCTTTTTTGTTTTTGTTGTACCCTGTACAGAGTATTTGTTCTGTGTGCTGTGTTAATGTTTGAGTTAAGTGTTAACAACAAATATATAATAAGATTTTTAAAATGTTTAAATTAAAAAGTTAAACGAACTTTTTTTTATTAAAAATGAATATTTTTAGCCTTTGAAGTTTTTATTTAAATAAATATTTAAAGTTTAAGGGATTAACTTTATATTACTGACGTTTTTTATATATATTAGCAAGTATCTGGAAGTCGTGCATACTCGTTCATTGCACATTCCCTATTGTCGTCATTTATTGTTTTTTTTTTTTTTGTACGGTTCGGGACTGAAAATTAGTTTGTAATTTGTTTAGTTTACATAGAGAAAATGGCCGCACAATGCATTTACATATTACATATTATGTTTTGCGGTCGCATTGTTGTTTCGCGTTATTTTTCCTTCTCCGCTTCACACACACACACACACACACTTTCTCTCTCTCTCTCTCTGTCCCTATATCTGTTTTTATGGCTGTTAAGCTTTGATGTCAACTTTTAGGCGAATGTTGTCAGTAAGTGGAGTTTGTTAATTAATTAACTGCTTATTGGGTGTTGGGTCTCGATCTCATGTGAATTTAGCTTTAATTGTTGTAGATATAAGGACAGTAAGGACAGAACATAATGAAACAAACTAAAGCTCTATATAACTCTGCTTTCACTTATTTTTTTCGCTCATTCATCAAGCGATTAAAGCGTTAAGCATAATATTTATAATCATTATTCAACAACTTTTCTTCTATTCTTTTTTGCCGAAAATTTTAATTTGGGAAATTTAACATTTGGATTTAACAATTTAACAATGGAATCATAAACATAATTTTAATGCTATTGAAATGACAAAAACTTCATAACAAATCGATATCAATTTATACCTAAATTTGTGTATTTCAAGATTCACGCAAAGTAAAAACGACTTCCTAGTTGATAATTCACAAGAAACTGACCTCACGCGGCATGCCACAGCCACAGCCACAACAACGCACATCTCATAAACAAAATGACTTCAATTGAAAAATTATACAAAAATAACAGCAATAACAGTGAAAACGATTTGTTGGAGTTGTTTTTAGTTGTTTATATCTTTGAAATAAACAAAACAAAATTAGCTAAAAGCCAAACTCTCGAGTCTCTCGCTGGCCACTTGAAGCAATCGCCACGTTGTCATTGCCAACAACATCATCATCATCATCACGATCATCATCAACTCGCCATTTCGACATCCTGCGTAGCATTTTTATTCAGTTTGTCAGCTCTTTGGCTATTAACGAAACGTGCATTGACAATTTGTGTTGTCAATTTATGACCCACTGTCCAATAGATGCCATGCCTGACTGTACTTAAGAATAAACACAGCTTGAATACATACATATATATACATAGCATGGAACATGAAAACATTTTTCAATAATTTTATGAGCATTTTTACAGTGTCACGTCTTTTCTGAACAGTTCTCTTTCATGTTTCAAGCTTCGTTGTGCTCTTTTTTTTATGAATTTCTAATTAGGCATTTGCAACGCACATTTCTGACACCTACTAGCCAAAGGGTATAGCTCTAGTCGTTAAAGTTGTGAGCCGTTTTTACGATATTTTTATTTAATTGCAAAAGTACGCATTCATGCAATTGACAAGGCGGCAAAACGCTTACAGACCTCAGCCCACAGCCCTCGGCAATAGGTTCGTTTCACGGTTTTTACGAGCGCTTGATTGTTGCATTGCGCTAAGGTGTCGGCCTAGTCGTTACATTACAAGCTTTACTGTATTAATATTTAAATATTTTTTTTTTTGTGTCGAAACGGTTGCTTTTATAGCCAACGTCAATCGGTTCCGGAACGGAACGGATGTCATTATATACTTTGCAAGTACAGTAAAACCTATTATTAAGCTATACAAATGATGCATTCTCATAAAAGTTGCATGAACTGTCATCAACAAGTTTTTTGATCCGTTGATGAACTCAAAAACTACTGGACTGATTTTTGTCAAAATGTATTCCACGGAGTATGTTCGCATGATATGCTCATTGATACCAGGTGGCGCTGCAGAGTAGCAACTTCTGCCCCGATTGTCTTGAAAATCATTATGATCATGTACTATTCACAAAAGGAAACGAATATGATATGCTCATTGATGCCACTCGAAGGATGGACAGACGCCATAACGGACAATGCACAAATCCAATAATCGGCTGAAAACTTTGGTATAAAATAAAGAAAGTATTGCAAATCTCTAAATTTCTTTTGGGTGCAGCAACGCGCACCGGCTATACAAGTTTGAAATAAATATTTTAATTTGTTTTTGTTTTATTTGCTTATTTAGTTAATAACGTATTTGGCTGACCATTTTTGGTTTTGGCCCTAATTTGGATTAGCTGGTTCTGCGCAGCTTTCAGCTCTGTTAAATTTCATTTTCATCTTCCACCTGGCTGAGTCCTTTGGCTTGTTCTTGCTGCTGTTCATCATGCTGCTCATGCATCTGAAGTTTTGACAGTTGACTGTGATTATACCCCAACCCCCAACCGCCTCCCCGCCAACCCAAAGTGCTCTGTGCTTGGTTCCCTGTGGCAAATGTTAGCAGTGCGTTTGCGTTTTACATTGACGTTAACATTTTGCTGTCTTGCATACTAAACGAAAAGCCGCCAGTTGATCCAACATACCGAATGTTATAGCTGTTGGTGCTGTTGTTGTTGCACCACAAAACCACAAAATGGACAAAATGTGTTCAATTTCAGGCCTGTGATTTTTCAATAGACACAGCAACAGCAACAACAACAGTAACAAGGCTGCTTTTTGGCGAATTAACATTGATGGCGTGACTATGAATGAGATTGGGGTAAGAGGGTTGTGGATTGCGTTGGATATGTTTGTCCGTGTTGCAATGTTGCACTGTTGCAGTTGCAGCACTGAGCGTTCATTAGCACGCACGTCGGCGCCATTTTGCAAACGCATTTCCGCTGCCGATCCAACAACAAGAACAACAGCGACGTGAAGTCGTGCGCCGTTAGTCCGTTTCGTGCATTTCCCGTTAGTCCGTTTCGTCCGTTTTAACCGTTAGGCCAGGTAAATGTTGTAGCAACTCTGATTCCTGTTTTCACTCTACTTTATTTTGTTTTCTTTACGTTTTTTTTTTTTGTAGTTGTTTTAATTTGTGCTGTGCGCATGTCATCATCAAAAGGCATTTTTAATTGGCGATGTTGCAGCTTAACGCTCCAATGGGCCTTCGTGTGGCGGTTGATAGGGGTCAGGGAGGGAGGGGAGATGGGGGGTCAATATAGACATGCAACAGTTCTCGGAGTCTCGATAATTGGTAACGCGTCACGTGTAATGCCCCCAAAAGCCAAAAATGGAATTTCTAATTAAGTTTTGCTGGGATTTAATATCGACAAGAGCGAGCCCCAGCTACAGCTACAGCTACAGCTCAGCTCCAGCTCCACAAAACATCACAGTTTCAGTTTTCAACACACATACACGCACACAGCTGAAAACTGATACGCTCTGTGTGTAGCGATATATGTATGTATCTATGTCTGCCTTGCAGCGAGTGTGTACGAAATTTTGGTCAATTAACACATCAACGAGCTTAGTTTGAAGCAAGCTTTTCCCTTCCCTCAAACTCTCTTTCCCCGCCAAAAACAAGCTTCAGTTGTAAAGCACACAAAATACAAAAAGCAAAAAAAAGATAAAAAAAAATGCGAAAAGAATGAACACACACATACAATTTTTGACTTACTTTGCAGCAACATTTTGCAGTTTGCTGTTTGATGCGCTTGAGGGATTAGCAACAGCCAGAATAACAGGAATATCAGGATAACAGGACTCTGTTTGCCATCCTTTCCCCGAACCCCCATTTACCCATCCCATTCACTTGTTAGTTTGCCATTGATGAGCGCAAAATTGCATTAGGAATCACAGCAAGCAGCTCAAACTGGTCATCTGATAGGTTTTAATGGTTCGTCGTTCGCTCGACTCGAGTCTCTTCGTTCTGTTTTGTATCGGTTCGGTTTTGTTCGATTCTGTTCTGTTTTGCACTGGGTGTAATTGTGGAGTTGTGATTGACTTTAAACTTTTTCCTTTAAGCAGCTGTCAATGGGTTTCTCTGCTTGGCGCCTTTGATTTGATTGCAGTTGTTTGAATGAGATGATTTAATCTATATTATATACTGTTTTAATTAAAAAGTTGAATCGAATCTAGAAATTTGTTGAAGAGAACAGTGAATAAAATGTTTCTACCTATATTTATATGAAAAACACTCTGAATAAAATTTTGCATTGTGTTTCATACATTTTGAGTTCAAGTTTTTTTAAATGATTTTTAAAAAAAATGTTTCGTTAATTATAATAGTAATTTTTTTATATTATTTTAAGGTCTTAAAATTTTAAATAAAAATGTTTGCACTAAATGAAGATTATAGAAGCAGCCTTGAATATAGTTAGTTTAGGCTCTAAGTATAGATAAGTTTCTTTAATGTTACCTCAACCATTAAAAAAAAAAGAAATGTGACAACAAAGAATATTTAGCATTAAAACAACATTAAATCAGCCAAAATGCCAGAGCAGACGTCTACAAATGCCGATATGCATTAAGAATCAATATAATACGCTTCAGAACATATATATATAGATAGATATATAAATATATCGAGACAGCCAAGTCGTGTAGTTGGCAAACCCGTCAATCCCTCAGTCAGTCAGTCAGAAAGACAGACAAACAGACAAACAGACAGATAGACAGAGAGTGAGGCAAGTTGGGACACCATCATTTGCCTAAAGCTGGCAGCAACAATTGATATATGTATGTACGCGTACGTGAGCCGCATATTGAGGAGCTGAGTTGCACTCGGCCGGCAATTGATTTGATGTAAGCGGAAGGCAGCAGCAAGCAGCAGTAAGGCAGGGCAGGGCAAGAGAGCTAGAGGGGGAAGCCAAGTAACTGGCAACTGTTGCCGAAGTGCGGTCGCAAACTTTGTGAGTGGCACGCGTTAAACTAAATTTATGAAAGACTCGAAGCAAGGCAGAGAGAGATGGTGATGATGATGATGAAAACTCCAGAGCAAAGTTACTAAACATACTTAAAGTGGATTCTTATAGAATATTATAAAGTAGCTAAAATATTTGTGCTAAGGAAATGGCAATAACATATTTATTAAATGCCAAATGCGAAATGACAATACAACAACAATACGTTCAAAATACTCATTAATGATGAATGAGAAAGATAGTAGAGAGAGAGAGAGAGGCGCTGAGCCAAGGGTTCATTCAATAATTCACAGACCAAAAACTGTTGCGCATGCGCATTGTTTGTCGTTGTTTTTCTTCGGCTTCTCCGTTTTGTCAAGAGCATAAACAAACGTCGACAACTACGACAACAAAAGGAGCGATGATGATGATTATGGGCAAAGAATTTACACAAAAATGCAATCAGCGCATAGGATAAATATACAAAATGTTGCAACGAACAAACAAACAGACAGACAGACAGAAAACAGACGAACACAACTGTCTGATGTGTGTGTTAGTGTTATCATGAATGAATATTTACTTTATTCAATAAATTTATCACTGAAGTCTGAGCGATTATCTATACTCCATGCATATTCCATATTTGCCAGTTGATGGAATTTCTAGATAGTCGATAAAGCATTTCACACTGTATTGACACAGAAACAAATTGTATGGATAGTAGATGGTATTATAAAGTAGACGAAAAAGTATTCAACATATCGTGTTACTAAGTTCTTATAAAACTAGTTTTTTTTTTTTATTTTCTAAAAATTGATTATCTTAAGTATTCAGTTTCACAAGAGTAAATTAATATTAGGTATAAAATATTTCGAATTGGGAATTTTTTATTCAAAAAAAAAATTTAAGAAAAGTTAAAAAAAATATTTTTATCGCATTAAAATAAATTAATTTATATGCAGTTGTCAACGGATTATATCCACTTAACTCAAAAAACTGCTATTATCTAGTCTGGAGCTCCGTACATTTCTAGCCTTTTTGGCTGCCCAACTAAACAGATATGTCATCAAGTCAAAGAGTGTTCGAAAGTTATAAGTGTGGATTTGAATCTGTTAAACAAAGTATCATAATCCAAACCCAAGGCAAACAACGTTTTCACATCATAACCATATGAACCACATGTATTCTATGTACATAAACCAATATACATACCAATCAATCAAGCCAAGACCACGATATGATCTATAACAAGTGCACCTCGATGGTAAATAGCTTAAGGGATATTTACACTGAACCAAATAGCTTGCAATTTATGAGATTTCGAACTTCGTGAAGCAAAAATGACTTTTGGCCTGTTTAATGATTTAATTTGTTTGTACCTATTACTTATTGGAATTCTCTCAGTGCATGTGTATCCCAGCGTTTCTAAAACTCTGCCAGATCTGAGAGTTTGTATCACAAACAAAGTTCATGTTGCCATAAATCAAGACAAGATCGCATGCTGCGCTCTTTGCCTCTTTGTCGTTGCTTGCGGCAAATCTTGTCGGCACTAAGCTGCTTCATATTGCCTCATTATGACAAGTTGCAGCGCGTTACGCGCTCTCTCTCTCCCTCTCGCTCTGCTATTATCAGCAGCATGTATCTTGTCGCGTGTGAGAATATATCTTGATTAATGCCTTTAGCAGTTAGTGGGATAATCATTCGTATTTATTATGGATTTGTTCAAAAAAATTCAATACAAATGAACTTATTGAAATGTTTAAAATGAAAATAAACTATGCTCAAGAGTATTAAATAAGTTTACATAGTTTAAACACCATAAATATCAACAGTTATTTGTTTGTTTCATTCACTTTAGCGCAGTGTTTCACGGCGAAACAAAATGGCAATGAAAACTCTTCTACTTTTAAGCAAAGAGTGTAAACGAATATGTTTGTAGGCTTAAGAGAGGGGTGATGTGAAATAAGAGAGACGCAGCAAAAGAGTTACAATTTCAAAACAATTGACAGGTGAGTTAAGAGATTTGATTACAGGAAAAAATTAAATATACATTAAAGGATTTATTTGTATTAACACAAATATTTTATTTTTGCAATATTAGGTCTCTGAATTCAAATGTTTAAAACATTTAACTGCCAGATACTATCATCTAAACACAACATTAATGCATTCCACAAACACTGCGCTCTCTTTACATACAAACTATACCATGTTTCTCACTCTCTTTCTGTGCCACACACAAACGGGGGGGCGATTGCTCTTTGAATGCGATCCACAAGAAGGCCCACTGTTCGGTTACATTGGCGTTGTTTTGTGCCGATATGCGGCTCCTGAGTAACTTTACAACGTTCGTTCAATTCAATCGCTCGTCAACCTTCGTTCGGCGCGTTACAAGAAGCGAAAGGCAGCAGTCGCAGCACAGCAGCAGCAGTAAAACGTTTAGCGTCAGCGTCGGCGTCGCCGTTGTTGCAACAAGAACAAAACACAAAATTCGGTCGCGCTCGCTACGGCAATGGTGGTTGCAACTGTGGAACCAGTCTCGTCCAGTTTCAGTCTCATCCCAACGCTCGTGGCGGCAACAACAACGTGCAGCTCGCTTTCGGTTTCGGTAACGTCGTCCATCGACGTATCTACGTGCGTCTCATTTCGCGTGAGTGTGTGAAAGATACAGTTACAGTTTCAGATACTGCACAACTAACAAGTATCTGGAGTGGGGCCCACAACGAAAATGTGGCACCTGTGCACAGTTTGCCGGCGCCAGCTAAGCATGGCAAAAATCTAATATTCGTGCATAGCAAAGATATAGTAATCATATTGAGAAACGTAAAGTGTGTTCGCCTTAAGGCTGTCGGCATGTAACTAAAGTATCTTAGCCAAGTGCTTAACATATCACAAAACAACAACAAAAAGTGTTGATAAGAGAAGAAAAATTAATATTGCAACAGCTTCAACTGCATTTATTTTGCATTCTTAAGCAATTCTTAAAAGTGTTTTTGTGAATGTGGCAAAAAAAAAAAAAATAAATTATTTAAAAAATACGCTTTAATGCATTTTTGTGTAACGCTTTTGAAACAATCAAATAACAAAGTTTATATATCAATATACCCAATATACAATGCTATATGATCTAAGGATACAATCTATATTCAACATTTGAAACGACAAATATTTTCAAATTAGGTGAGTTTCAATAAAACAATAAGAATTAATCACACATAAATATTCAACTTCTGTTTTCGACAATAAAATAAACAAATACTTGTTTGAATACATTTCAAACTCAAACCAATTAGCCAAGATTAATGAAAACAAGTTTCGCTAAACAAACAACAATAAAAAATGCGCAACTGTTTCAAGTTGTTGCAAGTGTTTAAGATAACCAGACTTGAAAAGAAATTCTTTCTATATACATATATATTTGTTCAATAAAATTGGCTTTTGAAGCGATTTTGTAATCAGTTTTGTAAAGAGTTAAAGTTGAATGTGGCATGTGGAATTTAGTGCGCACACTAAACATTAATTAAGCACAAATTAAGTAAAAGTCAAACTGTCAACATGCCAGGCTAATCAAAATAACCTGCTGTATCTTATGGATACACAAACAGCAGCCAGCCAGGCCATAAAAGAAAAAACACACGATAAAACTAAACTAGAAATGAATATCTTTTTTCTTTTATATCTTTTCGCTTAAACAATTTCTAAATGTCTGGCTAACAACTTGAATGCTTTTTTTTTGTATCTTTGGCAACTTTTTCCACATTCATTTCGATTGCAATATCATAATTTTTCTGTCAGGTAATTAAGTACGTGTGTGTGTGTGTGTGTGTGTGTTGGGCTATTTAAAATTCTTTAGACTCGTTCATGGTAATATCTTTGATGCCCATTGTCTTGGCAGGCAAATTAGTTAGCGTGCCGCAATCTTAAATCTCAATCTGAATTTGAATCTTAAGCTGAATGTGTTTGTGTGGCGGCTGCCATAAGTTGCAGCCACTGTGCATGCATAATTAATTTCGTGTAAAAATCATAATTACAGCAATTAAAATTTATGTAAACAAGTTGCCAGCTCCACCATCAAACAGAATGAGGAGCTTCTGCTGCTGCTGCTGCTGCTGCTTCAGGCGCCATTGCGGCGCAATCATCATAATAATCTTGAAAACTTTTTTTCCCCCACTTGTTATGTTCTTGTAAATATTATTTTTTATATTTTTCTTGTGGTCGATTTGTATTATTAGCATTATGATAACAAAGTTGGCACTATCTCGTTTGCTTTTATGTGTTCTTATTGTGGAAAGTTGCTAATAGAGACACTAACTAAGATAACTAAGCAATACACATATGATTATAGACTTGTGTTGTTCGAATAGGTCTTTGTGATTGTTATATCAATTCTTTTCATGCTTTAGAAAGTTTTCAATGCTTAAAGTTTCGTCCTCTTGCCCCTATTAACGGTTTACTTTTCTTCATATCCTCCAATCTTCTGCGTCTTCTGCTGTCAACTCTGCCCACATGGACTTAATATCTCCGCACGGACTGCTTCTTTTTTAATTAATTAGCATCTAACCAAGAATAATGTTTCCTGTGGTCGACTGTCATAACTTGGCCGCTAGTTTATTTGTTTTGTGTTCTCGTCGGCGAACATAGAAAGATACAAAGATACGCTCGACTGCAAAAAGATACATCGCACAGGTGCCACAGTGTTGCTACAATTTGTGTGCACTTCCCATCCCGCCACACTTGCCCCTATGCCGTTGGCATTCGTGCATGGCCAAGAAATGAAAAAAAAGAGAGAAACAGAAGGAAAATATTTTTTTGTTCTCGTTTTCGGCAGCAGCCAAATAGCTGCCACGCCCCCACATCACCGAAGCGTTATTATGTTTTGTTTTTTTGTATAGTTTTTTACTCCCTCTCCCCTCTGTGTTCTGTGAGTGAGTGTGTGTGTTAACTTGTAAGAATGCAGCTAACGAAAATTATTTCTGCTGCCTTCTTGTGAAAAATGAAAAAAAAAAGAATGTTCAAGTGTTGCGGTCTCATAAAAGTAGTCACTGTATCAATGTCTGTGTGTGTGTGTGTGTGTCTTGGCATGTTGTTGAGAATTTTTTTCATGTAATGACCTGGCGCCAGCTTTGTTGCTCTTGTTCTTGCCATGGTTCTCAGTGTTTCTTCTTGTTGTTGTTTGTTGCCAGCTTAAAGGCGGCAAACATAAAGTTTTCCACAGTTCATTTAATTGTTGTTGCTGTTGTTGTTTGTTGCGTGTGGGACGCTTAATTAGTAGAAATATTGAGAAAAAAACGTTGCTGTTAAAGTATCCCAAATATTTTTCAAGCTGTCAGCAGTGCTTAGAAAAACGAATGCATGTTTCTTAACTGTCATTTTCAAGAAATTAAAGTCTTTTAAATGTTGTGTAGCGAGATGAGTGACTGAAATCTTAGTGTTGTTAACAGTACTGTATTGGCATTCTTGTTGCTTTTTCCTTAAGCGTCTAAAAAGTTTTCATTTACCGTTTTTTCGTTACATTACTTAGGAAAGCTTTTGGAAAGAACAAAATCGCAGCGTTCTGGAAATGAATATGCCATAATAAAAGCTTCTTCTTATGGAAGTTCTGCTGCGTTTTTATATTTATAAATATTTTTCGTAATAAATTTTGCAAAATTTTATTAGGTGAAGCTTTAGTTATAATAGTTTTTCACTTACCCTTAACCTTAATCGACCCAAAAAAGTTTAATGCCAAAAATTTAACAACTTCTTCAACTTTTTTATCATTTTATTTTCAAATATATGTTTTGCATAAATAAAATAAAAATAAATAAAATTGTGTGATATTCCCTATCTCTTTAATTGTAATCAACAATCAAGGCTATATTTCCATTAAATACTCAATTCGATTGTTCTAGTTAATGTTCCCATGGGAAGTCAAACCCCTTTATTCTTTTCTCACATTCAGATCAAGATTTCCTTTATATAAGTTTCCTTTTCTTCATGTTCAACGCAATCTTAGCAACCGAGCGACCCTTATAACATGGTTCGTCAATAATTTACACACACACACACACATGTACGTATGTAAATGATGTTTGAATAGACACTGAATTCGTCACATGTTCCCCCTTACTTTGTGGCTGCGACTTGACGGAATGCAACTGCGACGATTTCGTTGAGCTAATTAACTTTCGGTTACAGTTCACTGCGCAAATTTGCCAGACCAAACCAAATAAGAAAGAACCTTATACAGGGGAGACAGGGGAGAAGGGACACACACGTAGCTATACATAAGTACACATATGTATGTTTGAGGCATATTAAATTTGTATTTGGATGTGTGTTGAGACATTGAACGGAAATGAATCGCCGCTCATCAAATTCAGAGTTGCCTTGCTGATGACTTCCCGCATTCGGCCAATCGACGGTGTTGGTTGCCTTCTTCTTCATCTTCTTCCTCTTTGTCTGGCCCTTAGGTTCTAGCTTTTGTCTGCTCCACTATGAAGAAACCAACTGCAAAAGCATTCAAGCAAGTCGCAGCTTACTGTGGAAAATTAGCCAGTCGTCATCGTCGTCGACGTTGTCAATACACAAAACATTTTACGCATCACAAAACAATGAAACGTCATTAGCGCCACGGCGTTCTGCAAAAGTAGACATGCAATTGGGCTCAGGGTCAACTGCAAGACCCAACCCAATACACAAATCGATCAAAAATGCGGGAAGACTCATTGGGAAGAGTGTGAGAGTGAGAGGGAGTGAAAAAAGCTGTGGTCGGGTAATTAAGTTCTAAGCTTGGGCAAATGCATATGCACAGCTTGGCTCATTAATCAATGCTGTGCCCATAATCCACACCCTTAACTCATCCCTCACCAACTTCTCTGTCCCTTCTCAACAGTTTTGTATTTGTTACATTTTGTTGAAAAAGTTTTGTCATACATGCAATGTAATTTTTTACAGTCAACACATTTGTTCTGTTTTGTTTTTTGTATATTCCATTCGAATCATCAGGCTGACCAAACTTGTTTCATATAGTCAGCCGTTTCACTTAGCCCACACATGCCCCCTTGAGAGTTAGATATGCAAATGTTGCCTTGGCCATTTTCCGTTTCCCAAGTGTGCATATCATGATGGGTCGCCGCCACACGCCAGGTGTCAAAAATGTTTCAATGAAACTTGTCATTTAGCCCAAACGCAAGTACGAAGCTTTCCTCACAAGGGGTTGCTATCAACAACAAGAGCAAGAACAACAACAAATGGCCAACATGTTTGTGCAATTAGAGCGAGGGTTAAGTGCCAAATGTTGTTGTAGCTAAGAGCCCAGTTTTGCTTTTGAATGCGCAGCTGAGAGCCTAATGGTTAAAAAAAGGGTTAAATGCTGTTGGTTAATGCGTTAAATGTAATCAAGCTGAAATATTGTTTCAGCTCAAAAAGATTCAAGAAAATACGAAAAGATGAATAAACACTTAGAAAGTCGCTTAAAAATATTGAAAAACATTTTATGCAGTGAATTTAATAGTTTGAGTTTATGGAAATCGGTTAAGTAAAGGTGATAACTTAAGACTTTTACTTTTTAATATTAAATTGAAGTAAGTCTTCTCGTTGCAACTCCTTTATTTATTACTTAGCAGAGTTCTCAATGTGTTGCTTGAAAATTCTTATAGTTAAACCTTTACAATATATTCTTAACAAGTTTGAACGCAAAAAATGGCAGGAATATTCTTAAAAAGTATATACAAAAGTACGAAATATGTTGATACCTGGGCAACATGACAAATTGCAGTAGGCAGCTCTTTGAAGTACTTCAGACCGAGTTAAGAGTGATGTGAATGTGTGTGTGTGTGTGTGTTTGTTTGTGCAGTTGCATTACGGTACCGCAACAAAGTAGTCATTTAATGCCCATTACCTTATAAAAACAATCAGCTAATAAAGCCTTCCTGCAGCAACGGCAGCACAAACAAGCGTTAAATTTTATGACCACAAAACCCACAACGAGTCAACGTTAACCCGGCCAGCAACAACAACAGTAACAATAACAACGCGACAACAACGAAAAGTTTTCATCAAGCCGCCTTTCCGGCATTGGGGGTTGCCATTAAAAACGCGGTTGTCCATATTGGCAACTGTGTCACAATTGTCTAGTACATGATTTCTATAATCAAATGGCATAAGCCGCTGCATGCCACGCCCACGTGCAACATAAACACAAAGTTTTAGTTGCGTTATGAAATTAACAACTGGCAAAACAATGATGATGATAATAAATGAATAAATGCCATGGCTATGATTATAAGCAATTTGGCTAATTTCACATCATTAGACAAATGTATGCTTTGTTATAGCGCATAAACAACACAATATGTCTACTAATGTAAGTGTGTGTGTGTGTGTGCGTGTGTCCATCTGCATATGGGTTTAGGCCAAAGTTCTGTTTGCCTCACCTGCCTTGCTTGTTGTTGTTTCTTTCAGTTACAGTGCGCGTCATAAAAATTAATCAAGCGTTGCTAATTTGTCTGGCTAACGGTACCTACGTTGAGTTAAGGGGTTCCATCTCCCACTCCATCTCCCTTGCCCTCTTCATCCGTCATCATCATTAAAAACACACACATGTGGCAACAAGCAAGAACAACGAGTGTTAACCAACTACGCCCGCTGCGTCACAGCTGCAATTGAGCTGCATTGAGTATTGTTGTAGCGGCGCTCTTTAAAAAATCGATAGAGCTTGAGTCTGCCACACACACACACGCTCACAACCGACATGTCCTTACCACGCTTCGTTGCATGGCCTAACGATTGACGGTGCCCTGTGCTTTTTCGGTAACTGTCTGCACTGTGTGCTGGCATCTTTTTTTTTGTTGTCATTTTGTTGTGTCTCGTCTCTCGTCAGCGGTTCGCTCTTGCTGTCAATCAGCGCTTTGTTGTTGCCAGCCACTTACTACCGCAACCTTCTCATTCCCAAAAATATACATACAATATATATTTTTTTTTTACATTTTGACAAACATTTTGTCAGCGACATCGCATATAATTCATAAAAATTCCAACAGAGGCCCACACACAGAGCGTCGTCTGTTTAAGCTGCTTCACAAGCCGCACACAAAGCGGTTCAAAGGATGTGCTTAACAGGGGTGAAGGGGGTGGGGTGAAAGAGGGGCCTCCTCTTACATTGACAGTTAAGTGAATGCCCATGCGAGCTTATCAGCAGCAGCTTAACAAGCCGTTGAGGGATGTGCAACATGTAAAAAAATTATACCCCACAGTTGAAGAATTCTTCTGACTCATCCCTCTTTTCACCTGCTTGGGGTTGCCTTTACATACAAACATACATGGTAATATTTTTGGTTTTGTCTGAATATATAGCCTTTTCATTGGATTCTTGGTATTGCTTAATATGCTAAAGCTTTTACCGGATTTTGTGTAATTTTTCTTGTTTGTTTTTGTTCTCCGGAATCCTTTGTACCTCGAAATTATTGCTATTTGATTAAATTTACTTGACTAAAGCTTGCTTGACATTCTCAGTTCTTAGTTACATTTAAAACTTTTATGAGAATGATTAAAATTTTGAAAGTTCTTTTCTATAAAGCTAAAAAAATTTATACATTTTCATTCTGCTATGGCTTTATACATTTCCTAACTCCTTTCCATTCAACTACTCATTCTGCTTTTTTACCAACTCCTTTTTATTTTGCTTGTCAATATCGCAGAGCTTCCTTTTTTTCCCGCCACACCACATCCTGTTTTTGTCCGGATGACATGTGACGACTGTCTGACAGGCAGATCTACTTCAGAGCTTTACATTGTGCAACTTTTGACTTGTTCTTGGCCCAACCCTCTTTTGGAAAACACTTTAGTCACCACTTATCATGCATGTATGTATGTATGTATGTGAATATTATATAGATGTGTAGTATTTGCTGCAGCAAAACAAAACTCGACTAATTTGATCCCCTGGCGCAACTTGGGTTTTTCTTTTTTTGCTCTCAGCGCTATTCTTACGGGTCTCGAATCGCCTTCTCCTGCTTTGCCCTTTGGCGCTGTGATTTTCTTCTCAGTTTGCTGAAGCGCGAAACATTTTTTCGCAACCTTGTGACCCAACACACACACACACACACGGAGACGAACGACCCTTGAGTACCCACACAGGCATAGAAATTCAATATTGCTTCAGCTCTCTCTTACTCGTGTCCCTCTCTGTCTATGTCTATGCTAATGAATGGCTCGCGAGCTGCTAGCAAAAGATGAGTGAGGAACAGAGAGAGAGAGAGAGGGGGGAGGGCGTGTGTCTCGTCTCGCCTTTTTATTTATTTTTCCGGCTTCCTGTTGCGAACTTCGCTTTGGGTTCCCACTTTTTTTTTGGGGTTTTTTTTTCTCTGTTGCCTTTTTTGCGGTTTGACGCAGCAACTAAAAGTATGCAACACTTTTTTTATTTCCCATTTTCGCATGTTACTGTTTGCATATTTAATGGCCAAAGCACAGACAAAATGGCGTCGCCCGTGCTGTTGTTGTTGCTGTTGTTTTTTGTTTTTGTGCCCTTGTGGTTAGGCGTTGATTTGTGGGCGCATCTCGTGTCTATTTGTGGCTTGTGGAATGTGGGCAAAAAGGAATATTTTGTTGATTATGGTATTTTTTTCTTGCTCCCTCTTTTTATTTGTGGTGGGTTGGGGTCGAATGATTGTCGCTGATGTGACTTTAATGAACTTGGGACATGTCGAAAATCAATATGCGCTCTTGCTTAAAGTGCCTTTAAGCCTGGCTGCTTCCTGACTTCCACGCTTTCAAGTGGCAGACACACAGACAGTCAAGAGTCAACATTCGAGTCGAGACTGACTTGCTGCCTGTCACAATAATAGAAGAATACATTCAGCTCCTTACCAGCTCCTTCTTTTGCTACGACAGTAACTGGCAGCAGCAACAGCAGCAGTAAAGAGAAAAAAAGTTGTCAACTGTCGCTTGTGTGGCAGCTATGCAAATTCGTTGCCACAGACAGCTAGACTTCACACAGACACACTTAACGCTTTCATTAGTTGTAGCTTTAAGCCCCTTTCCCCTACGCCCCTGCCAGCATTATAAAATCATCAAAAGTGTCGGCCATCAAATGTGACAATAGTCATAGAAATCGCATTCAACGAATGCCATTTGCTGTTGTTTGTTGTTGCTGTTGACAGGGCTGTCAATCATGCGAGTGTTGCATGTTGCAGCACTCTTACAATCATTCTTACTTTATGGAAATCGTGAAGCTTGAAATAATTTTTTTTACCACTTCTAGTAGATTTTTTCTTAATTTTCAAGTTGACTAAACGTTTCAAACTCTGTTCTAAGCTTTTATCAAGTCAGCTTTAACAATTTAATAATACATTTTGTGCAGTGTTGCTGCCTTTCCGTTTTATGCTACGTTGTTGCAGTTTCCTAACTGTCTGTGCGTTGTCATTTGATTTGATTACAGCTGGGGAAATTCGAGTCGTCTCTGACGTTGAAGTTGTCGTTGTTGTAGCTGCAACTGTCTGCCAGCTTGATGGATTATATGACGTTGTCTAGCATGTCTGAGCCGGCACTCATACTCATAGTATTGTCGTATAACCCGCATGTTTGGCTTTAAGCAGCGCCCAACCAATGTGTGGCATCAGCTGCAATCGCAGCCAATTTGTCTAGTTGCAACTGGCACGGCTCCAAAACGACATCACATTTTAAATGCTCAAGAGTTGTGCGCTTGATTAGCGGCGCTGAATTGACAGAAAATTGTCACTAGCAGAGGTCTAATCATTCTGGATACACTAAAACCCACCCTCAATACGTTCCACAATTTGCGTCACTTGTTTTTTGTGTATGTGTGTGTGTGTGTGTAAAAGTTGCATTAATTCCCAACGACGCACATTCTTCCTACTCCAGAGCCCAAAACCCATTTCCATTTGCATTTACTCTTTC
Organism: Scaptomyza pallida; assembly: GCA_018152965.1. Classification (NCBI taxonomy): domain Eukaryota; kingdom Metazoa; phylum Arthropoda; class Insecta; order Diptera; family Drosophilidae; genus Scaptomyza; species Scaptomyza pallida. Next base: position 1,877,599 of record JAECXP010000116.1, on the reverse strand, counting down.
GTTGCACTTTTTATGCACAGAGGGAAGAGTGTGTGAAAGAGAGAGAGAGGGAGAGTGAATGGGAATGGAAAAAGAGAAGAAGAAGCCGTCACGTCAATTGCTTAATTGATCAATTTAATTTGACACTCATTCAACAAACACTCGACGCGTTCAGACTGGAAGATAAATATCTTTTAGCTGCCGATTTGTGCAGTGCATTCAAGCTCGCTTCTTCTTCGTTTTTTTCGTGTGTTTCGATTTATGCAAATTGTGTCGAGCCATGTGGCCTACTATATAGTACCATACACATATATATATTAGATATACATACATATACTACATTGTGTATGTCAGTGGCTGTCTCTCGCTCCATTGATGTGCTCTACTTTCAAGAGATGTATTGTATGTGTGTTTGTGTTTTTTTCCATGAATTTTGTTGCTGCTGCGGCTGCTGTGCTTCATCAATTAATCAATTTAGTTGTTGGTTTTTGGTTGCGGGCATTTTTCTTTTATTCTCTTTTTTTTTCGTTCGAGCTAATCAGGAAGTCAGCCAAAAACACAGTTTGATGTCTAAATTTTGCAGCAAGCGGGTCAACAATTTGTTCTAACTATTCAACCAATTTACATACATACATATATAATCATATAGACTGGTGTCACTGTGTTGACATTTGAAGTGAAAACACATTTGATTGATGTGCCTGGACTGCAGTTAACAAAGTTCTAAAGTGTTGTTGAAAGTATAAAGAGTTAAAATGTGTATGAAAATCGTTTCATTCCCACCACAGGTATGAGACCCTTGTCTCACCATTCAGCGAATCCCATTAGCTAGTTGCGCAAAGCTATTATATCATAATCAAATCGACAGTTCAACTGTGAATTGCAATGATTGCTCGATAGCCTTGCCTTGCCTTGCCTTGCTATATAGCTGCTAACGCCTCTATGCGCTAAAGTTTGTTGGCTATAAATCTTTTATGACAACCATTAAAAGTGCAGTTGGAGTGGAATGGAGCTAAAATTCTTTTTGTAGCTTGGCCTGGCCAACTGGCTAATGCCACTTTTAGAGCCAATTGAGCGTGTAATTAACTAACTGTACATTTCAATTTATGAAATATTCGCGCTGCCACATTCAACACAGCCAACAACAACAAAAACCAAATGCCGCCAGGTGCCAGCAACAAGAGGCATCGATTGCCACGCGCCTCTCCTCCTCATTCCACATAGCCACAGCGAGTTTGTCACTATTATTTTAAGCTACATTGTGCAGCGGACAGCGCAGAAAAAACACGATCTCCGGATCGCATTGTAGCTGGAGATCATAGCTGCATACATACACTGGTTGCCACTGTGCATATGAAGCACAGCAAGTTAAAACTATGACAGGCGGCATTTATCAGTTGTTTTTTGTGGCCTGCGCATTGAGCGTCAAAGGCAGCCGCTGGGCAAGAGCCACAAGAATCCAGAAGAAGCTGGCTGGTAGCTGGTTAAAGTACCTGAGCCCTCAACGACGTTGAACGATGAGCAATTAAGCGCTGAGTTATTGACAACAGTCAAGGCAAGAACAAAGGAAAAAAAACCAAAATACAGATAAGGGAATGGGGTAAAGGGGGTAGGGTGGGTGTTTTGGGGATAGGGTTAAACTTTTGCAGCTGCGTCTGCTTGACAAATTGCCACATGACGTTGCTCAATCCAACATTTTTGTCTTTGCATGCATGTTGTTGCTGCTTGTGAAGGAGTCATCGGGATGGTCGATAAGGTTGCTCAGGTTGCTCAACAACAACAATTGCAATAACAACAACGCCAGCAGCAGGAGATGAGGCACATTTGTTAGATAAACATCTGTGCAGGGAGCATAGACCATGTGGGCAATGTCCAAACGTAAACTGAGCACAGAGAGATTCTCGTTAGCCTTCCAGGAATGTGAGCAGCAATGTGGGTGTTGGAGATTAGGAGTAGGAGTTGCTCAGGAAACTTAATACAAGCCAATAGTTAATGCATTTCCTGCATAAACTAGCTTCAAATCATTCTGAAATTGCTGCAAAAGTATGGAAAATGTTTTTAGAAGTTAAGTGTTGAAAAAGAACAGCTTATAGATCAGTTACTTGAGATCTTCTAACTAACTCTTAACTTCAACTTGGGTCTGTCGGAATCTGTTCGCTTCCCAATCTTTGAGCATGAATTAGAAAGCACGTTTGGTTATCGCATCACTTGGCTTTAACTCTGAATGAATCTCAAACTCAATTGATGCCAAAAAATAAGAAGCCAACAACAACAACATCAACAACAAGAGCATGAAATGTTGTTGCAGCCTGTCGTCATCGTCATCGGTCGTTATTGCGATTTCGACTTTTGCCTTTGCGTTAGTTGAATGAATGCAAAGTGAATGTGCGTGACGATGACGCGGAGGATGCGAACCAAGTCAGAGAGAATGCGGATGAGATGGCAGTGTGTGTGTCCTCCTTTCCCCCTCTCTCATACCCTCTCACTCTCTGTGTGGCTTGCCTGAATGACTTTGTGCTTTTCATTTAACATTATTTTGCAACAATTTAGTCAGAGATGCGAGTCGAGGCAGGCAGGCAGGCAGACATATATGAGCCATAGAAAGCGTCCAAAAGCAAACATGCTACACCGTGCCACCCCACTCCACCCCGCCCCGGCCTGGCTGGCTGGCTAGGCGCAAGCCAGTTTCCGCTTTAATTTAACGCTGGCTTACAGTTAAAGCAAGAAGAAGAAGGAGAAAAAACACGTCAGCTGGCACAGCAATTTCAAGCAGAAGCTGCATCAACCTCCCCCCTCGAACACTCCCCTCCAAGTGAGCCCACTTTATGACATGATGTTCCTTGGGTGGCAAAGGCGGGTGCCCAAAAGGAAATTTATTTAGTTTATGTAAAGCGTGCGGCGAAAATCTCAACAAAAAAAAAAGGGCAAAAGGTAGCACAAAAGGCGCCGGCAGATAAAACGTGCCAGGGGCAATGAAGGGTGCGGCGAAGTGAAGGGTGAAGCTCAGACTAGGGACTAGAAACTAGGATGTGCTAAAAAGGACATCCATTGGTGGCGCAGCCAGATGCTGCCACTGTTTGTGTTTAGTTTGCAAATTTCTTTTGATGTCTTTTAATTTTAATGAGTTGCAATGTGGGACCAGAGCCAAGGCGGCGACTACCCCAAGCAAAACTAATTAGAAGCGAAGGCAGCACAATGAGTTCACTCGGCTTCCAAGTGTGATGAGTAGGGGTGTTGGAGTTGATAAAACTTAAAGATAGAAAGTAAAATTTCCTATGATTTAATACGTTAATATATATGTATAATTTCTTTTCTCTTGCAGAATCCACTGCCAGGCCAACTACAATCAGAGAATGACGCACAATTTATCAGCTGATAAGGCAACAATAACAATAGCAACAAATAGCAGCTACAAAATGCTCTCCCGCCAGTGCCTTTCCAGCTCCCCTCGCTCTAGCTACCCCCGCTCATCATCATCATTATCAATTCACAGAACAAGAAACTGGAATGGCAACTGGAATTGGAATTGGAATTATTGCCACTTGGCATTGATAATAGCCAGCGGCTGTTTAATGCTCAGCACACCAGCGATTGCAGCTTTCGATATTGGTGAGTAGATGACCCAATAAATGAATCATATACATTTTTGCCATATTTATTGAACTGACAAATCAAAGAAATAATGTCAAAAGTCAAAGTCAAAAGGTGCACAGCATTCAATCAAATTGCTTCAGGGCTTCATTAAAGCTTAAGAATTGTTTATTTGAAATATACTGAATGTTGTTTTCACGTCTTGAAAGGGTAGAAGCTATCCATAGTTTAATTGATATTGAATACATATTTTTATGTCTCTCATCATTATCATGGGAACAGTGACAGGCGGCACAGTTGGTGGCATCTGTAGAGAGTCGCCACGGGTTGTCCACTTCTGCTGTTGGACTTGAGTTTGGCTCTTGCTCCTACTCCTCCTTTGCCTCCTCACATTACTTTACCTGCCTCATTAATTGGCATATGAACATTTTAAATGCCATCTCAAAAATTGTGTGCAGAAATTTTCCATAAATACAAAGAGTAGTAGTCGGAGTCGTTACGGCAACGTGGCTTTAATGAAGCCATATTGAAGAAGTAGTAGCTATGGTAGCCAGCTTAGGATTATGGCCACTTTGAATGGCCCTGGCATGTCAGCGGCTCATAAATTTTCTATGTTGATATGAGGACAGGCCGTTGGGGACATTGTGAAGTGAAGTCGCTGCCTGATGGACGGAACAAAAAAAAAAAAACTCAGCGGCATGGGAAGACTTTCAAAGGAAAGCCAACAGAAAGTTAGGCAAACTTAAATGGGCACAAACATATTAAAGCATAGAAATATATCAAAAAATTAAAGAATAAATAATAAATTTGTGAGTATTTGGTTTTGTGGATGAATAGCTTGAGATTGGCATACCAGAAAGATGAAGATAAAGCTTATAAGCATATATACACATAACCTCAACGTAACTAATATGAATTCTTTAAGTTAAATATTAAAACAAAAATATATATTTATACATTTTTTTATTTTATAAAAACAAAACTTTCAAGTGAATTTCTTAAATAAGTAAAAACTCAACACACAAATAAATTTCTAACTAGAAAAATCTATTTGACTTATACATATATCAAATATTTTTGCAATAATAGTTCTGTATTGGTTCTGACATGATTTGATTTACATACTCATATTTAGAAGCCAACTATATTTATAAATCTGATTTGTTGCCCCTCAACACGACAGAGCGGCAACAAAAATGCAAAGATAGAGAAAGAGAAAGAAAAAGGAAATTGTTACATTTATATCATAGTTTTTCCCATTTCAAAGTTTGCAATAAGTTTTTGAAGTTGTTGCTTGTTTTATTTAAACATTTTCTTAGACACAAGACCACAACTTTTCCAGCAAAACTTTCTGCTGTCATATTGCATAAAGTCTGCATTTCCTGCCCCGCCCGTTGGCAGCCATTTGTCTTGGAATAAATCAAATCGGAGCCACAATATTTATAGTTAATCAAGCAAACCAAATACATAAATACGAATTTATAAACATGTTTCTCGTTCTACCCCAATCGATGTCGATGCAAAACTGGCTGACTTCAATATTTGCACACTCTTACACATAAGCAAATAAGCATCAGTTCTAGTTGTTGTTGCTCGTGTTGTTGTTGTTGTTGTTGTTTTAGACACATTCGAGTGAGTTGAGTTGAGTTAGGAAAACATGCAACAATTTTCCAAATGAATGCACTTGCAATATGCTGTCGAATGCCAACTGCCTTCTGACCTGTCTGGCCCTCGCCCAGCCTCATTCGAAGTTGCAGTTGAAGTTGCAGTTGCATCGTCACAGTTTCAGAGTTAACCCAAAGGAGCTTCAGTTCCCATTAGCATTGCCAGCTATCAAATCCAATCAAGTGCAAATGCAAAGAGCGCTAGCTTCGTCCAGGTTAAGTCTCACTCTTCTGCCTCTGTCTCTTTCTCACTGTGTGTGTGTTTATTTATAAACTTCTAAACGAATGCACGCACCTTGGATAGCATAGGGTGAAGAGTAGGAGGCACTGCAGCAGCAGCACTGGCTGGAAGCTGAGACCATGCTGTGCCAGCGCAACAAAAGTCATGTCAAATCAGTGTTGATTCTGGCGAAAATGTCAGCAGGCAGTCAGACAGCTGATTTGTTGTTGTTCGTGTTATTGGGGGCTCCAAGTCCCCAAGCTTATATCAAAGGCCAACGTACAACGAAGAGAGCACACATATGCGAATTGCAATCGGTAGGCAATAAATTAACTAAAGTAGTTGACGTTCTGCCCGGCTTGCTTTGACTTTGGCAATGATTAAGTGTTTTTGCCTTATTTAAAAACAAAGATGGTAGCTATCCTCCAATCCAGTCCGATCCGATCCGATGGGAAAGTGATAGGCCTACCTTCAAGCACTGGGCGTGTCTAAAAACTAACACCACCAACAGCAGCAGCACCACCACCACCATCACCATCTCCCTGCCAGAATATGTCAGAGAAAAAGTCAAATTGACGCTTGAGTTATTTTGATAGATTTGATGGGCGTTGTTGCACTCAACTTGGGCGCAGGGAGGGAGATATGCTGCTTTGAAGAATTCTAAATTTACATGCGACTTGCTTGCAAAAGGCATCATCCATCATTAATTAACTTTTGCCTATGCATATTTAAATTATCTTCTCTGACCTAAAGCAATTTATAAAATTATTTATATTTCAATTTCTTTTTTCTTTGATTTTTACAGCAACGTGCAATGTGCCGCTGGGCATGGAATCTGGCGTAATTACAGATGCTCAAATCACAGCTAGCTCAGCTCATGACACGGGATTTGTTGGGCCACAACACGCAAGGTGAGTTAGAGAACAACAATCCAAACTTTTGCTTCGAAGCTTTGTCATAAAATGTTCAATGCTGTATTTGACGACTATCATATGATGAAATGGAACAAAAATCTTCAAAATTTATATGAAATTATTTTAGTACACAAGTTTTATGAAATTCTTGAATATAAGAAGAAGAAACTATTAAAATATATAAAAAAATATCACTATTATTTCTATAGTTCGTCTTGAACTTAACTATCGCAAAATGTAAACAGAACAAATTATGCTTATATGATGATGAACATGAAACGTAAATGAATAGAAAAATCTATAACAAATTCACAACATAACATTTTCAGATTTTTACTGAGCTATTCTTGGGTCTAAGGTCAATCACTTAACCCAATGATGCCCCAGTCACTTTTGTTACTTCTGTCACTTCAAGTCAAGTCTTATTGCAGCTTATCATTAATGCTGCTGCGTGTTCGTTTAATTGCCAATTTTATAGACAACTTCATTAGTGCGATAAGACAGACAGCTTATAAAAAAATCGAAATCTTTCAACACCGACAAACAAACAGAAACTTAATGTTATGACACAAACAGTTGTTCCATCAAACCAACAAAACAAACAAATAGAAAACTTCAACTTTTGCATATCAGCTGAAAATATTTGGTTGTAGAGCTAGCGCCCTTTAAGAGATATCTGATTTGGGCTAAGGAAAAATCGAAATCTTATTCATGAATATGCAACCGTTTAATGGCCCTGACAGCGGAAAAGTCGTCAGCCCTTCCTTTGGCCCAACTAATTAAATGCAATTTCAATGCGATGCGACTAACAAACAAAACCGCAAACCGGTTCACGACGCGATGGCGCGGCGGTTCAACCAAAGGGCACAACCAGAAGCATTGCATAGAAACCAAACTAAACTAAACTGAACTGAACTGAAACTAAACTAAAATGCAGCTGGCTAGACAAGTTCAGTTGAGTTTGTTTTTGAGGTTGAGGTTTTGTTTACATTTTATTGAGGCATTTTCTTCTTTTTTTTTCGTTCGTTCGTTCGTTCGTTCGTTTGAATTCAAGTTTTATGAGTTTTGCCGGAAAGTGTGAGGCAATGCGGGATGCGGAAGTTTTGCAATTGCCTTGAATGATTGATGACACCATCATCCACATCATCAGCATCATCATCATCATTGTATAATTAGTGTATAATATCGAAATGTTCTCAACTCACAATCAAAGAAAAATCAACCCATACCACCCACTCTTGCAATATAAAAGTAAAGCACTCATTCAAACCATAAACATGTCAATTACCGTGTGAGTTACGGCAGAATCAATGCAAACATCGCCGGTTTACTATAGTACATATAAATGTATATGTTTAGTCGCCACAGATTCCACACTCGCTTTCAGTAATAATTTTGCTGTCTGCGTTTATAGACATGCACTTAAAAAACACTCAAGTGCAGGGCTGATGGACAGTCGGATGAACAGAAAGAAAGACAGCCTAACCACAAAGGCATCATTAACATTAACCCTTTATGGCGGCACTAAAGCAAGAACCACAAAACGATGCGTGATGAGCACGTTGAGATAAACAAAAAACAAAACAAAACGAAAGAAACTCTTCTGTTTTTTTGTTTGTCTTGTATTAACTGGAATTTAAACTAAAGAGCTAAAGAGTCAAAGCTCAAAAACAATGTCTCTCGCATACTGGATTAAGATTCCGATTCCAACTTGTTATCTGCATTTGAAATGCGGGCTCTCAACTGTGCTAAGCTGAGCTGCTGCTGCTGCTGCTGGTCTCTTCACTGACTCACCTGAATGGTCGCTTTTTGGTGGGCAAAGTGGTTTAGGATGCGGATTGACAGGCGATGTGCAGCTACTAAGTGACTCAAGACTTAATGGCAACTGAAATGGATTAGCTGGCAAATGATTTTATTATGCGGTTTACTTGCATTCGCCAAAGCAGTTGAGCATAGTATTTTTTTCCGTATTACTTTGCTGCTCTGTGTAATTAAGAAGTTTGAAGCGGTTTTTTTTGTTGGCGGTTTCATTTGAGCTTTTTTTATGGTCAGCTTTTAGTGAGCGATTAGCAGCAAAAATAATTGGGTTTATATTTTTAAATGCGTTTAGAGGAGGTTAATGATATAACTTTTAAATAGTTGATTCAAAAACGAACTTTAACTTTTTGCCTGAATATTTTTCCCTTGAAAAAACTGTTGATTTGCAAACGTTCCGTTTGTTAAACTCTAATCACAATGCGCTTTCAGCCTTTCACCTTTTACTAAAGTGAAGTTGACTTAACCCAATGACTGCCACACACACACACACACACACACACACACATACACAACGAGCGAAAGAAACTCTTCAAAACAAGCTGCAACTTTCTTTTGTCTCCTCTTTTTGCCATCTCTCCATTTCTCCGCCCACTAAGTCCAATCAAGCGTAGTGCAATTTGCTTAACTTAAAGTTCCCGAGGACCAAGGCAAAGCAGCAAAGTTCAAAAGTGCAGGCAGCATTATAATTTGTGGCTGCCGTGCACTTAGCTAACCAGCCAGCTAACTGGCCCAAAAGCATCTAACTGGCTTTAAAACTTTAAGTAATTCATTACAGGAAACATGCACTTCAAACAACCAAAAACGAGCCATGAACATTTGCTTACTAACCAAGATCTAAGATCTCACAGCCCTTAGGCCTTAGCTCTTAGCTCTTAGGCAGCCAAAGGGGCCAACAGGATGCGAACATGAACTGATGATGTTGACGGCAACGTTGACCATGTCCATGTTAGCCTGTTGGTCTGCAGCTATTGAATTACAAAGATTAGTTTAATGACAGTTGGCGCTGTTTGATTTTCATTACCTCGCCCCAGCGTCCAACGGCCCGTCAGGCCATTAAATTTACAACCTCTTACATATTAAAAGAGGGAGAGAGAAAAAAAGGGCGGCGCTTGATTAGATGCCCCGAGTCCAGTTGGACTCGACTCGGAGTCAAAGTCGGAGTCCACTTTGTTCGTTGCCCGGCAGCCAGGCAGTTAGTCAGTTCATCAGCCATTTGCTTGAAATGAGCTAAGCTAAGCTGAGAGGAGTCGACGATGGCGCAGATTGTTAACTTTGGCAATAACAATAATTAAAGTCAAGTTGAAATGCACATAACTGCGGATATTAGCATTTTAAATGATGTTTATACCTATTTCACTCACTCTATCTTTCGCTCTCTCTCTCTCTCTCTGTTTCTACTCTTTCTTGCCTTCGACATTGCCCTGAGGCTATTTGCTTTTAGAGCACTTCTTCAGTCAGCTACTGAGAAGAAAAAGGCAATGATGAAGAGGAGGCTGCAAAAGAAAAATCTAAGCAATTTTATGATGATTAAATTGACCTTTTTCTTTTTATAATATTTTCTGATGTTGCCAAGCTGTGGGAGCTTGTTGTTTTTTTAATAAGCCACTTCTTTGATCTATGCACTTGAAAGTAATTGCAGTGGGTAATGATTATTAGTACATGGCAAATGGCACAACAGGAAGTAAGTGTATTAAACCACACACAGCTTGCGGTCCGAACATCATAAACATAATAAAATCAACAGTGGGTGCAAAAGGCAACATTCAAAATGATTTAAATGGAGTGAAAACAATTGTATTATGCATTGAATTTTAAAAATATGATTCAAAGCTGTTCAAATATTATTTCTGCTAAATGTCAGAGCCAGAGAATATGTATATTTTATAATTGAAAAACTTGACAAGCATCAGCAAAAGGTTCGCTCAATTCATGTGGAAAGAAAAATTACAAATTGCACTCAGTGCACATAAAAATAAATAACAAATTGCAAAAATGCATTTAAACGCATGTCGGCCGACTAAAATAAATATTGCAATCAAATTCAATACAACCTGCTGCTAGCACAGGTTCGACTTGAACACTCGCAGCAGCTGCTGCTGCTGCTGCTGCCAAAGACAGACGGAGCGACAGGCAGATAAAATGAAGCAATTTGCAAAGGAGCAACAACAAAAACAACAACAACTAGTTGAGGCATGGGTCTTTAGGCCTAGTCACGGCCAATGAATAATGGGCAAACATTAAGGCTCCCAAAATGCAATCAAGCATGTAAAACTTAATTGAAATATAAACCGAAAAACGTATTTGTAGTGGTTAACATATCAATACCAGTGTGAGCCGCACAAGAAAATTGATTAAACGAGCAGCGGCAAGGGGGCGAAGAAGAAGACAGCAAACAGAAGAAACATCCTGCCTGCCTTACAGCCTGTCCAGCCGTCTGTGTCTAACTTAAATTAATCCTTAATTACATAGACAACATCCTGCTGCGTCAAAAAACCGCAACAGCTTAACGAACGAGACGAGCTGCCCCACCATTCCCCCCTACCCCCCTCTCTTTGCAGCCACAAATGTCAGTGGCTAAGATTGTGTTCGGCTGTCGCCTGAAGGCTCGGCTCCAACGCCGTGTGGTGCCGAAACGCTTAATGTCAATTAATTTATAAAAATATTTCGCGCTTCTTGCGCTTCGGCGCAACTGGTTAGAGAGGCTACCGTATGCAGCGTGTGGCTAATTAATAAAGTTGTTGTTTCACCTCTTCATCGTCTTCTTCTTCTTCTTCTTTTTTTGTTGCAGACTGAAAACCGATAATAATGGCGGTGCGTGGTGCCCCAAGCACATGGTGTCCAATGCATTGAAGGAGTATCTGCAAGTGGATCTGCTGCAGACGCATGTGATAACCGCCATACGCACCCAGGGTCGTTTCGGCAAGGGTCAGGGCCAGGAGTACACCGAGGCCTACGTGCTCGAATATTGGCGACCGGGCTTTGACAAATGGCAACGCTGGAAGAACATTCAGGGCAAGGAGGTAGGTTGCTCTAAAAATGTTAAGTACTTTAACTACAACTAAACTGTTTGCAACTCCCAATTTTTTTGTACAGATTCTGCCTGGCAACATCAACACTTATAGCGAGGTGGAGAACGCAATGCAACCGATTATATTTGCCTCTAAGATACGCATATATCCATATGGTCAATACGATCGCACTGTTTGCCTGCGCGCCGAGATTGTCGGCTGCCCCTGGGAAGGTAAGTCTCATGCCTTTCTCCTTTAGCGTCTGTATATCGGTCTCTCTCTCTGTGTGTCCAGCGGCAAAATTTAAACGAGTGCGATAAAAAGTCGACATGAGCAATGATAGCGTAGAAAGGCTAACAAAGTTTTAGTGTCAGCGTTAATTTATCATTTGGCCACAAAGAGGAGGCACTCCTTGGTATGAACCTGAACTCGAACCTGGTCTCCGGTCTCCGGTCTTCGGTCTCTCTGTATATGTTTATTAGACAAGCTTAAAGCGGCTTAAGTGTGTAGTTAGTATGAGTATATATGGCTCCATGGACAGACAGACCGACGTGAAGTGCATTAGCATAGCGAGAAGCTAGCCATGATCTTAGATATGTTGGACACCATGGTATGTTGATGCAAATATTTAGCCAGCAAGCACTCAAGTCTCAAGTAACTATACTTAGCATATATACTAATTATTTAAGGTATTTTTTTTTTCATGATTACAGCTAAAATCATTAAATGCATAGGAGCTGATAAACATATTTTCTTTATGTTTTTCGTTCCTATAGTTATAAGCAAGAATTCTCGAATTATCGCACAACATCATAACTGTTGACTGTTAATGGTTTTTTAAATTCAACCAACACAGTCTGCTTGCAACCCTATCGCAGTTACTTCACCAGAAAAATAACATGACATTGTAAGCAGCGTATTAGTCTCAAATCGCATAATCCAATCATGGCAACGAGACTGCGCCTATGTTCTGCACACACATATAAACAAACATTGGTAGACCTTCTTCTTCCTGTTTTATAACACATGAGACGCCACGCAATGTTGAAATCATGTTGTTGCTGTTCTCTTCTTTGTTGCAACATGCGAAAAAAAACCAAATACATATATGTTTGTATATATAATATCGCGTGCAGACATTAGTTGTTGCTGTTTCGCGAAACCAAATCGAAATCCAGACAGGCTGAGAAAAAAACTATGTTGTTGTTGCTGTTCGTGGCCGTCTGGACGGTTGTTGTCGTTGTTTGCACGCAATTGTCAAGTAGTTGCAACAACTAAGTACAACAACAACAACTATAACTAGTCTGGGCAAACAAATTTTTCTATAATTTCCAGGTAGCTGCGATAACAACAACAACAGCAACAACCAAGCAGCGCGCCTAATGACAATTTGTTTGACCAAAGTCAAGAATATTACACTTGGCGAAAAAACCGATAATTTCGTTACAGCAGTGAAACGTATAGGTATATATTTTCTCCCAGTGTCTTTATAGTTAGTATTGTGTTTAGGGTTTGGTGTCCTTTGGGCTGTAGGAAGTCGAAATTATTCCGTAAATTAACGCAATGTGTGGCCTGACTGTTGGTGGTTTGGGAATCCTGATAACTGGCGCCACATTTGTGTTGAATGCCATTTTGATGGGTGTGGGTGCTGGTGCTGTTGGGGAGGTGGGGGGTCAAAAACTATGTACACGCCCTTTAGTGGTTACTGTGGGGGTCTGTTTGTATGTATGTAGCTGAGACGACATGCAAACTGACCAACCGAGCCATGTCATTTGATTTGCCATGGGGAATTTAGATGTACATAGCGCATTTCATATGCAAATTAAACTAGATAAGAATGGAATGGGCTCCACTTGGTGCGTCCAATGAGTTTGAGGTCTAGACAAATGCCAGACAGACAGAGAGACACACAGACCTATCGAATGAGAGCCAGATGGCGAAGGAAAAGAAATCAATAAAGCATAAAGAGTCACATTTTATGGCGCACACACAGACAAAATTTATCTCATCGATAGCTATCGAACGAAATCATAATTGTTTATAAATTGTGACCATAAATTCTGTCACTGCCACTGGCCAACATTAAACATTTCAAGCAACTTTAAATGCAAATCAATGGGCACACCTACACGAAATAGTATCAGACTAGACACCGAACCAAACTGAACTGAACGAACCGAACCGCACCTATGTTAGTGTTGTGCTCTATGGAAGCGCCGTCACAATCATAAACCAAATAGGGTTTAATCGTATGGAGGGGAATGTGGAGGGGTGGTATGAAATCGGTTTTGTGGTCACGTCATGTCTGCAGATTATCTTCGGGGCAAGTGACACACTCTGATTTCACATCGAGCTAAATATACAAATTAGTTTCGATTTAACAACAGCTTAGCCCTTTGGATTTTGGTATTCACAATGGATTATGGATTTTAGATTTCAGATTTCAGATTTGGGGATCTCTCGGGTGGGAGACGCTTTTATGCATATGCTAAAGTGCATTTCAGTTTTTTTTTTTCAAATACAAACAACTGATTAGCGTTGAGCTCTAGATTTATGAGTATGTCCAAGCTTACAGAAAATAATGTGCATAATTTATGGGTCTTTAGGGTGTTTTAAGCTACAGTTTGGTTAAAAGTATGCATGTTATTTTCTGGTATTTGTGGAAACTGAAAGTTAAGTTGAGTTGTGTAGGTGTTGTAAGTGGAGAGCTTTTACTTTACTTTTGTATTAGTTAGTAAGAGTTTCGTGTAGATAAATCTTAAATAAATTCTAAGCTTTAACTGCTTGTAAAATCGTAGATTTTTTTATTCAATTTAGTTGTGTTATGACTTTAACTTTGAAAAAATGGTTGAATACGTCCTTTTCTTAATACGCGTCATACATGTGAAGACGCTTCAAGTCTCATATTATTCCTATACTACCCTTAGTCGAGCCCAAAAAAACATTCTCCCTTCTCTTAACTATAACTCACAAACTCAATGAGTTGTTTGGTTTTGGGGCACAAGTTGCTTGCAACTCAGTTGACTAAGTATCTATTTATTTCATTCAACTGCTGCTCAATTTGACTCATCAACAAAGTTTGCAGACGTCGCGACGTCGTCTTCTGTTTCTTTTTACTTGTCCTCCATTGTGAATGTTTGCGTGACAAGAAAAAAAGGGATTTTTCGTTTCATATATGTATGTAGTTGGCCGATTTTGTCTTGGACAACATATACCATATACAATTTATTTATGAGCTTGCTTCGTTATTTTGTTCTTTTCTTTATTTTATTTGCACGCACTGCGAGGATTTTTTTGCTTTTGTTCTGCTTTTTTTTTTTGGCAGTTTTTCAGTTTATTTTTATTTTTTGTCTCCTTTTGAGTCGACACGCAAATAAAAATCGCATGTGAGCACGCGAATAACAAGCCTTAAGTGGAAGCTTTTGGGATCCCTCTCATGTGGACATTGCGTGAAAGATGTCGCGACGCAATTGTAGAACGCGTTTGTCTTAAATGTCTTTTTTGCAGTTAATTAAATATTGCATATCGTGTACATGAATAATGAATGCTTATCTCTTGGGCCTGATGATGATGATTATAGTGTATGTGTGTGTGCGTGTGTGTGTTTAAGTGACTGAAACATGGACTTTGCCCTAATTCCTATAATTAAGTGCAAGGTTTGTTCGCTTCTTTTTTTTGCTCGCACATTATAAATAAATTAAATAATAATTAATATTTGTTTGTCGTACAAGCTATAAACCACATACGCTTATGCTTTGCAGGACTACCCCTAATTATTTATGCCCAATGCGTACTGTTCGATTTACCTTTCGTGTTTTTTTTTTCGGGGGAAAGCTTGTAATTATGTGTAATTATGTGATTTTTGGATAATTATTGGAAAATGCCTTTGACCAGGTATCGTTCTGTATCTATATCGTGTGTCCTGTTTAACCACGTGCCATGCCCGTGTCCCTCTTCGCATCCCCCTCACACACACACACATTTTGTGTAAATAGAAATGTTGGTAAATTAGTCCTTTAGCCCTCGCTTTTGCCGCTTTGTGTGTGTGTGTGTGTGTTCGTAATTATTTGGAGTGCCCTGGCAACCCAACAAATTGTTGTTTTTCGATCTAAATGTAATTGTTTTGTTGTCGTGTGGGTGGACGAATGTACTTAACTGTTGTTCCAGTTGTGGTAATTAGCGTCAGGTGTTGTGTTTGCATTTGCAACCAACATTTTGATACCTCAACAGACGCCCCCAAGCAAAATCCCTTAACAGACATCAAAACACATTTGAAAACTCGACCACAAAAAGCATGACTCAGTTTTGTTCCTCTTCTCGTTCTTTTTGTGACTTTGACATTGAAAAACTACAACAGTTTCCAAAAACTAACTTCCCCCCTTTTGTGTTTTTATAATGTGTGTGCTAAAAATAAGCCACAGCAAGCAACTGGCAGAGAAAAGTGGCCACAAAACGAAATTATGTTTTAAGTAACTTAATATCCTTCCCCCCATCCGCCCACCACACAAATACTCTCCATCCACTTACATATATTTCATGTTGTCAGCTTAGCGCTCGTATGGGGGAAAAACTTTAAATACGTGACGCGAAACGTGACGTGAAGTGACATGAAATGAAAGGAAATAATACAGATGTGTGTGTGCGTGTGTGTTTGTGTGTAGGTGTATCGTGTTACCTTGGGTTTTGGGTTTAAGTTCTAAGAATTTTGCCAAATGCTTTGTATTAAAAAATATATATTCTCATTTTCTGTTCCAGAGGGCATTGTTTCGTATAGCATACCCAAAGGCGTACAGCGTGGCATGGAAGTGGATTTGTCGGACAAAACGTACGATGGCAATGAGCAAGGTGATCGCTATGTGGATGGATTGGGCCAACTGGTCGATGGCCAGAAGGGCAAGGACAACTTTCGCACCGATATTCATGGATTTGGCAAAGGTAAGCAACATATTTATATATATAGATTTTCCCCTTATTCAAGCCTATCGGTAAACAAAAGTTTGCACAACTTTCTCCATATATTTTGCGAATGCAAAATGATATATAAAATATACACAAAACTGTAGCTGCTGAAAACTTGGCCCCGCATAAGATTTATTGCAAATGGGGGGAAAAACTGATTAACATCAAATAATTACAAAAGTTCACCGACACACAACAACTGCAAATAAAAAAGCATAAGGCCAAGTCCCAAAATAGGGCGACCTAAACTGAAAGCTCACTTCATTGAGCTCACTTCGTAAGAGGGGGTTCAGAGGGCGTGGCCAGTGCTAGCTGAACTTTTCTGGCTTGCAAATTATTTTGCCTCACAACAAACAAAATAAATAATAATAAGTTCGGACTATTTGCTGGCGTCGCAAATAAACTTGGAGCCGGATACACAACGCACCAAACCGAACCAAACCGAACTGAAACCAAAAGGGAACGAGTCTCCGCACTCCGCTGTTTAAATGTAAACATTATGCATATTTGATAATTTATGGCAACACTGGCATTCATTTCCGCGCCGCCGGCTGTTTCAAAAGTTCGCAAAAACTGCCAAACTGCGAACATTTCGCAAGACTCGTTTCGTTTCGTTTCGTTTTTTTTTTTTGGTTAATGTTCTGTTGGCGCTTTGGCAAATGGCCAATAATCGAAATTATTGAAAACTTTGCTCTGTGCGAAATTTAAGTAGAAAAGTTCGCACAGACAATTAGACATGCAGTCGTCGCCGCCGCCACCGCCGCCAAACAGACAAACACGCATAAAAAGCCATCGCATTGCAGCATTGCCAGTTCAAAAGTTTTTAGCGCATAATTTTTGTTGCCCCCTCAGCATTGACTATGGAAAAGCCATCTTTTTTATGTTGATTATTATGTTCTTGTTGGCAATCGATGATATTGCTTAAAGTCTATTGATATTATGATTAAAAATTATGTAAGTTTTATTTAAAGTCCTTGCAGAGAGTTAATATTGCATGCTACTTAAATGTTCCCTCCCCCCAACTCGTGTAATTCCCCACAGACCCACCTTATTTGGGGCAAATTAGAGTCATGCACAGTGGAAAAGAAATGGCTTAAATGTCGCATTTGGCCATAATTTCTAGTTATGTGCAGCCAACCAACCCCCATCTTTGTCGCATGCCGTAGGCTTTTGTTTGTTTTGGCCCAACGGAAAACTTCACCCCAAAGTACCATTGACTTTGGGGGGAGCTTAAATAGCTTTACATGCCACTCTCGCCCCCCTACCCCGTCTGTCTTTCTCTCTCCTGGATGAAGCATATGTGCCGCCTGTTTGGCATATTGATTTTTCCCTCCTTTTTTCGGGAGTGTAATAAAATGCCGCTACATTTCATATGTTTTCTATATTTTTGTTTTTCTCTGTTCCAGGTTATGAATGGATTGGCTGGAGAAATGATACGCCCGGACTATTGGGCAAACCGGTTGAAATTGTTTTTGAATTCGATACGGTTCGCAATTTCAGTGCCATCGTTTTGCATACGAACAACATGTACACCAAGGATGTTCAGGTGAGTTTGAATCTTCGATGATTTATGATTCAATCGAAAGGTAAACATGAACTCATTTCCTGTATTGTCTTCATCTTCTACTTTAATAGGTCTTTGTTCATGCCAAAGTCTTCTTCAGCATTGGTGGACGTTATTTCTCGGGCGAACCCGTACAGTTCTCTTATATGCCCGATACTATAATGGATCATGCACGGGATGTAACGATTAAGCTGCATCATCGTGTTGGCAAATATCTTAAAATCAATTTGTACTTTGCCGTCAAATGGATTATGCTATCCGAGATCAGTTTTATATCCGGTAAGTACGTGACTCGAATAATTTGCCAGAGAAATGCATTTGGCATTCGATGTAGAGAAACATTTGCTACGCGAACAACAAATGCATTTTTCAGCTTCATTTCACTTTCGAGTGTGTGACAGGCAGCTTCAGCTTCTACAATTTACTGCAAACTACAAAGTGCAATGCATTACACTTTGCCAAGGGGATAAAACATTTTCCCAACATTTGGCTAACAACAACAATGAGAAGAGACAGGCGAGATAAGCGGACCCGAAAGGCAAAATCTCTTTTGTACATTTCACGTAGGCAACTGGGTTGGATTGGGTGAGGAGGCTAAAGTCAATAGAATAACCAAAAGCCCATGGAATAGACTGCAAGAAGGGTCTCTCTATCAGAGTTGCCCTTACTTGGCAATGGCTTAGGGGTAGGCTGCAACCCTCGGTATTTTCCTGAACCTGATTAAATTGTACCAAGTGCATTGATTTGGGACAATAGTATAGTTGCATGGGGTTGTCACAAATTGTTCATGTGGCCCTACAATACTGTTAACATCCATGGCAGGATCGGTCACTGAACCACAGATCATTTATATTCATTGATTCACTGGGCATTCAGAGATAGAGAGAGGGGATGGAAATCTATGTGCGTGGTAGGTGTGAAAATGAGTAGGGGATAAAAATGCCAAACTGCCAAAGTTATTTTGATTGATGAGTCAAATAGAGCGTGCTGCATAAATAGGGGATTTTATTACAGATACAGATGGCATAGAGAGGGGATGGTAGAAGATTATAGGTTTAATGGATTTATGAAGGAAGTTGCTTATAAACCTAAAATAACTGCGATTTTATACATCAATAAAGAATGTGAGTTTTGAATTAAATGAATTGACAGGAAGAAAGCTGTAAGAGGGAAGAGCATTCAATTGAACAAAGCTTGAGGAACATAAAGAAATGATCGTACCCTTTAGGAATAATGAAAAGAAACTAAGCCCATTGTTAAGCTCATAAGAATGAGAAAATGTAGAGAATTGATTTATATTAAGTTATGAAAGCAACTTTAATGTTCAGCAAACTGAAAGATCTTGAAACGAAGTGCTTTGATATTGATTTTAAGAATGAGTATCAAAAGAATGTAGAATTATGTGTTCACACGCACGTTGCAAAGATAATTGCTGAATAACTCATTTCAAAAAATAAATGAAAATCATCGCAGATCCTTACAAACAATACAATGAATACTTAAGAGTCCCTCGATGAAGACTTTAAGCTGAAAATCAGCAGCTGACATGAATGCTGCACTTAACATAAGATCAGAACATTGCATCTTAGCATTAAGTTTTGAGCTCTCGTTCGCTACCGAAGCATTACAAAGCACAAATTTTGATAATGGGAACTGTCGAGCATGACATCTATCCATTCATTCATCCAACTGAGCCAAGGATATTCAAACGAAAACCACAAGGCTGAGTTTTATTTTTTTTTTTTTCGAGAGTGTGGTTGCACCACATGCTGCGCTTCCCTGGCAGCAATTACATGACGAGTAACAAACACCACGACGCATTTGTCACGCACAATGGGATGCTGAGGGAGGCAGAGGGGGGCTGTACTAAGAGCAGCAGAAGGAGGAGGAGCAAACCAACTAGCAACCAGCTGTTTTCTGGGTTTTTATTTTTATATATATTTTTTATTTTTCACTGCTGCTGCGGTTGAGGTTAAATTTTTATTTTTTGGTGCAGAACGCGTGAAGGGCTTGACGGATAAAAAACAACAAAAAAAGAAAAAACTGGCAAACTAGGGTAAGGGTAAAGAAACAAAAGAAACGCACGTACAAATGTTAGAAGAGGCAGCAATAGCAGCAGCAGCAGAAGCAGCAGCAGCATCTTTCAAGTGCGTGTGTGCGTATATTTTTATCAGGCACTGCAGAGATTTAACCCCAATTTGTGAGATTTGCTTGCGGTGATTGCTGTTGTTCTTCATCTTGTTGTTGTTGCTGGAGTTGTATTTAAAGGTTTCTAAAAATACAAAAGAGAAAACAATGCGACTGAACATAGAGAAGACCCTGGGGACAAAAACGCACACACACACATCCAGAGACAATGAGAATTAGTTGTATAAAGGGCATGCGACAACAAAAACACGAATCGCAAAAGCAAAAGCGAAAAAAATAAAATAAAAAGGATATACGGCATATTTGCCATTACTTTTAATGCCACGCACCCCGTTGCCTACCCGATCCCTATCCCAGTGTGTGATAAATGTGCCTCGAAATATTTTAATTATTTTAAACGTTTTATGACGACCACAGAGACGAGGCGGGGAGGCAGAGGCAGGGATGGGGGCACTAAGATGCAAGATATGCCTTTATAAGTAGGAAGTGAGCGGGAACACAAAACAACAAAACAACACAGCGACAAGCAGGACAATGGCAATGTCGAAACAAAAGGCAGCTCTACTCCTTCTTTCTCTCTTTCCCTCTTCTCCCTCACTGCTGCTGCTGCTGCTGGTGCTGCTGTCCAAGCAGGCGACATAACTCAAAACAGCAGCCAACAGCAAGCAACAGCTACAAGAACTTCTCACACAGTAATTACGCCATTTACTGTCTGGAGAAATGGGGTCACAACAAACACCCAACCCCCACCACCCACCAACCACTCAAGGAAGCACTTTTTTTTTGGCTAGAATTTTGCTTTTGTTGTCGCTATGCCCGCAAGATGTTTTTAGCGGAGATAAATGACAACACTTTGCAGTGCCAAGGCATATGCTCGGGGAATATCATTGTAGCTGGGAATGGTATAAGCCTGAGGGGCATTTAGAGATCAAAGTGAGAGCAGGTGTTACGATTTAAGCCTGGGAAATTGTCAAACCTATGCATAACTCAGTCAAGGGTGGAAATTGAATGATAACAATCATAATATCTAACAGTTGAGAGACAAGTTTAGTCCAAAACCTGATAAGCCATGTACAAAATGAGGTCAGTTGCCATCGCAACTCATTGAAACTCGAGACATAGGGGTGCTATGGCCATAAGGTTTTCATAAATTCGTTGAAAACATTAAGAGAAAGTTAAAAACATACTGAAACATGAACGAAAATGACTAAAAAAACAATATAACACATAATATATGGGTCAGGTAGCTGAAAATAGAAAAACTCAAGATCATTAAGTAATGAAACCCATGCATATTCATAAGACACGCGTCTAAAAAAACGTGTCGTACAAGAAAATCAAACATCTGTATAAAAGAGAACCCTAAAGGTTGACAGGAAAAAGAGGTCCGAAGCGAATGAAAAGCGTGGCGAAAGCAAAACACAAAAAAATACAATTCAAAGTGGAACGAAAGGTGTAAAGAATGAGAAGTTGAAGAAAACGTAATCATGAAAGCGCAGCTGTGTTCAAATGTTCTTCAAATGTTCAAAAGCGGCTACTTTTGAAGAACTTTGTTGATTTCCTTCTTTTTCTCTGTCTCTAACTTATGTCTATATCCCTCTCTCGTTCACGCTTTGCAGTGCCTGCGATGGGAAATTTCACAGACGAACAGGAGCAACGAAATAGTGGGGCAGGAATTGCGCCGGATACACGGGAATATCCTTTGCAGAGCAACGACTATCAGCACAATCATAACAAAAACAAAATGAATGGCGGCATGCCTGGCGGCGCCACTGGTGGTGCCAGCAACAGCAATGGCGCCAACGATCCCAACAACAACAACAACAACCACAACTTTAACAATGGACCACAGTGTAAGTGAAGAGTTAAATTCAATTAGCAGGTACTATCTGCTAATTATTTAGTTGAACAATATTTACTTTTAATTTCAATTTCGATTCGACCAAATTGCAAATTTCTTTCTTTTTCACTCGTTTTTGTTCAGTTATTTGCATTTCAATTTAAATGGGCTTTTCTTTCTTGCTCTCTTTGCAGTAATTGCGCCACGGCCCATTGACCAGGAACCGAATGAGGCGAGTTTCATTGGCGTTGTCATTGTTGTTCTAACAGCGATAATTATATTACTCGTTGCCATCATACTGTTCATCGTGTCACGCACGAAGCGAGCACGCGGCAGCAATGTACTCGATGCATTCCAATACAGCTTCAATCCCAACACATTGGGCGGCAATGTGGACAAGCATCGCCCCAATGGCAATAGCATTAAGGTGAGACAAATACCACAAGGACATACACACACACACATACATTCATACATACATACATACTATTCCGTACATATGTCTAAGCAGAACAAATTCCTGCCTCGAATTTCACATAATTGTTCAATGTAGCGTGCAGCTGCCACGTTCTTTCAACGTGTGTGCTTTCAGCCATGCCGCACACACATACTTGACCACCAGCACTATCAGCAGACGTCGACACGACGACGACGACCATGCGGCATTTATTTTATTTAATAGGAAGTTTTCAACGGCTTCCCTTTTCTCTAGACGATGTCCGGCAAATGCCTTGCCAAAGCTGCCTCCTTCTTTAATTTGTGGGTGCTAAGCTTAAGTGCCACACGTGTATGTGTGTGTGTGTGCAACACTTTAAAGTTGAGAGCAATTGCTGCTTTAAGGCAGAGTAAGAGGTTAAAGTTAAGTAAAAGCATTTTGCAAACGCAAAATGTAGGAAAGGTAAATGCAAGGATACAAAGCTTGGAATCAATCAATATCAAAAACCTCTACTAAGATGTTACCAACTAAGGCTTTAAGTTGAATACGTTTACATATGCATTAGAATTCAATCAACGTTCAGCTCAACTCACTTTAAGAGTTAAAGATCATTTAAGCACTTACATATATATTCATTTACCTAACTTGACACTGTACCAGGGACCATATATTAAACACTGTGCATTTGCTCCTCTGTTCAATTTCAGGCCAGCGTCGACGACAGCGATTCCATTGGCAAGAACAGCCTTTACCACGAGCCCTTCAATGTGAATATGTACACGAGCGGTGTGAATGGTTACGCAGCGGTTAATGATTTACAATGTAATATGACGCCAGACTATACAGGTGTGTATGCCAAAAGAGAGCCCATTACCCAATACACACACACACACTTACAGTGTATACTCAATACTCAAACCCCAAGCCAGAATTCCCTTTTGGCTCGCCCATTTCCGCTGCGAGCCATAAAATATGGCGCCGCCAGCAAACTAATGCAAATAAATTTTTGCGGCTATTGCCACACACACACACACACACACATACAATGTTACGCACACCTTTTGCCATTTGCCCTGACTAAGCGAAATCCTTTTGCGTCTTTTTTTTCTTCCCCTCCCCCTCGTGTCAGATGTGCCAGAAGGTGGCTATGCGGTGCCCCATATGCAGGACTACATGCCGGCTACAAAAATGGCCAACGCCGTTGGCGGTTATGTGAATGTGCGTCGAACGCCGCCTCCACCGCTGAGCAGCATATTCCCCAGGCCGCCCACAGTGCCGCCGCCGCCCATGGAGAAATACTATGCAACCACAGCCATATTTAAGCCCATCAAGGGAGCAGGCAGCTCAGCAAGCGGTGGCAGCAACACCAACACAGTAAGCAGCGGCGGCGGCAAGAGCAGCCACAGCAATCAGGATCATTTGAATGGCATCTATGATGATGGCATGGGCACCATGAACTCCCAATCCACCGCACCAATGATCAATCCCTATAGCAGTGGCAACAGTGCTGCCGCTGCCGCTGCGGCAGCTGAGTTCCAGCGTGCCAGAACTTATAATTTCCGCAGCTATCCCGATAATCTCTAGTTCGAAGCCTCGCTCAAGTTGGCAACCGCAGCAGCAGCAGGCGCTGGGGAGGCGGGCGGTGGCACAGATCTGCCTGTGAGTAAACGCGGCAGCAGCGGCAACAACAGTGCTGTAACCGCCTCCACAACGATGCCTAAGAAGCCGCAACATCTGAGCATTGCTGGTGCCACAAAGCCCAAATACAGCCTGACGCTGCACAACAACAAGTATGCCACAAACGGTGGCAAGCAGCAGCAGCAGCAACAACAACAATACACACGTGACAATCATCATCAGCAACAGCAAATGCAACAGAGGCAGCATCTTAAGGCTTTGCGGCTAACACGCGATGTGGCCAGCACAGATAGTACAGTAGTCACGGACTATAAGCGACCAGTGCTAACAGGTCTCTCGCCAGCCGACGATGTCGGCGTGCATCTAAGCAGCACTCGCAATGCAGCCAACAAATCTGGCTCTGCTGCTGCAGCTGCTGCCAACAGTGAAGCTTCGACTAATGGAACAATAACAACTAAACTATCGGGTAATACTGCGAATGCAACGGCAAACACAAATCCGTTGGCAAATGGTGTTTTAAGAACACAAAACAATAGGCTGTGGAATCATTGATGAAAACCCCATATTAAATGGATTTGAGGTGAGTTTTACCCAGACACAATTTAGATAAATACTTGACTAAGTTGAAAAGAAAAAAAAAAATGAAATAGTTCATAAAAAATGTCATTAGATATTTTTATAATTTGTGCATTTAAAAATATATTTACAATAGTTTTTCCTCCATTTTCTGCTCTGTTTTTGTTCACAGCTCTTAAACTCTACACGGACATGCAACTAGAAAATTTAAAAAAAAAAAACAAAACAAAAAGATACATATACAATACATTAAGTACAGGTAATCGTACATAATCGTAATATTGTATTAGAACCCGCCCCTCCCTTATATGGAGAGCACAACGCGTCGAACAATTAAACCCACTGAGCAAATGGAAATCGTTTAAATTTAGCAAAAGTCGAATATATCTAAGCATAATAAATACAAAAAGTAGCGTCGAATATATGCCAACGAAAAAATGATACAACATATAGCATACAAACTGTAAATACTTACAAAAAATAAAAACATATACATTTATACCTAGTATATCACCATGCAAAAGGTAGTGAAAAAAAATGCGTATGATAGAAAAGCGAGCTGAATTTTTAATAAAATTTAAAAGAAAACCAAACAAAGCGAATAACAACAAAATGGCACTAGTTTCTCATAGATCAAATGCAATCGAACCGAACAGAAAATAAATAAAATATAATAAAAAAAAGTTAAAAAAACGAATTTAAGGTCTAGCATTTAGCGACACTTATTGTTTATAAAACGAAACGAAACGTAAGAGATAAATATGAGTAAATGATGAGATGATAAAGTAAACTAGCATATAATAGAGTTCAACTGATTTTTAGTACCTTTCCGAAATGAAGAAAACAAAAAACAAATAAACTTGCTGTAAATGCCTGTACAACCCTAGCCCTATACTAAACTATACCAAACTATACTATATGAGCCCACTATTTGAACCCCACTGTACATTTCTGTGTATACATTTAGAGAGAGAGAAAAAAAGGAGGTATCCGTGAGATACATAGATTGTTTGCCTGTAGAGCAGATAGAATGAATGACGCGTCAAAAAAAAAAAAAAAAAAAAAAAAATTATGTAGAGAGATGACGTTGATGATGATAAAAGAAAATTGTAACGGAATTTAACGGACCAAGAGAGCGTGCAGAGCGTCGTCGCCTAAAACCAATTAAAATGAAGTTTTCATCAATGATTTGTGATTAAACATATTATATAACTATAAATATATTCAACTACTTACTTATTAACTACTATAATGAAAATGAATATTCAGTTCTTAATGCTAATTATTATTTATGCAAACCTTTTTACCCAAACAAAAACAAATGACTCTGACTATAAAGAAAAGTACTATGAAACAAAAGAAATATATATATATATATACATCAACACTAGTATATATATACGAGAATATAATTAATGTATAATTATTAATCAATAATCATGTATATGTTCCTTTTTAGTTTAATGCGCATACGAATTATGACAAAAACTTAGAGCATCGTAGTAGCTTTGTAGTAGTAAAAATTAAAAGCAGAAAGTAAAAAAAAAAATTAAAAAAACATATAAAATAAAAGTGTAAACACCGCATTTTATAAACGAAACAAATATCGACTAAATAAGCGCGTTAAAAACAATATTTAAAAAAAATAAATGGTAATTAAAATAAACACAAAACACACACAGAAACACAGCGTGCAGCAAAATGTAGTAAAAATAGTAGTAAAAAATAAATTTAAAATAAATAACAACACAATGAAATACACAGCAAAACAAAAGGAGTATTTAAAATGTTTGTGCAACACTTTTGAGACGATTTTAAAATATTAGCAACAGCAGAAAAACATTATTAAGAGAAACGAGCTAAACATTTAGCTAAACATTTTTTAGAAGAAACCACAAGAAACATATTAAAAACGTTAATTACAATTATAAGCTGTACTGAAGCGTACATACAATATAACATAGATTTCTTAACTTTCTGCACAGTTCTTAACTTTCCAAGTTTCCAATTGCACAACACGTTTTCCAATACTGACCACAACAGCAACACAAACACAAACACATACTCACAACTGCAACACTTTTCCGCATGCAAATGCAGCTCTGCTACATTGGAGACACTATCGAAAACGAAATGAAATGAAAAATCACGAACCTACCTACAAGACTTGTATAAATTATAATATGTACTACTTAATAACAAACGCAAACATTGAATAATTAGCAATTAAGTTTAAATTACATTTTGTAAAAATTAATAACGAATAACAAAAAAACATACCAGGCATAAGTTTACACTGTAAAAATAATATATTAAATACATATATATACTTGTAATGATTTTTTTTGTAAATTATTGCAAAGTTACACAGACGAATTAATAATTTGCTGTTGCTTCGCATTTCATTTCTAGACTAGTTTAATTTCTAAATTAATTTAAAAACGCATTTATTACAAGTATGTGTAAATTTCAAGGCAACAAAAATATAGTATTAAATTATTTAAACAAAAACTACACATTTGCATTTATGTATTTCACCTCTGACATTTATTAGACTGTGGTAAGTATTCCTTTCTATTAGGTTCTGCCAAAAAAAAAATATTCAATTTTCTTTATCCCAAACATTCTAGCCAACTTGAACATGCTGCTGCCAATCGAAGTGAGTTGCAGTCTTAATTTTAAGGCGTTGCATAAACATAAATTTTAGCAAAGATAAACACAATGTCGCTCAGCCAACAATAATAACAAGAGACGGCTTGTAAATAGCTCGCGGGTTTTGATCTACCAGGCATAACATAAAGCAGGCACATCTTAACAGTTCCCAGTTCCCTGTTCCTCTGGGGACCTGCAGCAGCTGAAAGTTAAGCATAAGTCAGTGTTTACTTTTGCACCCAGAGGAGGGCATTAATCAGAGCACTTTACTTCGCTGTGGGATCAATGACCGCCATGGGCTACTGACATCTGTTTTAATTCACGCACATTTCGCACATACAATTCAATTGATTTCGAAAATGGAAAATCGACAGCAGCAGCAGCAGCAACCACAAATGTGTTGGAGGGAAAGTCCGCACATGTCGCGTTTGGTAGAACGTTTAAATCAAATATAATAAAATAATAACGCCGACTTCAACAGCACTTGCCACTTGGCAGTTGGCATTTGCTATTTGTTGCTGTCTTTTCAATTGACACTTTCGATTGTTGGACTGAATAAATCGCAGTGTAGCTGGCGCTGAATGCCTGTCCATCAATCCAAATGATTGTTGGGCCCCTTCACCTGGCTGTCAGGCATGCGTTTAAAATTAGTTGAAAGGCATTTACCAGAATCCAACCAAACACACAAAATGTTTGTGTTTCACTCTTCTTCTTCTCTTTTTTGTGCTTCGTGCTTTTTGCCTATTTATTTGGTGAATGCGTGAAAAGTTCTTTCAATATGTCGAATTGTCATTTGAGTGTTAAACGATTTTATTCTATTTATTTTTGCCGCTGCACTTTTCGGTTTTTGCGTTGTTCACTTTACAACACTTCAATTTGTAACGCTCGTCCTTTGTCCTTTTGGTATATTTATTTTATATTTTGTTGCTTGTGTGTTGTGCGCTGCTGGCCTGAATGACTTTATTTATCGCATTATGTGTGCGTGGGCCATCGCAAAACATTGCCAAAAAAGGGTTGTCTATCCAGCCGCCTCGCCCACCCATTGTTGACAACTTGATGCGACACGCACTTCATCTATTTGCGGCACAGTGGCATGGTGAATTGTGGCGATAAAAGCGCGTGAAATAATCATAATTATGGGCAATATGGGCAAAAAAGGCTGGCAAAACTTAAGGGTTACTTTCAAGCCAAAAAAAAGAAGGCAAATGCGTGCTAAACTGAAAGTGAATGGAAAATGTGTGACAAATCGAGTTTAGTTGATTTCATGCACAATATTCAGTTGAAAATGTGTTAATTGATTTATAAAATTTCTAAAAAAAATAATTTCCTGAATTCATCAAAAACTATTCACAAACTAATCAAAGTCATACAAAAATATTCTTTAAAACCTCTTAAATTAAAGGTATAACAAAGTTTACTCGACATAAATCCCGCTAATGCTTCGCATGTAGTCTGTCAAATCCATTGTTATACACTATATATATTTTTCCATTGAAATAATATCTTATTGCATGCCAAGGACATCAGCTCAGCTGCCAGCCATTCAGGCTCACGACTTACAGAGAGTATCAGCTGCTTATTATGATTATATATCAGGGTATATGTATCATGATGGCCATCGTATTAACTAGATACAACGTTCAACGGCTCCCTACTAAGCCGTCTGGACAAATACTTTAATGCGGCAGCACAAAGTCTACGACGTAAAAATGTAGAAATATGTTTTTTTATGCGGCTCGCAAGGCTCTCACACACTCGAACAACTGTGCAAATAAGTAAAAAGTAATCCTAATTACAATTGCTAGTTATAAATAAACATGGTCATGGATAGAGAGTGTACAGCAGTACAAAGCAAAAGGACTCAGCCTGTAGAATGTACTCGGAACGAACGATGACGACGTTATTGTAATAATGAAAATCCCCAAACAAGCCATAAAAGGGATAAACGAAACGTAACGAAACGAAACGTAATGGAATGAATGAATGAATGAAATTTTTCGGCCAAAGCTGCGAATGTGACAGAGTAACAGATTTAACGAGAGTGAGCTGGAAACTGAATAATAGGCAACAGGATAGACAAGGACATTGAGTTTGAGTCAACGACATGAATGCGACCTGTGCAGATTTTTTTTTGCTATTGGTGGTGGTTTCTGATTTTCGCAAAATGTTTGTTTGTTTTGCCGCTTAGGGATTTTAATAAAGCAAATCGCTTAAATAGCTCAGACAGCGCACACAACTCATAATTACAAATGTCAGTTGAATGCCAGTTGAAGCTAAATGAAAATGTTTTAAATCGCTTTAATCGCAACGAAATAGGAAAAACCAACCCTCTGAACAAGTAATGCACCTTTCGGCGAACCCTTTTTGACTTTATGCATTGATATCGAACTGCGTTGCAAACTACAATGGGCCAAAGTTGAACAATGGCAACAAGCAGTGTTGTCAACGTACCTAACAGAGTTGCCCTGAAGTTGCTTATCAAGCGTTAAATTGCTGCAATTTGACAGTTTATCGTTGAGTCATCGTCGCATACTCGCATTGTCAAAGACAATGCCACAGGCTCTCTCTCTCTCTCTCTCTCTCTTTTCGCTCTACCTTGACGATATTTGCATAGCTGCCCCTCACCCCATGTACCCCAAGTACTACAAGTAAAATGTCAAATTGTCGCCGTTGCAACTAATGCAATTCATGTGTTGACTGTTCACCCAAAGTCTCCATCTCCATGCCTTGTTTGCTTTTGTTTGTGTTTGTCATGATGATGATGTCCTGGCGAATGTCCTCTTTACCTCTCTGCCTGTCATGATGTTGCATGTTACCTTGCATCTGTATTGGCATTGAATTGCATTTACCATAGTCCCCCATACTCCTCAAACACCGTTTCTTCTCTTCCTTACAACTATTAGTTTGCGTATGTGTGTGTGTGTGTGCTTATCAACTACTGCTTTTGCATCCTGCCGCACGTCCTTGCCCAGTGCTTCCTTTGTCTGTCTGTGTTTGTATTTTGTGTATTTGTTTATCTAACTATCAAAGTGCTGCGTGCTGCTGCTTGCATAACTCGAGATTCGAGTGTGTTAATTGCTGGTCTCTCTCTCTCTCTCTCTCTCTATCTATCTATCTCTATCTTCTTCCCAGCTGATCCAATGTCCTGCATCCTTTGTGCAGTGTTAACATTTTGCATTGCAGTTTTAGTCTACTAATCTATTATTTAGCCCCACACACACACACATCTCTGATAAATGTGCAAAAATCTTGTTCAGATTTAGCAACTAGTTCTCGTATGGAGTTATTGTAGTTGACTCTGGACCTATTTGCAAGTATTTTAAGTTACTCTAGAGATTAGGAGTTGATTATGTGAGAGGATCAAATTGAAACAACTTATAGTACAGTAATGAACGTCTTCTCATTTTAGTTAGTTTGCATTAAGACATGTCCACAAATTTGTTACAAACAAAGCTGTCCAAGATGCTTCATCAACTGACTGCTAATACCTAATCGCTGTTCAGGCAAGTGGATACAACATATTTATTTACTTTGCTACAGCCAGCTTAGCTTTGTTTAAAGTCTTATCAAATGAAAATTCTATATAAGTGTCGTTGTTGGAAAGCATTTGATAAGAAACCCAGTTCAAATAATTAAGAAATCCTTAATATTTGTAAGGAAATGTATTATTAAGAATTAAAATATTTATTCCAGTAACGTATTCCAGATACGTATACGAAAAGAATGAATATTCTATAGGTTATAATACTTAATAAATTCATGAAAAATATCGGATACTAGAAAAATTCTTAACACCTAAGACTTCTACAAATACATCATATACAAGTCTTAAAAATATACCCAAGAGTTTTTTAATCTTATTAAGCTTGCCTTAAGTGTTTTTTTTTTTTCGCCTTTGCAATACATTTATTTTATTTTCTACTTGCAACTTTTAGTTAATTTCAAACTCCCTCATAAAACTTTCCCTTTTACTGCTTTTTTGTATTTCGACAACTTTGGTAAAATATATGCAGCTTATTAAAGGCGTAAAGGCTACTTTTGTGTATATATATTTGTGTGTGTGTGTGGTCTAAATAAACCGAAACAATTGGCCAAGCCATGTGGTTAGCTCAAGTGGCTTAGGAAGTTTAAGATCCATTCCATTCCACATTGTTGCCGCATCTTTTGGCTGAGGCTGCCGAAAATTTATTAAGCTAAAGTTTTTGGCATGTGATATTGATTGGAGCCTAGTTATATAAGAAAGATGGAAAGGGGATATAGAGAGAGGGTCCACTTAACGCCAACTAATTGAAACTGTGCCTAATGCCTGTTTATGGCACAAACAAACTAAGACGCTTAGATAGTACATATTAAGAGAAAGCGTGAGAGGGAGAGAGATAGAGGAGAAAGAGATAAGAGTAGGCTTTCTATATGTATGTGTGTGTTTGCCTGATGTGCCAGATTATAAACTGCAACCTAAGACTTGGCAATAATTTGATAATTTAATTACACTTAACCTCGTTGAACCGACCCAAGCATAATTTATGCAACTGCTAATGTGTGTGTTCGTTTGTTTGTGTGTGTGTGTGTGTGTGTTAGTGTTGGTGTTGCTGGCGACATTTTGCTTGTAGAGAAACGCATGCATAAATAAGTTTGAACATAGTAGGAGAGCCAAGAAGGCGCCATCCTTCAGCCCCTTCTCGTGCTCCTCCTTTTCTCTAAAGCTTTAGCTTCGATATGTGCGGCATCCACATAATTGTCGGCCATGTATCTTACGAATGCAAATTAGATGCAAATGTTAATAATCTGCGTGGATGAATTTTAATGAGCAGCCAAAGTGTTTTGGCGACTTGTCGCCGACATCGCAGTCGCAGTCGCTGCCGGCATCGCAGTCGCAGTCATTGTTGCCATCGTCGTTTGCCACTTGAGAAAGTGTCAGACATGCATCAAGGATTGGCCCTGACCAGCTAGCAAGTTGTTATTGTTGTTGTTGTAGTAGCTATTGTTGGCTGTTGTCATTTAACAATTCTGTTTTTTCCAACGAATGGCAGCTGAAAACGTGCCTCATAAACACGTTGCATAGAGGTATATCTATCTATGGCTTAACCCTTGCTGCTGCTTGTTACACAGCTAATTTGGTGTAGGAAATTTTATTGTGCAAATGGCCCTGTTGCCCCCCTTTACACTGCAAACAATTGACTTGAGTTAGAAAGACGGATCTCTTAATTATTATTTCCTATATACTTTCATTTGACTCACGTTTTCTTACAGTGTAGTGGCAGCTGCCTTCGCATGGCCAGACATCAAGTGGCTGCGGCTAATTAACGCCACTGTTAAGACGCCAAGTGTTCGCTCCGTGCTGCCTCACGTGCTCCTATCCTTTATATCCGAGTATCAAAATTATGGTTTCTGACACTTTCTTTTCGTGTCCAAATTTAGAAGGGAGTCTGCTGCTGCTGTTGCTGTTGCTGGCAGAGGGCAAACGCGTCGTCTGCATCATTTCCTTTTCATTGCCTTTTGCTGTCGCACGAGGAAGTCGAAAAATGAAAACAGATGTTGAAAATCAGTTGCACATTAAATGCTGTTCATGTGGAAACATAATTGTTGCCACAGTCAGTTCGGTCGGTTCAGAGTCGTAAGTCCCTCGATCTGTCATTTTGCAACTCGGTTTGATTTGCGGCAAGTGCCACACTGTGCCAACACTGAGCTTAGGGGTTGTCGCCATTTAGGTGTTTGATATTTACCAATAATTTTATTTTCTATAATATTTCTTTTCTTTTTTTTTGCAAAAACAAACATTCAATGGGGCGAAACATAATACTATATAAAATGTTTGGGTTTATTTGTCCACACTTAACACTGCAACATATGTTGAAAACTCCATGCAGGCCAGCCAGGGGTCATTTATAACTAGAAATGGGCAATGGCTATATGGTATGATGGTCATTGTTATGATATCCATCTGATTTTCATGAAGAAACACACTGACTATGAATTTTAAATTATTGCCACCTCTTTAGTTTTATGTTTTTATATAACCCCACTTAGCTAATGAATGGCTGCCTGCCTGGCCTGACTACCTCTATCAATTTTTTGCGTAATCGAACACTCAATTAAATTGCATTACTCTAATTACATTGCAAAGGCAATAATAACAATAATAATAATTACAACATATAAAATTTCGACATACGTCGGACACATGATGCACTTCTCAGATCGATCGATCAGGGTTGCACTTTACACACACACATCTATACATATGTGTATGTGATTGTAGGGATGCGTGCAATAACTGCGCAATATATCAAACAAATACACCTGGGACTACGCATCGACTGCACTCGGGGATGTTTGGCTCGTGAGCTTGTGAAAAACTAAACTACTAAGAACAAAAAAAAGAAATACAAACAGAAAACAATGGGAAACTCCAAATGGAAATGGAAAGCGAAGCGAACGTAAATTTTATTGATATGCAATTTGATGGAAGCTGCAAAGGGGCGAAACATACAATAATGGATTGAATCACGATTTTTGGCAAAGAGTCAGTGAAACTGAAAACCCAACAAAAAAAAAAAAAAAAAAAGTGAAACAAGTCAGATGGCTCGAGTTAAAATTTTCACGACAAGCAGATACCCTGAATATTATCAATTGTCACAACTTCGTCAAAACTAAGCTGAATTTGCGAAAAAATACTTCAAAAGTCTTGGTTAGAGCTCGTTTTTTATGCCAAAAATATGTGTCAAATCCATTTTACCCATTTCGTAGCCATTTAATGTGTTGAGGGCTTAGAATACGTACAGAGTTAAGTCGCATAGATTATAGAGTATTCAGTTGCAATCAAACAACAAATGATAACAAATGAAAAGCAAACGCTAAAAGCCTTTTGGGGGAAGTTTGCAAGTGGACTCCGGCTCCGGTGAATCTTTCGCGCTCAAAAAAGACAAAAAAGACGACCTTGTAAAAAGTGAATGTCACTTTAGTTCAACGATGCGTTGTTATTCTACTTCTGCCTTAACCACTTCCGTTTCTGTTGTTGTTGTTGTTGTTGTTGCTAACGCCATGATAATCCTGTAACTGAGCCCACGAGGGTGGCCCCTGCTGGCCCTGTGTGGCATGCCTCAGTGACTTTCACTGTGTCGCCCTTGCCAGGGATTAATTCCACACATTAGCCGGAAATTCTATGTATATATGTACTCTGCCCTGTTTTCTTCTGGGCAGTTATTTCACGAATATGTTTTTCGTTTTTTTTTTATGCATTTCAAAAAAACAAAAAATAAATTGTATACCTAAGCCGGGAAATCTTCTTGGGCTAAGCTGACATGACCAATGGCAGCCACTTGTTAATTTCTCATACTAATTTTTTGTAGTAGCGCATTGAAGGGGTTTTTTCTTCTTGTTCTTCCGTTGCCTAGTTGCCCCTTTCATTAATCACACTGATCGCTTTTTGAGCACGCACTATTCGCCATTCATTTTTTAGGATTTGGCGCGCATGTGGAATTTCCACACTTTGCTTTTCCCCAGGGGCAATGGGAAATGCGTCGTCGCAGTTTCACTCATGCCACGATTTGTGTCGAGTAATTGAAATTTGTGTGAGTGTGATAAATTCAGTATTGTATTGTGGTGGGCCATGTTAAGCGCATGATTAGCGCATTTGCCACAACGACCCACAACCGAATTTTTGGCCAGCCTGCTGTGTTGCGCTCTGGCTGCTCTGACGGTTCGTGCTTAGCCTGCCAACAATGGCTTTTAATTATTTATTGCCTAATGACCTAATGACTTTTCTTTTGTCAGCCTGAGAAGGCACATAAAAACTCACTGTGATTGGCATATTGCCGGGACTAGACAGCAACAGAGACTTAACCAAAGTCACGAAACATTTAAACAAGAAAGTCTAGGGCTAAGCAGAGGAGACAATCGAAGATAAACGGGGATCGAATGATTAAGATATTATTTTGAATAAATAATTTGCAGATATAAAATGCAAACTTTCATTAAGCATTTAGTATTTTATCAGCTTTGTGATATTACTTTCTCTTAAAAATTAATTCACAGGTTTAGTTTTATGGTTTTGCACTTTTTATATTTTCACTACAATCCAATTGTCTTTAAATCCCATTAGCACCTTCATAACTTGTCCTTAAATGAAAAGATAGTAATTCAACAGTGAAGCCTCCCCCACTGCAACCCCTTAAAACATTCTACTTAACAACTGCAACGAACTCCCCCAACTCACAATCAACTCAATTTGCAAATTGTTGCCTGGCATGTGACACACTTGAAAGTATTTTAAAACCATTTTGTTTCAAATGACCCACACGATGGAGACGACTTGACTTGAGTTGAGTTGAGCCGACGAATTTTTAAAACTCCAAACACGTAAAAGCAACGATTGCAACCTGGCCTGCTCTGGTCATAAAAAATTCATTTGACTTAAAAACTTTGAGAGACAAAAAAAAAAAAAAAACCAAAAACCCCCCCAAAAAAAAAAAAAAAAAATAAACCTAAGACAAGAAACTGAGCAGCACTCGAAATTGATATTAAGTCAGGTGGCGCGTGTCCATTACACGCATTGCGGCTAGAAAGCGAAAGCCGCATAGAATACAGGTAGGACATAGAGAAGAAGAAAACAACCAGAGAGACAGAGAGAACGAGCCTAAACTGACAGTTTTGAAGCACGCACATCTCGTGCATGGCATAAACAAAAACCAAGAACTCAATTCCAAATGGAGGCGGAGATGGGCAAAATTTGCTTAGACAGCGCGCACGCGGAAATTGTGGCCATGGGCTTCTATTGTCTTATTGAGCTCAGGCAGAAAAGAGAGCAACGAATAGGCAACGGAAACGCGAACCCATCGAGCACTTCCCATTCTCTCTCTCTCCTCTCTTATGTGTCTGTGGTCAGCGGTCGGCGTTTTGTCAAAAGGCGCACGTGAACTATTAAAATCACTTAAGTGCAATTCATGTCACGTTCTCTCTAGGCAAGCAGCACCCAAAAACTTACTAGCGATTGATATATGCGATATATCTATGTATGAGTTTACTATCCGTGTGTGTGTGTGTGTGTGTGGGATGAATGAACTGACAGAACTGTTGGCCAATTCATGATAAACTTGAACGTTCACAGCCATTTGCATAAATCCATTTTATCGTCTTGCCTTTTCTTAACATTTTGTGAAGCTCTTGTCGCATTTGTTGGTCAAGGTCATATAAAAAGGCAAAAACTTTTTTACCATATAAAATGTATTTTCTTATTTAAAATATTAAAACAGAACTGAATAAATGTTTTAAGCTACTAGTTTCATCAACTCTTTATGCAATTTATAACCATTTCTTTTTGGTTACCTATTTCAATATTTAAATACATTTTGACGCTTGACAGCATTTTCATATACATTCACATTTTAAATGCAAAAAAATGTGCACGGATGCGTGTACAGGAAATACAGCAGCAACAACAACAATTTACACAAAATGTAACACATATTTGCTATGTGTTTTATTGGTCAAAACTAGATTTGATGTAAACTGATTATTTGCATAGGCCGATTCGGTAAAGCATTTGACCCAATTCTGTCAAATGATTGGCCGTTAAATGCAAATAGAACAGTTAGCTTGCTTTTTTTTGAACACGACTGCATATTTTGATTAATTTTACAACTATTTGCGTACGGGCCCTAAAGATAAACAATAAATGCGTTGCCACCAGAGTTGACACAGCGTGTGCAAAGAGGATCTGTTTGATCCAGCGACTTGTTGTCAATTAAATGCTGTAAAACTTAACGCCACAAGCCGCAGTTGTTGAGTTTGGGGCACACTAACGTTGTCGGCCCCATTTACAAGGGGGGCTACTTGACAGGCAAGAACAAGTTCAAAAATAACATTGCACTTCATTCGTATTCGCTCTCTCTCTCTTTCTCAGCTGCACTGATTAATTACAGGCAAATAAATAGTCACCTCTCTTCTGCTCGCCTCCCCTCTATCACTCTCTTTTCTCGTGTCATGTGTGGAAAATATTAAAATGCTTGTGCTGGAAGATATATACATTCATGTTAAAAATACCCTATATTTTTGGATGTATCGATTTTAATAGTGTATAAATGATGAATGTTGTTGAAAAACTATGATGAAAAATTTTCATAAGCCTCAAAATTAATTTTTAATATCTTAATGCAAAGTATAAGTAAAGAAAATCGATATTGAAATATTTAAAATTTAAGATGTATAAAAAAAAAATATTTATTTATTTGAAATGATTTATTGGTTGCCTATCGCTTAAAGCAAAAAATCGAATAATAAATATATGCATATTTTGTTCATTTATTTCAATCTTCAATGTTTTTTTTTTAAATAATGCATAGAAGATATCTCTCCGTCGATAACTGTCTTCTATATCTTTCTTGATCGTATTTTTTTTTTTGTTGAAGTTGCATTCTAAAATTTATTTGTGCTTCTTTTGGTGTTTGGATTATTAATTACACTGACACTTTGCGTCTGCGCTAATGAGCACCAAAATAGATTTTCGTGTTTTTTTATGTGTCTTTCCATAATTTGGCTTCTGTCCATATTAAAAAGTTTCCTGCATTCGTAATTGTGTTTGGTGGCCGAGCAACATGACTCCCCCACCTTCCCTTCCCCCACTTTATGTCTCTGACCCCCCACGCCCTCCAGCTAACAGCTGCACAATTTATGCAAATGATGCCGGGGGCTGAGCAAACATAACCTCATTTTGCATGGCTCAGCTCCAATAGAGTAGACGCTAGATGTCGCTGTTGTTCTTGCTGACGCTGATGCTGATGCTGTTGGCCATTCGCCTGCTAGTTACCTTTCCTCTCTCTCTCTCTCTCTTTCTGTGTACACGTTCATGAAAAATGATTATAAGTGGGTCACAGGATATGCAAATGTTTCTTTTTCACGCTCAGCTTACGACAATGCCACTCGACTGGAGCAAAGTGAAGCGCAGCTGTTGCTGCCAACCCTACCGCCCGCCAGAGGGCGTTCTGCTCAAGGCAGCAGGTGTTGGGGCAACACTTGAGTTATGTATGTACGGTACGTATACGTATATACACTTTGAACATACTTGGCAGGACATTTTGCAAAATGCAACTGAAAGTTGGCCAAGAAAATGGTGAAAGTTTTACTCCGGGCTTTTGTATTTTATATATGCCAGTTGCAGGTTGCCAGCTGGCAGTTGCAACTTTAATTTTCATATTGCTGCCCAGCGGGCTCTGACACGCAACACGACACGCCAAACGGCACAAATGTAACAGGCCAAGGCCAACAACAACAACAACTAAAGCTAAGTCTGATTTCATTTTCTTCATTTTGCGGAGAACTTGCAAGTCGAACGCATAACGCATGAAAAACTAATCAAAATGGCGCTTGTCCTTTGGGAAATGCAGCATATAGAATGCGAACATAACATTGACCACGTGTTTCAGCCAGATTGCTGTCGGCCAAGTTTATTTCGATTACTTCTCTTCGCCACAACTATTATTTTGCTCGAATCAAAAAAGTTGAATATGTGTCAACAGTTTTTGTCATTTGTTTATTGTGCTTGGCCCTTTTCAAGTTGAAATGGCATAAATACATATAATTGTATATATTTCCATGTGAGTGGCATCTCAGAATGATTTTCGTATGCTGTGTTTTAGACACTGAAATAAAAATGTCAAGGTTTAAAGGAAAACTGAATAAAAATCTTTGCTCTGGTATGCAACTAAAACTGCAATTGATAAACTTAATTATTTTCTTTCATATTACGAAAACATGAGCAAAACTTTTCAATTAAACTTATTCCTCAAGTTTATTGCATTCATTCTAATTCTAAGAAAAATATGCAACTAAGAAGTTAATTTAAAATCTTCTCATTTGTCTACTTGTTTTCAAATGCTTGTGTTGTTGGAAATTATGAAAAATTAAAAGTTTCTGATTTTATATAAAAACAGTAAATATTGCTGTTTGATCTTAGTTCAAAAAGCTTAAATTCAAGGGAATTCCTTAGTTCTGTGCAAGGAGAAGAAAAACTTAAAGACCTAAAAAGCAAAACAAAAACAACTCCATTCAACCTCACTGCACTGATGACCGAAAAAAAGCCAACATAGTCCATGCCACCGATTAGCCGCTGCTTTAAGGATGGATTTTAGTTTTAGTACAGCGCTTCTTTAAGCTCCCGAACATTTTTGCTTAGTTTGGCAAAAACACGCAGCGACCATTTTTCATATTTTCATTTATAAATTTATTATAAAGCCAACAACAGCGGCAACAGCAACAGCAACGGCAGCAGCAGTAGTGAGAGCAACAGCTACTCTTGGCTAGTGGATGGGCTTAATAGCTACCATTCTGTGCCCCCCTCTTCTTGCCACCCGTGCCACAACTGTATCCAGTCTGGCAGTGCTCTGGGCTGCGGTTTAGAGCAACGGCTACTTTGGCATTTATTTTAAATTATAGTTCGCAGTAATAACTAATGCTCAGAGAGCAGTTGCTGTTGTTGGTTGTTGGTTGTTTGTTGTTGGTTGCTGCCATGTACAGAAATTATAGACATTTTGGTCAGGGGCTCTATTCCTGGTCTCTGGGCTTACGTGTACGAATGTGTGTGTGTAGATTTTAGCCGTTTAATGACAGTATTTGCGAGCGATGCCAAAGTTCTACGACAGCTTGACATGAGATTCTGTTTTGCGGAGAGGAGGGTTGAGTGGGTTGGTAAGTGGAACCCATGGAGGTTTCAATTAAATTTTAGTGCAAAATGAATGTGGATTAAACCGTTTGACAAGTCATCTGCATAATTATGAAAATTCTCTGGCAACCAGTTTTTGGACATTTTTTGCGTCACTAATTGAAAATTCCTCAAGTCAACTTAAAGCTGTCAAGGCAGCCAGCTGGCAAGTTTCTCGCCAATAATTTAACACAACAATGCCAATCGATGTTGTGTGAACGAATTTTCACCAAACAAATATGGTAAACGCCTTCCTTTTGAGGAGTTCTCTCTAATGGCTAAACACGCCTTAAATACAAAAACACACACACACACTCACATTCAAGTGAATGAGTTCCAAGTTAATGAATTATTGAAATATGAATAGACAAGCTCGCCTTCGCACAATCCAAAGCAATCATATGTCCATCAAGCGAAAACTTTTCGCTGAGCCTGTCAAAACCAAAACGAAAGCATAGTTAAGTTAGTTTATGGTATAGACTTTGAAATACCCTCTACATAGCTCAAATTGAGAAGAGCCGTCATAAAATATAATATATAGTCTTTACCGGCGAGAAAAACCCTTCTCGAATAACAAGAGTGGATATAGTGACCCCAAACAAACAAAAATTACAACGCTTAATTATGAAAAGTGTTCTATTTTTCCCGTCAACTCGTTCAAGGAAACTGAATAAAAATGTAAAAAACACACGAAACGAGTTAATGAGCGAAATTATAATGAAGTTTTGCCTCGCTGTTTATCGTTCAACGAGTACAGAAACCACCCTTAACTTGTTTAGGATGTGGGTCAAAGCAGTGGGGTATTTCTTACTTTTTCTCTTTTTGTTCTGGGGCGCTGCTTTAATGGGGCTAATCAAATATTTGACATTTGTTTTTGGGCGGCGATGACGCTTAAGCGTTCTTGTCTAATGTAAAACTCATTAGAATTTGCTCCTCAACGCCACTCAACAACGTTGAGATGAGCCTTTTGTAGGGCAGTCAGCTGTGCTGTATGCAGTAAGCGAAAAGTTTCATTAAATTGCTTAACATTGCAACTGCAACCGAATAAGCAGCGAACAAGCAACAGCCAACCATCAACAGACCCATTAACAACGACGGCAACAACAGCAAACAAAGAAAACACAGCAAAAAAGGAAAAAATGAAACAAAAATAAAAAGAACAAAATGAATGTGATATAAGTACAATAAGTAGGATTGAGCCAGCAGGAACAGTGAAATCGCCTACAAGAAAAATCAAATAAGTTAGAATTAATTTTTGCTTATGGAGAATTTATTTTACAATTTAAGGCTTTCCGAAATGGCAGCAAAAATGAAGCAAATATGTAAGAAAAAAGCATTAATCAAAAATGATTTCTGAATTTAAATGAACAGATTATAATATTGTAGTAAGCTAAAATTTATATTCCATAGTAAATAAATAAGCATCAATATTCATATTTATTAAGTTTTTTGCTGAAATATGCATTTTGTTTTATGATTATTGCATTAGTGGATAGCGAGTTGCATTAGAACCACTTTGGATGTTCTGGTAACCTTGAAAATATGACTCTTAATCCGAGTAAAACAACCTTCATTTATGTTCCCTATAGTTCACATTGTAGATATCATTTGGGAATTAAAGTGTAAATGCTTGTTCACCAACAAACGAGGAGAAAAATACAAAAAAAAAAGGAGAGAAAGCGGAAACGGAAATGTTTAATGCGGGTTTCGGTAACACGGACGACAATGCGTCGCGACCGGCTGGCTGGCTGGCTGTCTGCCTGGCTGACCAAACGGTAAAACGGATGCCGAGGCCGAGGACAAGAACGAGGACGAGACTCAGACCCAGACCGAATCTGAATCCGAGGCCGAGGTTGGGACCCTGCCCATGTGAGTTACGCGCTAACGAAAGCCGATAAATATTTATTTGCATGTGCGTGTGTAAGTGTGTGTGTGTGTGTTTGTGCGGTTGTGTGTGTGTTAATTAAGAATCTGCAGCAGGCTGGCAGACGATTAAATGTGTACGAAAATGTGCCGCCCCACGCCACTCCTTCCCTTCATTGCCGCTACTCCTGCATTCGATGTGCTGGACACGCAGAGAAGGACCATTAGTTCCGCTGACCAAGGGCCAACAGAGGCGGGTGGGCAAGGGTTGGCAGCGATAATCGAATGAATTAATGGAACACGCAAATGAAATAAAAATCGCCAATGCCAGCGATTCATTTGGATAAATCTCTTTGCACGGGGCAACGAATACAAATCGCTTTATTCACATTGTTGCCGAATCTTCGAACACCAATATTGGCCAAGGGTAAACCAAAGATCACGCCCAATAATATAAAAAGCAAGCAATAGGCAAATTAATAAGTCTATAATTTTTTATTTCGTTCATTTTCTAACAGTTTTTAACTTTCTTTCCGATTCCATTAAGTTTTTTGTATATTAAAGAAAATATAAACTTTAACTTTAAGTAAACAACAATCAGGATAATCAAATATACCACATAAACATCTAAATTATATGCAGCTATAAAGCCCATATGCACCAAGGGACTCTGCAAATGTGAAGCTCCATGATGTCTCAACACATACTCAGTCCAATAAAGCACTGTTTGTCTAGCGGTCATCGGACGATCACGGAAAAGCAATGAGAATGATTTCACTTTCTGTGTATATTTAGGATTTTCGAGAACTTCAACAATATTGTGATGGAAAGGTTCCTCCTCAAGTGTTAAAAGACTCATACTGAGTCCAAATCCATCTTGAACCATCTTTTCCGCATTACTGGGCTGATCACCAAATACGGGTAGCGAGAGCATTGGCTTCCCATGGAACGTAGACTCTGTTATTCCACCTCTGCCAGCATGATTGATAAAGAGCTTGATGTTTGGATGAGCCAAGATATCGTCTTGTGGCAACCATTTAGAATAGAGTATATTATCCGATTTACCAGGTGTCTTATCCAAATTCTCCCATTTCCAAATAACTCTTTGCTTCAGCTTTGAAAGAACATTGAACATTTTTTGAACAGTCTCAGGCTTTAGGTGAGATCCCTTAACGTTTGAACCCAAGCTTAGCAATATAGCGCCATGTGTTGCATTACTTATAAAGTTATTCAACTCCTTGGGCAAGGGATCGGGAGTATCTTTGATTTGAATGCCTCCCACCTCTATAGCCCCTGGTAAATTAGGTCGAATAGGTCCTTCGCTGATCGAATGCGAATTGAATAGTATAAGTGAAACATTCTTGTTAAGGTTTTCGTATTCTGGCATGCTGGAGTCGTTACCATATAGTTCTCTGCAAAAAAAACAATTGAAATGGTATTATTCATTCAAAATAATTTACTGTTGTTCATACTTGTACGCCCATGCATTGTCCCTCTCTACTGCATGTGTGAACATCCGGAGGGCCATGCTCAACAAACTATCATTTAATCTCTCTGAAAATGTTGCCGATTTTTTGGATGGAACATTTGTAATCACTTTGCCCAACATGCTCTCGAATATCTCCCATTGGAACATTGAGGTTGCTATTATCACAGGCACTTTAAGTTTCTGAGCAATACCAAGCTGAAAGTCGTTCATAAAGTAACCAAGCATAACTAGGTCAAACGTATTGTCCTTGTTTTCGTACAGATCAATAATACGCGGGTCCTTCATCACTTCGCGGTTTTTCTTAAACGCGAAAGATATTTGATCCCGCAAACGAAATAATGCTGTGGCCATATTCGAATTGTCTCTCGAAACCATGCTGGCAATGCTGGCATCTTGAGATTGCTCCTCCTTCTTGGTGAGTGGCACAGTTATGACATTCAAATTTTTGTGAGTAATATGCGGTGTCAGAGAAGTGATCACCGTCACATTGTGTCCATTCTCGGCCAACACTTTGGCCATTGACATTTCCACTATAAGATGTGAGGGAAATGCGCAGGTAAACACAGCAAGAATGTTTGCGCCCCGCGAGCCAGTGATTAGAAGAATTTTAAACAATAACACGAGTAGAGTTTTGAGTAACATGTTGACGGCTTGAAAGCGAAGCATTGACTAAAGAGAAACAACAGTGGTCCCAGTTACTTATGCTTCAAGCTGGGTTTCCGATAGCTGTTTCTAATGTTATCTTAAAA
This sequence comes from Scaptomyza pallida, assembly GCA_018152965.1. Taxonomy (NCBI): domain Eukaryota; kingdom Metazoa; phylum Arthropoda; class Insecta; order Diptera; family Drosophilidae; genus Scaptomyza; species Scaptomyza pallida. Next base: position 1,833,797 of record JAECXP010000116.1, on the reverse strand, counting down.
TTTTTCCACACTTCAACAGTTTTTATTCGTGATAAATGTTTTTGTCTGCAGTCAGTGACTTTCTATAATTCGATAGTTAGAAACCCGTTCTGATGGCCCTAAGAAGAAACATTCTTGTGATAGCTTGAAATAATATTTCCTACCTGTATTTACAAGAGAGCTCGCTCTGTTGCTGCACTTACCAGCAGAACCTGAAATATAGAACGTAAAATCAAATAAAAGAAAATAAAATAAAGTATTCAATAAATTATTATAATATTCAATGAATTTTTATTTAAATCCGCATTACTTTGTTTTAGGTTTTTTGGCCTTCTTAACAGGTTTCTCTTTCTTAGGATTACCCCTCAGTTTCTTAAATATACACGACAAAACTAGCTTACTAATATATAGGATAACAATTAAAACGCCTAAAAACAATGCATAAACATCTAAATTATTTGCAGCTATAAAGCCCATATGCACCAAGGGACTCTGCAAATGTGGAGCTCCATGATGTCTCAACACATACTCAGTCCAATAAAGCACTGTTTGTCTAGCAGTCATCGGACGATCACGGAACAGTAAAGAGAATGATTTCACTTTCTGGGTATATTGGGGATTTTCGAGAACTTCAACAATCTTTTCATAAAAGGGCTTTTCCTCCAGTGTTAAGAGACTCAAACTGAGTCCAAATCCATCTTGAACCATTTTATCCGCATTACTGGGCTGATCACCAAACACGGGTAACGAGAGCATTGGCTTCCCATGGAACGTAGACTCTGTGATCCCTCCTCTTCCAGCATGGTTGATAAAGAGCTTGATGTTAGGATGGGCCAAGATATCGTCCTGTGGCAACCATTTTGAGTAGAGTATATTATCCGATTTACCAGGTGTCTTATCCGTGTTCTCCCATTTCCAAATAACTCTTTGCTTCAGCTTTGAAAGAACATTGAACATCTTTTGAACAGTGTCTGGTTTCAAATGTGATCCCTGAACGTTGGAGCCTAAAGTTAACAGAATAGCGCCATGTGTTGCATTGCTTATGAAATCATTAATTTCTTTGGGCAAGGGATCGGGAGTGTCTTTGATTTGTATTCCTCCCACTTCAATTGCTCCCGGGAACGTGGGTCTAATGGGACCTTCGCTGAGTGCATGCGAGTTAAAGAAAACTAAAGACACATTTTTGTTTAGTTCATCGTATGCTGGCATATCGGGATCGTTGCCATAGAGTTCTCTGTAAAAGGTAAGCATTATTGATGTTTAAAATTCCAGTTAAAAACGTTGACTTACAGGTACATCTTTTCATTATCGCTCTCCATTAGGTTCATAAACAATCTAAAGGAAACGAGTGATATGTAGTTGATCAATCGTTGTGAGAATGTCATTGTTTGACCCTTTTCAACAGTTACAGCCATATTTGGCACATAGGCTTGTGTCGGTACAGCCCCCAACATGTTGTCATATATTTCCGATTGAAACATTGAGGTTGCTACAATCACTGGCACTTTGAGTTTCTTGGCAATGCCAATCTGGAAGGTGTTCATGAAGTATCCGACCATAACAAGATCAAACTTGTTATCCTTATTCTCGTAGAGATCAATGATGCGTGGATCTTTCATGACATCAAGGTTCTTGTTGAAGGCAAACGCCAGTTGTGCCCTCATGCGAAACAATGATGTAATTATATTCGAATTATCCCTCGAAACCATTTCCGAAAGACTTTTGTCTTGAAAGGCCTTTTCCTCAGCGGTAAGTGGCACCGTTATAACATGAAGATTCTTGTGAGACACATGCGGTTTCAGTGATGTGATCACCGTAACATTGTGTCCATTCTCGGCTAGAACTTTGGCCATTGATATTTCCACTATCAAATGCGAGGGAGCGGGGCAACTAAACATAGCGAGAATGTTTGCGCCCTGAGAGCCACCGATAAGTGCAATTCCCAAGAGAAACGATAAGAGTAGAACATGAGCGGACATGTTGACGGTTTGAAAATTCGACCAAGACTGTTCTAAAATAACATTTTGGCCTGCTTTAAATTGTGAGGGCTGGTCCCAAAATTTCCAACAAATATTTGGCTGATATTAAATACTAACAATGACTTTGTGTCTGGCTTTCAATATTGTTGAGTTAACGATGACCCATCAAAATCAAAAGCAGAATAATATGTTTGTGGCGATAAGAAAAGCAACTGTTTGACAACACGCAACTACTAAAGACGGACAGAATTAGTGATAAGTTTTCACTCACAAAAAAAAGCTGATAAGACATGGAAAATGTATTCATATCTTATTTAGTAAATTCTTTAGTCATTCTGACTAATGTAAGTGTTCAAACAAAAGAAAGTGTTGGATGAGGAGTTTCTAAGCCCATGTTTCCTAGAAATTTGTAGCTCAAAAATAAAAAAACAAATAAATAAAAATAAATATATCGTAAAAATTTAAAAAAAAATATTTTGTATAACTTATAGCGCACTTAGTTTCTTTATTAGTATAAATTATGTTCAAGCCAAATATGTTAGTTTATTAGTATAAATGATTTTCAAGCCAAAAATGTGACAAACTAAACGGATAAATTAATAAACTCATCTAAAACTTTTAAGAGGTAAGCAAACCATGACCTTGCTCAATACGTTATTTATTATAGCCTATAATTTCACCATAGGTTAAACGGTGTTGCGTTTGATCGTTGTATTATCAGTATCAGCTTTGCGATAAGCCTTATCAGTGTCAATATAAGGCGGTGCGAACTCTTGTTGCCAAACAGTGTTTGCTAAATATTTCAACAGCCGCCAGCAACATGGCAAGTGCCCCTAATCGATTTCTGGTGTTCGCCTTAGCTGCTGCTGTTCTTATCAGCGGCACCCAAAGCGCCAATATACTTGGTGTATTTACAAGTCTGAGTCCCTCGCATTTGATAATACACATGTCCATTGCAAAGGTGCTGGCTGAGAATGGACACAATGTAACGGTGGTAACAGTTCTGAATCCACCAGTTTCCCACAAGGCTATAAATATTGTGCAAGTTCCACTCTCCGAGGAGGATCATCAAACGATGAGCAAGACAATTGGAGAAATGGTTGGCAGAGATAACAGCAATTTGGTCATGTCCATGTTTCGAGTCATGGGACAAATGAAGTTTATGTTCGAGAAGATGAAGGAAGTTATGGTGGATCAGCGTGTGAAGGACTTATATGAGAACAAGGACAACAAGTTTGATCTGGCCATTATTGGTTTCTTCCTTAACAACTATCAGATTGGCATTGCCCATAAGCTAAAAGTGCCTGTTGTGATGGCTGCGTCGATGCCACCGAATGAATTATTCAACACCATGTTGGGTAATCCACAACTGAGCTCTCATGTGCCCTCAATGGATTTGTCGAATGAAAAAGGTCAGCCCATGACCTTTGTGCAGCGTGTGAAAAACTATCTAACTAGCAATGCAATTGAAATTTTCATTTGGCTTATGGACAGAACTAATGCCAATACATACAAGTAAGTTAATATGAATTCTTTTTGGTTGGGTATTTGACTATCAGTTTCTTACTTCAAACAGAGAAGTCTATGGCGATGATCCCAATATGCCCGCCTATGCAGATTTGCACAAGAATATTTCACTCGCTTTCTTTAGCTCGCATGCCCTGAGCGAGGGTCCCATTCGGCCCAATGTACCCGGTGTCATTGAGGTGGGTGGCATACAAGTCAAGGGCACTCCTGATCCCTTGCCCAAGGACATGGATACTTTTATAAGCAATGCTAAAGAGGGTGCCATTCTGTTGAGCTTGGGCTCGAATGTAAAAGGATCTCATCTTCAACCGAATACAGTTCAAAAGATGTTTAATGTTCTTTCGAAACTCAAGCAGAGAGTAGTTTGGAAATGGGAGGATCTGGATAAAACACCTGGTAAATCGGATAACATATTCTATTCCAAATGGTTGCCACAGGATGACGTTCTGGCACACCCGAACATCAAACTGTTCATCACACATGCCGGCAAAGGTGGCATCACAGAGGCCCAGTATCATGGAAAGCCAATGTTGGCTCTTCCAGTGTTTGGTGATCAGCCTGCCAATGCTGAGAAGATGGTTCGAGATGGCTTCGGACTCAGTTTGAGCTTACTCACACTTGAAGAGCAGCCTTTCCATGACAGAATTGTTGAAATTCTAAATAATCCTGAGTTCGCACAGAAGGTAAAAACATTCTCGACTTTGTACCGCGATCGTCCGATGTCCGCCCAGAAGAGTGTTCTCTATTGGACTGAGTATGTTCTGCGCTATCATGGAGCTCCGCACTTGCAGAGTCCCCTGATTCATATGAATTTCGTGTCATCCAACAATTTGGATGTTTACTGTTTGTTGCTTACCATCTTATTGCTGGCTCTTTACATAAGTAAAGTTGTATTGTGTTGTGTATGCAAAAAGTTAGTAGGTAAGAAGGTGCAGATAGCAAAGAAAGCGAAGAAAACCAAAAAGTCTTAAGTATAATTTTTTCATAATATATTGTAGTCATATTGCCATATGTACTGATATTCTGCTGTTATCAGTTGTTATTTTGTACTGATAATACAAAATATAAAAATAGTATAGACCACATTTATGTCTAAGTTAGTTATCTGATTGAATAAAGTAAGCTGATAATATTACATTTTATTGCATTTCAAAAGATATGAAAAGTTTTCCAAATACAAATATTGCACGATTGCATCAGTATTGTACAACACGGATTTTCTTTCGACTTTTTTCACACTAGCAAACATCTACCAATTTCCATACAAAAAGAGTGAAAACCATTGCTGCTTTTAGTGTATATTCACATATAAACTTATTGCTAATAGCTCTTGAATAGTTTTGCTAGCCAACTAGTGGGAACCAAAGTTCTCACTCTCGTTCCTGTTTCCGTTCCCATTCCCTTCTTAACTTCATCGCTTCGTGCTGAAAATACTTGGCAACTTTATTACATAAATTCACAAAATACTTTTGCACGTCGCAATGTTGTTATCTAGGTTTATATTTCGCATACACTTGAACGTTACAAAACTGAACGTTACAAAAAAAAAAACACACACACACACATATATATACATACAAAAACTGAAAATTCTTCAAACTATCCAACGAGCGCACTGAGAACAAAATAACATTTTGCAATAAGCAAATTTCAATTGAAATAGCAAACGGAAAAGGCATGCTGAAAACGCCCAAATCCCAAACACCCTTTCCCCCAAAAGAACCACACACACACATACCCAAACCCATGCACAACAAAATGGTCGGATGGAACGTAGACGCTTTCGAATACTTTTTTCACTTTGCTAACAGAACAAAAAAAAAAAAAAAAAAAAAAAACAAGAAGAAAACAAAGCAAGTACAAAATAACATTGAAAAGTATCTCAGAAATCTCAGTACAATTGTTTTATTTAGTAGCTGTTGTGTGCGCTTTTCTACATGTAAATGCCAATTGAACTGCTGGACTCCCAAAGAGATGGCAAAGAGTTGCAGACAGCGCCAGGACATAGAGTATTCGTAGATGACGGACTCTGACCCTGGCACTGCAGCATTTGCAGACAATATTGTAAAGCGCGTCAAATATTTTGTAATTAATGCTGAAATTGAATATAAAATTCTGCCATGTGCATTTCATCATACTTGCAATTCCCACACGTGCAATCATTTTTTATTAACTGCCAGGTGAGCAGGCAAAAACATAAAAAAATTTATAAAAATTTTGGTATAAAAACAAAACTCGTTTAAATATGTGATATATGAAAATACCACAAGCACTTGATTTTTTTAACATTTAGCAATGAAATGCCGTTCAAATATTTATAAATGGGAATACGATTTTCACATAGTTTGAATTTTCATGTCTAGCAATCGAAAGAGCTTTATAAAAAAATAATTAAAAAAGGAAATAATTTTCCGCTTAGTTGTAGTTAAAATCTGCAAAACAATTTGGATCAAAATAAAAGTAAAAACTTTAATGTTTATTGAAGTTATAAATGATTATATCTATTATCCATAGAGAAAAAAAATCTTTTAATAAAAAATTGTTTAATAAATTCAAGCCATATGTTGTCTAAATATTTATCCCATCTTTAATTTACTTAATTGCATAATGTTCCTCTTAGGGATCACCTCAACCATATGAATTCAATTCAACAAATTTGATTTGCAATCCGGTTTCTAACCAACCCCAACAAAATAGAACTAGTTTTTCCAATTTCTGGGCTGTTTACATTAAAACAGTTCCCATTAATGTGTTGCTGTTGGCAGTTTGTTTAATTAAATGTGGAACAACACAATGCCAAACACAAATGCTACCGATCCTCAGATCCTTTGGTAAACATTCAGAAAAAATAAAATAGAACGCATTTCCAATGAATACCTTTTCAAGTACTTTACGTGTCCCTAAAAAAACAGGAATCTCTGTTGAGTGGAAAGAAAAAATAGCTAGAAACTTGCCGCGTCATGAGCATTGTCAAATGAAAACATTTTACGCAGTAGTCGACGCATAATTCATAAAGCCGCAGGGGATACGCACGATCCCTGGCCATACCTCATACACATAGTTCCCATCGTGCAATCATTCCCATTCCCCCTGCACTCCTGTCCCAATGGCAGCATACAGTTCATGGTGCGTGTGATATGTGCTACCTACCCTAGAACCTCGACCTCAAGTGGCAATGGCATCATCTGATATGTCTCAATCAGCACTAGCACAAGAGTATACTTCCCTTCCTCCTTCTCTCGAGTCCAGTCGTTGCTCATGCAATTTGCACCCCGCACGTGTCCCACTGCCATTGCAATTACTTTTGGGTTGAGCATTTTAACGATGGGAAACTGCATTAACTGTGTTGTTGTTGTTGCTGCTGTTCGGTTTTTCATCGAATAAAAAAACTTTTTTCGCGCACTTTGCCCAAATTCAATTTCGATTGCGTGGGAAAATCGTTTGCTGCGGTTTGTCTGTCAAAAAATTTTCATTACGACTTCGTTGTTGTTTTCTTCTTCCTTTCCACTGTCTCTCTCTCTCTCTCTCTCTCTTCTCTCCCCTTCTCGCTCTCACTCTGTCAAAGATCATTTGGCTGCTGTTATTGTGGGCGTGGCAATTTTAAATTACTTTCATGTGCTTGCTCTGTTCGGTGAATTATTGCCAAAGCGAGAGATGTGGACACGTGCCCCAGCTGCAACTGTAGATTTGCATTGTTTGGCAGTTCCCCTCCCTCTGGCTATGGCTATGACACTCTTCTCCCTTTTTCAGCGTTGCATTTCATTTGTTTTGCTTTGGGGATGTGGTTGTTGCGGGAGGTAATTCAAATTTGTTGCTGCGTAAATTGAATTGCCGCGAAAGCTCATATACATTCCAATCAATTTGTTTGGCAAATGAATTATGTATTGCCAAATTTCACAAATTCTGTGTGTTTCTTCTTGATGCATTTTTGTGGCTCGTGGGACATGAATCAAATTCATTTTATTGGTTATGACCGTTTGCTGCACATATCAAATATTAATTATTTGTTAGAAAAGTATGCTTGAATTATAAATAATAAATTTTGAGCTGCTTTGGATATCTAAGATATATTAAAACTTACATCCATATTGATTTTGCTTATTTTTTTAACAAGTTATCAATATTTCAAATTTATCTCATTTGATTTTTAGTTTTCGAAAAAACTTATTCTATTTAATTTATTAAATTACATTTATTGCTAAACACATTGAAGTCCGACTTTCTAAAATAACAAAAAACCCATCGAACTCTTAACCATTTATAAAAAAAATAAAAAATTCAGCTGGTGTTTGATATTTATTTTGAGTGATTTTTGTTAAAGCTTCACTTTGCAAAGCTCTGTTTGGACAAGGGTCGAATAATTAAACATTACAGAAGTAGTATTTATTATTATTTTGCCAACACTTTGCCTGAGTGGGCTTTCAATAACACCATTCCCTCCGTCATTTTAAAAGCGGTTTAAAAACACCTTTCATACAAAAATATGTAGTTGGCCATTATTCAAAGGGCAAAAAAAAAATACTGTACAAATCTGCATGGCAAAAAGTGTTGTTGGCCAAATAAAATCAATAATCCTTAAAAATACAATACTTTACGCATAAATAGCTTCCGTTTTTTAATATGCTGCCCGTCCAAATGTTCAGCAACAAAAAAAAGATAACACGAATGAAAAGCGGACATGAAAAACGCGCAGGATTTGCGTTGCGCTGCGTTTCTTTTTTTTTTGTCGCACGCGCTCGCGCCAATTGTCGTTGTCGGTTGGACGCGACAACCAATTTGTAATCAAAGTAATTTTAATGCAAATTTTATATGTTGCTGCACGTAACTGCAGCTGTAGCCAGGACAGTGGGCGTACCCATGAATGGACAGCGCAGTTCGTAATACAAAAGCCGTAAATAAATACAAAAGTGACCCGAACGCGCAAAAAGGGTCGCGAAAAGAGAAAAAAAGCAGCCGGTGCTTAACAGGCGAGTGGCGAGTGGTATGGAACCCAAACACTGCGATGCGCCAGGGTTTGTTTATTTAAATGATTTTATGACTTTTCCGAAAACCAAATGGTGACAACTTGTGGCGCTAAAAGTTGAAAGTTTTGTGGCCAAACAAAACATAAAAAACGTAGGTATTTACAACGATCAAGTTGACTACAAATATACCCTCACTTAAAACTAAATTACTTTTTCAGAACTTTACTAAATAACTTTAAGAATCATTTACATTTGTTCCAAGCTAAATGTCACACTAAATATACCCAGACACCAGACATCGTAAAGAACAAAATGAAATGTTGCGCTCTTTAAAGTCTTTAACCAAAACAATAACAACAACAACAACAAACAGCACCTGTGGTCTTGTGGTCACAATCCAACAAAGAAGCCGTGGAAACTATAAAAAAACAACAAAAATGAAGAAGAATAAAAAACCCAACCTGGTCCATAATTTGAGAGAACAAATTTTGTTCGATACCATGGGTCGCATAAATTTTCCCATTGAGCAAACCCAAACCTCGAAAAGGTCACATTAGGCATCATTAGCCGAGTGGAATAAAGAAAAAGAGAATTGCGGTTAAGGTGCGGCCACCGACTCGGTAGTCAAGATAGGGGCCCACACACATGGCATACTACTCGTACATGGTTATGGATTGGAAATGGGAAAACGGCAACCGGTCAGAAGTCACATGTGCGGCTAAGACAAGGAAAAGGCACAAGAAAGGACAAGACTGCTTCAGGTAGTTGTAGCAGTGAGAGTTTTTCTTGAGAAATTGCTTTGAAGTAATTATGTAATTGACTTTCGGTTTGATGCCACAGGGGCGCCATCATCAGGCCAAGCCGCAAGGGTAGGGGTGCAAGAGGCAGCCGTGCATTCTACGGCTGTCATTTTTCAAAGCCCATTGTCCTTGCGGCCCGAAACTTATTTATTTCAGTTGTGTTGCCATCAATTGTCAGCTTCCGTTTTCATTTCTTGTTTGTGGCCCAGCAATTTTGCGCTGCCTTTTTTTGGTTTTTGCTATATACGTATTTATTTATTGCTCTGTTTCTTTCATTTCGTTTTATTTTGTGTGTGCGTGGCATATGTCGCAAATTATGACATTTTGGCGGCATTTTGATAGACAGTCGCCGCCGAGGAGCAAAAAGAAGCCTAACTTGACTTCCTGACTTTCTCACATCCCTCTTGTCAAGTGTCAGTTATCAAATAATTTTGATGCGAGGTCGCATTAGTTATTATTTAATGGTTCATTGCGTTATTCGTGTTTTCATGGCAGCTGCCTTCATTGTGACTACTGAGAAAAAGGACTAGAGAATTTCTCACCACTTGTTGTAAGCAAGGTGTTAAGGTTAGGAATCCTTCTTTTTGGAATAAAGAAATAATAATTTAAAATTAAATGTGTGTGTAAAATGTGGGAAAGAAGAATTATTTGAAGGTAACTAATTACTGCTGACCTTTTCATAAATGAAGTTTTATCACTAATTTTTTAATGAAAATTATTTAAAAAAATATTTTTTAATGAAAAACTTCTATAAAACATTGCTTCATTGTCATTTAAAAACATTGAAAATCTGAAAAATATATTTTTGTATATTTTCTTCTTCTTTAAAGTGGAACTCTACACGCCCACACGAAATGTCATCTCTTTAAACTTAAATCTTGAACATCCCAAGGCAACGGCTTTAACATTTAACTCGGAAAACAAAGAAATATGCAACTATGCTTCTCCCTCAACTGGTTGGTAAGTCGATACTTTTTGGCCTAACAGCAAAAGCAGAACAGAATGAAATCGATTTAAAACACATTTCGGCTGCATTTGCCCAGTTGTGCCTTGATGTGGCATTTAAATTTAAATCAAAAGCGACAAATGTCAAAAAGACTAACAACTACAAAAATAAAGAATGTTTGTTGTTGTTGTTGTTTGCTTTTCGAACTGTTATTTAATTATGCGCTAAGCTGTCAAGTGACATGGGTGAAACTGCAGCACCTTTCCTCTTTTCTTCACCCGCTCCCATTGCTTAACAACTCTTGTTACATTGAAATGAGCTGAGCCCAACACTTGCTAACGTCACCCCCGACAAACTGTCTGATTTAAACCAAAATCCGCTTGACATTGATGGCAACCAAATTGACATAGAAAATTTGTATTTTGTTGCATTCCCTGGGCTAAACACTTTAGATGATTTTTTTGTTAGTGTCTTGACAGCTTTTAATTGCTCGGCAAGCGATTTCCGCTAGCTGTCAAAATACTCAACTCGCTAAGTCCAAGGTGCAAAGAGGGGGGGAGGAAGAGATATGGGTCGACTACTGCACTTTCCAGTGAGCTAATTTGCAATTAGGCCACCCGAAAATGAAATCAATGCATTGCATGGCCTCAAGCGTTGTGGCTTAATTGAAAACGGCACAGGAGCAACTTTTAATGAAGCAGGCAGCCAAAGAACAAGAGTGAAATAAATAGGAAAAACATTTCAAAGCTTTATAACGAAACTAAGATACTCTCGATGTATATGAAATATATTCCAGATTTATTATATGCGTATTCAAGCTGTTGCAAGCTGCAAGAGCTAGTTGTTGGACTCAAAAGAGAATGCTAAGAGAATTGTTCTGAAAAGAAGACGCGAAAATGCAAAATGTACTTCATTTGTTTGGCAACTTGCAGAAGTCGAAAGTTTCTAGTTTTGTACTTAAATTTTTTGTGCATTGTTTAAGAACTCCACTCGAAGCTCTTGCTGGCAAAATTTAGGTTAAGTGAAAGTGCAATTTTGAGCAAAATAAAAGAACTTCTTTTTGTGTTGGTGCCGGGGTCAGTTGAGAGAAGTTTGGTGAACTGCGGCATTGAAGCGGCCATTAAAATGCCAAGTTGTTAACATGCCCACAACTAAAATGCCTAATGAGCCAATAAATTTGTCTGAAATGCCACGCAGAAGGGCTTGGACATATGCATTGGCCTGGCCCATTGGGCCATAAAAACACTTCCAAGTAGCTACAACTCTTCGCTTGCCTTATTTTTTTTTAAGAGATTCTCTCATTTTAATGGCGTTGCCACTAACAAATTTTGTTTTGGTTTTTAATTAAGGCGCAGCAACAACAGAAACCAACAAGAGAGATCTTTTGGATCAGTCAGTTGCATTGATCTTTTGTTTGTGCTGTGAGTTTTTTATGGTGGCATCTGCTCAGTTTTGTGGCTGCTGTTTGTTGATTGTTGATATACGAGGCAAGGGTTTCGTTGCCCATATTTTAAACGATGCCCCTCAGACATTAAATGTGAATCTTGCTGAAAATCGTGCTTACATTTGAAAAGGCAAGTTTAAGTTTGTATTGTAATATCATACACAAATTTTCAATATACATTGAGTTTGTTTTCAGCTAACGTTTTAAAAATTCAAAGTGTATATTTAAGTGAAAAACTAAACCTGAAATGCATTTCTTCTTCTTTGTTTATTTTGTAGTACATGTATTTAATATGTTGGATAATTCAATTCCCAAAGGGAGAAACACTGGCAATTGCACGTATGCTGATAACTTGAAACTCACCTTGATTTGCAAGGACAAGATAACCGAAGACTTCGCTTACCGATATAAGGATAATAGAGCTAAGCCGAGTGTTGAATATGCTCTGTGGGGCAACAAGGAAGGAAACAATTCAGTAATCATGGCCTCATTTGTACGATCGGCTCTTTTCGATTACGACATCATAAGGATTATATCATCAAACTTTACAATCATTGGCGAAAAGGATGGCAAAAACGAAACTGTCGACTTGAGCAATAAAAAAACACATGCACTGCTTTCGATACAAGCAACAATATGTAAGCGATCTTAAAAGTCTTTGCCTTGGCGAGGAATACAATTTAACTGCCGAACGGCCCAATTCGATCCTGCAATATAATGTTTAAGGTTGGTTAGTTAAACTTACGGTTAGTTTGACTAACCATGTTATGCAGTTCAAATTGAACAAATAACGTCGGCAAATGCACGAGAACTGCAATTCGTTGAAAACATTGCCAAGAAACGAACTGTGTTTCATATTCACATTTGCCACAGCTCAATTACACAGAGGAAAGAAAAGCAACATGGCAGCTGGCAGCTCTCAGCTTCTAGTTTTCAATCAACCGGGTGTCAGGAGCAGAAGTTGGACAAGTTAATGCTTCTGTGATCCTCAAAAGCATACACAGTAACAAAGAAAATTTGAGGTCTATTCATTTATCACTGTGAATTTCTAAACAAAAAGTTGTAAAGCGTTTGGTTTCAATTTTGTGTTAAATATAGAAATGCACATTTTCTATAAAATTGTGGGTTATTATGACAATCTTGCATTTGGAATATTCGAAGAAACTTTTCAAATTGTACGTACGCTGATAACTTAAAACTATTCTTGATTTGCATAGAAAAGATACCCAAAAACTTTGTAAGACGCTGTGTAAAAAAAAGAACTAAAGTGAACGATGAATATGCTCTGTGTGGCAGCAAGAAGGAAAATATTTCAGTGATCATGGCCTTATTGGCGAAAAAGATGGTAACAATAACACCGTTAACTTGAGGAAGAATGAAGCCCACAATCACTGCTATACATTTAAGCTGCAATACTTGAATGATCCTTAAAGTGATTTCTTTGGCGAGGAATACGAACGGACCAAATTCATTTTGCACTATATAACATATAATAAAAGCTTTAATGCTAGAAATCAAGAAACGAATTGTGTTTATTTTTCACATTTGTCCACAATTATAAGGTTAACATTGATTTTTCACTGTGTTGCTTCATTGTTGCCAACCATGCACTGCAATAACAACGGCAGTGAAGTCAATGTGAACATTTTGGACATGCTCGTTTGGGTGATTTGCAAATTAAATCCTGCCCCTCAGTCTCGCTTCGAGTTGTTGTTGTTGTTGGTCTTCAAAGCAAAAATCAAATGTCAGGCATAACAAGTCACGTGATGGATGCACTTCTTGTGTAGTTGGCGCCGTCGGGCGGCATTTGCCAAATGAATGAATGCATGAGCGCAACAAGGAAAAAGATGCCTGTGTGGCGAAAAAACAACACCTGTCCCCATACCCTGAATGAAATTGGCAGGAAATTCCTAAGAAAAGCTGTCAGTAAGCCACTGTCAAAAGTCGCTGCACTCCTCAACGGCCCTGCTCTGACCAGCTTCTTCTCTGTGTCAATGGCGTAATTGATTTTGGCGATAATTGATTTGATTTTGCGACGAGAGAATGAGAAAAACGCTGATATTTCAGTGTGCGCTCATAAACGTGGCACATCAGCAGCGAGAGAAAGAGGGAGATAGATTGAGAAGAGGACAATGCAAGAAACCCAGAAACTTACAAGCAGAGTGTTGGGACCATCATTGTCGCTTTATGGTCGAGAGTTATTGCAGCGAGTGAAAATGAAAAGTCAGCCAACAAATTGGGTCAACGCCATGAAACTTGACACACAAAAGGGTGTGTCGGGTGGAGGGGGGGGCATGTGGCAGAAGTAGTCCGACGGGGAGGCAGCAACTTTTACAGCTTGCCAATTTTTGCCATGTTGCCAAGTTGCAACTTGCAGCAAGTCGCATCAATGACAGCAAATGCAGAATCAACCTTCTCTCGCACTCTCTTCCCTCTACTGAGTATTCTCGTTTTTGTTCGCTGCTCTGTAATTGTTTTAAATTAATTTCTCAAATGCGAAACTTTTAATTGTTATCGAAACGAGAATTCAATGCGCATTGCATTGCAGATAGCATACAAAAGGAGTGTTGGTGGTGGGGAGAGAGGGTGTTGAGCTTTGCAAGACAAGAGGAAAATGGCCCGCTAGCTAATTGAAAACTTGAACTTTCCAAATGAATGAAATGATTGTAGTAAAAAGTCATAATTAGAAATCATTGCATAAACTTTGCGACCTACTCGCAATTAGAAAGATTTAAGATAAGAGTTTCACACTATTTTTCCAATCTAATATCTTAACATATCCAAGCAATACTCTTGCTTTAAGGTTGAATATATAAGTTATTCTTGTCTTAGCTCAAGCTTTAACTTCCACTTGACTGGCCCAAAGCATTTTCAATTCCACAACACTGTTGCATATTTTTGCTCCACATTTCTGTGCTATGCAAACTTCAAAACTTCTGTCATGACCATAAGATTCGTTTCGATTACAAATCGCTAGACGTGACTGGCATTCTGACTGGCAGGACACGGACAGACGCACTTCATCTGCTGCCCGCCCAAGGGCAGAAGAGTAGAAAGAAAAGAAACGTATTTGAGATTTGCATTTCAATTTCGCGCGCGCGGCGACATTTTTTGTAATAGCGTTGCCCTCCGTTTTAGATTCACCAGATAGATATTCAGATATTTCGACTGCTTTCACGTTCAGCAAATCATTTTCAATTGACTGCGAGACAATAGTTTTCTTCTCTCTCTCCGTCATCCTCAGTTCGTTTCTCTGGTTTATTTTAATTAAATGAATTTAACTCAATTTTCAGGGTGTTAATTTGGTAAAATAAAGTTAAGCTAAGTTATTTATGTACTAATATATATAGAAAGTGTAAGCTCAACTTAAATCTTACAAATAACTAAATCAGTTTATTTTTTCTGATTTTTCCCATTGCCACACCTTTTAATTGCTGACAATTGTTCTAAACTGTCCACTTTGCGAATGTTTCTTAAGAAGTCGCCCCCTCTTTCCCTTCTTGGGCTTCATCGTTAAGTCCACTTTTCAGCTTATTAACTGCCACAGCGCTTCCCGTTTGCACTCAATTAAAATTGGCATAGAAATTGTGAGCTTTACATTTCGTGAGCTTCATCTTTCTCCTTGAAAATCCTGACAGTTGTGCAGTTAAACTGTTTCTTTCTCTTTCTAGCTGTCTTTCTTTGGCTCATTCTTCATCATCTTGTACTTATTTCTATTCCCTTCGTCCCTTTTCAGCTGCTCAACTGTTATACAATTTGTGTTCATTCATTGCTCGCGGCTTGAGCCTAAAAATGGCTTCCTCTTTTCGGAGCAGAACTTTTAGCTAATTTTATGGAATTGTTTGGCCAGCACTGGGAATAGAGCGATGGAAGGGGGAGGCTTAAGGTGGTTTGCTGGATTCGTGGGGATTTCGAAATGGGAAGACGGGCCACAACATAAAGCGGGACAGGCAGCAGCTGCAACTGCAACTTTTACACATTCTATGCAATTTGGCGTAGCTCACATTTCATCCTTCGCCTCGTCCTCCTCCGTTCCACAATCCACCAAAAAAACCCACCCACCGAGCATCCCACTCTATTCGCTTTGCATTCATATTTAAAGCACTGCCAAAAGAAGAGAAAGAGGAATGAGAAACGGTTTCCCATTCAGCGCCGCTTTTGAAAACGTAAAATTTCTAATTTTATTTGCCCAGGCACTGTACAAAAGCATCCTGGCGTGCGCTTATTATCCTGTGCGTGAGCTCTATGCTCTATCCCCTCCACCCACAGCACCCCTCTACCAACACCCAGTGCCCTCGGCAACTGCCCAGCTGGGCCATTGTTCGGGTCTCGGACACAGTGGGCCCCGCTGCTGGGCATTGCTTTTAATGCCTATTAAGCCTAGCAATTAGTGAAGTATTGGTTTTTGAATGGTTGTACACTATGGACAGAGGCATGAGGCGGGCTTGGGGGTGGGCGTATAGTTTGATTTATAGTCGAGAATTATTGGGAACTAAACAAAACAATAATGAAAGAAAAAAACAAAGGAAGAAAGCAATACGTCTAAACGGCTCTTTAAAATGCGGCGAACAATTCCTGCATAATCGTAAAATGGAACATAGAAAAGCTAAGAAAACATGATGAAAAGGAGAAGGAGAGAGTCATATCAATCGAAAGGAAATTCAAGAAAGAAGTGTTAGATTGCATTCATAAAAATATATGAAGAAACATTAAGAATATTTGGAAGAAAATAAATTTTTAAAGGAACAATTGCATTTCGTTTCGGTTTCGATTGCCAACGCTTCGTCAAAATAAGTCAGATTTTGAAATGTAATAGTATAACACTATACGTCAAAATACAGTTATACGTCAAAGTCTTGCTGAAACCTCTGCAATAATAAATAATAATGTATTTAAATCTAGAAATTTGAATTTTACTCGATATCTATGCCAAACAGAACTTTTGATTGGCATAAATCCGTCAAAATAGATTCGATTTTCAAATGCCTTGGTTTGAGCAATATAATAATACATACTGCATTTGAGTTTAGGAATGCCATTCGAAATCGATTTTCATGCTAAACTTTTATGACCAAGGTATAGAAAGCAATTCTTCCAAGCCCCTTTAGATATGAACTTACTTTTTGAAGCTAAATATTCGTGGACTTACAAGTAGCAAGTACAGTTGATGCCAACAAAAGGGAACAAGTTGGATTGTTTTTGTTGCAACTGAATTTTCGGCATATCGCATACAGTGGAGGCCACAAGCAAGAGGGCCAACAAAAACCACGATACGCACTTGACTGCTACGGGTGCAGTCGAGCCTTCTGGGGCATGGGGCACTGCATCAAAGCGACCACAGTGGCGGCAGCAACGCAGAGCGAGAGGCAATGGCAGTGGCAGTGGCGGTGGCAACAGCAGCAGCAGCAGCAGAGAGTCACGCACGCTGCTTATTAAGTTTGTTTATTTTTTGATTAAGCGAATTTACGGGTGCGCACAGTGAAGCCCGACGAGAAGGACAGCTGTAGCCAAAACCGTAGAGCCACGTGCAGACACAAACTGTAAAGTATTTTTTTTGAAAAAAAAAAAAAAATGTAGGAAATCCTCGAGCTGTGCACGCTTGAAAAATGATTTTTGGCAATTAGCAGAGGCAGGCGGCCAAGCGACTGGCGATAGAATGAAAAATGCAAAAATAAAAAAAATAAAAATAAATATTTCTCTTGCCTTCCTGCATTTTCTTGTTGGACACGCGCGCGGTTTATTATCCTGACGCTGGGCTTGCAACCTGAGGGATTCGTGTATAATACATTTCGGCATTGCATATTTCTTGCCTCTGCCACTCGGCGCTCAACTTTTTGCCGCGTGCTGGTGCGTGCGTCCACGCCCACCACGCCCACTTACACCACCCGAGCTGCATAATAATGTTATTAAATTAAATATTTGCTTTAGGGTATAAAATTTCATAATTTAATTAATTTTTTTTGCTTCTTTCGCTTATGCATCGGCGACGTCTTGAAAAAATATTGAATTTTACGCTTGTTGTTTGATAAATGATTACCATGACTGCGATTTTAGGGTTGGGCGGAGGGTGAAGTTGGGCTTGCGTTTGGGTTGACAGGGCTTTGTGAGTGAGAGGAGTGGGTGTGGAAGGTGAGCACCAGTTGATGATTGTAGCAAGTGCTCGCTTGCTTGCCATACCTTGCCAGAGGGTTGGAGTTTTGGCGTCGGTGGTGAAATTAAGGAGCACAGCTGGCATTGACTTACTGGCGGTGAGAGAAATATGGAACAGCAGTTGCCCAAACCTTAAAAGAAACTACTACGAACAATTTGCTCGAATTCTTAGACTAAAGAAACCCCAAACATATAAGTCTGGGTTATTCTTTTGCTCTTTTTGACACCTGAGATTCCTTTTCTTGTTTTTGACTCTCATTCAGCTGCCTGATTAACTTGTAAGATGGAATGAGCTACTTATACCTAAGCCTCTTTCCTTCAAGTGTTTCTTTTTTTCAAGCTGTATGAAACCCTGTCACATTCTGACATTAACTCGTCAAGCCAATAACAATGCTTCTTGCATTCCTTTCATTCTACTCAATCGCCTTTCGTAATCTTTTCAAAGATCTCTCACTCACACAAGCTGATCCGTTTTAAGCTGTTTGGGATACACTTTGACGTTTTTGGCAACGACTGAAAAACCCCAGGCCGATGCGTAGCTGATTTAACAGCTAAATGCAAATCACATGCAATTAGCACCCAGAGTTGCATTCAAGCCAATTAGTACTGCCAGCCAGGCAGGAGGTCTACTCACAAAAAAAAAAAAAAAAAGGCAGTCGAAATCATGGATAAAAGAGACGTAGGACCTTTTAGCTGCTGCTGATGTTGCTGCTGCTGCCGTTTGCTTGTGCAGCAAATGTAAACCATTGCAAATCCTATAAAGAAACCAACGCCGACTGCGACTGCAGCCAATTTCCGTTTGACGTTGCAAAATGTGTCAACTTTGGCAGGATTACAAAACGCATACACACACGCTCATACACTCGTCACACATGAATCCTGCCCCTTTATTAGTTATCCCACCTACCAGCTGCCTCCCGCTTGCTCTCTCTTTCCCTTAAATCCCACTGCTGCATGCCGGAAATTTTTCAACGCATATGCCAATTTTGCTGTCAAGTTTTGTGTGTGCAACTTGTCGATTCTTTGACTAGCTACTTTGATTGCCACGCCCCATACCGTCACCCTACCAATACCAAACCCCCAACGCCCAACAGCTGGTGCCAAAGTCCCCCCGTTTTAAAGGGTTAATTGCAATTTGATTGTGGGAACTGTCGGCCTGTTGGTGTTTTAATTTCTAATATTTAACCGAAGGTGTATTTTTTATTTAATGGAGGAAACGCTGGTCTGAATTATAGTTATTGGCAGTAGCTGTAGACAGTTAATGGAACCCTTTTATGTGGTTACCAACTGCAAGTCATAATAATTGCTCGTTGCTGCAGTTATAAAGCAATTAATGTGTCAGCTAATGAGTGGTTAATAAAGTGATAGATAAGATTTGTTTGGTTTAATATAAAGCTAATAAGCAAATGTTAGTACAATATATTTATGATATTGTGAGAGATAAGATTTATATTTAAATGTTGTACTTTACGGTATTAAATAGATAAAATTTAGTTACAAAAGAATCAATTTGATAAAGAAATTTATTTTCTTATAGCAATAAAAAGCTCTGAATTAAAATTAATCAACAGTTTCGATTGTTTACTCTTTCCTCTGAACGAAAATTCTTGAGATTAGAGCTTAACCTAATGAACTGCCGTTTTATTTTCTTATCCAATGTATATATATTGCCTCATTGGCTATTTTATCAACACTTCAATCAACAGACTTTAACAATTCAACACACAAATTAAGACACTAAAAAGCGCTTTATAAACAACAATGTCTGCCCTCCACATGCCCCATCCCCCTCCCCCAGCCATCTCAAGCTTGTTTCAATAATTTATTGTTGGTCTGCGTCGCCATTGTTAGGGGCGCAGGCAAAGTGTTAGATTCATAAATCAATTCAAATAGTCTGATTATGCTTGGGAATAAAGAAATAATAATAATATGGCAAGTATGGCAACTAAGCATCTCCAATACTTAAAACTATTTATTAATGCATCTAGCTCAATATTTATGTAGCATTAAGAAAATTTACAACACAGCTGCAACAAACCCGAACACAAAGCCAAATAAATCAATGTAATTTCTTGTTTTAATTGTGCGACAGGTTAAATATGTTGCGGTGGGAACACACTAGAAATGTTGATTGCTGGAGCAGGGGTTTGGGTTAGCGGGGTCAAGGCATCTAGCTGGTAACATAGAAAATGCATTAAGTAATACCGCTGGCCATGTCCAATGTCGATTTCGATGTTGTCTCTGTTGATGTTGTATGTATGTAGATGTCATTCTGTATTCTAGCCGTAATGCATATTTTAGTTTATGCCCGACAATTTTATAGTGCTTTGTTTCATTTGGCAGTTAACAAAGTTAACCAAAAAAAGACAGGTAAATGAAATGTGAAAACGAAATGCTCATAATACCATTGTGGTTGTACCTATAAAAAAAAAACTACTAGAGAGTTGGGCTTTGGAAATAGGAGACTACCTGATACACTATGGATTGTTGTAAGGATTGCAAGGACTTGTTTGTTTAAAAATCATATACTTCTAAAAAATACTCTTAATAAGCTTTTAAAAAATTTATATTCACTTTGTAAACTCTCTTTTCTAAGATAGAAAGGGCATTTTATCAGTTTATCTTTGTTGAGTTTCTAACGTTCTTTCATTTTCATTTTCAGTGGCAGTTATATTCTGTTATTGTGCAATCACATTTTTTTCTTCCGATGTTCCATGCTCAAAATTTATGACACACGCTAGCAATTTGTGTGTGTTCGGTGTGTGTGTGTGTGTGTGTGTGTGTTGTGTGTGTGTAGCAGCAACAACAAGAGTTACAACTAGAAATTTGTTACTATCGCGTGGCAGCAGCAACAGCAGCAGCAGCAACATCCATTGCAACTGCAACGCTTCCTCCCTTTATCGGTGGTGTATATGCCCGTGACGATGTATCTGCGGATAGTGCGGGGTGACGACTAGACACCGAGCATTATTAAAAGGTAAATATTGCCCGAACAAACAATAAAAAAAAACCAAATCCAAATCACACACTAGAAAAAAATGTTCGACAACGGAACACAATTTTTATGCGTTTTTTTTCATAGTTTTTTTTTTTTGTGATTTTGGCATACGACGATTTTTTAGATTTTTGTGAGATTTACGAGACAGTTGAGGGGCAACACATAAATTCCAGTGAACCATAACACACACACACACACACACTAGCTCGAGATTGTTGTTGTTGGTGTTGTGGCATTCTCAAGTGCATTTAATTAGAGCGTCGTCTTTCTTTCCTATGCATTTTACTATGGAAAAAGAGAGAGAGAGAGCGATGGAAAGAGGGCATTTTTTTTCATCTTGTTGTTGCTGTTGTTTGGCATATTTTCCATGTCTCCAATTAAAATGAATGCGTTCATTGATCCGCCTTCGGGGTCGTGCCAAGGGGGGGCGCTGAGGCATCCACTCCAATGTTTGGGGCTGTTGCTTATCGGGCGCTATAAATCTTGATACGCTGTCATGTTCTGTCTAATTAGCAATATGTCAATAAACTTAATTTAATTTTTTTTTCTTCTTCTCTGTTGGCCATGCCTTACTTCTCGCTCTTAGTCCGCTAGTCTATGCGTGTGTGTGTGTTTGTGTGTGGCATGCAAGTTGCAAGGGAGTATAAATACTTTAAATTTCGTTGTTGGTTTTGTTGTTGCGGTCGCATTTATTGAATTGTTGCATTCACTCTGGCATTTACGTGGAATTTAATCTGGTATGTTTTTCCTCTTTGGACACATACATTTTTTGTTCGAATTGTTTGTTTTCAATTCAAATTTTTATTTGTTTGTTGAACAAAAAAAAGCCCAGTTTTGATTTGTTCACTTGTGGAGGATATGGTGAATATTATGTACAAGGGTTTGGGCTAAAGACAAATAATGGAACTATTCGAATGGAATGTATAAGCTTGTTTGACAAATTGTTGTAAAGTATGCAAAGAGTACAAAAACAAATTGGTGTGGCAATCATTGTTTTGATTGATAGCAAACAATTTATGTTTTGCATATTTTGACACATTGCGGATTAAAATATGTGTAGGAAAATTGTAAAATGAAAACAGTCTAACAAATCAGATTAAACAATAAAATTCAATTTCTTTAAATAAGTTGTATTATTTATTTCAAATTTTAAACACAATTATAATTATTCAATTGCTTAACTAAAATGAATTTTAAGGTGAAACTAATATACACTTAAGCCTACTAAGATTCAATAGCAAAACGAAGCATATTTTGCAACTGTTGAGATTAAACTAAGTTTACGCACGCACAAATTATATATTCGTATAACAACAACAACAACAACAACAACAAACTATCCACATATCCACCCTAAAACTCTAATTTCTGTATTTGTGTGCAGTTGAGTGTGTGTGTTCGTGTGTGGCTGAAATGAAAATCCGAAAAACCTCTGAATGCCATCAAAATGCATCATCAAATTGCGGCAGTTTGCACCTTTTATATAATTTCCTTTAATCAATTATGTGTAACGGCAGCTACAACAATAACAGCAACAACATTAGCAATAACAACATTCGATTCGACAACAACTGCCTGGCAATAATAATGGCAAATTCGACAAATTTACGGCTCGAAATGCGCGTCGCCTGTCAACATGTTGAAAATAAATTACAAAACATTATTAGCATAGCCAGCAGGGATGATCGATGGGCGGTGTCTGCCTCTCGAAGTGCAGGGCGTGGCGTCCCACCCATGTCCAAATCAAATAAATTATCGAAAAACAAGTTGGAATGCCAAATATTTAGCAAGCTGCCCAACTATAAGATGACCTGTGCAATAACTAATCGTTTGAAGATAGAGAACGAAACATATCGTATTCCCGATAAGAATCATTGTCGAAATCATTACAGAATAACATTAAATACCTTTCTTCTTAATGATATCTAAAGGCTTATTTATGGCATCGACATACCCCGTTAAAACTCTTTCAGAGTATATAAATTGACCACACAAATTGTAAAATAGAGACAGAGGACACTGGCAGTACACAAGAGCTAGCCAGAGCGAGTTTGTGTCAAACATAGAGCGAGAGAGATAGAGAGAGAGAACAGAATGAGTGAGAACGTATGTCATGTTATCAAATTTATTGTTTTGGTTTGGGGGGATTTTTGGCGTTTTTGGCATTCGAATGTGAGATAGATCAATGTTTGACCTGGAGACGGCTTCCGTTGACAAGCAAACAAACTTGCTTCTATTTAATTAAAGTCGATGTGAATGCATTAAAAGTGCCATGTTTAATCATTGTTTGATAATTTGTCAAGCCTCAGAGAATTGGTCGACCGTAAATGAAAATGAAAATTAATTGATAAACGCTGATAAATACGTTTAATTTGCAACCAAAAATCACATTAATTGCATTACACACACACACACACACACACACATACACAACAAACACACATCACGTAGATCAAAAGGCAAAAAACTCCGCAGCTAATGGTCAACCATGAGCCACAGCCAGAGATGGAGTGGAGGACCAGCAGTAGCAGCAGCAGCAGCAGTGGTACCAGCAAAAACCATCAGACAGACAACAGTGACAGCAACCACCAGTCAACAGCAGGCGGGCAAGCAGGCAGGCAGGGCGGGCGGGACAAGGAACACACATACACAGGTATCCTTCATATTGTGCACAATTAGTGACACAGCAAGAGACCCAAGTGGACAATACAACACAGCGAGATATTTGCCTCAGGTTGTTCTGAGGGGTTTAACCATTGACCAGATATCTATCTCCACTCCTCATCTCTCTGTCTCTATGCTGTTGTTGTCAACAATATGCGAAATTAAAGCCTGACAAACTCTCCAGCACAACACAGTGTGGATGTTGTATGCTTGTAGTTTGATGGGTTTTGCTTCTCGATTGGCACACATCTGCGCAAATCGAATTAATGTTCACGCATGATTTGCAACTGTCTTCCAGTGGGTGGATGAATGAATTCTATGCTGCTGCTTAGTAACGCCAGCAGATGAAGTGTACAAAAATTAATTAAACAGCTTGTTAGGCGTTGAGGAACAAGGCTTAAGTAGCTAAAATTACAAATCAAGCGATGGACAATCACAATACAGGAAAGACATAATATGTATTGTTAAGCAAACAGCTTTAAGTCAATATATTTTCTGCTTCTTTTAATTCACAACAAAATTTCCATCTCGGAAATAACAAAAACATATATTAAATAGTTTCTCATAGTGTTAATCACATTCTTATAGCTTCAATAAGACAAACAAATGACAACTGCTTTAATATTTGAATACAAACAAACCGAAAACAATGCAATGTCAATAAAAACTATTGTTTCGAATGTCTTCGTTAATCGTTCACGAAGAATATTTGGCAAAAACAATTCGCAAACAGCTGCGCAAATTTTGCCAAAACTTGAGCTATAAAAACCGCACAGCTTGATCAAAATGTATCATTCAATTAGAAGATGAGAACCAACATAATAATACTTAGTGCTGCCTTTTTAGCGATTCTTATTGCTTATCTGCCCCGGACTGAGGCAGTTACCTGTGCAGTGGAGCCCGATAATATTGATTGCATTGATTGTACCGATCCTTTAAATGTTGATGATCCTGAATGCATCGCTGAAGTTGAGGTAACAACGACAACAACAAGGACAACGACAACACTGGCACCTGTAGTTGAAACAACCACAAGGAGAAGAAGGCCTGGCTGGGGCCCAGGACGTAGACCCTGGCGTCGACCCAATCGCGGACCAAGAACACTCTTAGGAGCCATCATTGAAAAGAAGATCAATATCTTGAATGGCATGCGACGATTCTAGGCAATTAAGAATGGTTAATAATGTAGATAAAGTATAATATATAGAAGTTTTTAAATTAAAACACAACACATCATCAATATCATAAACTATAATACTTTCATTTGATCAGTGATATTACAGATAAAGTATTATGTCCACACCTTTCTAAACTCCAAATTCCTGTCACCTTTTGGCACGGATCATTTTATTGATATAGTAAATAAGATTGATAGAACTGTCAGCAATTAGGCCCTAAATGTAATATACCCTACATATTGCCCACATGTGGCATAGTATTTATTAATAGTGCAGCTGCCAACCCTTTTTATTTCGCCAACTGTTTGTCGTCACAAATTGTTCCTTTTCTCTACTATTCTCCTTCCTTCACACATTTACTCTTTCACATCTGCGTTTAATGCACTCTTGTCTAGCCAGGGGAGTTGGGTGTGTGTTTGCCTGGGCGAAATATGCCAAACAAAAGCCACAGAGGGAACGATTTTTGCCTCCTAGATTGAGTCAGTTATCAAATGGCGCCAACTGCTGCTTGCCAGCTTGCCTGCCTGCCTAACTCTGATCCTAACTGGCAAGCTCACTAATTTTAAGCTCTAACTCAAACCAGCCAAGCACACAACCCACAATGCCAATGCCAATGCCAAAGCGCTTCGCCAATTTTCCATTGCGTGTCGCGTCTGCCAAAGTCAGTTGTTGTTGCTGTTCCTGTTGCTGTTGCCGTTGTCTCTGGCTTTTCAGAGTCATTGCCAATATGTCGAGCTGCTTTTGCTGTTGCTGCTGCTGCTGATAATTAATATTTTATGCACACGTCTGCGTTGATTTCTATCTTTATTGTTGTTTGTCTGCCACCGTCGCTGTCTCTTTCGTCCTTTTACAGCTGCTGCTGCTGCTTTATCCTGGCTTTGGCTTTGGCTTTTTTTTGCGCTATTGTTTGCCCAGTGGCAACGCCTTTCAATGGCTTTTCATTTGGAAAATGTCTGCACGATGTGCGGCGCTGCGGTTCATTACACTTTCTGTTTAGCCACACCACCCCCCCGCCTCAGTCTGGGTTATTAAAAGTCTATTAAAAATTCACGTTCAATGGGTTCACTTCTTTTTCTTCTTCGGCTACAATTTTTTGCTCACTTTATAGTCTATCGACTGGCCCCATATTTGCCATAAATTAAGTGGAAAATGTTGCCACACACATTATGAGTTGTGCATTGTGTTTACGGTTAAAAGATTTCGCATTATTATTTTTTATCACACCCGGCAAATTTGTTTGGCTTTCGGCTCCGAATGTTTGCCACTTCCTTTCACTTCACGTTTGGGGCATGCCTTATCTGCACTTTCCAACCCGGAAATACATATTCTCGCTGTCTCTCCCTTTTGCGTAGTTTCGATTTTCGTTGTTTCAATTTGCATTTTTTATGTCACTTTTCCATTTAAACAAGCACTCGCTCACCTCGGCTGACATTAATCAGGCCCGTTCTTTTACTCGAAACGTTTCCTTGTCCTAAGTATCTCTTGTACTGCATGCACTTTTCATTTTCTTTGACTTTTGCCTGTCAATGTGGTCTAAGTGTCATGAGTGTTTTTGGGTTGTTGAATGAATGCTTGATTGACAGCTGATGGCATTGTTTGAGGCATAAGCTAAAGTAATCTGAGCATACATAAAGATATATTCTTAAAACTAAAAAGTTTAAATGTTTTATTTCTTTAAAGTCATAATTTATGCTGTTCAGTATATAAGTTTTAATATATATTGATAGGTTTATTTATAAAGCATAAGTTTCTTTGGTTCTGGAGTCTTGAGATGACATAAATATTTATATGTTCTTTATAATTTTACCCAAGTATTTCCTGCTTCAATATCATTTTTTACTTATTGTCTAAACGCTTGTTAAACCAAGGACAGCAATTAGTTAAATACCTTTCCTGCATATCAATCAATTTTCCTCGGAAACTATTTGGAGCTTGTTTTGAGTGACAAAGTCAAAATATATCAGTTTTGAAAAAGTAGGAAGATCCCTGCTTAAACATTTGACTTGAAGATTCTTTTAGTCCACATCTGCTGCATTAGGTTGCCATGCATCATTTTGTAGTTGTTGCTGCTGCCTTGTTGTTATTCCCTTTGGGGAAATCAAACATTACTTTCCAGCTACAACTTCGCCTCCCTTTGCTCCACACTAAATGTCGTTTAATTGCGCTTGATTCTAGGCACGCAAAATGTAGCTGGAAAGAATGAGAACATTGCATGTGTGGCGACAGTTTTCGTAGAAAAGAAAAACCCAGAAGTCAGAAATGTTTCAATAGTTGAATACTTAAATACGCCTCATGTCTCTCTATCGTCTAGTTACTTATTGATAGCCTCGAGTTGATGTTGGAGTTTGTTTTCTCTCTCTTTTCTGAAACGCGGCTCGAATTCAAATGGCTTGCATTAAATTTTAATTATAGATGTTTTGTTATTTGGCTTTTGTTTCATTTAGGGAGCTGACAAAACAAAGTCAGTTTTAAAGTTTCATATTTCATGAGGCATGGTTCTCTCCACCACATATTTATATTGTATATGTAGTATATTCCTTTGTCCACAAAGCGTTTTTAATTGTTTTAGTGTACTTTACATTAGCTGACAAATTGAACAATGACTTTGTACTGCGTAAAGGGGTACGCTGCGTGTGAAAATTAATGTTAATTGACATTTTATTGATTCTCTGATCAATTTGTGTTCGAGGGAACATTGCCATATGTTGAACTGAACTGAGCTCAAGTTGGGTTTCCTGAATTCTCGGGAACAAGAAGAAAACCACTTGAAGGCGACATAGGCTACTGTCGGCTGATGTGAAATATGGCACCCAAACTAACAAAGGCCCAATCCACTTGAGTTCATGAATTTTTAATGCCCAAACGCAGACTCGAGACTCGAAAGGTCCTGTCGGTCCGACGAGTCCTGGCACAGCGATAATAATGACAATGATTAGTGTTAAATGCGCTGCGTGCGCCATTTTCTCTCGCTGTCTCGCTGGCACAAGAAGAAAAATATGTTTTCTTAATAGTTTTCAAGGCCCCCAGCGGCTGGGTTGACTGTAGGCTGGCGCCTAATATGTCCTTTGCTTTTGTTTTTGTCAACGCTGCATAATTAGACGACTGTCCCAACTCTGACTCCTTCTCCTCTGCCCCCTCCTCTATTTTGTGTGTGTGTTTGTGTGTGGACATTTTTGGGTTATTTATTTTGGGCCACGCACTGCGGTAAATTGTTGTACATATTCCTTTAGATATATAGACACGAACACGGGTTGAAGGATGGCGTGTGTCCCGCTGATAGTAATGATAATGGTAATGGTTAATGGTAATGGGTCTTGGCCGCCGCCGCTTATCAGCTGTGTTTGTTTTAGCAACATGTGCGTTGAAGTTCAGATAAAATATGACACTAATGTTGCCAGAGGCTCTGTTAAATATTCATATGCATGTGTATATAGATCGTCAGATAAGGAAATTACTTAGTTTTGTGTATTATTTCCTGTCGGGTTGAGCGATAAAAGAAAAGTGTTTGTTGGGAGCAAAATGATTTAGTTTGGTTTTTACTTGATTATTTCTAGATTTACAGATTTTTGTACTTTAAAAGATCAATTTCAATATTTAGTTTGGTTTTTACTTGATTATTTCTAGATTTCTAGATTTTTGTACTTAAAAAGATCACTATCAATATTACGACTTTCTCTTTGTGTTATCTTCACTGTACTTTGGCTTCAACTTTTGCTAATTTGCTTCTGCATTTGACTTTGCTATCTGCGTTTAGCAATCGCCGCGTTCCTGTTGAACTTTGTTTATCAATTGGCAGGCAAAAACCTTTCCTTTTTTTTGGCGTTTAAGCTGCCTTTTGTTATGATGGGCAACTCTTAGATGATATGTACACTTCATTAAGTTGGCCACAACAGTAGAGTTGGTGGTGGTCACCACTTCAAAAGCCTCAACCACAAAACCATTCATACCGTCGGCCACTTTCCTGCTGACCAGCTTTCACTTTATTTCGTAGATGCCCGCACCTTGACAACAAAAGACCGCTTTGAAGATGAACGAACAACAACAAACCAATCAGCGAAGCTCTTGACAAAAACACAATGAATTTCTAGAGGATGTGGAGCGTTGGGTCAAAGAGTTAGGGGTATGTCCTTCATCAGCGCAATGTTTTTCGGACAGTTAAGAAAACCGTTTTCATAACAATTGAACAGCGATGTTTTCGTTCTTTTTTCTGTCTCTCTTTCTGGGCCACTCGATTTTTCATACAACTCGTCACAAACAGCCATCATCTGTGGGAGTGTGGGCTATGTCAGTCTATTTGACCCTTTTTTTGCCTTCTCCCTTTCTGCGTTTCTGTTTTTCTTCTTTATGTCTCGATCGGTTTGCAATGCAATTTTCAATCATGCATTTTTTTCATGTTTGTCCCCTGCAATTGCAGCTGAGGCTTTTGCGTCTTTCTTCATTGTATGTGCGACACACGCACACATGTGCCCTTGCCATGTGTGTGCGTGTATGTGCGTGTGTGTGTCAGTCGCTGTCATTCATTCAATGCGGCCGTCTGAAGGCTTTTCATTAAAAATCGTTTAATCCACGCTATCATTTTCCCAACTGCCTTTTCCCCCTCTCTGTTCTTATTCTCATCTCTTTTTTTATGGTGCCTCTCGTCCTGCTTGCATCCTTATGTGTAGCAGCCAGCGCTCTGTGTCTGTTTGCCAATTGCTCATTGATGCAAACGTCATTTGATTGTCGTCATTGTTGCATTGACAACGACGATGCAGGCAACGTCATCAGCAGTAGCATTGCCAGAAGTTGCAGCAGCAGCAGCAGCAGCAGCAGCAGCGGCTGCCGCTCGGCCTGCCAGTCAACCGGATGTTGGCTCTTCAATTTGTTTTTCATGTTTCATATCCTGTCAGACACCGCATCGCACCACACCTCCCTTCACCGCCACTACCATCTCCACC
Organism: Scaptomyza pallida; assembly: GCA_018152965.1. Lineage (NCBI taxonomy): Eukaryota > Metazoa > Arthropoda > Insecta > Diptera > Drosophilidae > Scaptomyza > Scaptomyza pallida. The sequence continues at coordinate 1,804,231 of JAECXP010000116.1, read as the reverse complement.
TCCATCAGCGGCAGCAACCAGCGTCAACATGTGTTCTGCGGTTGTGTGCATGGCGTACTTGAAAGTTTTTTAACGCTCGGTAATTATTGGGTTTGCCACGGTCCGCCTAATTATGGTGCAGCACGTGGGTGCCACAAATGGTGAGTGAATTGTGAAGGATGTAGACCACTGAGGAGGGTGGCTGGAGAAAGTGTGCCAACGTTGTCCTTGCATTAGCGCATCGTTGAACTGTGAAAATAATGGCCTCGACCCGGCTACGCATTGCAGTTGAGCTTAAAACGAAGCAAACAAAAAAAAATTACCCAACGACACGCGACCACTTGAGTAAGTTTTTGTTGCAAAGGGAAAGTGAGTGGCGGCGGGGGTCAGAAATGGTGTTAAATTTGCTGTTTGCAAGCTTAACAAAAATTGTGTGTGTGCCAACTCAAGATGTGTCAATATGGCTAATTTTTGAATGAAATCTGCAAATGACCAGAACACATAGTAAATAGGAGTTAAATAAATAATGTCTATTACTGTATAGATTATAATTTTCCCGCTACAAGCAGAATCTTAATACAAGCTGTTAGTGAAAAGCAAGATTTTAAAAATTAGTTTCTTTCACCTTTCTTGGTATTTTAGCTTTTTACTTTATCTCATTAAAATATGTAAAGTAGTTGCCAGTTATTATTACCAATTAGTATTAAAGAAGTGCTAAAATACATTTCTAAAATTGTTCTTGGCTTAAGCTTTCTTTTTTTATCCTTTTTTTTATCTTTTGTTGCTAATGGACATGCTGCACCCTTTCACTCCCTCTGTAGTTTTCCTTTTCTCAGTATTTTCGCAGCTTTCGCTATTATCATTAAAATTAACCCAACAACAGCGAAACAAAAAACGATGCTTCATCATAGATGATATTAACTTTCTCTATCTTAATTTTCTCAATTTTCTCTCTCTCTCTCTCTCTTTCACTCTCTCACCAATTAAAGTCATTACCCAGCCATCATGTTGATAGTTCGGCCTCGCAGCCGCCGTCGACATCAAGCGAAACTCTAAGCTTCAACAAAATCTCATGTGTCCGTTTTGCCTGTTTATGTGTGTGTGTTGGCCCAACTTTAAGCTGCCACAAAAACTTTGAAAAGCCCCATTCCCCCAGCGGCATGCTCCAAAAACTGCCACCCATCGAGCCCGCCCAATAGCAGGCGCAACCCCCTCGAACGTTTAGCATACAATTAGCCCAAAAGGCAACGCACTGGAAGCCAGGCAAAAACTTCAGTGAAAATTATTAAAATTTCTCATGTTGGGTCGTTGCTCCAAAAAGGGTTGACCATATGGAAATTAGCATATGATACCCATTTTGTGGGCCTGATCCTGCCAGCACCACTCCTTTCACCACACAGCATAAAGTACACTCGCACTCACACAGTTTAAGCTTTAAGTCGCTGTAAATTCATGTCTAGTCATGTGGCACGAACTTTAGTGTGTCTATGAAAAAAAAGTCGACGAGTTATGATTTTCCACATTTTCCACACTGAGTGTTCATTTCATTCCTGTTTTTTTTTTTTTTTGCGTTACGCTTTTATTTTTTATTTTTTTGTCTATTTTTCCGGCTGCTGCTGTTCTTACATTTTTCTCAGCGTAAATTTTCCACCTTTTACACATTTTACTTCCATTTGATTAGATCGGCTTTTTAGGGCGACACGTGCGTCGCATGCAGGAGGCAACAACAGCAACAGCGTCAAGGAACGCCTCGCATCCTGTTTTGTTTTTCCCCAATTCCGCCTCTTGAATAACGCTATGAATACCCTTTCAACTAAGGGCACATTAACATATTTGTGATGTTTGTTTTTCCAGTGATTAAATTGTTGTTGAAACTGAACACTTAATTAGAAAGTTTATTTACTAGTAGGTAATGAAAATAATAAATTATTATACGATAGCAAATTGGAATGAATTTTGTTTTATTCATTACGTTCAGTATTTAACTGCAAAGTGTATAACGAATTCGGTATAGCACTTAATTTTTCTGATTTTTATTTTCTCTCTAAATTTCATGTTTTATAGAAATTTGCACGCTCATCGTTTGAGAGTTTTTAAGGCTTATCAGGCAGGCAGCAACTTTGTCATAATCAACATCAAACAGGCCCTGCCACACTCAGCCTGAGTTTGATTCTCAGCTTCTTTAGCCACTCGGTGTGTGTTGGCATCATGAGCAGCAGCTATTATTATCCGGTGTCCGCACCGTTGGCCCTCTCCCTCTATTCTGCAGTACTCAGGGTACTTCTAATCAATGTGCTTCATATCGACGTGATGTTTGGCTCGTCTGTGTAAAAAGGATGTCATCAGCAGGCGAATGAATGCCTGTTTGCAGCTGCGGCTTGTTGTACAGTGATGTGCTGTGTGTGTGTGTTTTGATTAAAATTTGTTTGTCATTACGATAAGGTACGACTTTTTAGTGGCAAATCCAATGGCTAAAGCAGTTCAATAACCCAGCCCCCTAACAACGCTGTGCTCTATCAGTTTCTCACTGTGGCAGCATCTCAAAATGAGGGGCTGAAAAGTGCTCATCGTTTTCGTTTTTATGTCATGTTTGACTGCTTTTTGTAATTCTTTTCTTTTCTTTCAGTTTGGTTTTTTTTTTTCAAAATCACTTGTACTAAACCACAGTGCTTTAATTTGGCATTTGGTTTTTTATGGCTTTTTGTTTTTTGACACCTTTCATGGCCTGTGCACAACAAAAGCAGCTAAAAATGTAAAATAAATAAAAAGAGGGCGAAACACATCATTAGACAAACACTTTGCGGGTGATTTTGTAGACTCGAGGGTGAAATGGAAATGTTGGTTGGGGCTGCATTTAATTTGCAGATTATATTTTCAATGTTCTACGTTTTTAGACAGGTTTTAAAGTTTGTTTTTAATGCGAAGTAAAGAATGTACGAATATGGATTGTGCCCATAAATCAAATTAATTAATAAAATATCTGTTCGATTGACTTTATCAATAAGACATTTGAGCGCCTTGTAAGCTTGTAAGCAAAACATTTCCGTCTTTGTTTTTTTGTTAGCGTTTTCCCTGAAGGTTTTAATCATTGAAATCAACCTCACCAAAGAACTCATTACAATTTGTTCGGAAGCTTTTTAACGTGTCGTGTGATTTTGTGTTCTTTATATTTCGACTTTTAGACATATATTTATTTTTATTTTTTATTTTTTTAAGCTCATCATTTTCTTTTTTTTCTGCTTGCATATTTTAGAGTCTCGTCAAACGTTTAGCATATTCTCTTTGTTCTGATTTTGCTTTTGCTTCTGATTTTTCTTTAGCTTCTGCTGCGCATTTAATGGCGTGCCGTGTCCCGTCTCGTCTTTTTTGGTGGTTGTTGCTACCATTGTTGTTGTTGTTGCTGTTGCTGTTGCTGTTGTGCTCATTTTAACTACAAACAGCACAGACAATCACAGTCACAGGATAATACCAACAACAGCATCAGCATCAGCAGCAGCTTTGCTCCATTAACAAAAACAACAACAGGCAGCCAGGCAGGCAGGCAGAAAGCTTCGCATAATTCCATGTAGACTTTGGGCGAAAATGGTCGGAGGCATGACGCCTGAATAGCGTTGAGATCCATGTGGAGGGGTAAGGGGCACACGGTCTGGTTTATAATGCGCGCCGCTTCACTACGCTTATTATTTGTAGCATACTTATTGGGTGGGTGGCTTTTTAAATATGCATAAAGAAAAGCATAGCACACATCTCGGCGCTGTCTCGCCTTGCATGAGCCGTGCTGGCAGGCAGGGAAGCAAGGTGCGGGAACTGGCACACATATTTGTCTGGGGCTTTGCATTATGCGATGCGATGTCGCTTTCCTCCATACCGCTTCTGCTCGCTGCTCTCTTTTTTTGCGTGCTGTTTTCTTTGGTTCGCTTTCACCTGGCGGCGTCTCCTGTTTCTCTGGCCGCTTTATTTGGCTTATTAAAATTTCACTTCATTTCTTTTCGAGGTTTGTTTTGTTCATCAATGTGAAATTTATATTACATGCAGAAGCGCCATGTATTCATAATTATGTCAATTTTGGTTTTTGCTCTTGATTTTTCGTTTGCATAGACTTTGAACTGTGATTGCACTTTTTGACTGATTTTTGGCAACTGATTGTGCCATTTTGGCTGTTGTTCGGTGATTATGAGCGTTCGAAATAAGCAGAATCGTCATGACATGAAACAGAACTTACAGTTGCCATATCTTAGTCAAAATTAGACCAGCTCACAAATGACAACCATCAAAAGTCCTGTTTTGAGCTCTTCATTAGCACTGCATTTGCATCTATAAACTAACTGATGGGAGATGAGCGGTCCTTTTATTGCTAAAGTTTTGTCAAAGTTAGCCTTATTTACAAATAGAAAAAATCAAATTCTTGCTTTGAACTTAAAAAAAATACTAAAATCAAATCTAGAAACTCAATTTTCACCCGATCCTCAGCCAATAATTTGTACCCAATAAGGCATTTTGGAATCGGAACGCTGTATAAAGATTAACTAAGATTAAGATTATGATCGACTTATTTATTAAAAAGAAAAAATTAGTTAATAAGCTCCACAATGATCAATTGATTTTTCAATACCGTGATACCCATCCAGTGATTCCTCCGCTGCCATTGCTTCTGCCATCGCGACTGTCATCGGGTCTATTAACGCGTCTGCCTTCATATCTTCTGCCCCAGCTGTGTTTGCGCCCGAACCTGCCATAACGACGTCCATGATGGTGTCTTCTGCCATGTCCGTGCCCACGATCATGATGGTGGCAGTCCCAGGAGCCCACCGGTGGTGGAAGATATTCAGTGGTTGTTGTAGTCGGCGCTGTAGTTGTTGTCACTGCCGCAGTGGTTGTGCACTCATCATTATCAGCATTAATATCTTGTGAACAATCAATGCACTCCAGATTGGTAGGCTCCGCTTCACAGGTAACTGCTTGGCACGGTGATAGATTGGCAACAAGTATTGCCAGAAGCCAGAAGCTCAGAGCTACGATCAGTTTTCTCATCTTAACAACTCGGGAATGAAGAACTCTATCAAACTTTGCCCATCTTTATAACACTTCAAACATTCAAGACAATCAACACGTTTTTGGTAAATCTACACAGCTGTTAATATTTATATTTCTAAGCGTCAAAATTTTATATATTTGATTGCTTAACAGCTTTGACGTTTTTCGTTTAATCAAATGCAACCAACATTAAGACTTAAGAACATTAAATATTGACATTGAGATTGTCACTTAAGCATTATATAAAATACAATTAAAATAATGAGATATTAGAATTTTCAATTTTTATTTCGATTAAAAACTAACCTCGCCTATTAGCGTAAAGCTTTCTTTTACAAATTAATGACTATACAAAGTGCAAATAAAACAAATATTTGTTAAATTTTATTTAAGTTTCAAAACTTATTAATACATTTTTTATATGTGGCTTTATAGTAAAGAGCCAAACTAAACAAACCAAATAATAAATTCATAAGGTCAGAGAACACAAATACAAGTTGAGCTTAATAACACTCGCAACTGCTTCAAGAAGACCTAACTTTATAACGACCCATTGTGCTAAGTGCTTTGAACTATCAAGCAATCCAATGATCATGCCACACAATCATATAATATTTTATCAAACTTTTTGAAACTCTTCATAAGATTCCATTATTACCGACCGTCAAGACATCCATGCGATAATACAACAAAACACAAAAATTTCAATAAATCCATTTTATTAACTTTTATTTCATATCTTTATAATGTGGTTGTATAGTTATTTAAAAGCCACCACGACCACCACGACCGCCACGACCTCCACGGCCGCCACGTCTGCCACCGCGACCACCTTCGAAACCGCCACGTCTACCGAAGCCACCACGACGTCCACCACGTCGTCCACCACGTCTTCCACCGCGCCTTCCACGTCCTCCACGTCCACCACGACCACCGCAGCCTCTTTCTGTCGAAGAATCATCATCGGCATCAGTGGTGGTAGCTGCCGTTGTGGTTGTCACTTCAGTGGTTGTGGTTACGCATTCAGCATTAGCAGCATTGGTATCCAGTGTACAATCAATGCAGTCCGTATTGGTTGGCTCCGCTTCACAAGTAACTGCTCCTCCTGATGGCAGATAGGCAACAAGGATTGCCAGAAGAGCACAGCTCAGAACAATGGTTTGGGTTCTCATATTTGCTGATATGTTACTAAGTTGCTCGGTTTCTCGGAACTGATAATAATTCAACCCATTTGATGCACTTTTATAGCATCTTAGGCTATCGTACGCCTTCTCATAAGTCCACACAGCTGTTAGCTGACAGCGATTATTTGTCAACCATTTTCATTGTTAACTTTTTTGGTAGACGTCATAGAATATAGAATTTTGAGCTGCCGAAAGCTGTGACGTTTATTAAATTTTGGTTATTTAAACAGTTGCCAGCAAAATCTTGTATATTATAATTATTTATATTGTTAAAGCTTAAATGAAATTTGAGTAACATTCTGGTTCTTTAAAGTAAATATTTCAACTCAACTGAATTTATTTTTAACCTTAGTAAATATTTGTTAAGTTTGCTGAACATCAAGCACAGCTGCTCATAAACCTACGCATGAATCAGTTTACAAGAGAAATAAAGAAGAGAAGCGAATAAATATCAATTGATTAATGCAACTTTAATTGTGGCCAGACAAATAAAATGTCATAATTTTCTAGACATTCGGAAAAACCTTTTTTGATCAACTCATCGACATCAATGTGAAGCGCCATCAATGCCATAACATAAACCCGAACACCGAATCCAAAGCGAAAGACATTGACTAATAACTTATTTATGAACCGAGTTTATTGTTATGACTATGATCCCGGCAGCAGCAGTAGCAGCAACAATAAATATACACGCTAAACTTTTCAATATTGATAAACTTTTTCCGTGCACTTTCGCAAAAAAAGAAGAAAAGAGCCGTAGAGAAAAAAAAACAAACGGCAGCCGCTTCCGTTGGCCGCCATAACACCGGAAATAGCTGCATGCAGACACAGACACAGCAATACACATACATACGTTTCGAGCAAGAGACAAATGCCATTTACAATTTTTGTACATAAAGCCGCTTAAGCAGCACTCTGTGCATGCCTCCCAGCCCCTCCTCTGACATGTAATTTGTTTTTATGTCTGCCCATATACGTGAGATAACGCGACGAGTTGAGTTCTTTTTTTTTGCCTTCTTCTCTGCGACTTTTTTTCTTCTTTCGTGCACACAACTTCGATTAACATTGGCAACACTCAACGGGGCAGGCGAGCTCGCAGTGTAGAAAGGTTACGGAGGTTAGGGGCATGTCCAACCCAAAACAACAAGTGGCAGACGACGACGAGGATGACGACGACTAACGTTCAAAAGAGGCGAATAGTGAAAATGGCAAAATGGCCCTGGCCGTGAATTCCATATATAATTTTTTCGATGTGGCCTCCTGTCGCCTGCAAAGTGAAAAATATCCTTGCCGCGTTGTGTTGCATTTGAAATTGTTCGCTAAAAAGCATTGAACGTATTGAACTTTACACCCAGCAACCGAGAAAGACAGGGTACGAGAGAGAGAGCGCAAAGCATTGCAAAAGTTTTGTTGCGTTTTTGGGCTGGGTTCAGCTTTGAAAGGCGCTCGGTTTGGCACGGTTTTAAGGATTTGGAATGAGTTGACGAGCAAAGAGCAGCAACTTTGGCGCATTTTGACATTAATGGAACTGTGTGTGTGTTTTTTCTTTATTTTTTGCTGCTGCAGTCGAAATACAATATATATTAATATTGGCAGACGTGTTTAGTTTTAAACGGCAGACTTTGTGTTCTTTTCATTTTTTAAAAAGGGGATTTATGCGTCTGGCTGGCTTATTCTGTAGGGGTTTCCGAGAACTGAGTGTATTAAAACAAAAATAACTAAATAAGAAAGTGTTGAGCTGTTTGCAAAGCATGTGCAAATAACTAACATTAATAAGTGTTTTTTTTTTCAAAATAAATATTGTCCATGTCATGTGTATAATATGAGTTTATTAATACAACCTTTTTTGAAATGTAAACATGTCTTTATTGTAGCTAAAATCGGATTTAAAATATCTAATCTATTTTTTTTATCTACCATCCTACTTAATTTTTGTATCAAACAACCTATTGAAGATTTTAAAATCTTCATATATTTTGAATTTATATTTAGGTTTTATATTTATTCTATTTTTTTAAAGAACAATTTTTATGAAACATTGTTTGAAACCTTTTTTGTATGTAAATTTAAAAGTTCCCGCAACTTTTTAATAAAACATTTTATGCAACATTTATTAGTCAGCAAGCCCCTAGAATATTTTATAATGTACACTAATTGTAACATTTCTCAGGACAGGTAACCAACAATAATATTATTATAAAATTCTTTCAAGACAAAAATGAAATTGGGTCAACGATTTAATTAAGGCATTGAAGGCAACTTCATTATTAATTCATTAGGAAGGCCTATTCAAATTTAACGTAAACTGGAATCAATGAACTTTTAAGTAGAGCCCCAGTAATAATGTTCATTAATCAGAGGGGTGGTTGCTCAAAGAAAAACTTTGCGTTGCTAACCGTGGAGAAAAACTTGAAACCACTTTGAAGGAACAAAAAAGAAAAAAAAAAAAAGAAGCAGAAAAAGGAAACTTGAGTTTCGTTTCGCTTTTACTTTCACTGCTCAACGGGAAATTGTTTTATTTGATTTGATGGTCACATTGCGTGACAGTAATTACAAAATAAATGCAAACATCTGCAGCGGATCTCACATAGAAGACGCACGCCACACCAACGAAAGGGATGTGCCACAGGATTTTCTTTTGGGGTTGGAGATGTGCGTGATGCATGTGTGTGTTGATGTCTGTGGGTGTCTGTTTATCTTAAGAGATGTCGTTATTGTTGTTGTTGGTAATTTGAGTAGTTGTAGCATGATGCATGCAGCTCTTGATGGATTGGCTTAGAGTTGCAACCGGGCTGGGGGGTGTAAGTTGAGGAGCTTTCTAGTGTTGTTGTTTTTGCCGCTACTGTATTCGATTACATGTGTAAGTTGCGCTTAAGTTTATCCAAGTGCCTTGTGACAAATTTGACAACAGCTGAGACCAATTGCTCAAAGTTACACCCAAACACACACACACACACACTTGCACTCACACCTTTGCACACCGAAGAGAGAGAGAGAGGGAGATTGTGAAACATGCATCGTTTCATCTATCAATCAAGCGATAGAAAGGCAATCATAAAACTGCCATTAAGCCAACCATATCCACACACACACACACACACACACACACACACACACATAGAGAGAGCCAAAACTCTATCATAAATCTTGGCCGTAATCTTTAAAAAAGCAGTTATCCACCCGCCCTTTCATCTGGCAGCAACTACCCCTTAACTCACTTGCAACATGCTCGTCTGCTGCATGTTTATGCTATTAACATATTGTTTACTTTACCCAAAAATCCAAACACATTTTCCATTATCTGCATGTGCAGCAACACCAGACGCAGCAGCATCAGCTGCAACCCTCCCCCCTTTCGCTTGCTTGCCATCTCTTTGCCCCTTCTTATTTCATTGGTTTTGCAATTTATCAAATGTTTTTTTCACTAGCGGAAACGGAAGCTGCCGGAAGCTGCATAAAGCTACGTGTCATAATGGAGCTCTCTTTCCCCGTCTCTCTCTCTCTCTCTCTCTCTCTCTTTCTTTCTGTCTCTCTCACTCTCTTCTGCCTCTCTGCTTGCACCAAATAATGGCGCTAATAACGTACCATTAAATATTAATAATAATGGGCGTAAAAAGGAAAGAAAAAAAAATGAACTTTGATGGGCAGCACTTCCGCTTGACCAAATGTCCAGCTCCAGCTCCATCCACTACCCAAAATGAAGTGTCTTTGACACACACACACAATTCACAAAGAACTCAGCTCAGTGATGATTGCCTCTTAACCCCCCCTGTTGATCTTTGCTCCACGTCTATGAGATGCCAGTTGGAGGCAAAGTTTGCACTTGAAACGCATTGAACTTGAGTATCTAATAAGTGGGTGTGTATGAAGTGTGTTTGGTGTGTGTGCTGGACATTTTGATTAGCTTTATGCCGGAAATGGCAATACAGCAACTGAATAAAAACAAATACATAAGAGAGATACTAAGTTCTTGACTTTTAGATATGCTTTAAGCATTTTGTTTGACAACTTTTGTTTATTTGATGGTTAATAGAGTATTTATAACTTTTATTTGTAGCTGCTTAATATTTTTTCTTGATTTATCTTTTTACATATAAACATTTTCTTTTGATTGTTTGCTTATTTGAGAAAGAGTATTTAAGTTATATCCAATATAAACCAAACCAAATTCAAATCACACTGTTCGACTCATGAAAGGCACTCGATACACCCATATACTATTATAGTATTACTATACATATGCAGCTGGTGCAAGTCATGCAGGTCCTGCAAAATGGGCGACAGGTCTCACCAACACACACACTCTCTCTCTCTCCCTCTCTCCCTCTCTCTCTCTCTTTATTTTTCTCTGGCCCTCAACCCGTCTACAATTTGGCAAAAAACAACAATAAATATCGCACACACACACACATGAACAAACTGTTATGCTATAACAAACACTCACACACATACGCATACACACACTGCACAAATTGCTTAGCATACTTTACGGCTTCAATTGGCAATTGGCAGCCTTTGAATTTCGTTTTCCCGGCACCTTTTCTGCTCGACATGCCATTCAGGAGGCAAGTCGCTTGACATGGCGGGCAGGCGTTTAGACTGGTTAGACGGTTAGACGTTTGGGCGTCGGCAGTGTGGGCGTGGCTTTTGGGCTGAAGTGGTTACACCAGAACCATCACAACTAAGCCTGGCGCCTCTCACCTGGCAGCTGACAACTTGGCAAGCGTTTCTCCTTCTATTTGTTGTTTTTGTTGTTGTTGTTGTCGGTGGGTTTTCCAAGTTCTTTTCTTTCCCTTTTTTTTTCCTTTTTTTGGGCAGAGCTGGCATGTTGCGGCTGTTTGGATTTAAAAGCGAACAGCTTGCAGCGAGATGGGAATAAAAAGTAATGATTTTTATGGCAAAAATAGAAAATTATATATGGAAAATTACATTATGTTAATGAATACATTAATGAGAAATAAAAGTGCATAGGTAAAAATCTGAATATCATAGCCAAATGTATTAACAATTCAACAGAATACAGGAAAACAGAACAAAATAAATTAGAATTGTATTCAAATACAACAGAACAAAATAATTGCATTCAATATGGAATAACATAGAAATATAATGTATATAATACATTTTTAAAAATTTATTCGTGAACGTAATTCTTTTGTAATGATATTATGATTACGATGATGGAAAATTGAATATAGATTTAATGTTAATTTAATATTCACAAAATAAAACAATGAAATACAAGTGTTTGAATTGAATTTAAAGCAAATTAAAAGGATGAAAAACATATAATTAAGCTAAAAATAATTAAACATTTATTTCAAAAATCAAAAGCGTAGTATTGTTTTTACAGAATATAAGTCAGAAATTAGGAGCAGGAATAATAAAACTCAAACAGTATTTCTACAAAAATTTATTTAATTTAATTTGAATAGTTTTATTGCACGTAGATAAATATACCTTTTTAATGATACACATATTAAAAATACAATTGCGGGATCTGAAAATGATATCTTACATATGTTTATGCAAAAATAGTTTTTTTTAGAATAGTTGAGAAAAGTTGATTTAGATATTATTCTATAATATGACAAAACATAAAGTTTTCTTGATTTTTAGAGAACAAAACTACTTGATAAACCCACTTAATGCATACATCTGCTGACTGTCTTCAAGCTGTGTGGCAGCTGCCGTTTAACTTCCGTCTACATAGCCTCCCTTTCCACACACACACAAATTCCACACACGCTGGCGTCAGTTTTGATTGAAATATTGACGGCAATTTTTGCATAGTTTGTCGATAAGTTTAGCAAGCAGGTCGAACTGACTGCTCCACCACCAATGCCCAAAACAAACTAAACTAAAAAATGTGGCTCATGTGCAATGTGGTGAAAACTTGAAGAGTTTTGCTGCCAAGCAAACAGAGGGAAAGAGATTGAGGCGAAGGTGCAGGCGGCAAAGATGTGGGTGCCCCACTCAATCGAGCCTGAAAAACAGCTTATGACAGCTTGCCTTATTATAACTGTCAGGGTTGTCAGGTTATTAGAAACCTTTTATGCGCCCAAACGTCTCGCTGCGCGCTCGTGTCTAATAACTTCATTAGGCCATGAAAACCATGAAACGTTTGCCTTTGTTTTTCCCCTGCATGACTTTAAGCGCTTTTCTATTTGTTATTTTCTATTTCCCTATTTTTTTTCGTTTACTTTGTATATGTTCTCAGGCCTGTGACAGGGCGACAGCTCAGGTGTAAAATAGTTTGCCACGTCAGTTGGCAGCAATGTACATACATATATTGTTTTTTCACTTATTCTATTTTTCTCAGGCTTGCTTTTGTTGCTATTGATTTTCCAACACTTTTCGCTTTGGCGCATTTCTTCATAAATGTCAGAACGTAAAGAAACACTTTGATGTCTTGACTTTAAGACTGCCAACCCATACAAACACACACACAAACACACACATATGCAGATCGATAGACAGATATGAGTTTTCTTTTTTTCGGATTTCTTTCTTTTTTTCGGTCACATGTGTGGCACTTTGATGTGGTTCTGTGTCTGCGGCAGATTTTTTTATTTTTTGTCAAGTCATGGCTTTTAAACCTTCTGGGGTTTTTCGTTTTGTGTAGGTGTTGCCGACTGTTTCTTGGGATTTGGTCAGTTTTACAAATCATTTCGACTAATTGTTTTGGGAGGCAAAAAAAGTAAGAAACTGATAAACGCAAAACTGCGTCCAGACTGCTTTCGAATATCCTTGAACTGAGGGTCACCAAACAGCAGCAGCCGATTGTGGCCAAGGTCGTTTGCCTTTCCCTCAATCAACTTAAGGCGATTGCTTATCTATTTATACCTTACTCATCAGACAGTTCATAGACAGCAAACAGTGCGTAAGGTTAATCCAAATTAAGAAAGAATCTTATTTTAAATTCAAAACTCGTTTGCAACACTTTTAAATTAGAAAGAATACAGTCAACTTTATGCGAATATCGGTACTTGTAGACAGATTGTGGAATGGAATGCAGAAAGATTTCATTAACTTTAGATTATTGAAAGTTCTCTTAGATCAAACAAAGGATAAAATATTTCAATTGCCATCAACGGAATCAACTTTGCCATCTAATCCCAATTCGTCTATGAAATATGATAATAAAATGTTATCATTTCGAGATCGTTTGCCAAACTCAAGCAAACTTTATCAATTCAACAATTGAGTAAACAGAAATGGAGCAATGATAACCAAAGCACAACATTACCAAAGTGCACTAAGGAAGAGAAAAAAGTTCCAACTAAGCCAAAACATAAAAAAAGTGAAGAAAAATCAACTGACAGTATTCACATGCCCCCTTCTCCCCATCACCTCGCTGGCTACCCCCCACCCAACACTCCTATCCATATTTCATTGATAATATTTCGTTCTTATTATTGAGTCAACAATATTGATATGCACTTTTTGTTTTTGTTATGTTCAGTATGTTTGTGTTTGTATTGAAAACAATTTGAAAATTTATTTATGTATGTACGTATTTTTTTGTGTTTGTCTTGGCATTTTTGAGTTGCTAAGCTTTGGCGCTGCAACTTTTGACAGCTTTTGATTGAATGTTTGGCAACGTCGACAAAGTTGTCGCTCTGCTCTATCCAAAGGGATTAACAGAATGTCGATATGTGTGTCTATGAGTGTGAGTGTGTGTGCTGTGTACAGTTATCTCTTGGTTCAGTGCAGACCAGACCAAAGACCTACACACAGAGTTGGCCCTAATTGCTTGCACAGGTCTTCGACATAGGCTGAGCCTGAACAAGAACGAGAAATGAGAGAGTTAAGGTGGGAAAAAGTGTTGAAATTAACTCAAATATAGGTTCAGCTCAAAATTAATCAATTAATAAATAAATCAATAGTTTCGGTATTGCGTTAAACTTTAATATATTTAATATTGTTGTCGGGCTCACACCGGTATTAGTGTTCCTTTTTAGAATTCTTAACATATGAACAGTTGAGTTCGTTAGTATGTTTAATACAATTTTTTTAATAACATAAAATAAAAATTTCTAAAAACTGAGAGCCTGAAAGAGTTTTCATATGTTTATTGCATTCAAACATCATATTTTGTATAACTGAAAGTTTTTTATATTTTTCCTAAAAATAATGCTTAAAACACATTTAAGATTCATCTAATTGCTTAATATCAAATTACATATTTATAAATATTGAAACATATTACTATTATTATAGCAAACGTTCTGAAAGACCTCCCCTTCAATCAGATATGGAATTGGGTGTGAATAACGTTAAATGCTCATCAACAGGCAGCTAGTTCACATGTTTATTTTCAGACTCTCTTGCTCAAACGCTCTCTTCATATTTACGTGTGCCCATTGCCATTGCGTTCCGTCTTATACGCTACAGCTTGGCAATGAAACACAGCAGGCAACACAAACACAAAAGAGAAAAAAAAGAGCGAACACTGCAAAGAGCGTGAGGTGTTTTGCTCTTGCGACTTGGTTTTTACTCAATTTGAAGTTAATACAATGTAACGTTAAGTTGTTTGTTTTTGTATGGGGGCGCCAAAATGTAATCAATAATATTAAATATTTAATGTGGCAGGTACAAAAACGGTACAGCCAGTGAGAGAGAAAACTGAATGCTTTGAGATGGTATCTCAATATTTGCTATTGTTTTATTCCAACCATATTCTTATGTTTATAAAACAATATATTTTTATGCACTTTAATAAATATAAATAAACAAAATTACCTGTGCACCTGCAAATGTTTAATGCTACACTAACATACTTGGCATCCACATCAACGTGAATACGTTCCACATGCAACAACTTTATTGCTCTTCGGCTGTTCGCTCTCACACGCTCTCCATCCCAATCTCTCACTCTCACTGTGTAGGTTTCGTTGAGTTGCGCGCTGCTGCTTAACGAGATAAACGGTGAAAAAAAGAGTCGCATACAGGTGCACGAAAGTGACTCCCTCGCTCGGTTCGGCTCCACGCACACATACACACACCTACACATACTCATGTTACATGACATTGCTCTTCTGAAGCTCCTCTCTCTCTATCGAGCTCTCTCTGTCCTGCTGGTGTTGAGCAGGAAACGTCGCAAGGAAATGGCAAAAATGTTCTACGTCCATTCGTTTTTCGCATGTGTGCGAGCAACTGTAACTGTATGTTTTTATATGTATGTGCGCTTGTGTGTGTGTGTGTGTGTCTCTGTGGATGACATTGCCTCGCTCGTTGGGGCAGCGCCAGTTGTCGGCTAACGGTAGTCGTTGCGAAACTTTTGCTGGAGTAACGTGTCGCGCAATTGAAATTGGCGGCGTTTTCATCGTCCAGCTGCTGCCCAAGAACGTCTTCTACTACTACTAAGAAAAATATTCACGTACTCGCGAGCATAGCGTCGTGTTCGTTCGCCTGTGTGTGTGTGTGTGTGTGTAAGAGTGTTTGTGTGTGTGAGTGGGGCTGCCAATTAGTGTGTTACATTTGTGCAACAGTCGACTCGTGTGTGCGTGTGCGCGTCTGCGTCTCGTGTGTGTGTGCGTGCCCCATGTTGCATATGTGTACGTGGGGCGCCGCCGCCAACGCCGACAGAGCAACATAAATCTATTCAAATTGCATGAAAAATTGTATAATAAAATATATTAAATAATAATATTAAAGCACAATCTCACACATTTACTTAATCTACAATATATAACCCATACAACAAATACAAATAAACAATAAAATCGTATAACAAATTAGTCGAATTTAATTGTGGAAACCTTTTGCCGAGGTAAGATAAACTTGTAACGAGCTTTTAATACAGTTTTAACTTACTTTTTTGGCGTGCTGTTGAAAAGTTTTTTTATATATATATTTTTCGTTTTTCCCTTTGTTTACTCATTCGCTTGGAAAACTTTATCTAAATTCAATTTTGACCAAGGCCTTTCAAATATTTGGCTTACCCAGATAACAAGAAAAAAACAGTCCGCACGTTTATGGTCATTAAACCGAATTAGATAAGTTAAATGATGTCTAATGTCAATTAAATTATATGATGATGAAAACTCTCGAGAGGCGGGAAAGTATTCCCCATTGCTTACAATTTTAATGTCGATTTAAAGTAACTTTTGGGGAATTCTTGAGATAATGCTACTTTGTAGTCAGTAGTTAACGCCTTTAAATGTATTGGCTAAATTGTTGTCTACTATTATAAAATTTGGTATAGCTCTCATTAAGCTATATTTTTTTTTTTTTTATAAGATTTTTAGTTACTGAATGCAAAAATAATTTTTTTAAATATAATATATATATTGTTGCTAAAAATGTTATTAAAATAAAATATGAATAAGATTAATATGGGCGTAAAACTGTATTTTTATAAAAATTCAATAATTAATTTAAATGGCACAACATTCAATTCGCATAAATAATAAAATATAATTAAACTTGAACATAATTTCCATATACAAATGTATCTTTTGGTTAAGCTTTTTGTCTTTTATTCGTTGACAGAAATAAAAACAAATCTATTCAAAATTAGTTTTACAATAATTTATTGAGTCTGACTAATCTGAACGCCTCTTGACAGCATTTTTTGTACAAATTAAATGAGCCGCATTCAGCAGTTGCTGCTCAACCTTCGCAACATGCTAATAGATGGCTTTAAAAACTTTTGACAAATTCGAGATAGAGAAAAGAGCAAACAGCTGTTAAATACGCCATACGCAACTGTTGACCCAAGCAAATGAGCGTGAAAAAAAAAGAGTTGCTTATGAATATTAACAACAACAGCTTTGGCGGTTAAATACCAGAAATAGCTAAGTGGGTTGCGTGGGAACTGAGGCGAGGGAATACAAAAGTGTGGCAAGGTCAACAGCTGAAGCAACAAGGGACAGTGGGACACGCCCAAAACTCACGTGCAAGT
This sequence comes from Scaptomyza pallida, assembly GCA_018152965.1. NCBI lineage: Eukaryota > Metazoa > Arthropoda > Insecta > Diptera > Drosophilidae > Scaptomyza > Scaptomyza pallida. The sequence goes on along the minus strand of JAECXP010000116.1, from coordinate 1,787,122 downwards.
GCAAATGCATTTGGCTTTTTAATTAAAAAAAAAAAAACAGCAGCAAAAGTGGCTTTCGAAATGGTCAAGAGATAAAACTGCAATAACTATAAAGAGCAGTTTAAAACGGAATTGACGATCGACCAAGGAGGCGGAGTGATTGTAGACACGAGGGAGCAGCGGTGGTTGAGTTTGTCCCACTCGTATTGGGGACGCACACGCGTCAATTTGTTAAGCGGGTCACGTACTTCAGTCGACCCAGCCACCCTCTGGGATAACTGCCTCTTCCGTTGTTCGTTGTGTCATCAACACGAAAATAAAAATCGAAAATTAAACTCACTGAAAATGGCAACAACTTTTGTTGCTACTGCTTTTCAATCTTGCTTCCTTGCCTCAAATCGATTTCAATAAAGTTGAACTTTTGATGACGCCTTAAAAAGAAAAGAAACAACAACAGAAGTGAAGAATTTGCCAAATGACGCAACAAATTAAATGTCAATAATTTAAAATAATTACCACAAAATAAAACCAAAAACGTTTTACTAACAAATCCCAAGGTTAAATGAATTTAAAATAAATTTTTATTGCTTTTTAATCTAATTAAATGGCCATAAAAAAGAGAAGCACGAAAACTGCTAGAAGAATTAAGAAAATAAATAAAAGTAAATCAATAAAAACTTATTTATGCACTTTAAAGTCACAACTATAAACAACAGCATTCGATAAGACAATAAGAGAAACAAACCATCAAACAAACCAACTACAAAGTTGTCCACGGTCAAGGAGGGTAGAGCAACGGGTAGCGAGAGGTAGCGAAGGGTGAGCTCTTGCTTTTGTTATTGTCAACTGGTTAATGAGTTTGTGTGCATTTGACATGAAAGGGTTGCACACATACACACATAGTTGTGGGAGGGAAACGGGATCGCTGCACTAATGACCTGCATTTTGCATGTGAGCAGCGAACCGATTTAAATGGCAATGCATATGAGTTATAACGTTAAAGGGGATGTGGATCAAGGGGTAAGGGTTGCTATTTAATGCGTGTGAATATTTTAGATAAATTTCCTTGAATCATAAGTTAGGTTTGGGAGACAAATTATAAAATACTAACAATAAAAGCGGGTGATAGCAAGGGCAACATAATATTTGTTGAAAGTTTGAGTTAGCTTAAAGTGCAATAGAGATAAGTGATATGATATGATAAAAGTAAAGAATTAAGTCTTGTACAGTATTAAGGCAGAAACAATCTCCATCTTTATTACAATTTCATTGTCACCACGTATACCTTTTCATGTGGTGCTTGTGGCTGAAAAACCACATTGCCATCCTCATCCTTGTAGTCAGCATAGTTTTGTGAGAGAATGCACTCCATGCCCAAGGATCTCAAAAGGTTCCATGAGTAGCGACTAGTGCAAGTGGCTACAACCAAGGGAAATCCCTTGGAACGACCCAGTTCAATGAGCTGAGTGATCAAACGTTTTGCCACCCCTTGGCGTCTGCACGAAGAATCCACACTAAGAATATGCAAGTAGAGGGCCTCGGAAACGCCGTTAACCTCAAAAATCTTAGCGCGCACCTGAATGTCATCAAGAAATTGAATAATTTTTCCAAGCCTTGTGTCAGTTGAAATATCCGTGGGATGCACCAAATCGTTGTGATGCAGAGTTCCTGCCAGGGCCAAGCCTAGAAAACGTCCATTTTGGGGATCCAAGGCCACCAGCGAAGTGCCCTGACGTATTAACGCTAAACGATATTCTCTTCTCTTTGGATGCTCAATAAATTCATATTGTTCCGCTGGATACGGTTGCCAGAGTGGCTCATCGGGTAGAAAATGATCGCGTAGAAATGAAATAACATCCTCAAAATCCTCCTCTTTGAGTTTACGTATTATGGCTGCCATGCTTATCGGTTGCTCAGACCGAGTAGAACTGAATTCAATGCTGAAAAAAACATTTTTACCTCACAAGAAACAGTTGTTAGCTTATCGCAAAAAACACTATGGGCCGTGCTCCGGTTATCGTAAAACGCAAAATTTTGCGATTTGACGCTAAAACGCAAAAACTTGTGCTCCGGTTTTCGCAAAACGCAAGAATTTTGCGATTTCAAACCGGCAGTGAACGAGCATGCGAATTCAAAAGTAAATTACAAATATCAAACAAATAATAATTTATACGGCCAAAAACTAATTTTTTCCCTATTTGATTATCATTTAAGCTTATATTTTTTAAATTAGAAATTAAATTTATGATTCATTTATAATTTTAATACAATTATTTCTAAGCACACATAAAATTGCATTGCTGCCAAATTGAGCCAAACAGAATTGGTAAATTTGTAGGGGTAAACATAAAACAGCGTCTCAAGACGAGATCTTGATCTTATTTATGAAAGATAATCCGGAAATGGCCAAGGGTTATACACAGCCATTATTCCGAAGATGTTGCCTGTACCTCAGGTCTTTAATTTTCCGTCGTCTTTTCGCTTCAAAGATTGCAATTGCAAAAACACACGGCATTTTCTCAAAATATTTCCGTAAGTAAAAAGTAAACAAAAGCAAAACAGCTGTTTTTTTTAGTTCGATATGGAATTTTATCAATAGCTAAAAAGTTGCGAAAACCGGAGCACGCAAAACTGAATTCGTACGAATTTGCCCAAATCGTAAAACGCAAAATTTTGCGATAACCGGAGCATGGCTGTATAACTTAAACTTGAATAAACCAAATTGATAAACAAAAAAGATAGAAATGAATTTGGAACGCTGAAATCAAAATACCCTTTAGTTCCATTTTTATTAAATATTTGTATTGTACAAGTTTCCCGCCTACAGTTTTATAGCCATAACTGTGGCCTCTGTATGTGGTGCAGGTGGTTGTATTACCACAGTTCCATGCTCATCCTTATAATCCGAATACTTCTCTGAGCGAACACATTCCATGCCAAGAGCTGACATAACTCTCATGGAGAAAAAACTGGTGCAGGTGGTCACCAGTAGGGGAAGTCCCTTAGCTCGACCTACTTCCATTAAGGCAGTTACCAGCAGACGTCCCAATCCTTGACGCCGCACTGTTGCATCCACTGTAAGATTACACAAATAAAGAGCTTCATCAACGCCATAATGCTCGAAGAAACGGGCATTACGCTCCAGATCGGACAGAAAGTAATGAGTATGTTCAACTAAAATCTTTGGTTTCTTTTCGTTAACCTCACTCCAATTTTTCTCCAAGTCGTTGGGATGCATTACACCAGCAAATGCCACTCCCACAAAACGTTCGCCGTTTATGGCAACCAATGAAGTTCCTTGCCGAATAAGCGACAAGCGGTATTCCCTTTTCTTTGGATCACCATGGTTAATGGGATGAACGCCCGGTGTCTGCAACAACGGTTCATGCCCGTAGAAATTATCACGTAAAAAGTTTGTAGCCTCATCGATATCATCCAATTTCATTTCCCGCACAATCGTCGTCATGTTGGCAACATCGATGCTGAACAACTCACTAAAGTTCAGAAGAATTCCGTTGTTGAGCGTCGAGTGAGCTTTTTGAGCGAGCTTATCAATAAAAAGCTTATTTATATGCACTTGAGATTGTTTGTGATACTACCAATTAGATTATTTTTAATACACACACACAAACCATTAACGATAAAGTTTGTGATTTTTCATAATTTTGTAAGGCATTGAAACAAATAAAATTTACAAGAATATTTGTTTAAAAAAATGTCTTATAAAGACCCGGGTTATAGGCGGGCATTTCCTGCAGCTTAATAGCCATAACACTGGCCTTTGTATGTGGCTCTGGTGGATTAATAACGGCTACGCCATCCTCATCCTTGTAGTTCGCATACTCCTCTGAGTGGACGCACTCCATGCCCAGCGATGTCATGAGACGCGTTGAGTAGACACCTGTACAGGTTGCCACCAGGAGCGAACAGCCGCGGGCTCGTCCTAGTTCCATTAGTGAAACCACAAGTCGACGTGCCAGACCTTGACGACGCAGTGATGCATCCACAGCGAGAGTCTTTAAGTAGAGAGCATCCTGAACGCCATAATGCTCAAAGAACTGGGCATGCTTCTTAATGTTGCACAGAAAATACTGGATATGATCGAATAGCAACTTTGGCTTCTGCTCATTCACTTCAATCCAATTCTGTTCCAGATCACTGGGACGCATAATACCCGCAAATGCCACGCCCACAATACGACCTTGATCGACGGCCACCAATGAAGTACCCTTCGTAACGAGCGATACTCGGTATGCTCGTCGTTTGGGATCATCATGTGGTATCTGATGAACACCCGGTGTCTGCATCAGAGGTTCATGTCCGTAGAAATGTTCTCGTATGAAAAGTGTCGCCTCATCGATATCATCTAATTTCATTTCCCTTATAATCGTCGTCATGTTGCAACAATTAACAAACGTAGACTGACTTAAAATACTTGGCAACTGCTGAGTAATTTTATTATGGCGATTTGTTTTGTGCACTTATCTCCTTGAAGTAGTTGATTCAACTTGAACTTAAGTTTGCTAGCGATTGTAAAAAACTTTATCATGTTGTGTTCATACTGATGAGCTCGAAGCTACCCTGTTTTAAGGCATATTCTATTAACAAAGAACACAATAATATATGATTTTGTTCAATAGTTTTACATTTTTATTTTATTACAATTTCATAACCATAACACTGGCCTTTGTGTGTGGTGCTGGTGGCTTGAACACCACCTTACCATCATTATCTTTGAATTCTGAATATGGTTCTGAGTGCTCGCACTTCATGCCAATGGATTCCATTAGACGCGTGGAGTAGACACCTGTACAGGTTGCCACCAGCAAAGGAAACCCCTTTGATCGACCCACTTCGATAAGTTCAGTTACCAAACGGCGACCCAGACCTTGACGACGCATTGACGCATCCACTGCTATGGATTGTAGATACAGAGCTCTGGATACACCATAATGTTTAAAGAACTGTGCGTTTCTCTTAATGTTGCACAGAAAGTAATGAATATGATCAACTGGCTGTTGAGATTGCTTCTTCTCGTTAAGTTTCATCCAATTCTGTTCCAAATCAGTGTCAGTGAGTTCTTCTGCAAAGGCCACGCCCACAATGCGATCATTGTTGCTCTGATCGACGACGATCAACGAGCAACCCTGACGAATAACCGATGCGTGATAGTCTCTTCTGTTCGGATCGTTACTGGTTTGCGGTCGTTCAATGCCGGGAGAATTCAAAATCGGTTCATGCTTTATGAAATGTTCACGCAAAAAGAGTTTCGCCTCATCGATATCATTTGGCTTCATTTCGCGCACGATTGTCGTCATGTTGAGAGCAGCTTTGACCATTGACTGAAGTTAGTTGGATAGCGTTCACGCGTTGCATACGCTCCACACAGAAAGCGAGAGAGAGAGAGAGAGAGAGACGAAGAGAAACAAAGCGACAGATCTTATCGCAAAAGAGAGGATTACTTAGAGCAGTCAGTGACTTGGCAATAAAAGCTTTTACTAGGTAACGCTGTGTCAATGATTAGATAAAACTGATAGTGATAGACTAGATTATACACTTTTATTTTGGAAAAAAAAAAATTTAAAGTCGAAGATTATTTTAAATCTTCTTTTATATCTATTATTTAAACGATACACCTAAACGTCTAGCACTATATGTTACTTAATTGATAATTTGATTGCCACAACGGTTGCCTCTTTGTGTGGCTCTGGAGGCGCAATCAGCACATTCGCTTCCTCATCTTTGAAATCAGCATAGGCTTCCGAGTAGACACGCTCCATGCCCAATGAGAGCATAAGTTGGGTCGAGTAGGCATTTGTGCCAGTGGCAACAAGCAATGGAAATCCTTTAGCCTTACCCACGTCGATTAGAGAGCTAACTAGACGGCGGGCCAGACCCTGACGACGCAATGAGGAGTCCACGGCTAGATTTTGCAGGTATAGAGCATTTGATACGTTATAGTACTCAAAGAACTTTGCATTCCTTCGAATATTGCACAGAAAGTATAAAATGTGTTCAGTTAGCAGTGTTCTCTGCTGTGCATCAGCCTCTATCCATTCTCGCTCCACATCCTGGGGATGCTTTACTCCAGCAAACACAATGCCCACAATACGATCATTTGCAACAGCAACCAGCGAAGTGCCCTGTTTAATAAGTGATAGACGATGCTCTTTCGTCTTTGGATTATCATCGTTTGTGGGATGATCGCCTGGTGTCAGCATCAAAGGTTCATCCTTGTAGAAATGATCACGCAGGAAGAGGGTCGCCTCCTCGATGTCATCCAGTTTCATTTCACGTATCTCAATCGTAGTCATTATGTTGCGAACTTTACAAATTAACTAATGGCACTTTGCATAGGGTTTTCTATTTATATAGCGAATTTTTGCAGTGCGTAAACTTATCGTGATTAAAGTTTACGTGCGTGCGCTTATCAATACACGATTATATGATTTTTTGGGCATAGGATGACTTTTAGTTTTGGCTTATGTTTCAAAAGTCCGTTACAGTTTGAATTACCCCACCTATAAATGGGCAATAAAAATAGTTTTATAAAGTTCTTTTGAAAAATTTATTTGCTAAACTTTTCTCAACAAGCATGTTGCCTACAGCTTACAACGAATCTTATTTTCTTTTCACAAATTAAGTAAAAGTGATAATTAATCTAACTGTTAGCTTTCATTAGGCAATATGTCTGAAAGTCGTCATAGCCTTTTACTATTACATTAGTCATTCATTAATTGTTTATTTTGTTGATTGATTTGAATAATGCATAAGCTGATTAGTGTTAATGAAACGTACTATGAATAAATCACGCAATCCAAGCAATTATAATCTCATTGCAAAGGGTATTAAAAGAGATTGAACAAGAGACATTGAATAAACATCGAGCAACTGTTTGATAAATAGTTTATAGAAGAGGCCAAATATTAATGTAAGCTTTAGTCATGTATATTTATTATGCGTATAGCGTTATCAGTAGGCAAGAGCATTAAGAGTTCGGCGAGCGACTAGAGAAGTTTTATTTTGTTTTTTTTTTAGCGCCTACGCTTATCAAAAAAGTTCGCCTTATCTTTTAGAGAATGCTTTTGTAGCTAGGCAAATAGTTGAAACACATTTTTAACAAAGTTTTTGGCTATTTTTATATTAAGAATACAAATGATTCTCACCAAACAGCTGTTGTTAATATTATTTAATAACTAGTTAACAAATACCATAATCGATGCACGATAAGACTACAATTTGATGGCCATAACACGCAAGTGGGTGTGTGGTGCGGCTGGCTTAAACACCACATTGCCACTATCATCTTTGTAGTCCGCATAGGCATGCTGATAGACACACTCCATGCCCAGAGACTCCTTTTGGCGGGCGGAATAGAAGCTGGTGCAGTAGGCAATCATTAGGGGAAAGCCCTTGGTGCGACCCACTTCCATGAGGGCGGCAGCTAGGCGTGTGCCCAATCCCTTGCCACGCATTGAAGCATCCACGTTGGTAATGTGTGAGTAGAGCAGCTTGGAGATGCCATAACGCTTGAAGAGATCGATTTCCATTTCGACTTTGGACAGAAAGACGGCAATGCGTCCCCAGGTATTTTGTTCCATTTCGGCGGCTTCCTTGCGATGCTTCTCCAAATCACTGGGGAGCTGCACACCAGCCAGCACCAGGCCCACAATACGTCCACTCTTCTCCTCGGTGGCCAAGATGCAGGTGCCCTGCTCAATCATTGAGATGTGATACTCATCGTTCTCCTTCTCATAGCATTTCTGCACATCCTCGCCGGATGAGGCGCAGAGTGGCTCGCCGTTGTAGAAATTGCCTCCCATGAAGGTCTTGACATGTGGATAATCCGCCACTTGCATGATGCGTATGAGGATGCCATCCTTGGAGCACAGTTCCGTTGACATGTTGGCTCTATTTGCTGTTCTATATTGAAATGCAATTGCTGCTCGGAATAGCCAACTATTTATATACTTGGGCTTATCTGTAAGTTTTTTTTCCCCTCTTATCGCGAAATTACTTTGTTTATGTTTATTTTTTTCTTTTCGCTCTTATCTGTTCCACCAATAGAATAAAACACTTGAAATGACAAACACTCGTATTTCTAACTCGATTATCAATAAGTGAAATAAAAAACAGCTGTATTCTAATTACTTTCGCTTGGAAACAAACTTGTAATTGTATATTTTCTATAAAAAAATGTGTAAAAATCTGTTCGTCTTTTATTTTAAGCAATTCAACTGACTTTAAATATTTATCATTATTTATTTTCTGCCTCAGTAATAAATAAATATTTGATAATGCTATCAAAAGCTCAAATTGTTCCACATTAAGATTTTATTTCTTTCAGTTATCTCTTCCTCATTTGGTTTTCTTTAGTGTTTTGTATACTTTTCAATTAAAAACATGAAGTGCAGGTACTTAATAATCAACAAATACCCTGTTAGCATTTTCGAAGAGATATGATTTGACTTTATTAGAGAAATCATTTACTATTAATCTTATGACTTCTCTAAAAGTGTTGTTGACTTTATTTAAATTTACAAAGTTGCCTTAAACATAGATAATTACATACTTGCTTAGCAAATAGCACATAAATGATATTTTTGTCTTGGATGCTACGACTTTGACTACAATGTTTGCTTATCAGGCGATAACAAATCATATAACGCAAGTGTCAGAGATTCTACTTCACATCATTCATAAAACCTCTCAATTTATAACTGCCAAAAACTACATCAAATAAAACATGTCTCTATCTCTCATTCTCTCGCTTTCGACTGTGCAGACAAAAACCAAAAATTAGAATCACTTTAAGCAGCTAAAATAACAGAGCAAGTGTTAGAAAGAGAGAGCAACATTTAACCAAAAATTGAGCACTGTAAATGTGTTGCAAGGGGTTTGGGAGAGGGGAGTGGAGTGGAGTGGAGGCAGAGTATGTCTGCTTTTGCCGGAATGCTAGCTAAATTCCCAAACTGGTCAAAAACCAACATAATTTACATGTCTGCTGGATAAGTTCGACATTGCAGCAGAGAGTTTGGAACACAGGGGTCCGGTTAGAGGGAGGGGGCAGGGTGTTAGTCTGGACCGCCTGAACCGTCTGTTGGCCATGTTATGCCAGACTAGTTACAATTGTTGTTGTTGTTTGTTGGCTGTTGAGGCAAAAGCGTCAGTATCAGCAATCAGGTGCTTTAAAGTCTCGAGTTTCTCAAAGTTAATCACATCAAATTGTTCGTTCTGTTTAGTTAGAGGAGAGTCGCTTGAAATTCGTTTGATTGAAATAAATTATGTGTGTCTATGTGTGTGTGTATGCTGGGTTTTAAATTAATTTTTATTAGCTATCGCATACTGTTTGACATTGTTAGGGAGAAAAAAAAACCCGCAGCCATTAAACAGGTGCTGTACGCCCATGACGACCACGCCCTCCACACCACCCACCTGGCCTGCGCTGTTGCATACTTTTAGGTGGCATGTGCGACACAAAAATATTTGCACAAATATTTGCAGAAGTGAATTTTTGATTTATGCCCCCGCCATGCTGCTGCTACTGCGGCTACTGCTGCTGCTGCTGCTGCTGCAACGTGACCCAAATTTTTGCTGGTTGCCAACTAATTAAAAGTGAAAAGTTGACAACATTCTCTCCAGTTAAAAATTTCTATAAACATTTTTTTTGTTTGCGTGCGTGCTGTTGTTGTTGTTGTTTCCATAGTCGTATGATTTATGGTGCACGTTTGCTGAAAAAGTTGCGACCGCAGCAGAAATTAATGAAAATTCAATCAAAGTTCGCGCCAGTCAACAAAAGCGTGTGGTAATCAGAGGGTGTGCCAGTGGGGAGGCGGGGCAAGGCTGAATGGAACCCCAACAACTTGCAACACATGCCCAGTTGTGTGGCACTGTGGCCACGGCCGCGACTTTATAACTTTTGTTATTGTCTGATTATTGTCTTGTTGCTGACCTTAATGAAGATTAATTTAAAACGAGTGCTGCCTGGTGCTACGCTCTGTCCATAAAATGCTGCCTCTTCTGTATGAAAAAATAACTCTTCTTTTGATGACAATTCCATTCATCGGGCGATTCGTCAGACGTCTTTGGCGATGAAGATGAAAACAATGTGAATTGTGTTTTCTGGTCACTTAGAAGCGTAGCAACAATTTAATCAAATTATTTTCATGAGCTTAGATTTCTAGTGGGATAAGGAAATGGCAAGAAAAGACAATATGCGCAAAATATAAAGCCAAAAGTCAAAATAATAGTAGCCCATCTTTAAATAATAAGTGAAAAAATGTTATTTTTATCAATAATAAATAAAATACAGAGCTTACAAAACAAAGATATTGCTAATAAAAATCAGCTCTCAACTTTGAACCTTATGCCGTGAAACTAAATAATATAATTTTTTTTAAATTCGTTGTGCAACTGCCACTTGTGCCACTTGATTGCCGATGATATCGTAGATAATTAATTTATTAAAACATTTTCTAATGCGACGCTTGGACATGGTCTCCGCGGGGTTCTATACAATGCTAGATTTCCAAATCTTTCCTCAGTGACCTCCTTTGTTTATCATACATATGTGTATACAATAATATATTCGTAGGCAGGGGGTCCCGCTAAATGAAGCTTCGTTAATTAGTAAAAGAAAAAAAAACCCAAATAAAAAACTGCTATTGAAAAATTCTCTAGGCAAAGTGTCTGCCACTGCCGCTGCCGCTGGCTGTGCTGTTGCAGCCTCTGCCTACACAATGTGTAACGCATTATTATAATTTCAGGCTGCCTGCCTACTGACTAACTAAATTCAATTCAATTCGTTTATCTGATTTTCTTTCAAGTGGTCAAGTCGGCTTCGCTTCGCTTTTATTTATTTCTTCTTCAATTTATTCTCTTTTTTTCGAATGAATATTTATATGGAAAAAAACAACATCTTGTGAGTCTGTGTGGGGCATTTTGTTCTTGTTGACTTTGTTATTTTCTCTTTTTCAATCAGCAGGGTTACAGTTTGTTTGTTTACTTTGCATTTCTTTAAGATTATTTTTAAATGCATCAAAGAAGTCAAACTATATGAAAACCAAGTGTTCTAAATGTTTTATTATATCTTAATTACTAAACCCCTGATCGACTATATTTCTCACATTTTTCAAGATTATTTAGGAATATCAATTGAACTTGTTTGGCAACATAAGAACCTCAAGAACCTAGCCTCAAGGCTAGTTTATGTATATTTTTTTATGTAGCCAAACTTTATTCATTCATAAATCGATACTCAAAGCAACGCACGTAAAAAAAAAAAAATAAATCTGTATGTTCTAAAGCATTTTTATATGCCACAACAAAAAATAATAATAATAAAACGAGAAGAACAACGACAATAAAACGACGCAGCGACTATATAAAAAAAAGCAAGCAAACTGCCTCAAACTCCAATCCACTTGCATATAAATTTGTAAATCGATTTTGAAAACTAACAAAACAAACTTGCCAAATAACAGAGGACGGGCGAAGGGCGAAAGGCGAAAGGCAATACCAAAAACGTTATTAATAAACAAAAATGATTTATGTGTCTGCGCTGCAGTGGACAACGCATTGGAGGCTGAGAACTTCGACAAAAACTCTGGGAAACAGTCCAAGCAAGCACTATCCGGACTGTCGTCTGCTCTGTGGTCAGTTCAGTAACTGAAAACTGTAGCAGTTTGTTTCGCCCAGCCTGTTGTTATCTCGAGCCGTTAATCTAATCAATTGAGCTGAGTTCAAGTAAAACAAAACAGCACAGAACAGCACAGCACAGCACCCTCATAAACAGTGCTAAGCGGCGCCTGCGCAACAGGTATCTGAAACAAAAGACAAAGACAAAGAGGGAGATATAGACAGACTTTTTTTGGCTTGGGATCTGTGGATTGTGCAAAATCTTGTGGCAAAGGCAACGTTCAGGGCGTGTGCATGACAAATGTTCTTTGATTTATTGACAGTTTCAAGTGGACGTTTGTCCACATAACTAGTTGGTCACGTTCTCTAGCATCGGTACTTCATAGACCTGCAAAACTAAGGATAGAAAAAGGCACTGGCACAGTCGCGCCACCTGCTGTGCGCATGCTGCAAACAATTTAAGAATACACATCAAAGTATAAAATGCGCCAAACATTGTTCGATATTTGAAGTTTTTTTTCCATTTTTTTTTTTTTTTCGCTTGTAATCGGAGCAGGCTACAAAGTGCGGGAGCCACCCAACAAACATACGTCAACCCGAAATACATTGCTTCCGCAGTTCCGAACGTTGATTTCACGTCATTTTTAATGCCCTCACATTGGGCATTGTGGTTGGGAACAAATCTTCAAAGTTTAGATTGTTTGAGTAGAATGCTTTCAGCTCAAATTGTCTCGACTAAACTTATTTAATCCTTTCTAAGAACATATTTAAAGGAACATTAGCATTATACTTCGAATAATGTTCTGTAGAGTATATATTATTCGACGTGCCAATTCAAGTTTTCCTTCCTTGATGTTTCTCGTTTTCTTGGTTGCAGGTGTCGCCTGTGTTGCACACTTGACATAATGCCGTTTGCCAGTTGGCGGCACATTTCATTTCCATTTTGGAATTTATTGTGCGCCCTCGGTGATTATTTCTATATAATTTTATTGCCGTTTCGTGTGTGGGCGCACATTCGGCTTATGGTTTATTTATATATTCGTATTTGTGATCTGGTTTCTGTTTGTTTCTCAATTTATGGTAATGCTATTGCGAAATGAAGGAGTTGAACACAAGATTAATACTTCCAAAAAAAAAAATGTAAAAAAAACAGGTAATGTAAAAATACGAATGTGTAGTTGGGCTGACTGCAAAGTAGTAAAAAATATTTGCTTGTTTCATTTGATTGAAATTTTAACTGCCTTAACCTACTTTAAGAGTGCAATACTCTTTGATTGTTATTTACCCTTGCTTAACAATCTTCAACTTTGCAAATAATGCTCACTTATAAATTAAAAGAGATATTCCCATAAAGCATATTTCTGCATCATAAACTGTAGCATTGAGCACTCAATCGACAATCTATGCAGCGCATCAATCAAGCAAATAGTGGAACGAAATGAAATCACAACAAGAATCAAGCGAAAGCACTAAACAAAGTCAACACAACCTCAATTTGCTTATAGTGGCATCAACATGGCAGTCTAAATACAATATAATATGGCGACGTGCAGACTTTGCCAGACAGAGAAAAAGAGAGAAACGAAGAGAAACTAATCAGGCTGAACTACAATAAGGACGTAAAACAACAACGGCAACAAACATGAACATAATAAATAGCAAAAATAGAAAATTATGATAGAAAATTATGACTTAAGTTGGCGACTAACGTGAACAAAAGTCATTTGTTAGAAAAGACGACAACAGCAAACAACAACAAGAACAACAACAGCTTTGTGGGGCAAGACCGTTTTGCTATGGTCAGTTGTGGTCATTATTTTTCAAGAAAGTTTGGCTTTCCCATATAAATAAAACACATATTTACATATATAGTATATCCAAAAAATATTCTAACACGCAGCCATTGAAAATGTGCGAAAATTTAACAAACACGCAAACTGTTAATTTTTCATTAGGGACCAGACAGTGGTTCATCATCAAGATTGTTAAGTTCACTTTAAGAAAGATATAAGCAGTTGGGGTAAATAGGTCAAGTGAATGTTTACTGGGAGAACATTAAGTATAAGGCAAAGAATATTAATTGAAGAAACAAGCTAACTGAAAACATGCAGCGTTAAACTTTGAACACAACTCTAAGCTGGAAACACAAATAAAGTCATGTCTTTATGTACTTTCAATGCGATTAATTTGAATATTTTTCTAGCAGGTAAATCCCGTGCTCCAAACTGTATGCTAACTCTAAACTTCAACTGATCGCGGCCAGAATGACAAAAAGGACAAAAACTAAAAGCTGAACAAGAATATGTGCCCCAAACTTGAATACCCATCCAATGGCCTACCCCTCTTCCAACTCTCGTACAAATGGGATTTTCAAACATATCGCATATACAAAATGCAAACATGTCTGGCAAACACAAATCCCATAAATGTTTTGTGGGCTGTGGGGAAGGCGGTGAGGGGGCTCTTTGAAGTAGTGATAAAAACTTGCAAAAAAATATTTTCATATGTGAAAATGTGTAAAGTGTAAAAAGTTTTCCAACGCTGTTCGCCATTTTTTGTGTTTTTTGTTATATCCCATTTTTTGTTGCCACATTGTGTTTGTGTTGTTTTCTTTTTCTGTGTGTGTGTGTGTAGTATTTCTGTTTGCACTGTCTGAATGTCTGTCTGTTGGACTGTTTGTATGTTTGTTTGTCTGTCTGTCTATCTAACTGTCGCTGTGTGAGAGCATCAGGTGCTGTGGCAAAAGAAATTACAACAAATCCATTTGTGAAATTGCAAACCGAGACAAACCACGACCGAGATGCTGATGATGACGCCTCCACCAACGCTTATCCGGTTGCCTTTGATGCTCCTCCATTCTTGGTTCTTCTTGCTTAGTTTTTTTTTTTTTTTTTGCTTTTCGTTTTGGTTAAACTCATTGGTAGACTGCTCTTTTGCACTGGCACTGACAGCACTTGGAGCAGCACTTTAAGCGACGTTAGACAACATCGGTGCTAACCAATTACATGGCCCGGGCCAGTGTCTCTAGTCGTAGTAGTCATTCCTCCTGGGCTCCTCCTGTCATTATGCACTCAAAAATCAAGATGGAAGGCGCTGCCTGCCTCGCTGCCTGTCATTTGCCTGGGCAAACATTCATCTTACTAAAGTTGGCCAGTCAGCAGGCCAGCGCCAATGCCCTAAAAAAAAGAAATGTTAGCTAAAACCAACCCAACCCAGACTCACCCACTTTAGAGCTGTTGCAGCTCCTTTCCAGCCAGTCGAGACATTCATCAATTTGTTAAGCGAAGCCGAGTAAGAAGCAAAAAAAATAAAGGAGAAGAAGAAAACAGGCGAAATTGAAACGAACATTTTTCGTGCTGCTGCTGTTGCTTCTGCTGCCGTTGCTGCAGCTTGCATATAAATTTGCAAAAATAAGTGCAGCTCCGGTGCTATAGCTTCTGCTCCAGCTCCAGCTCCTGCTTCTAGCTACTGCCAACTCTTAGCTACCAGCTCCTTGCTTCCAGCTACCAGGACAGCAAACTACACACGTCAAATTTCAAACAAGTTCGGCCGCCGCAGGACATGCAACAAACGACAGCGGCAAGCAGGCGGCAGGCAACGTACAACGACCGTGTCCGTCGTATCCATGTGCTCAGGCTGCATAAAAACTCTGCCAGAAGAGTTTGCTGCATCAGTGATGCCTATCTAGCTTCTTTTTTTAACCAAGTCAGCTTATGAAAAGTTCAACAGATAAGCTAGACTGTTTTTGGAGCCCAAAGATGAAAATAGAGCTTAAAATAAACAGGTTAATAAATCATTTCAAAATAGAATTTAATTATATTAAATCAAGTTTGTTAGGCTCAGATTTAAAATCTTAACAACAGAAAGATTTTCATTATAAGCTAGCTATTTGTGTTAGCCATTAAATTAGCCAACACTGTTACCAACACCTAGACTTCATGGTTTGTGGGCCAGAGGGCAGCAGGTGAGCTTCCAGTGTGTTTTTCTTTTTTTTCCGTCCACTTTGTTAGTGTAAGCGCATTCTGTTCGTCTCTTACCTTACGGAAGAGGAGGCAACGCAGATGAAAGCAAAGCATGGCAGAGCAACAATGAAATAGGCAACTACTGAGCAAAAGGAATGTGAGCCGTGCATACTTTTGAAGCTACTGCATCCACTATTTCTACCTACTTCCACCGCCACCATCATACATTATTGGGTTGGTCTGGCTAAAAAGTTTATGCCGTCTGCAAAAAATATGCCTCAGCTTTAACGCTTTTTGCCAAAGTCTACAAAGTTTTATTCAAAAAAAAAAAAAAAAAAACGGTCAGGCGAATTCGCAAATATATGCTTGTATCGAATATTATGTTGAAAGTATGTAAGAAATAAGTACGAATGTAAGAAATCTTAATTTTCACAAAGTTCTTGACAACTTTTCGTAGATAAATTAAATTATAATGATAACAGGTTATTGTATGCAAACGGAGATAGCTTACAATTGGTAAGAGATATATTCAAATATTATCAGAGCTACTAAAACCTTAAACTTTTCTTTATTTGGTGCCAATTAATTCCATTTATATTGAATTTTAGCTTTGTGTTGTATTTTTCCATAGTTATGTAAAGAACTAAATTGATTTCCCCGAATTACATTACCAAAGAGTATAAATTCAAACAATTTATAATTTACTGCCGTTTTGCGGAAATAAAATAGAAAAACTACAAATTTCACAGAAATTATGAGCAAAAATATCATAAAGCTTCGTTTTAGCAATTGCAGCTACAGCTTAAAAATTGAAAACTTTTTGTGTTTCTCTCCAGGCTCCCAATGTACAATTGTACTCTCTCATTCATTGGCTACCTGCTGCCCGTGTGGCTACATTTTAAAGCAGCAAGATGAAAAGAGCGTGGGGAGGCGGAGTGAGGGAGAGGCTGGCACACGCTAGTTTGGGGAATTGCAAATAAATATTTCAACTGCAGTTGCAGATTATTTTACTGCTTCTGCGAATGTGAATTCACCAAAAAATGTTGGCCCAACAAAAATACCAAAAATTTCCAGCCAAAAAGTTGTATTTGTAGGGAATGGAAGCGGAGAAGTGAAGCCAAACAAAGCTAAAAACTGCTGAGACAAGGAGAAACTGAGGAACTGAGAAACTGAAAAACAGAGAAACAACTCAGCTTAGATTTCTCTGGGGAACTATGATAAAGTGTGCACCATGGCAAACGGCATAATGAAGACAAATAGAGAAGAGAGTTTGGATTTTTGTTGGCCATGGTAGCTTAACTTGGCTTTTGCCTTGTATTATTTCAATTTATTTGCCGATTCAAATCCATTCGATTCTCATGTTCACTTTCGATTCTGATTGTAGTTCCTCAAGTAGATGCCAGCAATGGCCTCCTGGACGCGCCTGCGTCTCTTGTCCTGCATCAGGAATGAGAGTAAATGCTTGGTGCTCAATCCCCGAGTAGCCTGTCGCTCCAACAGCGCCAGCTCATCCTCTGCCGCTTCATCATCTCGCTCCTCGCCACCATACTGAGCATATGGTGTTGAGATAACAGATGGAACTGGTGCTGGCTCTGGTTCATTCTCAGCCGCATTGATCACCTCCGTATCGTCATCGAGAATGCTGCCCTGCAGCAGATCGACAATGGGGATCGAGGCACGACGGAATGCAGCATTGCGTCCACCAGCAGCACCATCAGCAGCAGCTGCAGCGGGAGCAGCAGTTGAAAAGTTAAGATTCTGTGCATTGTTCGGGTTGATAATAACAATCGATGCTCCACTGCCATTAAGATAGTCATTGAGTCCAGGAAACGAGAAGGGTGGGCGTTGTGGTGGTGGTGGTGCTGGATATGGATAGGGATAGGGATAGTAGTCATAGTAAGGACGACGATGATGATGATGGTGTCTATCGGATTCATCATTATTATTATGATTATTCGATGGCTGCACAATAACAATCGGTTGCTGTTTTTCGGGACGAAGATTCCATAGTTTAAGAAGACGTGGTTGAATAGCAGCAAGAACTGTGAAGAAATGAAAGTCATATGAGTTATTTTCCAACACTGGAGTATGAATCCAACTTCTACTTACGTGCTCTATGGCTTGTGGCATCTCCTGAACTGCTTTGGGCAGCTGCCACACAGGCAGTTAGTAAGAGCACGAAAGGCATACAATGCTTAAACATCTTGCTTGGTTCAGTGCTGGACGACTATGCTTTGAGTGAAGTTCCAACATGTCTTATATACTAAGTAGCAAGCCCAACTAGAAAATGTTCTCTATCTAAACTTTCTAAGTGTTTTTAGGGCCAATTTCGTTGTAATTTCGCCCTGGCATCAAGTGCTTATTTCATAGATGATCTATTGATGCGAAATGCTTGCTTAATATGATATCGCCTCGTAAATCAGTTTCAAATCAAAATGTTGTCTGTCTGTTTATTGCAAGATCGTAAAATGTTTCACAACTGGACTGTCTCAATAGTTTTATTCTTGTTCGCTTTAGCTAAGTTTATGTTTACGCTTCGCATTTGTTTTTGCCTTTGCTCGCTTTCATGATCGATTTAGCATTAAGTTGATAGTCGCAAATAGACATTGAGTCTCTTCTGTCTGCCGCGCCATAAATAGCGCCCGCTAATTTGTTTAGTTTACGAGCCAACTCCGCCGATATGTGTATTTATGGCCGTGCACTTGGTCGTATCGATAAGTTGCTGATCTTTGCCCAAAGGGCCATTGAACTTGAGAAATTTTGATTTTCATTTGGCGTTTTAGAAAGGTTTCACTGTGCTTATTCGAATCTAACAACATAAAGCTTTAATATTTGAAGGGTATATTTAAGATATTCAACCAATCATTACTTTGGTCTATCATCACATGTTTTATCGATTCGTCCCATATCAATTTCCT
The DNA here is from genome assembly GCA_018152965.1 of Scaptomyza pallida. Lineage (NCBI taxonomy): Eukaryota > Metazoa > Arthropoda > Insecta > Diptera > Drosophilidae > Scaptomyza > Scaptomyza pallida. The sequence continues at coordinate 1,768,626 of JAECXP010000116.1, read as the reverse complement.
TGTACGTTATCCCTATAATAAATCCATTTCCTTTCTTACGGCTGAGTAAATGCCAACTTATGTGCCTTGGCAAACTAAAAAGTAAATGCCAAACAGCAAATAATATCAAACAATATCCGTTGGCATACGACTACAACGACTAAAAGTGAAAGTCGCAATCGTTGCTCTTTGCTCTTATATCCTGTGCAAAAAAAATCCAATGCCAACAACAAATCCTAGATAAAGTAGAGCCAACACATGAGGTAAATATTATTTAAAAAACCAAAACACGTAGGCAGAAGCACAAAGTACAAATCGCACTCAATCAAAATCACCTCGAGAGACCACACACCACGAGCGAAAGCTTAAAAGATGAAATCCACAGGAAGTACCAAAAAAAAAAAAACATAAAAACAGGAAAAAGAATAGATGAGATAGATTTTGGTGTTTTTAGGCCAGACTGTTGCCATAAGCAAAAATAAATAAGAACGAAAGGAATGGAACAATTGAAGTAAATGGACAAATTCAACATCGAAAAACTGTCATGTACGAGGATTTAACAGATTTAAATTCTATTTGGGGCACAACGCAAAAAGGACTCGTGTGGGTGGCCCGCACGAGGCATGCTTCAAATGCTGTCACTTAATATTGACCAAAGGCTTTCTCTCTCTTTCTCTCGCTCTCTTGCTTTACTCACGTCATGTGGCAAAGTTGTAGCTTTGTTGCAGTTGCTTTATATAGCTTGGTTAGTGGGCAGAGCCACTTAGCCCACATTAAGAGGCGCCTCTCCTCTTCTTGTAGCATGTAGCAGGCCATGTGCAAATATTTATCGATTGGCCTCACAATCCAATTCGTTATGCTTAAAACTACGGGCCGTCTCGCTCTGCCAAGGTGCCAAAGAGTACGAGAAATAGAGGAAGTAACAGTTTTTCCCAATTTTGCACAAGATATTAAATGAAAAATCAGCACATGCAGAGAGCCCACCTGACTATTTTACCATTCTGCCTTTCCATCCTATGTGTGTTTCTGTGGCTGTGTGTGTGTGTGTGTGCCAGCATTTTTACGCAAATTGGCAGTTAAGACAGATTGGCCAAACGACGAATGGACAACTGGACGGAAGTGGACTGGGACTGAAGTGGGTGTTCTCTTGAGAGCTTCAGCTCAATTGGGCTCTACATTTGTTTGGCCAGCAACAGCAGCAGCAACTTGGCTAACAAGTGTTTTTGTGGTAGGCTCAGGCCAGTAAAACTCGGCTCGTTCCGTACTGGGGGTCTTAATTAAAGTTGCTGTTGTTGTTGCTGTTGCTTTTGCTGTTGCTGTTATTGTGACTACGTTCAGCACTGAACGTGTTAATCTGCTGAAAAGTGGAGGCAGCACACACACACGCAGCAGGTCTTTGCTTTATCTGTATTCCATTCTGGTTCAGGTGATATAAAATGTATAAAGACTGCATTTGAGCCAAGTAGGTTAACAATGGGGTATTAACCATAATATGCAAGTACTATGTACTACAAGCAGAAGGCGGGCCGGTAAAAATACTACTTTATGGTTAAACTTTCAAAAGAATTAAACCGATTTAGCCTTAAAATTAATCTGTGAGCTCTTTAGATAAAGCTTTGAAGAACTTATTATTTACTAATAAACCTTAAATACAAAGATTTTGATATATTTTTAATAGTTAGCTCAAATTATCATGTCATTGGCTGATAAATTACGATAACAAAGTTTTCACGCAAAATTTAAAAAGTTTCTTAAACTCAAACTGAGTTTTGAATAAGCATCAACTCACTTGGGACAACTGGAACCACTACTTAATTGGACAATAGGATTGATTGAACAGTCGAAGCCAACTGTTTGAATTTAAAATCCTTGCCCATTAGCAGCTATAGATACAATTTGGTGTGTGTGTGTGGCCTGCCCAGCTGCTGATTTTGCTGCTTGAGTGACATTTGGCTGATTCTCTCCATAGAGAGAGAGAGAGAAAGAGAGAGAGAAAAGGCATTTACAGCCATTTCCGGCGCGTTGCGTTCTATACTGTTGTGTTGCGTATGTGAGTTTGTGTTTTGTGTCGCGTTGCCATTAAGCATCCGCCGCTGGACAGCAGCAGGACGCCTCCAAGTAGCAACAACAGCAGCAGCAGCAGCCTCTCTCAGCTGCCACTCAGCACAAATTTTGGGGCAGCATGCTTTTCCGGTTTGGCCGTTGTGATTCTTGCTGCTACTGGCAGCTCCCAACTCGCCGTTCTGCTTCCTGCGCCTTAAGCCCAGCCCCCACCATACCGCCCCTTCGCCATTTCGAGCACACTCTAGTTCAATAAGGATTTCCGTTTCAATTCGTGCGCTGCGCCATTGTTGCTCTTAGTCTCGCAGTCGCTCTTGGCGTCGACGTCGCCGTTGCCGTTGTCCATTTTGGTTTATCGAATTTTTCACTTTGACGTGGGACCTTTTGCGGCAGGCAGGCGGAGGCTCAACTTTTTACACTTTTAGCAACAATTTCCTTCACTTTCGTCCCTTTTTTTTATTATTATTATTACTTATTTATTTATTTATTTTTGTGCTGATTTCATGCGTTTGCCTTCTTGTTGCGACTTTTCGGCTGTGCTCTTTTTGTGCTTGATTTGCTTTCCAATTTTCAATGTGTCACTTTATGAGCGGGACCATTAATCAAAAAAGCCAACAACAAATACAAAAATAAACACACATAGAGGAGCGTTAAGGAAAAAGGCAAACCTGGCGCAGAAATTATTGCTTAAATAAGCGTGTTTTACTTTTTCTTTTCTTTTCTTTTCGCATTTCGTTTCGCTTGTGAAATGAAGCGACCACAAAAATGCTCTGAGTTGGCAATTCTGTAAAAGTTTTTCAACGCTCTTTTACTTATTGATTTTGTTTTTCATGCGTCATTTGGCTGCTGGCAGCGTTTTGCATGCAACATACAAATTGCCACGCCTCACTGACGCTACATTTGGGGGCGTCGTGTAATGCCTGGAAGCATCTTGAGTGCATAACTTATCACATTTAAAAAAATAGCAAATCAATTACTTGAAATGCGACACATAACACGAAGATAAGCTTGAATAATTAATAAAATAATCATAGAATACAGCATATAGATCTTAAAAACTTTAGTAAAACTTAGTCGGAACATCTTATAGAGTTCCTTAACCCGAGCTTATTACCCTAGTTTTGCATTGAGCGGCACTTGACTCCATTTTAGCTGCTACATTTTCATAGTCGCTATCTTCAAAGACAAATATAGCGACAACATTCACATTTACAATGGCATCTGGCAAGTGGAACAAATAAAATAAACAAAACCAAGACGATGACAATATTTTTTTTCTTCTGAAAACACAACTCTCGTACAACATGTCGTATGAGAAATGGGGGGATAGACTAAGGTTGAGACTAAGACGAGAAACCGGGCCCAAACACAAACCCAAACTTGAAGACAACGAAGACAGCGAAGACAAAGACATCGTCGTTGTTGTCGCATTTCTTTTGCAAAGTGTCAAGTGTCAACGCCAAAATGATTAGGTAGGCGTTGCCAACAACAACAACAAAAAAAGCAACAGCAACAGCAAAAGCAACTAGTACTCTTGGCTGGCTTTGTAGGCGTGTTTCTGCTTGTGTTTCATGTGCGTCTCTGCCCCGAAAAGCTATTAAACAGCCTCACAAAAGCGACAGGCAAGCAGGGCGGAGCAGGAATAGCAAAAGGCAATGCTACAATCCCTTCTCGCTCCCCACCGCCTCCCCCACTCTTAACGTTTGTGCACTGTCAACGCCAGCTGCGACTCCAACATCAAATTCCCCATGTTTTGCAGTTCCCAGGTCGCAACTTTAAGCTACAGCTGCACGTTGCACATTGCACATTGCACGTTGCAAGTTCCATTTAGCATTTTAGTTTATAGTGCAGTTTTGATTTCGAAATATTATGACGTCTGTTAAATTTATAACCTCAACGGGCACAAACTCCAGCTCCAACTCCAACTCAACCTAAAATTGAAATCATTTTCTTCGCTTTAGCTTTTTCCGTCTTTCTTTTGGGCTCTTTATGCATTTTTATGTCTTCATCATTCATATTTATGCGTTTTTATTTTAATTTCACCTAGCACTTGGCTCCAATCTACAACTAGTCTAGCGACTCCACCTACTACTACTCCATAAGGTACCATACGGCATCTATCATGTGCCATGTGCGTGTATGAGGGGAGGTGGGGGCGTGTTATATTGCCCCATTCGACGCCCCAAGTCATTTTGACAGCTCTTCGGTGTCTGTCTGTCTGTCTGTCAGTCGTCCAGCGAATCGTTCACATTTATGACTGTTAGGGCCAAAGGTCTTTTTGCGTTATATTCGCTGAAATTGTTGTGCAAAAAGCATCAGAATTGTAATGCCTTACACCAGCCAGGTTGTTAAATGTAAGCACACTGCCACAGCACAGCAGATGGGATCGAAAATGTTCATTGGGAAAAGCAAAGGATAGTAAAAAAGTGTAACTGTCAATTGCACGTTTTGAATATTTTATTAATTGCCATGATGAAGAAAAAAATCGCATGCAGCAAGTATCTAAAACAACATTTAGAGGTATAAAAGTATATTACCATTTGCATTATTATGGCATTTGGTTAATTAGTATTGTATCTTTTAAGTTAGAGAATGAATTTCGCCTAAGAAATTTACACTGCTTGCCTTTTATTATATGCAAACTTGTATGCCCGCAATTCCCTTGACCAATCAACTAACAAACTCCACCCACAATACACACATTTTGAACACCTTCTGCTCTTTTATTATTATGCTTTGCTGCCATGCATGAGTCGCCGCATATTTCACGCCTAATCATCAACTGCAACACACACAGAAAGCTAGCATTCAACCTACGCAAAAGCACTTTACACTGCCCCAAGCACAGTGCGATTATTAGAGTATGGCCAGGCCCAGCAAATGATGTGGCTAAGGATGTGTATGATGGGGCTTCAGCGTTTGCCATTTACATGGCCATAAAATATAAGCCAGGCAGCACTGATGGTGCAACGGGTGGTAGGGGGTTGAACGAAACGGAAAACTTTCGCTGGCAAAGCGCAAAATTCCCAGAGCCATAATTTTTCACAAAAAACGTCTCTGACGCCGCATAATTGCAGCGTAATTTTCGCGCATTTAATTTCAACGTCTGGCTCTCACTCTCTCTGTTTCTCTCAGTCCTCTGGAGAAGCTCTCTAAACCTTAACCTTAGCCAAGCAGTGAGCCCTAACACGACTGCAGCCGGTCAACAGACCAAGGTTGGGGGAGTGTGAAATGTGTCCGGCAGACAGTCGACGGCACTTTGTTTGCCATATTCGCATGTGACGATTTTTTGCCTTTTCTTTTCTGTTTTCGTTGGTTTTTTCTTTGCTTCCTAAAAGCGACCTCGACGACCCAAGCGACTTGTGCAACTTTTGTATGCAATTAACAAAAAACACAATGCAAAAATTTGTGGCTACAACATTTTGCACTTTTCTGCTTGAGTCGTAGTCGTCGACGTCTTGACTGTTGCCTCGCCTTGTCTGCTGCTTTTGACTATGAGAAATCAAAATTTAAAAGCATTTTTAATGTTAATAATTCAGAATGTTAAATTTAAGAATTTAAAAATAAAAATAAGTTAATGTAAATAAAATATATAAGATCATCAACTAAAAATTTTAAAAAAATACTTCAACCTTTACTAAAAACCCAGAAGTACTTGCAAAAAGATTATATAATAGCTACATTTTCGTACTTAAAAAAGTATGTTCGGCTGTTATGCAATTCAAAAAATAAATTGATTGATAAAGAAAATCAATTTAAATATGTTTTAATCGTTTAAGTAAATATTTGTAATTCAGCAGATTTATTAATCTTCTGATTGATAAAAAAAAAAAAAATAAAAAATTTTACAAATAATATTTTTAGCTTTTTTATAGAGCCTTCAATATTCGTCACATTTCTTGGCAGACTTCATTTCAAGTTGCAGCCTTTTAATTTTCATGTGGCAAAAACTGCGTCTATTATACAAAAATATTTTGTGCCACTGCTTTCCTCGTCCTTCTCCTCCCTGTCGTCCCCGTTGTCGTCACTTTGCAGCATTTCAATGATAAAGTGTTTTTTGTGTCGCTGCCACCGTCGCCTGGCACGAAAAATATATTAAAGAAAATGTTAAAAATGGCTAAAATGGGTTTTCTATTGTTCTGTGGCCGCTGCCTGCATTTTTTATTCCCTTTTACTATATTCAGACTGCAGTAAAAAAAATGGCTGGCAAAAAATTGTTTATTACATTTTTAGCTCGGCGCACAGAGGCGCACGGTAGAATATTTATGCCCGACATTGAATGGTATGCAAGCCAAGGCTCCCAAGAGGGGCTGGGGGCCAGGGAGTTGGCACTGGCCAAGGGCAGTTGGTGGCCCTGACGCTGCGCTTTGGCTAAATTATGGCATATTTCTTATTTCGGTGGCAGGAGATGGCATTGAACTTAGCTGGGCGATGTCATTTCTGCGGCTGTAGGAAATGAATAGGATGCGTGTCGTGAACCCATTGTGGATATTTGAAGGTGCATGTGGCAGACTATGGTGGGTTTCTGTGGGAAAACCAAAGAAGATTTAAAAGTCGATGAAGATATTGCTAGGAGAAAAAAAAAAGGTGTAATTTAAGTTTGTGCAGAATTAAGCTTAACGAAAATACATTTTCCGACTTTAAGTTGTTTGCTTTTTCGCCCGCAATATTAACTATCTTAATCTTGTTCACAAGTTCCAAACATATCTCTCTTACAAAATTCTTCTCCTTAGCTTTTCGCCCATCCTCTACTTAGGTCCGCTTGGGTTCCCACATAAAATATCCATAACATTAACCACAATTACTATGAAATTGTAGACCCAACGCGAAAAAATTGCAACAAGCAATGAAAAAATTGTTATTGCTTTTGTTGGTTTACGTTTTTGTGCTATTGTTACTCTTGTTGTTGCTGTTGCTGTCGCCCACAAAGTCCGAAATTAAAAAAAAAATGGCTAAAAAATATTTTTCTATTAATTTTTTAAGCTGTCCTTTTTCTTTCTGTTGCACCGAAGCTGGGGAGATGGCGCTGCTGCTGTTGCCGGATAGCGTTGGCGTCGTCAACATGTGTTGCATGTGGCAATTAAATGCCAGGCAGCAACACGCAGCAGCAACTGCAAAAAGAAAGCAAAATGCTGCAACAACACCAACAACAACTTAGATTGCATCGCAGTTGTTGTTGCCTGTTGGAAGCGTAATAATTTTTGGCGCAGAGTTTCGCGTCTTGGAGTGCAAATAAAATGCCGCTTTTTAGTGACTCAGTTGGCGGCGGCACTCGGCAGTCCCCGCTGTCCCGGCACTCCACACAGTCCATAGCCAGGCAGTTTGGAGAGTGCGAAAATAATATGGCCAGGCCCGCAGGCAACGGTACTTCTACTGGTGGAGAAAGGGAGCTAGACGCCTGAAAGCGGTAGAGAACAAGAACTGAATGGGGAGACCAGGCATAGAAAACTAAATGAATGACATGCCAGGGCGTCTGCAATGTCTGTCTGCAACTGAATGGTGGGGAGATGGGGGAGGAATGATGAGCAAAAACTGGAAACAGAGAGAGGTATGGGGAGAAGGAGGCAGCTTGCGGTCCGACGCCTGCCAGAAACTCCCGTCTGCGGCGCTGGCTTCAATTAATTTTCGACTTGGTTATTGTTTGCGGGTGTTAATGGTGCGCGTTCTCCAAAAAGGGGAGGTGGTTGGGCTTAAGGGGGATGGTAACAGGCGGCGCAGTTGCAACTGCAGTTGCTTTAGGCTCTGGGTTATATTTGTATGTGGTGGCAACTGCTACTGTTGACGGCATTCAGCATTCAACCAACTGTCTAACAGAACTGCAGTACTTGGTTATTGTTAAGTGTTTGGATGGCTTTCACTGTTCCGCCAAATTAATAACCGTTCCAGTCTACACCAAATGTTGATAGTCCCATTGCTGGGGTTCTCTTTTTAGCCAAGGGTGCAACAAAAGCAAAAAAAGGAAGTGCTTTTGCCATTAAACTTACAGAAAAATGCAAAACTTTGTGACAAATAATTAAACAAAATACATACATTAAAATAATAAAAATTATTTATAAAACAATTCAATACAATACATTAAACAGATACAAGATAAATACTTAGTAAGGTTTAGTTTTGAGAGGAAATTCTTGAAAATACTTCAGAAACTCACAATTTCTTGAAAAATAACAGATTTGAATTAACAAAGAGTCCACCTTAATACGCTTATAAGCTTTGATTTGAAAGATATATCATTAAAAAATATTAACGTATTCCACAACTCAGCTTGTCTTTTTAAAATCATGTTAAGATATTAAAACCTTAATTTATTATATCTCACTGATTTCCTTGCCATTATGCTTAAGTTGTCCACAATCACTTAAGCCTGTCTGTAACATATCTCATCACAATCTCCCCTTTCCATATGCAACAAATACTTAAGTAGGCAGGCGCCTCCCCATATTCCCACATCAAACACAAACACTATCTGCTCGCACATGAGCTACCAAGATACGCTCGAATCGACCTCTCTGATCTCTCTGTGTGTGAGTGTGGTTGTCTGACCCAATGTCCGCCTCCAATGCCTCTTACCCCACCCAAAGTTTAAAAAAGCGACGTCGCTGTTTTTTTTTTTCACGCATCTGTTTTTTGCTGCTTTCGTCACATAAAGACGAAAAAAAAGCATTTGCATTTGCATTTGACGGCGGCTACCGAACGAAAACGGTGCCAGTGGCAGCCCACAGCTAAGCAACAGTATTCCCCTTGCTCCCCCTAAGCGAGGAAACCAGCTGCTGGTTTGCATTGCAATTGCAACTACGACAACAACGACAACAACAACTACAACTGGTACTGCGAAACATGGAGCACATTAAAAGGCCGACCCATGGCCATAAAAACTATGCGACTATGCTCTGTTCAAGTGCTATTATTTTTATTCCTTTTATTTGGGTACTGTGCCGCCGACAACAACAGCAACAGCAACTACAAAAGCAGCAACAACGAGGCCCATTTGCAACTTTGCTGCCACTTCCACTGTCAAGTTGGCGTAAAATTTTTCATTTCGCATATGAAAGGAAGTGTGGGCGCCAGTTTGGGTCTTCCAATCCCCTTTACCCTTTTCTCTCCCTCTCTTTCTCAGCCTTTGCCATAACAGATCCCAGGCCACAGCCACAAAACGGCCTCAACGTTTGTCGTTTAGTTTTCTTCTCCTTTTCATTTTTTCGATTTTTTTTACTTTGGTTTTCTTTTTGCATTTTATTAATTGCTTGAGTGAATTCGCGTCGGCATTTGCCGCCTGTAAAGTTTTCTTTGTGTTTTCTCGCTTTTGATCTTTTTTCGAGACACTTTAGCCATATATAGTACATATGTATATGCACATTAATACATATACACTTTGAAAATGGCGAACATGAAAACTATCATAAGAGAAAATAAATAATGCCTTATGTTCATAAATTGAACTAATGTGACATAAAGAGATTATTTTTGTATACATTGTGAGTGTAAAACAGTTTTTCACACTTCTTGATTTAAACAGACTTCAAATTGATATTAACATATATTTTTAAGATTGCAAAGAATATCTTTGCATTAAAATGCTTATATATGAATTCAAATTGATCCATTTGTGTTAAGTTTATTTTCTTAAATTTAAGTTTCCTAAATCTGCGCTACGGCAGTTGAAGTTGTTTTTGTTGTTGCTGCTGTCATTGCTGTCGCATTTCCGGCTGCCTAAAGGGCAAACATCAGACTGAAGCCGTCTCCTTGCCTCTGCGTTGCTTGTTCCATGCTCTGCGACTAGCATTTTCGTACAGTTTTTCGCGCTGTTTATATTTTTGTATTTTGACACGTTTTGGCATGTCGCATGAGCTGTGTAGAGACAAAGAGTGAGAGTACGAGAGTTGGAGTCGCTTGTCGTATGGCTGACATTTTACATAAATTTGTGCTTGCTCCAAGAGTTGAGAGCTGTGAGCTAAGCCAAAATCGTGCCGAGAGGAACTGTGCAACGTTTGAGAGGCAAAGAAACAACAGCAACAACTGCCACATGACTTGCTTGTCATGTGACACAAACGCGACAGTTTGCAAGGTCACGTCACATTAATTTGCTGACAATGATGTATTTAGAGGGCACAAAGGACGGGGCACAGAACACAGTCAGTGGCCCTGCCGCTCGGCTTGTCACAAATTCCTTAAAGCGACGCCAATTAAGTTGCGAAAATTTAAAAAATGTCTCTAGACAATTATGCATAATTTTTCAACATTTTCTCCCCTTTTGCATTTATCTTTGCAGCGTAAAATGTGCGAACCTTGGATCCAGCTACTAATCGTGTGAATATTGAATTGAAAAACATAACACAAACGTCAAAATGCCGACGATAAAGCTACAAGTATTGGGAAGCAGGCCAAGGCAACAGCAACAAGAATCTATTGATTTGCCTGCAGGCAAAATTGAAAATCTCAACAGCTGGCATTGTGGAACAAATGATTTAAAAAGTTATGGCCGCATTCGTCGACTGGGTGTTAATAATAACACTAAAACTTTATGCTGGCTGACATTGACTTTGATTTTATTGAGCAGACCAAGTGTCAGTCAGAGTGTCGTTGTATCCGCAGCAGTTGGCAATCCAGCGAGCAGCTCAGCTGCAACAGGCGTGGCAGCATTGGAAATTGGTAAGTACAAAAGAGATATGCTGAGGAATACCAATTACATTGCCAGTATGTCCAATATTGTTGCTGCTTCAAGTTCATCTTCTCCTTCTTTTGAATGTTGAAAGTCATTTTTTTTTATCATATTATATATATTTTATGTCTTGTTAGCAAAAATGTAGATATTTGATACAATCAAGAAGACAGTACACAATAGTTCTATACTTATTTTATTAATTCACCGAGGTATTAAGAGGTAAATTCAAATTAATTTGTATCTCGATATTGTAGCTACAAAAAATACCACAAAACAATATTAAAAACATTCTGATAAAATAAAAAATAAATTTGGACAGATTTCGAGCTTATATTATAAGCCCCATACGTATGTATCTATAAATATAACAAATACTGAATATAAAATATATTTTACTTTACTTTTTTGAACTCATTTCGAATTTCCCATTCGAAGTCTAAAACGATTTATTTCACATTTGTTTATTAAATATTCATCACATGTGCACATTTTATTTATCATACATCCAGCATGCAACTTCCACATTGATACACATTTTAAACGTTTTGACCAATTTCGATTTTCCCCTTCCGCTCCCATCTTGTTTGCTGCTTTTCATTGTAGGTACCTTCTCATTTGGCCAATGAACAAAAATACCGTCTGTTCAGTTCCCATGACATAAAATTTATGCATTTTTATTTCGATAACACACACAATACAGAGACGCAGCAGACGTAGAAAAAAACTAAAAAGGTACACAAATATCGAAAGAGAAAAAATAAAAAGAGGAAGGTACAAAGCAATATTATGGAAAATGTATTTTTGTGCATGTGTAACAAAGCCAATTGGAACCGAATTTGTTGCTCTACTTAGTTGGACTGCTCAAAATGTGAACAGCAACAACAACAACCACGATAGCAACAACAATACATTATGCATAGTATATTGTAAATAAGGGTATCATGTAAACGACTATTTTGTAATGCTTGAATGCATGTTGCTAAAGTCTGAGACAAGAGACAGACAGAGAGAGAGAGAGAGAGAGACAGTTCGGGACCCTAAAAGCCAAACCTATTGATAATGCAACAAGCTCAAGACAGTACCAAATTGAGGACTGGCATTAAATTTACCACTGCACTAAATGCTCCATAGTCAATGAGCTGTGGAATGGGCAGAGAGGGGTGGCAGGCCAGGTCTACAAATTTGCATTTGCATTCAGCAATCAACATGGAAATCAATCAACCGCAAACAAGGGGAACTAAACAGTGAAGCAGAGAGAGCAAGACGCTCAAGTGTGTTTCCCAATAAACACAAAAACCGTAACTAATAACTGTTAAGCTGAAGCGGGAGTTTGAGGCAGGAGTCGATCGAGTTGTAGAAGTAGGACCCGCTTTTCCAACCGGCACGCACTCAACCACAACCAATTACAGAAATTTACGCAAAGCGCCAGGATGCGTCGACAACGAAGAAGAAGACGACGACGTCGACGACGTCATTAATAAACATGAGTCTCCAGACCATTGGCATAGGCCAGTGCAAAAATGATGGGTGGTTAGAGCATACATGTATGTACGTTCTGATGTATGTAGGTAATGTAAAGGTGCTGAGATGGCCGAGCAAAATCGAAGTCGCAGCGGTGCTTTTGATAGATGACTTGAGCGAGCGACTTGGCCAGCTTGGGTCTGCTTGGGGTTTGGTCTTCAACTTGGACGCTGCCCGCCTGCTCATTACCATTGCTGATTGGCTCCATCGTGGCGGTGGCTTCCCAAATGCTCACGTGTGTGTGGTCGCGTCCATCACAGCTGGCTATAGCTTCAGTAACAGCTTTAGCTTCAGCTTCAGCGTCAGCTTCGGTTTTTGTTTCTTTCCCCAAGCTGTTACTACAATTGTTGTTGTTGTTGTATTCTGTGCCATTCGTCTGCTGAGCATAACAAATTATCTTGTTGTGGGCCTCTGGCTCGTTAGCGACCAACTTGTTTGCTATAGCCCCAGATATAACCAATTAAGGATCATCGAACTAAATATACACTCCAATACATTCAGATATAAGTTTATATTTGTGGAATTGATCAAAATATAAATAAATACATTTAAATCTTTATATTTTAGTATTTCAAATAATATTTGTCAGTAAATAAATAATTAAATTTTATATTCGTGGAATTGATCAAAATATAAATAAATACATTTAAATCTTTATATTTTAATATTTCAAATAATATTTGTTAGTAAATACATAATTTTTTTTGTTCTTAATCAATTCTCAAACTCATTACATTAGTTTTGCTTACTTCAAATATTACAAGATTTTCATGTGTTAAAATCTCAGGATCAATATTAAGTTAACTTTACATATTTCTTTTTTAAGACAAATATTTTTAATGATTTTACTCCATCAAATTAATAACATACTATAAAGTTTATTTTATAGTTTTAATTTTATTTAATTCATTTGATTTTATGCATTTTTATTTTAATAGCTACAAGATAAATCGTTGAACTAAAGTCACCCAGTCGTAGAGTAATATTCAGGCCAGGTCAGTAGCAGGAAATGAATGAAGCAGCTGAATGAAAATCATGTTGTCGGTTGAGTTGGTTTTGCTTGTTTCAGCTTCAGTTCGGTTTACTTGGTCTGTGTTTTGCTCGATTACGAATGGGCCTGCGAGTGTATTTATTTAAATGCGTAAATATATTTGCATGTCGGACATATTTCATTTGACCGTAGGCGCGTTGAAATGTGGCTCGAATTGCTTCGTGGCAAGCAAAAATATATACAACAAAAAAATGACAACAGCATTTAAACAGCATCTACATACTATATCCATATGGCATTTAAATTGATAATGTTTAAGCGTTGCCGTTGTCGTTTTTTTTAATGCTTGTTCAAATTGGCATTGAAATCGATTGGACCGTTTCGAAATTGGCGAATCGATTAAGATATTGTTGTATGCATTCAATATCAACTGCAATGAATATTAAATGTGTGACAGTTGGCCACCGAAAGTTGAGCTTAAAGGATGTTTGGTTAGGTATTCAATAAGGCAACAAAATGAATTTAAAATATTAAACTATCTTTATATAATCTTTAAAATCCAATTTGGTTTAAAATAATTAATAATTTATGCTTGGCAGTTAATACCACAAAGACATAAACTGAATCATATTATTATTATTTTATCTATTTCAATCATAGTTATTTAAGCCATTTTAAACAAGTTAATAGTGTTTGACTTGGCTGCCAGCCAAGATCTTTTTACTGTCAGTCATTTCACTGTTGCACCTCAATCATAGCCCACACAGGCATTTAGGCCACATACTTATACAAATATCTCACACATATGGCTAACCAATTTTGGTGTAACGAAAAAACGCACCCAGCTTTAAGCTCTCGAAAGCAATTTTGGAATTAATTGCTTGGCCAGCCCCATAGCCCATTTACACAATATACGAGTGTGCACTTTTACTTTCTAGCCTCCGATGGGTTGACTTACACTTAATAGCCAACACACACACACGCACACACTCTTGGCAAATCCCACACACGCTGCACTCGGAATCTGCATTAACAAAAACCACTTTCAAGCTAGCAAGACAGAAAGAGAGAAGAAAAAAAAAAACCTGATATGAATTGGTCTTAGATGTTGTCAGTTGTCGGTTGTCTCTTGGCATCTCTGGGCAGCGATTACGACGCTTCGAGTTGGCCTAAAACAGTGGCCAAATGTGATAAACTAAACGCCAAAGCGTCAGGCGGCAGGCGGCAAGCGTCTGAAATGCATGTAATTTGCCCCACTGGCCGCTAGCTGGCAGGCAATACACACACAAACATTTATGCACATGTAAAGTGTAGCCACTGAACAGCCACCAAGTTGCAAGCAACGGTGGCAATCAAAACTAAATGCAACACTAAGCAAACGCCACATGCAGGCGGAGTTGGAGGGGAAAATGACCAATAAAGACTGCAGGCTGTAAAATGCGGCACTTGCAGCCAGCAACTTGTGGGGCATTCATCTATGTGGCAAGTCCAAAAGAGAGCGAAACAACATTGTGGAAAATTGGAATATGCATTCAAATGTGCACATTAATGAAGTTGTTTAATGTTATTAGGCAGAAAATTTAAATAATTATGATTATATTGATAACTGGATTTTGTTGCAATAGAAATATTAATGGTAATATCATATTTATTGCTATAATCAAGCTTTTTTCATTAAGCTTAAAACTTTATTTTACTCAAATAATAAACAAAACTTAATCTTATATAAGACTTTCACTAAATATTTCTTTCCTACTTCTCACTATAGCTAAAAGGCAAAACAAACTTTTGCTACTGTTTGGTGTTAAAGACATTTGGCATTTAGCGAGTGGAAAAAAATGGCAAACATGACAGCCTTTCTGAGATACATTTTACTTATAGATATAGCGAAATATAATAGATAGATTTTGACAGCATTTTGCAGGCCTATGGCGATAGTTAATGTTGCTGCCAGGTTGCATGCCTGCAGCTGCACGCCACAACACCAAGCTGATCTCTAAGCAGCGATAAGAGACGCAGCCAAAGCAACAACTGACAGGCATGTCTGTGAAAAAAAAAAAAAAAACTTAAATAACAATTAATAGCCCAGGCACCCACGACAACTGGGAACCGATTTTGCATGGTCAGTTCGCTGTTGGGACGATAAATTAAAAGGCCGTGCAAGCGCGTTGATAACTTGGCGACGATTAGGAGACAAGCACCGAGCACCCAGCACCGAAAACATGTAACATGTTTTTGTTTATGGTATCAATTTTGTTTTGTTTTTGGCTTTTTTGGGGGTCTGCGATTTATGTGTGCTGCGATAGAGCGTAAAAGTGAATGTTCGAAATGTGGTGACATGCATTTAAGATACTTTGCTTATAAATTATGTTAATTTATAGCTATATCTCTGTCTCTCTTGTACAAAATGTTTTACATTCAAATATGTATCTGTATCTATTGCTGTTGCTGTTTAATGTTGCGTGTTAGATGTTTGTCACGTCCATTTCCATTTCCACAGCTCGTTTTTTTGGCTACTAACAATTAATCAGCGCGCTGCTTACGAGCCAGGCCTTTGTGTGTTTATGGTTGCAACTTCCGTTGCATCCGTCAGATACATTTTTTACTTATGTGTATATACTTTCCATGTGTGTGTGCATTTATTGAAATCCAATTAAAACGCGTGCGTAAATTGCTTTACACGAATCTTTCGCTCACTTTCAGCCCTAACGAAGCATGGCCAAGAGTTTCGTTTAACAGGGGTTGGGGTTGGGGTTGGGGTTGTTGGTTGATTGGGAGGGTGGGAGGCTCTGGAGGTCGGAAATTCGTTGCTCATAATGCACGCCTTGTTGCTTTTGTTGTTTATGAGCTCAGCCATCAGCCAACAGCAGCAGCAGCAGCGGCAGCAGATACGCATCATTGAACGCGTTTCTCGCGCGGTTTGTACGCTGTTTGCCCGCTGTTTCCAGTCTCAGATGCCAACGCCACAAACTTTCTGGCGCCTTTGAGCAGACTCACAGCTCAAGCACAAAGAGCTCTATGAAATGATAAGTTAAAGTCGCACATTTAATGCCCTACTTAATAAAAATATATATAATTATGTAAAACAATTTTAAATTAATACAAAAATGTATATACTGCTAACTGAAAATGCTTATAAAATTGTTTCTTAACCTTTGAAGAGCAATAGAGCAACTTTGAACTTAAACATCGTTTCCAAAGATAGTTTCTAATAAAGTCTTTGCACACATATCTTATATTCTTTATTAACTTGTTCACATATTCACAACACGTATTCCCACTATATCTCCTCTGTTCGTGTTGTGCTTTCGAGTGTATTTAAAATGTTTGCTTATAATTTGCCATGGATTATGCCTGCAGAAAAGCGTTTTTCACACAGAGCCCAACCAATCTCTTCTTGTGCAACTTCATACAACAACGACGACCCTGCCCCGCATTAACCACTTGCGCCTTTATGGTTTGGTTTTGCATTGAACTGTGAAATTTGTGCAATTTTCCAATTTCATAAAGTTGCGCGGTGTTTTTGTTTGTGTTTTGTTTTACGCCCGGGCCCCCAAAAGCAAGAGAGAGAACTTTGAATTATGATTATCGCAAAAATACACACACACACTCACACACATACACTGATACACCAGGAGCGTGCGGATGCCAGTTTGGACGAAGTGCAGCGGACATACAACCCGGCCACGCACTCAAGTGCAGTTAATTAAATTTTGTGCAATTTATTTTTGCGCAAAAACTTTACCAGCAACAACAACAACAACAACACCAACAACAGCTTGTTTGCACCGTGCGTTGTTTACTTTTCACTTTGTAGTTTTGCATTTTGCCGTCAGAGAGTTTTGCAAAATAGTTTTCCACATCAAGGCGAGCGAAGTTGCATTGTGCGGCATAAAATGCATTGTTTATGTGGTAAATAAAACGATTTTACTATTTCCAGCCAATTGCCATTGATTTCTGGCATAGTTTTCACCTCATTGTGGCCAGCAGGGGCAAAGACAGAGAGAGAAAGATTCTCTGCTATCATAATTGATTACCCACACAATTATATTGAGGAAAAAAGCTAGAGAATTGCGCGTCCATCGATCATGGCAAAACACACATAATAATAAGTAGTTTTTCTTCAACTTGGACTTAATAATTAAAAATAATTTATGAGCAGCAATATGTCAGTAGAGTAATGTAAATATTACAAACTCTTGCTTCTCTTTTAAGTAGAAGTAGGCGGTTCTTAAAGGGCCAGGAGGGGTTTCTCGTGTGAATGATTGCAACAATTTACGGGCAAATGGGCAAAAGTTTTCTGTGCTGTCTGTGGATAATTAAGCAATTGCGTTTTGGCTAAATGAGTTTTCAGTACTGCATTGCAAAGATGTTGATCTTGGGGCTGCGTTAAAACTGGACAGAATATGTTCAAAAAGAAAGTGTATGTACATAATTGGAGGGTAGTTTGAATAGTTAGAAAAGTATTAGCAAAAACTAAAAGAAACTCAATATAATCAAGATAATAGCAAACATATTTGAATGGATGAGTAAAATATTTTGATAACTATAGTTGATTAGCAGAAAACTACTTAGACAAGTAAACTATAATATAAAAAGTATAACAAACATATTTTTGGGGGGGAGTCAAACATATTTGATAACTATACGTTTAGAAGAAGGGCTTTCATCAACACGTTACGTAACATTCTGCCATACTTCGGTTATAGAAAAAGCTAAATTATTCGTAAATTACAAATATTAAACAAAAATAATAATAATTTTATTTTATTTCAAGGTTCATATAAAAATAATAAAAAATGTATTAAAAATTAACAAACGCAGGTCTGGGATAAAAAATTCAAAAAAATTGTCACCTTAAGTAACGCTTAATTGGGGGGAGGTTAAGAAAAACGTTACGGTGCGTTACAAGGGGGAAGGGGGTCAAAAATCTTCACAAAAAAATAAAAATGTGTATTGTTATCGTTGTAACCTTTTAAGCTTACCATGCTTAAAGTAAGTCAGTGAAATTTTAAAGTATCATATTGTGTTTTTTCGTGGAGTCAGTTTACCTAATAGGAACTTCTCTTACCGCCCTTTCCTTTAGTAACCACTTGAAAGCTGACTCGCTAGCACCAAGACAAAAAGCTTAAAGGCTGAACCAAAAACGGGACAAAGTCTAAGAGCGCTGCCTACAATGTTGCAAGTAAAATGAAACTACGACAAAATGTACTAAAAGTATCTATAACTGCAGATGGCGCAGGTTAGATAGTCGTCGTAGTCGTAGTAGGGCTGTCAAGTGCGACTCACTTGGCTGCTCAGTGGAGAGCTTTGGAGAAGAGAATCGTCTTGTGTTTGACCTTTGTCTAGTTTCCTGCTCTTGGCTCAGCTGGCTTTGACTTATGGTGCTTAAGCGTTGACTGATTGCATCTAATTATTCACTGAATGATAATATTGTTGATATTTTCACTGTGTCTGAAGCAAAGAAAAGAAAAGAACAACAAGCAAGCTAGTTGATGATGCTGATGACGGCGTCTCAACGACCTATTCATGACCCTTTCGCTGTTCTTTGGGAGGGCCGCTGGCCGCTTGAGTGGAATTTCATTTGAAGCGCCAGCTGGCTCCACTGAAGCAGGAGTGGGAGCAGAATGAAATGATAATTGCGCTTTTCATGCATTCTCACAGATTGATGGCAAATGGAAATTGAGTCTGCTGATTGTATCTTTTTCTTTTTGTTTCTGTCTTTTTTGGGCTCTAATATGATTTAGCTTTGTTTTCTGGTTTAATTAATTTATGCACTTGACCCGACAGGTGAGATCTATGTTTGTGTATAGATTCAGTTTTGATGTATTAAGCTTTTGCTGCCCCACCCTCATCTACTTCATTGTATAAACAAATATGCTTATTTTGTATAATATTTCCACATATTTCATTTTTAATTGTGTGCCATTTTTCAAGTGTCAGTTTGCCTGATTTTTAGAGGTGTGCCAGCGTGGAAATTTTAGCCTTGCTCGTTATGCAACATGCTGCAGGCCACAACAACAACAAGAACAACAAAAACAATGCCATGCATCGAATAATTAATTAACATAAGTAATTAGAGAGAAAAGCACAGAAAAACTAAATTAATGAACATTACTCAACCACATCGAACTGATATATATTTATAACGCATTATTTTCAGGCACCTGCAAACAGGCTTTGGGCATGGAATCGGGCGCCATTGCGGACTTTCAGATAACGGCTAGTTCGGCACACGATATGGGCAATGTGGGACCACAGCATGCCAGGTGAGTTGAGCTAAAAAATCAAATAATATATAATGGCTATTAAAAAGAAAATATGATATTTCCTATAATTAGTTTTGCTTTTACTAAAAAACTCAAAGCTAAAATGCTTTAAAAAATGATATACATATATAATATATATTCGATTCGGTTCAAGTTTCATTTTATTTTAATGTATATAAAAGCATACACACTTATAAGAAGAATCTCTTTCAAAAATCCTTTATTGGAGCTACTTCTGAAGCCATCCAAAAAGTCTTGCGATTGCCATAGCTTCCTTAAAATAAATCAGATTTTCAAGTGCAATGCGTCAAAAGCCTTGTCTTGTGGTCTGCATTATTAATACTGCATTTAAATCTAGAAACTTAATTTTTACTCAATTTTCATACATAATTGGACAGAACGATATTTCTATTTTCAATACCGATGAGATACATAAATTATTTCTTAGAATGCCAAACATATCATTTTTATCCGCTACAAGCGAAAATCGAATTAAAACTATAACTAAGGAAATATATACATATTTCATTTCGTATTAACGAATCGCACACAAAAGAACGATGTTTATTGAAAAGCTAAGCATATGCATACGTGTTTTATATACACTGTAATTGAATTCAATATTTCAATTTTAATTTCCTTGCAAAACGCCAAAAAGGATTTTAATTACAACAGATAACAGCAGTAGCAGCAACAACAAAATGACTTTGTGTTTTACTTATTCCCGCCCTAAGGCAAAATAATATTTAAGTTGGAAACAAACAACAACAACAAAACAAGAGAAACAAACAGTAAAGCATGTTATTTATGTAAACTCGAAATGATAAACAAGAAACATGCATTAAAATCTGCCACATAAAAACGGTTACATTGATGAGCTTAAGGGGGTGGGAATGAATGAACGTAAGGTGGAGGGGCCTTAGGTGTGGGGGGGGGGGGGCGTTCTGTCAAAATGGCAAGTGAGGAATATTTCTGTATCCTGTGTACATGAAAATTATTATGAATTATTTTATGGCGTGTTTAAATGCCTTTATGTCATTTCTGCCAAAAACAAGGCAAACACACAAATGACATAAATTTAAATACACACAAACGCACACAGGCATACACTCACACACCCACATGCCCATATAAATTCGAGCAAAATAATGATACAACTTATGAGCGCTTTATGTACATTTATGTATATACAGCTGACATTTATTTGCCTGCTGTAAAGTTGGCCAAAAGCATATACTGATTTATCTCCATTCCATACACATGACGAATTCGCGCAAGCCGAAAATAAGAATAACAAAAATTCCCAGTTAATTATTTAGAATGCCCAAAAGCTGACCCCTGAATATCTGAGATCATGAATACATAATGCTTAATGTTCTTATGCCCGTAATAAACTCCAACTCCCCAACCCCACCCTCACTCAAACACATAAGAATAAACAATTTTTATGACGTACTAAAATCATTTGCACAATGTGCCACCAAAACAAACAACTTTCATGGCATGGACATCACCACAATATATAGTATAAACACCAAAAAACAAGCCCACAAAATGTCAACCGAAATAACTTTGGCAAACTTTTCACACAGCCGGAAAGAAAACAAGCTATAAAATGGCAAGTTTTTAATAATATCCACAGATAACTATAAGCCAACAATTGCAAGTTTGAGCTCTCAATGCTCGCTGGATGTCATTAAAAAAGGAAGTGATAATGGCATTTTTGACATCTTAATACATAAAAATGTATACGGAAAGTTATTGATGCAGTTTTGGTTATAGGATAAACATACATTTGTGAGAAAGTTCGATTATATAATTATGCTCATTAATTTTGAAGAACTTTTTATTCAGTTTTACTCTACAAACTTTATGAAATGTGGATTCCTGGTTTATTAAGTGTTGTCTTTTAACATACTTGAATGATCAAACAGTTTAATTTTGACAAATCTTTATAAGATACTCGCTCTTTAGTGTAAAATATGTAGATGAGCTTAGAGGTCAGCCAGTTATGGAAAAGATCCATGGGACAAAATGATTTCAGAGACAAACAAACAGAGCAAAATGTAGGCAAAGCTGCATAATAGAAAAGCAACAACAAAGAGCTCATACATATATAGTACTAACAAAAATATTGATTATAATGTCAATGTCGACCAAAAGGCAAGGGGGTGGAGCATAGCCTGTAAAAGTGGAGCAGCAGGCAAAGCGAGCAAAAGCAAAGCGCATAAAAATAAAAGAAAAGCAATAAAATTATGCAAAGTCAACAGAAAAAAGGCGACCAACGTGAATGTGGATAAGGATGAGGAAGAGAATGACTATAACGGTGCCCTGGTACGTGTTGACTGTGAGGCTCCAAGCCGTAACCAAGCGAGCGGGAAAGAAAAGGGGAAAGAGAGAGGGGCTCGACGGTGCGCTAACAAATGTTTGGTAGTAAAAATGTCACACATGGCGTTTTGCATGTGGCGCTTCAAGCCAAAGGGTATGGCGGAGGCAAGGAAGACGGAAACATAGCTGACTTTGGGAATGTGCGTGCCCAGGCCTAATGATGCCCGGTCGGCGAGAAGAGAGAGCGGGAGCGGGCAGCTTTTACGTTAAACATGCGCCAAAGTCATATGAATTTTTATTACAAATGAAAAGGTTGCCAAGGCAGCCAGCAAAAAAAAAAGAAGAAAAAAATATAGAGTGTGAGTGCGAGAAACACGCTCAACATATGATAAATGAAAGCGAGCTGCGCTTATTGAAGGGTTTAAAGCAACAATTTTTACGGCATATTCTTTGTTTCGTCGTTTTTGTTTTGTTTTCCTTGTTGTTTGTTAGCCAAGTGCCAAGATTTACGGCCTTTGCATTTGGCCCACTTAGCCACAAGGATAGCAAATAAAAAAGAACAACAAGGAAACTTTCTTAATATTAGCGTAGCCTAGTTTTCAACACCCAAATAAAAATAAAGCACAGAAAATACACTGCAAATGATGCCATTGAAGCATGCTTTATGTGCCTTACGTGACCAGAAACTCTTTGCCTTTAAAGTTATGTGTATGTGTGTGTCGCGTTTTCAGGTGCTTGCTAGCTAATAAAGCTTTCGAGCTGCATAGTTTTTCACTTTACGCGAAACGACTGCCAATTGACTTGAATCGCAAAATTCAGTCTCCATGTGTGTGTGTGTGTGTGAGAGAGTTTTTTTTGACTGGAAAAATGACAATGTGAGCGGCGCGTGTCAGCAAACATGAAAAGTCCATATTCATGCGTGAATTTTGATGGATGTCGCCTAATGAAAATATGCGTTGCTTCCTTTTCTATACCTCTGTCTTCCTCTCTCTTTCTCCTTTTCATATTGTGTATATATGAATGTGCACTTTCTCTCTGTTTCATGCTCTGTAGAGCTTTGGGTCGTATGTGTTTGGCATAAATTTTTGACAGTTGAGTTATTTTCGACAGTTCGCCGTGGGACTCAATCTCTATCGTTCGCTTTCTGTTTTTTAGTGCACGCTTGACTCAGCACTTGGGTCGCCTAAATGTAGGCTACACATAAATTTGTTTCGTTGCTTTTGATGTTTTTCGGCAGTTGGCGGTTGGCTGTTTGCTGTTGGCTGTTTACTGTTGCCTGTGCCATGGCAGTTGTTGCCTTGATAATTGAAGCAATTTAAGAAATGGTCGAGGGGCCGTACCAATATGCTCATAAGCGCAGAAATATGAATGGCATAGGTTCGTTTTTCGGGCATGTTAGAAAAAACTGTGTCAAATATGATGAATTCTATAGTTAGAGAAGCTTTTCCTTATCGTGAATATTGCAAACTTGCATTGAGCCCCAAGCAATTGGGTTAGAATTAACATATTTGTGTTATAAAAATCATTGATTTTAAAGAAAACTCTTTGAGTTCAAGATAAGTCAGCTTAGAACATAAGCTAGCTATGAAAAAATATGTATCTTTTCTTTTCAGTGTTTTAAAAAATTGTATAGATGTTTTAATTGGTTTATTTTTGGTATTGCCTTGGCTTTAGGGAAATATGCATATTTTGCACAATTTATGATCGAATAATAGTTTGAATGATTGCTTGTAAAGCATGTGCTTTAAATATTAAACCCACAAACGAATCATACCGCATACAATCTTAGGTAAATTCAATGCTGTTGCTATCCGCATAATCGTTTGTTGAACTCAAAAAACTAGAATTAAAGCAACTGGACGCTGTCGTTATGCTGATTATTATCCTGTGGCATTCAAGCGGCACTGATTAATAAAGTTAAATGACTTATAAGTCCATTAAGCAAACTTCTTCATTCTTGCGTAAAGTAAAAATGCCAAAGAAATTAGCGAACCAGAGCAAAGAAAGCACCGAAAAAAAAAAGAACTTTTCACGTCTGCAACTGATGGAAATACTTACACATAACATAACAAACGAGGAACTCAAGAACGGGAAACAATTGCAAACATTTTTCCAATACACAGCCCAAAAAGGGGGCAGCTAAGCCAACCAGCTGGCAAAAACAAAAACACAAGCCAAGAAAGAGAAGAAGCAAACATAAAGTGAACTACGTAAAATCTTATGGCAGCTTAGCATGCAATAAGCAGAAATCAATTGACCCATTTGGTTTATGTACTGGAAACGAAAGAATGGTGTATGAGGGTAGAGGGGTGCACAACCCCTCAAACAATCCCAACAACAAACCATCAAAACACTCGGAGATGCCATCACATGGCGAATGCAAAAGGCGAGCAAAAAAAAGGGCTGGTTTGAGGTTATCGTATTGTTTTCACATTATATTGACAGCATCGAATCAAAATCAACGCAGTTTCAATTGTGGCAGTGAGAACTGAAAGCTGCAATTCATATGCCCCAACGCACAACGCACCAATACCAATACCAATACCGCAAGGAACAACTTTTTACTGCATGAAAACTTACAACGTTTTGCAATCAATGGAACTTCGTTTGTGGTTGATTGAGGAGGGAGGGCATGACAGGGTCGAGACCCTCTAACGTCAATGGGGTAATGTCAAAGTCAATGTGAATGCGACCAAATGTCAATGTCGGCTCAAGATAATGTCTCAAACTCAACCTCTCCCTCTCTCTTTCACTTTCTATATATTTTTGTCTCCTTCGTAGCCAAGCGTAGCTGTTGCTGGCCAGAACACTCTGCGTATAAGCATTGCTGA
Organism: Scaptomyza pallida; assembly: GCA_018152965.1. NCBI lineage: Eukaryota > Metazoa > Arthropoda > Insecta > Diptera > Drosophilidae > Scaptomyza > Scaptomyza pallida. The sequence goes on along the minus strand of JAECXP010000116.1, from coordinate 1,743,984 downwards.
CTGGCAACTATATTTTTTTCATTTGTCTGTTTCGAATGTCTAGTTGATAAAGTGCCAAAATGTTGTATGAATTCGTTGCTGCAAAATGTGTTACAAAATTGGGAAGTTTGTGATTTAAGTTGTAGCAAAAATGCATAATGATTGAAGTACCTTGTAATATATATATTAAAGGGCTTAGATTTTATAGTAACGAATAAGAATTGATGCTTAACTTCAAATAGTCTTTGGCAATTTGCTAGTGGCAAAAGCTAAAGTTTCATAATTCAATATTGTATTATTTATATAATTTCTCCCAATATTTATTTGACCAAATTCGTAATCTTCGGCCTAAATTTTAATTCAAATTGTATCTAATTATTTTAGACGAAAATGCAAACCAACAATTCATTACTTCAACATGCTTTTAATTAAAAACTGATATTTAAAACCTCAAAAGTTGTACAACAATACGAGTTCGAGTACCTTGTATAATTATGCCAAAATGAGAATTCCGAATTTAATGGTATGCTAATAATTTGGTGTACAATGAAACTATTTCTCATTTGCTCCATTATTATTCTGTAACTGACAGCGTTTACCACTGATTTCATCCCAACCTCCTTCGGTTGCCTGCTGTCAGTCATTTGTAAATTGCGAATAACATACTTTTGGGATTCTACAGTTACGAACATTGAACATTCGAGCTGTGTGGGTGTTTGTTGTGCGGTCTGGGCTTGTTGTTAATTACGAATAGCGTTATGAATATCCCCAACATTCGTACATACAATATTCATTTCCACATTCTAGTAAGCATATAGTATAGTTTGTTAAGCCAAGAGCTGGCGCCATTGTTAGTTGCAATGTTCGTGTACATACCGCTTGTTGTTGTTGCCTGTAATCTGGATATGTTGGCCACAAATTGGAAACAGCTTAGAGCTCGCATTTCGCCATTACGAACATTTTGCATTATGTGGGCATTAGGGAGAGACGGGAGGAGGCAAGAGAATTCAATAGCCAGAACAGCTTCAGCTCCCCCTCTGAATCATCCCTTAATTGCCGCATTAGACGCTGCATTTGCTTGTGTGTTAAAGTCAGCCTTGTTGCTGCCACGCCACATCATCCTACAACAACAACGAGCGTAGCTAACAAGGGGGCTTTGGGGTAAGTATGCTGGACTACAATATACCCTGTGCCATTTTTAAACTCAGCCCATTAAATAAGCATGATAATGGTGAATATCTCATAACAAAGCTACCCTCTCTCGTTTGTGTACAGGGTATACAAACAACTGACAACCTGTGCTGTTTTTTTTTTCCTCCTTCTGGGGCTCCAATTCAGCTGGCATTGTTACTCACACTTTTTGGGGGTTTGTCTGCGGCTGTCGCTCACTTAATCGCTGCCTGTCCGTCTGTCCAACTGTCTGTCTTTCGTTCTCTCTCTCGCCCTGTCTGGCGCATTGATTTTCGCTTTTAGCATAGTCTACTTTTAGGCGAACGGAACATCACGTGGCCAAAATCAAGGCAGCTACGAGCCAGGGACACTGATTACGGTGCAGCCAGCTGCCTGCCAGTTTTTGGCCACTGAAGCAATTGTTGTTAACGCGTTTTCCATTTTATTGCATTAATGTTTGATTTGGTTTTGCTTCACTCCGCACCGCGCACTCCTTTACCCAACAGCTTAATGTTGGTCCGATTGAATTGATTGCCGTATCTTTGTGCGTGTTTTTCTGTATCGAGTCTTCTTCTTCTCTTTTGTGTTTGGCACTTGTGCGCACTGAAATTCGATTTCATTGCCAGTTTCGTTTCGGTTCAGCTGTCAGCAATATCAAACTGGGGCCATGGCCCCGCTTACTTCACCGCTTACTTCTGCACGCACTTCACATGCTGGGTAATGTGTTAATGTGCTTTTTATGTTACAAATGAGTCAATTTTTATGATTTAATGTTGCACAGCGCCTTTTCGTCCAATAACAAATTTTTGATAACGGTTTGGCATTTTTCTTGGCCAAGAGCGATGAAAGCATAAATTTGCCTTGCTTGTTGAATTATTTATAACATTTTATTGAATTCTCCTCATTGCCACACATTATTTCTGGCAACTTTTGGCATTGATTTGGGTTCCACACAGACCTTTAACAATTTATAGGCATTTGCTGCAACTTGAGACCATTTTCATTTTCTGCCCCACTTAATTGAAGTGAAATTGCTGCAAAAAAATAAACCCCCAGCAAAGAATGTTGTTCACTTTGTGTAGATAAATTTAAGGCATTTTCAGCATGGCAACCAACCGACAGTGCTGATGGAAAATTCCCTAGCATGTTGTTCGATGGGTGGGAAAAAACATGTTTTATTAATTTCATTTATTAAAAATACACACCGTAGGTTATCTTCATTAGATTTTGTCAAGCTGCGTCTTTCACGTCTTGTCCGCATCGCCGTCATCTTCGTCGTGGCTGCTCGGAATGCCGCTTTTTATACACTTGGCCAAACAAATACTTTCAGCTTGGGCGTGTACCGGAAAATTCCAAGAAAATTACAACGTCTACGTAAGTGCGGTAAAAGGTGTGAGCGGCTAGAGGAGCTGTTACTCTGTACTACTTAGTTCGATAGCGTAGACGGCAACAGCTGCCAAACCCAAAGCAACACTTAAAGCGTAGCACAAAGTTTGTAAAATCCAAAATAAAAAAGTGTTTGGTGTTCAGATTTCCCTATGTTCGGGCAAAAAATCAATTTTTTGATAGGCAAACAAATGAAAAACACATTAAACAAATTAATATAATAAAAAAAGGTGTATGAAACAATACAACATGAGATGAAGTACTTAACTTTGAATCAACAGGAAAATAGCAAAAAATGATTCTTGATGTCTATTTTAATTTTTTGGATTTCATTTTAAAATTTACATTAAAATGTTTATAACTTATGGGGTTCACTATAATTTGAAAAATTCAACTGCATTTTGACTCTTTTGCGAAGTTTGCACAACAAATAGCAATGTGAGGCAACCAAACATCAATGCCCTAAAACGCACAGAGCCCATTGAGTAGGGCCATAGCCTTCCATTGTCAACACAATTGAGACGCTTTCAGGCAGCAAATTGTGCGTTGCGCATGCGTAACCAGAAGCAGCAGCAGCAGCAATAGCAATAGCAAAAGCTAGTGCCAGTTAAATTTAAATACTCCAGGCAAATACCGTGAAAATGTTTGCGACGATAATTGAAAGGCAAACACACAAACAGAAGCTACAGCAACAACAACCACAACAAGAAAGACCCAAGAAGATTGCGCATGTGTAGCCGACAACAATGAACTCGGGGGGACAACTCAATTGAGTGAGACCCCAGAAAACCAACTATGTTATTTGCGTACATTGTGAGTCGTTGTGAATGTTTGCTTAAAACGTTTTCACTCCGACAACTGCAACTTGCAACTGCAACTTGGAGCAGAGAGGCAGCAGAGAATACAAAAACAGTTACAGCTTCTTGTCTATTTATGTTTGATCAAGAGTGACGATAGCTGGGTTTGTCATGAGGTTAGCTACATACAAGCATGTTTGGGCAGCTGTTCAGTAGATTAAATACATTGCTGTGCTGCAGAATGCAAGATTAGAAAAGTCAAGCGCAGAGGCAACAGTTTGTAGTAGAAACTCTTTCAGATAAAGTGCTGTTGGGTTGGGCTCTATGTAGAGATCTTGGGAGTGGTTTGGGTAAAAGTTAACCGGAAGGTTTATCAAGGTTAAGTCAAGTCTTTAAAGAAGCTAAAGAGCAGTGTTTGTTTTGGCATTTAATTGAAGTTGACTTGGATTAAGCAATTTATATGAAGTGTTAAGCCAAACTTCCTTCTGGTTATTGGGGGAATGCTTTTCATATTTATTACTTTCAAGTACCATTGTTTAGTTACCATTATGCGGCAGCTAAACATTTAGTTGCCTAAAATGCTTGCAACACTTAGGCTGTCAGCATTTTAAGAAATATGACAAAACCATTAAGACAAAAGTCAGGCGCAAACTCAAAGTAAAATAAAGGAAGAGTGTAACTGCTGTTAAAGGGATGGCGGGTGCAACAGAACGGAACTGCGGAGGGCACGTCCCATAAAAAGATGACTTTGTCACAGTTATTGCGCCCTGGCAATAATGACTCGAGAAAGCTGCAACAACAGCAACAAGAACAACAAGAACAAACATGACAGACCACAACAAAAGAATATAAAAAAAAGCTAAAGCCGACTTGCAACTAGCGTTGAGGGAAAGAAAAACAGCTGCCAAAAGAAAAGTAAATGGAAAATGGAAAATGACATGCGGAGGACGACAAGTTTTGCCAACAGGCCGCAAAAATACATATAAAAAAAAATGCATACAATCCAAATGCCGGCAACACTTTACAGAAGCTAAAGCAGACAACAAGACAGCAGCAATGCAAGCGAGCGAGTGAAGGGTGTGTGCAACAGGGGAGGTGTAAAGTGGGAGAAAAGAAAAAGAGTTTTGCATTTTGTGTGCCATTGTGTCAAGTGGAAATTGCACGGAGACGACGACGACGAGGACAACGACGACTCCGACGATGGCGAAAACCTAGAAAAATGGCAAACACGCCGGAGCGATGACAACGGAAAAGATGACAATAAAAATGGCGACTAAGGCTTAGGCGAAACGCAAAGCAACAGCAACAATAGCAGCAACAACAGCAAACGTCAACGGCTTAAAGTTCAATGGGAAAATATGAAAAGCAAAATGGCGACAGCAGCAGAAGCAGCAGCAGCTTCAGCAGCAACGTCAGAGACGTGAAAGCTGGCGGCCATTAGCGTTTTATGGCACACACACAGCCCCCTAAGAAATCGATAAAAAAAAAGACGGCGACGACAACGAAGAAACACATGTGTTTGTTGTTGTTACGGTTGTTGTTGTTGTTCCTGTTGTCCATTCGCTTCGTATGCAATTTGCGCTGTTCAAGGGTTAACGCCAGTCCCAGTAGAAGTTTGCCTTTTCTTTCTTTCTTTTCTCTTCCCTCGCTTTTTCTTTTTTTTTGTGTTTTACTGTAATCATAAAAGCATAACACAAAAGCCATTATGCAATGTGCCCAGCACAGGCGAAAGGGCCACAAGGATATGACTAAAGCAGCCTCTAATGTGGGTTAGACGTGAGCTCCGCCAGAGACAATAAGGCGAAAGACAGAGAGAGGGAGACAAAAAGTGTTACCTTGAGCACATGCATTTTTTAAAGCCCTGCTTAGTGAACCTTGAAACAGCAGATGCAGATTGAGTTTATGTATGTATATTTATATCGTGCTATAAGCTAAAAATGTGAAGCTTAGTTTGAAAAAGATATATGAGCTCGTGTGTGTGCACTATTGAATATTGTAAAATCTTTAAACAAAACTATTTAACATTTTCTTAAATCTATATTGTGAACAAACAATTTTGAAACTTTTACGAAAACTTTAAAGTTTAACTGTTTTATTGTGATACCTTCAGTTTAGCAAATATCTATCTTCTCAAATGCCGCCTTTTCGTTGTATAATCTCAGCATTTAATTATATAGGTATATTCGTAAGACCCTGTTGTGATTGCTTAAAATAAAACTATAAATTTACATCACAGCATATTTATTATCCACCCTTTAATATTGGATATTTTGAGCCACAAATACTTCCCAACTAATTACTCTTAAGTTTTATTAATTAAGTATTGTATTTCTCACCTCCTTTCCTGATTTGTACATTTCCTTATGTTTCACACTTTTCCTTAATGTCTTCCTGCGTGACTTTCATTTAAGCCCCAATGTCAATCTATTTAAGGTGGCCATAATTATTTCTAGGCACTGTACACTGCTAAGGTACGTGGCAACAGCCAATTAAAGACATCTGACGCCCATTTTGAGGCTAAAAATTAATTTGTTAAAGGATTTCTTGGCAGTCTTGTGCTGGCTTAAAAACTCTTTTACCAAAGACCACAGCAAAGCGTCAAACTCTTCAAGCTTAGCAAAATATTTTGGCAAAGAGTGCCAAAAAAAAAACAACAGCAGCAGCAGCAGCGAGAAAAAAATAAATTTAATTAAAAACTCGGCGAAATAAGGCGGCGGCTGCTGCTGTTTGCTGCTATCAGGCGGTAGGTGGCGCTAGGAGACGACTGAAACAAAAGCAGCAGTCATTGTATTTGGCCAAAAAGTGTATGGAAGGGGTGGAGTGTTGCTCTTAACAAACGTCGACGGCGACGTCTTTATGACAATCGTAAAAAATAATTTTTAGTAGCTTACAAGCAGGCAGGCAGTGTGGCAGTGAGGCAGGCGGGGAGGCGGGTAGGAGGCAGTGCAGAGAGCTTGTTTCCTTGGCATTTTAATTGCATCAAGTGCCATTAAAAACGCTGAAAGAAAAATTGGAAATTAAATGAAAAATAAATATATATGTGTGGAAGGGAGAGATAATGAAGAGAGGGAGGCAACCCTTAAGCATCTTTCTGACACACACACACACACACACACACACGAGTACTTTCATTCGCACGAATACACGTGAAATTGAAAACGCAAATATTTGGCCGTCACCTGTGTTTTTCTTACACTTCTTACAATTTGCACACGTGCAATGAGATTTTGAGCCCCAGAGAAACAGAATGAGAAATCATGCAACCCTTCTATAGCTGTGCTACTTATTAGACAGCAAAACCCAAACATATGTGCATATATGTATGTATATATGTGTGTACTTGGAAAATGGTAAGCGGCTTAAGTTTTGTCTCGGACTCCCCACAAGGCAAAAGTTAAGTTGGCCAACCAAAACGAAACTTCGTTCATTCAGTGCAAATCAGCTTAACTTTTTTTTGTGCACAATAAACTGTAGCATATTTTCAAGCCTTTTCTTATGCATGGGCATCCTCTTAAAGACCACCCCAAAACGAAGAAATCTAGACAACCTCATTAAAAATAGGAAAACAGCCAGCAAACAAGCTGCAAAGCGAAACTTAATAAAGCCTCCCTGCTAGCTCTGTTTCCTATATGCAAAGACCCCCCGCAAATAAAAAGGGATACGCAAATTCAAAGAGGCCAAAGAATGGATGAAGAAAGAATGAAAACAAGATATATACAACACACACATATCAGCCTAGAGGCAAAAAAAGGGTTGCCCTAGTCTCTTAAGGCTTGCATTGTGCTTAGCACAACAAACCAATTGGGCACCTAGGCTACAGGCATACTTCCTTTTTCCTCTGTTTGCGCTTAAATACGTGTATATATATACATATGCAAATTCGATTTTGCATAGAGCAAACTGTGCACAATAAATATACGTTTTTGCCAAAAAGGGCTACGTACGAGCTGTTTTGTATAAAAGCATTTAAATAAGTAATGGACCCAAATGCTTAGTGCATTGTAATAAACTCAATGGACAAATTAGCAATCTATACTCCGTGCCTCAAACGAAAATATCTTGAAAATAAGTTTCAACACAGTAAAACAAGCTTTTATTCAATGCTTTAAATGTTTTTCAGTCCTAGGTAAACTTCATGTATTTTGCTCTGCTTATTTTTGACCAAATTATAACCTTAATATTTTTAGCTAACTTTTGTAATATGTATTTATTTAGAAAATATTTTTAAAATTTTCAAAACTCTAAACATTTTATGTTTTAGCATAACTTAGCTTGAATAAAAAGTTTTGACCAAAACTCTTTTGCAAATGTTATCAACAAATTTTAACAAATTTAAGAGCAGCTGTTATTTGTAGTGCCATGCGCCACATGCAACACACACCACAGCAACACAAATGCAGCACTGTCGGTTGTAGGAGTAATACATACGTGCCAGATGACGCCAACATCGAGGAGCCACATATATATATATTTTCATAATTATCTAAATAAATGTGTGTAAGGCCACAAAACACACAGCACACAACACACAACACACAAGTGAAAGCGACATGAATTTATATTAAAAACAGAGCAGCAAACTTAACCACAGAACCGGGACCCAGTACCCCATAAATGTATCTGTGAGATACTTATGTGTGTCAGTCTGTGTGTGTGTGTGTGTTTAGTGTTCTTGTATCTGTTTGGTTGACTCTAATTTCAGCCACGTTTTGCAGCCATTTCGTGCTGCGGCGCATAAAGTAACACAAGACCTAGTTACACTTTGCCTCTGTTTTGGTATGTGTATGTGTGTGTGTGTGTTCAAATGCAACATTATGGCCACTTAGTTGTGTTGGTTTCGTGGTTGGCTGGCACCTCGCCACGTTCGCCCTGTGTGGCTGCAGTTATGCGATAGCTGCAGCCTTTTTATGGCATATTTTAGTAGCTTTGCCTAAATAAAAGTGGCGCTAGGTGCCATTTCCTGCTGCTGACCATAACGCGCCAAACTATGCAACACGAAAGTATGCACACACACACACACACACACATTCAACTACTTTGCTTGCAACGCTGCAAGGAATGCAACAATTTGCTATAAAAAGAGGAAACCTCAGCTCCAACAGAGTGCAAATATTTTTAGTGTATGTGTGTGTGTCTGAAGCAACATCAAAATTTTGTACACGGCATTTTTTCAGACTCGTTTTGCATTGCATACTTTTCAGAGTGCCAGGAGAGTAAGGAATAATAGCTGTTGTGTTGGGGCATTATAAGTATCGCAAGTATCTGGCTCGTTAGTCGCATAATGAGAGAAATCGTGCCATGGCACAACGCTTAAAACGAAGCTAATGAAAGCCTTTAGCTACGATGCGATGCCATCCAAAATGATGATGCTGTGCTCAAAAACTCGGCATCCAGCTGCATAACAAGCAAAACTTTGGGTTTCGTGGGTGGGCTGACGTGGATGAGCTGTGTCTGCATTATGTAAGTGGAGCAGAGCACACTTTTAAGCATTCACACTTTGCCTATGCCCATTATTTGCCCAATTTGAATGCGCATTGAGAAAACATTTTTGAGGCAAGGAGCAGGAACAGCCTTCTTGTCATGCAAATGATGCTAAACTGCCATCCCAGGTGACCCATATGTTAACGGTAATAAACAGCGCCAGACACAACTGAAAGGATAATGCAAAAATGTGTACAATGTGCCAACAAATACCAAATACCCTTTCCCAGGTTCTGATATATTTATGGTGTATGTGTGTGTGGGATCGTTTTCTGTTTCATTAAAATTTGTGAGGCTATTTTAATTCTTTTACTTAAAACAGATAATGACAAAGTACACTTAAGTAAACAATATTTATAAACAATTATTAATCTCCACAGACTTTTTTAATATTAAATTAAAATATTTTTAAAAAATTATTTACTTATATATTACATACGATATTTTATTAAAATAAGTCTTAAAAAAATTAATATATCAAGCATACAACACATTACACAAGCCAAATTGCATGACAATTTCAACGTTTCCATTCTGGCTGGATTTTTCCTGGCACACGTAAAAGTAAAAGTCAACGGCAAATGTCAAGCTACATCCCAGACCGAAAAAAACAGAAAAACAGCCGCAGAGCATAGACCACATCTCATTGGATTTATGACAACAAAATTGATATTAATGTAGAAAAGTCGGCGCACACTTGCAAATAGGCCAACAGCTGAATTGGAAGGCCTGCAGCAAGGGGATGACACGAGAAGAAGCGGAAAGTGGAAAACAATATGAAAGCTTGGCAGGCAGTCAACTTGGTGGCTTCCTCTCTGCCTATTTTGCATATGAGTTTTGGTTCCCATTTGGCCCACAGCTCGCTGTCCCGGCGTGTTGTAAACCGCGATTAACGTAAATAGCGGAAAAAAATGGCGAACAGCACAGAAAAATAAAAATATATATACGGCACAGATAGACAGGCATATACACACAAACACACACGGGTGTAAAAAAAACCGGCAGCAAAGCGGAGAAGAAAAAAAAACGTGAATGCGCCACAGAAGCAGCATCAGAGCCAAAGCCAGCGCCAAAGCCAGATCCAAAGCATAATGTAGGTCATGGCGTGAATATGTGTGCGAGTTTACTCCACTGGAGATATAACCTTTCTCACTCACTTCCTCTTTCTCTTTCTCTGTTTCTTTCTGTGTGCAAATCCCTCAGCAGCAGCACTGGCAACGCTATGCGTCAGGATAAAGTGTTCATATGTTTGTATGGCACCAGCCAATGCGGAAAATTTGTAGCAATTTTCAGAGAAACGCAGAGCCAACTGCTGATGTTTCGGCCGCTGTTGATGCTTCTTCTGCTCCTGCTGTTGCAGTTAATTAGCAACTTAAAGGCTTTTTTTGCTTTATTGGGTTGGTGATTAGTTGAGCTATTGACGTGGCTAGCGAGCGCATGGAGTGCAAAGATAATGCAAGTTGATAATAATTAATATTCATTCTAATGTCGTTTTTCAAATGGGTTTTTTAAACACATTAACAGCCACAACTAGCTTAAGTTTAACTATATATAAACACTCTTTGGTTAATCAACTTTTGTGTTGCAGGCAAATAAGTTTCGCATTATGATCTATGAAACTGGGGCAACAACATGTTGCATGGAAACAAATCCATAAACATTATTCCCCACGCCACAGCTGGATAAGTCTCTAGTCTATTCTATTTATGACTCTATTTCTGTAGTCTATAGAAAACTGGGCAAATTGTTTAAATGACTTTGGATGAGTCAATAACTTGGCATGATTTACTGCACTTTGCACTCAGTCCCTCCCCTCACGCCCCATTGCAGAGTGCGCTATTCTAATAAAAAGCCAAACTACAAACTAGATAAAATATGAATATGAACGTATAACGTATGCCACACACACAAACACTCACAGTTTGTTTGTTTACTTGTGTGTGTGTGTAAAGAAATTGTCGCAATGCAGTTGCAGTTTTTGAGTTTGGCGAAAAAGTTGGTGTTTGAGTTTCGAGCCGAGTCGAGTCGAGTCGAGTTGAGTTGGGTTGAGCTGCGTTTTCCATTTTTCCCAGGGCTTAAAGTTTGTACAGCAGCGCAGCATGTGGTTAACTTTATTGTTGTTGTTGTTGTTTTTTTCAGCTGCTTTACGCCAGTTGGAAAATTGAAAGTGAAAACTGCCAAACTGCCGCAGCTGTTGTTGAAATAATTCATAAATTGAGCGCGAATGTTGCGCCACAAAAAAAAAAAACAAGTAAAGAAAAGTTGAAAAGTCATTCAATATCCAAACGATGATTAAGTATGCAAATTGGCGCCTTGACACATACAAACAAAAACTTTTATTGATTAAATATGGACAGATTCTTTTAATTGATTATGTTTAAAAAAAGGAAGGCTGTTTTTAAAACAGTTGACATGTACATATTATAAGAGTTCTTTTTGGTTGTTTGAGAGATATTTTTATGTTTAATTTATATGGAATTTATGGGTGAAAATATCTTGAAAAATGTAAAAATAAATTTTTTACTCATAATAATAAACATGCCTGCTGATATGAATTTCTATATATTTGCAAATCACCTCCAAAAACTCAACTACTGTTAATTGCAATATTTAAAATAACAACCGATAACTGTTCACAGTTTACAATACGTTCAACTCTTAAATAGTGTATGTGTTGCCTTTTAAGCCGCACTTTGAAGTGGACGCAATATAAAAAGCTTTGCACACACACTCACATAGTGAGGGGTGGAGAATTGGCAATCAGTGTGTTTTTCACAAAAGGATCATACTTATTGGTGTGCCACGCACAGTTAACGACATTTAATTACAAGCAGCACATGCACTCGACATGCAGCTCAATTACACGCACATTCGACAACAAAATACATATAAAAAAAAAGTAGCAAAAGAGGCAATTTTAAATTTAATTAAATAATTAACGCCATTGCAAATGACTGTGAAAAACATGACCATGATGCATGTATAAAAAAAACGGGGTTGGATGGCAAAATAAAAATAGTTAAAAGAAATGGCTGACAATAAACATGGATTGGGCGTGACGCCCAGCACTGAGTCAATCACTGTGCAAATTCAAATTAATTATTCATCAATATTGGTAATAATCAAGGCAGAAAAAAATAAAAATACAGAAGTGGGGACACTTGTACAAATTACAATTAATATTTAGTCAATAAAATTAACAAGTGCAATGATGCAAATCAAATAAAAAATAACAAGCAAACAAGACAACGATATATTTATGTTTAAATTTGTCAGCAAAAAAGCTGCTTGAATATTGCTCTTTAATTTTCATTTGTGAGAATGGCAAAATAATATAATAAAAATACTAACAAAACGGTAGAATTGTTAAAATTTTCTTTGCGATTTTAAAAGGTTTTTTCAGATATAGGTTTTGTAGCATTAATATACCAAAAAAATTAAGGTGCTATTATTTATGTTACGTAAATTAATCCTTTATAATTCCTTTATGTTAGTTTTAGCACTATGCATAATAAGATTTTACATTTTTATAATGTTTAATGAAGAAACGGATTCAAATATTGCGTTCCTTGAACAAAAACAATAACACTACATAAAAAGAATCGATTTTTTTCTTATACGTTTTCTTTATTTTTACTTATTTGCAGACTTAAGGTGGACAACAACGGTGGTGCGTGGTGTCCCAAGCATATGGTCTCACGTGGCCTCAAGGAGTATCTGCAAATTGATCTGCTGCAGGTGCATCTGGTGAGCGCCATACGCACCCAGGGTCGCTTTGGCAAAGGTCAGGGCCAAGAATATACCGAGGCCTATGTGCTGGAATATTGGAGACCGGGCTTTGAGAAATGGCTACGCTGGAAGACCATACAGGGCAAAGAGGTGAGAATAAACCCAACCTAACTCTTTCTCTCTTACTCGCCTACGCTCTCACGCTCTCTGCACATTCACACATTAATCACGAAAGGGGGGCTTGTGAGTTGGGCGATAAGCATCGCAATTGCCGCAGGCCACGAAACAGATACAAAATGTATCTGCATCTTTAGGCTGCACAATTTACGTGCGAATTATCGCGAGGCAACCAACAGAGACGCAGAGAGAGAGAGAGAGAGAAGGAGAGTATTGCGTAGGTGTCGCTTGTGTCGATTGTGTTCAGCCTTCCAGCACGTAGCCGTTCCATCGATTTATTGTGTGCCGGCTAAGAAAATCAATTTGAACGCTTTTGTTTTTTTTCCTCATTTTCTTTTCTCGTTTTCGGCCAAAACAGAGCTCAAATTCCCCCACCCACACAGAGAAACACATTCACTACTAGCTATTCCAGCTGGGGCATTAATAACGTTTCTTTATTTTTGTATCTTGCAGATACTTCCTGGCAATATAAACACCTACAGCGAGGTAGAGAACGTGCTGCAGCCCAGCATCTTTGCATCGAAGGTGCGCATCTATCCCTACAGCCAATACGATCGCACCGTTTGCCTGCGCGCCGAGATCGTTGGCTGTGCCTGGGAAGGTAAGTGCTCCTCCATTTGGCCTCACAGCCATAGCCATGAATTATAGCAAACATTGCGCGCGTCCCCCAACACTCCGTTGTAGCCCCAATGTCGTATCAGAGTCGCACTTGTTCATGCCCCAAAGCTGGCAAACAGCCAAAGTGTATTTTTGTAAGTTGCAGCAGCCGGCACGGCACAAAATTTTATAATCTTAAAACAAAACAAAGTTGTAATACTCTAGCAAAATGTTCACTCTTTTCGATTTATAAGCGATTAGTTATTCAAACGTTTTTATTATAGAAAATATTTTTAAAAACATTTTATTCACATTTTTAAAGTGATCTTAGCTATAATTTAAATGTAATTTTTTTTAATATTAATTTTTAATTTAAAATATCATTAAAGAGCTGACAACAGGCTATACAGTATTTATTTTAACTTTGCTGAAAGTTCTCACAAAGTATAACACCAACCGATCTGATCCCACATACTGTTAGGGTATATAAAAGTATCTGCAAGCATGCAATCGAGCGTGCGACCGGTTTTGATGACTTTGTTTTGCATTATGGCGTAGCGAGCCAAAGCAAAAAAAGTTAGTTATTTTCTTTTATTGTTTTATTAAAGGCCTTGTTGTGGCTCCGTTGTTAGCTGGTTGCATGTTGCCTAAATAATTCACAGTTTTTAGTCAAATTTATTGCATATTTAGATATATTTTATGTAACTTAAGAGTTGATACATAACAAAAGATTATAAGTACAATTGATACCACAAATAGCCTTAAATTGCTGATATTGATAGTGTGTTACCTTTCACTAAATTCTTGGCATAATCTTATTGCAGAGGGCATTGTCGCCTACAGCATTCCCAAGGGTGTGCAGCGTGGCATGGAAATCGATCTGTCTGACAAAACCTATGACGGCCATGAGGAGGGAGATCGTTTTGTGAATGGACTTGGCCAACTGGTCGATGGGCAGCGCGGCAAGGACAACTTTCGTATGGATCTCAATGGCTTTGGTAAAGGTAAAATAAGAGCAAAGACTTTGTCGGCTGCGTTCAAAAAGTAGTTGACTTCATTACATATTTTATGGTAGCCTCTGTGTCCTGCTTGCCCCATAAAATATGTAAGTCCAGACTCTGGACAGAGCTTAAGTCTATGCACTACAAAAACATATTGCTGTTGCACACTTAAATGTCACATAAAATTGCGCTAAACTCGCTCGAGACTCATTTGATATCATATGTAATGGCGATTACAAGTACATTGAGTTGTTGTTTATGTTTGTGGTTCAGTAAAGGAGGGCATCAAACTTAAAGTTTTTTGCAGTGTCCCACCATAAATAAATAAACAGTTTGTTGGGCATTCTCAACCTTCCTGCCGGATACATAATTCACAATAAATATTAATTTTGTACTTTACAGGCTTTGAATGGGTTGGCTGGCGCAATGATACATTATTTGGTCGGCCCGTCGAAATAACATTTGAATTCGAAACTGTACGCAATTTCAGTGCTGTCATCATACACACCAACAACATGTTCTCCAAGGATGTACAAGTAAGTAGCATTCACTACTAAACACAACAACAACAACACTTAACAGCTGTCATCAGTGTCAACGGCAAACCACAAATGCATTCCATCACAAATTTTTATTGAATACCTCAGCTGCACAACACGATACTGTCAATTTGTGGACAGATAAATTGGCTCTTTAAAAATAAAATACTCCAACAACAATAACAACAACCAGCAAATTATATAAACAAAATGTGGCTGCGCCTTTTGTTTGGAAATCGTAAAAAATCAACAGCCGCCGCAAGGTCCGATACGCAAAGCCCCCATTCTCCACTAACTGTGCCCCGACCAGACAAACTGGCGGCGGCGGCGGCGGCAAACTGAGCAAATAAATGCTAAACAGTTCCGACAACAACCACAGCAACAACCGCAGTAATAAAATAAAATATCGTCAGACTGTGAGGGAGAGTAAGAAAGAAAAAAAAATTACAAATGATTTTTTTCATGTTGATTTTCATATAAACAAAGCAAACACGAAATCGAACCTAAACAAACCGAGAATTGATACGAACTCAACGATCTGACTCAGGTGGCACTTGAAATCGGGTACTCATACTATATGCATATGTACATATACATGTATGGAGAACCATTATAGAGTCAATTTTCTTACTCGTTGTGGCCCTTTATCGAAAGTAAACAATGCGAGTGAACATATACATTGAATGCAATCATATAATGATTGGGCGATGTTGTTTTTTCAGTGCTTTGTTTAAAGGGGCTGGCTTTTTCCCGCCATAATCTGCTCATAAAACTGAACCAAACAGAACAGAACACAACAATTTTTTATTCAAGTCCATTGACCCAAATTATAGTGGCAATGTGTTAAATGCTAGATTAAGTTAGATATGGGCTTGTTGACTGATAAGAACTAACCAAAAAGTATGTTCAAAAAGGTAGCAGCACTATTCGTAATTAAAGTCTTGCTTCTTTCGGGTAATACAACTCAATTTGATTGCATTTCTCTTTCAACAACCCAAAAAAAAAAAGAAGAAAAGTTTCTTCATGTCATAAATATCTCGTAATATTTCTCCTTACCTGACAGCCTCAAGTATCGTACGACAGTTTAATAATTTTCTATATGCGCTGCTTGTTTGATCTTATCTTTGTTGACTATATATGTACATATATTTTTGTGGCAACAGCAATATAACTACCCCAACTGCCGTTCCATATGCTTGTCAAATTTGTGTCACATTAATCTCGAATATATTTTTGGGGTGTAGGCTAGACATTTTGATAACTATAGAACAACTATATTGTTGGACAGTTAATATGTACCATTAATTAGTGATAAGTTTAACATGCTTTTCATTTACGATATATGTACATCTAAGGGACATTGCCGATAGATAAAAAAGACCCCAAGTATTTATATTAATTTTCATATATTTAATAAACCTTCTCACAGCCATTAAACATAGACTAACAAGCGATTAAAGCTTTGCCATAAAAAATTTATTTTCTTATCTCTTTAAAAGATATTTCTTAATGCCTCTAATGAGTCTTCACTTTACTTTTTTAAGGCTATCATTAAAATTTATGTTACCTGTTTCCACATGCTTTCCAGTTCAAATCCATCGTTAGAGATTGTCACTCGAGATATCGTTTTTAGTATGAGCTGCGGCTTTAAGATTTTCCCTACTAAACTCTGTTGACGTAATTAACCACAAAGTATGCGGCCAATTGGCAGCAGCTTCAAGCGGCACACATAAAATTTCAATTACCACAAATTTTCTTTTTGGCTTTGATTTGTTGCCGCCATTTGTACGTGAACTAAGCTAAGGTGAATTGGGGCTGCAGTCAACAGTCTCTCTTGCTTTTGGGGGTGGTGGGGCTGCTGTTGATGGCAGTCTGGTCTACCTGGTTGTGAGGCTGTCTGGGATACATTGCACAGTGGTGCAAAAGCTTCAATTTGTTACTACATCTTTAAAGTGTACGGTGCAGAGAATACTCTGCTGAACAATATTCCTTTCTTTCTGTACTTTATACTTTTAAAATGTATGCCAACAAAATTTCACTATGCGCCCACTGTGTATTATTGACCATTCGCTTTATGGCTGCCATAATTTACACAGAATCAACGACTGCGTCATCATCTTCGTCGTCGTCGTCGTCGTTGTCGCCGTCGCCATCGTCTTCGTCTCTTAGTTGCTATAATTCTTATTTTTATGATTTTTCATTACCATTTGCTTGGCCAGCGGCATTCGGAATGCTCCATAAGTCATAAAATTACTTAGAGAGCAGCAGCACTCGCATCGTTTGCCAGCTTGGGACAGTTTTAAGTCGTGCAATAAATACTCAAAATGCCATTTGTGATGCATTGATAAGCCCGAAAATTATGCTAATTGCGTTTTAATTATGAGCACGCGTGTGGCTGTTGCACCTTTCACCACAGCATCGCTGCACCACCTCCTACTCAAACAACATCGTCGAAGTCATTACATGTCAGATTTTCGATAAGCCTCTCTTGAGCTCTTCTGTGTTGTCGTTTAGCGTCTGCTTGTTTGACTTTGTCTTTAGCATTTCTAATGAGACCTGCCTCGCACTCCCCATGCCCCACTCACTCTTGTGTACTCTCTTTAAAATGCGTGCCCAGATTCATAGTCCCGATTAAGACATTTGTCGATGTGGGGGTCAACGTGTCCACATACGTGTGGTCCTATTAATTAATGTGTGTTTGAGGCTTAGTCTCTACAGATTGTTTGTCTCTCTAAGTGGCTGACTTCCGTTGACTATGTGTGGGAAAGTTTGTTGGAAAATAGTTTGACAGGTGGGTTTTTGGAAAAGGACTTGGCGATTAGTTGGCAAAGTTTTCTTAAGCTTAAGGCTTAGATGGCAAAATGTAACAAATAATTTAATGTCATGCGTAGCCGCGGCTTTGCTTTTAGTAATTTTTAAATATCTAAAAACATAACAATACTTCTGCTTAGCTCAGAAAAAACATTTTCGCATGTCAATCATAACTAAATAGTTTCATACTTCATACAGTTAACCCACAATAATCAACCATTTGGCTCAAGTACTCGATTGATATTCAATGCATGCCAACAACAAATAAGACAAAGTCCAACTAACACCTTCTTTTTCAAGTATCAAACGACAACTCATTAGCCATGCTCAGTCAGGCCAATTGCCAATTGGTAAGACAACACTTACACATCCGGCTAACACCATATGTTGTCTTGTATATTATTTTCTTCTTTGCTTTGTTTTATCACTTCCGTGGAAGGCGTCCATAACTGAACCTTGCACTGTCGCTTGACCAAAACTGTCGCTAACAAATATGAGAAAACAAACAACAAAATAAATGTGATTACTTTAATTATTATGCCACTCACACACACCCAGACACAGACACAGACACAGGCACACAACAAAGTAGTAGCTGTCCAACTGTTACTCATCTCGTTAACCCCGCCTCACCCACTGACACTGCTTTTTGTCTGTTGCAGGTGTTTGTGCACGCCAAAGTTTTCTTCAGCATTGGTGGACGCCAGTTTACCGGGGAGCCCGTACAATTCTCGTATATGCCCGACCAAGTGCTGGATCATGCACGCGACGTGACAATCAAATTACATCATCGCCTGGGGCGTTATCTGCAGTTGCATTTGTATTTCGCCGCCCGCTGGATGATGCTCAGCGAGATTACATTTATATCAGGTAAGAGAACGAGATCCAGACCCAGACACATAGCAAACGAAACGCCCGCTGGGCCAACGACATAAAAACCAAAAAAAAAAAAAATAGTAGTGAAAACTGAAAACTGTTGCCGTACAAATTATTTTATTAAAAAAAAAAAATATGTAACATGAGCACGCAAAAACGTGCAAAAAGCGTTGCCAGAGTGTGAGAAGATATAATAAAAAAAAAATATATATATATAGGGTTAACTGGATTGCTGCCACCTTTCATTCTTGCCTTTGGTTGCCTTGTTTGCTTGTTCTTGATGTTGGCCATCACCACATGGTGCGCCACTTGCAATAAATGCGAATGCATTCGTTGTCAACGTTGTCTGTGGATCCAGGATGGAGTGGGGCATATATAGTGTGGTATTCCCAGTTGATATGTGTGTGTGCCTCTGTTTGTTTGCCGTTGAAATTAATTTTTTATGCTCCCTTCCCGTTGACTTGTTAGTGGGATTAAAGAGCATTGATAGAGCGACAGGTTGCACGAAAAGCAAAATTAAGTTGGTTAGTTTAACTACGAAAGGTGTAATTTGAAGGGCATATAAAAATCAAGAAATTTTACGCTCTGCATTAATACTGCACTTAAATTTTGATTTTCATTTGTAACATATTTTGCTTAAACCATGTTATGGGTACAAGGTAGGCATATTATTTCAATAAGCACAAAGAAAAATTTAATATTATAAGAACTTATTCCTTTTTAAATTATGCTTAAACCGTTTGTGTTTACCTAACAGTATTTCATTTAAACTTTACACTTTATGAGCTAAACAGCAAACTATAAAGCTTCCATTTACCTGAACCAACTGCTCAAATTGCCTAAGCTATGTGAATGAAGGATAAAGGTAAATACTCTGTCTCTCTCTCTCTCTCTCTCCTTCTCTGGCTTAAATACACACACACACGGCTTGTTTAGAGCAAGTGCCATAACATACAACAGGCCGTAAATATAATTTACCCAGGCAAAACTACAAAACTCGGCTCTTCAAACATAAACTGCAACTGCAATGGCAACAGCAACAACAACAGCAACAACAACTTAAAGCAATTGAAAATTCCACTGACACTAAAAATTCGTTGCGCATTTCATTAAAAACCTCTGGCAAACGACTCGAACTGGAACGAACTGCAACTCGAACTCGACTCTCCGCATGTGTGTGTGTGTCGATGGTGCAAAATATATTACCAACAACTGAGAGGCAGGGCTATGAACCAATTTTTACTTAACTCACATCGCAGCTAAGCCAGATGGGAGCTTTGTTTTTGTACTCGAGAATATGTGTGTGTGTACGGAATGTCTGTGTGTGTGTGTAGTGTGTGCAATTGTGCATAGAGTGATACAAAGCAGACTGACTGGAGAGTGGACACAAGCAAGGGAGGGGTTGAATTAGAGGAAAGCGAACTGGATAGCGAGTCAGCCATTGTAACAAGCAGAGGAAACGGAAGCACACACACACACACACAAACGAAAGACAGAGCAACAGATAGAGTGAGAGCAAAAGAAAGAATGACAGAATGGAGTGGGATCTGTGCTTTAGCAGCCCTTGGCGCATATGCTACGAACACTACAACTACAACCCGAAGCACCAAAGCACAAGGATATTGTGAAAATTAAATGAGTTGCATTACTTTTGTGCATTTGAAATTTGCAACTCAATGAGCATACACCGAGTACACACACACACACAGAAAGAGACAGCAAGGCGAGTCGAGTCAATGGTATCAAGGGAGTGTGAAGGGGAGAGATAGAGTGCCTCAATGGCAACATCGTGCCTTCCTGTCTCAAGTTTCCTCCTTTTTACACGTTGCATAATAAAGCGATGCACTGCTTTTTTTTAATGCTCTATGCACGAAAAGATATGAGAGCATTAAGCTTAAGTTATACTTAAACTCAGATTAGGCAAGTAGAATATAAAGGATTGATCAAAGAATTGTTTATAATTCTACAGAGAGATTTTAACAGTTTCTCTTAGTTTTTTTCGATCGCAGTTAAAAAGACATATGCCCCAATTGGAAAGGGAATTTAATCATCGACTTGCCTCATTTGTGATTCTCTTTTGTTTGCCTTTGCCATTGGCGCTTGCTGTGTCTTAGTTCGTCTTGCTTACAGATTTGCTTTTCTTTTTTTCTTTGAATTTTTTTGTTTGGCTTTATTTCCCCTGTATTTTTTTTCGCTTTTAGCCGGAGCGTATTTAAGCTTTGCAAGTGCTTTGCTTTATAAATCAATAATATTGCAATATATTTTTGCATGCCAGAAAGTTCCCGCCCTGCACACACACACACTCACATACATCCCCTTGTACACAGATTTGTTTTACCCGTCGACTTTGTTTGTGTGCTTGGATTTTGATGCATTCTGTTCCGGCAGCCATTCATTCAGTCAGTCAGTCATTTGTTCATTCATTCCTACGCTCAGACAGTTAGTCAGTGAGTCAGTCAAGCATTCGTTGCATACAAATTCATTTCAATAACTTCGCTGCTGCTGCGCTTTAAATCCTTCTGCAATTTCCCTCGCTTAATCCTTTCTAATTGAAAATCGTTTTGTATTCGAGTTCTGAGAGTGCCTTTAGAGTGTCTCTGTGAGTGTGTGTGTGTGTGTATTTAGTATGGTAATATGGATAACTGTGTGTAGTTGGATGCTTCATGAATTGCATCAAGCATATGATGATGCAGTTGATTTGCTGCATTGTAGAATACTTGGCTTCTTCCTCTATGCCTGGCCTTGAGCATTCGAGAGTAAATTGCAACAATGTGCGTCATTTTGCATTTTGGCATTCCGCTCGTAATTTGCTTAATGGTTGAGTTGAAGTGCCAGTGCCAAAGTGCATTGATATTGAAAGCATTAAATTGCCGAAGTGCATAATGCAATCAATGCCCAAGCATCAGCATCAGCAGCATTGGCACGAGAAAAGGAAGGAAACTGAGACACGCAAACAATGAGATGTTAATGGAGGTCACGTGCATTGCGAATGATTAAGATGTTCCTATTGCCCCCGCATACAAACATACTATAGCTTATACATTCCATATGCTTATTGTACATGAAAAGTTTACGAGCCTTAACCGGACAGGAAGTTAAACATAAATCTGCAACAGAATTCGGTTTGTTGCATAACTAAAATATATTTGTGCATTTGTGTAGAAAATAATGTTTGAAAGAAATAAAACTAAATTGCAAACGTACTATATTTAAATGCTTAAAAGCTTTAATTATTTACCTTACAAACTACCTTAAAGCTAAATCCTTTATACTACAGTGCCCTCTTATTGATCCGAGCGCTTTGTTTATCATAATCTCTATCGCACCCATGAACCACACGAATTTCAAGTGCTGCTATTAACATTTTGTCTCTGGCAGCGGCAAACAAATTAACATATTTTAGGTTCACAGTGGTTCAGCGAACATATGACAGCGACAATTTTGGAGTACCGACTAGCCAATTCCCAGCGGCCCTCTCGCCCCTCTACCTCTCTCATCCATACGGCTGAACTTTGAACGCTGCAAGCGTTGCCCAAACCAACAACAGAATGGCAAAATTTTGTTGCCATTGCTATTTGCATGGCAAATTCAAACACAGGAAAGTAAACAAAAAACTTTTGTGCCAGCCAAAAACAAAAAAAAAAGTTGACGCCAAAGAAAATAGACGACACGCGGCGACAAAAACAGCAGCAACAACCAACAAGAATAGAAACAATAGCAACAGAAGCGACAACAACAACAACAACGGAGCAACAAATAAGCAAACAAGTTCAAAATCAATGCCAAGAGCTGTAAAAATTTGCATTTCCCTTAACGGTTTTTGCCGAAAATTTCTGCTCGCCATTTTCGATTTTTCTGCTTTTTGTTTTTAAATATCGGCAAGCGGAGTTCAACAAACGCTCGAGGCGGAAATGCATTTGGATATTGTGCTCCCAACCAGGATAACCATTTCGGGCTAACAAAACAAAAGTCCACTCAGTCCGCTGGGTAAACATGGAGGGACTCGGAGCTGTTGTTATTGACGACAGTCTGGTCGAGGTCTGAGTCTGGGTCTGGGCTCTGGCTCTCAGTTTTGGGAGTTGGGAGTCGGATTGTAATGGCGTATTTTTGTCGCTTCTGTTTATTGTCTGGCCGTCGAAAGGTCAACAGCAAACACAATGCACACGCTTCAACGCCTCCTCTATTATGGTGGAGGCGATGGCAGGCAGCACCTAAAAGTATGCAACACTAATTGGCACTCAACGCAGGGCGTATTCTTCTTTAGCTGCTCGTTGACATTCCACTGAAGAGCAGCAGCAACAGCAGCAACTCATTTATCATAATAATCTCACTCTGTCTCTCTCTTTCTCGCCCATTTCTTTTAAGCTCACTCCCTCTAATTGCTCAGCGAGACCCATTAGCTTAGTTGGTTTATCAAGACGGGCAGCTGTCAGGCAACTGTTTTCGCCCCCGTCTGCATTAGCTGCAATCTTTATGCAGCCTATTTAGCTTGCAAATGAGCGAAATTCTCAATGCATTCTAACCTACATTCTCATTCAATGTCCTTCTATTTCACTTTTTCTCTCTCTCACACACACACTGTCTCTTTCTGTCTCTATCTATGTGTTGCAGCACCCGTTGTGGGCAATTTCACAGATGAGGAGCTGCTCAATGTGCCGCCTTCGAATGGCGCCGCTGTGCCAAACACATCGGAATATCCGCTGCAACGCGATGAGGTTGGCCGTGCCGTTAGCAGCGGTGGCGAAAGGAGTCAACACACCACCCAAGGTAAGTGCATTGCGACAGATTATCGTAAAATGTGCCGGAAATTGCAAGCTTACGAGTTATGTTCACAACCACACTATATCAATTTTAGTAAGTAGAGTTATTTAATATTGATTGCGATTATTTCAAGTTGATTTTACAGGATAAAACTGAAAGTAAATTCTAAACCTTATCTAAAATATTATAAGTTTGTTTTTCAATTAACCATTGCAACTTATTTTAATTCACTGCCACTTTCTTAAGAAACTCTCGATTCACGCTCAACTACTTAATTGCAAATCGGCTAGAGTTGAGCTTTATAATTGCTAAGACTCATCATTTACACAATGCGAGTTGGCAAAACAAAGAAAACAACAATAAGCATCGCCTCGAAAATAAATATTCCCTTTTTTGTTACTCCTTGAACATAAATATTTCTTTCCGTTTGCCGCAACATAATGCACAAAAAGCTGTGGAAAATGTTTTTCATTAAATACTCGCGCTGCACATTTTTTCTCATTTACAGTTCGGAGTTGCTTGCCACATTCAACTTCTATATCTCTTTGTGTGTCTGTTTTTTATTGTTGCATATCACTTCATGGCGTTATGTTTTGCTCTTGTTTCTCTTTTGCAGTTATCTCGCCGAAACCCATTGACCACCAGGAGCCGGAAACAAGTTTCGTTGGCGTCATAATCACAGTGCTGGCAACAATTATATTCTTCCTGGTCGCTATTATACTTTTGATAATAGCTCGCAATAAGCGCGGACGTGGACGTGGCAATGTTTTGGATGCATTCCAGCATAATTTCAATCCGGATACGCTCGGTGGCGTTGATAAGCGCCTCAATGGCAATGGCGTCTTAAAGGTACACACACACACACACTCTCTCACACACACAAACACACACATTCTAATTCAGTCAACTGACGTCTAGTTTGGCCACTAACCGGATGACATGAAAAGTGCATAAACTGCTGTCGCTCTGTGGGCTGTGAACTGCCACCCAAAATGCATGTCAAACATTACAAAAAAACAAAATTGGAGAAAATTCAAAAATTGCTGCAAACGCACAAAGGTTTTTCAACTCTTTTTTGTGGAGACGCCCGGCTCCGTATGCTGAAATCATGATTAAAAACTGTACTAGAGTTGGTGCCAAAGAAAAAAAAAACATAGGCGTCAGTTTTTTCTACACTTTTGGGCTTTTTCTTTTTTGTTTTTGCTGCCACATATGTGATGAATTTTTTGTTGTTTTCTTTCACCTTTTTGCCCTCAGGTGGTCACAACAATGGATGACAATGAGTCGTCCATTGACAAGAACAGTCTGTACCATGAGCCCTTCAATGTGAACATGTACACGAGCGCGGCCAGTGCCTGCTCCATGAATGACCTGCAGCGTCAGCATGTAACTCCAGACTATACAGGTGAGTTCATGCAACAACAACAACAACAAATTTGGTGAGGTGGAGGTTGCTTCTGATGCTGCCATGGGTCATAAACAGCGCTCAGAGCATGGCTAAAGCTTTTTACTGCTGCCGCTGCTGCTGCTTCTGCTGCTGCTGTTGGTGTCGCTGCTGATGAGTTTGATGTTTTGCGTCCTGGCTGTGACAGGACATGCAAATGTTTCTGCAACGTTGCATAGCAAAAAACCCAAAAACAAAACAACACAGAGCGACAAAGAGAGAGAGAGAGAGAGAGTTTTGCGAGAATGCTTAATTTAGCGCACAACATGAAAGTCCAGTGTTATGATGGACTTTGCCAACGGCACTGAAGTTGCAGCAGCAGCAGCAAAAAACAAGAACCAGCAGCACCAGCAACAATCGAAAAAGAACAGCGAACAGAGAGCACAAAAAAAAAAAAAAACGGTGTGCCCGTTGTTCACGCCGCAGGACATAATTTTGAATTGCTTAGTCGCCAGACGAATGGCAAACTAACTGTTAAGGGTATGCACAAAAGCCGAACGATTTGGATAACAATTTGTGACAATGAAAAAAAGCAATGAAGAAAGCAATTCATTCAATTCAGAGAAAATTAAAATTCTATCAAGAATTTTAAGTATTGAAAATGTCTAAGAACATAACTTAAATTACACAAATAACTTTTAAGAACTTAACTTATAGTTCTGGTACTCCAAAACAAAATACAAAGTATGTATCTAGAAGAGTTTTACTCACACACATAAATAAAACCTTAACTTTGTTTCCTTAATCCGCTTACAAATTCGTGCTTTATTTTTGCCACAAAACCAAAATAAATAGGCAATAATATGTCATAATCCTTTTAAGCTGTCCAACACAACTAACCTGCAGAAGAGTAACTAACAGTCAGTATAAAATTTCGTTTGTATTTTTGTGCTTGTCACATGACGTGAGATGTTTAATTGCCACATGAGAATGAAGCTTTGTTAGGTTTTTGGGGTTACGACTTTGCCAACATAATTTGTAATGAATTCTAATGTCTTGTCGACGCCGCCTAAAGGCATGCTACACTTTTTTTGAGTGTGCAACTCTTGCGTTTATCTCGTAGGGGACAGACCGAGAAATTGTGTGGCGAAGCGAAGCATGGCACATAAAATCGACAGCATGCAGGACATTGTTTGCACACATTCCTTAGCCATCATCATCATCATCATTATTACGATTATGATTATGTTGCTCATCATGGTCATTGTCATTGTCATTGTCATCGTCATGATCAACGTTTATGGCACTCCTTTCATGCGCTCGAGTCATTTGCCAAAAAGTTTTGTGATGTTGCCTTTGGGTGCATTTTATAACTGGGCAGCAAAAATATTTCTCATCCCAGCCACCCAGCCACCTACTCACCAACCACTCCTTCCACCTACTACTCTGTGTCTGTTCCGTTGCCATAATAATTTAATTTAGCTCAAATAAATTATAACTTTAGCCATGGAACTCTCTCGTTTCCATTGCCAGCACTCGTCACAGTCTCGCGCGTACCGCACGCTTCAAATTGAGTGCTTCAAACTTGGTTGAGGAAAACTTGTGCCTTGCCACACTCGGCACTCAACTCTTACACAAACACACACACACTCCCTCACACTCGAATTAAAGTCCATTTTTGAAATCAACTGCCAATTTGCACTGCAAGCTTCTTTCCCCGCGTCGGAAATCAGTGGGCAAAGAAAAAAAAAAGCTTCACTTAATAACATTGCATGCAAATAAACATGGCAATAAGCGTGAGCCCAAGCACGAAACTCGTTTAAAAGCGGGCCGCAATTTACACAACAACACATGAGTCAAACGAATACTTCATTTACAGTCTGAGTGAATAGTGCGATTAAAGGAAATACTTGAAGAACAATAATTCAACTCAAAAATTAATCATGTATAAAGAATTAGTACTAGTATTTATTTATTTTTTTTTTTTATTGGTAAAAAAAAATGCAAATAAATGATATACGATATAGTAAAATGAATCTAGAGCTAAATAAAAAAAAAATGCTTTAAGCATACTTATAGGAAAGATCAAAAATAAATTAAGATTAAAGGTTAAGGGTTTTATCTTTCTTCAAACAATTTGTCATTTAAAAATATTTTTTGTTTTTATACCCTTAACCCATCCGTTTGTATAAGCCGAACGCCGATCTCCGAGACTATAAGAGCTAGAGACTTCAAATTTGAAACTTACCATGAAAAAGAACAAGTTTGTTTTAAATTATTGATAACACTTCTGGTTTCCAATTAACACGTGGGATCGATAACAAAAAAAGCTAGAATTTCAAAATTGTGCAATTGAGGTTTCAAACTATAAATAAAAAAGGAGCATTTTAAAAAATGTATCAAAATCGGTTACAAAACACAGGGTACAAACACACAAATGATTGTATGCGTTACCTATGAGGTTTAGGGTATGTTCTAGTCGGGATTTCTCGACTTATTCTTAGATAAAAGTTTCTAGACCTTGTCTATATATGTATGTACAAGTGTATGGTTGTCCAGGCTTCAACTAAAGTAGCGCATTTGTAGATTTTTGTAATCTCAAGTTGAGACGTAAGGCCACAAAACTTCAGTGCAACTTCAAAACTAAGGCACTGATTGCTCAAATACACAGATAGACATAAGGACTCACACACACACACACATGCTCATTCGTGGCAACTTGCATACGAATTTTGCACAGTCGTCGAAAAGTTTTGTCATTAACGTTCGTTGTCTGACTGTCTTACAGTCTCATTGGCCATCTCTTTCGCACTGTCTGTTATTTTATGTTTTTCCCACTAGTTTTCGGAACGAATGCAAAAATGACAGGCAAAAACACACACAAACACGCTCTCACACACACTCAAACAGAGACAGAGACAGAGCGGGAAAAATAGAGACAGAGGCCGAATAACAGACAGACAATGAGCCGCACACAAACTAAATAATGTTATTACAACAACAATAAAATTAAAACTTGTGTCGAGAGCAGCGCCAAGGGGTGCGAACGAGATAGCATACAACGCCAAGTTGCAATTAATTTCATTTAGTTTTTTGCCACACGCCATTTTCTCTGGTTGCCCCCGGGGTTCGTTTTCCTTTCCTTTGCTATGTGCAATGAGAGTTGACTAAATGGGAAAAGTTTGAAGTTGAAGGCACAAAAGTCCTGGACAAGACAAATGAAACCGAGAGACAAAAGCGCCCCATCAGCCAGAGCGAGGCAAACAGACGAAACTGTTCAACGCAGAGTTGCATTCTGTGTTACCCCTCTCACCAACAATACTAGCTTCAATTTATGAGTGGATCCAAGGGTCCAAGCTCACCTACACATGGCACGGTAAAACTGCTAAATAAATTTTGTGCTAGCAACAACACTCAACTTTCTGGCATATGTTTTGGAAATCAGTTTTACCTTATATTGCGCAAGTTTTAATGTTGGCAAAATATTTTAAACATGCAGAAAGTTATAAAATTCACCTGTCAAGGAATGTGAACATACAACTTTTGCAAGGAATAAAAATAGTTTACGATTTATTAATATTTGGCATAGTATAAACACTGACAGGAACATATGTTTAAAACTATTTTCAAGTAATATAAGCTCAGCAATAAAATGAACACAAAAAGTATTTTTGAGCACTTAACAATTTTAGCTTTATCGCTGAACTTAATTTTTTCTTAGCTAAATGAATTTAAGAGCAAAGCTTGCAACTTACAACTTGCAACTTGCACAATTCATTTACGACTTGTGTAGTGGAGTGTGAACTTTACTTGAATTCACCTCGCAGCATTTTGTGGCATCTTTTGTATAATTCGTTGGCCAGCCGACAAAAGTTTTGCCTGACGTGGCACGTAAAATGGCGCTTAAAAGTTTATTGTTTTCGGTGAGGTGCGCGCTTTCTGTTTTATGGTCAAAAATTAACACTCTCTGAACTCGAACTCTGAAACCTCATTTTTCTCTCTTTCTCTACCTTCTACAGATGTGCCGGACATTGTGTGCCAGGACTATGCGGTGCCTCACATGCAGCAGCTGTTGCCCAATGCCGCTGCCGCTGCTGCTGCAGGCACTGCCACTGCCCGCAGCTCACTCAATGCATCCATCGTTGGAGCGCCAGTTGTAACAGGCGGTGGGGTTGTTGGGATTGCACCACCCGTGCCACCGCCGCCAGAGAAATATTACGCAGCAACACCAATTTGCAGCAAAACAGGAGTCGGCGTAGTGGTTGGTGGTGCCCCACCACCCGGCTCACAGAGCAGCGGCTCGTTGAGTTTGAGCTCCTCGAATACGGCTGCAACGACGCCGACGCCAACGGGCGGCAAACCACATCATTACAATTTGGATATGAGCGCTAATTTCGCCGACATCAACGAGGAGCAGGCCAATTGCCAAGTGCAGGAGTTTCCGCGCCAGTCCCTGGTCATCGTCGAGAAGCTTGGCTCTGGCGTATTTGGTGAACTGCATTTGTGCGAAACAAATGTGCTGAAGTAAGTAGCCTAAAAACCCAAAAACCCAACCTTCCCCTCCCTCCTTACCCTTATCCTGCCACACCTCAACACCCATCCAATACACTTAGCCGAGTTGTGTGTGTGCTCTGTTTTGTTTTGTGTCTGTTGTTGTTGCTGCTGCAGCTGCAAGCGAGGACCCAAAAAAACATTCGGAAAATGCAACTAAAATACGCAGCAAACCGAAAATGAGCTGCATTAGGCTTTCGAGGGGGATAACAAGGGGGTAGTATTTGGCAAACTGCCTGTTTGAAGAGCAGCCCGAACTTGAATGCAATTTTGGTTGAACAACCAGTTGAAAGTTGCCTTCGTTGCAGGCAAAGTAACTTTTGTACAAAGATCAAAATGCAATGAATAGATTCAATCTTAATTTTTTCAAATTATACAAAGTTTTTCTTTAAGAGTTTGGACTTTAGTTTTCAAACAAAGAAGAAGAAACCTTGGTTACGTTCATGTAGTTACATTTGATTTATTCTTTCAAATAAACCAATTACAACGAATTGCAATGACAACAAAATCAATTGTTATTTAAGAAATCCATTCAAAGGTTTTCCATCACATGAAACATCTATTTTGACATATTGCTAACCTTACTTACCGCAAAAAAAAGGAGACAGAAAAAAACATACACAGAGATTACCCAATTCATACAAAGGAATAAATACATATATATATATAGTAAATATATATACATAGTAAATATGTCGCTGTCGTTTGGACAGCTAGTAAGAAGAAAAATCAAAAATTCGTATAACAACAGTTGACAATGAGAGAAACCGCAATACTTTAATGCCTGCCACACACACACACACACACACACACACACACACACACTTACATTCATGCTCACAAACACAAAACATACGTAGATGGAGTACATCAAACGGTTAGATGGAAAAGCAAAATGAAACCGATATGAGTCTCGTCTCGGGATGCTGCAGGTAGTTGTTGCAGGTTGCAGGATATAATGCCACGTTTGCGGTAACAGCAACAGCAACAGCAACAACAACAATAATAACAACAGAAGCACATGCTGGCCACAAAAAAGCTTATCAGAAATTCCATTATGAAAACTTTAACCAACCAAAAAAGGCAGCAGCAACAGCAATGTCAACAGCCAAAACCAGAAGCAGTAATACAGGACGAGAACAGCAAACCAGACGCATTGGCGAGACAAGTTGAGAGTTGAAAATGGCCATTGTATTTGCAGGCCAACAGTGGATTCTGTGTGTGTGTGTGTGGGTCGGGGTATGGATTTTACGACTGCTACCTTTGATTTCATTTTTGCCGTTTAATTGAAGCTTTTTATTGCACATTATACATACTATATGAGCGCATGGGCGTTGGCTACAATTTGTTACATACGGCTAGTGCTGCTGCTGCTGCTGCAACCAGTATATTTTCATTTTCACAGACAGCTAGGCATACACTTAAAGAAGAGAAGATATACTCTGCCCACAGGTTACAAACATATTTGAAATAAGTGTTCTTTGTTTCCCAAAATCATATTTTCTTTTTACTATGAATGATGATTCGATGAATTTGATATTAAAAAATGATTTTAAATGTTAAAATACTTTCCTAAAAGATCGAAATATAATACATTATAATGTATCTGACGCATATCACCATTTTTTCTGAGTGTATTGTGTATGTATGCGTGTGTGTGTTTGTGCGTATTTGATTTTCCACTTGCATGTCTATTATAATTTTCATCTGTGGTCTAGCACAATAAAGTCCATCTGTTGTCTGATAACTGTCTATCCAGCTGTCTATTAATATTTTATCAGACGGCCACGCCCTGGCACAAGGGGGCAGACTGAAAAACGACCTCATTCGATGCTGGCCACTTGAAGTCTTAGCTCTGGTCAGACGCATCTGAGCAGTGTGCGTATGTGTGTGTGTGTGTTAATTATTTTGCATACGGCTGGCTAGAAAGTGCAGACCTGGGGTCATAGATGCTGCTGCTGCTTTTTCTGGCACTGCAGTGGCAATATTACGTATACGTAATACGTTTTGTGGCTTTCTAACCGCAAAACTATTAAAGCAAGCAGGCAAATCGAATTGTAACGGAACGTATCAAAATTGCCAGGCCAACCACCATTGACAGCACTCAGAGTTGGAGTCGCAGCAGCAGTTGCAGTAGAAGGACACTGAACAGGACACTATTGAGCTGCTCTAATTGATTTTTGCGCTAGAGAGCAATTGTCATGGGCATACATATTTCAATTGAAATACGTACATGTATGGAAAACTGTTGGCTTGTATTGTTGGATTCAAAGAGTAAAGTTGTGGCTTAAATATGTAGAGTAATCTGCGGTTTACACAAGCTACAAAAGGAAATAGTTATCAATCGTCAAAAGCATGCATTGAAAAGGAAACGCACTCTAAATACTAAAGTCCTCAATTATTATTATCATTTAAGCCGATAAGATATATATTTATATGATATTAAACGTGTTTCTTGTAGCGCCACACTCGTAGCTGTGGCCACCCTGCGTCCCGGTGCTAGTGATCATCTGAGAAAGGAGTTTCGCAGCAAGGCAAAGCAGCTGGCGCGTCTCAGTGATCCGAATGTGGCACGTTTGGTGGGCGCCTGTTTGCGCGATGAGCCCATTTGCATTGTGCAGGACTATTCGAATTGTTTGGGTGACTTGAATCAATTTCTGCAGGAGCATGTGGCCGAAACGAGTGGACTGATGGCCAACAAGAGTTTGAGGTAAGTGACGAATCTGAGTTTTTCCCCTTTGCTCCTCGTCTTTGCGTAAGTTTAAGCCAATGTAATGTTTTTATTTTGTCTCTTTTTCTGGCTGCGTTTTTGCGTGCGTTTTTATCATGTTTCCTGTACCGACGCCATTTACCGACGCTACACTTCCGGTCTCGTGTTCAATGATTACGCCGATCCACCAACACGAACAACCACCGAACAACCAACCAACCAACCACCACCAACAACATGCGCAAACGGATGTAAAAACTTCGTTAACTTTGCTGCTATCGTCGTCGTTTTCGTCCTTGCGCCACACGCGAAAACTTTTGAAAATTTTCATTTGACGTTCGCATCCTCCCTTGACATCCGCTCTGTGACCCATCTCTCTACACAACCCCCTCACAGCTATGGCTGCTTAGTCTACATCGCCACACAAATTGCATCGGGCATGAAGCATTTGGAGCAAATGAATTTCGTACATCGGGATCTGGCAACAAGGTAAGTACTTGAGATAAGAACACACCCAACAAAACGGCACTGGCTGCCCCTGCTGCCCCTTCCAACGTTTTGTAATATTCTGTCGCATCATTGCAGCAAATTGAACTTTAAGTTAACATGTTGAAAAGTTTTTCTTCTTACTTGATTTTTTTTTTTTTGGTTCGTGCTTAAAAAGTTTTTGAACTTGTGGTTAAGAGGCAATCGCAAATACGAAAAGGTGTTTTGAAAATGACTTGCGCTGTAAAATCACCTGTTTGGGTTCCGGAAGAATTTATATAATAATATTAAACAAATATTTCAAAAGTCCAGTAATCAATCTATATTATAACATTTCTAATGAAAATTCTTCTGCTAAAGAAATCGAATACTTCTATTATCTTAATATATTTTATAACATTATGGCAAATAATAAGCACCTGCGGCA
This sequence comes from Scaptomyza pallida, assembly GCA_018152965.1. Classification (NCBI taxonomy): domain Eukaryota; kingdom Metazoa; phylum Arthropoda; class Insecta; order Diptera; family Drosophilidae; genus Scaptomyza; species Scaptomyza pallida. The sequence goes on along the minus strand of JAECXP010000116.1, from coordinate 1,711,122 downwards.
AACTGAGCACAAATTGATTTAAGGGAACACACTTTGCATTTGCCAATTTTAGCTGCGCTCTCAAGTTACTTTAATGAAATTGTGTTTTCACCCCATACACCCTTACCCACACCCACACCAACACACACACAAATGAAATCAACTAATAATATCACATTATTATTAACCAAATTCACCCGGAGCAAGTTCGAGTAGTGTAGAAAAAAGAAGATGGCAAGATGGCAAGTTATAAATAAAATGGTAATTCAATATATCGAAGAGCGTACGTAAAGGGACGAACGGTGCTGCTGCTGCTGCTGGTGCTGTCTGCACATTTGCGCATAAAATGTAATCAATTAAAATTAATTTGCTAATGAAAATGTCAACAAGGAGTGCAGGAATAACAACAGCAACACCACCAACAAACATCACAACAGCAACAATAACGCGAGCGCTCCTACAACAATGGCCATGGCAACACTTGACGACGTCGTCGACGACCCGTCCTCCTTCTTGGCCCGTGCTACTTATTTTTTTGCTTTTAGCTTATATAAATGAATGATAGACATTGTTGTTATAGCAGCAAAGTCTTCATCGCCATCGTCGTCGTCGTCGTCATAACAAATCAATAGAGTGCTGGTAGAGAGCATGTAATGTCGTGGCATGTCCTGGCATGTCCTGGCCTGGCCATATATTTCTTTGAAATGTCTTTGAAATCCAATAAGAACATTTTGGGCACGCAATTGTCAAACACAATCATATCCCTAGCCCCAACAAATGACTTCCATTGCATAACAATGCAATCCAATAATAATAAAAAACAAAAAAAAAAAACCTTCACTCGATAGGTAAGCAACATATCATTTGACAGCAATTGGCCATGGCGTCCATGAGTTATCTATTTTCCATTTTTTGTTGTTGTGGTGTGCAAAAATTTGGTACCTGAATTGCAAGCTATAAATTTGTTGAGCATGACAATGCGACGTATGCGCAACATGACTACAAATATTGCGTATGCATAACGTGGTCGCAAGTCTTTGGAATATTTATGGCCAAAGCTGTACATAACGATTACGTATTAACCTTAATCTACATTAAAGACCTTCTGATCTTATTACATGAATGTTTTTTGTTGGTATTGTTCTATTTTTGAACTGTTAATCACAGACAGAGCTGATAAGTGACCCGTTGTCCTGCAACTTTAGTTACTTATAGCTTCAATTAGTATGTCAAAGCCAGTGAGCTTAAGGCCTGTCAGTATAGCACTTGCTAGGGAGCTAAAGGAGGGGAGAGTCAGAGAGCTTAGAGTGTTCGGTTCGTTTTTAGTTAGCTTAACATATATTTGCTATAAAAATTAACTAAGATTTCAGCCTGAATTCACTTAAATGGGATTTCTGCTACATTTGCCCTGGCAAACAAGACGCCCAAAATACAAATACACACACACACCCACTCACATACACTCGAGCGAACGAATGTATTCTTGGCATTGTTTGATTTGCCATTTTACCTGGCGCACAGACAACGAACGATCCGAGGAAGCAGATGCAAATATTAGCTACAAAAAACCGCAACGAATTTGAAAGGATAAAATGGTTGAAAAATATTTGAATAGCAACTAGTAGAGATGGCAATGTTTTAGAGAGCTTGTATAATGCTAAATTAAATTTTTGGAAACTTTATCTAGCTCTGGGCTATTTTTTTTCCAAAATGTATTTTATTAAGCTACATATGTATGTTAATTGCAACATTTTTAAGCATTAAAATATTTTATTTTAATTAGTAAAAGACAAATTCACTTTAATCAGCGTGTTATTTACTTATAAGGATGTTAATTTGAGTATATATAATATTTTGTGACGAAACTAAACAACTTTTACTATCTTACGTATATCTTAACTTTGTTAAAATACCCTTCTTATCTTACTTTATTGTTATTAATATTACAAATATTTTGCTATAGTCTTTAACATTTTGCGACTCAGAAATAAATATTTATTGTGTTTCTATTTATTTACAACAATATTTACATGCAATAACAGCATATATTATCTAACTAACAGTCAAATTTTTGTTTAGTTACCCAACCCAGCTAAATCCAAGTTTAAAGTACTTTTGCAACTGCCACATCAAGTTGCAAATCTCATGCCACTGTGTCTGATATTAGTTAAAATTTCACAACAATTTCAAAACCGACTGCCCGCACAACTGTAAAGTAGTTCTGGCCACAAGCCAAATTTGCACAAATTTGCTAGCTACTCCCGCTTAACTCAGTCCCTTCTTGGCCAGAAGTTGTCACTGAACTGTAAGGCCGGAGAAAATTGTTGGGTTTTGGTGCGATGGCCACTATTAAAATTTTATACTTAACTAATGTGCTGTTTGGTTGGGATTTTACTTCTGCTCGGATTCCGACGGCAAACAGCTGACGTAAGCATAAAGTGCATGGCACAGAAAATTCTCAGAAGTGCCACAAAAGAGGAAATTCTGTAAATAACTGTATACACACCCAGACACACAAACATATAGTAGTTGCATGGCAGCTTAGACATACACACATACGTACGTACAACAGGCTTACATGTGTTTAGTCAACAGGATGTGGAATTGTCTTTGGATTTGTGCTTTTACAGTTGGGTTTTTATTTTATATATATATATACGTATATACTTTTGTTTGCTGCCCCGCCCACGTAGGAAATGAGTTTATTGCTCTTGTAAATACACAAAACAACACAAAACATACAAAAATTATTTTATTTCAGACTTTTCGTTGATGTTGGCAAAATGCTAAAATCCTTTCAGCTTTTGCGGTTTTTATGTTTTGTCCGACGAGCCAGAGTAGCCGGCAAGTAGCCTTGTATCATTGAATTCACAATTGTTGTTCAAACTTGAGTTTGAGATTCGGCAACGTTTGATAATTTAAGTGCCTGTTCTTAACCACAGCTCCAGTTCGGTGTCCATCAAAACTGTCTTCAGTCAGATTTGACATTTGATTTGAGGTGTTGTGGAGAAAAGTTTTAAGTTGTTTTAAGACATAAAATGGAGGGAGGCACAACCATAATGATTTAAATAAACATAACTAAATAACATGCGTTAAAAAACTAATATAACTGGCATGCGTTTTGTGTTCCTAAAATAATAATTACATTTGAACAAGTTTAATATTTCAATACTTTAATTTCATTATGAAATAACTTTAATTTCTTAAACATGTGGATTTCAATTGGATTTTCGTTAAGGCTTAATCTTCTCTAGCTTTATTCCTTATTTTAAAAACATCTCTTAAGATTTTGGCTAATCGCAAAGAATTTTTTCCCACAGCAACTCCTTACATTGCAATCATTTCCAATCAATTACACAATTAATCTTTGAGTATGTACAGAAGTACAGTAGTGGGTAGAAAGAAGAAGAACAAGAAGCATTGCCATACATTGTAAACTATAAATGATTTAAATGGAACGACGTTTGTCGTTATGGCAACACTTTTATCAACATTTCCTGCCGGCAAGGCGAGAACGCATGTGAAGGAAGTTGAGAACCACAGGATATGAAAATAAAACAAGCAGCTGTTGTTGCTTCTGCTTCTGCTTCTGCTTTTCCTCCGGCTGCTGCTGCTGCTGCAACTGAATCCTTGGCCAAAAAGTGCAATGCATTTCAATTTTGGCCTTTAAATAGTTTTGCCTACTTTCCAGCAACTGCAGCTGTACCAGAAAAAACAATGTGCCCTCTTTCTTTCTTTCACTTGCTTGCACGCTCTCTTTCTCTCCCTTTCTGCTGAAAGTTTACACTGTGCAAATATGCACAGCACACACACACACACTCATAGAGGCACCCATCCATTTCCTTTTACACTCCCCACTCGACTGGTGCATATTGTATAACGACGCATTTTTTTCCGCTTTTGCCGCTGCTACAAAACTCTTATCAGCGCCATTTCCCTTTTGGCCAAGAGTGGGCGGGCGGGACGGTTCGGTCCGGGGCGGTGTAGCATTGCGTGCACCCAGAAATTGTTTAAAAATAGTTTGCAAGTGGCAAAAGAAGATGATGAAAAAAATATACCCTCACCCACACACCAACACACACACACTCGAGTAAAAGCCCCAAGATATGAAATTTTGTGCCGAGTGTTGAGTGTTTGAGACGGGAGCGGGGTTATGGAGCACACACATTCAAAAGTGGGCGTGAGCTGGCTGTGTGTTGTCATTTATTGCCATTGCTGTGCGTAGTTTTCATGTAATTTTCAAGTATTTTTTCAACACCCGAAAAAAAAACGTTGCAGTCTCTGCCACCATCAAACCCAAACTTCTAAAAATACCCTAGATATGTGTTTTTAGTATGTTAGGTGGGGGTTTTGACTGTTGCTAAAAGTCAAAAAATGCCATGAAATCCACAACCTTGAATTTAAGTTTTTCTTTGAAAGTATTAAATTGAATTTTTGTTTATTTTCAATTTTATCTCAATATTTAATGAGCATCTCTTAGTCAAATCGTATAATCTCAAAAATTCTAACTTATTTCTCATGCTGCTTGTTGGCAGCCGCAATGCAGCAAACTTTTGTCATTCACCCACACAGCGCTATAGTTTATGTAAGTGTTCTCATATATGTGTGCATGCATATACATATACATATATATGTATATATGTATGTGTGTGTGTGCATAACCCATCGTTGGCGTTGGCGTTGTCGTTGTGTCTGGGCCCCATAGCGCACATCAGCTAAGTAAATAACATTTTTCGCACTCTTAGTCACGTTCCTAATCATTTTTATTTGGTAACTGTTTGGAAAATGTTTGCACACCAGCAGCAGTAGCAGTCTGCACACACACACACACACACACACACACACACTTGTTGGCACATACACACACATACATCGAATATTTGTTGAAATGAGCTTTGGCACTAATATCGTTTATTAGCTTGGCACTTGAGTGTTTAAATGCTGAAAAATTGTTCGTGATAGTCCTTTGCAGGACAACGACGGACGTGCAATGGCTGAGGAATGAGGGGGGAGGAGAGGCATCAGCATCAGCATCGCGCTGAACGTCCTCGCTATCGTAGAGTTTAATTTGAAATTAGTTGAACAGTTGTCGGTTTTACGTTTTGTGCTAACCAAGCATTTTTTCTGTATGTGTGCTTGAAAATACTTTGCGGGGCGGATGGCAAGTTGGGAAGGACACTAAGATTGCAGGGGACTTAAGATTGCAGTGAATGTTGTAATAGGTCTTGGGCTCAAATTGGGCTAAGGCAAGAGCCAACCGCAATGGTCTCGTGGCTGCCAAGTGATAGCTTCAAATATGAACAAGGTCAGTTTCAAGCTTCAGTTGCATAAGAAAATCAGCAAAGATACTTCAGCAGAATTATATAAAAATCTTAAATTTTACAGTATATATTGTATACATATATAAAACTATCTTAAAGCAATCAAGATTTAATGCTCTGTTTCGCCTGCTTTGATTTAAATTATTTAATAGGTTTTTTTGTGGTTTTTTAATTGTAAGCCAACATGTTAGAAATATTATCAACACACTTTTAGAGATTTTTAGTTGATATTGAAAATTCATTAACGTAATTTATAAATGCAAAAGCGCTTAAATGCAATTTATGTTTATACATATATACAAAAAAAGTCGCTTTGAAAGTATGTTGGCAAAAAAAAAAAACAACTAGAATAGTTGTGATTGCAACCACAGAAACCACCAATTCCATTATGAAAATGTGCATATGAACTGCTTTCACATAAAGTTTAATCGATTGTTGAACTTGACAACTTTTGCATTAACAACTAAAAACTGGCAGCTAGCCAAAAACGAAACCAACTAAAAGCTACACCTGCAGTTGGTTAGTTTACAACACACACAAACATATGCAAACATATGTACATACATATGTATAGAGTCTATATGTGGGCGTGGCTGTCTGTGGCAATGCGATTGCTGTCGCTGTTGCTGCTGTTGCTGTTTGCATATTGTTATTAATTTTCATTTTGAATGGCATGTTGACAGTCACTTTGACACTGACAGCTTTGCTAAAAAGTAGCAGCCAAGTGGCAGAAAGAGAGAGAGAGGGAGAGAGAGGGACTATGCGTTGATCCTGCTAGAGAGGATGAGAGCTGAGGGACGTTGAGTTAAAAGCTGCTACGACCAGTTGGTGTCAAAAGGTTTATAATTTCAAAACAGCCAACTGATGTGGCACGTCAACAATATGCAGCAGGTGTAAATCTCACAAATACACACTCTATATACGTGTGTGTGTGTGTATATAAGTTTGCTAAGCCAAGTTTAACTTTTGGTTTAACATAGAGCAGCAATTGCCGCCTGCTGTTGTCGAGCTGATAAGCAAAGTAGAGACTAGAACGAGAACGAGAGAACGAGCCCAACAACCGCACAGATTTGTGCACTCTGCATCTTGAAAAACTGTCAGCTAATGATATTTTTTATTTAAAACTCTCTACTGCTGTTGCTGTTGCTGCTCCTGGTGCTTGGGGTAAGGTCTTTTCAGTTTTTAGCTTTCAGTTTTCTGTTTGGCTAAGCTCAAGTGACGTTTCCTTGGCTCGTTGCACGACCCTCGAGCTTTCGCTTTTTGCTTTCTTAATTACACCACTCGAAAAATTGCAGCGAGCAACAACAACATGAAAATTGCAGACACGCAAATAGCCGCAGCAACCCCCTCGAGGTGCTTAGCAATGGCTAAGAAATTTTAACATTTTAAGCAAGTAGGGTGGATAGGAGCAGGGGGCAAAATGTGAGCCAAGGCAGCTTAAACTTTACAGCAGGCAATTTTAATGCAAAATGCAAAGCAAAAGAAAAATTCCCCAAGTTCTTAGATAATTTCTTTGCATGTAATTATTGCTTAAGAATTTACAACTTTAATGGTAGTTAGGGTATTTTCTTTTTGTTGTTTAATACACATGCCGCTTACCAAAGTCAACAGACCCAAACGACAACAACAATTTATTTTTGAGTAACACTTAAAACAACAGTAAAAGCTGCTGCCACTGCAACTGCTGCAGCTTTTAGCCTTGGTATTTCGAAAACACCCCTTCTAGGGGCTTTGTTCGTTGTATGACAGAAAACCTTGGACAACTCTGCGTATGCGCAATATTTAGTTTAACCATCAAGCATATTTATTTACTTCTTACTTCTCGTAAAGCATGTTCAAACTGTGGTTTACATTAGTCCTTTATGCATGTTCACTTAAGAAAACCAAAGAAAACTAATTGAAATTCTTAAAGTTACATCATAGAAATTTAAATCTATTATTATAAAAAAATATTTCTCGTTTGGCTTTTATAATAAAATCAAACTTTGGCAAACATTTTTCATGAATATCATAAAAATAATAATTAAAAATGTACATATTAGTTTAACTATATTTATTTTTAATCCATAGAGCTTAGCTGCATTCAATTAGTTTATTTTTAATATAACATAAAAAGCGTACAACAGAATATTCCTTTTATTTTTTAGTCTTCGCCCACCCATCACCCCCCGCTTTAACTGGGCATTTACCTGTGTTTTTGAGCATTTCACATAAACAACCCGCATATTCTCCATTTTCTGCAGAAACATATTGTTGAAAATGTATATGTGTATTTTTGTGCTTGTATGAATGTGTGGTAAAAATATTTCGTTGTTTTTCTGTTTTGTCGTTTTGGGGGCTCGGGATTCATGTCCCATGTCCGTTGTTTCTGTTCTTGCTGTTGCTGTTGCTGTTGCCCCGCATTTCGACACCTTTTTCGCACATAAATTTTAATAACACATTCCATGAACGCAGTGCATGTAAATTGCACCCACCCGATACGCCCTTCATAATATATATATGTATAGATATGCGATATATATATATATATACTTTTACACACACACATAAAACAATTCCCAAATGTAGCGACACGTAGCGCTGAAAAACGCTACTGCTACAGCTGCAATTGGCAAACAAGTCAAGGTGGTAAATATCAAATGGAACACACACAAAGAGAGAGTTGTGGGTGGCTGTGTGACTGGGTGGAGGTTGTATACAACTGGGACAACCTACATGGCGCTCATTTTGTGTCAACTGCGCAACGTAAATTGCCAAAAGGGCAGTCAAGAACAACAAGAGCAACAACAACAACAACTGCAAACGTGAGGCAAACAACAAAGTTGACAAGCTAAAAAGTTGGAATGTGGAATGGGATCAAAAAACAACAACAACAAGAGTACCCAGCAGCAGTCAATAAACTATAAAATATGCAATGTTTGAATATTTCTCTCCTCTCTTTTTTTTTTGTTTGTTATTTTGTTCAACAAAAAATATTTTATGCATGCAGGTGAATTGATTCAACGAACGTTCGAGCGAACGAACGAAAAAGTCAAACTGGCATTCAGTCAAACCAACCGAATGGCAACCAACCAACGTTGCACCCAAAGGAAATTAGCTTGACAGGAAATTCCACAACATTGCGACGATGCCGCGAAAACCACCAAGACCACCCACTCACACAGCCCACCCATTGCACACACACTCTCTGCTTGTGCCCCACAATGCACGTTGACATTTTCACTCATGCCGATTTTCATATTACATTTGGTTGAGCTTAAATGACAAATGTGGTTGGTAAGCCGATGTCTGGGGAACTGTTTCCCTGGCTCTGGCTCTGGGTCTGGGTCTGACTCTGAGTTCTGCTTTTGGTTCTGTTCTCGGGTTCGGTGTTTGTGTCTGGGCTTTTGGAGAGAGAGATCGCTTGCCAGCTTGCATTGAAGTTGAGGCATTTTCGGTTTGCGGTATTATTGCTGAATGACAGCCGGATGGACGGACGAACTGACTGACTGACTCAATGACTTTATATCTGTGTGTAGTGTGTGTGTGTGTGTGTGTGTGTATGTGAGTAGTGTGGTGTGTATGTGTGATTGAGTGTATGCGCCTCTGTCTGGTCGCGTTGGCTTTGTGATTGAGATGGATTGTGTTGGAAGTGGCAGCAATGCGGCGACAACGACTGCCACTGTTGTTGACTGCCTGTCACATTTTATACACTGTCATCGATATAAGAGAAGAGTATATATTTTCATTGATAATGTCAATCAGTTTATAAGTCCAGCTAGTCAGAAATGTTCCTATCGATTGTACCGACATAAATATTTAAAGATCTTTTCATATTGGCAACCTTCCTTTTTACATACCACAATTTGGTACCAGAGTATTAAACAGTCGCTTTCATCTGTCTGCCAACTATTTCTACTTTATCACAACGCAACAAAGAAAGAAGTTGATGAACAAAAATACACGAAATAATGGTTGAAAGCTCTTCATAATTGATAAGAATAAAATTAAAGAGCTGCCAAGAATTAAAATGTCAAAAAGAAGCAATGTCATATGGACTGAAAATAGTAAATCCTACGTTTTTTTACAAAAGGAAACTTAATTGTACTCAACGCGCAGAAAACGTGGCAAGAAATTTTAATACAAGTTAAGCAAAAAGGCAGCAATAAGGTGGTTCAGTTTGAGTGTGTGAGATTGTGCAATTTATGTGCTGACCCTTTACGAGCGAATAAATCGAAAAAGCTAACAAAATTGGGAAACAATGTTTCGATTCTGTGAAGGTCAAAATGTAAAGCTCTGAGAAACAAGAATTAAATAAGCATTGAGTAAAATATTTCTAACAGAGTTAAGCTTTAAGTAACAATAAAATAATATGAACACATTAAAGCCGCAAATGTTTCTGGAAATTAAATACGAAACTAGTTCAGATATTTAGATCTAAGACTTAATTTGAATAAACAAACGATTGCTTTAGAGATATTTTGTGCAAACCACAATATTCATTGCTATTAAACTACGATTCGTAGCAGCGTAACAGCTCTTTAATGGATGGCGCCCTGCCACTCTACAAAGGCTTCCTTGGAGCAGAAATAACAACCCCTGTAGTGCATTTGCACGGCACAACAATAGCAACAACAAGAGCCACAACAATATCAAACAATTACAACGACAAAGAACAACAATGAGAGATGCCTATCGAAACCTATAAATAAATTTGCCATAGTCGAGTCAAAGGCAAAAGCAATACACAAAAGGCAACAAACGGCACAAAAATATTTGAAAATTAATGCAAAGACGTGCATACACACACATACACACATATATATAAGTATAAAAGGGAGCGAAAAACACGCATACGCAACGTATGATGGTGGCCTAAAGTAGATAAGGGCAGTGGGTGGAGGGGTTCGGAGTTTGAGCAAAAGCAATAAAAACCGTCAAGTTGGCAACATTGACGACATCAAGATGGGGCAAGAGTGAGTGTAGCGCTTTACGACTGTAGACGATGTCAACAAATAGAGCAAATACTGTCACAGTATGCGCGACTAAAGTTCCAAAGACTAAGGACTCCGCACGAGCTGCACCTGCGGCCTAAAAGTATGCAATAAAAAGGGCAGCCGTTATCGTTGTCGTCGCCGTCGTCGCTGTCGTCGTCGACATTGCGTTGTCGCCGCTTTGCATTAGTCCTGCCAAAAGGACTGCGTTTCTTTTGATGTAGACTTCGAATATGTAATGGGTATATTGAACTTGGTAGAAAAATGGAAATCATATTAAAAAAAATGCCTTTTAAGAAAAAAAAACATTATATTATGTTTAAAGATAGATCAAAAGTTACCAACAACAAAATGATATAAAATATTTAATGTAATAAAATTTTTCTTATGAAAATATTTGAATCAATTTTTGTATGACCATTTGGTTTGAACATAGAAACGATACTTTTATTGCTATGCTTTTCACCCCACTAAAATTCTTATTTATTATGAGTATATTTTAATCTGTAGTTAGGGTATTATCATAGCTCACTCTAGCTGCTTTCCCAATGCTAACTTTGTTTGCAATGCGCTTTTAATTTGACCGCGTCTGGCGGCAACGATGGTGATGACGACTACTACGACGACTTTGGTGTCCTTTCCTTTCCATTCCATTCCTTTGCCAATGCAGCGGCGCAGAAACTTAATTTTCCCCAATGTTGTTGCTGGCGCTGTTGTTGTTATTGTTGACGTTGCGTTTTTGCATTGCAGTGCAAAGTTTGTTCGAGTCGCTAAAACTTTAGCCATTTGTTGTTGCTTTCCCTTTTTTTTCTCTTTCAATTTTTTTTGCAACAATTTGCAGAACGAGGCTATTTGTTGCTTCGCTGGGCCAGACGACGACATCAACGAAAAATGTCGCCCAAAACCAATCATTTCCTTTATTCTCAGACCATCGCCAAACGACTCCTCCTGCTCTTACTATCATCTCTCAGCGGATGTCTTACTAAGAGGGAGTCACAACATTTTAATATACTTGTGGATGCCATTGGCTCAGTGCCATTTACAGTGCCTCATGCTCCCGCTGCTGCTCTTGTGTCACGCAATTTTCTTACCAAAATAAATTTTATTTCGCTTGGTTTTTTGGTTTTTCGACGCTGTCGTTTTTCATTTCATCGAGCTCGCCCTGTTTATGAACTGCTCGCCCTTAAATTGTCTTTATGCCATGGGCCAACTGCATGCCACTTAGACGGTGTCCTTTGACCCGGCTGGCCTGCTTCGCTGTTTTACTTTTCTTCATTTTCTTTACGGACGCTTTTTTTTGGCAAAATGACATCCTTTGGGTGAGCACCGAAATTTTGCTTGAATTTAGTTTTGTGTATTTCGGTGCTCCTTTTGGTCGTCTGACTGCATATTTAGCTAGCGTATCCTGGGGGAAATTAAAATGTGCTTAGCGAATAATTTGAGTACATTTTGGCTACTGAGCTTTGTTTTCCTGTTGCGGGCGAGTAAGGTGTACAAAAAGTATTTACAGTTCAACGGCTAATAGATACTCTATATAAAAGCAAACTTTCAAAATTAAAATAACTGCATCACGGCATAAAATTTAGTTTAAAATACATTTGAGATCGGTACAAGAAATAATTCCTTGGGTTTTTTATTTTTTCAACTTACCAAATTGTACTTTAACTAAATGTAGTTAAGCTTAAGCCACTTATCTGACAGACAGGTAAAAATTCTTGTTGTATATTGGGGTGCAATGCACAACCTCGATGTCTCTATTTGTGTATGTCAAATATCATTTTATTGACTTTGCAATTTTTCAAGCGTTATGTTTTTCAAGTGCACACATTTGAGTAAGCTCGCAAAAATAGAAGAAAAATATGTATTTTATATGTGTGTGCTTACGATGATTTGTCAGACGTTTCGATACTAATGAAGAACTTGAACTGCATAGAGAATGCTACAAAGTTCATTGATTCTATTACACAAGAGTCATAAGAGTGATTGTTGGCAGCATCTTTTTTTATTTTACGTAAAGGTTTATTCAACTCGCTTTCAAAACGTCACTTATTCATTCTTATTCTTGTTAGGTGGTAAGTTGGCTTCATCTACCAGGTGCTTTAATTTTTTTCCTTCTGGCTCCTTGCCGCGTCCATACTTATACCAAACAACAGTTGCAACACCCATGCCCAGTCCGACAAGCACTCCAATCAACGAAAGCGCAGCTAGAAAAGCCAAAATATGTACTTCGTGTAGCAAATAGGCCAACAAATCTATAATAGGCTGAATCACATAAACACAAATAATTTCAATTGGATTTAACATCATTTTGACGCTGTTTGTATATAGATTTTGAAAATAAATATAGAAAAGTCAAGGAGACTATGTGATGAATTAATGTCATACTCAGATATATTCAGTTGAAATATATATTCCTGTACAAAACATACAAATTATTGTAAAATTATTGCCGTATTTAAATGGATTTTCAAGAGTATTTTCATAAGCAATTGCTTATCTTCAACTATCGTTTGCACTCCGATTATGGAATATTGATCAAGACAGCAACATGCATTGCTTTCGGTGCCCTTTGTGGTTGGGGTATGGGTCTCGTGACTTGGCTGGTCTATAAGGTAGTTCAATGGCTCGATGCTTTGCCAGTGTCACACTACAATTATCAGGATGATGATCTCGATTTGGATTCACAACAAGATGCTGGCTCTTTGGCCACTTTAATGGCTGGGCCACAGCACAGGCAGGATTAGAAACGCCTGTCATTGATCCTTTGAGAGGCTGTGATGAAGTTCAAGATGCGATAAAAAATATATCAAATGCCTTTTCCGCAAAAAACTCCTCTTAGACTGTCTCAAGTGGCAGGCGTTTTTAACGAAGTCGATACTGTGGCAGCATACTGTTTTTTTGTGCAAGCTGGCTGCCCTGGCTGCCACAAAGTCATTAGCAGATTCAGTTTTTTGTTATTGAATGTTTTGCAACGCTTTAAATTCAATTACTCATACGCCACGTACTCTACACATTCGAAAAGCAGCTCCACACTTGGCATGTGTGTTTGCTTTGAACATTGCCGGCGGCTTCAAATATTTAATAAACCATATCTTTTCGTTTTTTGGCTCCACCTACTTCGCCTGCTTCGGTTTTGTGTGCTAAATTTTGATAAAATTTCATCTTGGTTTCGTTTTTGTCTGTGCTGTGCTTTGCTTTGCTGCTTTGCTGCCTGCTGTTGATTTTTCACAAATAGCCAGCAGCTATTTTTCCACAAAATTCTATATAATATGTATATAGTATATTGGCTGTGTTTTGCCATTTCTTCGGCTGGTGATTCTCTGTTTGTGTCTGTGTGTTTGAATAATGAAGGTCATGACTTGATTTGAAATTAGCCTTGAAGCTTAGTTTTAGCTACATAAATGTTGCATGTTTTTTTCGGTGATTGGTTGTTGTTTTGCCAATCGTTCTTAAAAGGTTACACTTTATGAATTGTAAATTTCTAATGTTTACTAAATTCTTTCACAGAAAACGAAGGGAAAAAAATACAAGAAAACGAATTTAAATTAGTTTTAAAATCGGTTCAAGTAGGCTGTATTTGGAAATATGATGCATATGTTGATTGTCCTGAGATTTAACCAACCAAAAAACTGTTTTGTGTCAATAAAATAAGAAAAAACTCACATTTAATTATCGAAGACGATTAATTTGTTTTGACTTGCTTGCAATGTCTGAAAATGTTTAATCAATGTTATTGATCTGTTATAGCATCGTCTTTATTAACACATGTCAAAGCGCAAAGATGCAACTGTGCATTTCATTCACATTGCACTGTGTCTGTTGCTCAAATTAATATTTGGCAACATTTTGTAATAATGCAAGTAGAAGAACTTAAAAAGATTGCTAGGGTATGCAATAAACTTTTTGAACTTATTGTTCTTTGCTTAAAAAGTACAGTGTGCATTTATAAGAGTTCGCATTTTATACAATTCATTATTGCTGTGTGTACCCGCAGTTATTAGCCTACTTTTAACAATTTGGCAACGTCGTCTGTTCTATTGTTATTTAAAGACCATTGTCTATGCGAGCTCTTGAGAAACTGCTTACAACGTTTCAGAAACAGACAGACAGTAGTAGCAGCAGCTGTAGCAGCCCCATTACAGTGAAGCCTCTGAAAGTAACTGAGAAAGCTGTGAGCTGCGACTAAGACAACCCCAATTTTTGGAAAGCGAGTTATAATTGCACAAAAAAACAAAATGAATTGGAAGGAGGGTGCTGAAAACGAGGGGGCAGCCATATTGCGGTAAGAATGAAAGAGAATCTGAAACTGAATGAATGCCATGACAAAGAGGCGTGGTGGGGTAACGGGGTGGTTTGCAGAGCACTTAATCACCCAACGCAACCCACACAAGCCCGCGTAATTCATTTGACGTTGAATGCAGAGCTTATGTCTGTGATGGCTGTTCGCTTTACCCCCAACCCTCTTAGGCCAAAGGGGTTGCATGCCATACAAAATGCGCTTAGGGTGTCATAACTGCAATCTCTCCGTCGTCGTCGTCGTCGTCATCACCGCGGTCGTCCACGGGACACAAAACAGCTGTCAGCGAAGCAAAATTTCAAAATGCAACTCCCAAAAAATAAGTCACCATGCAATTTAGCAGCGGATGGGCGGGGCGAATCGAAATCTTCATTAATTGATACCTAAATAACATGCGACTCTGAATAATTTGACTACGAATAGCTATTGAAAATGTTCTGATGCAAAAATACATAAGACTTGACGGGAAAATCCCAATAAAAATTTAAGAAAAGTCTGGAAAAGTAAAATTTTGTGGTCATTGACTTGAGACCTGTGTTATATCCTAAGTTATTTGTGTATTAATACTTTTGACATCTTTATTTATATTAAATTTATATGTTTTAGCCGCTTCTTAATGTCACTACTAATACATTTAAATCAAAAGTTTTTATCGGGCACACCTCTTGTCAGTTGTATTGCTGGGTATTCAAGTACGTAGCCCCGTCCAGACAGCCAACGCACACTCTAAACCTTTAGCGGGATGGAGTGTGCCGGTTGTACGTACGTATGTCGATTCATTAAGGTTTTTCATTTCATTGAAACATGTGAATTTGGTGAAGCATTTTTCATATTCACATACTTCATATATGAATGCGAAAACGACGTCATAGAAACAAGTACTACAGTCAAATACGTATGCACATATTTTTTATATATATAAATATATATATTTTTACGATTTTTACCCGTACCGTGCGTAATGAGGCAGTCGGCTTAGACGGCATGGGATTGCAGTGGTTCGAGTGGGTTCTTTTTTTGTGTGTGTTGTTTTTGTTGTTGTCTAGGCAACGGCTCAGCGCGCAGCATTTTTTTTTTTTGTTCGTATATACACAAACAACGCGGCGAACGTTAGAGAGTTGCATTTTCCGGCACTCGCATTTTGCATTGGGGAAAAAGTATTTTACACACACGGTTGGGATGCTCAAGAGTCTGTTCCCTCTGTCTGTTGTGTGCCTTTGCCTCTAATTTTGGTACATTGAACCGTCTCTCACTTACACACACATATAGCTGTGTGTGTGTTTGTGTGCGGTTCACTTCACCATGAGAGTTTTCTTTTCAACAACATATTTTTGAGTCCAACTGTGTGTATAATTTGAGGCATTTTTGCATTCGAAAGGGGTAACAGTGGGTGAGTGAATAGATTGGAAGATGTTAAGGGGTTAAAGAAAGTTTAGATTTAAGCAGCTCTCTGAACATTTAATAAACAAACTGAGAACAATTATTATTTTCCGGCTAAAAAGCATCACTTAGTATCGATTGCTCTTACTGACCTCTACTCTGAGCCTAGGTCATTTCGAATAATTCGCTAGTTAATGGTCAACACATAAATAACCGGAACTCAAACTCGTTATTCGTAATATGGAATACAGAGGAGATACGCTTGCTGCGTGGTGGATCCTTGTGGTTTCATTCAGTGCATTGATAACTTGCCTATGATTACTTTGTGACCGTCCAATACACAGTTTCAACTAGCTAAAGAATATTTAATTTTATACCAATTTTTAAATTTTGTTAAGGCTTAATATTGTTTGCCCTTGCATAGTTCGCTCTTCATTTCCTCTGTCATGGCATCATCCATCTTTCCATTTATCAACTAACCCTAAAAAAATAAAATAAACTTTTCATGAATTTTCACTCAATAAAAGCAACAGCTCCAACAATCAACAGTCACGTACCAAATTCGACATGCACACTATGTTCTTATTTTTATTCTTTTTTGGGCAAGCGAAAAAGACTATGCAAAATATATATGTATATGTGTATGTGTGTATGTATATTCAATTTTTGATACATTTTGCTGGTACATTTAAATTTATTTTTACAACCCTCCGAGCTGAACGTGTGTCGCTTACAATGCCTACCACCGCCAGACGATAAAATAATAATCGATTTGACTTTGGTTTGAGTTTGTTTTTTTCCGTTTCTCCTCTTCTCTTTTGGTTAAAAAGCCCACAACTCATCTGTGTCGCCCCACACAGAGGGGCAAAAAAATGGAGCAACTCTGGCACTTCCTGTTGGGAATCGATTTTGGTACACTTTACCCCGAACCTGCGATGCTACCAAAATTTATGCGAATTTGAATTTGATATGGTTAAACTGTTTGCCTAGGCAACGTCAGCCTTGCAAATGGTTTGATAAGAGCAGCATGTGGTGGGTTGGGGGGGTGGATGGGTGTTGCTGTCATTGTGCCTAGCTTTGTCGCTTTTTAGTGTAAAATTAATTTGCTATAATTCATCAATGGACCCAGCCAAAGGATTATTTTGCATAAAAAATTGTGGCACTTGTCGATTTTGCATAGTCGGCTTTTGGGGGCGCAGGAGCAGCTGTTAGATATGAAGTAGGTGTAGGTAACAGATGGAGTGGGAAGGGTAGTTAGGGGGGAATGCTCTGCCATTCGGTGTGTGTAACTGACGCACTTTGTGTAATTTATGGCTGCACATTTATTTTATTGAGTTTAATGTGGGCGCAGTTGTTGCCGGCGCCTTACAAAGGTGAAAGGTTTGGGGTACATCGAAGGTGGATTGGGCGGGGGACAAGAGGTGTATAAGAAGACTCAGTGCCTGTTTGTGCAGGTTGAACGATGGTAACTGGTGGCCCCTTGCCGCTTTGTTATGCCTCACTGAGCGCACTTTGGCAGATGTATTAGGTTTTGAACAGGGATGAATGGCAACTACATATACACACACAAACATACACTCATATATATTCGAAGATGCCACAAACACGATTCATAACATGAATCAAGCGTTTTCAAGTACTTTGGAATATTAAATTCCAATATATAAGGTTTTGTAATCTCTTAAGATAAATTTGTTATTACATATTATTGAATACAAAAGTAATTCTTAATGAACTAATACCAAATTAATAAGTTGAGCTAGGAATTTGTTAAATTAACCATAAATGATTTGTTAAAGTCTTAGCTTGTTTTCATATAAAATCTCAGTTACTCAGTATTGAAAAAATCTCTACAAACAATCTCTTAATAGACTTGAGCAAAGCATCAAATTCAACATTGCCAATTAAATGAAAAATATGTTTTGCAAGCCTACTCCCACGATAAATGGGCAAACAAATTAAATCGTTAGCCTGCCCCCGGAAACTTTACCAGAAAAACAAAATACACCCAAACACAAACAGAAAATGCTGAATGCCTGCCTTCTTTTGGGTGCGTCTGATGTTTCTCAAGAACTAATTAAGCATTCAAAAACGTTTTGCCATAAAGTTTAAATTGTCTGTGGACATGGAACTACGACAACAAGAACAACGATAACAAGGACGACGACGACTGCGAAAATCCAATAATCAAGCCTAAGACGACAGCGTCGCAGGGACGCAAAAACGTAGGGACGCGTGGACGCTTGACGCTCATAAATTATAGCAAATTATTAAGCAAAAGTCAAAAAAGTTTTGCACCGCACGCTCGCAAAACAAAAGTTGCCAGTATACATTGCGTATACGTAATGCTGTCCTTGTGCTCTGTGCGAATGATTTATTTTTATTATTATTGGCGGTGAATTTTAAATCAAAAAGCAGCTAACAAAACTCTACTACCCCCGCCTGCTTTTCCATGCCATATCTCTCTAGACCCACCATCGCCCTCCCAAAAAAGTATGCTACAGTTTTTGTGTGCCGGTTTCAGTGGCAGCTGCTTTTGTCATTATTAATAACTGTTAATTATTCACCATTATAACTATGCTTGAGAGCACGTTCCTTGTTTGCGTTGTCGTCTGGACAGCCCGATTTGCCCCTCCCTCCAAAATTATTTCTCTATGTACTTCTCGCCGCTCAAGTATACTCCCTTTTCATATTGTTTGGCATCATATTTTCTGTGCTTCTTAGTTAACGCCTGTTCCACTTCTCGCTCATTCTGCTGCTCTGTGATTCTCTCGCTATTGGCCATATTTACATATTATTAAAAAGTTTTTCAAGCTCAGACAACGACAACGACGACGACGAGAATGAGAGCGACATCGACGGGGAAAATGAGAAAAAAAAACTTTTCTATTTTGCCTTGGCTAAAGTTATTGAAAACTCATGAATAATTGACATTTATTGCAGTTGGCACGAGTGATGGTCGATAATGGACGACCATGCCCATGCCCACCCCAAATGGGGGGCATGCCATCTGATATTTCTGTCTCTCTTGCCTTGCCCATTTATAGACATAAATATTAAAGTAGCTTACGTACTTAATTGTAAATTATGTATTCAATTAGTTATGCCAAGCTGCATGAACCGACTACGTTCTACAGAATGCATTGATAGAGATAGCTAGTCATTGAATATTCAATCAAACTATGATTCAACTAACTGTAAACTAAGTTTGTCCATATGCATATTGCAAACTGTTTAATATTTAACAAATTTCCTATCTCTTGGTAACAAATTTGGATTTTCAATAACAATAAACAATAATGAGTGTTGTTTCTAAATGTTTATTTAAGCAATTTGCATTAGTTTAAATTTAATCAATTTTATTAAATCTGAAATTGAATTCTAATTAACGCAATATTCGATTGCTTTGTGTTTAATGACATAAATTATGTTTTATTTCGATTTTATTCATTTAACCAATTTCCAGGTCTTCACAGGTCACAATATTTTTGAACACATTTTTTTGACCACTTATTTGATATGGCAATTAGTAAACATGCGGCAAAAATTTAGATTTCAATTAAGTTTAAGCTTAAAATCGGTTGAACTGCGTTTAAAAACCTGTTGGTCAATTATTTGATATTTAGAAAAAATTGGCAAGCTTAAATTTAAAAAGGAAGGCCAAACTATTTTAAAACAAGTAAAGTAGGCATGCCACAAATTATATACACTTAAAAAGACTACATGATACATACAAATACATATATGGTCGTACATATTTCCTTCTATGCACTACGAATTTCATAACAAAATGATGGAGTTTATTGTAAAGTTATCGATTTTGCATGGTAAGACCCGATTTGTGGATAAGTTCTTTAACTAGAGAATTAGCTTATCTTGATAACATGTTTTTAGCTCCAGCTGAACATTGGGTAGTTTGTCTGCAAGTAAAAATATTTAATTCATAACTTGAGAAATTATCGTATATCGCCATTAATACCATTTAATTAATTAATTAAGCTCAAAGAGAGCTATGGTTTTCATCAGCAAGAGTAGTCCGCTCATTCTGCACATGATTATGGGGCATAGCATAGATAAGTTTCCTCCAAAACTGTGGATCGTCTCGTTTGAGATAAGTATTTAGTTTTAGGTATATCCTGAGCTCAGAGTCCAAGTCATTAAAGTCGTCTACATCCGGATAAACGATTATAATCAAGCGTTTGCGCTGGTCAATAGAGGTGGCCTGAATGGCCATACGAAACTCAAAACGACCCCAGGATGATTGCACAAAATTCTTAGTCATCAGGATAATAATTCTTTTGGATTCATCAATGGCTTGCATTATGCATGCTGGAATTGATTCACCAATTAACCAGTCACGCTGATAGAAACTTAGCTTGAACTCGCGAGAACAGTTCTCCAACTTCTGAACGTATTCTTCAATGAGTTCCAAGTCCAAGTGTGAAAATGCGAGAAATGCATCAAACTTAAGGATTTTGTCACTTTGTGGTTCCGGGTGGGATATGCAACTAACACAAAGATTGCGTTCATAAAGCCACATAATCAGAGGCTTTTTGAAATACAAATATAAAATTATCAAAAAACAAATTCCGATAATGGAGACAAGAATTAATGTTGTGTATTTCTTGATTGAAAAACATATATCATTTTTATTTGCATAGTCCATTAAAGACATATTTTGATTATAGCAATTCATTCTTTTATAGTCGTCAATCTGATCAGACATTCTTGCAACTGATAGGACGAAAGCTTCGTTTTCACATCTGCAAATCCATGGATTTCCGGAAAGTTTTAGTTTTAAGGTTGATGATCTTTTGGATATATATCCCAGCACATGCTTATCAAGAGATCCTATGCTGTTATTGCTTATATCCAAATAGGTTAAATTCGGTGGCAATTGGTTAACATTTATATGAGTTATTTGATTATTGCTAACATGAAGTTCGCTAAGATTAAAATATCCATATAAGGTTGAGTTTGGTAACATGGTAATATTCTTGTTGTTCAAGTAAAGTGTTGAGTTTCCAGTAATTGGGATGGGAATAAGTGGAAATTGTGTTAACGATTCATTGCTGTCACAATCAATTACGAATTTCATTTCTGTACGCTCCAAATTACACGTGCAGCCATATGGGCATGGTTTTTCGTTAATGTCAACACTGAAGCTACAAGTGTTGTTTAACTCAATGCAAATAAATGCTTTTGTTTTAATAGTATCGTGACCTTTGTATTTGTTGATGTGTAGAATAGCTATTTTTTTGTAATACCTTTCTACGATTTTCATTTCAACGTTTTCTAGGAATGTAGGATGAATCTCTAAATATTCAATATTATTTTGTAAAGTTAAAGATCTAAATCAAAATGAACAAAAGAAAATTATTATTTTTTATACTTTAAACTTAATATTGCTTTAGGCATACCTCAACCATTCAAAATCAGGAACTTTTGTATTTGTAAGCTTTAATAATTTTAAATTTCTTAAGCCTTGAAAACCGTCTGAATGAAGAACTAATATGCAATTGCTGATGACAATTTCCGATAAATTTATTAGGCCATTAAAAATTGTGTTAGAAATATAACGCAGTGTTGAATAATCTTGTTGATCAAATTCAAATCGTCTTAAGTTTATCGCACCACTCAAAAATGTAGGTATAAAATTCCAAATGTTCTGTAAATAAGGTCCTGTCATAGCCGCAGATATTTTAAGTTCCTTTAGTTGCGTTATATTTGTGAAGTAAACATTTTCACATTCATAATTATAAATAAATAAACTCGGATATATACATATATGCAACATTTCTAAATATTTCATTTCTCTCACAATCTTATGTACATTATGTACATTATGACAATATTCCTCCATAGGGTTACTCACATCGCTTCGAAAATCTATTTCTATATCCATCGAATAAACAGCCAAATTTGTACATTTGTCATAGATCGCTTCTGTATCTCCGTTAAAATCGCTATCGAAATCTATAAACAATTTCTGGTCATGTTCGCTTAATTTGCATGTGCCCTCAAATCGAAGGACAGATATTCCAATCAAATCCGATGGATTCCTGCTAAAGCATTTAAATTGAATCGTATCCCCCAACTGAGCCAGTATACAATATCCATATATATTAAAACAATTTTGTTCGACTTTGCACTTCATATTAAAAATCATTTCAAAAGTTTTACAACTCATTACTACACTTTTGACATCTGTGGCAGTGCCAAACGTTGCAAAGATTATTACAATTGGAAGAACGAATTGAATCAACATTTTATTGTGTTCTGACACGGAACAAGTCTTGGTACTCTTAAAAGTCAAGTTCAAACTGAGCAGCAATATTCTTGCTCCATACTATCGAGGAAATTGCACATTGCTGATATTGTATGATCCCTAAGGAATGCGCCGTTGTACGCTTTTGTACTGTTGTAGCTCTACCTCTCTCTCTTTATACTCAGTTTTGTGTATAAAATCTTAAACGCTCTTTTATACCCTTAACCCATAAAATGGGTAAATAAGGGTATAATGGTTTTGTAAAAATGTATGTAACAGACAGAAGGAAGCATCTCCGACCCCATAAAGCATATACTATATATAGACGATATAGCCATGTCTGTCTGTCCGTCTGTCCGTCTGTCTGTATGAACGCGCCAAAAAGGAAACACCGGAGATATCGCAGCTAAAAGTTCGGTCATTTTGGTCAATGGGCAGGGGCGCACGCAGAAAATATTTTCGGGGGGGGTTTGAAAAAAAATAATCCCAAACATTTTTTATGCGAGTATTTGGACAATTTTTTGTATTTTATTTTTTTGAAATTTGATATACAGTCAAACTTCCAAAACTCAAATCACCATTATCCATGAAAAAATTCGACTTATGGAGACTTCGAGTTAGGGAATTGCTCATAAAAAACTCTAGACTTTGGCGAAAAACAATACTATTACTGAAATGCATTTTGTATGCATATAAATATTTTTATTTTTAGTTACAGTTACATATCAAGTCCTCTTGTTAAAGAGTTACTGTTAAATTAAACATTATTGGGCTCCCAACTAACCTCCTTTCATGGCTTTCCGAGTACTTGTGTGGCCGTACACAAAAAGTTGTCTTTAAATCATCTGTCTCTAAACCAATTTATGTAACATCAGGTTTCCCCCAAGGGCCTTTATTATTTAATCTTTTTATTAATGACTAGTAAGGGCCCCGCTTGCTTCGCTGCGCCAATAGTTTTTACAAAATTTTAGCAATATATATAAAATAAATAAATTAGTTAATGTTTAACAACATTTTAGCAAAGTATTTAATATTCTCTTTTTCACGCCACCATTGAGGTTGAGAATCAGACGCGTCATTTTACTTTGATACCAAAGGTATCATATTATATTGGGTTTATGCAATGTCCGTCAAGGTGTTTGTCCGTCCGTCCGCCCGCCCGTCCGTTTGAGCGCAACTTTTCAACATCCTTAAAGCTAGAGCTTTGCAACTTTGCAAATATCTTGGTACATACCTTCGTCAGAAAAAGAGTTAAATTTGGCTCTACGACCTCAGAGGCCTGGGAAATCGATAACAAATCGATACCTCGCTGTGCAAAACGATGAAACATATATATATATATACAAATTTTAGCAGCTAGAGTCACCAAATTTGTGGCCAAGATAGCCGATGACATTCCTCAAAAACTGCATCGAAAGTTTGGATGCCACGCCCACCTCTTCCGCCCCCAGCCCCCCTTCAGTTATAATCGAAAATGACTGTATTTCCCACAGTTTTAAAGCTATACTCACGAAATTTGATGGGAAGGTAGATGCTGAAGTCTTACAAAGATAACTTTGGATGCCACGCCCCCACTGATACCGCCCACCTTCTAAAATCTGAAAACTCTAAAACTATCTTTTTCAGTTTTTGGGCTAGAGTCATTAAATTTGGTAGAAACATTGTTAGTGACATCCGTAACCGATTTACATCAAAGTTTTATATGCCACGCCCACCTTTACTACCCACCTCGTAAAATCTGAAATTTCTTTATCTTTCTCAGTTTTTGCGCTAGAGTCTCCAAACTTGATAGGGAGATAGAAGGTGCACCAACCAAAGTTACAAATGTCTGCTCGAAAATTATATCAAAACAACAATAGCAATAGGTATTTGTGTGTTAAGTTTTGTTTGATAATTAGCAAGTATGTAGGTAAAACCACCTCCGTGACATATTCTGGTGTACAAAACCAAGTTATGTTTTAATTGTTTTGTTTTAAATCTATGACACGAACAAAAACAAGAATTGCGATCCCAACAACAACACTTACTTACAACAACAACAAACGCTACTTGATTCGAAAATCAATTGTCAAAGGCACAAGAATAAAAAAAAAAAATTTGAAACTTAAGATCTCCTATTCCATAAGCAGATCAAGTTTGTTTCGAATTATCGATATCACTTCTAGTTTCCGATATACACATGTGATCGATAACAACAAAATAATGAATTTCAAAATTCTGAAAATAAGGTTTGAAACTATGGATAAAATAATGAACATTTAAAAAAATTTGATTAAAATCGGTTAAGAAACACTGGAGATATCGCAGTTTGAAGTTTGGTCATATTGGTCACTGATTTAATACACATAAGTAACTGTAAGCGTTAAGTATCGGGTTAAGGGTATGGCCTAGTCGGGAATTCTCGACTAGAGCCTTCTTACTTGTTTTCTTTTTCTCTTTGCTCATTTCGGGGGGGTTTGAACCCCCAAAACCCCCCCCTGCGTGCGCCACTGTCAATGGGTAAAAAGTATTTACTAAATACACACAATTGACTGTAAGCGTTATGTATGGGGTTAAGGGTATGTCCTACTTCTTCTTACTTGTTTTAAAAGATCGTTTATTGTTTTGGAGGAAGCAAAGTAATAAAATCTTTCTCTACTTCCATACAATGTGAAAAAAGAGGTGCTTAGCTTGTGTTCATTTATAATGATAAGGGCTAGGCACTTAATTGGAATGTGAGAAACAAACCATAAAAAAATATAATATAATATTATAACTTCAAAGATTTATGCGTATTATTGGTAAGTGTTGATTTGTGGATTAATTCTGAACTGGAGAATTGGTTACATCGCGAAACGAATACATAAGTTAAAAGCGTATTATTAATATTAAATTTAAAGCTGAAATTAAAAATGATACAAGCAGGCAGTTGTCTTCAGGAAGTAAGTTAAAGAGAAAAGAATATAAATTATCATACATTATAATGTTATGTCTGTCCCATATAATAACCTTGTCCCTTGATCTGGGCCAATAATGTTTATGTAGGATAAGCAGTAGAACTGAGCTGTTGGTCTTCTCGATACAGCCACGACCGGAATCGGGTGTGAGCACGCTCTGTTGATGGCTCGCCGGATGGGGTGGTGGTCATCCTTAACCCTTTCAAATCTCACCTTTTCAGTCGCGCTTCACAATTTGTCAGTTTCTAAATCAGCACTGTTCTTTTGCATATCTATATAATAAATATGAATCGAAAAATGTGTTGCTAATCGCAGAATTCAATAACGCCTGAACCAATTTGGCCAATTTTTTTTTTTTAAATGTTCGTTGGAGTTCAAGGAAGGTTTTAACGGCCATGCTAGAGTTGAGCCAGCCCTAGAGCTGTGTTTTGCAAAATCTTAGTAGGCTACATTTAAAATTCAGTAGGAAAAAAATACTATTCAACGTATAAATGAAATTATTTAGTTATCCGGCGTTGCTTCGCCAACAACTAAAATAAATGAAAAAAAAAAAATTTTAAAAACAAAAAATTCAGCTTCTGAATCAAAACAGTTTTTTTTTTACTATTTAAAATCGTACATTTTTAAAATGCCTGCAATACGCAGAGGAGCTACCATACGCCATCAAACAAGCAATTTAGGTAGAAGAACACCAAATACTACAAACCAAGCTTATTACCAATCTAATCGTACTGCTCAAGAACTTGAGGACCGAAATAATCGTAAAAGAATTCGGATATCACAAACAAATATTCGCGCAAGTTCGAATCGAGCTGCTTTCAGTTACGATGTGTCACTTGACTACAGTAACTTCCAATGTGTTGTTATTGGTTCTATGAACTCGGTTTGCTCTTATTGTGAGTCATTGAAATACAGAAAAAAAATTAGACAGAACCTTACAAGATCTACGAAGAAATTAAAACCGATTTGGTGGTGCATTGATTTTATTAGCAGGAGATTTTCGTCAAACATTGCCAGTGATTCCACGATCAACGCCAGCAGATGAACTCAATGCATGTCTAAAGTCCTCCAATTTGTGGAAACATGTCAAAGTACTTCATTTAAGCAAGAATATGCGTGTCGAGTTGCAAAATTACCAATCTGGAAACATATTCTCTAAACAACTCAATGACATTGGTAATGGCAAATTCCCTATAGACACGATGACTGGCTGCATTAACTTTCCTCAAAGTTTTTGTCAGTTAAGTCGATCAAAAGATGAACTCATTCAGAAGGTTTTTCCAGATGTTTCTCAAAATTACAGAAACCATGATTGGTTGAGCGAACGAGCTATATTAGCTGCAAAAAACATTGATGTAAATGAATTTAATTTCAAAATTTAAGAACAAATTACAGGCGAATCGACGATATATAAATCAGTTGATTCGGTTACTAACCAAGATGATGTAGTCACTATCCACCGGAATTTTTAAACTCGCTGGATTTGCCAGGATTGCCACCTCACAATCTTCAATTAAAGGTTGGATCGGTTGTTATAATGTTGCGAAATATCAACCAACCGCGTCTTTGCAACGGTTAGCGATAAACAAAAATTACTAAACAACGTGATAGAAGCAACTATACTCAAAGGAAAGTATAAAGGAGAAGATGTTCTCATACCGTGCATCCCAATTATTACGAATGATGTGCCATTTCTGTTTAAACGGGGGCAATCATTAGGTGTTTTTGGTATAAATCAGGAAAACCCATGTTCCTCACATGGTCAATTGTATGTTGCCTGTTCCCGTGTTGGAAATCCATCAGATTTGTATATGTATGTATATTTTGTATATGCGGTAGGAAATCAAACAAAAAACATCGTATATCATAAAGCACTACAGTGATTTGTTAATAATTATGATTCACATGAATAACAATAAAGCGATTACTTTTAAATATGTACTTATATTCTGTTTTATTTAATTTTAATTTACAACACCCTATCACGGGTGACGGTTCTGTTCACGAGAATTTTTTGCCCCGACTATAAAATACGTAGAAACGAAACAATTCAACATTACAAATCGTTTTGACAGGAAGAAAACTGTCGGGTCCGCCGCTGCAACGCGTGGTTGGGTTAGCTAGTATTATATATATTGCTTGCTCAGAAAATAATATACGTTTGGGGTAGTATTCAGTCCACTACAACATCGCCTTAAATAGGACTCAGACCAAGATGTTGATCAAGAATGTATATATTTTATATTATCGGACATTTTTCTTTCTATGCGTTACACATTTTATGACATAATTATAAGAAAATGGTACAAGTTTGAAGTATTTTTACGATTATTTAATTAATTAAGCTCAGTCCGACTTTGCCTTTCATCAGCAAGAGTTGTCCGCTCATTCTGAACATGATTATGGGGCATAGCACAATAGACCCTAGTGGTCGCAGTGCACCACCCTCAGACAACCATTATTATTATTATGGGGCATAGCATAGATAAGTTTACTCCAAAACTGTGGATCGTCTCGTTTGAGATAAGTATTTAGTTTTAAGTATATCCTGAGCTCAGAGTCCAAGTCACTAAAGTCTTCTACATCCGGATACACGATTATAATCAAGCGTTTGCGCTGGTCAATAGAGGTGGCCTGAATGGCCAGTCGGAACACATATCGACCCCAGGCATATTGCACAAAGTTCTTTGTCAACAGGATAATAATTCTTTTGGAATCCTCAATGCCTTGCATTAAGCATGCTGTAATCGGTTCACCAATTAACAATTCACTTTGATAGGTTAGCTTATACTCGCGAGAACTGTTTTCTAATTTCTCAACGTATTCCTCAATGAGTCTCGAGTCCAAGTGAGAAAATGCGAGATATGCATCAAACTTAAGAATTTTGTCAGTTTGTGGTTCCGGTTGGGAAATGCAACTAACACAATGATTGTGTTCATAAAGCCACATTATCACAGGTTTTTTAAAATACAAACATATAAGTATTAAAAAACCAATTCCGATAATACTTCCAAGAATCAATGTAGTGTATGTCTTAATCGAAGAACAAGTATAATTTGTAAGAGCATAGTCCATGATATCTACATTTTTATCATAGCATTTCATACTTTTACGATCCTCAATCTGATGAGACACGTTCGCGACATATAGAATGAAAGCTTCGTTTTCATAATTACAAATCCATGGATTTCCGGAAAGTTTTAGCCGCAAAGTTGATGATCTTTTCGATAGAAACTCCAGCACTTGCTTATCAAGATAGCTTATGCTGTTATTGCTTATATCCAAATAGGTCAAATTCGGTGGCAATTGGTTGACATCTATATGTGTAATATTCTTGTTGCTCAAGTAAAGTGTTGAGTTTCCAATTACAGGGATGGGAATTTGTGGAAACAAAGTTAAATTTTCATTTGGAGCAGTGCAAACCACTTTTAAACAATTGCACACTATTGCAAAGGCTATAAAAGTTTGAAGAGCAAATGAATTCAACATTTTAATAGGTATTGAAACTGAAAACGTCTTAGTACTTTCAAAGCTAAGTTCAAACTGAGCAGCAATAAAGCTGCTCCATAGAAAAATAGCTTCATACCATTGAAAAAATCCCAGATTGCTGATATTGTATGATCCCTAGGGACTGTGCGTTTGTATGCTTTTGTATTTTTGTAGGAGTGCTAAAATATTTTATTTTTTCCCTCTCTTGCTCTATTTCGCCCTCTCTCTCTCTCTCTCGTCTTCTCTTTTCTTTTAAGTTGACAATTGACCAGTCTTTGCGCTCCCAAAATTTAGTCTTGAGAACATAACTTAATGCACAACATTCAATGATAAAATTGCTCTATTGCTTTTACGAATTGCTGCTATTAATCGATCCCAAGGGACTGTACACTTTTAAGGGATTGCGTTGGGTCGCAAATCAATTTTCAAGAATTCTATATATTGCATGCAATTATATAAATTATTATATGGTACTTTTCGTAGTAAAATCTTGTTTAACATTTTTATTTCGTATCGCAGCCTCTTAGCCTGGCGATGCTGATCAAGAACATATATACATACATACGTGCTTTATACACATTCCATGACAAAACCATTATTTACTTTTTAAAGTGTATAATTGAGTCGTTAATATTAAAAAATATATACAAATATTGTTGCAAGCCTATCCTAAACATTTTAAAAACCAAAAGTGATTTATGAATCAAATAAATATTGATAATAAACATGTTTTTTAATAACAATGACAAGCTATTTTTTTTTCATTTCATTTTACTTTTACTGGCACAAAAAAGAAGCTTAAAAATAAAATCCTCAAGTGCTAGTTTAACTTAAATACAAAACGAGCGAGTCATGTACAAAAGCAAAATGTATGCTTTAGTTTAAAAAACTGCTGCAGGGCTACACAGCTGTGCAGTGTCGTTGATGGCATTGCCATTTTTGATTAAATGTGGCCCGCAGCGAGTTTACGGTACAAAGCGGCATACATATCCATATATGAACAGTTCTAGTTATATATGTATCTATACGCACTGAGTACGTATTATGAAAATGTGGCAATCTCCCTTTGCCGTAACCCTCTCTCTTTCCAGTGCGTTTAGCTGCTGCCTAAATATATTTTGCCATAAAATAACACCAGAGGGCGCTGTCAGTAGCATAAGCTCAGCATTTCCGTTTTTGTTTTAGTTACAACTAACTCCATAGTATATAAAAGTGTGTGTGTGTGTAATTCTATATGCCAACACATACATACATGCACATATATCAAAACATTTATGTTAAAGTATGTAAACCGCATGTGCTGATGGTGAGAGAGGGAAAGAGAGAGATAGACAGCCGGCTCTACGCATTCTCAGGCATTTGCATTCAAATGCATTTAATTAAATCAACTAGAACCAACAGGAAAATGCAGCAACATCAGCTTCGTCAGCTCAACCCAACAAATGACCTTCCATCATCCCACACACACACTGACAACCCTCAAGCGCTCAATATGAGCCTCATAACATTTAAAACAAAATTTATTTTGTGCAAATTTTGCCAGGTTCGTTAGTTTTAATTGTGTTTAGTTTTCATTTTCAGTACGCAGTTGGCACAGTGGCACAATAATCGAAAATATACTGGAAAAAAATGTTTATACTTTTGGGGAAGTTTGGAATAGCTAAACGAGCATGGATAGTCTTGTGAACTTTCTTAAAATGTTGTAAAAATGCTTTATACTCATTGTTGAACTTACAACATTTTCAAAAAATATTTTTTTAATAATTTTTAAAATCTTTTCTTCAATTTCATGACAAACTCAATGCAAAAATATTTTTTTTTTAATTGACTTCACAAGCTCAAAAGTTATTCGTTACAGAAATAAAACTCACAGCTGAGTACTCAAAACAAATATAAATATTTTGAAATCATTTTCATTTACCAGTGTATTTTTTGGCCTTTTGTTTAGCTTTGCCAACACATTTTCAGGCAGGCTTACAATTAACTTGAACGAAAATGCTGCACACTTTATTTTTTGTTCATCCAATGTTGTTGTTGCGTTTTCTGTCAATTTGACAGTTTTGGGATTGCGGTTTTTAACAACAAGCGAAGCCATTAAATAAAACACAAACGAAGCAAAAGCTCATGATCATGAGTGCAAAAAGTGAGCTGTCGACCTGCCTGACTTTCTGCCAGCCAGCCAGCCTGCCTGACTTTTAGCCTGTTCGACTTTGCTGAAGGCCAATCGCACTGTCAATTAGCCATTGGCTGTAACAGCGTACCCGCATCAAGCTGTCAAAAAGTTAAATGTGAAAAACTCATTCGTATCATTTATATTATTATCGCTAATTGAAGACACGGCTGAAGGTAATGCCCAATGGCTTCATATTGCACTTTACACAAACCCCAATCATAGCTGAAATGAACCATTGTTAACTTGGCCGTCTAACAAAACAAACCTCTGAAAAAAGGGTAGAAAACACAAAACGTTGTATTCAAGTTTATTAACACTCGAATGCATTTGCTTTCTTGCCAGTTTTTCCGTTGCTCTTTCATAAGAAAATCATGACAGCAGGCCCTAAGCTCAATGGGATAAAGTTTTGAATTAATTTCATTTTATTTTTTTTTTGTTTTCTATTCAATGTTGTTTTTTCAAAAGAAAATTCTGCACGAATTCACTAATTTATTTAGGTCTATGACAGGCTTACTATATTTATTTAAATAAATAGCAAAATAGAATACAAAATGGTGGACTTGTAAACTTGTTAATAGACAAGTTGTTAAACAAATAAATAACATTATTTCATATATTTAAAAACTTTCATAAGCTCCTTAAGAACGTCTTAGGGTAAGAATCGAGTTTTACAAGTAAGAAAGATAAATGAAAGTTTAGACAAACTCTTAAAGTCAACCTCGTTACATTATAATTATCATCATGTATGCTCCTACATTATACAAGAAGAATATTTAATTAATTGAAATGCCGTCTTAGCGAACCTACCCCCCCGGCCAAACACACTGCTTAGGCAAACTTTTATTCGCCCAAACTCAAATATACATGACGGCCCATTAGTGGGGGGCAGCGAGGCATAATTGTGCCAACATTTAGCATCATTATTTTTGCGCATTATCTTTGATCTTAATAGTTTGCTTTGACAATGTTCTGTGCAGAGCCCACAAAGCATTTAATGTGATTAATTAATTTAAAGTCCCCAAGGAGCAGCCAGATAAAATCGTTGACCACCACCCAATGTTATTATTACAAAGCTACAGCAAAACATTTCGGCCCAGTTGCTCTAATTGCCTTCAATCAAATGCGAAGAGCCTTTCATAAGATGCGTTGACACTGACACTTGAAAAATGTGATGCAAAAAAAAACAAAAGAAGTTAAAAAAAAACTAACGAAAATTTTGACGTTGCCTACCGCAAGGCGCAGGGCTTATGAAAAATGAATGTAAAATGAAGAGAGGGTGAATGGAATGGCAGTTGGTGGCGGTTTTGAACCCTTTTGAAAGCTGACACCAGGTGAGCAACGGTCACCATTTTTGATGGACAGTACAGTCCGGACAAAAGGCAAGGTAGAAGCAGAGCAAAGGCAGAGGCCGAGACAGAGGCAAGCCATTTATCAAGGCGTCGCGTCGCCATTTTAACTTAATAAACAATAATCAGGCTGTAATTATTTGATGGTAATGGCATAATGAGAGCCCAGACAATACGTCAACGTCCTTGTTTGGCTTGATAATTGAAAATGTTTGTAATTTTCGCCTGGGCTTTCCTTTTTACTTTTCTTTTTTTCTTATTTCTCAAACTTTGCACTTTTATCTGTTGCAAAAAGTTTTGTTGGCCTTTTTTTCTCTTCTTATCCACTTCCTTTTTGTTTGTATGTGTGTTTGTGTGTGTGTATTTTGTTGGTTGTTGCTCCCACAAAAGTTTTGCGACAGTTTAGGGATTAGCAGTCCCGAAGTAGGCAACGCCAAACAACAACACCAAAGCGAACAAAAAAATTAGAAAAATACATAGAAACAAAGTTTCAGGTCATGTCCAAATTTAAGTGCTAAAAAATTTGCTGGTTTATGCGGCACTTGATGAAGTTGTTGCGCCCGGGAATTAAATGCCAATATTTGGGCTTAGTCTTTATTTGTTGCTCTTACTAATAGATTTGTCTACAAAATATTGAAATACCATAAAAGTACTTCCACACGTGAGACAGGCAAGCAGAAGAACTTTTGATTATTACTGGCAGCCCACGCACATAAAACTTAAGGCAAACACAGCTGACGGTTGAAACACAGATAGAGGGCGAGAGAGAGAGAGAGAGAGAGAATAAGATAGATAGAGAGAAACGGAGAAGGAGCAAGAGTAGGTGGTGTCATGAAGGCTCCGCGGCATATTAAGATAAATATTAGGCGCTTTTTACGCCCGCTTATTATTTTTAGCCCGGGCAAAGTTTAACTTTTAGCACGGGATGCTGCTAAAACTAAGAAAAAGTAACAACAGCACGAAAAGCAAGAAGACTAGAGGTCTGATTATCTTTCTGGATGGTGTAGACGATCACATACACTTCCTTTGGATATGAAGATGTTCAAATTTAAGAAAAGTTTTGGTAAACTGGTGAACGTATCTTGGGGGAAATTATTTGATTATATTCATTTTCATTAATCTATGAAGTTAATTGTACTAGTCACTTATACTAGCATTCTACTTATCATCATTAACTATCAAATCGATTCATTGCAATCACAAACTGTGCGAAATCACATCGTTTTGTTTATCGGGATTATCAGTCTAATGTCTTGGTTATAGCACACCCAAGGCAAGGGTATCTAAGAGAGCATGTGGAGCAATTCGCATGGAGAATTAAGTCCCCGCACAGCTGACGTACGTAATAATTTTCGGAACAAACCAGACATAAGCCCGAAGCTGTTGCTTTGCCAACGACTTCGTAGTTAAGATGAAAGTCTGCGGGGCCAATAGGGATATTATGGGGAAGTCTGGGCGTTGGTTGGAAGGAGGATAACTTTTCACTAAGACGCTTGTACTTGTATGCGCTTCGGCTGGCCGCTTGCGCAATTTAACTAAAAGCTCAATCAATCATCGCACATAGTAGAGCGTACAAGTAGACAACGGCGCCTCCATGGTAATGCTTAATTTCAGCTTTCGCTCCACCCGCACACAGATGGCGCTGGCGTCTTTGTCAATGTTGTCATAGAGTTTTGGTTGGCCAGCGACCGTTTAACAAGGAACAGAGAGAACAGCCAGAGAAGTTTTAAGCCGCTTCGAAGGCGCTTTTTGAAGTTTATCTGCTCCGTTGGCAATGTTGTCTTGGCCCGGGTACCTGTATGTGTGTGTGTTTGCTGCATGCAGCATTTAGGTGGCCGCTAGGCAAACATATTTGCTTAGCTGCAAAAGGGTTGATTATTGGGCAAACGGTGAAGACGTTGCGGCTAATGCGCCCAAAGGCGGCTTAGCGATTAAGTCGGCAACCTGACAAGGCTTTAAAGTAATTGCTTGGAAATGAGCCCAGCTTTGTTGATCAGCATGCTGTGCAATTAAAATGGTAAGCCTGAAAGTAGCCAACATGAAAGAAACCTTAGGGACTTACCAACAAATTCAAATAAAAACTCATTAAAATTATTTAGTAACCAAAATCTTAAAGCTCACCTGTTTGTTGCATTGCTTTGCCATGGCTTAAATGCCCAGTTCGAGTGAACAACGGCTAGAGTTGATGGCATAAAAACTATGCTTTATAAACTTGCAGCTTGAGGCATGATGCCTTCCCATTCCAGTTCCTAGAGAAAACAACAACGACAATGATGATGATGAGCGACATAAAACATAAAAAAAGCGAAAAAAAAAAGAAAAGAAAATATAAAAATAAAATAACAAGAGAATGCAGGCAACAGTAACAA
This sequence comes from Scaptomyza pallida, assembly GCA_018152965.1. Classification (NCBI taxonomy): domain Eukaryota; kingdom Metazoa; phylum Arthropoda; class Insecta; order Diptera; family Drosophilidae; genus Scaptomyza; species Scaptomyza pallida. The sequence goes on along the minus strand of JAECXP010000116.1, from coordinate 1,676,591 downwards.
AAAACAACAATGAGAATATAAGAATATAATTATGTCTGCTTTCTGCAATTATTTCAATTATAAACACAAGCTGTTGCATTTGGCAGTGCGCCACAGAACCAGCAACAACAACAATAACAACGAGAACAACAACAACAACAACTACAACAAACAATGAAAAGTTGCTGCAGGGCCAACAATGGTACGGTTTGGTGTGGTAAGAGGTGGGGCAGGGTTGTCATTTGGCGCTCGCATAAAATTCTGTGTGCAGCAAAGGAGACGCTTGCATAAAATGAGCACATTAGCCTAAAAGCAGGCAGCATAAACTGTGCGAACTCCGCCAGCAACAGCAACCAGAGCAGAAGAAGCCAGAGCCGGAGCCGGAGCTGGAGCCAGAGCAGAAGGTGTTCAACTGAGCAAAGATATAAAACACACGAACGCAGAGTTTATATATTTTCAGATGATTGGTATTAGATACCCTAAGATATAAAAAGATGATGTGCAATAAAATAAAAGAATTATGTAGAACATGTTGGATGGGTTTTATAAAAATATGTGATATGATCAAATATTTTCAAGAAAGCTTTATTATAGATAATGTTGGAACAAATTTTTGTAGGTTTCTTTTTGATTTGTTTGATATTTTACCGAAATGTTAGCTATAAAGCATTTTATTTAATATCAGTTTACAATTTTAAGCGATTAATTCTTTCGTAGTTTTAAATAATTAAATTTAGAAGCATTTAAGGTCTTCTTCCCAATTACAATATCTTATTATTAAAAGCAAACATCTTAAAGATATATTTAGAAAAAACACAAATTAAGTTGTCTTCTACATATTCAATTCCTAAACGATTCGTTTTAATCAAGTCTTTAAGCCCTAATGGCATACATTTCTAATACCCCTTGCAACCATTAGAAAGTGCATAAGGGGTATTAAAAACAAAGACGCCCTAGTGCATGCAGCAGAGCTTTTTTTCTTTTTATTAGTGTTACTGCCACTGGCTGCTACTGCTGTTGCTGCAGCTTGTTGCATATGCATGCCTAGGCGTAATGCGTGAAGTCTGGACAGCACAACAACAACAACAACTGCAACAACAAGAACATAATTACTATATAAACTGAACGAGCTTGGCTGACTTTTGACTGTTTCTCTCTGTCTGGGTACCCTGTCCCCCTCTCTTTTACTCTTGCTTTCCCTCTCACTCTCTCTAACCGTCTGAGACAATTTGTGTATGTGTTGTGTTTGTATTATTTTTGGCATGTGCCGGGAATTGTTTTTGGCTCACGTTTACAAACAACAACATGCAACAAGAAGAGCATGAAAATCAACTCGTGCTCATAATAAAACTTTTACTATGACAGTAAAATTTTAATGAAATCACTGCAAAACTACAAAACACTTGTGCCACAAAAAGCGTACCAGGACCAGCAGAGAACCCTCCCAGGAATGTTGACTAGAAGGGAACCAAGACTTACGAGTACTATTGTTGTTGTTGTTGCTGTTGCTGTGGGTCGTGTAAAGTGCATCGCAGGCAATTGAAGACAGCAAAGTCGAGGGAAATTCACAATGTTTGTTTTTTGTTTCTTGTTTCGTGTTTGCTGTGGCAATTTGTAACACATTTGAAATATTTATAAGAACTAAACGAAATGTAAGAGATACAAGTACAAATAAATGGAAGCAATAGGGTGCAGTGCACTAGGGGAAAACGTTAACTTTAAAATAATAAGAATTTACTTATTGATGCGTTTATATTACAATAAATGTGATTAGGTCCAAATTTGTATCTTAAATGCTGTTAAATGCTCTCACATAAATCAATGCAGCAGACGCCCAGCACAAATATATTGTAGATAAATCAAATCACAAAAAAGTATTACCGAAATTGCCGCCCAAATAATAACCGAAGCCAAAACCAAAAATAAATGCCAAAAAAAAAAGGGAACCGCTTGAATTAATTTGCATTATTAAATCGTTCGCATAAATCGTTTGCAGCAGCAACAAATACAATAATGAAATAACAAAATAAAAAAAAAAAAAACAAAGGGAAAGACAAATACTCGAGGAAAAAAATACAATACGATAATTAAAACATCCCCAAAGGATCTTGGAACTAATTGGCGCAGCCCTTTGGCAGTTGGCAGCGAGTGTTATAAATAAATAAATGAAAACCAAACCAAGCCAAACGGAACTGAACCGAAACAAAGTCAACGTCATGCATAAATTATAAGCAAGTGTGGCGATGCCGCCTTAATTTATGCTTTAAAATTTCATATTAATAACGCACAGCATGAAAATTGGCTGAAACAGAGATGGAGCGAAAGAGAGAGCGAGATTTGTTGCAAACGCACTAATTCAATAATTTATGCACATTTTTTAACACATGAAGGCATTTGGGCAATTGCAAGGATTCATGAATCCTTTTTTCTGACACTTTTAATTAAAATTAAGTAAGAGCATTCAACAATGCACAAAGGTTTGTGTGCTTCTACAAATACCCTGTTTAATATTTTGTTCGGGTCTTAGATAAATTTATGCAGTATTAAATGAAAATATTAGAAAATATTTATACCTATCAGACGGTTCTAGTTACTAAGCTTAAGCTCTAAACATTTTAACTATTTCTAAATGATTTGTAACATATACTTTTCTCTTCACACTTCTTATAACACTTTGCTTAATAAAGTAATATCCCTATTAATAAGATTTCCCTCATCTTGAATGACATAAGCTTTCCTTCACTATCATTTACAGGGTATATGAATAATATGCAATGCAATAAGAGCATTGAGTGTGGCACTTTTGCCATGGCGTGCGTTTCAAATTGAGCGGATTAAGTTTAATTACAATTTTTCGGTAGTGGTGGGTGGTTGAATGGGTTGGGTGGGTCTTTACCGTCACACACACACACACAGACGCAGGGCATACAATACATGCATGGGACCTTTCTTTTGTGCAATTGCAGTTGTAAGGGTTGTTCCTTTTGTCTGGCGCATAAATGAAAAGTAAACCTTTTATGCAACGCTGCGGGATGCAATGCAATGCAGCAGTATCAAGCCCAAAAACCATGAAGCACAACCGCATTCACTCCAGAAAGCAACCCCCAAAAAAAAGCCACACAACACACGCACACACACACACTTACATATGTCTGAGGCTGTCCAAAAATTCGTTGCGCACACGTGTTCCATTTTGTGTAATGCAACAGCTCCTGTTGCGCTCTCTGTGCTTATAATTGGATTTAGTTGTCGTTAAGTTTGGACTGCTTATATTGTTGCCGTCGTTCGTGCATATGTTTGTTGTCATTATTGGCACCCAACGAGACGGCTGGCTGGCAATCCTTGCCAGCTTCACAGTTCGTGTGTGTATGCGTGTGTGTGTGGCTTGTAATAGCTGTCTTAATGCAATCCACCCACACATAAAGAAAACTGATTACTTGACAGACATGTCAAGAGGGTTCCACACACATTTATCCAGGACACTTGCAGGGTTAATTAAATTCAATGCTGAATTTTAATGTGTGTGCGTATCGAGCTCATAATAAATAAGATTGCCGCCTAGACTTGATTTATAGACACAAAAATATATATTGTTGAAATCTAGAAGTTTTGTCTGGGGACACGAGATAAATGCGTGCAACATGTCGAAATGTGAGCTTGCAATTAAATAAATATGTAGTTTGAATCGATCCAATTGTTGTTATGACATGTTGAACAAACCTTTTGAACCTTTGGAATTGATTACGAGACAAACAAGATGAATTCTTTTGAGCATTAAGAAATTGCTTACAATAAATAAAGACAATAAACAATGCTTTGAGATATGAATTATTAAAAGCGATGTAAGCTTCAGCTAAACTAAAAATATTTACTTTAAAAAATCAAATAAGAGGATTCTAGTCGAGAAATCAGATACAATGAGGCCATCCCAAATATACTTTCTATAACTTCTACCATTGCTTCGTCAAAGTAAGCCCGATATTTGAAAGAATAACGGCAAAAGTCTTGTTTAGAGCCCTACATTTAAATCTAGAAACCAAACTTTTTCTATAATAGATTTTGTGCTTAATAGTCGACATGACGTATAAGTATTTTTATGGGTTCAGTGTACATAAATCTTAGGATAAACACTTTAGGTATTTAAAATAACATTTTTTTACCATTAGTTGCTCCTAATTAATAATCTATTTTGGATCGTCTATTAAAGCCGTTTGTAGCCATCATTCACCTTAGGAAGTTGGTAAATATATTTAGAATGCTTTTGGACATTGAACGGCATCGAATTATTTACAAAGTAATTACGTCTAATGCTTTTTTTCTCTTTACTACTCTAACGCTGTCCACATGCTCCTCTAATTACTTTCACAAAATTGTGATCAATCACACGATATACTATATACATATACATATATAAATGCAGCACATTGTGGCAGTCGCCCCTGCATAATGACCAAGCCGGGCAAACACCTTAGAGTCAAAGCCAGAAGCCAATGGCATGGCTAAAAGCATTTCAGCCTTAATCGTTTCATGTCGCGCGACAAGTTAAACCCTTCCCATCCCTTTCTCCTTGCCGAGTAAAGTCTGCCTGTATGAACTAGTGGGTGGGTGGGTGGTTGGAGCTTTTGGCCTGGCTGGTACTGCTATGGTAACCACTACAACTACAGGGCAACTACGTGGTCAGCTGTGCGTCAGATTTGTGTAGATTAGCTGAACAGTTGGGTATAGGGTTTTGCCTGGCAGGCGCTCTTAGTAATAATTGCAAATCAATGACAGGGAAATTCAATTCAAAGGCTGCCAGGCGACACCACAACAACAACAACAGCAACAACAATAGAACTGGCAGCTTGAAATTTCAATTGGATCGATTTGCAATTGACAAAAAGCGTGCAGAGCCAAATGTTGCCTGGACATTGGACAAGGATGGGGCTTAGGAGGGGATTGTGACGTGGGGTTGCTTTGGCCAACTCCACGGGATTTGCGTTTAAATGACCAACGCAATTATGGCCAAGCATAATTATAACTTGGGTGGGTTGAATGACTCTGTGTGTGTGTGTGTGTGTGTGTGGCACGCTGTGTTGTGTTTGGAAAATTTAATTGATTAAATCAAACAATGACAATGATTAATGCGGTTTATCAACGTGAGTGTTGTTGTTTTAATTATAGATGGGGATTGACAGAAATTTATAAAATAGCATTTGTATAATTATCAAGTTTAATATTTATTAAATTAATGAGTTGAACAATTTCTAAGATAGTTGATACAAAAAAAGAAGAGACTTGAATAAAATGAAGAAGGGAAAAAAAATTTATTCTTATTATAATTTTATTATTATTATTTAGTTTTGTTGAAGATTAAATATGTTTTCGGAAAACATGTTAAGTAACTTGAAAATATGGTTTAATTTTCATTAAAGCTAATTAAATTTGATGTCATTCACTTGAATTTTAATATTTAATGTTCAAATATTGTAAAAGTAGGTTGATGTATGTCATAATAAATATTTAATATAACTTTTTTTACTTTCCCACAAAAAAGGATTGTGTATGAACAAAGATATATATAGATATTTATATATAAACATATCATCCGATTTCTGTGTAAAGCATATCATTTAATCGTTGCATATTTGTTGGCAATAATTTATTATATGGTAATTGTTTATGGCATATTATGGCCATTATGGTGCATGCCTCCATTTATTTTAATATGCCTTCAATCAACACACACGAAACAACACACGCACACACACACCTTTTACACACACACACAGCTCTGAAAAATTTCAATCAATTGTCATTTGCATAAAATCAACATTAAAACAACAACGAAAAAACAACTCAGACATCGCGAAATTTTAATTAAAAATCAGCTTGCAACAATGGCAGCTGAAAAAAATTGCTGTGCAACATGCAAAAACTCTTGTTGTTTCTTCGTGAAGGTGGGATGAAAAAAACAGAACAAAAAAGTGAAAGTCACTAAATTTTGAACAAAAAAAAACAAAAACAAAAATAAGGTAAAAAACGAAATGAAACGTAACGAAAATTGGAGCGAGAGAACTGTAATAAATTTCTAGCCAAGATTCGCAAGAAAAATACTAGAAAAATGCGCATAAATTAAACATAAAATGTTGCCAAGTGCAACGCTGCTCACAACTAAACTTTACGGTAGTTAGTTACTTTCATAGCTGCTGGCACCACCAGGGGTGGCAAGGAGGGGAGGAGAAAGGCACTTAACTTAGACGCAGTCACCCCACACCCCACGCATACTAGTGCATAGTGAAAGTAGTTAAAGTGAAAGCCCTCAAAATGCATGCGATTTGCATAAATGCAAATTTTATAGCGACTAAAAGAAGCAAGCACCAAGGCAAAATCCAAAGCCAAAGCCAAAGGCGAGGCAAGGCTAGGCACATCACTCAAAATGAGTCGACGCACTAATGAAGCAACAAAAGGGGCGTGGCTGCTAGATGCTAAACAAAAGTGGGCGTTGCGCTTAAGCGGCGTGCAGCGATTTAATATCACAGCTCAGTTTATCAAAATAATGAGCTAAGGCGAATAATGATAAAATACTTTATTAACCCTTCTTCAAATCATATTACTTTCCTTTCACCATTCTTATTCAACACCCACACTCAATTAATTAGCCCTTTTACATGTAAAATCAAATGATTTTTTAACTTTTAACCATTGAATGTTGATTCGCTTTTATGAACCCGTTTTTTGCCATTTCAAGTTGCATTCAAAGTCAATCAATACGCTTGGATATAGCAACTACTTCCGCCTGGCTGCACATTATTTCCTGCCCGGAGTTAACTGAGACTGCAGTCATCTCCCTCGAGAGAGGAGCAGCTCTTGCCCCCAAGGTAGCAGCCATGACAACAACAGCAGCAGGAGCTGCAACTGCAGCATCAACTTCAACTTCATTTCATTTTATTTGCAACGCGTCGTGTTGTCAAGGGTTAAATGCATATATGAGCCCCAACACCCAGCCCCCAACCACCTATTTGACCTTTTATTGGCAATGGCTGTCATTTTCCTTCCACCTGATCACATTTCACACACATTGTCTCCCCACCCTGCACCTTGTGTTTCTCGTTTTTCCGCTGGCGTAACAATTTTTGCATGCGTTGACATGTGAAATTGTTGCGCAAGTCTCCAGGCGATGTTTTGCTGCTGTTTGTTGCTTGTCTTGTATTTGTTGTTGCATGTTGCTGGTATTGTTGTCGTATCTGTATACCTGTTTGAAGGGGGTTTGGTGTTGATGTTTTAATTAATGGCCATATGTCAACTGCATGCAAATAGGTTAAAAGCCAGCCAATTTACCCTATAAATACTGCTTCAAGTCACGTCGAGACAGGCACTTCAAATGCTGTTGCATTCATTTAAGGTTCACTTTGATATGGTTAATGAAATGAAGTAAGTTCTTATATAGAATAGTTATTGCAGCGTTCTGGCTGTTCAACTGTATACCTAAAATCAAAGCTATGTTGCAAAAAATAAATCAATCATAGAGTCAATGTCATAACCTTTGGGCTTATCGATGCTGACGGAGGGGCACAACTCTTCATCATAATCATTAGCATATATTACGGACTTGACCCTCAAGTGCTGTCCAAATGGCCTATTATGTGTGCTTGTTGCTGCTTGACTCCATTGGCTTTTCTAACTCACTTTTCTGCTCTCGTTCCTTCTTTTTTGGCTTTTTTTGCAAAAGGTCCTTTCGCATGTGTATGTATGTGTCTCTGGGTCTCCGTTCAGCAATAACCCTGTGTGTGTGTGTGTGTGTGTGTGTGTGTGTGCACAGCAAATGATAATAGTTGTTGCATGAGAAGTAGACCCTTCGGCTGATGCCGTTCAAGTGATAAGAGCAGCAAAAAAGAGACCGAAGCTTCGTTCCACTCACATGTTGTTTGACATTGTTGTTGTTGCTGTTTCGCTGGCGTTCTTCATTCATACATTGGTTCAGTCATTCAAGCGTTTCAATTGAGTGGAAAGCTAAGTCCAGTCCGGAACTCTGGTCCCGGTTCTTCATAAGCTTATAAGCTCGTTTGTTTACCCGCTCCCGCCCCGACTCCTCTATTTCCTTCTCATAGTTTTCGTTTAGTCTTTTACGCTTCTTTTTGTTCGTTTTGGTTTTTTTCAATTTGACATCGGTTTTTGTGGCTACATCATGTCTATTATGTTGATGATGTCCTTTGACAATATGTCCTTGCCTTCTTGGCTCTTTCTATAGACCAGCCAGTAATGGAAATGGTCCAGAGTTTGGCGTTTGTCGCTTGTCGCTCGCGTTTTGGCATTGATATCAAGGATTGTTGTCGGTTTTGTTTTGCTTTATCCCCAAACTGATTGTTGTGGTTCTTTTCTGTGGAAAGTGTGTCAATGTTTCATTTAAATAAGTAATTTAAGTTAAGTTAAGTTAAAGTGTTTAAAGTACATGAACGAACCATAAGTTGTTAAGGCAAAAGTCATTATTTAAAGCCCTTCTCCCCAAGAACAACATATTTTTACAGTTTGTATGACCTATATAGGGCAGCTCCCACATCATATATCTAAAGTCACCCTCTAGTGTGTGTGTGCAATCGATAACTGGCCAGAGTGGTTCTTCAATATCCTTTGAGACAACGCCTAAAGGCATTTGACTTTATTGGTGGTTGTGCTTGCTCGAGTCTACTCACACTCCAGCGAACACCCTTTGACCTCAAGCACAACTCATCAGAATCGAGTTTAATTGTTTGTTTTCTTAGTTTATTGAACTGACGTCTGACAAACAGACAACTTGGCCAGCGGTCGGCCGGTCGGTCGGTCACTTCAGTTGTTGCACTTAATGTCCATGGCGTGTTTTTAATGGCCATCATTTTGTCGGAGGCTTTAATTAACTCGCTTTAAGCCCAATGGGCAGCACATGGTGTTCTTTCTAATTTATAACTTGGCAAAACGGGCAAGTCTGAGCTGAGCTGAGCTGAACTGGACTCGACTGGCGTCCAAAGCAAATCCCAAAGTCGTTTATTTGTCCTTGCCGAGCGAGGCATTTTATTTATTTTGCTCGCGTCGCGAGGCTAGTATGCTGTTAGCTGGGCTGGGGAGGAGTGGGGGGATATTCGGTGGCTCTGGGCAACTAAAAACCCATAACTATATGTTTTTCTGACACATTTTTAAAGTGCGCCGCAAGTCGCATGCAATTTATTGTTATTGCGTTTTCTACTCATTTTTCTTCTCTCATTTCTTTTTTTTCGCTCTCGCTGCTGTTATTTTTGTTTTACCCCTGTTATCGCGCTCTCTCTCTCTATCTCTCTGTATTTTTGTCGCAAATCCAAGGACATTTTGTTGTGCATTTGTGTTAACCTAATATGCTTGTAATTGCCAGCGTAAAAAAAATAAACAACAGAGAAGAAACACAGAAGCAAAAAAAAAAAAACTGGAACAATATATGGTTCTGATGTTGTTTGCTGTTTTTTGTTTTGTTTGTTTTCTTCTTCTTTTTTTGTGTAGTTGTTGAGTTTTATTGTTGTTGCTGCTGTTTCTGGCACACAGCTTGTTAGTGAAAGTTACGAAAACAAGGACGAAAACTAACGGCACTATCGTCCATTGTCTGCCATTTTATTATAAAAATACAACCATGTATTCTAGCCCAAATGGGTAATGATCATATCTTTATAAGGTTCGACAAAGTTGAGTCAAATACAAAAAGAAATCATATTTAGATAATAAGCCAAAAATAACATTAAAAAAACTCAATAACGATTTATTACAAAAGTTTTAAATATTTTATTTATATTTTTATCATAAAACCATGCTTTATTTTATTTCATTAAGGATTGTTTAAAAATTTTAAAATACACATTTATTAATTATTACCAACTTTAAAAAATAATATATTTCTTTTATTTTTTTTTTATATTCACCAAAACGTATTAACCCAAATATTCCGCAGAGTATAGATTTATCGAAGCTAAATCGCCACAAAAATAAACCGTTAGTTTTTGTATTATTATTTTTTTGGATGTTGGCAACGCTTTTCTACCTCCCACACCATTTTGGCTGCTTTAATTTGTTGGTCAGCTTACAAATTTTTATGGCGCGTTTTAATTGACGCCGAGAGTGTTCTTTCTGGCCATATGCCAACACAGTTTTATACAACAGAATATTTTTCGTAACCAAATTTATGAAGCAGTTTAGTGTGTGTATAAAGTGAATTAATTGGATTAATAGTAAGGGCTCTCGAGTTAGTTGAATCAGAATTAAAGTTCGCTAAACGCAGAGACTAACCGCAAAGCACTTTAAAATGCACATAGCTAATATCCAGAACACACACACACGCGCGCATATCAATTGGCCAATTGTGAAGACAGCAAACAGATACTTCTTATATATGTATGTACATATATAGAAATGTGAAATGTGGGCGGAGAGGCGGGGGGTTGAGAAGTTGTCTCTGTTTCAACCCTTGGCGCAAAACCTCGACACGTGTCAGTGTCGCTGTCAATAGATGTCAAGAGCATAGAATTAGAAATGGAAATGGAAATTCTAACCTTCTACCGTTCATCCGTCCGTCCATAAACTGCCTAGACAAGCCTACTTAACTACTCACTCAACAAGCGACACTCGATCCATGTTGCAACTGCGTTCTCCCCACGCACACACACACACATAAATACACTCATACATCGCATGTCAGCTGAAAATTAAACCTTTCACTCAACTCAAATTCAATTGTTGTTGCTGTTGTTGCTGCGTCTTCGACGAAATCGAAATCTATAACGCACGAAATCAGAAACTGTCCGCCATTGAGGGGAGTTGGATGATGATGTTGCGAACTCATATTGAAGTGATAGGGTTTGAGATTTGGCCTAAACGCATTACACGAAGCTCGACGCTGGCGCACTTGAGACAGACATTTTATTTGTAATATGACAGCACTTCATATCCTTTTTCAATGATATTATTACGGGGCGAACAACAGGAAATTATGCACGTCAGGACCTGTCTGCTTATGTGTAATATGTGTAATACACAAAATGCCCACCACTCAGCCATAGGACGCATTATGTTAAGGTTGGGCAGCTCAATACTTTGCCCGCTGGCCCTTCGTCAGTTAGTATTTGGTTAGACCTCACTCCTCCCTTTGACGTCATGTCATGTATGTCAGGTTTTTGCTGGGTCTTTGCATACTTGATTGCATTTCCGTTAATGAATTGTTGTTGATGTTGATGCTGATGCTGATGAAACAGATGTGCGATAGTACCGATAACTACAAGTGCGTACTGCTACGAACATTCAATTTCCAGTTGAATTAATTTGAAGAAAAGAAAAGTTCCATCATAAAGATTTGTGCCATTAAAGCTTATATTTTCTCTTCTCGAATTTTTAAGTGAAATTATCATATATCTTCCACAATCTCCAACAATAAAGTTGTACTCTCATGCATTTATTCTCCCTTTTTCACCTTTCGAAACAAAATGTTAAGTAGCAAAAATGCTTTACTCATTAAAAATCCTTTTGGCAACATTCTTACCTTACTTTTTTGCTATTCCATTAGAGCATTCCCTGTGTTTTTTCTTTCATAATTTTGCATTCTTGTTGCTCTGTGTATTTTTTTTTATGAATATTCGCATATTTTGAAATTCTCAATTGTGCTGCAAGGTATGTCATCAGTCACAAACCTCAAACTGTCGTGTTGTATGTATTTACTTAACTTTGGCACACTCCAGCTCTTTTTTGTTGTTAAATATCAAATGTTGATTGTGTTTACCATTTCATGGTTTCATTTACGGCACTCTCCCTTGAATGCAGGGCAAAAACCAAACCGAAACCAAACCGAAATCAACCCAATTCCTCTCATTTCTTAGTCTGCCTTTCCACTTCGCTTATATTGTCATTTTCAGTCATGCTTCAACGTTTGTTGATCTCCCCTTCAGTTTATGTTGCACAGCCTTCAGACTCATCTCCTGCTGCTTCCTGTTCGCTGACTTGGTTGGAGTTGGGGTTGTGCCTGAAACAATAATACAAAAATATAAAGCTTCCAACTTCTGTTGCTGCTGCTGCTTGCTGTTGTTGCCCTCGGGGTGCTCAGCACTCAGCGGACTGACCACTTGCCAGCTTCCAAGCGTAGAATCGTGAAATCTGCTTTTTGCACCGGCAATGCCCTTAAGCAAGTATCAAACAATGGCTATTTCGAAACACTGAATAGTGAATACCCTCAAGAAGCTCTATCATATGGAACAGCTTTATTAATTGTGAAAATAAAAGTATAAGTCAGAAGGAAGTAAAAATGTATATTATTTTTAAAAGCAACTCTTAGAGTTATAAAAATCAATTTAGAAATATTTTATGAGAACAAAACATAATTTCTGGTCTTTTGAAACGTTAGTTCCAATGAAAGCTTTGGGTAAATCACATTAATTAAATTAAGATTCACTTATTTAATAATTTATATAAAAATGCATTCCAATTATTAATCCAATTATGTTCTTAACTTAAGCTGCATTATTATATCAACAATTATTTTATGCCATAACAATACATTACTTAACACTTAATCTTTTTGACGAATTAAACACGATTAAGTCTTAATCGAAATAAAAGCTATTAATAAGCCGCAGAGATGGCCATATTTCAATTAATTTATAACAACTTTTATTGATATTCTTTTTATTATATATTTTATCTTTCCGGCAACAAACGCCGCAACTATATTAACTGGTCTTATAGTATTTGCTAAGCCAAAACATAAATATTGGCCACTAAGCTTTAGTGTGTTGCAAACCCCTTGATCAAGTTGTCAATGCCTCCATAAATGGCGGTAGTAGTGGTAGTGGCAGCAACAACAACACATGCAACCCCTTCAAGTGAAGCATACACACACAGCAGGCAATCTCCTGGGGGTGGGGAAAGGGGGGGTCGCATGAAGGGGTTTTGTTTGACAGCGACGCTCATTTGAAATGCATGCGACGACATGGATGTGAGAATGGTTATGTGGCACGAATAATCAGAGGAAAGGGGTAAAAGGGAGGCCAACAACGACGAACGTAGCAATCAACTCGTGAATCTGTGTATGTGTGTGTGTGTGTGTGTGCAAGGAGCATATCCTGACTGTTGCTAAAAGCTGATTCTCGTTCAGCTTTTTGGCCTGCGGAAGTGTTTGTTTATTTAATTTCTGTTATTTTTAATTGAATTTTCAATGCTGCCACAGATTTCGAATGCTTAAAATCTGAACCTTAAACTCACCGCCTCTCTCTTTTTCGTTTACTATGTTTATCATTGCAGAAGTTGCATCATTGGACCCGAGCTAAGCGTCAAAGTCTGCTCCATTGGCACTGTGATAAACCGTTCGGCCTATGCGTCGGACTATTGCCAGCTGGAGGGCACAACGGGACGACAGACGCAGCCAATGCCCATACGCTGGATGGCCTGGGAGAGTGTCCTGCTGGTAAGTGTCCCAGATACCTCCCCCCCTCTTTTACCCTTTAACACTTCTCTCCTCTTCTCTCTGAGTCAAGTCCATGTCCTACAATTGCACCTTGTTCACAATCTTTTATATATATTTTTTCATGTTTTTTTTTCGCTCATTTACGGCATGAGTTGTGCGCCCAGGCACAAGTTTATAATTATAAATTAATGAACAGTGTTCAGTCTTGCTCTTTCCCACTTTTTCCAAGAAGTCATAAGAGCTAGGAGGCGTTTGGGTGGAGGGAGGGGGGTGAGGTGTAGTCGATCCTTGAAAGCAGCTTGACAGCAAAATGAGTTGTAATTGTGTTAATTATTTTTAATTTGCTTTTTCTTCTGCCTCTTTAAGCTGGCGATTTATGTCAGTTACCTTTTCCGGAAACTTGAACTTTCTTTTCGCCCTCCCCCCCAGACACGTTTTGATAAGTCCATTTACATGTAAGCAAAAATATGTAACGGAGCTGGGCTTAAAAATAAAAATATTGTAACAAACGAAACTTCCTTCTTTAAGATGTTAAAGTCCAATTAAGTCTACAAATGTTGCAAGTAGTTACACCGTTGATGCCAAATGTCAACCACGAACCTTAATTTGCGCCAAAAATGGCAAAGAGCACGATTTTTATGGCCAAGTGAACAAAAATTTAAAAATAAAATAACAAAAATATATATATAGAAAGAGAAGAGAGAACTGAAACGTAGCAAAAATATTTTATAAATCCCCGAGCGAAAAACCGCACTAAATAAATTAATTAACTACATGAAAAACGGCGCAGACAACACAAAACAGCCGCACACACAAAGAGGACGACATGTAGGGGGGGAAGGCACAGGGGATATGGTAGGGGACAAAGCATGGATAAGACCACGCATATATAGTATATAGCAACAGATATACAGTGCATATGGTTCTTGTTGCTGTTTCTGTTATGATTATTGTTGTTGTGTGTGTGTGTGTGTGTTTGTGTGTGTTTTAGACAACGTTTGTACAAGCTGCTTTTAGAGTTGTACCATTTGCCTTTGGGGCAAAAAGCACGAAGGGGGTGAACAAAAATGGGTTGACTAAGATACGGCATTTATGCATGTACATATGTATGTATGTGTGTGTATGTGTATTAAAAAGCGCAAAAGTTGCCTTAAAGGATATATTGTATGTACACACACATGAATGGCTTTTGTGCCAGCAACCAACCGCAAAATCCTTAAGCCAAAAGCCATGCAAACAAAAATAAAGCGAAACGCGGCCTTTTAGCCATATACATACATATATTCATATATGTTTTCGTATGGGTTTTTTGTATTAATAAAGAGAATATACCATTTAATTGCAGGCTAAATTCAGTACGAAATCAGATGTTTGGTCCTTTGCCGTTGCCCTCTGGGAGATATTGACATTTGCCCGGGAACAGCCCTACGAGCACATGTCGGATGCGAATGTTATTGAAAACATTGGACATATCTATCAGGACGATAAGATGCATGTAAGTAGTTAATTTCTCTATACATACAAACAGTTTTTATACATATTTCTTACACTCGTTTTCTTGTTTGTTGTGTTGCAGGAACTCTTGCCAATGCCACTCAACTGTCCGCGCGAAATTTACGATCTCATGTGCGAATGCTGGCAACGCAACGAATCAAGTCGTCCCAATTTTCGGGAAATACATTTGTTTCTACAGCGCAAGAATTTAGGTTTTAAGCCCAACACCCAAACGCTAATGTATTGAAAATATATAACTTCACGCGATTTTAGCACACACATTCGAAATACATATACATAAATATCAAATATTATATGGACTAAAAACAAACATACACACATTGCGAATTTTAATGCATTTAAACAATAAGTGCATGTAGTATTAAATTATATCTAAAAGAACAAAAATTGCGAGTCGTCATAGTTGAGAAAAAGGAATGCCCTAACTAAAAGATAAGCAAATCTCTTGAAAATATTTCATTTCCGTCTGCCCTTGTGCATTTATTTTAATCACTCATAGTATAAAGTATGCAACAAAAAATATTCATTTCAAAAAAAACATCGAAAAATTCACTTTAAATCTATTCCCGACTTTATTTGCTATGTATTATTCTCAAAGATATTGCAAAATTTATAATAAATAAAAGACACGATCTTTGGTTAGGGCATCAGGCACACATACAGTAATTACTATAATAGTATTAAGCGAATTAATTGGTCAAACACAGGATATGATGCTTAGAGTACAGGATATGATGCTTAGAGTCTAAGTTCAATTTTCGAGTCAATAGCCTTAAGGTTTTTTGAATACACACACATACATACATAATACTAGTATCAAATAGAATTGTACATATTTGAAATGGACTAAACACAATGGATTTTCGACATATGATAGAGTTAAGTGTATGAATATTTGTTGTATTGTACGCGTATTCTATGAAATAGAATCTAAAATGTAAACATTGACATATGTGTGTACCTATCGCTCCTCCACCTGAAACGCTCTCTATCTGATAATTTTTGCTTTAAATGTATGTAAATACCAATCCTATACCTAAACCTAATGTCTAATCTAAATGGAGAACTCTATATACATACATACATATACATATATATATTTATAAAAAATCAAAAACAATGAAAAACTAAGATATATGTAAATCTCCCCCTCTGGAACTCTATCTAACTAAACTGTAACTCAAAATTGAATTTTGATGAATGCGATCAATGACGAAAAAGAAAACCTGCGTATAATTTTGACAATAAAATGTTTGAGCAAACTGAAAAGAAAATTAGAATTTCAATTGATGCAAAAATGAAAATGCTTCTAGAACTGCCTACTTACTAGAGAGAAGTGTTCTTTCTATATTTAAGACAAATATTCTCAGCTAAGATAACACATTGTTTTCAAGCCAAAGCTCGAACTTCAAATCATGACAAAGTCAATTAGACGCATATCAAAAATTAAAATATTTCTTTAATTCTGGCTTTAATACTTAACATCTATCATATCCTTTTGTGTTTGGAATCAAATCAAAAAAAAAAAAAATACATTTTCCTGTGCCTT
Organism: Scaptomyza pallida; assembly: GCA_018152965.1. Lineage (NCBI taxonomy): Eukaryota > Metazoa > Arthropoda > Insecta > Diptera > Drosophilidae > Scaptomyza > Scaptomyza pallida. Next base: position 1,660,125 of record JAECXP010000116.1, on the reverse strand, counting down.
TTCTGCGCTTTATTTGAATTTTTCACTAATTATATGTAGTAAATAATTAACAATTAATTATATAATTAAGCCGTTTGTGTTTTTAATGAATAAGCTTTAAAGAGGTTTCGCTGTAGCAACAAACTAAAAAAAAAAAATATAAATTAAAAACCAAATGCATAGAAAATTATGTCTTTTCAAGTTAAACCATTTCTGAGAACTGAAAAAAAATAATCAAACTTGTAAAGCACATTAAATATTTAATTGTGCAGTTATTTAAAGTTAAAACTTGTTTCGTAGAATATTCCAATCATAAATGCTGATTTTGCATCTTAGATTTACAAAAAAATGCAATTAAAACTATTATTACACATAAATATTTAAATCAAAAGAATCGAAATCACATGCATAATTATTTGGAAAATTAAAAAAAAAAGTTTCAATTGCAACGAATCAATTTACATTAATTTATTATTGTATTCATCATTTAATTTTCAAAACATTAAAACTAAAACAAAATTAAAACATTTAGAGAACAAAGAAAAAAAACGTTGAGCACAATCATGTTGAATAAAAGTTTTTAAATTTAAGAGCATTGAAAATGGCAAATTACAAAATAAAACAAAAATCTAAATTCTTAACAAAGTAAAATATTCTTGGCATAGCCGAATATTACATACCCTTGCAGAAAAGTATGCATTGGAATAAGAAAACAAAGCTCGAATATCTAAAATATTTCAGATTTTTAAAAAATACATCGAAAAATATACAATGAAAAACTAGAAATGCCTTCTGTAAGGGTATTAAAGATGATGAAAAATAAAACCAAATATGTAGCTTAAGTAAACATGCAGCTAAACAAAACAGAAAGAAAAAACAAACGATTTAAAAATCTTAAGTACACTAAATACAAAAACGAAATACAAATAAAAATTCCTCAAGAAAAATTGTGGTTTGTTTATTTTGGGGAAAGACCAAATTGAAGTAAATTTGAGCCAAAATTAAATGAGACTTTGAGCCGCTCTGTACACTCAACAGCTGAGTCCGGCCCAAAAGCAACTCGGCTAAGGCAAAATTAAATAACATAAAATACAAATCCGCTACAAATCCGAAGGCCAACTACAAAATAATAAACTTATTAATTCAAATTTCCTGGCCGGCCTCGTTGCCAACCAGCAGCGACCAGCTTAGAATCTGGGCCCAAACATCTAGCCTGGCTGGCTGCTTGGCTCATCATTGTCGCATTGTTAAATCCTTAAAACATCTGTGACTCTCTAGCTCAATTACAGACAGATTTTTCTCTCCGAAACACCCAACGCCCACTCATATTCCAACCGTTCTAGAGATGAGCGCGTGAGCAGGAAAATAACTACAATAAGTTATTATAACACAATTAGTAATTGAAAGTGTGTAATTTATATTATTAGAAAAATAAATCTGAAATGAAATGTTGTGAATATTAATTTATTCAGAATATATTTTAAGAATATGTAAAAAAAAAAATCAAATTTGAGCTAGGAATGTATGCCTTAAAAAAAATAGATTTTCTTTTATTTGGTTCTTTCAGAAAAGAGCCGTTTACGCATTCTTCGTAAAAACCGATAAGCTAACCCAATCTACCTCTAGAAAGCATATTTTTAAATAAACTTTACTTCTTTTGACTCTTAAGCTTTCAGGAGCAAAAAGGACAAGTTATATTGTGGTAAAAAAAATAATTTTAAGGATGAAGAAATTTTTTTCCTGAAAGATTTTACAGTAAAACTCATTTAATAATTAGTTTCTTAATTAAAATAAAAAACTAATTTAAAAACCATAAGAACTTGGTGAAGGCAATCGATCAATTATGTGTTTTGACCTAATTTCTTGTCGAAACGGCTCTCTACGCATGGACCTGTGATCTTTTAAGCCTGAAATAAATCAACGAAATGTCTTAGCCATTACTGCGATACCACAAAATGTTTCTAATATCTTAAATAATATAATTAATAAGCCGGAAGTTTTTGAAGATACACATTTTTTATGGGTCAAGATTACCCGATTATTTTCATATGTAGTTGAAAAAAAAATTTTTTTTCGTGCACAAGACCTCCAACAATGAAAAGCTTGGTGGTGCTATTAATTTGATCGCAGTTGTATACACAGCATATGCACTTATCTTTCTTTATGCTCATCTCTAGCTCCCACACTCTAATCCCCCCCAGCCAAAGTTACAGTCACAGATTTTTTACACACATTTTCGCTGCTTAGCTTCTTGAATTGCGTTCGCACATTTGGTTTGTGTGTGTTTTCTTCTCTTTCTATTCCAGCTGTATTTGGCAAGCAAAAGCAAATGTAACGTAATTATTTGTGTGGTTTTGTAGCGAACTGGGATTTGCGGAATCCGACGACTAATTGGAAAAAATGCTAGCTGTAAAAAAAAGAAGAAAAACATAATGCTGGCAACAAAAATGTAATGTCCACAAAAGTGCTTACAAACATTGAATGGTAGTTTGCTCTTTAAATTAAAGTAACGTTAACTGTCCAATCAAAATCAATAAGTTATTATTCGATGGAAGGCCTCGGGGCTTAACTCACTTTTGCTCTGGTTCGGCTCCCGCTGGGATGAGTGTGGAACTGGAACTGGGACTGCGCGTTATTTGAGTTGGTTTTCTTTTAAGGTTTTGCGAAAACAAAATCCCAGACGCAATCTTTGATTTTATTGTACACAAACGAAAACAAAGCAAACGCAAAAAGAACAAACAGAATGAGCGCCAGAAGCGCCGGCAGCAGCAGCAACAAATGCGCTCACAGATTTTGGGTTTGGTTAGAAAAAACAACAAAAACAAAAACACAAGCAAGCCAAAATGCCGCAAGGAGCACGACCAAAAAAAATATATAAAAGGGGAGAAAAGCAACAGTAGCAAAAAGTATTTGAACACTCTCTTCCGCATCTGCAAATTGCTAAAGTGCGTAAGGCATTTTAAATAGAAATGTAAAGCATACATACATATGTGTATGTAGGATTTACATATATATTTTAGTTACATAAAGGCACAGTAAGCCAACAATTTGACAATGTTTGTATTTCCATATGGCAGCTTTAAAAGTGAAGATGCGTGTATGTGATATCAACAGGTATGCAAGCGAAATCGATAATCAAATAAACTTTCCAGTCGATAGTTTACGTATCGATCGCAAAACGGGACTGTGTTGATATTTGAAATTAAACGCGAATAAAGTATTAAATCAAACTTATGTAAAAATATATAGGACATTAAACGTTTTGCATAAACAAAATGTGAGTTTAATATATCTTTATATATTTTTTAAACCCATAAAACCCACACACACACTAGAAGCCATACAAATGCAGACGACGCTAGTGGTTAACGGTAAAGCCATTGCACTGGGGACATGAAGTCATCAACTAGAATACCCCTCCCCATCCATTGCGTGACCCTTTGCCTTGCCCGCTTTCTTACTGCCTTCTGCTGATCACAAAAAATAGCCCACTGCACCTTAAGGATTTGCTTTTTATGTTTATTATTTTACTTTTGCCCCTTGTCTCTCTGTGTGTGTTAGCCACGTGGCTGTAACACCCTCCTTCCTTGGCCAATTCGATGCGCTAGTTTCACACCCTTGTGCGCCTTTTCCCCTTTCAAGAAACGCGTAAGCAAGCCGCAAGCAATACATGTTGCGTTTTTTATGTGGCCTACTACTAGATCCCGGGGGTTAGGGGTTGAGCTGGCTGCTGTCTAAGGTCATCAATAATGGCGCAAACATGCATTTAAGTCGCTCGCTTTGCATTAAGACGAAGCGGCTTATTGAAATTGGTACACAGACGGAGCCCTTTTTTCTGTTTGCTATTACTGGAGCTCTCTGGGGACTCACTACTTTCAATAAAAACTTGTTTGTACAATGTGGACAGTTTTTTGTAGCTTTGTGGAAAGGTGGATTTAACCTTTTTGCTAATATAAATAAACGGCACTGTTAATTCAAATGTTACATTGCCGCCATGGTTAACAGTGAGCGCAATAAAGAGACTGTTAACGCAGCTAGTTAACATAAGAGCTGCCACACCGTTGAAAAAGTTTCAAGTTATGCCTATCGATATAACAAGCCAATTCCAGGCCACCAATAGACTCGCTTGGCACTCACTCATATTTATCGACTAGGGTAACACTGTCGCGGCGAGATCCATTGTGCATTTTTTTTTCTAAATTAAAATGGCATTTGCCAGCGAAAAATAATTTGTTTATTAAAGTGCAATACAATATACACAATTGATTAAAGGTATGCTGCACATTGAGTGAAACTATGAAAACAGCGTTTTGAAAACAACAACGTAGCAGCTTTTCTGCTTGAAAAACTATGCGCGTGTGCCTGTGCAAGTGTGTGTGTATGTATGTGTTTGTGAGTGAAATTCCAACAATGCGCAGGGAGCGAGCTGGCTGAAATTTCTTTATGCAAAGCGTACGCAACAAAACGAAGAAGAAGAGCGAACGACAAAGCTAGGGAAAATTATACATACTTGTGCGTTGAGTGGCGGCGGCTATAAAAAAGTGCGTATAATTAGCAAGTGCAACAACAATCATAGGTACATACATACATATATATTAAAGCAGCCTACATCAAATCATTGAACTGTACAAACACGCCCATATTCAGTGTAAGAGTGGAACGCCAGATTTGCTGGCTATTGTGTGTTTATGTATGTTTGTGTGTGTTTTTTTGTGACAGTGTTTATTTATTACACTTTGATTTTGCAATAAGCTACTCTTGTTGCTGTAATGGGTGCTTATCCAGCGAACGGAAGTCGTCGCCTACAATTTTCGTGTTTTTTTGTTGTTGTATTTTATTATTTTCGCTGCCCCCACACTCACACCATGTACACACAAACACACGCATACTCACACAAAAAACAATCAAACAAGCACACGCATACGTATACATACAAATACCCACACGCTCTAGCAGCCAGTGTTGCCGTCGCGGTCGGCGTCAGCAGCGCAGACTCAATTGCATGAGAATTTTTTTTTTTTATATCTCTTGTGTTTTTATTTTACTTTTTGTTTTGTTGTCGTCGCCGAGTAGCGTTGACTTAATTTATTGGCAGCATTGTTGCTGCGCCTGCTGAAAATGAAAGTGTGTTTGTATGTATGTACATATGCTTATGTGTGTATCTACCGCAAATTGTGCGCCCAGCGAAACAAAAGCGAAAAAAAAACAAACAAACAAAATTGACCAATAAAGTCTCACAGCATTATTTTTTCTCTCTCTTTAATAAGAGATTTAGGAGATTTCAGTTTTTTTAAAAAGGTTTTTAAGTTAATTAGGTCTGTATGGTGGGAATTATTGTGACTTTTAGTATGAGTTTAAAATATGTTTTACAAAATAATAATTTTAAACATAAATCTTACAGAAAACAGTTTAAGGAATCATAAAAAAAAAATTGAAAAAATGTATAAACGTAGTTCAAATTTATTGTCTGTCTTGTTCTTGCAGCTTAATCACAAGGTCTAAAGTTCAGCACATATCATCCAACTGATTGGCATGCCGTAGCTGCAGTAGAAAAAGCAGCAGCAGCATTAGCAGCGCCTTAATGGATCCATATCATCATATCAGACATCATGTAAGTATCATCTTAATCACAATCTCTACCATTGTATGCCCATTATGAACTTCCTTTTAATTTAATTTGTTCTACGCTCCTCCCCCTCATTCTCCCTCAACCATCATAGTATCCACCCACTAGCACAGCCGGCTCAACGGTGGTTGGCAGCGGCAGTGCCACCAGCACAAACATTCGACCAGAATTGCATCAAAAATGCAATCGTGGCTCGCATTCGAGTGACACAAGTTCAGCGTACAGCGGCAGCGATACAATGGCCTCTGTCTATGGATCATCGCTGGAGGCCGAGGAGATTGATCTCTCCGGCCTTGTTGAGTCTGTGGTCGATTCCGATGAGGAGGATCTCGCCGAGAGCATGGATGTGAGTTGGTCATATCGAAACCAAAAATATAAACTGTCGTTTCAAATCTATTTAAACGCTTGAAGCAATCGGTTTACCATATATATATTTATTTTATAACCAATCCCTGTTTTCACAGAGCCTCAACGTACGAGATGCAGTGCGCGATTGCCTTGAGAAGGATCCATCGGAGCGCAGCGAAGACGATGTAGAGATCCTGCTTGAATTCACGCAAGGCCTCAAAGCATTCACAAATATAACATTAGCGGTGCGACGAGCTCTATGCTCCGTAATGGTCTTCGCCGTAGTAGACAAAGCCGGCACAGTTGTCATGTCCGATGGCGAAGAGCTAGACTCCTGGTCGGTGCTCATCAATGGAGCCGTTGAGATTGAGCATGCGAATGGCACACGAGAGGAACTGCAAATGGGTGACTCTTTTGGCATATTGCCAACAATGGATAAACTCTATCATCGTGGTGTGATGCGCACCAAATGCGATGATTGTCAATTTGTATGCATTACACAGACCGATTACTATCGCATACAGCACCAGGGCGAAGAGAATACGCGACGGCATGAGGATGAAAATGGACGCGTTGTGATTGTCACTGAGCTGCGCTCCATTGGCGGCAGTGGTGCAGAGAGCGCAACCACAACTGGCAGTGGCTCAAATGCCACAGCACATTTAAATACAAAGCGAGGACATGTGGTCATACGAGGCACACCACAGCGATTGCTGCAACAACTTGTTGAGGAGAATTCAATGACGGATCCAACATATGTTGAAGATTTCCTTCTCACGCATCGCATATTCATTCACAATCCACAAGAGGTGACCCGAAAACTGTTGCATTGGTTCGACTCGGAACAGTTGGACACGCACAAAACCCAGGAGTTACGGGATCGTGTCACTCGAGTGGTTCTACTGTGGGTAAACAATCATTTTACGGACTTTGAGGCGGATCACGAGATGATGGAGTTTTTGGAGATCTTTGAAGCTGGCCTGGAACGCAAAAAACTCTTAAGCCAGCTACGTTTGCTGCACATTGCGTGTGCGGCCAAAGCGCGCATGCGCAGCTGCATCTTGACGCGTTCCTCACGTGACGAACCACTGAATTTCCAAATAATTGGCGGCTACGAGCTGCGCGGCGTGGCAGCTGCCACTGGCAATGCCTCCGTTGGCATTTACATATCACATGTGGAGCCGAACTCAAAGGCCCAGGATGTAGGTCTAAAGCGTGGCGATCAAATCCATGAAGTGAATGGCCAATCTCTAGATCATGTGACCAGTAAACGTGCAATGGAGCTGCTCACGGGCACCACACACTTGAGCATACAGGTGAAGAGCAATCTGTTGGGCTTCAAGGAGATTATGCAGGCCTTGGAACATGGCAGCGGCACTGCAGCCGGCAGCGGTGGCACTGGCATCAGCGCCAGCGGCAATGGCAGCTTCAAAAGTCTGCGCAGTCCGCGTCGTATTTGTGCCAATGATATTGCCAAGCTGCATGGACGCAGCGATAGCACCACCGAGGAGCTTGCCAATCGTGCGCACATGGTGCGCCTAAGTTCTGTGGATATGCTGCTCGATCAACCGGATTGTGCACCGCCACACACACCGCCAGTTAGCGGTGGTGGTGGTGGAATATGGCCTCCAACTTTATGCAACAACTGCTGCAAAGCGTCAATTCGAACTCGGCGAAAAAGTGCAGTGCCGAGGATGGCAAACCAGGTGGCTTTATGACACTCGCACCCAAGCGACGTCTACAAAAGGCTCTGGGCAAACTGAATCTACTCAAGCAGCAGCAACAAGCACCACATGTGGGCAGCCTCAATGACAGCTCGGATACACTTTTAAATGAGCCACAGTGCAAGGCCAAGCTATCTGCTGCCAGTTCGGGCAGCAGCAGTTGTGCATCTTCGACAAACATATGCAACACGGCTGCAGGACGTTTGTATCAATCGCAATCGAATCCAGATCTAAGCAGTCTCAACTATGAGAACACCAATGAGCCCATGGCCATGCTGCAGGTGAACTACCTGCAGGCGCATCTACATCGTCCATCAGCCGCCAGCACATTGACAGCTAGCTCCATGCTGCCGCCCGACTATCCGGAGCATGTGCTCAAGGTCTACAAATCGGATCAGACATGCAAGTATGTGCTCATCTACAAGGAGACGACGGCCCATGAGGTTGTCATGTTGACACTACAGGAGTTCGGCATACACGATCCCAGCTCCAATTTCTCGCTGTGTGAGGTCAGTGTGGGCGAGGGAGGCATGGTGAAGCAGCGACGTCTGCCCGATCAGCTGCAAAATCTGGCGGAGAGAATAAGTTTTGCTGCGCGCTACTATCTCAAGCTGAATGACAGCACGGAACCGCTGGTGCCGGATGAACTTGCTCTGGAGCTGGTGCGTGAATCGGGTGTGCATTTCTTGCAGCTGAATGCCTATGAGCTGGCCATACAGCTGACGCTACAGGACTTTGCCAACTTTCGCCAAATCGAGTCCACGGAGTATATCGATGAGCTGTTCGAGCTGCAGTCCAAGTACGGTGTGCCCATGTTGAGTAAATTCTCAGAGCTTGTGAATCGCGAGATGTTTTGGGTTGTCAGCGAGATATGCGCTGAGCATAATATAGTGCGCCGCATGAAGATTGTGAAGCAGTTCATCAAGATTGCACGCCATTGCAAGGAATGCCGCAATTTCAACTCCATGTTTGCCATCATTTCGGGCTTGGGACACGGCGCCGTATCGCGCTTGCGCCTAACCTGGGAGAAGTTGCCCTCGAAGTATCAGCGTTTGTTCAATGATCTGCAGGATCTAATGGATCCATCGCGCAACATGTCCAAGTACAGGCAATTGGTCTCGGCCGAACTGCTGGCCCAGCATCCCATCATACCGTTTTATCCCATTGTCAAGAAGGATCTGACATTCATACACTTGGGCAATGATACGCGTGTCGATGGCTTGATCAACTTTGAGAAACTGCGCATGCTCGCCAAGGAGGTGCGTCTGCTGACGCACATGTGCAGCTCGCCGTACGATCTGCTGGCCATACTGGAGCTGAAGGGTCAAACGCCCTCCAATGCACTGTTCTCCCTTAATCAAATGTCCGCATCGCAGAGCAATGCTGCTGCAGGCACTGTTATTGCGGCCAATGCTGGACAGGCAACGATTAAGCGGCGCAAGAAGTCCACAGCGGCTCCGAATCCCAAGAAGATGTTCGAGGAGGCACAAATGGTGCGTCGCGTCAAGGCATATCTGAACAGTCTCAAAATCCTCAGCGACGAGGATCTATTACACAAGCTCTCACTCGAATGCGAACCACCGCATGGCTCCACCTACTCTGGCAGCATCTCACATGGCAACAGCTCGCATCGTAGCGCTGGCAGTGGCAGCATCAATGCTGGCAACACGGGCACTGGCAGCATCAATGCTGGCGGAGATCAGCTTAGCATCTATTCGCATACCAGCTCCAGTTCGGCGCCAAACTCTTCGCTGTCCTTGCGCAAAAGACATCCCAGCTCACCGACGCTGTCCACCACCAGCTCGACAAGCTCCACCAGCGATCATCAGCGTCGCCAGCAATTGCACAATAATGGACCCAAATTTGGTACCGCCTCGCCGCAGGCTGTCAAGAAAATGCTCTCTCTATCTGAATCCTCTAAGATTCGGCCGCATCAGCCCTTTGTGCCGCGTCACAATTCGGCTTTGCCTGGCGTCATACCGCCACTGCATCATTTACATGCCGCCCATGGATTTAGTACGCCAGCTGCTGGAGGAGTTGTTGCTGCGGCTGCTGTGCCCGCTAGCGTGGTCAATGCACAGTGTACGCCCAGTCCCAGTCCATGTGCACATCGACGTTTAGCATCTGGTGGTAAGTACTAATCTGCAGATTAGCGATTTCTTCGAAAATTATGTTGATTTTTAGAGCTGACTTTAAGATTACAACGAATATCTTTTGAGTAAACCATAAATGTAGTGAAGAGTTCCTGGAAAAGGAATACATTGGACGCTCACAAATAAGAACTCTCGGAAATTAGAATCGATCAGAAATTAGAACCAGTGTTTTTAGTTTATTGAACGCTCTGATATTTTTTAATTGAATTTTTATTTTTGTTTGCCTTTTAACGAATTGCATATAACACAACTGCGTGTGTTCCTATTTCATTTCATATTCGGTCATTCACATGCAAACTTTTGACAAGCAGGCACATATTCGGGGATAAAAATTAAGTGAAAACTAGTTTAAAAGCAAACCGTTTAGCCTTAGATTAAAATGTAACAAAATCTGCCATCAGTTATATAAAATCGAAAAAGGAGTTAATCTGGAATGCCGTATCAAATACATACCATTTAAGCCTTTTTTTTGCTCAATTATTAATGAATAAAATATAATTATTTTGATTGTTGAAAACAAATTAATTTTAATTAAAATAACATTCCCTTCGAAGCCTATTTAGCAGAAAAGAAGTCATTTCTTGCCTTATACGAAATTTCAAAAATGCGTCCAGAAATTAGAACTACCCCAGGAACCAACTGGTTCTAATTTGCGAGCGTCCACTGTATAAGATTATGAATAAAATTGACATTTCTCTTTATTTTGTTGCAGGCAACATAATGCCAACTCGTGCAATACACGAACGTTCCCATTCGGATACGCCCGCCCCGCCGCCACCGTTGCCCTCGGTGGATCTATCGCTGGAGAGCAGCAGTGTGACAACATTTCGTGATTTACCGCTGCGCAAATCCGTGACTTCCGGTAAGTACGCCTTAAAGTCATGTACTAAAACGCTTAGCGCAGCCTACTAAAACATAAGTTTAGCAAAATAATTGTAGCTTAACTTTTAGTTTGAAACTTTAGCTTAATAAATATATTGTTAGTTGCGCTTTAAAAAAAAAAAAAACAAACTCCCCGCTCCTCGCTTGCATTTTGGTGGTTGGTTATCGCTGCTTTTGGCATTTTGGTTGTTGGTCACACACACACACACACACACACACAAACACACACACACAGCTACTACTATGACACACTTTACGCTACTTTTACTCTACTCTCTCATTGTCACAAACCAAAAAAAAAAACCAAACACCCAACAGGTTCAGTATCGTCATGTGACAGTGGACACGGCTCCTATGCCCAGCAGCAACAACATACCCATCTTCAGCAACATCATATGGCATACCAGCAGCAACAGCAGCAGCAGCAACAACAACACAATGACCCATCGCCACCGGTTTATACAGCCGCTGATTGCCGACTGTTGCAGCAGATATCGAACAATGCCGTCACACGGAATTTGAATAGCCCTTGCCAGAGCACCAGCACACCACCCAGCACACCCACACCATCAACACCAACACCACCACTACCACTACCATCATCATCATCAACAACAACAACGACACTGCAACAACAACAACCACCAACAGCATCCACAATACAGGCACAGCCACAGCTACCAGCACCGCCAGCGCCATACTTGCATATGCGCAGCCATCAACAACAAATGCAGCAGCTACAACAGCAATTGGCAATGCCACCACCACCGCCACCGGTCTACGCCACCAGCAGCCTATACAATCATCATCATAGCAATGCAACAGGCAGGCATCTTAATCACATGCATGGTAAGTTACGAGCAGGGATAGACAGCCACCAAATGCAGCAGACACAAACAAGTGCAACGTAAGAACATTTTAAGAACTAGTTATTAAAAGAGGATAATGTCAGATTATTAAGTTTGATATATATTAACTATCTCAGTGAAAGCTAAACCATTATTAATTACTTTTTATATTTATATTTATCTGATGCAGGTGGCCCGCCAAATTTTATGGATAGCACCAAGTGTACCATATGTCCCATGCCACCCATGAATCAATAAATCAAACTGTGCTGTTTTAACTACTAAATGTTAATTTAATTAGTTGTGAGTAAAAACAAAGTCAAAACTATTTCAAGCAACTACTCACATTCTCTCTCTTTTTTTGCAGCATATATAGATGCCAAAATTTGTTAATGGTTGTGGTTTCCATGTCACCAGCAAACAAACATACATATACACATACAAACATATATACAACATCATATTTACAATTGAAAAGATGTTGGACTCCTCCCCCCCCATATATCATTTATCATCCAGCGTCAACGTTTCAAATCCCATTGTCGTCACGTATTCTAAGCTTAAGAGTTTATAATTTATGTTTTAGTTACATTTTTAAGTGGCTTATGATTAATTTTAATTTAGCACAATTCTTTGTAAACATTTTCCTCAAAACACGAAAAGTATCAACCACAAAATTGTTGCCTTCTCCAATGCATAAGAAAAAACACACAAAAACACAAAAAAAAAAACGTCTGCAGGCAGACCGAACTAGCAGACCGCTTCCCCAAACACAATCAAAACTCTTTTGTAATCAAAAAAAAAAAAAAACTCTTTTGAAGACTTTCAGTCGTCGGCATTTAAGAAATTCTAATGTTTCGCCCAGCCCAACAACAATAATATTTATAATGAGACAAGGCCGACTTACTCAATCTATTGTATTCCATTTATGTATACTTTAGCTCTACATACATATATAGTTAGTTTTATCTATACATACATACACATACATATACATATGCAAAGTAAAGTATGATAAAACCTTCGCTCCAATTCCAAATATTTAGTTTATAAGATGAACGATTTTTTCGAATATTTTTTCAAACGTTGTATGTAATATTTACTTTAAACACAAAAGACAAATTGCAAACAAACATAAAAGACAAACCTAGACAACATGAAAATAATGAAAGTACAAGCAAATCGAAACCAACCAGAAACCAGCAACAAGAAAAAAAAAAAAAAAAAGAAACCTGAGACTTGAACATCAAAATATATAAAGAACAAAATATAAAAATATATATGTATCTCCTTTTTTTTTGTGAACATATTTTTCTCACACGTGTTAAGGACTCTCAATATTTTTGTGTATGTGTATTCGATTGCCTGTTATATATACATTATATAAATATATACATACGACTATATACAAGAAATCTCTATATGTATACATATTATTATTATATATATACATTGTCTATATACAAACCTGAACAAAGTGCAGCCCGAATAGTCTAATTTGTATGCAACATCAAATATATGTGTTTTGCTTAAACAAAATGCAGAAAATCAAATCAAACAAAATGATAAATGTTTAATGTGCTCTTTTAACTAAGATACAAAAAACCAGAAACATTGCTTTTTATAGCTTACAATGTATAAAAACAAAATAATTGATTGTGCTTTTTCGCTCGAATTAACTTTAAATTAACGTAAAAATCTCACCAAATGTTGCCGATTTTAAAGCTCTATTCTAAAGTTGTGAGCGCAAACAAAAGATTTAAATAAATACGAACCCATTTAACTTAGCAATATTTCAAAGAATTTATTTTACTTTAATTTTCTTAAGAGCTGCTCTCTCACAAAAATATAAATAAAATGCTTTTATCTTTATTTAAATGCTTTTGTACTATATTATTTAAAAACAATTTTTGCTAAACTCCAACTTTAGATAAGAACTCAAGCCTAAAGAAACCCAAAATAATTATATATGATGTATTTTGATCATGCTTGACAGATAAATAAAATATTTACAAATAATTTTAATTGAAAATTTCAATTATATTATTGATTTAAGCTTCTCTATGGATGTGTATTATATATGTCACATATATAATATATATGTATATGTATTGCAAATTACTTTCGAAATAATATATATAAAATACATGCAGTATTTTAAAAAACAAGAAATTCGTCTTTATTTGGTATTTAATTCAAAAAAAATATTTTTTAAAAAAATTGTATAATTTTTTATTGCTTTGCGTTTCGTAATGCATATCAATTGGTTCATTTAAAAAAAATTGTTATAAATAATTTGGCTTTAAACCTAAGCACTATGATTAACACAAAGAGGTTAGTATTTGTATTGGGGATTGAAGCGCTTAAATTTTGGGTAACAAATTCGGAACTTACTTAATTTTAACAATTGGGATCACAAAGTTAATAAACAAAATGATCGTATGATTGATGGTTTTATAGCTGAACCCAATGGAAAGAACAGTCATATGATACTTATTATAATATTATATGAAGAATATGAAACCAAGTCTTTAAGTAATGGATACATAACAGTTGTTCGTTAACTCTTTTCATTTTGTTGTTTGTTATTCGTATGTTTAAGCTTAAACAAGAAATACTATTTGCAAATGAGCTGTTTTCGTGCTTCAGATTAACCTCGTTCGTTTCAGATAGGTGATGAGCAGATTATAGATGAACTTATATTGGGCTAGCGATGGTATAATGCTGTCTCGTTGATGCCGCAGCTGACCAATGACGCGCGGTATGTCCAAGTCCTGTCACAGAAAATAACATAGTATTTATAATCAATTTTAAGAAATGTGTGTAACCAGATATTACCTCATTGTGATCCAGTGTGTAGAGCAACAGATCCGCTGTTAGTGTGACTCCAGAGCGACCGCCTCCCTCCAGGCAGTGTATGAGCACAGGCGGATTCGTATTGTGACCAGGTGGCACCTCGTGCGTCGATGCCAAACGAACTGAATTCAGTTCCTCAAGAAAGTCCAGAAAATGATTAACATCACGTGGACAATTCTGCTCCGCCCAATCGGCATACTGTAGATGCCACACGGAGCGATAACGACGCGATGGTGCATGATATAAGCGCAGTTTACTTGTGGTGCAGCGATCTGTCGTTTGTGAGAATTCCTGATACACTTGGAACTATAAAACAAAGAACAAAAAAGCTTTTTAAAAAGTTAATTCGAAAGCATTTTGTGATTCTTCTTACGTGTCCAAACTCCATGCGTTGTTGACTGCTGAGCGGTATATAGCTCATATCTTCCGTTAGTTGCACTACCAAATAAACATCTGCCTCCCATACGCATTGCCAAAAGATGCGCATCGTTTGTGACTCCTGCGGCGATTGGGCCACAATATAAAAGCGTTGCTTAGTGCCAACAGTGGCCTTAAAGACAAGTAAATTGGTTACAAGTTGTAATATAATGATTAACAATATGCTTACAGATATATATGAAGCATTCACATAGCCATGTCGGTTATCCATGGATGGCGTTAGACGCACGCGATTATCATCGTATGGCAAAAAGTTGGGATCATGATTTTTCAGTTCGTTCTCCTCAAGCAGCGCACAATCGTATTGGGCATGCTCGCGTCTTTTCGGTATGCGTTCAAACTCCATAAAGAGTTGGGCATCCTGCAGCTTATCATTTAAAATCTGGCACTGCAAGAGAGCATTTATCATTTAGTAATATATTCAATTGTTAAAGTCATACACCTACCAGTTTATCCTTGGAGTACTGCCCCGATATGGGCTGTGGTTTACTAAGCCCCGTCGACCAACGATTCGGCAAATTGAGATCGTCTTGGGCCAGCTTCATTTTGGTCGCCAACTTGGCGTGTTGAGCCGCCGACGAGCTGGCCTTCTCTCTGCCCAGCGTCGCAGACTTTTGTTTATCGGGCGTTTTGCTACGCGATAGAATATTCCAGCGTCGACGCCGCTTCACATCCTTGCTGGCCGACGAGGAGCCAGTGGTGTCCAGCGTTGAGTTGAACATCGATGAAGTCGATGCCGATGTATTGGCTGATAGATTCATGGCACTGAATTGTTGATGCAGCGAGTCACCCGCCGGTGAAATCACATCCACCGTCGTCTTGTTCAGACTCGCCGTCGAGCGATGTTGCCTTGGCGGCGCTGTGGCACCAATTGCTGGCGCTGCACTTGCAGCACGCGCAGCACGCAAGGGTGCTTGCGGCTCCAGAAACTGTAGCTCTGTGCTGGCTGCCCGATCGGCGCCATATTTCTTAATATTCCGTGTAATCTCATCATCTGCCGGCGCATTCACAGTCAACGTAACCACATTGTTATTGCTGGGTTGGCGTGTCGCTGGCACGGGGGCAACACCTGGTGGCGCCGATTGTATGGAGGCGGCACGCTGCCGCATGGCATCTGCATTGGCATTGCCGCTGCTGCCACCACTTGCACGCTGTGGCAGTGGCACGTTCTCATAGATGGGCTCAATGGAGCCATTCATGGCGCTACGCTGCAGCGGTGTTGGCGTCGACGACGACGTGGCCTGTGGCTGCGGACTACTTGCTGGCGGTGGTGCAGAGCTGCGATAGCCACTTGGTGGCAATGTGGGTGAACTGCAAAAATGAAACGTTTATTAGCAGAAGAAGGCCAACTACAAATTGCTGTGTGATCTTACCTTTGGACAGCTGCTGCTGCCGCTGCTGCTTGACTCATGGCCGACTGACGCAGCTGGGACATTATGGACGGCTGCTCCTCGATCATGTTGAGGTTCTCGAAGGTGCCATGCGGCGGCAGATATGGCTGGGAGTGACCCATGTGCCCAATGTACGGATACTGATGCAACATTGTGGCGCCCGACGAGGTGGGCACATTGCCGCCATGGATGCCGCCCGGCGCAGCTAAGGCAACAAATTGCCCACCATTGAGCAGATTGCGATTTGATACTAGATCAGGCGATGAGCCAGACACATAGTTGCGAAAGCCTTGCAGCGGGCGTGGTGTAGCCACAGCCAGATCCGGTGTGGAGGAGGAGCTCAAGCGGTTCACCGGATATGGCGGCGGTGCCTTGTGGCGCATCATATGCATACGTTGCGACAATTCCAAATATGCAGCTGGCTGTTGTTGCTGCTGCTGCTGCTGTTGTTGTTGTTGCTGCTGCTGTTGCGTCTGGTAGAGATTGAGGTGATGATGATGGGCATGCAGTGCTGCTGCTGGCTGTGCCACATCCGGATAACGATGTGCGGCCGTCAAATGATGTCCAAATATCAAACTCTCACCATACACACCAGGATTATGCACATCGGGCTGCGATCCCGCATAATAGGCAGCCGTATTGCCGGGTGTTGCCAGCGCCAATGCCACATTATGCAATTCGGCGGATGGTGTGCGATATTTTAGTTGCACTGCGGTCTCGTAGTCCGGCGCTGGACGATATGTGGGCAACATGGCCTTGAGACGCTCTCGTTCGTGGGTATCGGCGGCATTGATGTTCATGTTGCTGCTGCCATTGTTGCTGCTGCCTCCGTTGTTGTTGTTGTTGTTGTTCTGGTGCAACATGCTGTTGCTGCTGTGTAGATTGTTGTTGCTTAAATCTAAGCAACTGCTGCTCTGACCTAAAAGCTGACTATGACTGGCAGCCAGAGAGATATTTGATGAGAGCAACTGTTGCTGTTGCTGCTGCTGTTGTTGTTGATGCTGGTGTTGCTGCTGCTGCTGCAATTGTTGCTGCATTTGTTGTTGCTGCATTTGTTGCTGCTGCTGCTCGGCAGCTGCCATATAATCATACTCCACATAGCCAACACTATCGCCAGCCAAATTATGACCATTACTGCTCTCCATATCGGCACCAACACTGCTGCCCAAACTGGAAGGTGTATCCGTGTCAATATAACGTTTAAAGAACTTGTGTTGCATGATGCACAGCTTCCAGAAGTAGCGTGCCACATCTGCCTCACTGAATATAAAGCTGCCCACAATGCTGCCATCGCCATCGAGTTTATTCTGCTCGATCTTAATGGTGCGCTTATCAATTGTGACCGTATGGAATTCCTTCCATGGAAAATACTGTCGACCATTGTCCGCATTGACGACCATGCCATTAATGGCCAGACCCAATAGCAGATCATTGCCCAGTGTATCCTTGGCTGCGAATCGTTCCTCGCCATAGCCATCCAGCTGCTGACAGCACTGTATATACATCTCCTCCGCCTGGCTCTGGGTGAGATGTGCAATGCCCGCATGCTGTTGCAACACCTCCATAATCAGGCCATCCAGCATGCTGTCATCGTTGGCCAAGCCCTGCATGTTCCGTGGCAGCACCAGCGACTTTTTCAGATAATCCTTGGACTGCTTGTCGCCCTGATAGCTATCGTACTCCGCCTTGCGGCAATACAGGGCCAACAAGATTGCTGTGCGTATATCGCAAGCAATGCGTCCTTCGTATATGTCGCTTTTGAGCTGCAGAAAGTAATAGAAACGCGTTGCCTCATCGGTCAAATGGCGCACTCCTGTGGTCACATAGTGACGCACTCGCAGATACATCTTGGGCGCGGCAGCATACTTGTCCCGTTGACGGCTAAGGGAACGCTCCAGATCGATCCATTTGTATTCATCCTCCTTGTCTTTGACCAGATAGCGTAGGCCAAAGAATTCTGGCTGCTGGATGAGCAAACGTTGGCATACATTATCCAAGCACTCTTGGCCCTTGCTCTCCGAACTGATGGTGCAGTCGACGGTGCTCGAGGTATCTGTCAAAGAAACACAAACACAAATACAAACATATTAATAAAAAGATATACATAAAATACGTGCGCAGATAAAATGACAACAACAATATCGCTTGACAACACACAGCACGCGCAAATATGCTAATGTACACACACCAGATATGAATTTGTATACACAACACACACACACATGCACATACATATATATTTTTTTGTTGTCTAATCGTTTTTAGGATTGCCTTATACGTTTTTATTGAGCCGCAGCAGCGCCAGCGGAAATTGTTGTTTTTTGTTTTAACGTGCACACTGTTAATTAACAGTTATAAGACTGTTAATGACATTAGCTTAAAATGATCAATTATTTTATACACTCATACAGTATCCCTTAAGCAAGTGTCATTCAAACATAATGTCATGCGTCTGTTAGCTGCTTAACAGAGACGCAACAAGTCAACTTAATGAGAAAAAAATGTCAGTGTATTTGTTGTTGCTGGTTGCTGCTGCGGCTGTCGCTGATATGTTTTGGCAAAAGCGAATTCCAGAAAACTGGTCATAACGAAAGCTGGTAGGCATAGCCAAGATAAACGCACTGCTTATCTGCTGCTGTTGGCCATATAATACAAAACACACACACACACAATTAGGTGTTTCCAATTAAAAACGCTCAAATGAGTAAATAAATCAACAAGTGTACAAAAAAAACACGAAACAACTTTGCGGCAGCTGCGTTTCTTCTTCTTGCTGATGTTGTTGTTGTTGTGTTTTTGTTATTACTGTAGGCGACTCATGGGCTCTTGCAATTAAAACTTATGGGGCGCCGTTGTTATTGATATTCTTCTTCTTGCTAAGTACAAAACTAAAACGCCCCCACACACGCACAAATACACTCACATGGTACACGTAGAGATAGACGCACACTCACCTAACAAATGATGCACAGATATAACAAATAAACTTTTGGACGTCACATTATATTGTCGACATTTTTTAAAGAGTTTCAGTGGCATTTCCGTGCCGTTTTGTACACGCTCCGTATGGAACTATGCGCAAGACACGCTGCGCTGCTCTGGTTGTTGGCTTTGGCTCTGAGTTGCTGCTGCTGCTGTTGGTGTTGTTGGCCAGCAGGTACCAACGACATTTGCATGTAAATTACACAATTGGCGTTTTTTGTAGTTTGGTGGTTTTTTAAGCTGTTTGCGTACAGCTTATAAGGCACTTTCGAACAGAACACAGTTGAGAACACGTTAAGGAATAAAATTTAATAATAAAAACTATATTAAAATCGTTGCAAATAATAAATTAAAGAGCTAACAAAAAAAAACTAAAAACAGAAGAGTAGTTTGGTAGTGGTATCGAATAAGCGAGTGAGTACAATGGCTGGCTATTAGAGATGTGCAATATTATCGATAGACAACTTTGCTGTTAGGCATTCTGTTAACTCTACATTTTATCAAAGACCTTTTAACAATTTTAAATGGCCTTTGTGTAAGAATAATAGTAAACTTGGCTTACCTTATTTAATTTTATGAATAGACAGTTTTAAATTAAATTCAAATCAAGTCATGGCTCTGTTGGGTTTTCTGCGTTAACATTTTGCTACGTTTTTCATGATCAGCATACTTGGCTCGCCCCTATTGGTTTCGTTAAGTTTACTCATTTCCCGATAGTCCACAATGAATGGAAGCAGCGCCATTCGAGTAACAATAACAGTACCATTTTATAAAAGCTGCTGATCAGACGTGGTCTTCAATTGTGATTGCAACGAAATAGACACAAATTATTTATCAATTGGAAGACAACATCAGTTTAACTTTAACCATACACCGACACGGGTCGATAATACGAGCAACAGCTGGACGAAGACGTAGGCGCGTTATTCAGTGATTAGTCAAGTACGCACATACATACATACATGCGCCTTTAAAAAAAAAACTACACACAAATATATACGTGCATATGGATGTATAGGTGCGCTTCGTTGTCGCCGTTGTGGTTGTTGCTGTTGTTTTTGCCTCTGCAGTCGTCGTCGTCCCCGTCGTCGTGGCTTCCACTTTAACTAAATAAAACAAATTAAGCGCTCGCGCAACGTCAACGCTAAACGTGTACGAAAACCGAAACCCGAAAAACCATAGAGGAAAAAAAGGAGAGTGAGAGCGAAAGAGATAAAAAAAGATCGTGTAACGCGCATGCACAAACGTCGCAACTTAAATTAACAACACATACAGTGTAAGTTCTACGCATGAATACATACATATCAACGCATAGATACACAAAAAAATATTATCTTGAACCAATTGATAAATTCATTTTGCGGCTTTTGATGGTCAAGGTTACAAGAAGAGATCAACACATACATACATCCGAACATACATAATATAGATTCAAAGAGCACGCATGTGTGTACACACTGGCTGCGTGTGCCTACGTGTGTGCGAGCGAGACAAACAAATGTTACTGACGAAGTGTAAAGTTCATTACCTGTTGCTGCTGTTGCTTCGTTTTGAGTATATGAAAGTGTATATATGATGTATATGTGTGCGTGTGTTTATTAAACAGGTTGCATGCGCTCATTCAATTTGAGGTTACATTTGACTTGTTCGTCTCGTTTACACTCTCGCTGATTTTGCCTTTGGCTCCAACTAAAACGCGTTATCAGCGTTAACGTACATACATAAGTGACTGCAATTTAATTCAATTGAATTATGTGTTCTTTATTTGTGCTAGACGCGCCCTAAAAATATACTCAGAATATGCTAAATCGCTCTTTCTTTATATTATATCTGATGCAATCTTGTAATTGTCTGCCTGTTTGCTCTTTGATTGGCATCCGAAAACTGGTTTTGTCAGCTGTTTTTGTTATTGTTATCACTTTCTGACAGCTGAGTTTCGATATCGAATTATAACTGCGCTATGGAAAGCCTCTTGTTAGGTTAAAAGCACTTGCAGTAGAAAACAATCAACTTATTAATTGTAAGCAATTATAAAGTCATTTAATATTTGTAAACAAATTCTACCATTCAACTATAAAATGTAATCGTTGCTAATATTGAGCAAAATACTAATACGTTTTTAATGTGGACTAGTTAGCTGAAAATAACACAAAATGTTACAAGGTTATTTAACTGAACTTTTACTTTAAAATATTTAAAACGTTGAAAGCAAACAGTTAACCAAACCACTTGAGCTTACTTGAAAGATCAGTTCAAATATGAACCATATCTCTATGCAATTTGAATAACCGAAAGTTTCTTGACTTTTCAAAAACCAGCTTTTTCTATGAATGTGTGTGCGTGTATTTAAAGCTTAAACTTTGCACGTTTTGCGCTAAAAATATATGCGTGCGTACATATATTAAAATTTTTGTCTGCACCTTTGACATTGAACCAAATCTAAGCAACTGGTTGTTTGAATGGGTTTCTATGTGACTTTTGTTTGATTCGCATCGAAAAAACCTCCAAAAAAATCTCAAACCTAAAAGTCAACAGTAGTTATAATAACAAACACTCAAATCTGCCCACCATGGCAGACTAAACAGCTTTAAAGTGCCAACGACTTTGCACAGCGATAACAGAACCCAAACACAAACAAAAACACATCCAAAATGTGCTCATTCATGCTTACTATTTAGTTTAATGACTCGCTAACTTTGCACGCTTTGCCTTCGTCTTCGTTTTGTGCAATTCGCAATTACTATCGAAAGTTAGTAAGGAAATGCTGCGTCTGTTAGTGCTAAAGCAACCCTCGTCATCGGCTTTGAGATTCGCAAACTCGGCATTCGTTTGCACAATTCTCCAATACGCACGTACTTATAATAATGTACATATGTTTGAATATGTTTGTTTGCGAGGGGTTTTGTATTAGATTTTATCAAAACTAAGGTCAATGTTGGATAGACAAAAATATTTGCGCCTTTTGAAAAATGTGAAAATTGGCAAGAGATAAGAAAGTGTGAGCGTTTGCTTAGTGAATGTAATCGATCCTGCATGGCTAGAAATAAAAAAGGTTGCAAATGAAAAAACATCTTGTCTATCTTTATTAAAATGTGTAATTTTTTTTCTTAGCTTATCTCTTTATGCTTTTGACTTTCAAACGTTTGTGTAATATTATAATAATGTAGTTTTCTTGTTGTGCACTATAAGTTTATTATGTTTGAATTAAGGTCATTTTAAGTACAAAACATGTGGAAATGAAATATGCAAAGTAGTACTTAAGTACGGACTGGACAAAAACAAAATATATACATTTATGCAAAACTATAAATTAGAAAACTTAAGTGACGTCACAAAATTAACTTAAAATACTTTTGATACTTTGATATTGCTTTCATTAGAAAACATTTTTAAAAGTTTTATAGGTAATTTTTTTACTACAAAATTAAAATGATATTACAATTTATTTTAATTTCTCAAGCCAGGCAATATACCTCTTAATTCGATAGCGTCACACTCCATTTTTAATTCTGACCTACAGAACAAAAATACAAAAAAAAAAAAAAAAATTAACAGTTTTTCCGCTATGCGCCGCCACTTGTCATATTCGTCGACTTTCTGCTGTCAATCGTCGTCATCGTTCGTTGATTGTCGTCGTTTTTTTTTCTTGTTGATCGTTTCGTGTCTGCCAATCGAATTCATATTACTTGTTGTTGTACCACACTCGATTGACCATTGAGCACCTTTCCCTAATGCCAGTTCACACTGCTCCAAGACAAGAAGGCATTACGGCACTGGCTACGATTTGCATACGCGACGTCGTTTGTCGTCGATTGTCGATTGACGCTGGCAAAGGCAAATGTTTAATATTTATTTTTTTGCCATTTGTTGACCACAGCAACAAGAACTAAATATTGCAAGAGCATTTTCTATGCAAAAAAAACAGCACATTAGGAAAAATATACGAACGCACGTAGCCCAAAACACACACATTAGACATTAAAAAACCTGCTTTAAATTCAAGGTGCAATACGCATCAACGTGTTTTTAAATGATTGTCTGATATGTCTGATATTTTCCAAAGTGTGGCTTAACAAAATAATGTTTTGTGAATTAAAATTTTACAATAAGTAAAATTATTTTAATTAAAAAATATTCAATATATTTTGCCTTGGGAATTTAATTGCTTTAAATTTATTCCTTAAGCCAATAAAAGCTTATGATAACTAAACTTATTTAAAAAAGTTTCTTTGACATTCAATAATATTTAATTATTATTACATACTTACAATAATATTTGTCAAGGCAAATAAATAATTCCGAATAGTGCTATTTAATATTTTCGTCTGTCAAATTTCGTATAAAATTACTTTGTTATCGAAAATTGCATAGTAATTGTGATAATTATAGACTTCACGTGTGTTGTACATTTTTATTAATGTATGTAGCTTAATGCTCCATTAATATTGCGTGTAAAAATACGCGAACAGATTACAGGCTACATTTATACTCACAATACCGTGACGTAATACTGGCACATGCCATGTTTATAAGTTAATAAGTGTGAGACAACACGGAGTGTGTGTGAGAGAGAGAGTGTGTAAACACAGAAACGTAAATATAACTTGAGATTTTGAAATATAATTTAGGTGGTCAATAAGTTTGTGTATGATTACTTAAAAGCGTTTGGTATTTTCATCACTTTTGCAATACACGGGCATTCTTATCTTTGCATAGTATCTTTATCATGTACTTATTTATTGTTGCTGTGCAGTTTTGCGATTGTTTATGATAAGTATTTACTCGTCGCAGCTGTTTGATAAGCGCGATGCGTTTTGCCATAAAACTGTTGCCGCCAATGGGCTTGGCTGTTAGTTAACAGTGCGCTGTTACAGCGAACAGACGAAGGTGAGCGGGCATCAATCAACTGTTCACAACTCGTGTGTGTGTGTGTCAATTGTGCATAAATTTAAAAATACGAGAAATAAAATTATTAATTACCGCAAATGTGGAAGCGTGTGCTTTAATAGACAGGGCAACAACAAAGCGCAGTATATATTGCCCATATGTATGTACATATATGGGGTCAATGTCAATGTGAGCGCGTGTCAAGAGAGCGATTGAGCGAGACGAAAAAAAAAATAAAGAGAGAAAGAGAGAGGGAGAGTGTTGTAGTACGTAAGCGATCGTGTACCGTTAGAACAAGTGTGCGGAAGCGCGTTTGCCGTTAGGCGCCTTCGGTTGCATGCAAAATAGTCAGTTCACCAGACTGTACATACTTAGGAGTGTTCTATTGTTAAATACCCTGTAGATTTTTATAAAAATGGTGTTTATAACAGGGTCTGATATGGTTATAGATCAGTGATTATATATCAATCATGATATTTAAGTAATAATTAGAAATTTTAGGGAGTCTAAATTAACTTTTTTAAATCAGGAATTTTTCTTTACACAGTTTCTCGTCTTTTTAAAGACTTTGACAATGTTTAGTATAGAGGATTTTCCTTCCTGATGTTTAGATAACATTTATTTGGGCTTAAATGAACTTTTTTCAAACTAACAAGAAAATCTAACCCAAAGTGTTTAAGTAATGGATATCTACTAGAAAATTTCTTTCAAAAACTTTTCTTACACTTTTTTACTTTGCGCGGCATACGTGGCATACATTAAGTGCGTGCTCAAAGTGCGATATGTAAATCAAAGACGAATCACCCTAAACCCCCCTTTGATCGAACATCGATCCCCATTTACTACATCGATTTTGTGTGCTCGTGCAAAGTGTATGCAAAACTTTTCAAAACTAACACGCAACGATTTTATATTTTTTTTGTTTTTGCTTCCCCTATTTTGCAGTTAGACTTGAAACCATGGCTAGTGAGCAGTCACCTATTGATGGAGCTGGAGCGGCAGCTGCTGCAGCTGGAGATGAGCCATTTTTGGGGCTGCTTGATGTGGCGCTGCTGGCGGTGCTGATCGGTGGTGCAGCATTCTATTTTCTGCGCAGTCGCAAGAAGGAGGAGGAGCCCGTACGCAGTTATTCCATACAGTAAGTAACTGTTATACGAACTGTTATACAATCAACTTAAATCCAATCATTTAGGCCCACTACAGTGAGCACAACAACAGCGACGGATAATTCGTTTATCAAGAAACTAAAAGCCTCCGGTCGCAGTCTGGTTGTATTTTATGGCTCACAGACGGGAACAGGCGAGGAATTTGCCGGCCGTCTGGCCAAGGAGGGTATACGTTATCGGCTCAAGGGCATGGTGGCCGATCCCGAGGAATGTGATATGGAGGAGTTGCTGCAACTGAAGGATATTGAGAACTCATTGGCCGTCTTCTGTTTGGCCACCTACGGTGAGGGTGATCCCACCGATAATGCCATGGAGTTCTACGAATGGATTACGAACGGCGATGTTGATCTATCGGGTCTTAATTATGCGGTAAGTGTGCATAGTTCTAACCATAACTGCTGATAAGGGTTCTGTCTGACCGATTACATGAATCCTAATATGGCCTTCATTAAAATTGGCGGGTGTTGTTGTTGCTCTTATCAAGCATTGGCATGCAGATAAGGTGACTTATCTACATATACATGCTAGATACTCTTGTATCTGACTGTGAAATAAGCGTAACGGTTTGTTTAAGCATTTCATAAACGAAAACAAAACAATACAATAATATATTAAAATGTATGAGTGCTAGCAAAATAGATATCTCGAGTTTGAAGCGGGAAATGAAAACTGTCATGCGTTACAAATCTGATCATTCAAGCATCGAGGGCATCAATTATAGATAATCAGCGTAATCAGGCGCCAGATAAAGACACAAAAACTAAACAAATATAAAACTTTTACGTATTTTAAAAATAATTATATACTTGATCCAGTTGAAAACGTGCGCTTAATTTATAAATTAAATAATTATTTGTTTAATATGAATGCCTTAATATTCATTAAACAGTTCAAATTCAATTTGTGACGTCACACATGTTTTAGTTTCTGTTAACTCTCGCTTACCTTGCATAGCAACTCTGTCACTGTTAATAGTCTTGTTTGGTCACACTGCCGCACAACAGCTGTTATTAGAAACGTGCACATTTCACCATAAAGCACAACTGTTGCGCAATTTTGTTTACTGTCTGTGCTGCGAAAATGTGTTGATAATTTGATCAATTCGCATTTGCTGAATGAAAACAAATGCCATGTGAAACGTTTCCGCGAAAACTGGGCGTCAATGTTGAACACGCTTGCCGGCGCCAGTGGCGCTCTTGGCCTTGGCACGCCTCGCTGCTATTTGATGAGGCGCACTTTGATCTGGCTATTAAATAATTTATGTAAT
This sequence comes from Scaptomyza pallida, assembly GCA_018152965.1. NCBI lineage: Eukaryota > Metazoa > Arthropoda > Insecta > Diptera > Drosophilidae > Scaptomyza > Scaptomyza pallida. Next base: position 1,633,578 of record JAECXP010000116.1, on the reverse strand, counting down.
AACGCAACAACAACAACGACATTAACAACTAAACGAGTTGACAGACATACCCAGCACGGGGTAATTTAGCATTATGTGATTAATTATTTTTATAACATTTGTTTTTGGGTTTATTTTCAGGTATTTGGTCTGGGCAACAAAACCTATGAGCACTACAACAAAGTCGCCATCTATGTGGATAAGCGTTTGGAGGAGCTTGGTGCCAACCGTGTATTCGAGCTGGGACTCGGTGATGATGATGCCAAGTAAGTAAACAAGCAACAGTTATAGGTCAACTTGTACTAATGCCAAAATGTCTTGCTTAGCATTGAAGATGACTTCATCACATGGAAGGATCGTTTCTGGCCCGCTGTCTGTGATCACTTTGGCATTGAGGGTAGCGGCGAGGAGGTGCTTATACGTCAATATCGTTTGCTCGAGCAGCCGGATGTGCAGCCAGATCGCATCTATACGGGCGAGATTGCACGTCTTCATTCCATGGAGAATCAGCGACCACCGTTTGATGCCAAGAATCCATTCCTGGCACCCATACGCGTCAATCGTGAACTGCACAAGGGCGGTGGTCGTTCCTGCATGCATATCGAGCTGAACATTGAGGGCTCCAAGATGCGCTATGATGCTGGCGATCATGTGGCCATGTATCCCATCAATGACAAGTCGCTGGTGGAGAAACTTGGTCAGTTGTGCAGCGCAGATTTGGATACGGTCTTCTCATTGATCAACACCGATACGGATAGCAGCAAGAAGCATCCGTTCCCATGCCCAACAACCTATCGCACAGCATTGACTCACTATTTGGAGATCACGGCAATTCCACGTACTCACATCCTCAAGGAGTTGGCCGAATACTGCACAGATGAGGCTGACAAGCAGCTGCTGCGCAGCATGGCTTCACTGACGCCGGAGGGCAAGGAGAAATACCAGAGCTGGATACAGGATGCGTGTCGCAATGTCGTTCACATACTGGAGGACATCAAGTCCTGTCGGCCGCCACTGGATCATGTTTGTGAGCTCTTGCCACGTCTGCAGCCACGCTACTATTCCATTTCATCGTCGGCCAAGCTGCATCCAACGGATGTGCATGTTACCGCTGTGCTAGTGGAGTACAAAACGCCCACGGGTCGCATCAATAAGGGCGTGGCAACCACCTACATGAAGAACAAACAGCCCAAGGATGGCGAAGAGGAAGTCAAGGTTCCGGTGTTCATACGCAAATCTCAATTCCGACTGCCTACAAAGCCAGAGACACCCATTATAATGGTGGGTCCGGGCACTGGCCTTGCGCCGTTCCGTGGTTTTATCCAGGAGCGTCAGCATTTGCGTGACGAGGGCAAAACGGTGGGAGAGTCGGTGCTTTACTTTGGCTGCCGCAAACGTAGCGAGGATTACATCTACGAGGCTGAGCTGGAGGAGTGGGCGAAGAAGGGTACCCTGACCCTGAAGACGGCCTTCTCCCGTGACCAGGCTAAGAAGATTTATGTACAGCATATGCTCGAACAGGATGCAGATCTGATATGGGATGTGATTGGCGAGAAGAAGGGACACTTCTACATCTGCGGGTGAGCATACAATTACTTTTTCAATCTATATTTTTTAATATTTAATATTAATTTTTGTATCTTTTTGTAGCGATGCCAAAAACATGGCTGTGGATGTGCGAAACATTCTAACGAAAATCCTATCCACCAAGGGCAATATGAGTGAGGCGGATGCCGTGCAGTATCTAAAAAGATGGAGGCCCAGAAACGTTACTCAGCCGATGTCTGGAGCTAATCGTTGAGAGTCTAACTCGCTCTCGCTCTCCTCTATATCCTCTTTATATATCTCTGCATGAGTCACAGTCGCGGAACAAAGCAATGAAAAAAAAAAAACAGAAAACAGAAGAAAAGTAGAAGCCACACATAATTTTGTTTGTATAAGCGTAAAGTCTTTTTAGTTAATTAAGCTATATAAATTAAATATATATATATACGTATATATTGTAATCGGTTTGGGAACTCCAGCTGCGGTTCAACAAACAACGTTTAAAGTAACGTTTTATGCCTAATTCTAGTGTTAAATTGATTGATTATATAAATAATATGATAATGATGATGACTTTTAATTGTTGCACGCAAGAATCGGAGTGATGTTAATTATAATTACCAATGATTGTAATAATTCTAAGTAGCTTTTTGTATGTAAGTACGTATGCAATTATTTGGAATGTTCTTTACATTTTCATTTAAATTTGTGTGTACTTTTCCTTTGGTGATTTCATAGAACAAGTGAAATAATTTGTGCAATTTTTAATTAATACAGAATTGTATTTCTTACCCCCCCGAAAACGTAAACAAAAAATAAATGTTAAACCAATTTTTACAAAAATCATGTATTTTTATGCAATTTTTACTTCACTTTATACTTTGAACCAAATAAAATACCAAGTTTAGCAGGCAATACCCATATTTATGTGATCTGGCAATGCTGCTGTTGGGCTTTCAACGGTAAATACTCAAGAAAGCAAAGCAAAGCAAACAACCAAAAAACTTTAAGAATTGCGCGTAATTATTTTAAAATTGTTTTTATTTACACAAACTGCAACTATACAAGTGATAAATATATAAAAAAAAAGGGATAAGGAAATTCGTCGCCAGGTGAGTGATAATCCAATTATTATTTGGTTAATCAAAATACACCAGCTTGCTCGAAATGCGGCAGAGTAAAGCGCAAGGTTTCGGCTAAACGGGGCGAGGTGAACATTTGCTCAGCTTTCTGTTTGGCAAAATCCTCGTCAGTGAAATTCTCCAGGTTGTTGTCTGCGGTCTGGGCCTTGTCCTGGCTAATAGTGGGCAAAATGCCATAATTGGCAAAGAAACCATAGCCCTCGCGATTATGCACCTCGGCCAGCAACTGGTCATAGCTGGGCACTGGTACGCCCATGTCCAAATTGAGCAGGGTTTCCGTTAAACGTTTGTGATAGACTTTCAGCAGTTGGGGTCGCTTTACCTTAAGCACATCCAAACTGAGACTGGTGTAGAAAAAGTAATTCAGATCAATGCCGGGACTGCCCCAAACACTCATCTGAAAGTCTATAAAGATGACATCCTGCAGCTGCTTTAATTCCATCGTATTTGAAGAGCATATTGTTCACCCAAAGATCACCATGATTAATCACTTTAATTTCCTTCTCAACGGGTGCTTGGGAACGCACCAAATGCTCTCGCTGCTGTTCCAAATATTTTGCTATTTTTCCCGCAATGCGCTCATAGCCTGGCCAACTGTTGACCAACTTGTGCAACTGCTGTCCATTGCCAGCAATGAAACGCATCAGCAAGCTGTCATCCTTGGACAAACCTTGAGGTGATAGCATACCAACGCCAAAGGCTTCAGTGATTTCGGGATCCTGAAACGAATAAATGATCAATTCATAGATAAACAAAATGTTGGTGCAAAGGTCCTGTAGGAATCCTTTCAATCCTTTGACTTACCAGCACTGCCAGCACCATGGAGGCAGCATGAAATTCAGCTAAGCGTTCCATAACCAAACGACAATGGCTCTCATCCAGACCCGTTTCACGTGAGCCCATCACATAGCCCAGCTGGCCCAGATCCTCAAAGACCAGTGCGTTCTCCGGTTGCTTAATGCACTGATAAAGTCTAAAAATATGTATTTAAATAAATATCACTTTTAAATATTCTATAAATATAGAATCCTACTTGGGTCCAAAGCGTCTCTTGCATTGCATAAGCAGTTCCAGACGTGGCAGTACCTCATAGTAGGTAATCTTCTCCTTTAGGTACACCTGCAAATCCTCCAAAAACTCCACAGAGTCAATGCGCGGTATACTCTTCACAATCACAGCCAACTGTTGTTCCTTCTGGGCATTTTTGCCAAACTGCCGCTTGTAGTTCAAACGCACACGATAGATTTTACTACAATAGTTCTCGCCGCTGCTGCTGCCCATGCTGCAGTGAATCCCTAGTAGTCGGACACGTGCCGTACGCATTGCTGTCTCCAGCACCTCCTCGAAGAAGGCCACATCCAGATGTTGGGGTGGTGAGGCTTGCAGCTCCTGATCGTAAACAATGCTGCACATGCTGTGATCTCAAATGATTTGCACGGCTTGACCGAAGCGCTTCCCATTTTATATGAGCTATACGCAAGGTGGGCATTGTTTTTCTTTTTGTTGTTGTTTATTTGTTTTCATTATCAAGCGTAATTAATCACATATTTATCAATACAAACATATATAATTTAAGTTAATAGACGACGACAATAGCGTCTAGTTGTTGAATTTAGCAAACACGCGACCTTTTTTTTGTTCTTACAACTTTTAATATGTACACAAACTCGAAGTTCTTTAAACCAGTTATTTAATTCTTCTCAAGTTTGTTTTGCTAACGCTTCTATCTTGCTCCCACACACTCTCTCACTCTCTCTCTCTCTCTTTTGTTTTATCGGCTCGTCTGCTTGACGAACTGTCAAGAGAGTCCGACACTCAGAAATTATCTTATCACACCGAGGCTCACCCACTTTACAGATTATATCAAGACTATATCGAGACGAGACGAGACCGATTATTTAACCGGCTCTGCCTATATCTGTCATTCAACCTTATCTGCTGCCCGCATGATATTATCAACTAGCTGAGAGGTGTGCCCAGAGAGAGAGATTTTATATGTGAAGCACGTAACTGGATGCTAAACTCTTCTCACACTCACTTCTCTTGCACCCTCTTCTGTGATGTTATCTTCGTATTCGACACGTTTTTTGATTAATTTGCTGAAATTATAAACCAAATGCTATTATATAAAATTTTTGTTTTCATTTTGTAAATTTATAGTTTCTTTTAGCTGCTGCTAAATACATATTATTAGTTAAGTTTTTTTTGCTCTGTCGTAATCATGCAAATTTTGTTATTGAAATTAATTATAATTACTACAAATTTCAGTTTCTTAAAACCGTTTTAAGTATCTCATCTGACAGATTAATTTGGCTCTAGTTAATCATATGCAAAACCAACACTTTTTTCTTTAATATCTGAAAATAAAATTCTATAAGAAAACAAGTAAGAAGGCTCTAGTCGAGAAATCCCGACTAGGACATACCCTTAACCCCATACGTATCGCGTAGTCATTTGTGTGTATTCTTTCAGTGACAAAAATGACCAAACTTCAAACTGCAATACCTCCGGTGTTTCTCAACCGATTTTGATCAAAATTTTAAAATGTTCATTACTTTATCCATAGCTAAAAACCTAATTTTCACAATTGCGAAATTCAAGATTTTTTTGTTATCAATCACATTTGTTTATTGAAAACCAGAAGTGCTATCGATAACTTAAAAAAAAGCAAACTTTATTATTTTACCCATAGCCTCATTTTCACAATTTTGAAATTCAAGAATTTTGTGTGATCGATCACATGTGTATATCGAAAACCAGAAGTGTTATCGATAATTTGAAACAAACTTGATCTTCTCATGGTATAGGAGAGTTTAAGTTTCAAGTTTGAACTCTCTAGAACTTATAGTCTCTGAGATCGGCGCGTTCATACAGATAGAACGGCAGACAGACAGACAGACATGGCTATATCGACTCGGCTATTGATGCTGGTCAACAATATATATTTACTTTATAAGGTCGGAGATGCTTCCTTCGGTCTGTTACATACATTTGCACAAAATCATTATACACTTATTTACTCATTTTGTGCGTTAAGGGTATAAAAAATGATATGCAAAAATATTTAACAGGTGTCTTAAAATATCTTAAATTATTTTAAATTTTTGAAAAACAAATAATATAAATTTTGTTAAGCTATGTGTTTTAAATTGGTATGATATAAAATTATATCTTAAATTTAATCCTTAGTCAAAAAAAGAAGCTTGAAGCGTTTACGCACGTGCTATAATCATCATTAATATGAAAATCTCGTTTATTTTAATTCAATTATACTTGGCTCATTTACTATTCCACTCATAATTGTGTATATGATATGTATTAAGTTTAACAAATGCAATCAAAGTGATGTTAATTTTTCAGAGAGAGCCGATTTAAATGCAATTCATCATTGTTTCTCAATCAAAGATTTGCAAGTCATCTAAACGCTTCAATATAAACTTGAGACTTTCGAGTGTTCGTGTGTTCCCCTCGAACATGAGTTGAACCTTCTGTCTGGCAAATTCTTCATCGTGGAAATTCTTTAACGAATTATCCTCCGAATCAGTACCAATCATGCTCATGAGCGGAAAGAAACCAAATGCTACAAAGAAGCCATACGCTTCTCGAGCGCGTATCTCGGCCATTATGGCATCATATGTTGGAATTGGCTTATTCCAGGGCAACTCTTTTAAGCAGGCCACTAGTGCATTGTAGTACTCATCTATAAGCTGTTGTCGTTGATTCCTGAGCACATCCAGCTCCAGGCTGGTATTAAGAAAATAGTTGACATCAAAACCCAAACTGCCATAGAAGCAAAGCTGAAAGTCTATCTGAAAGAGGGAATAGAGTTTTACAAGCCTTGGCTAAGTTCCTTGTGGTTCACTTACAATCTTCACCTGCTGCACTTTGTATTGCTCATCGTACTTGAAGAATATATTGTTAACCCACATATCGCCCTGGTTGAGCACATTATATGCACCACGCAGTGGATATACTGCCTTGAGCACACGCTCCGTAAAATGCTCGTGATATCGATAAAGCTTGCGTGTTATCGAGCCAAACCCATCACAGTCATTCACCAAAGCGGCCAACTTTAACAGTTGCGTCCCAAAAAGCAACTTGAATGGCTGCGATTTAATTGCATCCATGTGCAACAGTCCATATGGATAACGATCTATAATCGTTTGGGGTTCGTGTTCAGCCATAACCATGGTCAAAGCATGATATTCAGCCAGCTTGCGCATCACCAGCTTTGAATGCTCGGCATCCAAACCCAATTGTCGACATTTGAGCTTATAACCCTCACAGCACAAATCTTCAAAGATTATTGTCTGTTCCGGCTGTGTGGTTGAGTAGTAGTGCCTGCCAAGAATAGTTTGTAAACAGTTGTATGATATATATTTTATTGCTTACTTGGCACCCAAAGTCCAGACATCCTTGCCTGCATTTGCATGCCACATAAGTGCTTCCAGCTTGGGCTTGATGTGCATATAGAAAAGGCTTTCCTTATTGTAGATATGCAGACGAGCCAATACAGCCTGCTTCTCAGCCGGCATACACTTGACTATTAACGAAGTCTCAATCAGGTCCCTTTCCGCTGTCTGATACTTGACATGGGCACGATATATATTGCTACAGTAGTTCTCACCGCCTCGAGTGAGATCTGTTAGTTGAACCTCTAAGACTTTAAGGTCCTGCTGCTGCAGACCGTGCTCCAGGGAACGTTTAAAGAACTGTGGCGTTAGATAAAGCGGCAGCGTCTCCGTTGTGGACGACATTTTATTTGGTTCTGAATCAGTTGAGGCACATCAATGAGCGCTTTTATATGGAAAATCAAAGTCACTTTGATTGACCCTAATGAAACATTTGCTTAAGCCTTGATTGGCTTAATGAAAATGCATTCCATGTCTCGACACTGGATAAGCGATGGATTCGTTTGACTTATTCTTTTATTCATATATAGCACAGCTCAAAAATAAAATACAAATCTAAATATAAGACAAAATGCTCTTAGTAATCTTTAAAAACGCCCAGTTTTTCAGCACGTTTCAGACCCCATTCCAGATAATCTTTTAAAAACTTTTGTTGAAATATTTTATCCATTTGCTTTTGCTTAGAGCTTTCATCATGTACACCCTTGCTATTGGCGATTTTCATTTCCTGAGGCATTGTTATCATGGGCAAATATGCAAATAAGCCAAACAATCCATAAACTTCACGACTACGCAGCTCCCACTCTAAGTCCTCATAGCTGGGAATTTGCTCAAAACGGGAATATTCCAAGGCCTGTTTAAATGCCTCAAAGTAAACTTTGATCAGTTCCTCTCGGCGATTCTTCAGTATGTCAAGTTGGACGCAGGTGTTAAGAAGAAAGTTCACATCACAGCCAGGACTGCCATAAAAGCTGAACTGAAAGTCAATGAACATAGCTCGTTTTGGAACTTCAGCTTTATCCTCCTTCTCATAGGCAAACATAAAGTTATTAGTCCAAATATCTCCATGGTTAAGTACGACATAGCGATCATCATCGGGTTTGGGTTGAACAGCCTTAACACAAATGTTCACAAAATCATCTGAGAAACGTTGCAAGTGTTGGGTTATTTGTTTGTAGTCGCGCCACTGCGATGTAGCCTTAATGAGACCCTTTAGAAAACCATCAAACATATTTACAAGAGTATCCGAATTCGTTAGGGCTTCCTTGCTTAGCATTCCACATTGATATTGCTTCACAATACCAGGATCCTGTTTGGAATACGTTAATAATATGGTTAAGTATTATTCTATGAACTTGTAAAAGTGTTTGCTACCTTTTTGGCCAGCACCATTGATGCAGCATGAAATTTTCCCAGCTGCTGAAATATAAGTGAGGCATGATTCCAATCCAACCCCTTCTCCCTTGAGGCCAACCTAAAACCATCTACTTTAAGATCTTCAAAGACAATTGTCTGCATGGGTTTCTTAATTGAATGATAATATCTGCAAGAAAACGGATTATAAACACATTATATCAGCTTTGAGTCTTATCTTTTAAACTTACTTGGCTCCAAACTGCTCGCCATTACTGATAACTGCCAAGCGAGGCAAAACATCTATATAAGTTTGTTTCTCCTTGTTGAACACTCGGATATCTTCTAAGAACCTTGTGTCTTTTGAGATGGGAATTGTTTTAACTATAAGCGATAGTTCTTCGATCTTTTTGGATGAAGAAAGTTTAAACCATAAACGTACTCGATAGATGGCCGAACAATAGTTTTCACCCACATTGCTGCCCCATTCGAAGTTTATCATGTGTAACTTTATATTTGTCTCACGTAATCCTTCCTCCAATGCTTCCACAAAGAATGATTCATTTAAATGCTTTGGCACTTTTATATTGTCCGTATTTACAATTTTCGCCATTACTTTTCACTACACTTACAAGAACGCTTGGTGTTAACTTTTGGTTTCCAACTGTTTAAGCTTTTGATAGAAGCCAAATTATATACTAGTTTCTCTTTGTTCTGTTACTGATAACCTATCGACTCTCTTAGACAGCAACTCTTTTATAGCTTTTACTTCCTGTGTTTTTTCTATTAACATCGTAACAAATTTGATAAGATAATCACCTTACTTTCATCAGGTTATAAAGTTAATAAATATGTGTTGAATTCAATTCATCAACAACAATTTATCAAAAGCTTTATTAACAATGATTTAAAGGCACTCGATTAGGTGGGTAAACACGTTCGTTGTGTTTTAGTTTAAATGTATAAAACGTGTATTTTCTAGTCGGCAAAAAGAGACAGCCCACCAAATAAGTTCAATAACCTTATTTCATACAGCAATGAAGTTTATTGACCTTTGACAAATTATAGTTTTCGTTTAGTAATCACTAAAAACACCCAGTTCTTCAGCGCGCTTCAGGCCCCATTTGTGATAATCGTTAAGAAACTTTTGTTTGAAAATGACATCCATTTGCTTTTGCTTGTAGCTCTCATCCTGCATATTCTCGATACTTGAATCACTTGACAATTCCTTGGGCATTGTTATCATGGGCAGAAAGGCAAATAAGCCAAACAATCCATATACTTCTCGACTACGCAGCTCCCAGAGTAAATCCTCATAGCTAGGTATTTGCTCGAAACGAGAGTATTCCAAGGCATTTTTGAATGCTTCATAGTAGAGTTTAATAAGTTCTCCTCGACGCTTTTGCAATATCTCTAACTGAACACTTGTGTTCAAAAAGAAATTCAAATCGCAAGCAGGACTTCCATAAAAGCTCAACTGAAAGTCGACAAATATGGCACGTGTGGGCAAATCGGGTTGATCCTCCTTATCATAGGCATACATAAAGTTATTGGTCCACATATCTCCATGATTGAGTACAACGTATCGGTCGTTCGACCTTGGCCTTCCAGCCGCCACACAAACTTCACTAAAGTTATCTGAGTATCTTTTCAGGTGCTTGGTAATACTTTCATATTCACTCCAGTTATTTGTGGCGTTGATAAGACCATTTAGATAGCCACCGAACATATTTGAAAGGGTATCAGTTTTCATAAAATTTTCTTCACTTAGCATGCCTCGTTGAAAATGCTTTACGATTTCAGGGTCCTGTGTGGAACACAAAATGTTCTCATTAAATTGCCTTAGTATTTACACATATTAATAATTATTACCTCTTTGGCCAGCACCATGGATGCCGCATGGAATTTGGCCAGCTGTTGAAGTATGAGTGTTGTATGGGCCCAATCTAAACCTTTCTCGCGTGAGGCACATTTAAATCCGTTTTCTCTCAGATCCTCAAATACAATTGTCTGCACAGGTGTCTTCACGGAATGATAATATCTACAAGAATCAAAATATAATCTCTTTCACTCTATTTCGTCTTATTTTAACTTACTTTGCTCCAAATTGGCAGCCATCACTAAACACTTTTAAGCGAGGCAATACATCTATGTATGTTTGCTTCTCCTTGATGAACACTTCATTATCATCTAAGAACCTTGTACTATCTGTGATGGGAATGGTTTTGACAATAAGCGAAAGCTTCTCCGCTTGGGAATCAATGTTGTCTGGGTTTTGCTTGAAGGTTAAAAGCACTCGATATATAACCGAACAGTAATTATCGCCTGGACTGCTGCCCCAATCGAACTTAATCTCAAGCAATGCTACATTTATTTCACGCAATCCATTTTTTAATGTTTCCACAAAAAAATCTTCATTTAAATACTCGGGCACAGGTATATTGTTCGTATTTATAATGATCACCATATCTTTCTCTTCACTTGTAAAACTTTGTTCTTATTACGAGTTGTGTTCACTTTCCAATTGCGACTGTTTCGGCTTTTGATAGGAACTTAATATTATATACATGTTTCTTTTGGGCTGCTTAGTTGTTACCGATAACCTGCCGATACTCTTAATCAATTTAATCATGATAAACATATCAGCATTCGTTTCTTATCTCACTTTCATTAAACTATGGAGTCATCAAAAAAAAAATATATTATTTATGTTTTACAATTTAGTATCAGAGAAACGCTTTTATTCTTAGTAGAATCAAATATAACACCCATTTACAAACTTCATAAGGTTCACAGCTTATTTTTATTTGCCTCTTTACCAAACATCGACACATGCATCTTGCGTGATTGAGCTGCCTTGGGGCTTTAAACTAATTGGCTCATAATGATATTAGGTTCAGTAATCACTAAAAACACCCAGTTCTTCAGCGCGCTTAAGACCCCATTTGTGATAATCATTAAGAAACTTTTGCTTAAAAATGACATCCATTTGCTTTTGCTTGTAGCTCTCATCCTGCATATTCTCGATACTCGAATCACTTGACAGTTCCTTGGGCATTGTTATCATAGGCAGAAAGGCAAATAAGCCAAATAATCCATAAACTTCTCGACTACGCAGCTCCCAGAGTAGATCCTCATAGCTAGGTATTTGCTCAAAACGGGAATACTCCAAGGCATCTCTGAATGCTTCATAGTATAGTTTGATCAGTTCTCCTCGACGCTTTTGCAATATCTCCAACTGAACACTTGTGTTCAAAAAGAAATTCAAATCGCAAGCAGGACTTCCATAAAAGCTCAACTGAAAGTCAACAAATATGGCACGTGTTGGCAAATCAGGTTGATCCACATGATCATAGGCGTACATAAAGTTATTGGTCCACATATCTCCATGATTGAGTACGACGTATCGGTCGTTAGATTTGGGCTTAGCAGCAGCTACTAAAATTTTTCTAAAGTTATTTGAGAAACGTTGTAAATGTTTAGTAATGTTTTCATATCCACTCCAGCTATTTGTAACGTTTATAAGGCCCTTTAGAAAAGCACCAAACATATTCTCAAAGGTATCGCTTTTCAATAAAGTTTCTTCACTCAGCATGCCTCGTTGATATTGCTTAACGATTTCAGGATCCTTTGAAGAAAATAAACTCTTGATTAGTATTTTTGCTTTGATTTGTGTAAGCAATTAATACCTTCTTGGCTAAAACCACCGATGTAGCATGAAACTTGCCTAGCTGCTGCAATATAAGTGAAGCATGATTCCAATCCAACCCTTTCTCCCTGGAAGCCAATTTAAAACCATCTACTTTTAGATCTTCAAAGACGATTGTCTGCACAGGTTTCTTCATTGAATGGTAATATCTGCAAGTAGGTAATATTGAGCACTTTATCTCTATAAATTTAGGTAAACTTACTTGGCTCCAAATCTTTTGCCATTGCTTAGAATATCCAATCGAGGTAGAATATCTGTATAGGTTTGCTTCTCCTTAATAAACACCCTTACATCCTCCAAGAACCTCGTATCCTCCGTTATTGGTATTGTTTTAACAATGAGCGAAAGTTTCTCTGTTTTCTTGTTGACTTCAGTGTCATCTGAAGATCGTGTGAAACGTAAGAGCACTCGATAGATGGCCGAACAATAATTTTCACCCACATTGCTGCCCCATTCAAAGTTGATCTCGTTTAAAGTTATTTTTGTTTCACGCAATCCTTCCTCTAATGCCTCCACAAAGAATGAATCATTAAGATATTCTGGCACTGATATACTTTCCGCATTCTTTACAATCACCATGTTGTTTGTTGACAACTTTTCTCCAAAGACTGATTTCAATGTCGTTAGAGCCCTGACATTATATACTTGGCTTTTGGGTATATTTAGCCGTGCTTTTACGTTTATTTGACTCTCTCCAGTTGTTGGTATCATCATGAATAGTGAGAGATAGAAGTGCACAGTGAGACAGGTTTATTAAAAAGTTTTAAAAAAAACTGGCAAATTAACAAAATGTATTTAAAAAAACCATAGTTAACAATTTATTTATACATTTTTTTTTTAAGTTTTTCAAAGCTATTGATATTGATGATATATTTACTGAATATTTATTTTTTTTGTAAGGTTTTTTTATTTAAGCCCACTGTGCATTTAATGACGTCATTAACAAGTTTGAATAGTATACTTCAGCCCAAGTGTTGTATTATTTATTCAGATATTTTGAACAGTCATTGGCAATCTACAAATACACTTAGCATGTGGGGAATATTTAATGGGTTAAGTGGTTGACTAAAACTAAAACAAAACAAATATATATTTTACACACCTTTATATACAGAATGACTGACCGATACAATTAAATAGTAATAAGGCGACTTTATTCAAAAAATCGCAAGCTCCTCCTTAAAAAACAGAACTTTAGACTGGCATAACTTCGTTAAAATAACCCGAAATACAATACATATATTAAAATTCTTGGTTTATTTCTACGATAAACCGCTTTTTAATGTAGAAACTCAATTTTTACCCAATTTTGATGCAAAATACAAATTAATGGCTCAAGTCGAAAAATGTCATCGAGGATATATACCCTTTTAAGCCATGTTATGGTTTCAGGGTATATAAACAAACATTAATTTTTGCTTTAACACATAGCTGAAGTTTGAAGAGGGTACATATTATTCGAAACAAAAGAATTGCGATATGGGAAACGATTCACAGTGTGTGCACCGCCTTTCAGTGGGTCAACAAATACTCCTAACTATTCGTATCAACAGTTTAAATTAGCAGATATGTGATATTTACTACTATTTCTTTGTATATAATTTACCCAAATGACAATCGTTTTTTTTTAGCTAGCAAAGAGAGTCGTAGATTGATAAAATTTATGTCTAGCGCGTGTTGAAGCACAAATTCTATCTTTACCAACTTATCACGACTCTTATCGCAATGAGAAAGTAAAGTATTATTAGGTTGCGTAAACTATCTTGCTTGTCACATTTGTATCACTATTGTGTGCAATGTTGGGAAACTTTAAAAATAAATTGTATAAATTAAATTTTAGATACGCTAGAAAAACGGTTATCATCAAAGACTATTTATAATATACATAAATAGTCTTTGACATTAAGCAGCTCTTAGTGCGGACAACCACCCAGTATATTTCCACTTTGCTTCAGTGGTTTTTGTTCTGGACAAAATATTATTGGGTGCTGTTTTCTGCTAAGCAAATCAAATAATTACCAGTATTTGAGAAATTCTGACAAGCAATGCTTTCGGAGTTTAGGCATTTCTTATACCTAAAAATATACTATGTTCCTATTGAGAAATGCGAGACTGTATTAAATACTTGGTTGTTGAACAAACTAACATTACTAAAAACTAAAATAATTGCCAAGCTCAAACTAAAAGTCAACTAAACTAAAAAATTGAAAGTAAAACAGCAATGACTTATATTTAAACAACTCAAACCAATAAAACAATAATTGTAAAACAGCTTTAAGTTTTTTTTTAATCAAATGCGGTTAAAGCTTTAAAAAACCTAATGAGGAACTGAAATAATCGAGTAACATATCCATATTTATTTATCGATTCAATCAAATTTAATAGAATTAAGTTGTTAATGCAATATCTGATATTCCGTTCACATATCAATTTATTCCATTTTACTTAAAAAAAATATAAATAATTTCCCATTTCTAAGCATCGTCTGTTGAATTCTCCCATTTAGTTTTCTAAGCTCGCCTGCTCTTGTTTGTGTTTACGTTATTTCGCCTTTATCTGGATGCTTTTGGCGTTACATTAAATGCATTTGCGAAAGAAAGAAAACGCAACAAGAGCAGCAACGACACATGCTGCTGTCTCTTTCTCTCAAGCATTGCAATTTTTTTCACTGCTGCTGCTTTCGCTGCGCCTTACGATACGCATCACCAGTTGCTTTTTTGGTCCCTGGTCCAGCCAGTCCGGCTAATAGATGTTGGCAGAGAGGGGGCAGGTGAGGTGTGTATGTGTGTGTGTTGCATGAAAGGCCAGTTGGCCATGTTCGCTATGTTTGGTGAATTTGCCTGTGAGTTGCCAACGGGCAAAAGTACACACAAACATACACAAATACACACACACACATGTACAGATATAAAATTCTGTGCTGCATGTCACGTGTTTTTGCAGTTCATGACGGCTTAATTAACTCGCATGTTAGTTTTTTTTCCCCTGTTTCTTTTGCTCTTTTTGATGTTTTTCCTTCCTTTTTGGCTTACGCGTTTGATGGTTTCGAGATTTTCGCTGGATTTTTCGTTAGTTTTTGCTGCTGCAGCATCAGTATAAATTTTGCATTACCCGCGTTTAACGAAATGCATTAATAAACAACAGCGTTTAAATGCGCGATTGCACACAAATTAGTGAGGAAGCCACGGTTGTCTGGCAACGCCACATCCACATCCACTCCACCCCTCCCTTAACCACAGTGGAGTAGCCTTCCCACCAGCTGTCTGTGCTTTGTCGTCCTTTTGAGCAGCGCTGATGTATGCGATTTTAATCGTACGCTCAGACACAAACATGATGCCAGCGAGAGAGTGAGAGAGAGCGAGAGTGCGAGAGTCTCCCAAAAACCAAAATCCATGGCAACCCCAAACCAATGACGATGCACACAAAAGATAATAACGGTATGCGTGTGAGGGGGAAAACACCAAAAATGTAGACAACAACAACAGTAAATGGTCACAAAATTTGGTTGTAGACCAGACTGTATACTGAATAAATGACCATAATCAAACACTTTACGCCTGAAAGCATGCATCCAAGCATCCTATTCTCTCCGTTGTCCGTTAAGTAAGAGCTGAACAACAGTAGAAAGCAGAGAAAGCGGCTGCCTAAGCTGCATGTGGCGCAGAGTTTTAGATTCGGACGCCTCATATCTCTGTGGGTGCATCAAAGTAGCTGTCGCCGGTGGCCAAATTTAATTAGTACCCTCGAAAACAGATAGACAGAGAATTAGAGTTCCCTAGTTAGGCAGTAAATGGGGTTTTGCCACTTTGTGATTTCGAAGGCAAAAGAACAGTGAAATAAAAAAGGAGTTTTTGATTAGAAGAAGCTTAAAACAATATAAAAATTTAGCAAAAGAAAGTAATTCGTAAAAAGACACACATAAATGTAACTCATTAGCAATTTCTTTGATAAAATTGAACCTTAAACTTAAACTATTAGGCTTTAAAACGTATTATTTATTGATTTTTAATTTTTCAAAAATTTGTTGGATAGATTTATGAGTTTTTCAACACATTTCAACAGCTTAAGGGCATTCAATTTTCTATGATTCTTCTTACAGATCATCCACATTGTTTTCGCTACTGTTAAATTAAACTTCATTTGCACGTTGTGTTTCGTAGATGGGCTCATAGCTTACACCCCTTGGCTGTCGCCTGGCAAAACTGGTTGCCCTTTAATCACAGTTGGCGCAAATCAAACACAAACAAATGCCCATCATCAGCATCAAGCAGTGGGCGGCTGCGATAAGGTGAGGGGAGGTTACCATGAGTTGTGGTGCAGTTTGTCTGTGCAAAAACTGTTGCATACCGTTGGGCGGCAGCATTGAATTGTCGCATGCCTAGCATACTTTTTAGCTGCGTGGCCAAGCGCATGAATAATTGATTTCCATTGCAGCACAGAATGTTGGCTCTTGCTATCTCACTGACTCTTTAGCATTCCTTCCCTCTCTCACTCGTTGCGACGTCGCGACGTCTCGCATTCATTTGTCAGTTGTGTGTTACCCCGCCCCAACTCAAAAATGAGCGTCAGTTTATTTGTCTGTCTGTTTATTCGTTTGTTTGTGTTTGTTTGTTGGTTCTCGTTGCGTTGTTTATTTGTTTGTCGCTGTCGTCGCTTGCAACATATATTTTCGCTCATCGGACCTTTTTGCATAATTCGCCAGTGTCCACCAACCACGGACCCCAACTCTCACCACCCACCAGCAATGGCTTTTGTTTTTTCAGGCCTCGTCGCTTATCAGTTTATTTTTGTTCATACCATTTGCGTGCTACTGTCGCTACTGATCCCCTCGTACCCCTCGCAAACTCACACTTGATATTGGCATATGTTTTGGGTCTGGTCGCGTGTTTGGCTTTAATCCCAGGCAAACGCATTACGTTGCCATGGCTAACATGTTCTGGCTTAACTCCAGTCCACAACATACTGAAATATATAATTTTTTGTTCTTTTTGCTCATTTATGGCTAGCATTTGCTGGTCACTCAGCAGGCAATTGAATCGCAGCTTATTTTCTATGTATAAATGTTTATAATGCAAATGGTTGTTGGCTTTTTTTTTCGCAGTGTGTTATTAATGTCATTCGTGCTGTCCACTTAAAATATATATAATTGCCATGAATATGTTTGAGTATAAAATTTTATAGGTATTGCCCAACGTGAATGTTAACATCTAAGTTTGTTAACTGATTGTTGACAGGTTTTTAAATAAGTAGCTGTCACGTTTACCTCTTGAAATAAATGATAGCTTTTACTCAACAAGGAAAACTGTTTGAGGGACTGAAAACTATAATCATTTGATAAATCAAGATATTTATGGGGTTTGCCAAAAAAACAAAAATAAATTTACCTTTTTTAAAGGGGTTTTTCCTTGCATACAATTTTGTGTCATATATTGATACAAAACATTTAATTATAAATCTATTTTGCCCTGAAAAAAACAAAAAATAAATTGCTAAAGTTTTTTTGTGTTTCATTTGAATTTTATTGGCGCTTAAAGGCTTTTGGTATGATCCGAAGAATATTTTTACAGGACATTCTTTGACTAGCAAACCTTAGTTCCTTCTAGGTATAGGCTGGTAACTTTTTTTTTCCATTTTTTCAACCTGTTTCTATTCTCTAACCAATTTTACAAGTTCCCATGCCTTAATAAACCTTTCCGCAAAATGAAAGCCACCAACAAGCCTTTGAGTTCTTTGACGCGAACTCAAACTTCAATCTTTACAGCCTTTCAATCTCAATTCTCCGTGTTGCTGTCAGTGACACGCAAGTTATCGAAACCGATTCGTTTTTGTGCTTCATATCAGTGCAGACATTTAGCCACCAACCCACCAAATGGCTGTGATATATGCGCGGACATTGGCTGTCTGATATGCTTCCTGGCCAGGAGGAGTGCATGATGCTGCTGCTGATTCTGTCTCTGAAATGACACGCTGGACAGCAATAAATGTCAGACGGCAATTAAGTCAAGGTATGTGTTGAATGCCGAGTAAACTTTGCTCGCTAAAATAGGGGTAGTAAAAATATCCCATATGACGTCAGAGTTGCAAGGGGTGTTTACATTTTGCTTAGCTTTCCATGCTTCCCGGCATTCCACTCGCGTTTCCAGTGAGCGACGGGCATTGCTCTCTCAGTTGCTTTCCATTTGTTTTGGGATATTTTTCTTCTGTTGCGCTTTGGCGGCAAATCCTGTGGAGTTGGCCAGTTTGTATATGGTTTTCCCTTGCTTCCGTTTACCACTAAAACTCGAGACATTGTCAGGTAGTTGTGTGTGAGTGTGTGGGTTGAGAGAGTAGTGCGTGTGTGTGTGTGTGGCGTTTGCTTAATGGAAACTGAAACACCAGTTGATTGCCTGGCGGTGTTGCATTTCAGTTTGTCCTGATGCCTGCCTTTTGGCAGCGTGTATATTGCATGTGGTTTCTGTGGCAAGCATGAGAGCGAGACAGAGAGAAAGAGAGAGTATGAGAGCAGCTTGGTTGTTGCAAACAGTTTCTAGTTTCTTATGGCTAACGGTTTTGACAAGCCAATATTAATGTGTAACCCTAGATGAGGGCAGTAGTTGCAACATTCCGTTGCACACACAGCTTGCGGCCGTAAGCGGCGCACGTAGCTTTTTTTTTATTTTTCCAGTACCCTGTATTCATTACGCATATTTGTAAGGGCTGGAATAAACTGTTTTTTAAAATAATGTAATGTAATGTTAGTAAGATATTTTATTTAATAGATGCTTATGTAAAAGCTTTTCAAAATGAATGATAATAAAAACAACAATGTTCTTTAAAACACTTTTAAAGTACAGGGTATCTAATATTTCCTAACGCTTTCTCCATACCCTTTTACATTTTTCTGCCCCTTTGTTACAACTTGGCATTGCGTGTGTTCGGAATGGGGCCAAAATGTAATTAACATGCGATTCGCCTTTTGCATTTCAAGGTGTCATAAATCAGTGCATTGTTTGACTATGACTGTCAATGGGGTGTGTTTGCCACCATAGTTAACTGCTGCAGTTGTACGAGGGCGTTTACAACTGATGAGCCCTCTTCATTAAAAAGCTCACATTACCTCAGTACAGTTCCTGAAGGCATTAATTTGGTAAACAGAAACAATTCTCATTGGGAAGAAGATGGAATACCCTTGGGCACAAAGCATTAAAGTTTACTTTGCTACAAATAACGAAATGTTATAAGCCGTTTTCCTAATTATAACCCGACCTGTATGACTTGTAGACTTTTATTTCAAAAAGTAGCTTTGATGCTTTAATTTATGGCTATTTATAATAAATATGTCGTAATCAATTGTATATAATTATGTTTGAATCTATAAATAAAAAATTTTGATATGGAATATGTTACAAAACTTATTTCATTAACTCAACACAATTAAAATAAAAAAAGATATACTATGAACGTTCAGTTCTTTAACAATTAAAATCCCTTTCAGTCCGCATTATTCATCGCACTATCTTTTAAAGCTTACTTGTGAATCCCTGTTAAAGAAGCCCCCTGTTTGTGTTTAAACCTGTCGTAAATTAAGCAACTATCTGTGATAAAGATTTGGACATTGCCGATAAGCGACGACAACCATGACATGACATCCTGTCACACATACACAGCCCACTTATGTGTTTCAAGGGTGGTTGGGGCAAGATTGAATTATAATTAACCAAGCTTATGACGATTGCCACAAACCTGGTTACGACATAATGCAGTAAATGGGCATTAAATTCGAGCGGGGATGGCATTTAAATTGAATTTGAAGCAACAAACAAACGCACTAATACAAATACAAACAACAGCACTCAGAGCAAACAAGAGACAGAGAGAGAGAGAGAGAGAGAGAGCGAAACACTTCCGTCTGCTGCTTGCCATTTCCGTTTCCGGTGTGACGCGTGCGTGTGTAATGTTAGCTCGGATTTTGATTGCCTGCCTAAAAAAGAAGGCGCATGTAAAGCAACAAAAAATACATAACAAAATAAAACAAAAATGTCGCCAAGCTGAAGATTCTTAAATCTCCTAAACAACATTTTTTTTTTTTTTTTTGGTCTAGCCAAGGCAGCTAATCTCCTACTCCAGCCCCCTCATTGCGCCCGCACTTAGTTGAAGGCATGAGATCAAAGGCAAAAGAAGCATTAGGCCATGTGATTTTGTGCATAAATTAAACGGCCTAGACATCAGTCGTCTGCCTAATGGCACAAACAACAACAACGATCGAAAAAACTGTCTGCCACACTTCAAGGCAGCTTAAAGTTGCCTTGATTGAAATGGTTTAAAACCTTGCTGACATTTTCATGTGGCTTGCAAGCCACAAAAACCAACACACACACAGTGTAAAACAGAATAACCAAGAGAGCGTTAAAGAGAGAAAGGGCTGCAGAAGAAATGCAACCACCTTGAGCCGTGTGTTGTGGTTTGACTTATGGTTCTGACTTTTCCTTGACAGTTGCCAGCTGCTCACCTGGAGCCCGATTTAGTGAGTGTGTGTGTGTGTGTATGTGAGTTTTTGAGCCATTTTGGGCATGCAACACAGCATATACACAACAAATGTTTATGACACATTTTACTCATGTGGTTAGGCACACGCACAAAGTGACTTTTGCGGCAAAGAGGGTTAAGCGATGATGCGCTTACCAAACACATTACTTCAATGAATATTCATATTAAAATATTTCTCAAGAGACATTAATTTCCAGGCAATTAAGCATTCAAATTAACGTTAAAAGGTTTCAATTCGTTTAAACTAAGGTTTTAGTATCAAACCATTTGAACGTTAAGAAGTACACAACTAAGACTGTGACATGACATGTAATGTGTGCTATTTTTAATCATAATGTCATTGCCCTCTAAGCAATAGCGTCATCACCGGAAACTAGCACAATTCCGGTCTTCAATGCAGGCACTTGTTACAGTATAAAATCATAAAACATATGAAAAATACAAAATAAGCTATCATTACATATGATTGTGAATTGCCACCAAGCAGACCACTTAACACATGACGTTATTTCTAATTGTTAGTAACAAGTTCAAAAGAAAAGTTAAGTGAATACCTCGTTCAAGTGCTAAGCCCCTAATTACATAAAGATTTATAACACTGGACCTTATCAGTAAGTTGTTCACTGCAAATAAAATATAAATAACAAACTTATTCACAATCTATACAACAGTCTTCCACCAGTTATCAAACAGTTCACACAATGTTCTCTGCTGTTAAACTTACCATTGTAGTGCTGGTTATGGCCCAGCTGTTAGGCGCCATTCATTGTGGATTCTACGACAATACCGACAAATGGGTTCATTACTACAAGACAGAGGACTTCCCCGATAACGCTGTTCTCGGCGGCTTCGATACCGATGGCTATGACAACTTTGTTGGACGCGTTACGTATGCCAGCTCTATTCTGCCAGCACGTATCAGAGCCGAAACTGGATATTGTACGTTTAACAATGAGATGACTGGAATATCGGCGACTTCCTTCGAGATTCTTATTGCCAATGAAACCGTCAGCTATCACTGGGTGCGCAGTTATGACGGTTTCAGAGTTAAGAATGCCGTCTCTGTGGGCACAAGCTCCGTGAATGAACGAGTTTTTGTCTGTAGGGCAAAAATTGATAACGCCCTATTTATTGGCACCCTGTATCCAACGCAAAGGACTTGCATTATACGGTTCGAGAATTTGCCATTAAGACAATTGGCTAAATACGAGGTACTGGTGCGAGAACATCATCAGGCAGCATTTCAACCATTTGCTGATCAAATCAATTAAAATTATTTTACTAATAGATAAATTGTGCTAACAATTAAATTATATTATTATTTAAAACCATTTTTTGATATTTTTAAACGTAGGCATTCTAGTCCCCTTTTGGCAAATTAAAGTAAGACTTAGACTTCTACGAAAATTAATATTAAATAAAGGCAATTCTTTTAATTAAAAAAAAAAAACATAATTTTATTGTAATCAGTGCAAACAAGTAAGAAGGCTATAGTCTAGAAATCTCGACTAGGACATACCCTTAACCCCATACGTAACGCGTACATTTATTTGTGAGCATTCTTCCAGTGCACTATGGTCCAGATGCCGTTTTTTGGCATAATGTCGAAAAATTGAGTTACTTGGTTCAAACTTCACACATTTTATTGTTATGGCATTAATAATTTGTGAAAAAAAATTGGACCAGTGCGACCACGCCCACGCTTGCCGCCCCTGCAAAATGATTAATAGTAGATTTAGAATAAATATATATAATTTCCTGTTCTATTTAATTACTTACTTATTTTTTTAATGCAATTTTCTTCTTCATCCAATTTAATATTATAAATATCCTCATCGTCATCAGAATCGCACTGCAGATCGTTTTCATTTTCAGCTGTAGATGGAAGGTCCAAAAGACTTAATACCTCTATTAAGAAGGGCAATGCATTGCTTAAAAACTCGCTTTCACAATTTTTCAAGATTCTTTTGTGATCGATCCCATGTGTATATCGGAAACCAGAAGTGCCATTGATAATTTGAAATAAACTTGTTCTGCTTAAGGTATAAGAGAGCTTAAGTTCCAAGCTTGAAGACCTTAGCTCTTAGTCTCTGGGATCGGCGCGTTCATACAGACGGACAGACAGACATGGCTATATCGTCTCGGCTGTTGATGCTGATCAAGAATATATATACTTTATGTGGTCGGAGGTGCTTCCTTCTGTCTGTTACATACATTTGAACAAAACCATTATACCCTTTTTTACCCATTTTATTGGTTAAGGGTATAAAAAGAGCGCTTAAAATCTTATACACAAAACTGAGTAAAAAGAGAGAGAGGCAGAGCTACAACAATACAAAAGCGTACAACGGCACATTCCTTAGGGATCATACAATAATCAGCAATGTGCAATTTCCTCGGTAGTATGGAGCAAAAATATTGCTGCTCAGTTTGAACCTGACTTTTAAGAGTACCAAGACTTGTTCCGTGTCAGTACACAATAAAATGTTGATTCAATTCGTTCTTCCAATTGTAATAATCTTTGCAAAACTGTGCTATAGTTTTCACACGTCTGACACTAACAAAAATGTCGAAATTGGAAAAATGAGTTGTAATACTTTTGAAAACCTTTTTAATATAACGTGCTCAGACAATATAATATATGCGGACAACTATGTAAGTTGTAGTATACTGGCTCTGTTGGGGAATACGATTCAATTTAAATGCTCAGACCCGTATTCAAAGGGAACCATCCTTCAATTTGAGGGCACATGCAACTTAAGCAAATATGGAATGTTTATTTATGATGCGTTAAAAAAAAAATGATGGAAATACGGAATCGGCAATCAAACACATTTGCAACATGGCTCTTTCTCGAATGTGAAAATTTGACTGTTTATTCGATGGATATAGTAACTGATTTTCCAAGTGATTTGAGTATCTTTGCACACAATTTATCTAGTTTAAAGAAACTACATTGGAATATGCAGGAATATTGTCATAATGTACATAAGATTGTGAGAGAAATGAAATATTTAGAAATGTTGCATATATCTAATGCTGTTAATAGTTATCAATGTGAAAATTTTCACTTCACAAATATAACGCAACTAAAAGAACTTAAAATATCTGTGAATATTGCAAGACTTAATTTCCAGAAAAATTGGTATTTTATACCCACATTTTTGAGTGGTGCGATAAACTTAAGACGATTTGAATTTGCTGGTCAAGAAGATGCAACGGAGCTTGTTATTCATAACACAATGTTTAATGGCCTAATAAATTTATCGGAAATTGTCATCAGCAATTGCATATTAGTTCTTTATTCAGACGGTTTTCAAGGCTTAAGAAATTTAAAATTATTGGAGCTTACACATACAATAGTTCCTGATTTTGAATGGTTGAGGTATGCCTAAAGCAATATTTAGTTTAAAGTTTAAATTAATAATTTTCTTTTGTTCATTTTGATTTAGATCTTTAACTTTACAAAATAATATTGAATATTTAGAGATTCATCCTACATTGCAAGAAAACGATGAATATTTAGAGATTATTGATCCTGCATTAAAAAACAGCGTTACACTGAAAATCGTAGAAAGGTATTACAAAAAAAATGCTATTCTACACTTCAACGAATACAAAGGTCTCGATACTATTAAAACAAAAGCATTTATTTGCATTGAGTTAAACAACATTTGTAGCTTCAATGTTGACATTAACGAAAAACCATGCCCATATGGCTGCACGTGTAATTTGGAGCGTACAGAAATGAAATTCGTAATTGATTGTGACAGCAATGAATCGTTAACACAATTTCCACTTATTCCCATCCCAATAACTGGAAACTCAACACTTTACTTGAACAATAAGAATATTACCATGTTACCAAACTCAACCTTATATGGATATTATAATCTTAACGAACTTCATGTTAGCAATAATCAAATAACTCATATAAATGTTAACCAATTGCCACCGAATTTAACCTATTTGGATATAAGCAATAACAGCATAGGATCTCTTGATAAGCATGTGCTGGGATATATATCCAAAAGATCATCAACCTTACAACTAAAACTTTCCGGAAATCCATGGATTTGCAGTTGTGAAAACAAAGATTTCATCTTATATGTTGCAAGAATGTCTGATCAGATTGACGACTATGAAAGTATGAATTGCCATAATGAAAATATGTCTTTAATGGACTATGTAAATAAAAATGATATATGTTTTTCAATCAAGAAATACACAACATTAATTCTTGTCTCCATTATCGGAATTTGTTTTTTGATATTTGTATATTTGTATTTCAAAAAGCCTCTGATTATGTGGCTTTATGAACGCAATCTTTGTGTTAGTTGCATTTCCCACCCGGAACCACAAAGTGACAAAATCCTTAAGATTGATGCATTTCTCGCATTTTCACACTTGGACTCGGAACTCATTGAGGAATACGTTGAGAAGTTGGAGAACTGTTCTCGCGAGTTCAAGCTAAGTTTCTATCAGCGTGACTGGTTAATTGGTGAATCAATTCCAGCATGCATAATGCAAGCCATTGATGAATCCAAAAGAATTATTATCCTGATGACTAAGAATTTTGTGCAATCATCCTGGGGTCGTTTTGAGTTTCGTATGGCCATTCAGGCCACCTCTATTGACCAGCGCAAACGCTTGATTATAATTGTGTATCCGGATGTAGAAGACTTTAGTGACTTGGACTCTGAGCTCAGGATATACTTAAAACTAAATACTTATCTTAAACGAGACGATCCACAGTTTTGGAGAAAACTTATCTATGCTATGCCCCATAATCATGTTCAGAATGAGCGGACAACTCTTGCTAATGGAAGACAAAGTCGGACTGAGCTCAATTAATCAAATAATCGTTGAATAACATTAAGCGATTACTATTTTCTTATAATTATGTCATAAAATGTGTAACGCATAGAAGGTAAAATGTCCGATATTATTATAATTAATTAGAGGCCTTTACTTACTTGACTTATATTCATAACTTTCTAGCGCAAACAATTTCTGAGCAATCAACTTATTTCCTGAGCAAGCAACATATATATACAAAAGTACAGTGCTGATTTAAAGACAGACAAATTGTGAAGCGCGACTTAAAAGGAGAGATTGGATAGGGTATAGGGTGACCACGACCCCATCCGGCGAACCATCAACAGAGCACACACCCGATTCCCTTTTCCCGGTCGTGGCTGT
Organism: Scaptomyza pallida; assembly: GCA_018152965.1. Classification (NCBI taxonomy): domain Eukaryota; kingdom Metazoa; phylum Arthropoda; class Insecta; order Diptera; family Drosophilidae; genus Scaptomyza; species Scaptomyza pallida. The sequence goes on along the minus strand of JAECXP010000116.1, from coordinate 1,607,710 downwards.
ATCGTAAAGACCGACAGCTCAGTTCTACTGCTTATCCTACATAAAGATTATTGGCCCAGATCAAGGGACAAGGGTATTATGTGGGACAAACATAACATTATAATGTAAGATAATTTATATTCTTTTACCTTTAACTTTTTTCCTGAAGACAACTGCCTGCTTGTATAATTTTTCGCGATGTAACCAATTCTCCAGTTAAAGAATTAATCCAAAAATCAATACTTACCAATAACACGCATACATTTTTAAGGAAATTATAAATAATTGATATTTTTTTCATTGTTTGTTTGTTTCTCACATTCCAATTAAGTGCCTAGCCCTTATCATTATAAATGTACACAAGCTAAGCAATTCCTTTTTCACATTGTATGGAAGTAGAGAAAGATTTTATTACTTTGCTTCCTCCAAAACAATAAACAATATTTTTATACAAGTAAGAAGGCTCTAGTCGAGAATTCCCGACTAGGACATACCCTTAACCCCATACATAACGCGTACAGTTATTTGTGTGTATTCACAATTTTAAAATTCAATATTATTTTGCTATCGATCCCATGTATGTATATATCGGAAACCATAAGTGTCATCGATAATTTGAAATAAACTTGTTCTGCTTAAGGCATAAGAGAGCTTAAGTTCCAAACTTGAAGACCTCTCTCTCTCTCTCTTATAGTTTCTGAGATCGGCGCGTTCATATAGACAGACGGACAGACAGACTTGGCTATATCGTCTATATATAGTATATACTTTATGGGGTCGGAGATGCTTCCTTCTGTCTGTTACATACATTTTTACAAAACCATTATACCCTGATTTACCCATTTTATGGGTTAAGGGTATAAAAGAGCGTTTAAGATTTTATACACAAAACTGAGTATAAAGAGAGAGAGAGGCAGAGCTACAACAGTACAAAAGCGTACAACGGCACATTCCTTAGGGATCATACAATAATCAGCAATGTGCAATTTCCTCGGTAGTATGGAGCAAGAATATTGCTGCTCAGTTTGAACTTGACTTTTAAGAGTACTAAGACTTGTTTCGTGGCAGTACACAATAAAATGTTGATTCAATTCGTTTCAATTTCAATAATCTTTGCAAAACTGTGCAATAGTTTGGAAACGTTTTGCACTTCCCCAAATGACATAAGTGGCGAAATGAGTTGTAATACTTTTACAAAGATTATTAATGTGACGTGCTCAGTCAATGAAAAACCTATGACTAAATATGGAGATTGTAAACTGGCTCTGTTGGGGGATACGTTACAATTTAATTGCTTGTCGTCGAACCCAGATGGATTGGAATTTAAAAGCCAGTCCAAAATAGCTATCGTTCAATTTGAGGGCACATGCAACTTAAGTAAAGGTAGACAGAGTTTGCATTTTAAGTGACTTCCACAACAGCGAGGTGAAATGAATCCAAAATACAGATGTGGTGTAAAAAAACAACAATATACAGAAGCGATCTTTCACAAATGTAAAATGACCAAACTTCAAACTGCGATATCTCCGGTGTTTCTTAACCTTTTTTTTTATTTTATATTTACCAGAAGTGTTATCGATAATTTGAAGCAAACTTGTTCTTCTCATGATATAGGAGAGCTTAGGTTTTAAGTTTACAGCCTCTAGCTCTGATAGTCTCTGAGATCGGAATGTCATACAGACAGACGGAAAGACAGACAGACAGACGGACAGACAGACATGGCTATATCGACTCGGCTGATGATGCTGATCAAAGAATCTATATACTTTATGGGGTCGGAGATGCTTCCATCTGTCTGTTACATACATTTTCACAAAACCATTTTACCCTTTTTTCTTACCAATTTTATGGGTTAAGGGTAGAGGGAACCAGATTCTAAGGAATACCTCGAAGATAGATTTTGTTAAATCTTATCAATATTACGTTTCATACACTGGAAAAGTGTATTACAATTTTGACAATGAACTGTGCCTATTTCTATGCCAACTAGACCCAAAGCTTTTGAGCTTTGGAGCTTAAACTTTGGTCAAGGTCTTTTGTTTGTTTCGGTAAGATTTCATTTGTCACAACCAGCGAATTTGTAAAACTATATCATATGGCTGGCATACAGGGTTATTCTGTGTCTTTTATGGATAATCTTTTACAAAGAATATTAAGTAGACTTTTCAAGTGTAAACAATATTTGGCATTCCAAATTTAGCCTTCTTCACATGTTAAATATAATTATAGCTACCAATCTTATCCACAATTTGCAAAAGAGTCGTTAATCAGTTACCAAACAGTTGTATTCCTTAACAAAAATGTAAGACACCTACGTAGGTTATAGTGTACATCATGAAAGAATACATACATAGAATAATATGGGTTCAAATGTATACAAAGACAACTACATACCAAATTAGCTGATGGTACATGGACATTATAGGTATTTTCCACGTTCAAAGATATTATGGAAAGTTATCGTAAACTTAGCTTGTCGAATATTTAACTATTGCATTAATTTGTGCAAAATCTTTTTAATACATATAAGTCCAAACTCCTTTAAAAACCCCCCTATGTTTGCTATTTTTAGAAAACTGTCGTCATGGTACTCATGAAAGTAAACTCGCAAACAATAAAAATTCGTAGACTTAATTGGTTTGGCTATGGATTGATAATGAAATCAGTCATAATCACAACCAGCTGTCTGTATACCAAATGCTGTCATTAGATTGTGAATTAGTTGTTCTTGACAACACTCCAAAACATATCGCATAAGTCTTACTAAATACTTATCAACTCAGCGAGGCATGACACATTCCAAAGAAAAGCGTGGTCAAGTTTTTTCTTTTGGTCTATCTTATCAATAGTTTAATTACAACAAGATTTATAGCACCAACGTTTATCAGCAAGTGATTCCCTGCAAACACTTATTAAAATCAAATATAAATATCGAACCCCAACCACAATCAACACCACAGTCTTCCATCAGTTATCAAACAGTTCACACAATGTTTTCTGCCGTGAAACTTACCACACTTGTGTTGGTTCTTGCCCAGCTGCTAGGCGCCATTCATTGTGGAGTCTACGACAACACCGACAAATGGGTTACTTACTACAAGACAGAGGAGTTTCCGGATAACGCAGTCATTGGCGGATTCGATGCATTGGGCTACGATAACTTTGTTGGACGCGTTACCTATCTCTCTTCTATTCTGCCAGCACGTATCAGAGCCGAAACAGGATACTGCACATTTAACACTGAAGCGGTCGCTAATACAGCAACCTCTTTCGATGTTCTGGTTGCCAATGAGACCGTGAGCTATCACTGGGTGCGCAGCTACGATGGCTATGGAGAGAAGAATGCCGTCTCTGTGGGCACAAACAGTCTGAACGAACGCGTTTATATCTGCCGGGCCAAAACTGATGGTGGCATCTTCATTGGCACCCTGTATCCATCGCAGAGGGCATGCATCATCCGTTACGAGAATTTGCCTCTCAGAAACCTTCCTAAATACGAGATTTTGGTGCGAAAACATCATTTGGCAGCATTTCAGCCGTATGAGAATCAAATCAATTGATGAGATTGCGATAAACAACGATTAAATAAACAATATTCAAATAAATGTTTGATAGACTTATAAATTGGCTTAAATCGAAATAAATACACATAAATTAAACAAGCAAAACGCATTTTTTTATCTTCCAAAATGTTAATTTTCCGCTAAAGAAATTAGTTTTTGTTTATTTCTTCAAATATTTATTAATTGAAAAGCAAACATGTATCTTATCGTGAATGGTAAATGATTAGACAAGGTTAAATAATAATTAAATATTATTTTTTATTGTTTAAATTCACTATCTTCTTCAGTTATAAACATATTTCTTCAGAAACTTCTTATTAACATGATTTAAAAGTCAAGTCGTAGTCAACTAAAGATATTGCTCAATTCCTGTTACTGAAAACTTAAGCTCTTTTAATTTGTGTAACATTTATGAAGTAACACGAAAACTTTCAATAAAAATTAACACCCAACTTGTTAAACAATAGAAACGCCAAACGGAGTTTCCTCTTAGCACACACTCCTTTCTTTCTTTTTATTATTTTGTGGAGAAAGCCAACACAACTAATTAAAAGCACTTTGTAGACTTTTGCCGGCAGACACATTTATTAGTGAGACGCAGCTGCAAAAGTCTTTTACATAAAACGCGAAGCGTGCTGCTGCTTCTGCCGCTGCTGAAACTTGAGCCTTTTGGCAAATGCCGACCGCTAAAGATGTGGGCGTGGCGAAAACAAAAAAGCCGCAAAGGCGTAAACTTCATTAAAAATGCACACGAAAAAAGCCTCCACAACTTCTCTATTTGAATAAAAGTTGTAGCTTAACCATGTGTGTGTGTGTGTGTGTGTGTGTGTGTGTGTGTTTTGGCTTTAATTTATGAAGTCATTAGATGCAATTTTTCGAGCACCTGAGCAGGGCAATTTGGCATACGTTCAATATTTGCTGCAATTGTTCCAATGCCAAAACATTTTAACAGCGACTGCGACTTCCCGGAAAATCGAGGCCAGTTGGCTTGACAGCTGCCAGACGATTACACTTGCCCTGGGTCGAGGGCAGGCCAATGCAAACGTTTTCTAATTTTCCACGCCATTAAATCAGGGATTTCTCGACCAGACGCATGCGATTCCGACTGCCACTGGCACCAGCGCACTGACATGCAATGTCGCAGATGTCCAAAGGGCTGGCCCAAGTTGAAGCTGCATCCAGAGCGAAGCAACTAACCAAAACATAACAAATGTTAAACTGAAAAAAACTATGTTTATCAAGCTGGAGATTATTGTTTAGCCTTGTTATAAATGTGGGTTTCATGGCCAGTTGGCTAGTTGGCAAATGGAGAAATGGTTTTGGAATGGATCGAAAACATTTAAAGTAGCCGAGAGAGATTTATAAAATGATCCAGCTTTAACAAGCTGTGCCTTCAAATTTTAAACTTGATATAGCTTAATGCAATTATTATACATATCTATTTATATAAATTGAACCCAAAACTTTGACTCTATATCTTAACAATCTTTTGTCTTGAAGCAAGTTCATTGTATCGCAATAACAACTTGTTAAATGTATTGCATTATCCTTAGCAAAACCAAAAACAGAAAACGAGAAAAAACCAACTAACACCTTGTCGGTAAAGTTTAAATTTATAGCAGTCGCTGCTTTAGCTTGGCCAGAGGGGAAAACTGACCTGTTCCAAGGCGCATCCCACCCAAAAACCATGAAACCAAATACAAAGAGATAATTTCGCAGCTAAACATAAAGCGTAACAAGTTTTTTGTGCTAAAAGTTTTCTTGCGCCGTTCTCGACCAACAACGTGACAGGCAAAAGAAAGTACATGGCGGAAAACAAGTTTGAACACGTTTCAGTTACCATGCCACGCCCCACCCCTTACGGCAGCCCACTCATTATGTGAGTGAAATGAACGCAATGCAATTAATTGTCAACGCATCTTCAAAGTATTTACGGCTTCGGCATTGATTGCAGCATAAATTTAATTGAAAAACTTTTAGCTCCAAAGATCGAAGAAATGCGTTTGCCATGTCGAATGTGTATTGTAATTGCCGTTAGTTGTACACTTGTATCGTTTGTTTCGTGTCCTTGTTGCTGTTGTTGGCCTTGGCAGTTGCATCATCAATAAAAATTGCAACAATGTCAGCCTAATAGTTGCCAGCCAAGCAAACTGTTTCGAACGAGAGAGTTGTAGTCGCACCTGAATAACTTTTCCCCCCCCATTTCCTGCCAAAGTGCAATTCAGCGTCGTAGTCGTCGTCAACTTGAACTTTGTGTAATTTTGTGTGTGTAACGCTCTGAGAACTTTCCTTAAGACTTTTGACTTGATCGTGTGATTGCATACGCTAAGATCAAACTGTAAATACAACTATAGGTTTATTGAAAAATGGGTTTTAAGAATCTTCCACATAAATATCATAATCAAATTATTTTTTTTTAATATTTACTATTCCTTAATGCACAACAATTGTTAGGTCATTGAAATTTCGTTGCTCTAAAGTTTGGTTTTCACCTCTGTCTGCTTGTTGCTGCTGCTGTTGCTGCTGTAATTGGTATGCGAGTGACGATTGTTGTTGTTGTTGTTATTGTAGTTAAAAGTTAGACGATGGCGACGACGTCGTCTGCAGGTGTAGCCTTCCATATTATTTACAAGTGGAGCAGGAGCAGGTAGCAGTTGGGTGCAGCATTGCTTTGGCATTCATTCGCCCACGAGGCACCTATAATTTAGCTCGCTGTTTATTTGTAAATGTCGCGTTGTGGTGCGCGCGAGGATCAAGTTGCAGGGGCAGTATAGAATGATGGGAGGAGAGGTGAGGTACTTGTTCTCGTCACGCTTCATGTCAACAGCGGCAACTTCATTGTCTGCCCTGGGCTTGAGCTCGTGCTTATGCTCGGTTTCCTATTCATCAGAAGGTAGGGTAGTCTATAAGTGTGTGTGTTTGTGTTTGTGTCACTGACATTAAGTGCAGTTGGTGTTGCTGGGTTTGTCGATTCGCAGAAAAACGTTTTGCAATTTATTAACTGACATTTGAAGTGGTTGCTATTGTTGTTGTTGTTGCTACGAGCGGGCGGTGGGGTAGAAGGATAAGCAAAAAACCTATGACACTTATTACTACTGAAGCAGCTGTGGCTGTGGCAAACAAAAACGAGAAACGCCATTGCATGCATATTTGATTAAGCTGCCTCCAGGTAGGCAAATGATATTTGCAAGCCAAACTTTGCAGACAAACGAGCCCGCGGCCCTTATCGCAAACACACAAACATACACACACACACACACAAGCAAACCGAGCAAAGCTAAAACAAGGGTTAAGGCTAGACAACAATAATGCGTAAGTTTTTGGACCAAAAACCGTTACACATTTAGGTTGTGCAAGCAGCAGAAGACAAAATGGCCGGAAGCGGAAATTGTTTTGTACATTGGCAAATTTGATATAGGGGTTAAGACAGGGTAGATAGACAACTCTCACTACTCCTGCATGCGGTTATTAAACGCTTATAATGTGGGCAGGTGGAAAAAGGGGTCCAAGAGCATTAGAAAAAGCTTAGATAGTTTTTGACGATTAACGAAAGGTTTGGACTCCAAAGCAGCGGTTAACGGCTCCTAATAGTTGGCCTGTGAAACCACACAAATGTTCTTTTGCCATATGGTGCCTAATTGTTTATTTATGAAGTGGGCAATCGAGGCACCTGAATGTATGGTAAGCCTTTTTTGGCTCTAAGTGAAGCTTTCAGGGAGGCGAATTGGTGATAAATAAACGTTTTGTGGGGTTGAAAATGCGAAACAAAAAGTTGATAAAGTCTTTAATGGTATTATTTGTATTTAGTAGAAAGCTTTAGATACGAAATTTATAAGAAATGTTTATAGAACAATGCTAAATTTCGTATTTGAAAAGATATTAGCATTATTTATTAAAAGACATAAACTTATTTAGGTATTTACCATATTTTAATAAGTAGTTTGTTGCAAAAAATCCAACTTTTATTTATGTGTCAAATGTGGAAATAAATAGCTTAAAGTTGCAAACATAACATATTGAGCCAAACGCATTCCGTATATTTAAATGTCGTTCTATCTGACATGGCTTGTGAGTAGAATTAACCACAAATCTCCATGGCAATCAGCCTCAACTAGCCATAAACACGACACTCCACGTGACCCCAAACAGCAACTGCCTTTGTTGGCCATTAAAGCAACATAACATTACGCAAGTCCATTTGGTTGCTTGTCCATTATGATGTGGACCCAAACCCAGCTCATTTTGTGCAATCTCAGGTGTCATATTCCAGATGTAATGATGTAGACTCGCCCAACCTCTCTCTCGGTTGGCTTTCGCATTTGGTATGCATAGCACGACCAAACGGAGAAGCACAGAAAAAAATGAGCATTGAAATAAAGCGAAAAGCAAACAAACCGGCAAATGCCATTTAACACTTTAATGTGGCATATAACCAAACAAACAAATGCACACATATGTGTGTCTTTGTGTGTTAAAAAAACTTCAATTAAAATTCCAGTTTAACAATGCACAATGGAGATGACACTCATCTCCCACACCACACCCATTCCATATTTGGTTAGGCATCCGCATTCCCCTTTCTACCCATTTCATTGGCAATTTAATGCAAAATAGCCGTTAAGCCACAGAGAAAAAGGCCAAGCGGCAAAAGCGACCTGAAGTCGGGCAAATAGCAGCGGAAAACCAAAATGAAACGCAGTCGAAAACGCTTCACAATGCTCACAATATCATAAAACGCAATGGAGCTCTTAACTGCCAACAGCAAAATGGTTGCGCTGACTGAACGATGGCCCTGACAATTGTTTCCGCTTGTCCCACAAAGTGAATCGTTAAAGGGGTTGGGATGGGAGTGTGTGTAAAAATGGTGTGGAAGGTTGAGGTGAGAATGGTTATCTTTATAGATATTACTTTAACCTGTTGAAATCCAATCAAAAATCTAGATAGCTAAGAGGATTGTCTTTGGTATGTAAAATTATTCATATTAATTTTTTTTAAATTTCTGAAAATTTTTATAATATAAAAAAATTGGATAAAGATAAAACCAAAAATATATTTTTCATTTCTATACAAATTAATCTTAAAATTCGTAAAAGAATCAGACTAATCTTCTATTACTTTAACATTGTTCAAATTAGGTTAATATTCCATTAACAAACATTTTAAAATTGATGTCTATCTGCAGAAATGAAAATAAAATAAAACTCGCATTATTGTGTACAAAGCGTTTTTGTCAGATAACATGATATGCCGCTCTTGAACACACGCGGCATTGTTTTCCCCTTGGTGAAAAAGATGCTATAAAAATTTACAGTTAAGTGATTTTGTAGCAATTTGCAGTTTGTTGGCATTACAAGTAGACCAGGTGAGTGGAGCAGCTAGCAGCTACTAGCTTCCAGTGGCGAATGGTCGCTCGAGCCACAGTCGTAAATTCTTGGCAAATGTTTGCCAGGCTCTGACTCTGGCTCTGGCACAGGTCCTGGCCTTCGAACGAAGACCTGTCCAGGAGTGGCAGGTTGCTGTTGTTGTTGTTGTTGTTAGCAACGTTGATGTCAGTAAATTCAATTTATTTAAAAGCTTGTCAACAATAAGTCAAATGAAATGCTCTGCTCAGCTGTAAATATGGCGGCTCCAGCGGTAATAAAGCTGATTTATTTGCGCTGTTCAGATTTACAATTTCGTCCATAAATGTGCTCAGCCGTATGAATTTGTATCTAAACTAAATACAACTGACAACTGGCAAATGCAAATAAAATTAAATGCTTCAGCAAAATACGTATATTTGTGGTTATTGTGTGCAATATATTCAAATCTAAAGTGAAAGACATTTTGTTGGCATCCCCCTTTTTTTCCTTTTTGGCATCTCCACCATACTGTTTGTTGTGTGTGTGTGTGTGTGTTTGTGGTTGTAAATATGTATAAATAGATGGTCATGGCTGTTTTCTAATAGTACTAGTAGTTCTGCTCGTTGGCAACAGTAAATAAATCTTGTCCGTTTTTGGTTGGGGGCTTGGGTAAAACTCTACAGATAAGCCCAATATAGTTCGTATACAATACAAACACAATACAATGGACACAGCAATTGGCTGCAGGACATGCGGCTGCTGATGCTTCTGCTGCTGCACAGGACATCAGCTCAACTTAAACGGCTGCTAAAGTGCAACACAGAGGCAGTCAAGTGAAATGGGGGCACAATGCCACATTTGGCAAGCAATATTAAGTGTGTCTGTTTTTTAAACATTTGAAGCACAAATAAAACAATGCAAAAGCTGAGCGAATGCAAACATACACAAATACACACACACACACACATATACAATTATCAGATAAAAGAGGGTGGTTCGAGACATTTACTATATTTAAACAGTGCTTATTTTGTTTTCAAGTTTTAAAATACACCTATATATTTTAGGTAGCTTGCAATTATATGTATGTATATTTGCTGTCATTCGTTTTTAACGTTTTGAAAATATGTATTAAAATTCCATTCTTTTCCGTTTCAGATTTTTGCACAAGAATCATTTTTTTGAGCCAAAAACTGAATGGTAAGTTTGCTTATTTGTTTTCTGACTTAACGAATCTAGAATCTCGACATTTTAATGAAAAGTATCTAAAAATAACACAAATATTAAAACATAGTTTTGTTATTTTAAATGCAACCCTCACTTTATACTATATGAACACCCCAATGCAATTTGTATATTTGTTTATAAACTTTTTTTTATGCATATATGTTTCTATATATGTACATATTTGCAAGTGCCACATAAATGTGCGCTGATAAAAAAAGCATGCCGTTAGTGTAGTTTAAACAATGTTATTGACTGAACAAAATTCTGGTCACAGCCTTTTGCTGCTGTTGACTTGGCTCATAAATCTATACAAGTGTTGTTGACTGACTGCCATTGTGTGTTTGTGTGCATTTCTGTTTTCTAGTGCATTTACTGAAATTATTGATTTTTTTGGTAAACTTGGCCACATTTCAACATTAAAACAAAAGTTTGCGCTGCCAAAAAAAAGGGGGCCCTTTTGTGCATTATATAACTTGTATGTGGCACATTAATCAGTGCACTTAATTAAAAAGCAACAAAACGCATGCAACACTAACATAAATGACTCTTGGCAGTTATTAAAGCTAAAACATTAAAATATAGACTATAACAAACATATGCCAGAGTATAGCATGAACTTGTCTAATGGCCAGAGTCACTGAGCTTTTACAGTCAGTTCCCCAAAGTCCCCAGTCCTTGGTCCCAGGTCCCTTGACATGTGCACTGTGTAAAGGAGGAGAAAAAAAAACCGTTTCCCATTTACAGTTTTTGTGCTGTTATAACAAACAAATTCCCAGCATGTGTGTGAAGCATTTGGCTGGGCAGCAACGGGCATGACTCGGGGGCGGAGGACATACGCTTGGTCAGCTTTGGTGAGCTCCAAGAATTTAATTATACTTTTAATTTTAATGAAAAAAAAAAGCGGAAAGCACGCGCTTGTCTGCTCCACGTCTCGGATACCCTTTTGTATAAAGTAATATGCGAATTGTTATGAAAGATGTGAAAATTGCTAAGGATTAAAATAATTAAATTGTTTTACAGTTTATATAACTATCTAACACTTAACATCGCTTATAGTCAACTCTAAAGATTCACCTTTTAATCTTTAATGGTTTTTCTCTTCCTCTATTATGAATTAACTTTTAACATTCTAGTTTGAAAACCGCAATAAGATTTCTAATACGTTTCTTTTGAAAATTGACAAACTTTAGTTAAGTTTACCCTCGGTAAAGTATCTTTCCGTTTCCCATTCTTGTTGTCTTTGTGACTTTGCTGCTTTTAAGGTCGTTGCAGAACGTTGTCAACGTAAACTCTTCAGTGTCACATTTTGGGGAGTTCATTTTAGTAAATGTCAACGGAGTCGTCAGTGTGAAATTGCAGTTTAATTACAGTTTTTAAAACATTTTAACTTGCCTTTGAATGTCATTGTAAATGGACGACATTAAATGAAATTGGTCTGTTGGGGGTGGGCCAAGGGCGAGCCAAAGAAGACGACAGGCAGGCACACAATGTAATACCATAAATGAGAACTGTTTGGGGATTTATGTATGTATATGTTGTATAACGAGTGCAGAAATGCTGCAACTGTTGTGTGTGCCACATGTTGTTTATTGTGGGTGGAATGCAATTAAGATTTTTGTTACATTTATGATGTTTGCAATATGAAAGTTGTAAGTAATGTAAAAAGAATCCATCCAGTAATCAATCTAGATTTAGCAGTTAACTTTTGATTGCGCTTTAGTATATTCGAGGCCTTGGTAAAACATTAAAACAAATCCCTCTCAACATTTGAGCATTCTGACCGCACATTTGAGCGGCACTTGAGTTGAAGCATTTGCCTGCCTGCCATCACTCCTGACACTCCCAACACAGCACAGCCATCATTCATTTGTGTGTGAATATGCGCATTTAATATGCAGCACATGTTCTGACAGGCTTTGCCAGGGCATCCAGCTACAACTTGCAACTACTCCAGCTGCATTTGTGGCCGGTCACTTGCATCATCATGATGCATGCACAACATGCACTCGCAATCAAACATGTCCGCCAACAGAAAGAGAGAGACAGAGACAGAGAGAGCGCCATTTTGCAACATTCGCTTTGCTGTAAGAATGGGTAAGAGGACTTAAGACGACGACGTCGACGACGTCGACGACGTTGCCGACATTGGTTTGCTTATTTGCATACAACACTTTGACGCATTGTTCACCCGCAAGCCAACAGCCAGGCACAGATGGTTGCCGCACAAGCACAAGCACAAGCTGTGCCCAACTCCTGCCATCCTGCTTCACAACTTGAGCACTAATTAAAAGCAAATTTAAGCATACTGGATATATACTACAGCTCCATCCAACTCACTACTCTATGGGCGCACGAAATTTGCCAAATGATTAAGCTTACAAACGGTTCGCAATACGATCCGATGGGGCGTATGAGTAACGTCGACTTTGCCATTGTCTTTGATTGGAAAGCGCTATGCTCAGCTCAGCTCAGCTCAGCATCGGCAGCCAAATGAGTGTTAATTAATGCGATTTTAAGCAGCAGACAGCTTCGATTCGATTCGAATCGTAACGAAGGCTTCATCCAGAAATTTCAACTGCCTGCCTGGTGGCAGCCATCATTAACCCATTTAAGGTGCAAATCCAATTAGGCAAAAGACGTTCAAACAAAATTTTAAGCCGCATCGAAGGTAAATTGAAATTCTAAGTGTGCCTGCAACTAGCGTTAATTAAATTTGATTTTAATTGTGTATTAGAAGCGACAAAGATTTGTCATGCGCCGACAAAAGCTGACTAATTTATTAGCACTGGCATAATAGGTTTATGCACTTAACTGTTAATTTTATAACGAGTTCAAGGTACTGTCGACTATAGTTAAATATTCTGATTATGATGGAATGCAGGTTAAATTGAATATTTTAAATCTAAGCTAAATATAGATGATTTCCTAAAAAAATTATTTTGATTATCTTGACTATTTTGGACTTTCCATTTTGGTAGCTAATCTTTAGATGACAATCTATTCCATAAATCATTTGCTCTACTCTAAAAGCTGCCACAGCCGGTGGCGCTAAGTGAAAATCTTTTAAGAGGCAACCAAGTAATGCACATAAATAATAAATACAACGCGAAATTAACTTTCCGGCGACAGTCGTGCTCCACGTGCCTGCTGCCCTCTCACCGACTAGACCAAAAAAAAAAATCCAACAAAGAGAGGCAGAGGTTTATTTATACTATACTCTGTTCTCTAAGGCATAATAGTGTATGCTGTTAATAAATATATTGTTAAGGAATGATAATTCTTTCATTTCATTTATTTAAATTAAATTTCATTGAACTTTGATGCATTTTTAATAACATTAAAATCATTTAATTCATAAATTTCACAAAAAAAAAAGAAAACCATTTATTTTTCGCATTAAAAACAGAGTATTCTACAGTTAGTAGTTAATGTTTGTAGAATTTTTCTGTGATGTCTTTTTTTTCTGTGGTTTGTTACCTGGACTGGCGTCAACTATTTAGAAATGCAAAGCACATTGAAAGTTGAAAGCGTGCAACGTTGTTTTTTTGGTTTTGGTTACGGTTTTTGCTTTTAAGGTGCCAAAAGCAAACAAAAAATGGCTGAAAACCAAGAAGAAAAGTGTCAACGCACGCGTTAAGTTGACAGCCGTGCCCGTTGCGTCCAGGCGGATGAAGGGAAGTAAGGTAGGCGAAATCTCAGTGCGCCAGCTATAAAAATCATAAATTTTATTATGTATTAATGTCGCTGGTGACGTCGACACTTTTTAAATTTTTGCGGAATATATTCGTGAATTATTCAAAAGTTAAGCTCAAAGTTAAGGTCAATAAAGAAGACCACTTTAAGACAACAAACAATAACAAAAGAATGACATAGGGGAAGAGAGTTAGAGCGGGAGAAAGACAGAAATGAAGAGAGAGAGAGAATACTGTGCGTGCATATTTGACAATTTTATTAGATTAAATTTCATATAAATGTGTTGATAATGGCAGCCAGACATAGTCTAGACAAAGCACACATTTAGCTGATATTTGAGTCGGGAAGACAGTGAAAGGTGAAGATGGCTAACTGGGGAAGCCCAGTGGGTAGGAGCAGGGGAATCAGGTAGATATGGCGCATAACTTCATTGCATGGCTGTCACAAATGCCACAAAATCCGCACGAATGCAGCAATGCAAAATTAATAGCTGTTGCATTCGAGTCCTTCAACTTCAAACTTCAACTGTGTGGATCAAAGTTTGTCTGGCTCCCCAGGCATTCACAAAATGTCAGCGATTGTCTTCGACCCACACTTGCCATGTTTCACAACATCATCATCATTTAGCAACAAAAAATGTCAAGGGCAACGTAGAAGTCCTTTATGTATATAGTATGTGTACATAGTAGTAAAAACTTTTGCTGACGTTCTACTAGGTGTGTGATTTATGCGAAGGCAATCGTATTTGAATTATATCCATTTTGCCATGGCATTGAAAGTGCTCTAAGCCTTTAATCGGTGTCCGGCTGACTGAAAAGAAAGTTAAGAAAAATTGTTGCAGGAAATTGCTGGTGAACAGTTTTCTTTATGCTTGACATTAACAGCATACAGGGTGATACAACGTGTGATGCTGGAGACAATATTGTAAATTTTAAAAATACGCATTAGAGCAATAATGCACTAATTTTTAATGTAAGGATATTATCAAGAATCTAAAAGAATTTTTAAGATAGGTATGCCTTGATAAATTAGATTTAATTTTTTATAATATCATTTTGATATGCTTTAGTTAAGTTTTTAATGAGAAAAATATATACAAGCTTATAATGTTTGCATATTTACAATATTTTGATTTATTTTTTTTGGCTTTTACAAAAATTTGATTTGATTTTTATTGTTATGTCTTATTTTTAGCTTGTATATCACTTTACAAATTTTGTTTTACTTGTTTTTAAATGGAAACAAAACTGATTTTCAAAACTCAATCGAAATGTTGTTGTGCAATCAACCAAAAAGGTCACCCTGTACCTATTTGCTATAAGAAACATTCAAAGTGACATTTGCATTTTATTGTTGAATGCCGGGCATTACAACGCCAACTTTCCGCTCTTTGGCTTATTGTGCAATTTCCTAGCTACTTCTGCACTCTTCTCTTTCTCTCTGTCTCATCCTCTTATCAGTCGTCTCTTCTGCTTTCTTGCCTCAGAGTGTGTCTGCATGAAATAAGAGTTAATCTTGCGTCCACTAGGGAATACAAACACACACACACACCCGCATATGTATAAAGTAAACTGAGGAAGCCAGCCAGCATTTCTCTTTTCTTACTGTAACAGATGTCCTTGATATTTCATTTGATGGCAGCGTTGCTTGCGATATTTCAAAGGCAAATGTCGTCTTCTTAAGATTCGGCTGCAATTTTACTTTTGTGCGACATCAAAGTGCAGCGCCAGGCCAAACTTCATCAAGTAAATCCTACAACAAAAGCCGATAAGGCTGCCGGCTGGTGAAAGTGCCTGCTGCTCATAAGCTCAAATATGCCACCAAGTATGCAATAATATTGTAACAATCGAATTGTCAACGCGACGAGCGCGCGCTCCTTTCTTTTTGTATGCTTTTAATAATATATTTTAATAGAAACAGCAAAAGCGCAATTTTGCTATTTTTTTTTTTGTTGCCTTTCATACTTCCTCTATTTTTGTGGTTGGTGGTTGCTTTTGATGTTGACATTGTGTGGTTTCGAGCCCTTGAGCAGCTGGAGACGTTTTGATGGATGGCTGGAAGTACATAAGCATAAGTAAACTTGTTTTCGTCCAGCTTACATGTCATAAATCATGTGTGCTTATTAAGATATGGTTGTTTGAGGGTATATAAGCTATGACAAGGAACTTGTAATGATGTTTCGCAAATAAAACTGTTTAAAAATAAATATATTTCAAGAAAGAATATTATTTTTTATATTTTTAATAACTGTTGATTCTTTTAATTCACTTTTTTAGAGCATATTAATATTGTTTATTTCTAGAATACCTGCAAAAATATATATTTCATCATTTTGCTAACATAATTATTCATGACACTCGTGACATGACACACGAACTTGTTTGTTGCCATAGATACAAACATAGATATTCGTTGCTAGCATTTTGGTATCGTGTGGCTTATTAAATCCTGTCAGCTGTGTGTGTGCCGCATTTTCAGCTTCACTGAAGCAAAATAATTGGGCCAGGTAAGAAGTGGGAATTTATCAACCTTATCATAAGGTCAAATACTCGTTGTTTAGCTTTGTATCTTATGCTTGTTAGTCATTATTTGCCAAGAGAGAGATTTTTCTTGTTAGCTTGCCTTAAAGCTATTGATTTTGGTTCGTCAATATCTCTGGGGAATGCAACTAAACGTACATATTTTTTAAGGGCAGTTTTTTGGGGACACTTTTTAATTAAAAGTTTCGCGCAGATGACTTGACTAAAAAGATTTGAAAAGATTCTCAGGGCATTATAAGTTGCCCGTGCATGCGTCAGCTGAATTTAAGCTTTTACCTTTCATCGTCAGTTTGGACTTTTACTATTTGGCCTGTGTTGCTTTAACTGCCTGTTTCGAGGTAATTAACTCTCATCTATCTCCGGCAAAATAGACACCATTAACATCGACCCGGTGCACGTCAACGCGCAAACGTTGCCTGACAACTTTTGGTCAACATTTTGCCAGTTTCAGCTAGGCAAAATGGCTGCTGGGCCACCGTTAGTTGGCCATTTTGCAGTGTGGCCCAATGTTTAAGTTTTTGTTAGCTTTCACTAACAATGAGCTGCAGGTGCCTGAATTTCAAGCTTTGTTTTAAAGTTTACTTAAAAGTTTTTGATGGTTTTGTATAGGCTATAGAAAAGTTATTGCAAAGGTTAAGCAAAGCTCAAGTTTTTGCTACACAAAGTATTTAAAAACTTTATTTCTATGTTTTAAATATAAAATATATATAGAATAATTAAATATTTATTTTTTAGTATACTAAAATATATGCATAAACATATATCCACCACACAATTTAGCCACAAAGCTGTTCATTTTCCTTGTTATATCCTCCATTTAGTTTTCGGTATAACGCAACCATTTAAAAAGTTTATTCCCACCGCACAGCTTAAAGTCCGCCATAAAGTTCCAAAAACAATGCGCCTGATTCTATGCAACAGGAAATTTGCTTGTTTGGCTTGTGTATTTTTTGGGTTGTTCGCGAATGAAATTTTCATGTTTGTCTGGCAAAATGGCTAAAGTTTAAATTGCGAAATCTGACGCGCTCGATTAACGTTCAGATGGGGACACATACCACTATATATGTATATGCACATATGAGACCAGTGACTGCCAAACTTTCAATGGACAAGCTGTGGCTGTGGCTGTCTTATTTGCATTTTTAATTAACTAACAAGTGCTTGCAATTATGCTCGTCCCAAGTCCAGTGCCAACCGTATTACCATATTCAAACGCATATGTGCATAATAATGGCAGTTGTGGGTCGGTTGCCAGCCGTAAATCAATTAGGCATAAATGTGTTTTGGGCCAACTGTATGTCAAGTTGCCATAAATTAAAAACTTTTGAACCTCTTTAACGCTGCATCATTTGCATACACCATATAATATTTATAATTACTTTAATTACTTAACATTAGAGGCAATATTTTTATTTTTTCATCACATTAAGACTCATTTGTCATGTGTAAAGTGTCAAAAGTTGTGCTGCACTCAACATCATCTGCGTGTTGCCGCCTTGTCATGATTATGTCACACATGAATATGTTAAACAGCTTGCCAGTTTGACAGCCCCCTCTGTGGCGTTGGGCCAACTCTTAAAAGTGGCTTTCAACATTTATTGGGCGGCCTTTTTGGCAAACTGGCTGTCGCGTTGCATTTTCGCTTCGATTTGCAGCCAACACAATTTGACAAGTTGAGCGTAAGTGCGCCAAATAACGACTGACAGCGCAAATATTTTAACAACTTCGACTTACAACGCCAACTAACTGACTGCATCTTGGCTCTTACCTGGCATGACAGCTAGCTCTGTGTTATGTTTCCCTTTGTTGGCACTGAGCACATTTTTCGCTCGTTTGACACAAATCAATTGTGATAATATTTTATAGTGGCACATAGTACTACATATTCAAAAGTCATTGGCCATATTTTTTTTGCTTGACTTTTGACTGCTCGTGTGCAACTAATTTGGTAATCAATTACAGTTATTTTCTTTACACACACACAACACAGACATTGAATTTCAATAAGCTTGACGTTGTGGCTACAATTCCTATAAATTTTATATTTTTTCTGCTTGACTGCACAGTGGAAATTATGTGACTTGCCGTTGGGAAATGAAGGCAAACCTTTTTTTTTGGCAAGGTGTGTTAAAGATATTTGCTCGATAAAGTTAAGTAAGTTGTCAGTAAAAAAATTGTATAACATTGCATTCATCGATCAATTTATTTTAATTTAATTTGATAAAAATCTTTATTTTTGTAGGAATTACTCGGATATGTGGATGTGTATTATTATTATTTCATCAAAAACTAAGAATTCTATTGTATTTTTCATAATTAATAAAGACCTTTGGAAAAATCGCCAAGACATTTTATACATTGTATGTATTTTATGTCCTGGAAGAGTTTAATTGATATGCAAAAAAAAAGCAAAATTTCGATTTACTTCCAGAATGTATTTAAAGCACATTCGAGCAACTTACAGCCTTATGCAAACATTTACATACTATTGTCGTCACAGTCTGCGGCTCATATTGTTGCAGGTATACATCAAATAATATCCCCATTCATACCCTCCATACATGCCAGCCAGAGCCCTCCCCTTTGCACCACATACATATAATAATGTTGTCGCGACATTGAAATGAAAAATGATTGCCTGCTGTGCCTGTTTTTTGTGTTTTTTTTTTTGGGTAGCATTCACAATTCACAATTCTCGTGTCACGTAGTGCATGCATTTAAAGTGTGCGCCGTTTTGCCTTTGTTGTGTAAATAAAATTACGCATACGCCCCCGCTGACATATTGCAGAGTTAATAAATGTGAACTTAAAGCCAAGCGGGTCCCCAAACGACCCCTAACGGTAGATGGGAGCTATCATGACAGCATGACCTACCACAAGGACCGCAGACAACAAGCACAACAGCCGCAAACAAACAAACTATGCTTAATTGCAAAGGGGTTCTGGGTCGAACCCCCGGCTCTCGGCACTTGGCTCGACTCTTGGCTCTCAGAAAGTCAAGTAAACGTCTCAATAAACTGAGAAAAGTTGCCCAGGCAGCACTTGGGAGCACGACTTAACCTCAATTTTGATTAACAATGTCTGGCAATGAAGCTGTCAACGTGCGGCCAGAATGAACCAACCCCAAAACAACCCAACTAAAGACTAAAGTCTCTTGGCCCAGGTTGCTCCTGCGGGAGAGCCTGAAAAATGAGCACAATTTGTTTGCAGGCTTGCCAGCTGCGGCTGCCTCACTGATTCAGACTCTGAAAGTGAAGCCACTTGTTTAGTTAGACCTAAAGACCTCCTCACACCAATTGAACGCAAATATATATTTTATTTGTGCACATTATTCATTTGCTAATAACATGTTTATGGGCGAACGTTTGGCGTTGCCACTTCTGAAATTGCCCTGTCGATTTCTGTGGCGCCTGCTCCGCCTTTAGTTGCATTATATAATGCTCTAGCTGATTGGGCACACTGGGACGCAGTTTCAAAGTGGGTGTATTCACGCTCGTATCCATGCGTCGTTTGGCAAGAAAACGCTGACGCAAGCCCCGTATACCAAAGGCAGGCACTTCGATGCAAACGAAATAGGCCAGCTCCATGCCGCTAATGAGCGAGCAGCCCAAAAAGAGTCCAGCAATGCCACCAAAACTAACTGTTGAAGTCGAAGAATGTAGACAGTAACAATTAATTGTTATGGTAAGATACCTTTACAGTGTGTGCAAGTAAATTGCATTTGAATTTTAATTAAAATAACATTTGAAATTAAAGCTTGGAGCATAGAGAGGTAGTTTCTACAAATGTTTGAAAAAAAAATATTTAAGTCAAATAAACTTTAACTAAACGAAGTTTAAAAGGCAGCTTTGACTTGAACTTAAAATAAGATAATTTTGAAAATAAGATCTTATAAAAGCAATAACAAATTTTGAAAGCCAATCCCTTATTAAATATTGTAAATAATTTTAAACAATTAAACAACATAAAAGCTGAAAGAAATAATCAAAATGCTTTTGATAAAACTTTAAAACTGAAAATCAAAGTGTACAGTGATATGATAACAAAGAATTTCATAAACTACATTCATCAATCAAAGGATTTCGCGTAAACTCTGTAAACTTTTTTTGTATATTGTTGCTACTACTAACCCATTAAATCGACCCAGCCAAAGACCAAACTGGTGCGATATACCATCATGGTCTCAAAGCGGAAATGCACATCCAAGTCCACATATGATGAATTGCCGACCACTTCCGGCGGCAGAAAAGATGGACGCACATCGTTGATGTAGTTGAGCGAATAACAGTTGCGAAAGCATTTGCAGGCCATGCCCTCATAATTGCTGCGCACATAACGCTCCTCGCCCGGCTGATGCGAATACAACAACCTATCTGAGAGTGAAGCATTTAGAAGTGGTCCTTAGATAGTCAGTCGAGAACAACAACAACAATAACAACAAAAACTACGCACCATTGTGTTCGGCCAGGCAGTACAAGTCCGGAGCGCGACACGACCGAAACTGGCCTGCAAGTGAGAGAGAGTTTCAACTCTTGTATTGCGGTTAAACGGAACGTGCTTACCCGGCGGAAAAAGCAAGTCCATTGTGCAATTACAATAACGCACCAAATACTCCTGATGGCACTGCGATTGGCAATTCTCAATCATGTAAATGTAGCCCAGCAATGACTTGAAGTCGCGACTCTGGCGCTCGTCCTGCAATTTAATAGTTTAAAAAATATTTATCGCCATTTCGTATTCAAAACAGATTGAATATTGATTTTGCATTTCCAATCATTTATGCAAAATAAAATAAAATCCGTGGAAAGTCATAAATAAATTGCAAATTGCAGAAAAATGGCAAACTAACATCAAAAACACATTGCCGCTGATCGGAGCTCACAGAACGCGTTTCGTTATCGAAAAAGTAAATTGTGGGCTCAAGCTCGAGGGTTGTGTAGGTGTCCGCGGGTATGCTAAATGGATCCTTGTGCCAGACATATGGCTCTGTGACCATGACATCAATGCCCTTCTCATTGTGCCTGCCCGGAAAATGTTTCTCTGGCTGGATAAGAACGCGCACAAATAGAGCACTCATGGGACCCGCTGAACCTGTGCGCCAAGGCCACATTGGATCGAGTAGTTGCATTCGTTTACCCTCAACCGTTTCCAGAGAGTTAAAGGCCCAGCAAAGCCCGTTTTTGCTGCGTCGCTTTGAGAAGATCTCACAGCAGTTGTAAGGAAAGTGACGCCACTTGCAATCCGTGAGCTGCTCTTCACAGGTCCAAGTCATAAAGTCGACAACCAGACTGAAGTTGATGTGACTCAGCTGTTGTGTGTTTTCAGTGCGAAACTGCTCAAAGCTCTCAAAGTGTCCAAAGGACATATCATCGTAGCTGCTGACAATGCGCTCAAATAACTTCAACTGTCCAGCATCACTGACATTGGCCATGAAACGACGCTTGGCCTGGTCCATGCGCTGCCAGTTAAGGCGATTGCGATTGCAAATTGTGATGACCGGAAATGGTATGCGATAGACCGGAAATCGAGTGCTATCCACCACAGTTTGAAAGTTACCCTCGCTATATCGGCGCGACAGTATCAAGCACACATAGACAGCACCCAAAAAGGCACACACAAATGTGCACAACCATACAAAGCGTTCCCAGCTACTAGCTCGCGCCGAGAGCAACTTATCCAGGCCATGTATCGTCGTGCGTTTGCCAAAACGCAATGCCAGCTGCCAGGCAGATTGACCCAATTGTCGCAGAAATGCATAGCGACGCGGCAGGGAACGGGATCGCGACAGCAAGTGCTGCTGGGAACGCGCTGGCGGATAATAGGCGAGCGTCATGGCTGCTCAACAACTAAACCAATTGCAAACACATTTGCGGTCTTTTATATGTGGCACGAGTCTTTTGCGTGCTGGTATTTTGGTTTGCGTATAATTAGATACTTGACGCTAACGTGTTTAACGCCTATTAAACTCATTGGCGGCACATGGGCATTTGACATAAAGGTCAAGTTTGGACGCGATTGAGTACAAAACGTGCCCAGGAGACTTGACATGATTTGCAGCACGGATTTGTGCTCGTTTTCTATATATGTCAAACTAATTGGACAAACTGTTTGTCAATTCAATTAAACGCCATCAATGCCAAATGATTTGCAAACACAGATTAGGCAAAGCAAAAAAATGATTGAAAAATCAAATTTGGATGCATTTTTGAATACTCTTTCGTGGAAGTTTGGAAACAAGTTTGAAATAAAAATCATTAAAGTATTGAGAGGATAATAACAATAATTTATGTGCATCTTAAAAGCGTTAAACATAAAGATTTCGTTACAAATTATACAAACAGCTTCCAGAAAATAAAGGAAATAAATGTATATTTATATACCCTGAATTGTTCAGAATATGTTCCACAAGGAATATATGAAACGTGTGCCTGCTTTTCAAAAAGCCCGGTTAATCTGTTTATGTCGTGTTTAAAATGTATCAAAAACAATAACAATGCTGATATACACTTGTTGATAAGGGTAAAAGGTACTATATATATAAAAGGCATGACCTATTAAAAATGTGAACATAAAATGCATATTCGCCAAGTGAGGAAAGTCAAACGGAATCGACAACCAGTTCGCGCCTGGCAGGAGTACCCAAAGCCAAGTCTTGAAGCCGCCTGGATGAAGTTACTCCGTCCTTACACCGTTGCATCACACATACATGGATTCTATCACCTCTTCTGGCCCATAATGAGACGACGCATGCGGTGAGTTGAAGAGAAAGTGTTAGTTAATTGAACTAATCTGGTAAACTGCAGCTTACTCTGGACCCTGGCTTTGATCCTGGCCTTTACGGTGCTCATCTATATAACGTATTTGCTGGCTGAGCGACATCAGCGCAAACATTTCCATACAATCGTTGCGGATTCACGTTGGCCCATTCAAAATATTCCCTTTCCCGTGCTGATCGTATGCAATAAGAATCGTTTAAACTGGTCCCGTTTACCACAGGCCATCAGACACTATAACATAAGTGTGGAGCAGCAGCCACTGTTTGAGCGAGTGTTGACTGCCTATGATGCACTGACATCCTTGCACTTCGATGTCTTTGAGCCGCTGCAGGATCAACCTTTGGAGACACTGAATCATCTGAATTTCACGCAGATCGTCAGTGAGTTGAGCTGGCGTTGTGATGAGCTGTTGGCGGACTGCAGCTGGCAGACGCAGTCTCGTAATTGTTGTGAACTCTTTCGACCGCGTCGTGGCCTACAAGGTCCTTGCCTGGCCTTTAATGAGGTGGAACAGCGTGCCAGTGCAGAGATGGGCCTGGGCACAGGCATAGTAGTCCGACTGCGGCTGAACGAGGAAAAGCATGCGCCAGGCAATCCCGAAAGCAAGGGTATTGTGGTGCGTTAAAATTATATATGATAAAGCTTGCATTTATTTGAAAATTCATGCAAAATTTCTAGATCGAACTTGTGGAACCCTATGTTTGGTTTGGTTTTCCCATTAACCTGATACCCGAAATGGACACGAATATTGGCATACGCGCTGTTTATCACTACTACGATGAGGCTACCTATGATTTGGACAGCCAGCAACGTCAATGCCTATTGGACTATGAGCATGAGAGCAGCAACATCCAGACGCTCAAGGGCTACAAGTACATGTTAGAGAACTGTTTGGCTGAATGCCAGCAGCACCACATGATGCGCTATTGCAACTGCACTTTGGATATACTTTATCCGCCCTCCGATCTCGTGGCATGCAGGCTGAAGGATCTGCCCTGCCTGGCGGCACACAATAATCTACTGCAGAACTTTGAGCAGCCTGGTGAGCATCCGTATGTGGCTCGGAATCAGACTGGCATACTCTGCGATTGCCTGCATAATTGCAAGTCCCTGACACTGCTTACTGATGTGCGTCAAAGGGTTCTGCGTCCTTGGCAGTTGAAGAAGGCATACTTCCGTAAAACAAATCGTTCCATTTTGCTCAATGCCTATTACTCAAAGGATATTATTCTTGTCTACAGGACTAGTTTAATCTATAGCTTTCTGGACCTGGTTGGTAGGTGATTTAGCTTTTGGTTTAGTCTGTTGGCATAATTTTTGACTGTTTTGTAGTTGCTTTTGGCGCAATTTGTGAGCTGTGCTTGGGCTGTTCCCTAATCAGTATCCTGGAGCTTTGCTATTTCGGGCTGGTCGATGTGCCACGCTTTTGCTGGTTGCGCTATGGCTTGAGGTGACTCCTTATCGCTATGCCATTTAAAGAATAATAATAAAAATGCCATTTGACGCTCTTATGTATGCTATGCATTTTATTTTTGTTTATTGCCCTGCCTTTCATGGTCTAGTGCATATTGAAGAGCTTTGGACTTGGTTTGACATATGCTAAGCATTTGCTTTGAAACATCCTTTGTTCTTTTATTGTTTTCTGTTGGCCAGACTTTGAAACTGTTTGAGTTCTTTAATGCTGTTCATGAGGGTTTGAAAATTAAGTAAAAACGTGCAAGCTTCGTTAAAGCGCTGAAAGCTTAAAGCGCAAAGGACATTCAAGCAGTGCTACTGTTAAGCAGTGCTACTGTTAAGCAGTGCACAGCGAAAGCTACATTTAAATCAACCTCTTACAGAATGTATAAGACAAAGTACTAAAATGTAAAAACTCAGAGCAATTAACTTTGACTGAGAATTGAATTGAATACACAGAACATAGAATGAAAATGCGCATAAAAATACTGCTTGCTGTGCAATTATTAACAAGATTACGAAATAGTGCCAGTTGCAGTTATAAAAACTTTGTGCTATCAATTCCTTGAAACGCTGATATACTACAAATTTTTTTTGGAGAACATGATGAAATTAAATACCAATTTCGACATATCTAATCACATTATCAGCAAGTTCTTCCCTGCATTGACTGAATAAAGAAATTTACGTTTCATTTGAATGTAGGATAGAAAACCATTTACACGGCTTAAGCTTAAGCTTAAGCTCTGTGAATGCTTTAGATTAAAGCTCCAAAAGCTCATGGTGTTTATTTAAGCTGGACACGCGGCAAGCAGTGTAAGGATTCAATTACATCGTAAGAAATAACATGGAAAATCGAAATTAACAAATGCAATAACGCTAAACATAGAATCAAAGCATAAAACATAGAAAAACAGTTGAATAACATAGAAAAAGGTCTACAAAACATAGAGAATAAAACATAGAATGGAGCCAAAGAACTGTTCATTTGGTCGCACTGCTTGCCTTAAGTTATAGCAAATCGAAAAAGAAAACTCAGAATATTCCATAAAATCTTTAGTTTCTTTGCTATCCGCTTGATGCGTTTTAATGTGCAATGGTTTATTAAATAATTTGCAGAATGTTTTAAGCAATAATTTCCCTTTCTTTTTTTAATTTTTAGCTTAGGTAAAATTTTTTTTTGACAACACTTTGAACCTATCAGAATGCGATTATTATTTATTGTTATCAGTTTTTTGAAAAGTGCAAAATGAGAGGTGTGACAAAATTAATCACCAACTTTGGCATATCTAATCAGTTTAGTTCAGTTCTAAGGGTTAACCCCCCAAACACTTTGAGATTTACAGCACTGGCCATCTTATCAGCAAGTGATTCCCAGCAATACCAAATAGCCGAATATATAAGAGACCCAAACACATCAACAGTCTGCACAACAGTCTTCCAGCAGTTACCAAACACTTCAGACAATGTTTTCTTCCGTGAAATTAACGGCTTTTGCGCTGATTCTTGCGAATCTGCTGGTCGCAATCAACTGTGGATTGTACGATTACACGGATAAATGGGTGTTGAGCGACAAGACTCAGAACTTCCCCGAAAACGCAGTGCTTGGCGGCTACGATACGTTGGGTTACGAGAACTTTGTGGGACGCGTTGTCTACAGCAGCTCCATTCTGCCAGCACGTGTTCGAGCCGAAACTGGATACACTACCTATAACACCGAAACGTTGGCCAATACTGCTACATCCTACGAACTGTTGGTTTACAATGAGACTGTCAGCTATCACTGGGTGCGCAGTTTCGATGGCTTCAGGGAGAAGAATGCTGTCTCCGTTGGAACAAGCAGTCTCAATGAACGTGTCTACGTTTGTCGTGCCAGGACTGATGGTGCCATGTTCATTGGCACCCTGTTTCTATCGCAAAGGACTTGCATCATCCGCTATGAGAACTTGCCTCTGAGACAGATTGCCAAATACGAAGTGTTGGTGCGCAAACATCATCAGGCAGCGTGGGAACCTTTCAATAATCAGCTCAACTGATAAGATTACAAAGCTTAATGCCTATAATTAAACTTCTGAACAGTTATAAACAACTTGTTATTATTACTGCCAAAAGAAAATATGATAAGAGTGCTATCAACATTAAACAATCGAAATAGATAAGTCGTAAACATGCGGTGTTTAATTATAAACTATATTTAAGATAACAAATGATAGTTGCCAAAATGGCCATAAAAAAAATGTTTAAGATTAAATGGTGGTCAAGATTTCAGATTGTGAGTTTGGGTCTAACACTGTTTTTAATGTTAACTCACCATCAAAACATAAAAAGCTTTTTTTCAAATCAATAATACAAGTTTTTAAGAATTAAAAATTACCAATGCACAAGGATAAATAGCTTAGAGTTATGTATTTCTGTTAGAATTGTATATGTGTGAGGTTGTGATTTAGTCGAATACCTTGTTTTAAGAGTGCTTTAATGCTCCCTAAATAATGATATTTGTTGTGGCTTGCTTTGACTTTTAATTAGTTTTGATTTAATGTTGGAATACCAAACACTTTTAATTTAAGTCAACTTATAACCATTATTTTTCGCAGTTAATGTCAAATATATAAAACGTTGTAGATTAGCAAAGGCTGCCCCCAAATATGTTTATAAATATGTATGTAGATATTCCCATTCCACTGTCGCTCAAGTTGTTTTTTAACGGTTTATTGACTGGCCGCGGGCTGTGACTTAACTGC
Organism: Scaptomyza pallida; assembly: GCA_018152965.1. NCBI lineage: Eukaryota > Metazoa > Arthropoda > Insecta > Diptera > Drosophilidae > Scaptomyza > Scaptomyza pallida. Next base: position 1,580,395 of record JAECXP010000116.1, on the reverse strand, counting down.
TGCAATGTCGCCCTAACAAGCAGCATCCGGGCACTGTTACGTGGTGGGTCTAACTGTCATTTGGATACATACTGACATACACATACACATACATACATAAACGAGCACATGGACATACGGACAGCTATAGCTACAGCTGCTTTGTGGCTGGGCTGGGCGCCTTGCCTTGCCGAAATTACGCTCATAAACGTGACTTGACATAATAATAATCTCTGACTCTCCGTATCCGTCTCCGGCTCTCAGTCTCTAAATGCAGCCGCTGGCTTTGTCTTTTGGCTTCAGCTTTTGCTACACACACCGAAACCTAAGCATTCCTCTTCTTTTTTTTGGGGTTTGTTTTTGTTAGGGTTGGCATCAAAGGTGGCGTTAATTTTTTTGCGCGCCTTCTGTTGAATTTTCTTTTAATTTTTGTTTTGCTATTTTTTGCCGTTGTTGTTGTGATTGGGGTGTGGGGTCAACTTTTTCTTTGGCTTCGCTGGCTTTGTTTCCTGTTGTCTTTCGGGGGTCAGCAGCCGGTTGGCTAATATTGCAAAAATTTCATTAGTTTTACAAACAAGCAAACAAACAAAGCAAGAAACAAATATTTGTGCTTGCATTTTTTAGCAGTTTAGCAGCAGCAGTTGTTGTTGTTATTGTGGCTGCTGTTGTTGTTGTCGCTGTTGGCAAGTCCTACACTTTTTTTTATCTAAAATAAAAAAGCAGCGCCAGCTGGGGTTATGTTCAGATTCAGGTGTAGCCAGCGGTCGCTGGGGATCTAGCGTAAATAAATAAAAAGCAAAGCAGAAAGCAAAAAGTAGCAACAACTATTATCAAAACATCGAATCGGACATACACTTAACAAATACTTTTTTAAGAGAGAGAGAAAAAGTATAAAAGAGGAAGAAAGGCTGATTAAAAGGATAAATAGGTAGAGATACAGGGAGCTATAGTGAGAGAAAGAAATTCCTATTAATAAAATATTTTCACTTTTGTTTTTAAGGAAGTTTAAGCCACAAAATAAACCCCAAAATCCCAGAAATATTGTTGTACAAATCTTTTTCATTCATTTGTTTATTATTCTAAAATTCTAGCAATTCGCATATTTCAATTGAAATACACAATTCGAAATTCCTGGAACTCTACTTAGCTAGTATGACCCATAAAATAGAGCATCTAGAATATAATTGGCGCGGGATTTCTTTTTCATTCGATGTTATTATTCTAGAAATCTGACAATTCGCTTATACCAATCAAAATACACAATTAATAATTCCTGGATCTCTACCTAGCTAATATGACCCATGAAATAGAGCATCTAGAATATAAATGGCGCGTGCGCTTTTTCAAAATTGCTTTGGTGCTTTTAATTGAAAACTGTAATGGGGCGGGCGTTAAAGCACAGCATATAAATAGTGTCGTGAATACACGTTAAACTACATACATACACACGTTCACAAGCACACACAAACACATCCTAATATATTACATGCATACACGCATACTCGTATGTCATATTTTTGGGGCCGACTCGCTAATTTGGTAGTTTAAAATGCATAGCGTCCAGTCATGTGTGTTTTATTATGGCTCCTATTTTTTTCTTTTCTTTTGCTCTCTTTTTTGACCCATGTGTGCGTGAAATGCTCTCATGACTTCACAATAACTAAACAGAAATGCTGTGACCCGTTTTTCTGGGGTAATTAGATGCCTCTGTTGTCCTTTGCCGCTGCCACATGCCCTCGAGCCAAAGACAATGGCGCAGAGCTGTTTGGTCGCAGTGTTTTCCTATTTTCCTTTTCTTTTTCTATATCCCCATTACTTATTAAATTGGCTAAAAAGAGTATCTTAATGTTGTTCAACGATGTAGGTTACATGCGGTTCACAAGGAGCTGTTAATAAATGAATATTTGTTTTGTTTCTAGGTTTTTTTTCCTTTTTAAGTGGTTGGTTACTTAAAAATACACTTATAGAATTATACTTAAGATATGTGCCTAATGTCAAAAGTGATTGCTTACAAAAATAAATCTAATTTTTTGACTAAGATTAGCTTCATGCTAAATAAACTTTTTTTCTGTTTTCCCTTTAAGGACTGTAAGCTGAAATGCTTTAAGCAGAGTATGTCCCAGTCGAATCATTGCCTTTCTAAGCAAATTTTTTTATTTCATTTAAGTTTTGTAACTTTTATTGTTTATGTAGTTCATAAATCGAAAAATTTGGGTGTTTTACCTTTTTAATGAGGGTCGTGAAAACAAAAAAATATCTAATGCCAACACTTAAAAATTAAGAATATGTATATTAAAACTATATAAAATACTTTTAGTGTACAGTTTCATTATTGAATACTACTAAAATTTTAATTTATTAGCAAAATAATATTTTGTCAATAAAAATTGTATTTACTTTTTTTTAACTGTAGTCTGACTTTTATTATAATTAAAAGCTTAGCTATAATTTATTTCTGTTATTTCAAAAACAATTATTTACCTAACAATCAATAAGATACCTGAAAGTTTAAAACCATTTTAATATATTTATGATTTTTTGTCATTTATTGCATTTAAATAAACGTTACATTTTAGCTATGTATTTGTGTTATAGTCATTCATAGCACTTATGAACTTACGTTAGAGCATTGCTTGAGTGCTGTTTGTTGGTCAAGCAAGCAATGCCCCATTTGTTCCCTTATCACCTTTGCCCATAAATAATGACGATGAGGTTACTTTGTAATCAGCAAATTAGGTTCATAGCCGCCAGCATATTATACTTACAAATATATATAGTATATATTTACGTGTATATAAACATGGAAACCACGAAATGAAAAGTAAACTTAACGCCCAAAATTCTTCTTCCTTTTATTTTATGTTTGTTTGTTGTTTCCCAACGAAGGAAACTCACAAAAAATGGGCGAATTTAAAGCGTTCCTTTTTTTTTGAGTTTTGCCTGGCAACTGACAGCAAGGAAAACAATACACAAATCAGTCATTAAATTGTGCAGCCATTTTGTGTTAGATAATCGAAATTTTAATGCCACGCCCTCGCCACTGTTTGCACTGGGTTTGCAGAAAATCGGGCCACATTACTCAGGCATCATCCCCCCTGCCATTGTTGTCGGCGCCGTCTAAATTTTGTGGCCTCTCCACAGATTTTGGCACACACACAAACTGGGTAAGGCAAAAAAATGAAAGGGAGGAAGGAGCAGAGAGTGAGAATTTTGGTGTAGACGGCGTCTGCCCGCAGCCGGTAACCAACACATGCGGTAATTTACCTAATTTTCGGGTGGTACGAGTAACGCCCACATACCTAGCACTTGGCTGTTGTTGGCTGCTGGAACTGATTGGATTTTCGAGTTTGCTTCTGCGATTTCGACGCTAAACACGCGATTTAATCGAATGCGTCTTTTAGTATGTTAACGCGGCTTAATAACAAATATTGTCGGCTTCTGTGTGTTTGTGTACCAGTCAGCCTGCCCTTCCGCTTGTCGCAGCATTAACACCGAACACAAGTTTAGCCAAATTTGCTTTTGAGTACGCAAGTTTTCATTATGCATTTTGTATGAGACAGTGGCAGCTACAAACTTGTTAATGATGCGCCTTTGAGGCAACCAACTTGTTTGCGTATCATTAAATGCTTTCCTGTGTTTTGTTTTTATTTGTTTGCCAATGGAAATTGCGATTTGTGGTGGCTGAAAACTGTGATAGGATTTGGCATTTGATAAACATTAAAGCATGAACATTTATTTAAAGGTCAGTTGTTAAGCGCTGATAGCAAAGTTTGTTAGTTTTATAGGCCTATTCGTTGACCCTTATCAATATTTGAGTCACCTTAATCTTGGCAAGTGTATAACAATCATGCAAAGTAGAGTCTTGTATACGCTTGGGCGTATATATATATCGATACTGAACAAACAGAATACGTTCTCACAGAAGTTTGTAAGCGTATTACATATTCGTTGTAACGCATATGTTGCATACTTAAATCTTTCAGTAAATGTCACAAATAGCCGGTTCAATTAATAAACTGGGAAAAAAGGGCAACCGCCAGCAAAGAAATACAAACGGCTGTCAAAATGTCACAGCATGTGATTTTCATTTGGTTTTGGGTCAATTCAGTGGAACATATGTATGCACACATGTATGCATGTATGTATATGTGTGTAAGTTGTGCCATATGCTTGTCAGGGTCGCACCTGCCAGACCCAAATCCTTCGCTGTTGCCGTCGTCGCCGTCGTTTTAATAAGACACGGATTATCGCCTGGCATTATTTCAATCACATACCAAGTGTCGAGTATTTAGCAGACAACAAACACGCGCCAAGGCACACCGCCCTCTCTCTCTCCCTCTCTCTTTTTCTCCCTCTCTCACTTTATCAGACTGTCTTTCCCTGTCTGTCTATGTGTCAGCCAGTCGAGCTGCTAAAAAAGCCAATAAAAATACTTTGTTTGACAAATAAAAGCCGCAGTGAGAGCTTTGGCGATAAAATTTTTCGTAGATTGTGCCCAGTTGGGTGCATGGCAGCGGGGTGGAGGCGGCTGCAAGCGGAGCTGCGAATGCCGCCTGCTTAACTGACAGTCACATAAAGCCACACACACATGTGAGTAGGTGTAAATGTGACTCTCAGTCTGTGTGTGTGTGTGTGTGTGTTTGTCGACCAGCTTCTTCGCATCGTTTGACTTTACGAGCGAACCGTGGAGCTAGTGGATATGTCCTGACCATCTTGTCTGTCTGAGTCCCTGTTGTTGACACACTGTGTAGCCTTTGGGGCATTTATGGCTTAAATAATAATTTAAAGTTATTAGGTCAATAAACATGCTATTTTATCCTCTTGCCTGTGTTAACACAAAGATAGTAACCGTGTTTAAGTATACATATTTTAAATCGTTGAACGATGTTTTTTTTATTCTTTTATTATATTAAAAAAATTATATAGACTTTATGTATACAACTACATTTCGCAACTACAAAATTATAGCATATGCCCAAGGTCGACTACTTTTTATGTCTTGCCTTTTGCCTGGAATTCTATGTAGTTTACTTTATGTTTGCTTCTACTGAACGATCGTTGTTATTGCAATGGAGAACGACAAGGCGGCAAGGCAAGGATAACTGCAACAACAACAACAACAACGACAACTGTTCCTGTTATGGTCCATTCGCCAGCTGCTTTCTTCGCCGACTGTTTGACAATAATCAACGCTGACTCTGACATCGCGATGTCGCATTTCATATGTTTGCCAACATGAGCGTCCATCGCTATGTACTATCTTTTTTTATACATTTTTATATGTGTGTTTTGTCCGTGCACATATTTATTCTTTAACGTTGTTGGCTTAAGCTGACTTAAAAATCAGCTGACGACGACATCATTTCACTCATCATCATCAACAGCATCATCTTGTTGCACAAACGCGTTTGCGTGCCTTGACGTTCCGCTGTCAGATTTTCAATACGATGGTTCAATGTGGCAGCGTGAAGCATATGTCAAAACTAATTAAAATTGTATGGTGTGCAAACAAGTTTATTTGATTGTTTTTATTATACGAAAGAGTAGCAGCAATAATAATAAAAATCAGTTGCCTGCTTTTGGGCGCAGTTCGCAAATTGCAATTAAAGATGTGGCTCAACAGCAAGCAAGCAAGCATTGCAACTTATGCACTCGAGCACGTTTCGGGCTTTAAAAGCTCGTTACGCATTGCGTGTGGCCACTGTTTGTTCATATGCTGCAATTATGTCAACACAGACACAAACGCACACACACACACACACACACATGTATGTATGTGCTCATGCAATATGTATGGCACAATTTGGGCAACATTATTAATCAACTGACCGACGAAATATGAAGCCAGCAAAACTATCCGTGTTTATGTCGCCGCCATCATTATGAAATGCCCTTTTGCCTGCCCTTTTTGACTCTTATTTAATTGCAAATTCATCCAAAACACACACACACACACATTCATATGTAGTTGCTTTCTCTCATTACGCTTGATTGCTGTCAACTTCAAAAGGTTATTGTATATTTTTGAATGCTCAAATATTTGTAAGCGTTTATTAATATTTAACATTTGTTTATTTGTTAAACACTTGACTTGCGATTTTATAGTAAGTGAAATTTTAATTGCTTGCAAAAACTTTTTTTTACTTCTCAAAAGAGTATACTTAATATCTTGGCCTCTTTAGTATTTCGTTGCGTTAAATTAATCTGAAAATGCATTTTATTTTATGTACTGAACTCGACAAAATGCTTATAAATACGCTCCTTTTTTAATTTTTGTAAAAATGTTGTTTTCTTAATATTTAAAACGAATATCAATGCAAGGTACTAATTATTTATATTTTAGTAATTAGTCTTAACTTATTCCCCTTAACATATTTATGTTCTCAAACTTGTTAATTAAAGTTGAATAAACATATATATTTTTATTACAGTTATCGAGGTTTTATGCCAGTTATTTAACATTAATCAGGCTTACACTATCACATATGTACATAAAAAATATCTAAATTTATTTGGAATAATTTTGACTTTTTAAATTTTGGTCAACTAGCTTATTGAATTGACCCACAGTTGAAAAAATATTAATGTTTTGCACTCAATTGAACTTTAAACTGAACTTATCAGCTGACAATATTTAAGTCACGTGATTTCCGTTTCAACACACACACGCACACACCCGTGCATACATACATATTTAATTTTATTCAAATTATAAAAATAATTTTCAAACGTTTTTTGATTATGCAAACGTGTGCTTTATATTTTGCACATATGGCTAATTTAATATGTTCGCGCTATGTTTATTTACAAAATAACTTTTCAAGTTGTCTGTGAAATTTGTCAAGTGTTTGTTGTTTGCCTATGCGAATCTTAACATATGTGTCTATATATATAATTACGTGTGTGTGTGGTCATTCTTTAAAAAGGCATAACAATGAAGCCGCTAACAATAACATTCGGACAGCTGCTGGCAGTTAGGTAAACAAATCAACAACAATAGCAACACAAGCAACAATAAAGATCGCCGACAAAATACAAAAAAAGAGGAGAAAAACATTTACAAACATTGTGGCAAACCACAAAAATTTTGTTGTTGTTGTTGGTGCTGGTGTTGGTGTTGCTTCTGACATTGTGGCGTTGGCGCAGTTTTGGCAATAGCGAAAGTGCCATTTAATAAACACACAATCTGCTCCTCCTGTTTTTGTGTGAATCTGCAGCAGCTGGAGACAGACCTGCTGGACAACAGTGTCAAACATTGGGGGCAACTGGAAAATGTTGTTGTTGTTGCTGTTGTTGTTGCTGTCACTGACACTCGGAACGTGCGAATTTAGCCGCAGATTCTGTTGGCTTGCTGTTGCTAATGTTGTTGTTTGCTGCTGTCCAATTCAGAGCAAAATAAAAGGGTGAAATCTGACTGATTGTGACTTTACTGTGTGTATGAATTAAGGCAATAAACATATTATTGCAGTGCATAAAAGATGAAATAAAGAGAAATGAATTTAAGATGTGAATAAAAATCAAGTTGAAGCGTAACAAACATATTTTTAAGGCAATTTAATAAATTTGTTGCTCATGTTTTATTTGTTGAGCTTAAAACATTTGCATTTTTCCAAACGTATTCAGACGTGTAGATAGTTTGTTTTGTTCTGCTTTTGCCTGCACCCTGCTGCCGGCTACTGTTGCGGTTAACGCAATCAATAAATTGGGTTGTTGCAACAACAATTGCAAAAAACCAAACACGTGCAACGTTGTCCAACAAAAAAATAACAAATGATTGGGGTACAAACATCAAAAGTCACACGTGACATGACTGTACAGCTGAAATGAGAGTTCCGGATTGAAGCGGTCATTTTTTTATTTTTTTTTTTGATTCGTTGTCGAGCAAAGTGGGATCAACGATTGCAATTGCAACCGGGCATCACCCACTCGCAAAGGCTACATGCAATTATTGTTGATATTGCGTCACTCGAACACGTGAACATCGCTCGCTAAGCAAATTTAGAATTAAAACTTAATTATAATGAACGATTCCGAGCAGCACAAAAACCGAAACTAATTTGACTTACATGAATGAATGAAATTCACTCACTGATAACTCGCTCACAAACACAAACACAAATACAAATACAACAACAAGCATAGCCTGTGGTCTAAGGGGGTGGGGAGAGCAGCGGTTAAACCACACATTGAATATCAATTTGTGTGGTCGCGCGAGTCGGCGGCGGCGAGCCGAGTAAAACCGCAAAATCAGCAAGCTGAGAATTCGATCCGGCGACCATACAAACTGTCGACTTAGCATATTAACACATACACACACATCTATATGTATATGCATATTAAAATAGTCAAGACAGCCAGACAATGCGAGATAGTCACAAACATACATATATACATAAGTGCGCATAAAGACATGTGATACCTTTTCATTAATGGACATTTGAATTATTTCATCAAGTTTGCAATTTATTTGGATAGCTTGGTGCTTTAATAATTATTTAAAAAATATTATTTTAAGCATTAGTATTTATGTGAACTCTGTTTTTTAAATTTATTATTATAATATTTTATAAATTAAAGCTGATTTTTGGCTATCATCTTATAATCTACAATAAAACTAAAAATCATAAAATGTAATATCATTTAGTGCTTCCCAGACTTTTTGAAGTGCATTCATCGTGTATTTCAATTATTCCAAATCAATGTAAAATGATAGAATGAAAGAAAGCTTAAAGAAAAAACAGAAAATGTTGTCACTGTTGTGTTTCTTTTTTTTAATGGATAAGTTAATTATTCCAACCCATGCACGTTTAGTCTGCTTAAATAACCAGACATAATTTCATCAGCCCTGTATAAATTAAACGTTGGCTTCTCGCAAAGTTGCTTAGCCAAGCCGCAATATCGATATGCATTTGGAACAACTAAATAAAGTTTTAATTTTTAAACTTAAAGAGCATACACATTGAGATGTGCGTTCAACATCAATTTCTAATTAACGATTGAGGCAATTGCTGAGAGCAGGACACCGTTTTGGTTGTCGGTTTTAGTTCTCGTGGTATGCCTTTGATATTTGTCATGCAGATCACGTGCATATATGTGTGTGGTGTGTGTGCTGCTGCCTTTGTTAATGGTCTATTAATGTGCCCGCCAATTGCGGTTGCCAGGTAACTAGGAGGTGTCTATGTGGCGTATGAGTAATATGCCGTAGCGACCTTCAACAAGTTGCCAAGTGAAAGTCGACGTCGCAACGTCGCAGCAAGCCAGCAACGACTTTAGCTGCACAGGAAACGCGTTAATTAGCAAATAAATAAAAAAGCGTGCCGGCAAACAAGACACGCACACATTCCGCATATGTGATTGTACATGTCATGTGAGTGTGTGTGTGTGTAGCTGCTATATCTGTGACTCTGTGTTTGAGTATCACTGCTTCTGTTGCTGTGCCACAAGCTGCTGATTTCAATGCATGACGATGCCAACAAGCGAAATTCTTTATGCTGCCTCTGCATTTCATATTTTCCCATTTTCCCATTGGTAGTTTGTTGTGGTTTGTTTTTTTATTTTTTCCATTTCTTACTGAATGCGCTGCAAGTTTGTTAGCTTTGTGTCCATACACTTTGGCTGTTGCAATGTGCCACATCGTTGCATGTTGTGTAAGATTGTTTACTACTTGTAAACTACTACAAAATAATACATTTCAATGTAAAATATATTTTGAAAATTCATTTAGATTAGCCGCATTGCAAGTCATTGTGAAAACTGTTTGCAAGTCATTGAAAACACACATTTTTAAGGCCCACAGACAAATCTATAGGTGTGAACACTAATGAATTCCGGAACTGTTGCCATTGCCAAAGCATTACATATATATTATTAACCTCTTTATGTATAATTATTCTGTAAGTGATTTCTTTTTTCAGACTTTCTCTTTTAAAAAAGTTTTGGTTAGGAACACGTACAATACTTAAAGCCCCTGCACTTATGCAGCTCATTTGCAAATTCATGTAGCTTAATGTATTTTTTTTTTTTTGTACTGTCAGCTTTTAGACTTTGTTTTTGCTTTGTGGCGTGTAGCTTGTTGTAGGCGCAGCAGCGCATGTTCTTGGCATTCGACTCTTGGCCGGAGCCGTAGCTGGAGCTGAAGCTGGAGCCGGGCACGTTGTACACGTAATTGAAAATTAACTTGTCTCGCTGGCTGCTAGTTACCTATTACCTTTTGCCTCACTTTTTTTTTTTTGCTGGCCTGTGCTGGGCTGCTAGGCTGTCAAGGATTTCTGTGGGTAGATGCGTGCTGAATATTGATGAGTATGTTAGCGAAATGCAGAAACTGAGAGAGAGGGAGAGAGACAGATAGAGAGTGAGAACACTGGCGGTTACTTAAATATATACTGTTTTTCTTGTTTTATTTACAATACTTGTTGGCTTAACTAGTTAAAGCTATACTACACCAGCCATATATACATTATACAGAATCAAGTGTTTATACTAGATGGAACGTGGCATGCTACCAATATCTACACCGTGTAACGGGATTCATTGGCATGCCTTGGTCACACTGAAAGACCTCCGCAAATTCAGGCATCTGCGCCAAGGCATAATTCAAACGTTTGCTGCCCTTATCATGAAAGATGTCCGCCTCCTCGCCGCAGAAGAATTGCGCAAACTGTAGAAAGTACAGGCGTCCATTGTTGCGTCTCTGCGCCGGCTGTTGCATGTACGTTTGGAGTGCCAGCCGTGTGCCACTAATATCGGCGGCACGTTCATTCAACATGATCACATCGCTGTCATTCAAACAATTCACCCCATTCACATAGTGTTGATTGAGCAGCAGCTGATCGCTGTAGTCTCGCATGGCACCCTGTGCATCGTAGTCCACAAAATAGGTATCAAACGCATGCAACATCTCGTGCCCCAATGTGTTGGCCAAGTCGCCATATAGCAACGCGGGCCAAAACTCTGCATTGTAAAACGGCAGCTGCACATAGGCATAGGGCATAATGATGATGCTGCCCAAACAGTAGAAATATGGTGTGGCATCGATGTTATCCAGGAGCTCAGGTGCATGATAGTTAAAGCTATACCACAGCTGCCTCATGTGCTCATCCTTGCTACGCTCCAGCTTGGCCAGATGAGCGTAGTAGTGTAGCAGTGTCTCCAGATGATTCTCATAGAAGTCGGCGCCAACTCTCCAGTGTCGCGCACTCTCCACAAAGAAATGATCTGTGGCATTGCGTGGCATGTTGCCGACATTGATGCGCAAGCCGTGAACCTTAGCCAGCAGTGCTTGCAACAGTGTGGCATCCAGACCAAACGCATTGTGCTGCAACTGTTTGGCAAACTGTGCTTTCAGCTCCTCGAAGACACCAAAGATCACAAGCTCATCTGCGGCACGTTGCTTGCCATAATAGTTGTGCTCATAGGCATAGTTCATGGGCAGATAGAGAGTTTTTCGCATGTGCTGCACACAACCAACTGGTGTGCTGGAGCTGGAGTGTGGGCTCACTGGATTATGTGGCAGCTGTAGCAGATGCTGCAAGAAGCGAGCCCAACTGTAGAGCTGCAGCAAACGTGGATCGGCTCGATTGAGGAAAGAGATCAACTGTTGCAATGCCGGCAGCTCATCCACCAGCAACTGATGTCCACTCGCATACGTTGCGCCCAGCTGCATCTGCAGCACATGTGTCCAGTTCAGATCGGGCAGTTCATGCTGCAGCTGCTCCAGCGTGAAGAAGCGCAAAGTCTCCTCATCATTGTTACTGGTGGGTTTGGAGTACTGCACAAGTTTTGCTTCCAGTTGGCCAAACTGCAGTCGCAACTGCCCCAAATGTGGCAGCTGGGCATGTGTATGCCGCCTCAATGCACCATAGATGGCCGTGGTTAGATTCAGGCTGAGATTATAGTTGTGTGGCTGCACCACAACCATATGCTGTGTGGCATTGTGCTGGCTCACCTCGATCTTCACATAGTGCTCGTGATAGCCATAGCGACCGAGTAGCGCCAATAGCTCTGTCCAATGATTGCTGCGCGTTTGTGGCAGCTGCTCCAGATAGCGACGCAAGCGCGGCTTACCCAATGCCCGGCAGCTCTGATAGTAGCGCAAGAGCTTGGCATGTATCGTTGACTGATGCTCTGGAGCGTGTGGGTCGCGCAGCAGGCGCTCGAAGAGATTCATGAAACGTTGATCAATGTGAGCGCCACTGAGCGACATTGCTGATACGCCAGATTCATGCACTGATCTCCAATTGCCGCAGGCATATGCATGAAAATCGTCGCAGGCATTTAGCTCTGGTCGCATATATCGCTCGAGCAGTTGTATGTGTCGCATATTGATGTCCGTGCTGCAACCGGTGGGCAGGCGGCAACTTTGATTCAGCTGGTTTGTTGGCAACGCTTTGGCACTGGCCAACAGCAAACAAAATGCCCAAAGTCGTCGCATTTTTCTCACTTTTCTAATTTATATTTTTAGATGAATATTTTTAATTTTTTTTTGCTTATTTTGATAATTTTTATTATTTTATTCTGCAGTTCAATATAAGCTGTTGTTGTTGTTGGTTTTCTTGATTTCTTTTCGGCGCACACATGTCAGATAACTATTTGAAAATATATATATGTGTATGAATATTTTTTGTATTTCACAATTTCTGTTTTTTGATTTGCAGAGAGTTTGTAATTGTCGTGTTGCGCGTTCGCCGCTTGCTAAAAATCAACTAAAAACTCGTTTCACGCGTTTTCAATTTTATGTATTCGTATTTAATTCAAAACTCGCACACATACACCCTGTTATTTATGTATTAACATATGTGTGCCTGTGTGTTTGTGTGTGTTAAATTCTTGCAGCGCGCTTTTTACATTTTTTTTCTTTTTGATTTTTTTTTTTTTTTTGCTTGGCTTGCTTATCAACGCTTTAAATACGTCTTTTCTTTTAGTTCGTGTGCGGCGGTCTTATCTATGGTACACGGAGAGAAAAACTAGAGATAATATATAATAATAAACCGTTCTAATATTACCTTTTTAAATTGGCATTTTGAATTTTAGGTACTTTGTGTTTTTGTAAAATATGTACTAAAATTGGATGCATGTTTTTTTCTTACAAGTTTATGAAGTTCTTATTATTTTTATATTCTATTTTTTATTATTAAAATTAGTTTACTTTACTGTCTTGCATTTCCCACAGCGCAGCCCCACTACACAAAATATGCAGAGGAAAATTGTTTCAATTCATGTTTCAGTTATTAATTATCATCAGAGCCGCCGAGCTGTCGTGCTCAACTGCCTGCGCCTGATAAGCCATTGAATTAACGAATGACGCAATTTGGCGTTGCAATTAATGAGTAACCTTAAGCACGAGAGGTTCGCTCTGGGATCAAAGAGCGGCAACCGCTGCGATATGCTTATGTCCCCAATGGCTCAACTCGAATCTTCTCTCTTTGATTTTGGTGGGTTGGAGTGGAGGCTTGGCTTGGACTTTTGACACACAACAGAGATCCAAACTAGCAGAGAGTGAGAGCTGAGCGAGAAGTGCCGTCAAAGATTTGTGACGTTTGTAATGCTCTCGGGCTTATCAGGTCAGGATTAGTGATCCCCAGTATAGCACAATTTGTCGTTGACTGATTGTTCTTCGCACCTAATGTGTTTTTATTTCATTATGTTGTGTTACTTTTAAACCTCAATTTGATTATGAACATATTTATAAAATTTTAACAAAATTAAATTGAAACTTACAATTTTGGCACCATTTTCTGTTTGTTAGAACATGTTTGTTGCGTGATTTATTAAATTATCTTGTGCGTGTTTTTGAATTTGACCGAACTTATTTAACATCTAATCAATAAAGCGTAAGCTTCATTCGCTTTTAATTGATTAAATTTTAATTAAATAAATTTGTAAATTTTTAATAAACTTTAAACGACCATAAATTTGTTGTCAAAGGCAGATAATACCTCAAAACTACAAACTATTTTTGAATACTTTAAAGAAAAAACAAGTAAGAAGGCTCTAGTCGAAAACCCGACTAGGACATACCCTTAACCCCATACGTAACGCGTAGAGTTCATTTGTGTGATTTACCTAGTGACCAATATTGACCAAACTTCAAACTGCAATATTTTCGGTGTTTCGAACCAATTTTGATCAAATTTTTTTAAATGTTCATTATTTTATCTGTAGTTTCAAACCTCATTTTCACAATTTCGAAATTCAAATTTTTGTTATCGATCACATGTGTATATCGGAAACCAGAAGTGTTATCGAAATTTTAAAGCAAACTTGATCTGCTTATAAGTATAGAGAGTTTACGTTTCAAGTTTAAATTCTCTAGCTTTTATAGTCTCTGAGATCGGCGCTTCATACAGACGGACAGATAGGCATACGGACAGACGGAAATGGCTAGATCTATGGCAAACTTTATTTTTTGTTACATACATTTGCACAAAACCATTATACCCTTATTTACCCATTTTATGGGTTAAGGGTATAAAAAATACTATTTGATAAGCTGCAAAAAAGTACGCGTACTTTTCATACACATAAATTCACTTTTTATATATTTGTATGTACGCATAGTATTTACATATATGTATGTATGTATGAACAGATTCTGGTTCAACAAAGTGAAAGCTTTACGAAAAGTTATTTATATTAAAATTTTCACTTTTTCGTCGCGTATTTCATAATGTGCCGAGTGCAAAGCAAAGTAGCAAAGAGCAAAGCGATTTTGATCACCATAAAGCAAAATTTCATTTTAATTTATTAATATATTAAAACATGCGGGAAAAAACGCGCGTAAAATTAATCGCTGTATCTGGCGTGTTTTTTCTGTGTGTGCGGTGCGGTGTATGCGTGCCCAGTACAGAAAGTGCAAGCATGTTGAAAATGCCGTTAACGGTTCAATGGCAACATTTTGCTCAACTCCCTTTGCTGCCATGCTGCCATCCTGCCCGCCATGTCCTTGGCGTTTGGTTTGCCTGCATCAATGCATCGGCATCGGCAGTGGCATCGGCATCAGCATCGCCACTCCGGCCGGCCAAGGCATGAATTTCATAATTCAATTACGCCTGGCAAGTCACGAAAATGATGGCGAAACGCAACCAGACAGTCCCAGTGCAGATACCCTTAGCATTTATTTTTCTTCATTAGCTATTAGATGCCTTTTGTATTAACAATTTTTATAAAATGGAATAAACAAAATTCTCTGGATTTTCTGACGTCATTACATTCTTATCTCTTTCTGTTCCCCCTGGTGGGCTGCATTATATAGACTTGCAGACTTTATGTCTTATATGTTTAAATATTTTCAATATTAAAGAATCGTTTATTCTATTTTTATTTATTTGCAGGTCATCATCTTTTGAAACTGGACCAACTGGAAATTTCCAGTAACAGTCATAGTCGGAGGTTAAATATTTTAAATTGAAAAAATGTGCTGTGGGCGTTATTATGAGTTGTAATCTACTGTTAACGAATTAGTATTGCGAAAAATTCAAAATAAACTATCAAAAATATCGATTTTAATAAGAATTCCCCCAGTAAAGTCGCCAAATTCTACAGTGCACAAAATGTATATGTATATTAATCGCCATGATAAGGCCTTACGTCCACCTAGACTGACCCATAAAAAAGTGTACACAAAGTTTCGTTAAACAATTCCAATGAAAAACGCATAAAAACGCAAAAAATAAACCATAATCGGGGTTGAGTTTGGGTCGACCAAAATGTTTGCCTTGTTAAATGCTCACTTACGCATGCACTCAACATGCCCAAAGTCGTCCCCTTCCCCTTTCCGACAAGGAATGTTGTGACCCTCGTGCACTTTTTGCATTTCACACTAAATGCTTGTGGTTGCTTGTGCATCTTAAAGTCAAAATCGTTAGCCACGCTTATACTACATATCTCATGCCCTTTCTGTTTGGTGGGATTTGCTTTTTCTTCTCAAGTTACCCAAGTAATTCAATTTCCGGCGTCTGTGCGCTATAGAAATGATATTAAAGTTATTGAAAGCGAAGCAAACAAAGAAACAAACAAAAATATATACAGGAGGCAAACAGACAAAGAAAAGTGTACAGAATATCGACAGAAAATAGAAAACAAAATTTGAGAAATGTGAAAAACCTTTTAAGGATTTTCGGTTTGTTTGGTAAAATTGTTGTCTAGACTTGATTCCGTGGATGCAACTTTCCATGCGTGGAAATATGCCACGTGGCTATTAGCAAATTGAAATGGTCCATTTTTCTGCCTCAAACTCTGACTACAATGATGATGAAGATGATGGCGATGGCAATGGCGATGGTACAATAAAGTTATCCGCTGCCGTATTCACAAATGTCATCATCAGCATTGAGCATCAAATCCAGCTTAGCACCTGGCTGGCGAATCCCTCTCGTTTACAGCTTTGGCGCTGATTTGCATAAGGCGCCAACTGACGACGACAACAAAGTTTCAGTTTTTTCCCCTCACACTCTCTATCTCCCTGTCTGGCGATGACAGTTTGCCAGCTGCCTCAAATCCAATGAAATCAAAGCTCATACCAAGCGACAAGTTAAAATTTTCGTATGTGTGATTTTTATTGTTGCACATACAACCCTCTGGGGTCTAGTTAGTACTCACATTTTGTGGTTACTCCGGCCAACACTATGGGAGCGCTTTTTGGCACTGGCAACAAGCATTTTATTACATACTTTTGTGTCGAGTTATTTAAAAAGCTTTTTTTGAAGTATTTCCACAGAGCAGCAAAGAGCTTAACTTAAATATTATATGTGAATAGCAACTTTCCCCTTAATTCGATTCAATTCAATTCATATACTTTAATCGTTTGTACTTTTGTGAAGGATATGAAGGATTTCAAACTATCTTTTTGCCATGTACCAAAATTCCAATTCTGAGGGTGATGATTTTGGTGCTCTTCTCAAAAACCCCTCATAAACTTGCAACACTTTTGTACATCCCTGAAAATACTCTCCTGTTTTATTTGCAACCCATAAAATCTTGCCTAAATTGCAAGCCACGCACGTTAAGTCAACGAGCAAATACTTTGTTACCTTTAATAACGCATTACTTTAAGTTTCTTACCTGTTAACACCTTTTTATTTGGTTGCAGGTCACCAAATTGAAGGTTTCCAGGAAGGGTCTGCTAATTAAACGCAGTGAAAACCCCAGTTTGGCAGCTGTGCCGCGATTACTCTCGATTACCTGACCTTATGATGTTGGCCAGATTAGCGGGTGCCATATAATTTGCATTGCCATCTACCTGCAACGTTTAAAAAGGCATTGCAACACGGTTCCCGCTCACAGTTACAAACTGCAACGTCTAACGTGAACAACGCCAAAAAATTCAAAATTTCAATATGGTCCTAAGCAATTCAACACCCAACAATAATCATAAGCAAAACGAACTAATTGTGGACACGGCTGCAATGAACAGTGCCGATCTCAGCGAACTGTTGCAGCTTAATGCGGAGATTGAGGAGAGACGTTCGAGGCATTCCTACTGTGATGGCCATGGTGATGGTCGAGGATTGCTGCGTGCCACAATGACACGGGAGGAGCTGTTTGAGGTCTCCTCACTTGATGATGATCGTTTCCTAACCGCCTTGGAGTATCAGAATTCGTATGTGACCCCGGCACGTGTACAAATCACCGATCTAGATCTGTCCAGCATTGAGAACCTCATGAAATACTTTGATGAGGAGGTGCCAGTTACACCCAGAAAGCAAACTACAACGACTCCTTCGACTCCTGTCAACTGTTCGGGTAAAGTGGCCAGCGTTATAGCCAAGTTGGCCAGCCAACCGGTGAAGGCGGTAACAATGCCCAAACCAAAGGTCGAAAGTGTCAAAGTGAAGATCCACGAGCTGAAACAAAAGTATGAGCAAACGGAGCCACACTCACCGCAATATGCCACACCTCAAGCAGTCCGTGGCGCTTCAAGGCTTCCCATGAAAGTCAAAGAGATAGCACAACTATTCAACTCAAAGTTCAATCAGGTAATCGGTCGATCGGAGCCAACACAATATGCCACGCTTCACAATGATTTATCGCTATCGCCGGAGCCTAAGCAAAAGCCGGAACAGTTCAGTCCCTGTCTTGTGGCCGAGGATGTATTTCGTGAGTTGAGCGTCAAGGACAAAGTGTTGCTCTTCAATAAGTTTGTCAGTGACATTGCTGCCAAGCATCCCAAGTTCAATGAGCATGCCGCTGATCTCAAGGAACAGGCCAAAAAGCAAATGGCTCGTGGTGAAGTTGTTGCCGAGCAACAGGCAAGTGTTAAGCATTTGGCCCAGGAGCTGGAGGCCAAGTGTGTGCTACACACAACAACACCACCAAGACCTGCAACAACCTCATCAACAACACCAACATCAATAACTTTAGCTAAGCCGACAACACCATCAATGCATGTGAGCACTCTAACGGTGGTGCTGAAGCCCAGTCCAGAACGAAATGTTATTGCACTGCCAACAGGGCCATAGCCCTAGGCTGATGCCCTCACAGAAACGGAATCTGTCAGCCATAAGAAGAGTGCTGCCTACGGAGGCATATGCGCCACCAAAAAAGATACGGCGCACTCGCCAGGAACGCTCCGGCAATGAGAGTCAACTGTTTTTTCAAAATGAGCCATTGGAAAGTCTCTTCTACAGCTGGCTAAGTGCCGAGAATGGGGTGCTCTTTGACATAACAAGTGCATCGAACAGCGAACAAACCATTGAGATTGCCAGTCCAGAGGTGGCTGATGATGAGATGGAGAAGTCTGCGCAAATCACGGGCAGCTCATCCATGGGTGACATGAGCCAAAAGTCAGCTGTTGAACGTTTGCTCGAGGAAGCCATTGCCAAGTTGGAGCTAGAGAGTAAAACCAAGGAGTCTAGTTATGTGGAGGAGAAGGATGTGAATACAGCAGCAACACCAACACCTATACCATCAACACCAACTGCTGCTCCAGTCACACCAGTTACCCCAACGCCACGAAAAACCAAGAGGCAAGCGCCACCAGTTCCTGCACCACGTCCCAGTCTTTGGCAAAAGCAATCCAACAGCATGACATCGAGCGGCTCCTCTAGTTGCAAGCAATCTGATGCTGAGGAGTGTGAATCTGGCTTATCGACATTACCCAAGGTGAGTTCAACACTGCGTTTACCTACGATTAAGGTGATTATTAAACTGTCACGAAAACGTCTAAACATGAACAGAGTTTGCAGATAAATAAATAAAAATCTATAGTAGTATTAATCAAGCTTAACACTGTTTTCTATTACCTTTAGATAACCAGCGATGAATCCCAGCCAGAAATGCCACCTACACCCAATGAAGCAACCGACTTTGATTTTGCCAAGCCTGTGAGACCGCCGCGTAAAAAGAAAATGCGTCGCACTCTTACCTGGAAGAAGGAGAACTCGATTGTGGAAGCCACTGCGAATGCTGTGACCAGCACCGACTCTGAATCCGATTACAAGCCCAACAAAAAAAAGTCACCTTCAGCTGTCACTACAGTTCCACAGCTGCCGTGTCCTGAACAGAGCTACATTGAGCTGGACAAATCGCTGATGCGTCAAGTTAATTCACCCAGAAAGATCAAGTCGGCATACACGTTGACAGTAATGTCCTCACCATCTCCGAATGCAGATAGCGATCAATCACCTATGCAGACGCCACGTCAATCGTTGGATCATCAGCTGCGTGATAGCTTTATTGATCAGGGCTTTGAGACGTGCTCCAATGATGCCAGTCCCTTGCGTCGCTCCTCATTGG
Source organism: Scaptomyza pallida (assembly GCA_018152965.1). Lineage (NCBI taxonomy): Eukaryota > Metazoa > Arthropoda > Insecta > Diptera > Drosophilidae > Scaptomyza > Scaptomyza pallida. The sequence continues at coordinate 1,560,685 of JAECXP010000116.1, read as the reverse complement.
GTGCAGGTCAATCGAAACCCTCAGGCTTCTCCACACCGGTGAAGGGACGCAATGGCGGAAATGTTAGCGCTGCACAACAGCAGCTCTTTAGTCCCATTGGTAATGCTGGACAGCTGGATAAGCCAAGGCGCAGCTCGTTGGCCATGCAAGTGATACGGGAGGATCATCCGCTGGATTTGGAGAGTACGTCCGATGCGCCAACAACGCCAACATGCAGTGAACGTGAATTTTTTGCCAATGCACCAACCGTGGAGATGAGTTCATCGCAGCTGGAAGATCTGCCGCCCAGTAACCCACAGTCCAAGTTTTGGATTAGTGCAGGTGATTTTACTGTTGCCCTGGAAATAGTGCACAATACACCGGAACGTTTGCGTTTGCTGTACGAGATCTTTACGCAAAAGACCTGGGAAACTAGAGAGTTGACCTTTGGCATCGATGGACACAAATTCTGCCGATCCACAGCTGGTACCCAGGAGGCAAAGGGCACGCTGCCGGAAAGACCCCCAAGTGTTAAGGGTTTCTCACACTATTGGTTTGCCAGCGGTGATCTGGCCGTGCCCTTCAGTGGCAAGCACATGCCCAGCGAGAAGATTGAGCGTCTCTTCCACTTCCTCGATGCGGAGCTAAGCACCAGCGCTAGTCATGAGCTGCGCTTTGGTGTCGATCATTTTGAGTTCAGCAGTGTGCCAGAGTTCTGGCATACAACGCCCAAGTTCTCCATTGAGAGCAGCTACAGCATGCTGGTGGGCTTGCAGACGGGCAATAGCAATGGACTCGAGGGACGCAGCAAGTATGCCTGGCCCAACAACAACCACAACAATAGCTCTCACAATGCAATTAAAACCAGCGATCTGGATCAAACAGAATTCGAGTCGGATAGCTTTGGCAATAATAGCGGCAGATTTTCCTTTTCGCCGGATCTCTTTAGCCAGGAGTATGAGGCGGTGCCACTAGATGAACTGTTCGATAAGACTCTGCCGGTTGTTCGCTCAACGCCCATGAGCATGCCACAAATGCTGCGCACCCTGCAACAGCAGCAGAGCAAACTTAAGAGTGTGGAGCAGCGCATTAGAAATTACGAGTTGCCTTCAAATCTCAATGAGGCCACATTGAAACAGTGTCGCAGCAGGCCAGAGTTTGCTCAAAAGCTGCGTGCCATTGATAATATTGCTCGGAGCAGTGGTTTCCGCGCCTGCACCATGGAGGAGCTGGAGAGTTTTATGCAGTTTCTCATCGAGTATGCGGACACTTGTCTGGGCAGCTGCAGTGAACACATCGAACAGATTATCGACACACTGCTAGATCGACGCTCCGTTGCCGTCTAATCAACAAACATTAACATTTTAATCAGTTTATATTGTAACTCCAACTAGCTCCAACTAACATTTAATGTTAAAAATCCAAATCAATTATATAATAAACTTTCTCAAAAGTAACAGCAAGTTTTATGCTTAAGGTGTGGATTTATAAATATTTGAAAGTGGCTTCAAGAATGTCTTCAAATATAATTTTAGAATATTTGTTGCAGAAATACAGCTGTAGAAGCCCAAACAATAATTTTTTTCTTTGCTAACTTTAATAAAATATTTTTGTCTATAAAATATGTTTTAATTTGGTAATTTTATGTATTTTTTGTACATATAACATAGAGTATCTTTTGTATATTATATATAGCTATATTATTTATAGCTTCATTTTATCTATGTGCACTACACTAACCTGATAAATTTTATAAAATTTTTGTGTCATTTATAGTTTTAGAATATTTGTTCAATAAAAAACAAAGTGATTATAAGCATCGTTTTCTGTTTCATTATAATTTTATTTACATATTATCATAACACAAAATTTGACATATAAATGCAACAACTTAAAGTCCAGCAAAGCAATCATAGCATATTGAACCTATTATTTGGAATTGTTGGTCAGCTAAAAGTTTGGGCATTTGACAGAGTTACAACTTCCACTTGAATTGGCCCATTCAGCTTTAGTTGTTAAGTAAATTGTTGTATGCATCATCAGCGTCTTTAGCACATTTACTTCCCAATCTTGTCATTGTGGGTTGTAGAAAGGCTCTTTTGTGTTTGCATTGCTCATACGCCACGTAGGACAGGGAGTGTCACGTTGCACTATTTCTTTCTCTCTCTCTCTCTTTCTATTTGTGTGCCATAGCTTGGCAAAATATTTGCCTTGGGTTTTTGTGGCCAACAAACAAGCAAGCCCTGTGAAGAGCTTAGCTATGCAGCAACAAAATCTCCTCCTTGCAATGTGCAGTTGGCAGCCATGTGAAGTAACGCCCCCGGACTCAATAACAATTTCACGTCCTAGTACCTCAAAGTGCTGCACAAACACGAAATCAAATAAAAATCGAAAATCACCGAACACTACCATAATACTGTGCTTAGCTCTCGTGTGTGTATGTGTGTATGTCTGTGGTCTGGTCAATCTTGTCTTCTATCCACAAAATCCGATTGCTATAGATGTGCATCATTATTGCTGTGAACAACAATTTAGATAGATCTTTAATAAGTCAAAGTAGTGTTTCTTTAAGAATTTAATAAAACATATATTTTATTTTCTAACATTGATACGAAATAAAAAAAAATATAAAAATCTTTAAAAAAGAGAAGAAATTATCTTAGACAAGGATCGAAAATACCGACTAGAACATAACCTTTTCCCGTTACGTTACGCGTACAATTACTGGTGAGTATTTACCCTATGACTTAACTTCAAAATGCTATAACTCCAGTGATTCTTAAGTTATCATAATGGTTCATAAGTTAATCAATAGTTTCAAACCTTTTTTCACAATTTTAAAATTCAAGTTTTTTTTTAGTTATCCTCCTCATGTGTATATTAAAAATTGGGAAAGTTATCAATAACTGAAAACAAACTTGTACTGCACAGCAGTTAGGCGAGCTTAACTTCAAAATCAGAAGTCTGTAGCTCTTATAGTCTCTGAGATACTGGCTTTCATACATACGGACGGAAAGACGGACAGTCAGACATGACTGTATTGACTCGGCTGTTGATGCTGATCAAGAAACTATGAGCCATATAAACCCATTTCATGTGTTAAGGGTATACAAATAAGAATTCAGCCCATTACTCGGTTGACCTTGAGGCACAACTGTTTAGCAGAACTTTTTTTTAAACAAACAAACGCTTTTAATTTGAAGTATTTTCTACTTGAAAAGTTTTAACAAGAAAAGGAAAACAGCAGATTGTTAAAATACTTTTATTTATTAGTGTGTGGTAAAATGATTACGATTGGATTAAACGTCTTATCTAATCTCATCTTATCAATATAAGACAAGATACCTAAAAAATATATAAATACAGTTCGGAGTGCACTGAAATATTACACAGTAGAGAAGAACTCGCGTTACGATGAGACTCGTTTGGATTTGTGCCATATTTCTGAGCTTCTTTGTTGAAGATGGATATTCTGGTATTTCCAAGCCACAGCCAACTAAACAATTGGTAATATAAAATTGTACCCAACACAGAACATATTAATGTAAAGAGATTGAACAAATGAAGTTGCAGAGTCCTTTTGCATCTGACGACAAACCAGGCGATGACAATAAAAGTGAACCATTGAGGTAAGAGAGAAAAAATTCCTGTTACACTCCACTTAGTCACTTTGGCGCTTTTTATTCCGTATGTGTAAAATAAAAACAAAATAAAAAAAAATGTATTTCTGGTTCATGGACAAACTGCTTCCGTAAGGGGCATATAATTTTCTGGCTTGCCAGACGGTAACACTAATTTGCTTTTAATTTAACTGTTAGTCTGTTTTAATTGTCAGAATCAAAAATGAATTGAACGAGTTACGTGGAATTTTTGACGACTATACACAGGCGAATCATGATAATACTCTGGGACTGAAAAGCCAAAGAACTGTAAATTCCTTTAAAAGTTTTTCATCATCCTGCCCACCACACAGACTTGAACACGGAATTTATACGGTTAATGTCATCGGTCTGCCACCATTTCCAGTCTTGTGTAACACAAATCTGGCTGGTCCTGGGTGGACCGTCATTGCTTCCCGAACTACCGGCGATTTAAATTTCCTTCGCAAATGGGAAGAATACAAAGAAGGTTTTGGCAGTCTTAGCAATGAGTTCTTCATTGGATTAGAAAAGCTGCATGCCATAACTGCGTCCCAACCCCATGAACTCTATATACACCTCGAGGACTTTTCTGGTAATAAGAGATTTGCACGCTATGACGACTTCTTAGTTGGCACAGAAGAAGAAAAATATGCCATGAAGAGGTTAGGAAGCTATTCTGGAGATGCAGGTGACTCATTGAGCAGCCTAGTCAAAATGAAATTTACAACATTTGACAATGACAACGATTTAGTAATTAAAGAAAACTGTGCCATACTACGCAAGGGTGCATGGTGGTATTCCCGTTGTAGCGATAGGTAAGCGTACCATATGTTAAGCAAAAAACTAATACTTTTATTTTAACACTCATGCTTTACAGCAATCTATTTGGACTGTACTTGGGCGGCAATTACGACACTAACTTTGAGTGGTCAGGAATGGGTTGGGATTCATGGCTTGGCCTCAACTACTCATACAAAGTGGTACATATGTTGATTCGACCCAGAAGTTTGAGCCCTGACGAGAGACACAAGGACTAAGATCGTGGTTTCTTGAGCTTCAAGTAGTTTTAAAGTTGGTTAAAACGGACTTAAGCTTATTATATATTAATGCATTTGAACTTTTTTTTTACTTTATATGTGTTTATATAATAAAGCAATGTGTAGTGCAAAAGTGAAGTCACGTTGAAAGTGTAGAAAATCTGTTTCTGTAGTACCCGTTTTCTTAAGATAGAACAAGTTCATGAAGACTAAGAGTTTATTTAAGCCATTAACAGAACGTTTCACTGCACACCTTGAAGGGCTCTTGAGTTATGTACTTAACTCTCAAGTCAAGGGATTATTTTATGACTTAAATATCAATTTTTGTTTGATATTTTTGTAAACGTCTTTTGCGGAATTTATTCCATTATGTGCAGTTATTTCTTATCAATAGGAAACACAAGCTCAAGCCTATAATATATTTATGTACGTTCTTTTATATTTACATAACTGTTCACTAAAAGTTTAGTTCTCAGTAAGGCTTCCTTTTAGGCAAGTGAGCAAAGTTCAGTATATACAAATATGTATCATATTATTCCAATGAGTTGTATTTATGTTAAATACAGCTAAGAGTTTTACTCTGAAAAAAAGACTTCTCAGTATTTGTCTTTAAAAAAAATTTATTTATTAAATGTGATCGTATTTTATGTACATACGATTGTGACCAAGCTACAGCTTAATTCCAAAAAATATGAATCTTATCAACACAAGACAATAGTTCTAAGAAATACCATATGTTAATTCCAAATTAAATAAATAAATAAACGCAAGACAATAGTTCTAAGAAACACCATATGTTTATTCCAAATTAAATAAATAAATGGCTGTGCACACAACGTTTTCAAACAGTAGAAAAGAATTCGCGTAGCGATGAGATTCCTCTGGATTTTTGCAATATTTGCGTGCTATTTTGTTTCAATGGGCTTTTGTGGTTTTGCCACTCCAAAGCTTATGAAGCGATCGGTAATATACAATTTTACCTAAAGCAGATTTCATAAATATTTAATGATTAACAAAATATAATTGAAGTGGGCATATGCATCTGATGAAAGCGAAGAGGAAGAGCCCAAGAGTGAAGTGAATGTAGTTACCCTTGAAGATCCTTCAGAATTATTGAGGTATAATAAATAACTTTACTATTGATGTTATTATTTTTGTTTGACTTTATTGTGTTTTTTTATTCACAGAATCAAAAATGAATTAAACGAGCTGTATGGAATGATTGATGACTATATACAGACGAATTATGATGAAAATACGCCTGGAATAAAAAATTGAAGAACAGTCGACATTATCAGGAAACTAATAGATACAAACATAACCAGTACTCTGACTAGTTTTCCCTCATCCTGCCCACCCTACGGAAATGCATACGGAATTTATACAGTTAATGTAACCGGTCTGCCACCATTTCCAGTCTTGTGTAACACAAATCTGGCCGGTCCTGGGTGGACCGTCATTGCTTCCCGAACTACCGGCGATTTAAATTTCCTTCGCAATTGGGAAGAATACAAACAGGGATTTGGAAATCTAAACAATGAGTTCTTCATTGGATTGGAAAAGCTGCATGCTATAACTGCGTCGCAGCCCCATGAACTCTATATACACCTCGAGGACTTTTCTGGTAATAAGAGATTTGCACGCTACGACGAGTTCTTAGTTGGCACAGAACCAGAACAATATGCTATGACTAAGTTGGGAAGGTATTCTGGAGATGCAGGTGACTCAATGAAAGGCCTCCCCAAAATGAAATTTACAACATTTGACAATGACAACGATAACAACATCGGCAATTGTGCCATACTACGCAAGGGTGCATGGTGGTATAACGATTGTAGCGAAAGGTAAGCATCTGTAAAGCCAAAATTTAAAATTTTTGTTTTAATGCTCATATTTTACAGCAACCTATTTGGACTGTACTTGGGCGGCAATTACGACAGTAAATTTGATTGGTCAGGAATGGGTTGGGATTCATGGCTTGGCGATACCTACACATACAAAGTGGTGCAAATGATGGTCCGACCCAAATGTTCCTGCTCCTACGAGTGCTTAAAATAATACAATTTCCCGCGCTTTAAGTTGGATTCGAGTTGATTCAAAACACTTTTCTTAAATAAAGCAAGGTTTTTTAAATTGTTCCTATATAGATCGACATTTACTTAAGAAATATGGAAGTGTAAGAGAATGTGTAGGAAGTAATTTCTTTAAAGCTAATTTAAATCATTTAAGGGAATAAGGCTAGGTAAGGTGAGGGCGGTAGTCAGAGGCTTTTGTATAAGAAGAAAAACCCCCCCACCGCGTATGGACTGCTTTCACACCGTCTACACAGACGCAGAGTGCGTAACACCGCTGTCGAAAGCGTCGTAGGATATCCGATAAGAAGATAGAACCGAGGTTGCGATTCCTGGTCTTGCAGAGTTCCCGACAGTCGCAGAAAAGGTGGGAAACCGTTTCATCCTCTTCGTCATTACAACAGCTTCTGCATAAATCATTTAAAGGTGCTAGAAGTCTTGCTGTAGTCCCCACTAGCCAGCGTCTCGTAATGACCCTGAATACGGCAGCACAGACTAATCTGTTAAGGTTGATTAGGCCAGAAGAGCGCTGCCCGTTGTGGTGGTAAGATGCTACCTTTTGTTTGCTTTGAGTACGAAGTGTAATCGAACTCTTCACTTGCAGCTGGCAATGGGAATACCAAAGCCCTCCTTATCTTTGAGAATATGCCTTGCCATCTCATCCGTCTTACAATTGCTCTCGCTTATGACCGGGAACCCAAATCAGGTAAAGCTCGAACTGCTCAGCCATCTCATGCAGAGATTTGCGGCAGTTTGCGACAAATATCGAGCTTGATGATATCAAGTGTAGGGCTTTGATAGCCGCCTGGCTATCAAAGAATATGCAGATACTTGCTGCAGAGCACTCGCTTTCGGCGTGGCATAGAAGTGCCTCCTGTATTGCAATGATTTCAGCTTGAAAGATCAGATCAATGATCAGGGAGGATTAATTAATGGATAGCTCTTCCCAAAAGACGCTTTGAGCACATTTTTTTTTAATAAAAAGGTACAAAAAATTTAGGTATGTATTTGATAAAGCATATCCCAAACACTGTGCTAACTAACAAAAACCAAAAAATTTACAAGCACTGTTTACTTTTATGAGCTCATAATTGTTTTGTGCCAATTTTATATTTACATACAAAAAACAAATATTTACGTAAATATTTACTAGAAGTTAAGTTCTCAATAAGGCTGCCTTTTAGGTAAGTGAGCAAAGTTTAGGACTTACAAATATGTATCACATTATTCGAAATAAGTTGTATTCATGTTTAGTACAGCGACGGGTTTTACTCTGATAAAGACATCTCAGTTTTTGTCTTTATAAAAAAAAATATGTATTTATTAAGTGTGATCGTATTTTAAGTATATACGATTGTGACCTATCTATAGCTGAAGGCAATAAAAGTTGAATCTTATCAACGCAAGACCATACATCTAAGAAATATGTTTAATACAAATGAAATAAATAAATGGCTGTGCACACAACGTTTTCAAACAGTAGAAAAGAATTCGCGTAACGATGAGATTCCTCTGGATTTTTGCAATATTTGCGTGCTGTTTTGTTTCAGAGGGCTTTTGTGGTTTTGCCACTCCAAAGCTTATGAAGCGATCGGTAATATACATTTTTACCTTAAGCAGATTTAATAAATGTTTAATGATTAACAAAATATAATTGAAGTGTCCATTTGCATCTGATGAAAACCAAGAGGAAGAGCCAAAGAGTGAAGTAGATGTAGTTACCCATGAAGATCCTTCAGAATTATTGAGGTATAATAAATAACTTTACTATTGATTTATTGTAATTATTTTTGTTTAACTTTATTGTGTTTTTTTATTCACAGAATTAAAAATGAATTAAACGAGCTGTATGGAATGATTGATGACTATATACAGACGAACTATGATGAAAATACGCCTGGAATAAAAAATTTAAGAACAGTGGATATTATCAGGAAACTAATAGATACAAACGTAACCAGTACTCTGACTAGTTTTCCATCATCCTGCCCACCCTACGAAAATGCACACGGAATTTATACGGTTAATGTTACTGGTCTGCCACCATTTCCAGTCTTGTGTAACACAAATTTAACAGGTCCTGGGTGGACCGTCATTGCCTCCCGAACTACTGGCGATTTAAATTTCTTTCGCAAATGGGAAGAATACAAACAGGGATTTGGAAATCTAAGCAATGAGTTCTTCATTGGATTGGAAAAGCTGCATGCCATAACGGCTACTCAGCCGCATGAACTTTACATTTACTTCGAGGACTTTGCCAGCAATAAGCGGTATGCACGTTATGATGATTTTTTAGTCGGCACAGAACAAGAAAAATATGCCATGAATAAATTGGGCAGCTATTCTGGTGATGTAGGCGACTCATTAGCCTTCCATGCCAAAAAGAAATTTACAACTTTTGACAATGACAACGATGGAAGTTCCGATAACTGTGCTATGGAACGCATGGGTGCCTGGTGGTATGCCGGTTGTACCGATAGGTGAGCTATATTTAATTAAGTCTCAACACAAAAACTTCATATTGAAATTTAACTAATTATTCCTTATAGCAATCTATTTGGACTTTATCTGGGTGGCAAATATCACAATAAACTGAATGGAAAGGGCATGTTTTGGAATAAATGGCTCGGCTGGGAGTACTCATACAAAGTGGTACAAATGATGGTCCGACCCAAATGTCCCTGCTCCTACGAGCGCTAAATTGAATACGATAAGTTGGATTCCAGTTTATTCAAAACATACATACTGTTTTGTTTTTTTTTAAATTTACCTATATAAATTGACTTGTACATATGAAATATGGAGTACATGCGTAGGAAAATAATTTCTTTGAAGCGAATTTAAATCACTTACTTAATGAAGTTTTAAAAAATATTTCAACAGAGTTTAAAGTGCTTTACGTTGTATACTTTTATGGGCTCATAATTGTTTTATACTTACCTCTGAAGTCGAAGCATACTTATAGGGCTAAAGGCGTATTAGAATGGAACTGAAAGTTTAATAATATGTATTTTATTATGAATCATAATATTTGTTTTTGCGTACGAAGCAATCTCATTATATTGTTTATTCCGCTGTCTCTGGTTGATGTTTTTTGAGGGATTAATTCCATTAAATGTACATTATCACTCTTATCAATAAGAAACACAAACTAAAGCCTATGATATATTTATGTATTTATATATATATGTATGTAGTGTAGTTCTTAATTAGGCTGCCATTTAAATATGTAAGCATAGTTCAGGATATATAAATATATGTTTCATCATGTCATTGGAAATTAGTATTTTTATTAATAAACAGTTTTATTACAAAAACACTTGAATATCTCTTTGTTTTGATTAACGCCTCTGAAGTTTGTGGGTTCATGAGTAAGAGAAGTTTTGGTATGGCTTCATAAATAGAGTGCTGTTAAATTTCATACAAATTAAAGCGCAATTTATTTTAATGCTTATAACAAGTACATAATTTACAATTGTTTTTATGTGTGTCTAATTTATTTACATATGTTTTGTTTGACTGCATTTCTGTTTTTTTTTTTTATTCATTATTATAGTTTTATTTTGTGCTGTGTTTGATTTTTATCTTTTAACAATTTAGCAACAATATGTTGAATGTGTTTGTTTATTAATTAGTTGTTTGTTCACTTTGAATTGATTTATTATTCAAACAATATATTTGTTGAATTGACAACTCAATTTCTGTGCTCTTAGCTGAATATTTTTTGACAGTTATAATTGTTACGTTATGGAAAATAACATATTTGAAATAAATTAATTATTAAGTAAATAAAAGTTGTATTGAAATATTTGAAAACTATAAATTTGTAACAAATAGAGTAAATTCATGAAAATGCTTAAGTTAAAATACTGTTTGCTTAAAAAATGAAAGGAACCTAACTTAACTTAACTTAACTTTAATGAAGTAAATAATATATAATAATAAATAATTAAAACAAATTGTTTTTGCTGGCTTTTAAGTTTGCTATGTTTTGTGTTGTGTTGCGTAGTGTTATTATTTGTTATGTTCTTGTTGTAATGGCACTTTAATAATACAGTTTCCTTGTTATTATTATATAGTATGTATATATATATTTTTAATGATACGAATGCGTTGCAAGCAGCAAGATAAGCGTCAACAGCAAACTGACAAAATGCGCGAATCTCGCAGCATTGTTCTTAGCCTTGTTCCAGTCATAGCCTTCTGGATTGTTGCCCAGTAGTTTCTGTTCGGATTTGCCAATCTCATTTAAATTCGATTGATACTTAATGCCCACTGTAAATAAACAACAAAATCAAATGCACAGCAGAACAATAAACGTATTAGCAATGTGACAATGCATGCTGAGTTAAATGCTTTGAATGACTTACATTTATCAATCACAATAACCGAGTTTGTGGGCACATCGCCGCCATGGCCATTGTAGGGTGTGTTTGAGTCATAGGGGAAGTTCATTGTTGTTGTTGTTGTGCGCAGTGTTGTGGTTGTTGGCGGTGGTAGTGTTGTTGGTGGACTGGACACTAAATTAAAAGAAAAAGCATATCAATAATATTCAAGGATTTGAAGAAGTTGTCAAAAGCTCTTTGCTATATTTTAAAGACTTAATCATTGGTTAAATATTGATGTGATTTAAAGCTTAGTTCAAGTGTTCTTTAAGTCTTTTACCAATTTTTGTTGAATTATTGTGTAGCCCTTGAAGTGTTTAAGTTGTCGTAAATTATCGGAGATTGGTTTGCCCTTCGTTTTCAATTTCTTTCCCTGGTGCCATATCATTATTGACGGCAATTTGTTGGCTTAATTTATGAGGCTGGCTGTGGCGCCTCGGTGTTTGGTGCTTTGGCACTTTGGCCTTGTCATGCCATGGCTCCTTATCGGCAGCAATGCCAAAAAGGATGCTACAAACTTTTATGGCAATGCTGACCACTTAATAACATTGTCACAGGTTCATTGTTCTCATTGTGTATTGTGTGTTGTGTGTGGCGCATTATTGCCGCCCTCTTATTATCAGCTGCTGTGGCTGCTCTTTGTTACCTTTAATTGGTTGATCGTTACCGCAGCCCCTCTCCCTCTCACTCTCGCTCCCTCTTTCTTCTCTGGGTTTTCCCATCAATTCGTTTGTTGTTGTTGGCGTCGCTTCGCATCACAGACTCGACGCTGGCTGCGTTTTTATCGCCTGCGCGCCCAAAAATAAATTAACTTGTCGCATTTTCACATTGACAATTTCTGGCCGCTATTGGCCATGGCCCTTTGCCGGCGCCCTTTCTTTTTGTATTGTGGCGCAAGCGAACAAACGAATAAAACGAATGAACGAACGGAAGAACGGAGAAACGGAGGAATGGATATTTTATATTGTTTTATGAACTTTTGTGACCGGAATTCGTGTTACGTATGTGTGTACTTGCTGTGATACGTACATATAATACATCACACATACATATATTTTGCAGCCGGCTGCTTTAATGGCTCAACAACTGGGGACTGATTTAGCAAATTGACAGATTATTGGCATTTTATTGGGCCAACGCCAAACATAACAATAAATGCAGTTTAATTGTCGCGTATGCGCCCAGTTGGCCACCTATATCATACGTTTATTACAGTATTTAACCAGCTGTCATATTGATGTATAAAAGAAACAACTTTTAATTCGGTTTTTTTTTAGACTTATAAGCTTTCGAAAATGTTTAGTGGTAAATTTTTTGTATTTTTGACGTAAAAGTACTTGAAAAATCGTCAGAAAAAAATAAATAAATGCAATTTCCTCGCATTTTGAGTGCTGTAAAAATGATGTATATTTTGTTTATACAGTTTACAGAACCATTTTTTTATTTCTGTAATCTAGCTATTTTTGGTATGCCCAATATTCAGCTCTGTGCAACACAAAACAGGCCACATAGCCTGTTGCCCAACTAAAACAAATGACCGCATTATCTGGCTAGAATTTCATCAGGCGAGGCACACACACAGTGGCACGCATTAAGTGTCGCATTCAGGCGCCATCCAATCAAGTGCATACACAAACACACACACACGCAGCCGCCATAATTAAAGCCACAAATGGTGTAGTTTTGAATTTTGCCGTGTCCCACAAAACAAAAACCAAACCGAACCGAAAAAAAGAATAGCCGAGTAAAACAACACTTGTTATTTATCGCACTTATGCGTCGTGTACGTTGCTGTATGCCACACTTAGCTGCACGCATTATGGGCCCAATATTAAAAAGTATAAATAACACATTGCGGCACACACACGCACACACTTACTGTAGAGTTTTATGTTGCCATCCATGTCGCCACGAGGATTTTTGGCGACACATTTATAGTTGCCATAATCGCTGCTCTGCACATTGGTAATCGTCAGCCGCATTGTCGCCTTGTACGATGGATTGCCCGGAATCGTTTCGGTTCTGCAAATGACACAAAAATAAACACAAACAAATGACATTACTACGTTTTATAAACTAAGCATTGTTCTTTCTACACACACAACACAATAACAAGCCGCCGCCACAGCAAGTTCAATGACAGCAATTGCGTCGTTCAACGGTATAGGTCAGTGGCGAGTATGGCAAGTGTGGAGAGTGTAGAGTGTAGAGTGTAGAGTGTGGACTAGCGAGTAGATTCAATGAGAGCCAATCATGGGGAATCAAGGCCAAGGTGAAACTGATAAGCGTTCTCTGCGCCCAATTAAGTCTAATCAAAATGCGACCCGGCATCAACGTGCGCACAGTGGTTGAATAACCCTAAGCGTAATACAGGGTGCCGTTTACGCTTTGTGTCTATTTCCACTCGATCATTACAGTTTTATACAGAAAATTCCACACCAAACTCAAATAACAATGCGAAAACTTAAACTTTTTGAATAAAAGCCGCTGGCGAATGGTCAAAATAAGAAAACTTTTTCACTTTCAAAAAGTATTTTTTTGTATACTTTTAGTTTTTGCACACCTTGTTACAGTGTGCCGCGCTGCAATGAAGACTGACAGCTCGGGCAGTCTGGCATTGTTGTTGTGCCCATTGCCGCCAGCTAGGCAGCTCGAGCTGCAGCCCAAGCTGCTCGGATTTTATGCTATGCGGCCAGTTATAGTTTTAACATCGCGGCAACATGCTGAAGCTCAGCCTGATTGCCTGGCTGCTATGTTCGCTGACATGGCGCACCACGCCCACCAGTTGCCGCCAGACGCGACCGGCGCCCAGCATTCAGGAGCTGTTGGCAAACCAACTGCAGAGCTATATGGATACAAAAACGCGTCCGTGCGATAATTTCTATCAGTATGCCTGCGGCAATTGGCAGCTGCAGCAGGATGAACACATACAGCAGCACCATGCACATCAGTCCCAGCAACAACAGCAACACAAGCAGCAACAACATAAGCAACATCAGCAACAACAGGAGCAGCTGCAACCCAGTGATACCTTGGCAGTGTTGGATTATGCATTGAATCGTCAGTTGGAGCAGGTGTTGCGTCGCAGTGGCAACAATGAGAGCAGCACGGAGGAGGAGCAGCCGCCACCGTTAGCTGTGCAGGAGCAAATGCGCAACTATTATCGTGCCTGCAAACGCCTCAAGCCATATAATCTAAAAAAGTATCTGCAACTGTTGCAGCCGGGTAATGGGACAAACTGGCCGCTGCTCAGTCGTAACTGGCAGCCGGACAAGTTCAATTGGCTGGCGACCATTGGACGCTTGCGTCTGTATGGATTAAATGGAGTGTTGCTCAAGGAGCAAGTGCTGCCACGCTGGGATGACTCCAGCAGCTATAGCCTGTATCTGGACAAGCCCAGTTTGGCGGAGACAGCGCCCATGGGCGAGGGTGCCATGATAGAGCTACTCCTGGACATAGGACAGACGAAGCGCGTGGCCAACGAATTAGCGCGTCAAGTGGATAGCTTTGAGCGTCAGCTGCATCGTCTGCACGAGCTGGAGGACGACGAGGGGCCCAAAGAAATGCAATTGGGTTATTTGGCTGAGTTCATGCCGGAATTCCAGTGGCTGCCCTACATGCAACAGTTGCGTGAGCTGGATCTGCTCTCCACACTCTTCATTCAGAATCTGCCGTATATGCGTGCCTTGGACGAATTGCTGCAGCGTCACAAGCCGGAAGCAATTTGCAATTATATTATGCTCAAGCTGCTTGCCTTCCTCAAACAGCAGGGACCCGCGGAGATTTCTCGGGTTGAGTGCATGGCCAGCTTGCGGCGTGCCATGCCGCTGGCAGCTAGTTGGCTAATTGGCCAACGATTTCACGAGGCAAGCTTTGAGCCCATGGTGAGTGATCTATTTAATCGGCTTAAGCTGCGCTTCCAGCAACTACTCACTGAGAATCGTCTGCAGCTGGAGCAACCCATTGTGCAAGTGTTGCGTGAGAAGTTGCAGGCAATGCGTTTGCAATTGGGATTTGTTCAGCTGAATGACTCCAGTTTCGTTGAAGATTACTATGAGGGCGTTAATCTAAGCTCTCACAGTTTCTATGCAAATCAGTTGGCTTTGTTGCGTTTGCGTGTGGAGAGGAGTCATGAGCTACTGCTGGAGGGTTCGCCTTCAGATGCGAATAATGTGAGTTATCTGATGGAACACTGGCTAAGCAGCAGCTCATCGCCTTTCTATGTGAAGCCGAGGAATCTGGTACTGGTGCCCTATGGACTGTTGCAGCTGCCCGTGTGGCATCGCAACATGAGTGAGTTGCAGCAGCATGCAATGCTGGGCTTTGCATTGGCTCATGAGCTAATCCATGGCTTCGATAGCTCGGGCATTGAATATGATGGCCTGGGCAATATTATGGGTCCCAGTGAGGAGATAACGGCAAATGCACGCTTCATTCAGGGTCTCAATTGCATGCAACAGCAGCTGGCAACTGGCTCCAGATCGCTCAACGAGAAGCTAGCCGACTATGAGGCTTTGCGTCTGGTCTATGAGACTTTCTTCGGAGCGGATATGCTGGTGGAGCGACGAGAGCCTCGAGATCCTTTACTGCCACAGTTCAGTCAACGCCAGCGTTTCTTCATTAGCTTTGCACAGTTCTTCTGTGGCAAGCTACAAAGTCCTAAGCTTGCATGCCCAGCATTTGGAGCATGCGGTCGATGAGTTGAGAGTGCTGCAAACATTGGCCAATTTCGAAGAGTTTGCTCGAGAATTTGGCTGTGAGCGACGTAACAAGATGCAAGCGAAAGACAAATGTAGAGTGTGGTAAGATCTTTCCCTAAAAAGCAACAGCAACACATAAGTTTAAATAATTCTTTCTTCCAAACTGTGTAATTTATAAGACTTATTTAGTTTACAAAATAAAATAAACTTAACAAAAATTGATATATATTTCTTTTATTCACATTCTGCAATCTTTTTTTTTACCACAGTCGACATTTTTGTGCTGGATGCATATTGTCCTGATCTTTGGTACAATTGTGCGCCTCGGCAAAGGCCGAAAAGTTGATTAACACCAGCTTCAGACGCATCTCATCCGCATCGTGTTCAACAAATTCCATGGGCGCCACATTGCCACAAAAGAATTGAGCCAAGTTCAGAAAGAATAGCTGCTTCAGTGATAGATGTGTGAAATCCGGTTGTAGCTGACTGAATTTCGAATCCGGATCAAAGTAAACATCGTAGGCCAAACGGATGCCAGCAATGTCCGCCTCACGCTCATCCAGATAATCAGTTTCATTTTGATTGAGGCAATTTATGCCCGCCGTATACTGACTATCCGTAATGATCTGTGCACCTCGCTCATCATAGTTGCCATTGGCATCGAAGTACAAGCCACCCGAGACGAAGCCATGCATCAGCTCATGACTAAGCATAAAGCCTAGTAAGCTGATCTTGAATATGTCATGAGCATCGTGCTGGAAAATGGGCGCCTGGAGTATGCCATAAGGCACAATGATGGTATTCTGGCGCAGCATATAATACGGCGTAGAACTCATGCCTGTATTCGAATCGGATATGTAGAAATAATTACTGGCATTAAGTGGCCTGTCCAGCTGCTCGAACCAGCGACTAGTGCGAAACTCCAATAGACGCAAATGATTCACAGCATAATCATCATCTTCAACCAGATGCAAGTTGGCATAATAACGATTGACAAAATCGGTGCGATTTGTTTTACTTGGCATATTGCCAATGTTGATGGCCATGTTGAGCATCTTGGCACGCAGCATTGCCAGCTGACCACGTCCCAAATGCAGATGATTTGAGTCCAACTTCTTGAGGAATTGTTTGCGCAGCAACTCAAACAGTTCCATGACATCCGCATGATGTTGCTGCAGCTTTGCTGGACCAATGAAGCGTTGCTGATAGAGTAGATTTGTGGCCAGCTCCATGTTGCGTCTCACATCCTGTATGCATGCTATGGACTCATCGCCATCCATTGTCTCCTCCTGCAGATGTGATACGAAGCGTAACATTATATAGCTAGCCACGACTTCAGCATCCCAACGGGCAACTATTTGATGCATTTCACGCAAAAATGCTGCATTCTCCACCTGCAGCACCATATTCGTGGGCACATTGCGAGCAAGCAAGATTTGCAAATATTTACGCCATTGTCCGCCAATCTGATTTTCTAGCTGTTGCAACGTCAGTTCTTCATAGGGATCATCCGCCTGAGGTTCGTATTCCGTTTCAGCCAAGACACGCAACTCCGCCTCCAACTGCTTGACTTTTTGGGCCAAAGACCATGCCTTCCTAACGCTAAAGCCCAGCATGCGTAGTGTTAGCTTAGACAGCATAAAACTCCTTAAATGTTGTGTCTTTTCCTCGAAATAGGGTCTATCAATGTGTATCGTGTATTTGCTGCTGTTGTACAGATCGGGTCGCACATCCAGTTTGAATATGACATTTGTCATGCCATAGCGATGCAGTTTAGCCAACGTTTCCATCCAGTTGAATTTGTTTTTCCCCCAGTCTTCCGAACGACGCTTGAATTGCGGCCAGGGTATATGTTCATTCGGTGGCACCAGCTCCAGATAATGCTTACTCAAACGTGTTGTTGCCGCTGCCTGACGACACGTCTGATAGAATCTCAAGACCTTGGATTCTAAACTGTTGAGATGATTATACCTTCGCGCATGCTGTAGCTCTGTCATTAGCGTCACCAGATTCTCATTCACCTTCTGATCAATTAGTCCAGTTATCTCCAAATAATCATCATTCTCATGCCGCTTGCCCCACCTGCCACAGGCATGCTTATAGTAATCATTGCAAACTGCAACACTTTCATTCACATAGCTAAGTATTTGATTTACGAGCAATGTGTTGGTATTAGCATTATTGTTGTTCAGATACTCTGCCTGGCTACTCGCTGCCAACAGACACAATATTAATATTGTTTTGATTAATTGAAAAGTGCGACAAGTCGTTGTTGATGTCGACATTGTCTTTAACGAACTGTTCTCACCGTTTGCCCGTTGTTTAGATTAAGGCTGAGCCGAGCTGAGTTGAGCTCCGCAATCAGCAGACATACTATAAACGTTGTCTCACTGGAGAGTAATATTGGGGTATTCCAAGTGTTTTGACACATTGCTCATTAGCTGTTTAGTCATTAGGGTAAAATAGATTACGGCTGATAACGTAAGCTAGTTAATGAACCTTTTTGTAAAATAAATATGAAAGTCGCAATAATGCAATTCTTTGGAATTGTTTACGGTTTGCCTATTACTCTGTTCTTATCTGATTGAGACGCATTTTTATACTTAAAGCGCTCTTGAAATAAATTTATTAATTAAGAGTATAAATGTTTATAAATGTGTTTTAATAGACGCATAAAAAGTCAAAAGTGTATATTTTGGTCATGCAAAAGTTTTCAATGAATGCTTTATTCGATGTCACAAAAGCTTAAAAACTGAAAAATTTACATTTTTCATTTTGGACCCTTTACTCATACCTTCTTAATTTTTCTCCTAGACAAAATTTCAAGGCTTTCAGTTTTAAATACTTTTATTTTGTGATGCATACTTACATCAAATAAAATAGATAAGTACTTAAACAACTCTTGTCTATTTTTATTTAAAAAAAAAATAACATTGTTTCCCTTTCATGACAAACTTTATCCGTGATTTTTTTTGCTCTCGGTCAACGAAATGTTAAAAAGAATTTGATGCAGATTATACATAAGGAATTAAGAAAACGTTAAACGTAAACAAAAGTAAAGAAAATTTGATGCACTTTGTTAAGATAACGATTTTGTGGATTATGCGAAAATTGATGCGTGAACAAAGCAATTTACATATAAAGTAAATATTTCATGCGACTTACTTGTACTTTGATGACTCGGTTATCATTTGTTCATTCTCACGGGTCCAATAATTGAGCGATGTGGGATTTGCCTCAATAAAGCATTCTAACGTGACATTAAAGCCCATAGGAATGCCAACCAGCTGATGAGGAATCCAAACCATTGGTGAAACTGTAATGAGGCAATCATTTCAAGCATAAGATTCATCAAGTGTTTAAAATATGCATTAACGATTTATAATATATTTTTTTTTGAAACTTACAGTCAACACTGACTTTAATGCGCTTGGAGACGCTGGGCGGCACACCATTTGAGGCAATACAGAGATAAGCGCCCATGTGCAGTCGCGAGATGCGCTCCAGTTCCAATGAGTCCGTCTCCAGGTCATTCACTGCAATGCAATATGCAATAATGCAATATGAAATAGAGTCCAATATTGGTTGCAGCTGTGACGCAGTTGAACTTACCTTCGAGCGTCTTGTTGATGACAATTTTATGGTTGTCGTCGCGTTTCCATTTGATGGACGGCTCTGGGCTGCCTTTCGCCTTGCAGCGCAGTGTCACATTGTCGCCCTCGCGCACAATGACATCACTGGAGGTCAGCGCATCGTCAATGTTTGGTGGCACTGCAAACGAAATGCAAAAACGTTGAGCGAGGCGGGGGCTTAGGAAAATGATACTGTTATTATTCGTGTGACAGGCTAAACATAAACTCAAAGCGAGCAGCGCTTGATTTAAATGCAAAAACTTTTTGCATTTTGGCAAACAGCGTTGCCAAGAAAATGAAAGCAGCTCAAGCTCAGAGAGAGAGAGGAAGAGATAAGTCAAACAATGCGTAAAGGCAACGAATTACAAATACACTTTTCAAGTGTTCAATATGATATTTATGGAGCTGTGGCTTTATTGTTCATATTATTGAACATTTTCTTCATTATTTCAACCAAATTAGTTTAAATATTCAATATCTTAATCTATTCCCTGCTAATATCCAACGTTTGCAAAACCTGTTTGCAAAATAAACCCCATAACAAATAAACAAGAAAGCTCAACCCAAGCATCAGTCATGGCAAACAATGCGACAAAGTTTGGCTAGACGTTCAAGGAAAGTGTAGAAAAAAAGCATTTCACGCATTGTTGACTTTGACGCGCGGATTCAACTTTGTCCCAAGAGATATTTTAGTTTAAGCCTAATTAGCTTTGCGACAAGTCTTTGGCCTGGCTAACTTTTGGGGCGAGTCTGTTAATTTAAAAATCGATGCAGCAACCTTCATCAAAATGTCATCAGACTTGAGGGGGAAAACCGTTGCGTCCCAGCTTTCAATTGCCTGGCTGGAAAAACGTTTCTGTCAAACCCTTTTTTTTTGTAAGTTTTTTGCTTTTCTTGACTTACTTTTTTTTGGAGCGTCTATCGCTTTCTCGCTATGCTATGCTTTGTGCCCTTCAAGCTGAAAATCTGTAATGAAAAATCTATGCAAATCAAAGCGCACAAAGCCAAAGGCCAGGGATTTGACCAGACCCAGAATCAGACAAGCGTATAGGCGAACACACAGACAGACAGACGGCAAATGGATGGATGGCTGGCTAGCTGGACATATGGACCTGAGCTGTCGTCGTCGCCGTTGACAGACGCTGCAGTTTGTCTCATTTCATATTCTGAGCATCGCCTGTAATCAAAAGATATCGCATGCAATTTTTTCATTTGGGTTAAAGCCTGGACAAAGCCTCAAAGTCACGTGCCCGACGCGTTTACCAGTTGTCGCGCCTGACGTTTGACGCCTCAACTGCTATCTGTTGGCCTGACCCCAAAGTAATCAATAAGACGAATATTTTGTCGTGCGAAATTCATTGAATACTTGAGCACATAACTTCATTTGCGCCTTGAATAATCGAACAATTATTTGATAATTAAATTGCAAAAGAAAATATATCAAATAAACAAATGATTTTAATGATTTGTCTTGCTGGACAACTTATTTAATTTCAGCTAAAATTTTATAATGTTTTTTTATTGGTCATTCAGCTGGGTTAAATCCTTACCTTACGGTCACATAGCCGTTGAGGGCATTGGCGCATAAAACCAAACTGTAATTAAAAGTTGCAATTACTTGAACTTTTTCTATGCGCTCTAAACTTTTGTCTTTTGGCTCCCGCGTCCCATAATGGCCCGAACCTTTATGAGCCAGCAGCGAGATATAAAAGACGCAAAAAAAAACTTTGTTCGAACCGTTTGCTGTGCTATTAATAAACGCTTGATGTGCTAATCGCCAAGCTGGAGCTATAGCTGGAGCTGAAGCTGCAGCTGGACATAAGCTCAACGAATGGCTCCTTGGGCAGCTGTTGCCCTCCTTATTTGACATATTAGTTTCTTTATTGATGTATTTAGCAGCTGGCGACAAGAGCCAAAGCACAAGCTAGCAAAGTTTTTCTCAACACAGACGTGCTTGCTCACATATTGTTTTTTCTCTCTGGCCACAAACTTTTCGCATACAAGCTCGAAATTTAATTAGCCAAACTAAATGCAATGTACAAACTTTTTGATTTTCAGGCTTGTCAAAATCTGTGAGAATCATAAGCCAAGCAGGCAGCCACGGCGCCAGCCACCCAGCGAGTCTTTCCACACAAGGTTCCTTCTTTATTTTTTGTAGTTTATAATTGCAGTTCACGAGCTTCAACGTGGGTGTCAGCCGTTGGAGCCAAAATAGTGCGGTGTGGTAAATTATTTAATTGCCGTCTCCGTTTTCAAAGTTTTTTGGTGCACTGATAACAACGTGACCACCTAACCGTCTAACTATCTAATGAGCGGCAATTAGTCTTCATATCCTTAGAGCACACACACACACACACACACGGACACTGGGACATTGCTAGGTGAGTTTATCATATTAGTTGACCAAAAGGTTGGCCAACTTTTGTAGTAAATGTGAATTTTAAATGCGATTTTGGAAACTGCAGTAAATAACATGAAATGTATGTATGTTTATAATATATAAAACGTTTCTAAAATTTTAGTAAAATGAGTTTCAGGTTAGCTGCACAAGTGTTGTTTTCTAATCATTTAACGCTTTGCATTCCAAATAATTTACGAGCATGAGAGATTTTTTTTTTTTTTTGGGAGGCCCATTCTAGCAATTAATGCAGCCACACCATGAGTAGATGCTACAGCCCGTTTGCCTTGGGAATGTCAACGTTGTAATTGAATTTAATAAATTGCCTCATTATGTGAGTAGAAATTAAAAATTATGCGCCAACAGAGTCAACATTGTGCCGAGCAGGCAGCAATGCTATTGTTGTTGCATGCTGTTTGCCTTGTTGCATGCATTTGTTTTGCATTCTGTGCGGTCATTTGGCCGACTTTTGAGTTGGGGATTTCCTGTTTCCCCTTAACAATGCCACATTCCCTGTGGCGCCGCAAAGCATGCTGCTGCAACAGCAACGGCAACGGCAACGGCTGTTGCCAGTTTTGGTGCCGCATTTAAATGCATTTTGTGTGCGTGGCTCATAAATTCAAACGCGTTTAATGTTTGTTTTTACCGTCCCGCCATTTTATAATTTTGTGCATTTTGGGCTCGTGTTGCCATTTTATTTCATTTGCATCGCATCACATCGCATCGCAACGAAACGCATCGCATCGAATTTGGCGTTTTCTGTTTGGCTCAGCGAAATTAAATTCACACAAATGTTGCTACGCAATTTATTTATTTATTTACTCGTTCGCCCAATACATATGTATGCATGTATGTATGTTTTTCACGCCCTTTCTACCATTTTATTTAGACGGCAAATGCAACGTTTTAATTTCATTATATTTGCTGCACAATGTAATTATCATTTTTTTTTCAATTCCTTTTTTTTGTAACCACTTAAATTGTTAAATTGAGTGCCTTTCCACAGGGGGCGTTCCATGAAACGTGGTCTCGTTTAATTTCTCCCTCCGATTTTTTTTTGTTTAGTGTTGTATGTTTTGGTAAACATTGCGCGTCATTTAATTTTGTTGCATTTAATTGGATTTGCTATGTAAATTAAATGCATTTCATTTGATTCACTTTTGCAGCGTTTGACAATTCACATTTGTATTTATGGCTACGGAGTTCATTCGTACCCTGCAACAGAATTTGATGTTGGTCTGATCGTGGTAGTATACAATATAAAAAATATTTGATTGTGTTTTAAGTGCTGCCAATCAAAAAGAACGAACAAATCAGTCGAACTTACATTAATTAAATACAAAGTACAGGGCATCTACCCAACAATCATTTCCTTTCAATTTTACATTTTGAATTCAGATATGAAACACAAGCTCGAATTTGATTTTTAAATTGGTTTAAATAATTTACACAACAAACCATGAAACGAACACAAATTGAAGTGCGAAATATGAGTTGAGGCATTAAGCAGACTAAATTAAAAACCTAAATTCAATTTGCTATAATTTGACCGGGTACTTTAATTAGGTTTCGTGTTTCAGAAGTTATAACTCGACCTTCGCAAAATGAAGCGATTAGGCTTTAAGCATTATGTAAAGATGTTTTTTTTTTTGGATATTAATCCAATCATGTTATAACACAATTGGTCTTTACCTTTTTATTTACAAGATCTTAAAGCTTTTCAATCAATTCACATATAAATACACAATATACACAAATGCCGCCCCTGGCGTGTGGTTAAACAAAGTTGTCCAACAAACCGAAAACCCAACAAACGGTGACAAGGCAACAATTGAACGATAAAAATGTTAAGGGACAGCATTCGATTTTTCTTCCTTTTTTTTTTGGTGATTTGGCAGATTTCAGTATGCATTGTTAATAGCATTGGCAATTCATTTTTTATTTGTCGCACAATTGACTGGGGCTGACTTTTTTGCGTTTAGGGGACAAGCGGAAAGTTGGCCTATAAATCTAATAAAAATGCAGGCAAGTTTTCAATGTCGTGGGTGGAAATGCAAGAAATTCGCACGAGATCCGCTTTTCAAGTTGACAAATCAACATCATCCGGTGGACAAACATGGAGCACACTGGACAACAGCAGTGTGTGTGTGTGTGTGTGCGGGTGTGTGTAGATGTTGAATGGGAATGCTGGATGCAGGCAACAGACGTTTTGCGGCAGTCACATAAATCAGTTTTTGTGGCAAAACTTGAAAAATATGTGCGCAAACAAATGGCATCCAAGCGGAGTCGGCTGCATAACTGAAAACTCCGCCATGCAACAGTTAGGACATGAACAAGGCACACACACACATGAACTAGTGGTGGACGCTGTACAGGCGCAGGGGTAAGAAGAATGTCTGCGTTGCGCATGCAAATGCGAGGGGACATGCGGACAAGGGCACATATGCTACACGTAGCAGGATTTTGGTTTAGGCTGGTCGGAAGATAAAAATAATAATTGCAAAAAAATTATATTGCGTCTAGTCGGTGGAAATGTTCCTACCTATAAAAAAATATCTGATTATAAATTAAAAGTATTAATAAATAAAAATAATTATTTAAATAAAATACTGAATTACATTTTTAGTTATAGCTTATGATTTTCTCCTTGACAAATTTTCAACAAAAGCTAATATTCTTTATACAAATTATGGTAAAGGGTATAGAAATGCTTGTGGCATATTTTAATATTTTTTTTTTCGTTTACATTTTTTGTGATTTTTGTTTCTTTTTTTTCCTAGCTGACCAGCGACAAAAGTTGTCCTATTTTTTTCCGGTAAATTTGCCTGGGCAGGACTTTTGCCACATCAGCGTGTACGAAGCATGTGTATGTTTGTTTGTGTATATGTATATGAGATAAGTGTAACCATCGTCGGTATGTTTGTGTGCATTGCAAAAAAAAAAACAGACAACGAGATTGCAGCGCATTTTTTTTGCGAAACGGCTGCCGCCGCGCCGTTTTGGTCACGCCACGTCAAATTGCCAGAACACGCGTGTGGTGCGTGTGAGGCGTGTTATTTGAGCATTTTACAACACTGAAGCGTGCTTAACGGCTTTTTGAAAGTGCTATCAGAGAGCAAAAGACAGTGAGGAGTACAAACAAAATATGTTACAAAAAAAATGGCAAAAAAATGCATAAAAAATAATGTGTAGATTCAGGGATATTGCAACGCTACGCAAACATGAAACGCTTAGGCGTACATACATATGCACTTAAGTGATACTACTGTACTACGTAATGGAAACTCTGGGTAATACACACATGTGAAACAAGAGACAGGTGGGCAGCGCCATGCAAATTGTCAACTGCTGGCGCCCAGCGTTTCTTAAAGGTATGTGGCTTGAAGGTTTTAGTGTATTATAACTAAAATTGCATTCAAAGTCTTTAAGATGCCAACAATTTAAGTTCAATTAGTTCCCTTGATTAAAAACACTTTGGAATAAAATATTTTACAAAACAAAAAACTATTGAAAAAAAATAAACTAAAAAATATAACCATTTTAATAAATTTTCAAATGTTCATTATTTTAGTAGTTAAACCATTTAATTTGAAATTCAAGATTAGTAAAAATAAAATGAAAAAATTTTCGAAATTTGACAATAAGTCTTTAGCTCAAAGTCAAATCGTTCATACAACCGAATCATTCCCAAATATACCTTGGGAAGGTAAAAAACAACTTATGATTTTTAAATGCAACACGTCAAATGTAATGCGTAAACTACATTAATACTACATTAAAATCTAGAAAGTCAACTTTTACTCGATTTTTATGCAAAACTTTTGATTCCAATAATTGACTTGGGAGTTAAAAAGAACTTTCGATTGCTATAGCTTCTTCAAAATTAACTCGATTTGAATAAGGACATTGGCTGTTGCTGTCGATGAAGTCGATTCCCACATTCTGTTCTATATTTTTGTTTAAAACTACTAACTCTGTCTGAACCATGTAATGGGCTCATTGCATAAAATAAATAAAACTATATTTTATTTCTGGCCTTAACATTAAAGCTCCTAAAGTGCACAAAATTTGCGTTCGTTTTTAAATACTCGTAAACACAGAGGAATCACTGACTTTAAAATGTCTACAGAAGTGAATAGTCCCCACAGAAAAGTCGAAACAAACGTTCAAAAGTCAAAAGAAATCTTTTACATTTATATGTAAATACGAGAAAAGTAAACTGATTGAATTGCAAAAATCAGCAATCGAAGTATACTTTCCATCGTTTGTTAACTCACACACACACACACACAGAGAGAGAGACATACACATCGACGTTCAGTCTCATGCTGATATGTGATAATATTTATCTACTACTGCTGCTACTATCTGCTGGCAGGAGTCGTCAGAATGCTTGTGCCGGCCACATATCGCCGACAGAGATTCCAGGAGAAAGAGAGCCAACGACTGACTGCATTGCATTGTCATACCAATTCCCAGGTTGGCCAGGCGCATGCTGAGAACCACCCAGGGAGCACACACATACAGTTACAAATACCATTGTTCATGCTCAAAATGTCACAAGTGTGTTTGTTTCACTGTGGGTGTGTGTTTGTGTGTGCGGTTGTCAGAGGTGTGAATGTGAGCAGCAGCATTTGAAATGCAATTTTTTTAAAGCATACTTTTATGGGCAGGCAGCAAGCCCAATGTTTGTTTGCCTTAATAAAGTGCTTTGTGGGGAATTTAATTGTATGTTTGGTTGCTTAACTTGACTAAAACAAGGCCTTAACAGCTTTGTGCGAGTTGTGTTGGGAGGGTAAACTAATACCTAGCAACACTTTATAGCTGGCAAATGAAATGAAATATGCAAGGGACATGTGTCTAAGTTGACGAAGAGTTTTGTTCATGTAACTGAAAGCGTACGCCAGAACAAATATTTCAATGTCAGCCTATGATGCTGACAAAGTTTATGCCAACACGCATAGGCATACGCAAACGAATACGAATCCGAATACGAATACGATCTCACTTACCGACAACTTTGACAAAGCCATATTGGGTTTTGGCCGTCACCGTGTTGATTTGGCACATGTAGCGGCCCATGTCCTCCTCCTGCACGTTATTGATATGCAGAAACCAAGTGCGATGCTTGTCGTGCTTATCGTGCGTCACGCTTATCCTCGGATTACGCGTTATCACATGATTGTGCACAGTCAAAATGGCCGATTGCTCAAAATGCATCCACGCCACCTGCAAAAAAAATACAGAAACCACAGAGACTTTAGTTGGGAAATCATTTTCAAATTATAAATACATAATCAGTAATGCTTAAAGCCGTTTATCACGCTCCGCAAAATATCAAATGTTCATTTATAAGCAGCTGACAAAAAATATGTCAGCATACTTTATTGGCAAACTTTGTAGCTGTGCCATCATCATCAATTTTTATGAAGGATTAACGACAAACGATGTTGTCCTCGTCCCGTTGTCCGTTTTGGTCAAATTGCCAAAGTTCGCGTCACATGTGACAACAGATGCTGCTGTCGCAAACTTTGCTGCCAGCCGCTATTCTGCCCGTTGTCTTTGTGCTTCATCACGATGCGGATCCTGGACCGCTCCTTTTTCTTTGCTTATGCAATAGTTTCACATCGAACAACAAACAATTTATGCAAATTTAAGCGCACCGAACATTGGTAAGACGTGCTAAATGTATAAAAAATACAAGCAAGCAAGCAGCCAACCATTGTCGACTCTTACGTCGCGTCGATGCCATTTCAATGATAAATTTGAGCACACACACAAAAACGACAGCAGCAACTCGACATCAAGAACAACACAAACAACACAAACAACAGCAACAACAACGACAGTTCAAAGAAGTGAATTAAACGGAGGTCGTGCCGATCAAGATGGCGAGTAAGAGGCGCTATTGTTGCCACAGGATGCATAGCAGAGGCGTACCAAAAGGGAAGTTGAATAAATTTTGTTAGTTGGCTAGATTAAAGTGTAGCTGGGGAATAGCGAATAAATCGAGTTAGCTTAAATTTAGCATTACATTTCTATTTCAACAAGGTACAGTACTGTAAAGTAGAGTTATTCTTATTCTTTTTATAATCAAAATGTACAACTATTAAATTTTATTCACAACTTTATGTAGGGTAAAGTAAGGTTATGAGTAAAAAGCGATGTGCTAGGAAAGCGTAATAGAGGATTAGCCTTGACGCAGCAAAAAGCGAGATGGCACTAATTATTTATTTGGTCATAGACTGCGCATCATCCGCTATGATTGATATGCCGTGGTTATCACGCACAAGGGGCTCACTCAAACATCAGACTGCACTTAACTTGATAGCTCTCGCAAACTTTCACTACTGGCTTTCATCTAGCATCTTTCTGCTTTCGTTATGCTCCATTTTTTGGTGTCTCCTCTTTGAGGCCACCCCTGTTGAAATGCTTGGACGGGGCAATGAAGAGCGGGTTGGAACTATTCCAACAGGGAGACGAGCTGCTTACAACATTGCCGACATAGTGTCAGGCAGCGTAGACAGATATCGGTTAATTTTTCAATGTCTGCAATGAAAACGTGCGACAAGCAACTAGAAAAAAGAAAGAGAATAAAAAAAACGCCACCTTCTTGGCGTTTATTTACATTGGTATCCCGTCAGACGACTCTTTGGCATCTCGAGATGAATAAAAATCAAGCAGCTGTAGTTTGCTTAAGTAGTTCACAGCCAAAGCTCCCTCTCGACACCTCTCATGCCAAACAACAAAAGTCAAATATTAATGAAGCCACGTTTATCAACTGAGTTTGGGCTGGGGTAAAGAGCTACCAAACGCTATGCAAAATCAATAAAACTGCATTAGCTTTCAACACTGCCAAAGCGTTTAAAGTGTCAGTTGGCAAAATGTGCACGTTTATCCAGACTGTCCAACATTTTAAAGTGTTTGCCACAAAATTTGTTGAAAATTTGCTGCATTTGCATTTCGCATTTTGGATAGTTTTTGAGGTCATTTGAATGAAATTAATTAGGCTCATGTAACGCTAGCGAAAAAGTTGAAAAGCCAAACAAAATGGACACCAGCCACTGGCCACCTACCATCCCCAACCCATCCACATTCATAAAAAGAGCAGTTCAGAGTTTTTGGGGCCATACTCGTACAAGCGTTGCTGTGGTCTGAGTGTGTGACATTTGGCTTAATAATTTTTCGGTTGCAAAATGTCAGCGAAAGTCAAGGCAAAGCTGACTCTACTCTCTATGTGTGGTGCTGTGAGTTTTTAATAGGCTTTCCATCTGCCATTAAAATTTTACGCATACTTAAGCCCATTTATAGTGTTGCAAGCCACGAGGCAGGCCAAGGATTAGTGAGAGTTCTGAAGGCTGACGGCATCAACTGAAATTTTCACATCCAGACTGGCACTTGAGCTCGTCTCGCGAACATCTCTGCAGCTGCATGAATCTCAATTTGAACTTTGCCTAATTTAACTTATGCCAATGGACTGTCTACTATGTACATGGGCACACAGTTGTGGATACAAATTGCTCCTTTGCTAAGTGGGCACACAGAGAGCTCGGACAGAAAGCAAACGTCACTTGAAGTTCATGTTTAACTAATGAATAGAAAGTGCTTTGGGCAATAAGGAATGTCAAGAGTTGTCAGATAGAATTTAGAGAAATCTTTAAAGCATTACTTAAGACCAATTTTTGGTCTACATTAAATTCGTATCATTTACATTCTATATTGCATTTTGGTCTGAGTTTCATACTTTAATAATGTCTGAAATATCATTTAAGTTAACCTTTGGTTGTTTATCTAGCAAAGCTATTTTCACTGAACGCAATATATGTTTTTTTAGACCGTTAAAGAAGCTCATTAAAAATCAACGTAAATAACTTTATCTAAATTAGCTTTCACATAACTCAAGACTTGAAAAATTGTATTTTGCAGCTTTTAACTAAAGACTTTTTTCAATAGACTCTTTTATTTATATAACTGTACACGTTTTAGCCATAATAGTTATCATTGTAGTTGGAGTCATCACCGTATGCATCATAACTCTGATCGTAATCACCAGCATAGTTGTCATCATTATAATTGGATTCATCATCGTCGCTATAGTTATCATCGCCATCATAAAAGTAATCATCATAATCGTCTTCATCAGGATCTGCTGTTGTGGTTGTTGTTGTAGTTGTTGTTGGTTTTGGGATTTTGGTTGATGTTGTATCTTTTATTGTGGTTTTATCTGCAGCTGTTGTTGTTGTTATTTGGTCTGTCGTTGTTGTATCTTTTGAATTAGTTGATCCTGATTCTGTTGTTGTTGTTTTAACTGTAGTTGTTGGTGTATTGTTTGAATTACTAGATCCTGAATTTGGTGTTGGATCTGTTGGTGTTGGTGTATTGTTTGAGTTACTAGATCCTGAATTTGGTGTTGGATCTGTTGGTGTTGGTGTATTGTTTGAATTACTAGATCCTGAATTTGGTGTTGGATCTGTTGGTGTTGGTGTATTGTTTGAGTTACTAGATCCTGAATTTGGTGTTGGATCTGTTGGTGTTGGTGTATTGTTTGAATTACTAGATCCTGAATTTGGTGTTGGATCTGTTGGTGTTGGTGTATTGTTTGAGCTACTTGATCCTGAATGTTGGTGTTGGGTCTGTAGTTGTTGGTGTATTGTTTGAATTACTAGATCCTGAATTTGGTGTTGGATCTGTTGGTTGTTGTGTGTGTTGGTGTATTGTTTGAATTACTAGATCCTGAATTTGGTGTTGGATCTGTTGGTGTTGGTGTATTGTTTGAACTACTTGATCCTGATGTTGTTGTTGTGTCTGTAGTTGTTGGTGTATTGTTTGAACTACTTGATCCTGATGTTGTTGTTGTGTCTGTAGTTGTTGGTGTATTGTTTGAACTACTTGATCCTGATGTTGTTGTTGTGTCTGTAGTTGTTGGTGTATTGTTTGAACTACTTGATCCTGATTTTGGTGTTGGATCTGTTGGTGTTGGTGTATTGTTTGAGTTACTAGATCCTGAATTTGGTGTTGGATCTGTTGGTGTTGGTGTATTGTTTGAATTACTAGATCCTGAATTTGGTGTTGGATCTGTTGGTGTTGGTGTTGGTGTATTGTTTGAATTACTAGATCCTGAATTTGGTGTTGGATCTGTTGGTGTTGGTGTATTGTTTGAACTACTTGATCCTGAATGTTGTTGTTGTGTCTGTAGTTGTTGGTGTATTGTTTGAACTACTTGTTGGTGGATAGTTTGCTTGTCGTTTAAAACGTTCGTAACCGGATCCATACAATTTCCTTGATTCTGTTCTTTCGGGTATGTTCATGAACCATAGCACCACTATGAATAAAAATAGGTTCCATTTTGCGGTTTTCATGTTATCTTTTTCTTGAATTCTTCCAAGGTAGACTGACGACTGTGCTTTGTACAAATGGCCTTTTATATCATGTTAAGCTCATTACTGGAAGGTATTTTTCAATTACGCTGAAGCCAATTTGAAATATCAAATAACTATTTATTTCATGTGCACGACATCGACTTGTGTAACAACAGTTAACATTAACTTAACTATCACATACTCTAGAAAAGTTGCATTTCTTATATTCAGTGTTGATCATTTTTAGACAAATATTGTTACTGATTTGTTAGCATTGGCATTAAGAAATGTAGTTGAAAAGATAAATCAGCTGTAGCTTAATTTGTAAATAAATTTTAATATGCCTTTTGGTAGCTAGTCGGAGCTAATTATAATAACCCACATTTGCTATTTGAGTAAAAGAAACACAGCCAAAAGTAATTAAAACAGTTTCATAGTAACATATGTATGAAACTCCTTTATTTCATCAATCGATCTTGTCCAAAAACCAACCATATTTAAATGTAAGTAAAAGCACAAAGTTAGACACGATCCACATGCCGTTAAACACATCAAGATAAACTAAACAAGTAAAAAACTCTAGTCGCAAAATTCTGGCTAGGACATACCATTAACCCTATACGTAACGCGTACAGTCATTTTATCAATAATTTCAAACCTCATTTTCGCACTTTTAAAATTGAAGCTTTTTTTTAACGATCACAAGTGTATATCGGAAACAGAAGTGTTATCGATAATTTGAAACAAACTTGTTCTGCTTATGGTATAGCAGAGCTCTTCTAGCTCTTAGAGTCTCTGAGATCGGCGCGTTCATACAGACGGATAGACAGACATGGCTATATCGACTCGACTATCGAAAATATGTATACTTTATGGGGTCGGAGATGCTTCCTTTTGTCTGTTACATACATTTGCACAAAGCCATTATACCCATATATACCCATTTTATGGGTTAAGGGTACAAAAATAACAGTCACATAATTATATAACTCCACACAAGCAAATTGCAAGTGTTATATGTTTTTATTTATATTTCGTGATATCATTATAAAAAATTTAATACAACTCTTTCTTCTTTGCAACTCCAACATGTAATGCAATGCGATCGAAATCATAATAGTAAAAGTCATCATCTTTATCGGCTTTATCAGCTTTACAATTTTTGCTATTTTCAAATAATATATCAGCCTTTCTTGCATTTGATTTCTTAAAGGCCTTATTAAGAGCAGTGAATTGCTTTTTATAAAAGTCAAAACATTTGCTTCCGTACGATAGGAGACGCCATATCTCCGCCATGCGATCATCAATTTTTTGCTCAAGCTCAAGGCGCCGATTGTTATAGGCTTCAAATGTTTTGAAGACATAATACTTCTCTGAATAAGAGGTTTCCGACAATTTGCTGACCCTTATAACATCGAACATCTGACTTTCATACTCTTTATTACCAACAAAATGTCCTTCCTGGGAACTAATAGCTTTGTTCAGCTTGTCCGTTATTTGCTTGTCTAGCACTGTAAGGGTGCTCTGTAATAAGTTCTTTTGTTATAGATCCTCGAAAAATAAATTTATTACATTAACATACTTCTGTTGTTGTTGTGGGCTCCGGTTCATTTCGTTGATAAACTCCAATATCATAATTGTTCACCAGCTCCGTTCTTCCAGCATTAGTATGGAACCCAAGGCAAAATAAGCACACCAATAAGCTCCAGTTTGCGTTCATGATTACCTAGCCTTAAAATTCGAAAATTCAGACTAAAGAGTGTGCTTCAGAGTTACACCATTATATATGATTGTCGTATCAGTGCACGGTTAAGAGGAATTTTTCTATTAAGCTTAAGCTAGTTTAATACATTAATATTTATCGACTGGCATACCAAAAGTAAACACTTTCTTATCTAGTTGGTGCTTTGCGCACATGGTTATATATCCGCAATGCTTAAATTAGTCATCAACCCAATCATAAAAAATATTACAACCCAATAAGAAATAGAAATAATGCAAAAAACATTTTCTAATGCAATTCCCATACCGGGAATTGAACCCGGGCCTTCCGGGTGAGAGCCGGATATCCTAACCACTAGACAATATGGGATGTGATTATAGAACAAGAAAATCTAATAAAAACATGTAGTCGACATTATTTTTAAAAATAGCTTCATCAGCTAAATGTATATGACTGTTTAAATATAAAAAGAATAAAATGTATCCATAAGATAATGATATTCATACAACATACAGCAAATATGTGTTAACTTTTCCGTATGCCATTTTCAATAACTTTATGTAAGACTATAAATTTGTGGACCATAACTATTGTCTGGTTAGGCTGCGTGGCTGGAGTAAGTAGTTTAAAGTTTAGTGCGCTTTAAATCTTTGCAAAGTTAACTTCATTTGCATGGATGCTATCTGGACTGAAAAGCGTATGTTGATGGAGCAAGTCAATAGAGACGAGACGGAGAATGGCCAATTTGCAATTTGCGTAATGGCACAAGTTGATGTCTTTTGTTCTTTGCAAGTTCTGGCCAGAAACAGCAACACTACATACTCGTTCAACGTACAACATACTGAATAAAGTCATAAAAATTTAAACAAAAAACTAAATACAAAAACAAAAAACTTTTAGCCCGAACCAAAATAAACACACTTTATTATGCCTGAAAATGTTTATGGTTGATGCCGGCGTACAGCGATGGCAGCAATGCCAGCAATGGCAGCAAGCAGCAACGTTGAAGCAACAAAAACACAACTAAACTTATGCTCATGTACGTCTTGTTGTTGTTATTGTATCTGCATGTTTGTGTAGGCGTCGAAAATTGAAATACAAACAAGAGACGACAGACTGTTTCGGCATGAAGCTACTTGGCAACTCTGGCAAATGTTAAATGCTTGATGGTTGATGGCTGATGGTTGATGTTTGATGGTAGTTGGTAAAATGGCAGAGGCAAGCATCCATTGCCTGAAATATTAACAATTTAAGCGTAAACGTGTTAAAAGGGCGTCGAAGAACTACGCGAGTTAATTTACACGCAGCTCAAATATTTGCACGCCAAGAATAGCAGCAGTTAAAAAGAATTAAGAAACGTAAATTAACAAATTTCATACCGAAGCGGTAATACCCTACGAATATATCACAACATTCCAAATTATTACGCCTATGTTTTATATTGCATTAAATATATATAAATATTAGATTACTGATGCATAAATTTCAAACTTTTGTTATGCATATTTGAAAGTAACACAAACCCCAAGAAGTAGTCTGTTAAAATAACTTTAAAGATCAACTGTGCATTAGGCTTTAGATGTATGTGTATATAATACACAACTTTTACGCATAACGTACAGCGGATGCGGATGCGATGTGCTTCGTGTGAAAGTCAGACCCAAAAATGCACTTTTGGCCAAGTTTATAAGAAAGTTCTTGTACCCAGGGCAAGGATATAAAAATCAATTCCAGTGTAACCTGCTCCTGTCTGCTGTCTTTTGCCTGGCTGCCTGCCTGCCTGCCTGCCGCTACGCAACTATTTTGCATGCAAAGTCACGTTTTATTGCAGCTACGCGTTGTTCTTGCTATTTTTGCTGCTTCTGTTTGTTGTTATTGTTTTTGTGCTGCTGCTGCTTCTGCTGCTGGCGGTTAACTTTTGAGCATACCTGTGGTGGCTGTTTGGGCTCCTGCTGGGGGGATGGAAGGCTGGTGGTTGATTGCTATTGCATGCCAAAACTTAAGGGTCATAAAAATTATTACGAGCACATAACATGCGCTCGCTGATAAGAGATGAACCTCGCCCTCACTCTCTCACTCTCTATGTTTCTCGTTGTTTGTCTCCCGTGTCAAATGGAATTTATGCACGTTTCTGGCCGACGCACATTATGGAAATTCAATTGCATGCAAATTTAAATTGTCCAACGCACACATACACACACATACACACAAAAGACATTCAGCTCAAAGCGATTCGACTGCTATGCATATCAAGTGCAGCCTAAAAGTATGCAGCACTCAATGAATATTGAACAGTAGCATGCTCTCCACTTCGAGTGGACTCAATGGCGAGACCCTCGTTTTAACTGATTAACGTGCTTGACCAAAGCACAACTTGATTTTTGGATGTAGCTGGGAGCATTGTGAGCATCTGGGGTGGGGACGTGAGAGACTTGAGCAGCAAATTACTTAATTAAAGACATAGAGCGCTCTGTGCCATATTGTTTGGTCTGTGTGCTGTCAAGCGCTGAGCAAAGGACAAACATGACTGGCACAATGTTACACAAAAACAACTAACAACAACTAACAACAACTATGAGTACAACTCATGGCTAACACAAATGTGTGGAGCGTAGCTAAGCAAGTCAACAAGTTCAATGTGTTGCCCTTCGTGTCCAGTTGCCGGGAGGCGCCTGTTGCTATTGCTTTCGTTCTTGTGCCATGGACCTTGACTTGCTTGTTGTGTTTGTTGTTGCTCTTGTTGAATGCCCCATAGACTATGTGGGTCTAAGACAGCGGCATATTAGTTTGCTGTAGGCTTTACTGTCTGTCTGTTTGAGTTAACTTCAAGTTTGTTAAAGTTGGACGTGCACTCAAATTGAGATGACTTCATGTCAGAGATTAAGTTTATGCCAGAAGGCAAACAGCATTCTTCAATAGCTTACTTAATGTTGACTCAATAATGTATAACAATATTTCTTTAACAATATACTTAAGTTTAAAAAACATTTTATTATAACTTGAAGCATGAAACTGTTGCTACATTTTCAAAATATACAAGGTATTTTGAAACTCAGCATGCCATGCCAGCTTTTAATTACCCTTTTCTTATTTATCTACAATGTTTTTATTGCTTTCGGCACTTTGGTCTTACCTTATATGAGCCAAGATTCTTGACCGAACAGGCCAATTTGACATTGCGTCCCGCGGGTACCGTTATGTTATCAATGACATCCGTAAATTCGGGATCCTCCTGTATAACTGCAATGAAATAGAACACAAATTTTATTGTCAGAAGTAATTAAGGCAACGATTCTAATTGCTTTCCCATTTCCCCAGATAGCTTAACAAATCATTTCCTATTTATACAGTCAAATGGCTCTATAAATAGCAAATCATTGCAAGTTGATATCACAAATAGACTTCTGCCCCTCATTAATTTGCGTTGAAAGAGCTCGACAGTTTTATGAAGCCACTTCAAAATTAATAGCCATAAAGACGCAAGCCACAGCGATTAGCTCGTTAATGGCTCAATTTTCAAAAGTTTTTGACGATGGCTATGAACCAAAAATAAAGAAACTGTCAATAAAATATGCATAAAACATTGAAGCTCATAAAAGTTTCGAGAGGCTGTTTTAAGTACATATTTAAACACCCCTTCACACACACACACACAGAAGTACACACGTGCATGTGCAGACAAAACAACAATTGATAAGGCTAACAATACAATAATTCATAATTAAATTTCACGCTATGCGCCTTTTGAGCGCCAATGCTATAAAACTCGTACCAAATACCAAAAGCCGGGTCCGCTGCAGTTTAGCCTAGTGTGAAATTGCATTTCGTTGCATTGTTGTGTAGTCTCACTCTCATGCCCTCCTCCACCCTGCCTAACCTAGTTGTATTGTAACTGTAAACGCTTCTTGTTATGGCCCTTGCTTTGCCAGCGGGCCCCAATCGACAATACCCAGAACAGGGACCCCAAAAACGTGTTGTTGCCCTTGTTATTGCATTTAAGGTGATAAATGTTGTGCAAACGTTTGGCAGTTTGGCAGCTCAGTGCTGTGGCTCTGCTTAAGGCTGAATCGATAGTTTTATTCATGCAATTGGATGCGAGTAAAGGTTCAAATAAGCTGTTCAATTGGCTTGTTTGCACTTCAAGTAATCATTTCCATCCTGTTCTTCCTACTTTCACACACACACACACATTAAAAGGATGACAGAGCATATATTTTGTTTAGCTGTAAATACACTTTGTTTATCTAAGCTTCCTGCAGAATGATATGCAACTTATTTTGAATGAAGGAGATTAAATAAAATAAAATTAAAAATAAAATTGATTTGGGAAATATAAGAATTTATTTTTGACATTTTATTATTATTTTATTATGAAATAATGCTGACCTAATAATTTATATGCATGCGTATGTTCTTAACACAATGTGTTTATCTTGTTGCCGTTAAGATAGGATAAACAAGCATTCGTAATATTTGCTTAGTGTTAATGTTAACAGCAAGGAAGTAGAATTCGGACATATATATACATAGGTAGCATTGAAATGTCGCTTATACAAATATTGTCAATGTGCTGGGTTCAGTACATATATGAACATTAACTACTACAACTACGATTTGAGCGATACGCTCAGCTCAATGATGTTTGCCCAAATGTGATGCCGTCAAATGAGTAAAACTCAAACATATTGGATTACTCGCCACAAATGTCATTTTGCGAACATGCATGCAACTGCTACAACTACTGTGCATATTTTGCAAACATTATGGTTACATTTTGGGTATCGGAGAACTTCACGTTGGGCATTAGTTTCTACTAGGTAATAGTAGTACTCGGTGCACTGATGATGGGGCGACCACCGCTGCTGCAACTCATTTAAGTTCTAATCACCTGCAACGACGGCAATTAATTAGTTGGCTTGGGCTAACGACAACGGCAGCAACAGTCATTAGTTTGGCAGCCTGGCCGCCCCGAGCAACCAGCGAGGACTAGGACCTGGTGGCAGCATCGGATAAACAACCACATCAGCATCAGCATAATGCGGCAAAGGACAAACTCAGCCTGAATGCCAGCATTAAGGGAGAAGAAGAGAGAGAGACGGAGAGTGGCGAGCTGCGAGTTGCCTGGAGCGCTATTAAAGCGACATCCGATGCAGCAACCCGGCGCAAACCGTGACGGATATTGCAAAGTACACAACCAACAACAACAACAACATTTGCAAAACGAAATATAATTAAGCTGTGTGACATTTTATTTGACATCGCTCAAAAGCAAGGCTTCTTAAGCTTTTGCCTTTTGGCTTGAATACTCACCAAGTTAATACTGTCAAGCGAAACTCATGAATGGGACTTAAAAATATATATACAAATATGTATTTTGTTTTGTGTATTTTAGAATAAGACCAGAGAGCTTCAGAACTTTCTTGCTTATACAAAAACGCTTTACTTAGGCTAATTTGAAATATTTTTTCAAAATACCTGTAAAATACATTTTTGTATAATTAATATTTGTAATCTAACAAAATCAAAGTTTAATGGAATTTTTTTCTATTCATTATAATCATGATGATTTCTAAAAAAAACTTGTTTGATTAAGTGCATTGCGTAGCAGACTGTTATGCATATACATGTCGTCATCTATATTTGATAACGAATAAAAAAGTGTTTGTTATGGAAACGATTATTTATTACAAGTGTATTTTTTGAAACGTCTTTAACCAAAGCTCGAGTATTTTTTAATAATGAACTTAAATTAAAAGTTACATTTCGGATTATTTAAGATCTCCAATTTGTTATGTACAATGTGATTTTGCATTTTTCATTGCTTAAATATTTCTTTGCACTTGGCCTTAATCATATTGAATGTGACACTGCCAACATTCTGTGCCGCATTGTTGACCATCTCGAAGATGTGATGATTCTGTTTCGCATCTTCAATAGTTTGATCATTCAAACGTCGCAATGCTGCACAGTATGCCTCGTATTTGGCCGAGCTCTCCGTGTCCAGTTTGAAGTTTTCATACAGCTGCTGTAGATCATATAGCTCACGGCTCGTGTCATCGTATAGCACAGTTGGCGTCTGTGGCAGCAACTGTGTCCAGTGTTCATGAACATGCTCCAAAAACTCAAAGTTGCTAAACAGAAAGATGACAAATAGATCCAAGCCCTTGGTTTTTAGGGATCCCATAAGCTCTTCAGTGATATGCATTTGCTCGGGGCTATCATTCCTGTGCACTTCGCCAAAGTCTCGAGTGCGATGTTCCAGAAAGGCATAGAGACTCGTTCGTTTGTCAAAGAAGTCGGGAATGTTCAGCATGTCATCCAGTTGTTTTATTAAGCCCTCCAATTGAGTAGTACTCTCGGCCAGATCAGCGTGCTCTCCATCAACAATATCCTGAAGCAGGCCACGCAGTATATTAATGTAGTTATCAACAATCTCAGATCCAGTGGGCTTCACGCGCTCATACAAATCCCTTCCAAATTGATTGATATCCAGCTTAGTTTCCTGTGTGGCAGGTCGCGTTAGATTCAGCTCCACCATTGCTGCTCCAACAGTTTGATCAGTGATCAGACGCTGCTGCCTCATCGGAACATAAGGCCTCTCAAACTGCTGACAGAGGCGATGAACTCGTAGCTGTCGTATTTCGTTGCTGCTAGCATCTCTTGCTGCACGTATTTGGAGCTTGAGACGACTTAGAAACATAAGATTACGTTGCACACACGTCATCTCCATGTCCAATTTGATATGTTGCTGTGCATCAAGCAGCTGCTTTATCAGCAACACCTTTAGCTGCAACTTCGTGGATGCTCGAGCATGACTCAACTGTTCGGTGTAATTGGCATAGATTGGATTGCGCTGCAACTGTTGCAGATAATCGTTGAGACCAAATTCAGCACGTTTTTTAGAGAATTCGGCCAAGCCCTCCAAAAAATTCAGCTGATAGTTTTTGTCATTTAGCCGAGTATGAGGAGCCGTCGTTGGAGCCACAAGCCACAACAATGTACAGCAAAAGAGTAGCGACAAATTGAACATCTTCTCGTGAATACTTTGGTTTGCCAACTAAACTCTCGGCACTAGCATCGTGGGTCAGTTTCACTTGCAAAGTCGCAATGTAAACAGCCTGATTACGAGCATCTAAGCGAGGAGACGCAGACACAGGGAGAAGGTGTTGCGGTTCAACGTTGGGGTCATTCGGTTTGTCGATTGTGAGCGACAGCTGCTGCTGCTGCTGCTACAGCTAGTGAATAAACTGGGTTTATCTCTGAGGCGGCGATTGCAACTGTGCTTTGCAAGTACACTGAGCGAAAATGTTGCGGTTAGCCACGAACACAGCCGCACTTAACTTTGGCACGCGACTAAACCACAAACCAGAGCCAATTTATGTTAAGCCCTACAACATTTTGTGTGTGTTTTCAGTCAATTGTGCACATCAAACGTGATGTAGCTATAAAAGTTTGCCTTCGTAGCAGGGAAATTTAAGGACACAAGCTATCTATATAATAAAATTGAGAGAAAAAACACGAGCTTAACTTTAAATGTAAATAAAATATATAGTTTATGACTACTTCTATGCCTATTTATATCTTAAGTGTCTTTTATAGTTTTAAATGAAAGAAGGCTAAATACTATTAGGATATATTCAAGCACAGTGTTTTGTGCTTTGTTCAGCTTTAAGTCGATTGCAAGCTGCAGTAAAAAGTCGATATCAGTCGGACTTAGTATGGACTCGAGTAGCAAGCTGTTGTAAATACCTAAAAACCAACGACCCACTAGCCATTGGTTTACCCATTTACCTTTTTCTACCTATTGCCTCCTTACATCCCATCTCTCTACGTGAGTGCACGTTCTAGACAGCAATTGTTGACCAAGCACGGTCGTTCGTGTGTGTGTGTGTGTGTGTGTGTGCTTTGGACCTCCTTCTCGCAAGTTAAATAAAAGTTGCAGACGCTTTTCATTCATTGACAAAACTTCAACGGCATCCTAATTGTGCCATGGCGTGACTCGGGGTTGGAGTACACCTAGTTGAAGCTCTGGACTCTTACCATCTGTCCATCTCGTCAGAAGGTAGTTTTTACCGCAGCCTGATTGAAATTTGTCAGGTTGATTGAACTCCTTTGGGCAGCCCAATTGTAGTTGAGTGTTTCCTCCTTTTGTGCGGTTTTTTCTATGCTTTTTGTTGTTGTTGGTCGGTTTGGTTTGGTTTGGCTTGGTTTGGCTACCCTTTTTAGCCGCTTTAAATCATTGCAAATGCCAAACAAGTTAAGTTGCAGTTTAGTTTTGTCTTTTATTTCAATTTTCTTCCTTCGTTTATTGAAAGTTGGCAGTGAGCCCATCTTGTTCATTAGCTTTAAATATTTGATCAAAGCGACTAATGGCCAAGCACACACACAGCGTATAGAAGTAAAAAGTTCGACTCTGTCTTTTGCTGGTAGTTGTTGTTTGGCCCAATTCGCGTCCTGCAGCCGCAAGCAACTTCATGATTGCCAACACCTATTAAGATGGCAGCCCACAAGCAGCTCATGGCTCTGGCGTTGGCAGCCGCAACAAACAAAGCTTACGGGCGTAAAAAGTGAAAAACGACAGCAGAAAAAAAAATTGTAACAAAATGAGAGATAGAAAAAAGTCACAACGTACAAGTTTTTAGCTAAAGAAATTTTCCAACAATTGCACAATTGGCATGCGCTACGCATGCGGATGAATGGGCTGCTGTGTTGGGGATTTAAAGACACAAGTTGGGTCAACAACAAAGCCAAACTCTATATATATATATATGTGTGTGTGGTGTTGAGTCTGTGGTTGAAAACAACCAACTTAAATAGAGGGGGCAGCAAAGTTGGTCTAGTTAAAATGTTTAAAGAGACGTCTAAACAGCTACGTTGAATTTAATTGAAAGAGAAGTGAACAAAATTGATTTGGAAAAATCCTTGTTACTTGTCTAACATAAATCATTTATATAAGATCTTTAAAACAATATACATAATCAACTAATCTAATTTATTGTTTATTTTATAAGTTCAACTTAAATCAGTTTATCTATTATTATGAAAATTTTTATGTCTTCTATATTCAATGAACACGTTCTTTTCAATTTTTAGAGCTGTGCAAATAAGCGAAAATAAACAAAGATTTGCTTAAGATTTTAAATAGTATTGACTAAACTAGGAACCCGTCAAGAAATAAAAGGAAATTAATCTTTAAAGGTTCAATTAAAATAAATATATATGTATGCATAGAAATCACAATTTCCTTTTCTTTACGCTTCCTTTTGTCCAACGTTGTGGTGAATATTTTGCCACTCTAGTTAGCTTGATTTCACACATTCGTATTATACTGATAGTTTCACTTTGTGGGTCGCGAAACTTTGCCATTTTTTTACATCAGCAACGTACGCTAGACATTTTTTGCTTTTTGTTAACAAAACCGAAACAAAACTTTGTTGCTCTATGGCTGGCAATCATGAGCCAAGGCAAACGGGACAACGTTGTCGACTCTGGGGCCCATCCATAAAATTGTAGACGTGCAGGAGACATGCTGGCGTTGGTTGGCGTGAAAAGCGCTAAAAGCGTTTAAATGAATTTAAAGGAGGCGAAACTTTTGTTTTTTCAACAAAAAAAGCTGATATAAAAACAGAGAAAAAACTAATAGAAATAAAAAATTCCTCAACTCGTCTGGGAAACAATTCTGCTTTTGTGCGTTTCACATTGTTTTTAGCCAAGATGTGATTTTGTTTAAAGTTATAAAGTTGATGCTTTTGCGGTCGCTAGCGTAAAGATAGAATTGAGTGGTCTTTGTGTGTCTGTGTGTGTATGGATAGGGTAATTTCCATGCAAATGATAAGCTGACTCTTTGGTTAGCATAGCCGGAAGCAAGTACCAACTTAATTGATATGCTTTGCAAGAACAACAGACACCACTGCCAGTCACTGAAATTTGAGCTAAGCAAACTTTCTGTTACGCCCCCTTTCAGTGCCACGCCCAAACGCCTTTTTAGCGGCCACTATTTCTTAACGCTGACACAGTCCATTGCTTGGCCCAGGCTGAAAGATCTATGGCCCAATAAAGCAACTGAAATCACAAGAGCAAAAAGGCCTTAAAATTTAATTTAATTAATTATTTAACAGTGACTCAATCAAACCTAGTCGCACAAATTGAGATCTATGGCCCATATAAATGCAACTGAAAGTCACAAGAGCCAAAAGTCAAAATAAGCAAACATTTAAATGAACAATCATAACCTTTATAGTGACAAATTTTTTGTGTGATAAAATGTCAAAAACTTAAAAAAAAAAGATAAGCCATAGCTCAAAATTTGTTTAATCCAATTCAAAGTAATGTTAACTGATAACATAATTTTACTTTAACACTGTTTCCTTAAATTTTAATAACAAATTTTCTTAAATTAAATTAAATTAAATTAAAATAATTAAATTAAATTAAATTTTAAACTTTAGAAACATTTGCAATCACCAAAACAAAGATACAAAAATATCATTTGTTCATTATTTCCATTAATAAAAAATAAATATTTTTTAATAAATATTTGTTATTTCCATAATTTAATAAAAAGAAATGAAAAAAAAACATTGAAATATGAATAAAATTTTTGTAATATGTTCAAATCTCTGTAAAATATTAATGTTACAAATTGAGAATGTAATTGATATGAACTAATGTTTGCAAGTGTATAAAAAGTTTGTCCTTCTCGCAACATTCTGCTCTATCATTGTTTCTAGTTGGCGGATTAAGTGATGAGTTGAGAAACAGCAAATAAACATACAAAAAACATCCCAAAAAAGAACGAGTTTTAAATATATATTATTTCGAGTTTGGTTGTACTTCAGCTGCTGATGAAAAGTGCACTTGAAATTGTATGAGGCATGAAGCATACTTGAAATACTTCAGCTAGACTGTCTATGTGCAAATGGGTAACTCGTATGTGGGTCAGGGTTGACTGCTTATGCATTTAACAACGTGTCTCTTCTGCTGAGGTGGCTCACAGGCTTTGGCTACTGGTTTTTGGCTTTTTTTTTGGCCAAATCCAAGCGTCTGCCAGACTCTTTGGCATACTTACTCTAGGCGCCCCAAAGAATACAAATGCAAAATCACAAACACAGCAAGCACTCATTCGATAGAGAAAATAAGAGGAGGCGAGGGGTCGAATGTTAGGTGGAGTGGAAGAAGTCTAGGAAGGGGCACAAGTTCAATCAAGCAAATGTAATGTTGCCTCGTCTGCCAATTGCAGGCGAAAGCGTAAAATACAAAGATTGAAACT
The DNA here is from genome assembly GCA_018152965.1 of Scaptomyza pallida. Classification (NCBI taxonomy): domain Eukaryota; kingdom Metazoa; phylum Arthropoda; class Insecta; order Diptera; family Drosophilidae; genus Scaptomyza; species Scaptomyza pallida. Next base: position 1,516,490 of record JAECXP010000116.1, on the reverse strand, counting down.
CGCATTGACAGTTTGACTGAATGAATGAGTGACATGGCAACTCTGTATGCTGTATGAGTCGGTTTGAGTGAGTGTTTGCATTTCTCTCTGTATGTGAACATGTGTTGTTCTTGTCTTTGTTGTTGTTTTTATGCTACTGTCCAGGCAATTGGCAATGCAAGTAGGTTGCTCGAACATTTCTAAACTCAAATCTAATGCAAGGGATAAATTGAACTTAACGTTGTAAATGTAAAAATAAAATTAAGTAAAGAGATTAAAAATGTATATTACTATTTAAGATATATAGTAGTAAAACTTTCTTTTGTTTTAACCCTCGCACATGTATGTATGCAGAGATATATCTCTCCTCAGCCAAATATACACCCACACACACATGCACACGCACACGCACACTCATGTTTGTATGTGCAATGTGCACTTAAATGTAAGCAAAGCATGTCAGGAATGGAAGCTACTCAAGCGGAAATGCGCATAACTGCATCACATCCACGACAGAAACACACACACACACACACACACACACACAGACACACATACAGACTCGCATTGAGCTGTGCTCAGAGCTTAAGTAACCGCTCGGTCATTGGCAATGTCGATGGAAGCGTCCATTGCTTTGCCTTTGCCTCCATCAAACTCTAAGTGCTACTTTATTAACCAGGAGACAACAAGCACAGAAGCAACGACAACAACATCGACAACAGCAACAACAACGACATCGACAACAGCATCGATTCACTTTGATGTTAGGACGATGGTCACAAGCAACAAACAAGCAAGCAAACAAAACAAAACACGGCACACATAACAACAAACAGCTGCTGCTGCCAAAGTCGCTAACTAAACTTGAGATGGTCGTGCAACATTAAGGATGGCGCCTCAATTAGGCTCTGTATCTGCTACGTCCGATTGCATTACAACCAAATACAAAATGCATTAGCTGGCTAACAGCCAATTTCACGTTGACAGTTGAACCGAAATGCATTTCCATTAAAGGACATAACAGTCGCGATCAGTTTATTTAGAGCCATCAACATTTACAGGCTGCCTTTTTTTTACAGAACAAGAAGAGTTTAATTGAGGAACGTGTTCTCAATTATCCTTTGAAGTTGTACTGAAAGCAGCACCAAATGTTTATCTACAGAAAAGAACGATTAATGTTTCTGTAAAGGCTAGATACACTAACGATAGCCATGTGGATGGTAATCTAAATCTATACATAAGGGCCTACTCGGAGAGCAAGACACTGCACAAACCATTAATGATAAAGCACTTGACCCGACTTGAAAAAGGCAAAGCTAAACTTTAGTTAAATCTTAATCATTTTCAATCAAGGAAGCCTTCTGTTATGCCTAATATGACTTTTTATGAACTACGTGCATGATTACAGCTGGATAGTTCCACATTCTTTTTTTGTTACATTTCCACGACTACGAAGGGGGCTTTAAATATAATGATGGAGCTAATGCAGTTCAACCTAGCTGACGGCATATGCTGCACAGATAATACATGCTTCAGCATAGAACCTTTGATATTGATTCAGGCGAATCAATACAGAATTCATGATGTTAAACATTTTAAGGAGCATTGTGCGACGGCAGGTCGTCGAAAGATTAACGCATTGGAGTTGAACATTAAGTTGTCAAAGTAAAAAGTTTTAAAAGAACACTCGAAGGAACACTCACAAATGGAACGAAAAGTTGCTAAGGTTTACCACTTGATGGCAGAAACTGGTGACGTTTTAAGTGAATGGAAAAAGCCGTCCATCAAGGGTAATGAGAGTTGGATGCAAAAGTGTCGTAATCTAGAAACCGCTGCTCGAATCTTTTCAAAAAAATATATGAATCAACCACGTAAGGACACAGAACTTCCCAAACAAGATCAAATCTTTGACTGGCTTATGAATAATGTTTCACATTACTTTGAATGCTCATTGGCTTAGTTGGCCATTTATGGGTATTTTCAAAGTCGTTTTAGTGATGTACCCAAACAATTGCTATCAGGAGCTGATCATACATTTTAAAGCAGTGGGTGATGGACACTTTCTTATACGCAAAACCAAACAACACAATGAAGCGTTATAAAGTAAGTGTGCGGTAATCAAAAGCTCAGCCGCTCAATCTAAAATTTTGTGTGACACGCAATGAAATTGATCAGGATAGCAACATGGAGTAGCAACTGCCTTTGGACTTTGAGCTGGATCATTTTAGCGTACAGAGTCTATAAAGTTGCAAGTGAGTTTTATATGATAACGCAAAATCAGTCAAACTTTATGGTCCCAATATATTCTTCTTATGCTCTTGCTTCAGTTAACTTTAAACTCAAGAGTTTTCATGTGTTAAGAGATTCAAAAGCTCTTTTCAAATAATCAATTAAAAGTATATATACACTGAAACTGATATATGCATATTTTTCTTGTCAATTTTCCAGCAAGATAACTCGATGGATGGTAACACAAAACTCTTTGCCAATTCGGAGAGACTTGTGGCTGGCAAATCCAGTTGCCTGTCTGTGGTTTCTAGGAATTACCACAAGCTGGAAAATCTGCAGCCAGAAACGTTGTCTATTCACGATATGCATGTTATAGAGACGAGGGAAGCGTTCACTTTCTATGTTACATCCAGCTAGTGGCGCACTGCTATTTAATTGCCAATTTCCGCAATAAGCGAGTGTAGATTTTATATTAATTAGGCGGCCTTCTCATTAGCACTGTTGCCGAGTTCACTCTTTGCAAAAACTTTGTGCCCAGGCAGAGGTGCCTGTAGCTGCACTTGTTTACCATCCCTCAACTGAATTGCCTCTGTGAAAACGAAAACACCAAAACACACGGCACACACACACTCACACACACACATACTGAGATGGAGAGAAATGAGAAGCGCTGTTTGTAAAGTTCAAAAGCCGCGATGGGGTTGAGGACTGGAATTCAGGTTTCCGGATTTAATGACTGACGCGTGGCAGTCGCGTATTTGTTTACGCCTCGAAGCAAAAGCGAAAGCCACAATTTCTGTCTCATATTTCGGTGTCGTAGTACTTAAATAGAATGGGTCTCGGTCTCGGTCTCGGTCTGTGTCTGATTCTGATTCTGGGTCTGGGTCTTGGTCTGGGTCTGGCACAGAAAACGGACTTCAAACTGATGTTAATTCAACAGACTGAGTACTTAAATATTATTGCATATTAATGAAGGTGCAAATGGTTGTGGGGGTGTAAGAGGTGTTTGTGTGTGTGCCACATGCCTCAATAAATACAAATAAATTAAAAAGAAATTACAAGTGGTGCATGCTTTAAATTATGCAAAATACTCGTAAAACAGCATTGCAAACAATTAAAAAGAAATTGAAATGTGTCGTGCAACATTTTTCATACAAAGTGAAGTGCATTTCAGACAAGTGCCAAATATGAAAATAAAGCACAACATTAAAAGAATACAATTGAATATTTTTTTATAATTGCATTAAATGTTGTTTAATAATTATATGAAAAAAACTTTTAAAGTTTATAGAAAATAAAAAGGAAAAAAAATCTTGAGGAAGAAATAAAATTGAAGTAAATAGATTATTTATGCCAAGCCCACAAAAAAAAATCTCATAAATTAAATTCCAATATTATTGCACGAGAATTCGGCAATAAAAACAGTTCAATTGTTTTAATTGAAGTGCATTTTAAAACACATAAATTTATACCACACACCTTAGGTCAACAGTATCAGAAAATTGCTCACTTCAATCTTTTGAATAACTTAAATGGCATAAAATATTTGATGAGGGTTTCTTTTGCACAGCAAACATTGACCATAAAACAAACATAAAATATTTGATGAGGAATTTAAACAAAAACATACAGAAAATACATGTTTTGGATTGCCTTCAGGTGAGCAAGAAATGCATGCGAAGCACAATTTCAAATATGTGATAGAATTTTCAACAACTTTTCTAAAACCTAAATTGGCCTGCCCAAAAAAGCTAAGGGAACAATAAATGCTCAGATGAGCCATCACACACACTTCACACACACACACACATACTCCTATATCGCACTTCAATGTGTTAAGCTTATGATAATGCCCAAAAATGTCCAAATGCTAATATAAAACCGTAGACCAAAACAAAATCTTAGCCCTAAAGGCTGGGCAGGGCCGCCTTCTGCAACATTTTCAATTTCTTCCAAAAATACAAAATGAAAATTTTGTGCAAAAATATACATAACGTATGCAAAAATAACAAAAGGCAAAATAGACAGCAAAGCCAACGCCATAAGCATGTTTATGAGTATTTTTCAATGTGTGTGTGGCGGAATGTGGTGCAAAGTGGTGCATAGCGGCGAGATGGGTTCGAGGCGATAATGTATGAAATAGCCTCAATTATGCACATGACATGAATACAACTTGTTAAAGATGAAACTGCCGAGGAAAATAAAATTTAAGAAATTCTTGAAAATTCATTTATAGAATTTTAAAAAAAAATTCAATATATTTTTAATTGATTTAAAGAAAAATTTATAAAAATCATAAAAAAACTCTTTAACAATTTTGCCTTTGATACAATGCGTTCCGTGCCATGATTTTTTGATGGTTCTGAATTGTAATTTTGAATAGAATTATCTGTAAACTTTTCACAGAAACCTCGCGCTCAGATCACATCATCACTCATGCTGCATGCCCATGCTTTACGGCTTTATGCATAAGTAATATCATGTTAGTGTCAATAGTTGTCAACGAAACGTTGTTGACAGTCCCCATCTGCTCAAGCTGATGTCTCTCCACCCGAAAAAAAAAAAATAACACTACGTCCCACTCACAGTGATTGTGTTTTTTTTTTATTATTTTATTATTATTTTTTTTTGCGTTTTTTTGGGGGGATTGGGGGGTATGTCGTACATTTGTTTCGTGGCACTTCGTTATCGCCATAAATGTGCACGCCCATCTAGCAGTGTGTTCTGTGTTCCCGCCCCTGCTCCTGGTACTGGTCCTGGTCCGTTACCCCCCTCAAGGCTAACACATGCTACACACACACATACACCCAGAAACACATTGTATTATTTTAGATTGGCATTACTTTTGGGGCCATTGGAGATGCCTGTGCTAAATACAACGAAGCTCGTTAGTTTTGCTCTCGGCGTTTGGATTCCGTATTTTTTTTTCTTCTCTCTCGTTTTTTTTTTTTTTTGTATTTTTTTATTTCTATTTGTATGTTTTTTTTTTCTTGGTGCGCTGCGCTGCCAACTTCCGGCAGGGGCGCCTCACGTTGCCCATGGCGTGTCCTTCAGCCAACGCCTTGCTAGTTACTGTTACGTATACGCAATGCCATCCATATATGTATGTGTTCGAGTTAGTTGAAGGGCCGCATATGTTACTTTATTGGCATTCAATTTGAGTTATCGCTATTTTTTCCTGTTCATATGCGTTTTTTTTTTTTTGCTTCTTTTTTTTTTTTTTTTTTTGTGAGCGCGAGTGAAAATGAATTTTTCTACTTTTCACATTGTCCATTGTTAGTGCTGTGGTTGGTCAGAGCTGGAGCATGCAAGCAGCCAACAGTCTGAGATTTCAACGCTAGTTTACTCATGTATCTGGCCACGTTTTTGTGCGCTGGACAGCACACCACTAACACACATATACATGTGTGTACATGCTGCATACTACGTAGTACGTTATTCTTAGGTATAATCACATTTTATTTGAACTTTTATTTCAGTTTATTTGATTTTATTCCTATGCCATTTTCAGTTTGCTTTGCCTTCAAGTTTATTTGGCAGACAGTTTTGTATTTGCTATTGTTGTGTGCGCCAGGCCAAAAGTCTTTAGTTTTCCCTCCATATTTCCTTCTTTTCTTTTTTTAAGGCACACGCAAAGTTCAAAGTTTATTTATATTGATTGGCTTTGCAGGTCATTTGGGTATAGCATGTGTGTGTGAGTGCTATGGACTTTTGCTAAAAATCATTTGCTACAATTTTTGATTGATGTTTTAGGAAAATCAAAGCACAGCCACTTGCCAGTTTCATCAATGGCAAATAGCTGACCTTACCCAGGCAAATTGGGATTAACAGTTTGGAAAGTCACTAAATTTAGATAAATTGCAGTTCAAGCCATCAAATATTTATTTGTATTGAAATTTTTAAGTCAATTAAAATGTTGCACAAAACCAATAAGTTTATTTGAGCTTAAAGGGTCTTGTCCTTAACTTTCTGGCCACAACATGCTTTTTCACATTTTCATTACATAAATTTTTAAACGCTTTGTTGTTTAATTAACAAGCCACTTGTTTTCCGTTGGTTTTGACACGGCTGTCTCTCAAACTCACTGATTGCTGCTCATTTGACTGCGTTTGGGAGTTGGAAAAAAAGTTTTTCGAAAAACTCTCAGCGCTCCCAAAGCGCTGGCAACTGCCTGCCACATACCTACTTACATAAAAGTGGCCCCAGTGGAGCGCCAATCGTAACGCCGATGAACGCCGCTTTTAATTAAATTAACAACACAAATTGTCAGAAGCAGGCGTTGCAAATGTTGCACGAACCAAGAACTCAGGTAAGCATAGCGAAAAATACATATACATATATACATACGTATATATATATAAAATATATATAAACAACAACAACACCAACGTTGAGTACAACCTTATTAAAAACGTGTCAAAAACATTTTCATAAATATATCAAGTGAACTTTTTTGTGGCTTGTCAAAGTGCCAGTTCCAAGTGTCAAAGTATTTGTGGAAAGGCTACGTAATCAATAAGCTGTGAAGTTTATTTTTTCTTTCTCCCTTTCCTTTCACCGGACTGCAGAGGGGTGTGGTGGGGAAGGGAAACTGTTAAAATTTCTATAGGATGCTTGCTGTTATGCCCAAGATAATATTTTGACATGCAACAAGTCTATAAATAAATATGCTATGCCAATAAAAGAGTTGGACAGCTAATGGAAATTTATTGATGATGACCAAAACCTCTTAGCAAGTTTTTACACTAACCTACAAGATGTTCTTGTCCGAAGGAGCTTATGTTGAAGAGTGTGTAAATCATAAATAAGTTGCTGACATATTTTAATGAATTTTTAAACAAAGAATGCAAATTCCATTAATATTACGATAAAATTTTAATGTCAATATTTCCAATTCTTTTAGAAATTAATACAGAGCATTTAAATATTTCTAACAAATTCATGTTTTTATAATTGCAATAAAACATGTAATTATTATTCATAATAAGAAAAATATGAAAAAATAAGATTTTCAATATGTTAATATTTTTAACAAAAAAAAATCAGTCGTCTAAACGTATTATACGATTTTTTAAGCCGTTTATTGTTATAAGTAGAAGAATAAGTAGAAGAAATAAGATTTAAGCCCCGATAACCGTTTAAAATTTATTTTATTTACGAGTTTTTATCCCTTTTTTTTGCTGCTTACTGTTCTGCACAAATTTTTATGTAATAATAATAAAATAATTTTATTAACCCTTTTGTGCGACTTTAATGCGATGGGTCAGTGAATAAAGAGCTCACATAATACCCCAAGACAGCATGTAAGCTTATAAAATGTGGTTTATTTAAAGCACACACACGCTCATCCAATTGTAAATACAAATTTATATGCGTTGGGACACTTGCTCATAAAAATGCCAAGTTTGTAGCGTTTAAGATAAAACGTACATTGTGCCTTTTTTTGCCTTTATTATGGCTAACTCTCAGCTGATCAGCTAGCGAACAAGTAGACAAATGTTTGAATCGCACACGATATCAATAAGCATGGCAAATAAAATCAATTGTTATGATGCCATAACATATCACACACAACCCATCTCTACAGATACAGATGGAAAATCACCCAGTTGCAATGTGAGGCAAAGTTTTTTTTTTTTTTTTGTTCTTCATTTTCGTTTGCGTTGGCGAAAACTTCAAAATCCTTTTATGAGTGTTGGAGTGTGAGTGTTAGTGTGGGTGTGGCATTGCCTTTTTTTGAGCTCCTTCTTGTTCTTCTTGTGTGCGACTTGGGATAAACAAAGCCATAATTCAGGCAACGTTTTACTCGCAGCCTCACTCGCCTCGACTTGCATAAACAAATTGTGCTCAAGTGTTTGTGTATGTGTAGTTGCTTTTTTGGGGCTGTGGGTAACTGGGCATATCTCCCATCGTTGTTGTTGTTGTTGTTGTTGTCTCTCTACAAAAACTGCGGGAGTATGCTCGTCAAGCTCAGCGTAAACATGATAGATTTATAGTTTGGGTTCTCTGTTTCTGTGGTCGCCCGACTCGGTGGGGGAGCGCTGCGGTGCGGTGTAGTGTGGTGTGGCGACAACAAAAACATTGCGCTTGCAAGCGAATGAATGAGCGTGCAACGTGTAGCATACTTAATGGCGCTCGTCGCCGCCACAGTTGCCGCCTGCTTAGCTTATCATAGCTCGTAAACACATGGAGTACCCACAGAATCTGCTGCAATCTCAGTTTGGGTCTCTCCTTCATCTCCTCCATCTTCTACTTCTTCTTCCTCTACTCGCCACTTGACTTTGTTTTCGTCAATAAATTTGGAGCAAAGTTTTTTTTATTGTTGCTGTTGCTGTTGTTGTTGTTGTTGTTGCTGTTCCTGGTGTTGTTTCCTTTTGCCCTTTTGGTGCCGTCTCAGCTGGCATTTGGCAGTCGGGACACTAAGACAGCAAAAACAAAAAGAGCATAGGAAACCACATGCTGGGCGCCTGTTGGTATGCCACAGATTTTTCGCATTTTTTTGATACCCGCTCTGCGGCGCCCGTAGAGCAGGCAAGCTCTGTGCAAATTTGCCTTTAAATGGCGTGTTAACATTTAAATGTTATTTTTACGCCCCATAAAAATGGCTCTATAAAAACAAGGCAATTGTATAAAAACGAAAAGAAATGCATGGAAGTATTTTTTTTTTCAAATGTTTTGTTATTAACCAGCAGATAAAAAAGCTGCTTAGCCAAGGCTTTGTGGCTCATTGTTTTAGAAGAGGAGATTTAAGATTCGCTAGAAGCATAAGGAATAGGATGAGGTCTTAATTGAACATAAGGGCATTTTTAGAACAAGGCAAATAAAGGATTATTCAGTTAAAAATTCCATAAGCTAAACTCAATAATCTGTTTAAAAGTTGTTCAATCGTTTAACTTTGATTATGGTCAACCTGAGCACTTAAAGTTATTGTCAAAAATAATTCATTTTGCAAATTTCACAACCTTTTCATGCATAGACATCTTTAAACTCACTGCCGGAGTCTGTTTGTGTCTGTCTTGTGTATCTTATTTGGAAAAGTATGCTTTGTTTTATTGCTTATGCAAATTGGCCGACTAATTTTGTAAGGACTCCAAACACAAATCCTTTTGCTACGGCAGTCGCTTAGTGAACCTTTTCCATGGCCAGCCAGTTTATCTATTTCGTTTTTCCTTTCGACTTCATACACATAAACATGAACAGCAAAGAAGTTGTTCTTTGCTTGCCTGTGTTTCTTTTATTTTCTTCGTTTTTTCGAAGAAAAAGGAAACTTTATTTTCGCTTAATGCGCTTGAATGAGTTGTGTGTTGTTGTTATTGTTATTGCTGTTGTTTTTTTGTTGTTGGCTTTCTTTCTTTATTGTTTTAACATTTTTCTTTGCTTTTCAGAGATTTCTTCACTAAGCATTTGGCAGGTTATTTTGTTTCTGATATCCTCTTAGCCAACAATGCCTTAAGCTTAACTTTGTACGCACTTGTTTTTACCCCCAAAACTCCTTTGTCCTCTGTGCCTTGGGAAGCGCAACGTGAAACGAGACAGAAGCTATGGTTATATTTACTCAAAATTAAAGCTTAAGTTTATTTAAAATCATTCTGAATTGTTAAGCCTTTTAATCGGTATGCAGCAAAGTATATGTTTTAGCTAAACACATCAACTAATTGTTAGTGGTAATTCAATTTTCTTTAATTAACAGAATTAAAGAACTCAACGCGAGCAATTCAAAAACGTTTTCAGCAATGCTTGCACTTTTTAAATGAATAAACAAACATGTAATACAATTTTTAAAGCTCTGTGCAATGTGCCAAGTGCAATGCGGGTGCGTTCTTTCTTCCCTTCATGGTTGTTTTTTGTCTGTGTTTTTGTTTTTGTTTTTGGTGGCATATACGGCAGAGGGCCACGCCTGGCTGCCGCCGAAAGGACTCGACTTGACGCCAAGGTCCTCTATCAAAGCGAAAGTTGTTGCACAGTTGCATGGCCAACAACCCATACACACACACACACATACATTTAGATGTTCTAGCTCTCACTCGCTAGCAGGTCAATTATCGCGCTTTGCATGCCGCGAGCAGTTCAGCTTAACGCTCACCCTTCACCCAAACCCTAACCCTAACCCCATCCTCCACCTGCAGCTCTTCTTCAACTTGTTGTTGTAGTTGTTGCTGTGGCTGCCGTTGGCGTCTGTGGGTAAACCGAAAGCCAAACAAATTTGTAGCTTGAAGTTGGGCGTCGTTACTATCTGTCCGTCTCCTCTAACCCCTCAGTCTGTGTGTCGTTTTGTCTATCTTTGGGGGTTTGTATGACCTGCGGTTAGCTATTGCGAATGCAGAAAACTTTTTCTCTGGCGCTAATTAGGCATTACGTATACGCCATGGTTAAGCATCTTGAAGTGCACTAAATTGCACTAATCATAAAACATGAGCACACACACACACACACACACACACGAGAGACTGACACACGCACGGGCAAAGGGGCAACTTTTAGTTGTTGGCCTTTGTGCGCCTGCAAGTATGCAACGATGGGTTTGTTTCAAGTGTTGCCTGCCATGTAAATTATGCTACCACCACCACCAACAACAACAACGAATACAACTATAGCTACAGCGACAACAACAATGCTCAACATTGCCCAAGAATTGTGGCAATGTGCACTCAGCGTCATTTAGTGCCACGCCCACACAGCCATACACCTACGCCTAACGCCCATCGCCTACACTGTGCTCCATTGTGCGCATTGACGGCGCGTGCAACGAAGTGACTAAGTTGAAAGCTTGAGTGCATGAAGGGCGGGCGGGGGGTACAAGGGCACAAGCAGCATGAGTTTGGCAGTGAATTGAAGTGGGTGTGATTAGAGTGCAATTGTGTGGGTGGTTAAGGAGGGTTGCGGGGGAGAGGGAGTTGAACTCTTGGTGTACACGCATAAATACATATCTACATAATACAAACACATATAAGCGACTGCTGCCTGGGTCAGAGGGTGTATATGTGAGTGTGTGTGTGTGTGGCAACATTTCCAGAGTCGCCACTTAAGTGGTCCACTATGTTGGCAGCAAGTTGCAACAATAGTTGCCTATAAATTGGTTTGTTTATTACAAAATGAACAAGCTCCACACACACACAGAAGACAATTTACTTTGATGTAACAACACAAGAGAGAGAGAGAGAGTGAACATTAATTTATACGCACATATACATATTTATGTACGTATTAGAAATGGGTCAGATATTAAACAGTTCACCTTTGAGAGCAAATCTGTTAATAAATGTAATGAACTGAAATACATTAAGCACTCTTGATTACACAAAACTAATCCGACATGGTTAACCGAAGGTATGTTTTTTAATAAATAAATATATTTTATGAAAAATAAACAATGCAAGCCGAAAAAAAACAGAGTTTTACTTTGAATCACTTTTTGCTTTCGTTTTGGGATCAGTCAAATCGTTTAACACCTGCTGCCAACTAAAACCCATGCGACCATCTGCTAAAAGTAAGCGGCAACGATCGGGAATATGTTGAAAGAGGCGCTTGAAGGGTGTGTAACGTTGCAAGCAGTTGACATCGCCGAGCAGTATAAGTTTGTGTTTGGCACGCGTAATGGCAACAGTGAGACGACGCTGATCCTCAAGGATTTCAGCCTCACGGGAACGTTCCAATGCTTCATTGGCATTGGTGCTGCCTGTTTTGGTGCAGCTGTAGATAATTAGATTCTTATCCCTGCCTTGATATTGATCAACGGTGTTGAACTCCACATCTGTATGGTTTTTGCCCAGTTGACGCAAAAGCTCCACTTGAGCGCGATATGGAGCAATGACGCCAATGCGTGTGGCATCATAGCCAGCTGCAAGTAGCTCTTGCAACAAGTGCATAACAATTGCCGCCTCACAATAATTGGTATACTTGGGTGGACGACGTGAGCGAGCAGCAGTTGGCTCTATTCTATCCTCTCCCAGATGTTGCTCCAGCGAATCGCTTATCTGTTCCAGCTGCTTTGAGCTGGCAGCATAGTCCAGACAGCGCTGAGAACAGTCCGAGGTGTCCACCAGTGTAACAGCCTGCTCCAGATGCGTTTGCAGTGCACGTTGCACCCAAAGATTAGTTTTGTGCTTCATCTCATACTGAAGCTTGGCATTTTCCACTTGCTCGTTGGCACACTGCAGCGCTTGACCATAGGTCAATTCATTGGCCAGCTTGGTAATGCTGCGATTCATGCGATATTGCAACGTCAACACTGCCGTTGCCTCCTCACAGTCAAGGCGCTGAAAGAGTGTCTCATCGGCGCCACGTTCGCGAGCCTCACGACTGCGCACCAATGGAGGCAGTTGCTCCGGATCTCCAACAAGTATGAAACGGCTGCAGTGACTCAAAGCACGCAACACTGTTGGTTGCAACACTTGTGTTGCCTCATCCACAATGCAGTAGTCAAACTTTCGTTGTTGGAAGAGGGCATGGCCAGCGCCCAGGCACGTGACGCCCACAATGCTAGGCTTTTGCAGAGCCTCTGTAAGTTGTTCCACTGTTTCGCAATTGGAGGTCAACTGCTGCTCACTAATGCCCTGCAACTGCGGATGAATCCTGGCGCTGCTGCCCAAACGCAGCATGCTAAGATTATGTGGCAACAGGCGCAACAGCAGATTATCCACCGCAGAATGTGTTTGCGCAGTGATTAGAACACTGCGCTCCATCAAATGCAACAGACGCACAATGGCCACCAATGTTTGAGTTTTGCCCGTGCCTGGCAATCCTTTGATCAATAGATGTGTGTTTGTGGTCAGGGCTCTGAGAGCGGCCATCTGTTGCACCTTGTTCAATGGGCGTAACATGGGTCCACCTTTGCTGCCAATGATGCGTGGCAACACTTTGTGTTGCTTTGGCATTGTTTTGGCCACAATTATTGAACGTAACTCGGCCGCTTTTTCGTTGTCCGATAGAAGCAGCGCGAGGTTTGTGTAATTGAAACTGGCAAAACTTTGCGATTCATGCTTGTCCACTATGAAACGTTCCTGTGCATAACGCTGGCCAAGATCACGTTCCAACTTCAGGCATATGCTATGCGACTCCAATCCCGTTATGTAGCCAGCAGCAATGGCCAGGCGTGAAGTGCAGCTCACAATCACATATTCGCCTAGCTCAAACTACAAATGAATTTGGAATTAGATTCAGATTTTAAAGAGAACTTTTTGAAAAACTTACACCACTAAGATTTAAATCAAAATCATTACGCGCCTGCATTGATAGCACCAACTTGTGCTCATACCGTCCATCCTGTAGGCAAGCCCGATGATCCTTGCACAGTTCAAGCTGGCAAATGGCACGACCCTGCTGCTGTCTTCGTTCAGGTGTTTCAGTCCAAAGCGAGCGCAATTGATGCGACTGCCGCGATTGTTGTTCCTCCAGTGCCAGCAGTCCGCACCAATGCATCACATACTCATAGTCCGTCTGGCCAAGATGCGACAAGACTTTTGGCATAAGACGACTCAACGGATGCGATTCACTTAGCTCCAGTTGCGGATCGGTGCTGGCAAAGCTACAGCACAGTGTGGCATAGGCGCAATTGCCACAGGCACTATGATGGGAGATGGGTTCAGGTAGTTCAAATGGCTGCAGCAGTTTGCCAGGCTGTTCAGGCAGCGATAGAGATTCACCCACGACTGGCAGCTGTGCATCCCGTGTTAGATAATGCGCCAGATCATTGCGTAGCACAATGAGATCACGTTGCTCGTTGCGACCTTCGCGCACCTCACGCATTATGCCCTCGCGTAGATAGAGTAACAGGCCGCTTTGCGTCTCCTGGCCAAGTGCCGAGTGCATCAGTTGATACAGCAACAGTTGTCCCTTGTGTTCCATGGAGAAGCTGGCACGTCCAGTTTTAAGCTCTAGAGGAATTGGTTGCTTTTTGTTTTTGACACGCACAGAGACATCGACTTTGCCTTTCAGGCCCATTTGAGGCACCCACAAGTTCTCCTCAATATCGTGTATATGCTCGATGCGACCAGCAAACATTTCTGGAGGTTGCACTGCAGGCGATTCACCTTCCAAATACTGTGCTACAAAGGCAACAATGGGCTCTACAAATTTATGCAGTTGCAACTCAATTTCCGCACGACTTAGCTGAGCGCCATAGAGCAGCTGTGAAAGCTGTGCGTTGTGCAGCATTTGCTGCAGTGCATCTTGAATCTGAGATTTAAGACGCAATCGCTGCGAGAGCACAGTTTGCAACAATTCATGCACCAGAGTGCCAATAATCATCTGCAATGATGTTCGATTTAATACTGATAGTAAACATTTAATCGAAGTACGCCACTTACGACCGCATTCGCTGAATCCACGCCTCGAAATCGATCTTGTAGAACTGCTTTGCGCCGGCAAAAAAGTGAACCGGTCACAGAAGTGCTGGAAATTAATAGATCCGGATGTATAACACAATATCCATGCTCCTTGTTGATCACATAGGCAGAGAGTGTGGGTTGCCAGTGTGCTTGTAGTGATAGCAGATCGCCAGCCTGAACTGCCGTCTGGTTCCACGGTGCCTGCAAATGGCAAACAGCTGTTCCAGTTTCAGTCGCATTCTCGCTGTTTAAATGCAGCAACAAATCGTGTGTTTTGGGTAGACGTTCTATACTCTGCACAATACAACGCTGCCAGCTGCTGAGATCTAAAGGCTTTGCGTTTGCAGCTGCATCTAAAGCACTAATATCAAAGTCGTTGTCATCATCCAACAGAAAATCATAATTTTCCTGTTCGCTTGGTTGCGGCGGTGTTTGGACATCGAGTTCAATTTGCTTTTTGTACTTTTTAGACTGCGCCGGCAGATTATCAACCTTGCTTGGCGATAGCACGCGCTTTGTTGAAGCGGTTTCCATTCTTTTATATTTATTTGTTTACATAAACTATTTAACGCACATTATTGTTGTATGTAATTGCGCCAAAATTCACGAGCCAGTGTGCACACACCACGATGCGCGATATACTTAAACACGCATAAATATCGGAACGAACGTTCATTTCGTTCGTTCATTTGATATCGATATCGCATCGTTCAGCTCTTGTTCGCTTGATCATCGACTCATTTGAGTCGCATCAGCTGTTTGGCGCGAGTTTATCATTTGAAAGTAAATTTTCATGTGGACAATTTGTAACAGTTTAAAAGGCAATTATTACAGATAACAAAAGCCATTTAAATGATAATGGTTTTTGCCTTTTAATAAAAAACGTTTTACTACATAGCATTTAATACTTTGTTACACATAATTTCCAAAGAGATTTAAGGATTAAAAGAGCGCTTTACATGTTAAACTTCAACCACTTGACAAACATGTTTATTTATAACTATGAACCCAGAGCTAACCCAGACAGGAATTAATTGTAAAACCCAACCGCGATAAAATCACCCTCATGCCATTCACACTTTTCCAGCTCATAACCCTTATGACGCTCATTAAACTAGCAACTAATTGGCCAGCGAGGATAACACGTTCAAGACATAAAGCGAGAGCCCTTTAAATAAACAAGCGAGCATCTTTTCAGTAACACATTTTCTCTGTATATTTTGTTGTTGCTGCAGTGTGGCAGCAACAGCAAGCAGTAACAGCAGCAAGTGGGCCACAAAAACATGAAAATCCGCAACTGCTTGTGGCTGTCAACTAAATTTCATATGCAAATCCTTGGCCCTGACTATCGCTACCTGATAATCTACTTGATTTATGCGACTGCACACGGAGCAGCACACAACGAGGCCCAAGCACTGAGACAACGCTAATAATGTTCTGCCCGCCTGTGGCGTGCCGGGCACATCATTAATCTCGGTGCCCATGCGGGACATGGTCGACATGGCCGACATAGCCGACATAGCCGACATAGCCGACACTGCCACACTGTCCATCGTTTGTATATGTGTGTGAGTGTGGCAGCCACGTGGCTGACCTTCAGCATAATAATTCAATGTTAGTGCTGCTGCCACTGCCGCTGCTGCTGCTCAACGGTTTTTGTGGGCACAGCAGAAAAGACACGTGCTAATTGCTAATCAGACCAGATAAAACAACGCCCAGCAACTTGCCCATTGCCCCGCCCTCGCCCCCGCCTCCCCTTTTGTGCCCCTCCACTGCCATTTAACGATGCTGTGAAGCGAAAGGCATTCCATTTTTTTTAATGGCCATTCAACCACTTCTTTTAAAGTGCTTGAATCATTTGAGGATGCATTGCTTATCGCTTACAGCTGTCGCTCCCCCAAGTGTTTTTTTCTTCTTGTTGGTTTTTACAATGGAAAGCACAGATTTTGCCCCCTTTTTTGAGAGAGAGGGAGGGGCGTTAGGAGGCGACGAGGGCAACTGACAAATGATCTTAGCTTATGGAAATATTTCACATTGTGTCTGTCAACTGGCATAAGGAATGAGAAAGCACCCTACTCCCTCCAAAACACTCTTAAATTCTAATGCTCTGTGCTGAAAGTGTTTTAGTTTGGTGATGAAATGTTTGTAAAACATTGAGACACAATTTTTTGAGCTTATAGGGCATTTTAGGAAATTACTAAGAATAAAAGATTTTTTGCGATAAAATATTTTATCAAAAATATAATTAAATATATAATAATAAAACAGAATGTTTTAGGAATAATATACAAAATTATTATATGGCCATACATTGAACATAAATATTCATTCATTCGAGAGTAGCTGCCAGTCGGTATTTAAAAGTTTCTTTTTATTCGTTCTCTTGTTATAGTTATAACCACTTGACTTTTTCGGCAGATTTTTTGTTTGTTTGCCTTTCGTGTTGTTGTTCTTGTTGTTCTTGTTGTTGTTTGGCTGCTCTTTTGTTCAGTTTCATTTCGTTTTTCACATGTCAACAAAGCCATCAACACATTTCACACGCGCTTCCTTTGTTTAA
This sequence comes from Scaptomyza pallida, assembly GCA_018152965.1. Taxonomy (NCBI): domain Eukaryota; kingdom Metazoa; phylum Arthropoda; class Insecta; order Diptera; family Drosophilidae; genus Scaptomyza; species Scaptomyza pallida. The sequence continues at coordinate 1,499,399 of JAECXP010000116.1, read as the reverse complement.
ATGTCACATTACATAATGATACTTAACACACATGCCAGCATAAGAGGCGGCAACATTAGAAAGTTGTTGGGTAGTTGGGGGCTGTGAGTATAAGGGTAGGGGGTAAGAGGAAGGGACAGCGAGGGTTGTGTCCTTTTTATGGCTTGAGCGCGCACGCGAACAAAAGGGAGAGCACCAAATTTTTCGACATTGTCTTCCTTGTCGCCACTTAAATGCCAAATTAAGTGTAATTTTTATTGTGTTTACAGCGCCACAAGAGCAACAACAACAACAGCAACGACTTAAACACTTGACAAATTTGATTTTTCCTGACTGACTTTGCGACTTCCTGTTACGGGCCTTCCCTTTTGACATCCTTGGCATCCTCGAGGCTGTCGTTAGTGCTTGTTGGCACTCACCATCTAATTGTTTATGTAATTGTTATGCACATGAGTATGAAAGAGAAACAGGCAAACAGCCAACAACAGGACAGAGAAAGATAGAGAGAGAGAGAGAGAGGGAGAAAGAGTCAAGTGCTGAGTTAACTCATTTTGGCTGCCAACTAATTGCTGCTAGTTATGAAGCATCATAGACTCAACTAGAAATGACACGACAGCGTTTTTTTTTTTTTTTTTTTCGTTTTTGGCCAAGTTCATGTGACGAAAATGAAATCAAAACGTTTCGAAGGTGAGCAAATGTTTATAAATGCCTCGCCTGAGACAGAGAAACAGAAAGAGAGAGAGGGGAAGGTAGGGGGTGGCGGGGGAATGGCATATGAAATGTTGGCTAATTGGCTTGGCTATCAACCAAATTGGCAAATCTAGTTAGGCAAATTGAAAGCAAGTAAGAGTTAAACACACAACTTTTGGGCAAAGAAATAATTGTGGAGCGAAAAAAAAAGAATGTTTACTCGATATGGCAATCAATATTGTTATAAGTCGAACATGTCATATTTTGATGAATCGAATTTGCGATAAACTTTATGATTGAATTCGGTAAACACATGTCATAAGAGGTGTTTAATTATGTGCATGAATTAAGCTGAGATATTGGTATTGTAAGCTGTGATTCCATATTGTTTACGACAAACTTTCAATGAATTATTGCGCACTAATGTTTTAGACAAAAAAAATGTATTAGCAGAAAAAAACTCGTCTTGAAAATTGAATATACATACATACATACATATTTGCACTTAAAATTGTATACTTAATAAGTGATCTTTAACTTCAGAGTGTTTCTCAGTATGCTTTGATTAAATTAAAGCGTTACTTAAAGTTTTTACTGTCTTGGTTTAATTGCTTCATGACATACAAAGCCGCCTGGTCCCAATTGCAACACTATTTAAACTCAAAGCCAAAGTCAAATACCCCAATTGGCCAACTGACATTCTGGTTTTAAGTGCATTTTCAGCAACTACCATTGTATGGCACTTGTTAACTTTTCATTAGCAATCCACAGACACACACACACTTGCACGCACACACACAGATTTGAGGCAAGCCACTTAAAAGTCATCAAAGTCGCATAACTAATTCATTAGGAATTTGTGGGAGTGAAAAAAATACACCGCACCCAGACAAAAGTTCTTAGCAAAAATGCGGTTGACCACAAATAAACACACAGAAAACTGACACCACATTCACACCCACAACACACAGAACGCACACTCTCACACCCCCGCATATTTTGCTCGCTGTCAGTTTTTGTTGCATATTTAGCGGCGCAAATATTTGGGATGTCAGACCAAAAGTATGTACACATGCACACACACATATACACCCACACATATGCAAACGGATTTAACTTTACCTCAGCATATCACTTATTTGCCCACTCCATCCAATCTCCTCCTCATCTCTCGCGCCTACACATTTACTCATTAGCATTATTGCCTCTGACTTTACTGTTTGTTTGTCTCTGTTTCTGTTTCTATTGCTGTCTCTTTCGTTTTCTTGGTCAGACCTCACGCCCCCAACCACCCCAGCCGCCCTCGCCTCAACGCAAATGAGAATTTCATTAACGTTATTAATATTTTCATTGTTGAGCATTTTTGCATGCCTTCCAGCTGCCTTCGGCCTTTGCACGTATTTTTTTTTTTTTTTTTTTTATATATATGCCAAAGTAATAACTTGATTATGACGTTTGTTGACTTGGCTCTCATGGTTTTTTTTTATTTGTGTTTTACATTTTCATGGCTTAATAATTGCTCATTTCAGTTGCAGCCAGGCTCTTTGTTTGTTTTTTGTTTGCTTTCATTGTTGTCGTTGGTGTTGTTGCTGTTAACAATTATGAGGCCACTTAAATAAATTTTATTGCTGCCAGGCATTGTCCTGGGTGCCGCCCACAAACAAATTGACAATTATTTCGCTCGTTGGCCAGCCTCAACAGAATGACAAACGAGCGGCCAAAAAGTTTTCGTGCCATTTATTAGCTTGAAAGTTTCTGCCGGGTGTGATTTTGATTTAGCTTCCGGCCCAAATACATACTATGTGTGTATGTATGTAGGTGGCAGTAACAGCACCAGCAACAACACTTTGTTACCTAATGAAGTTTTCAATGGGCAGCGCCAAGCAGTTGAGTTTAACCTGAAGTTAAGCCAAACAATTGAGAGTCAGGCTAATGGCCAAGAAGTTTGTTGGCATTTGAGTTATGATTGTTATACAGATTTATCTTGAATCACTTTATAATAGTCAACATTGACAAAACTTATTGCTGATTATTTTCATTACGGCATTCAGCAAAACTAATGAAACACAAAATTTTGCTCATAAATTTAACTAGAATTTCAGACCCGAACTCAAAGGACTAAATGATATGCTAGGAATTAGATATTAGCATTATTAGGGTTATTTCTGAAAACTTATTTCATGTCATTAGCATCACTTAATCAAAATTAAATGCTGTTCTCTGACAAAATGTTCTGATTTATTTTATTTTTGTTGTTAGAATTTGTGTTTTATAGACTAATTTGGAAAACTAATTTCATAAATACATACAATAACAACAAAAAACAAAGTTTGTAGCAAAATTGTTTTTAGTTTGAGTTGAAAATTAGTTTGAAAACATATTTTGGGTTGTGTTTTTGTAAAATGCTACATGGTTTTAAGCTTAAATGTATGGTAATGGAAATATGGTTAAAGGGTTGGTTAATTTATTGAAATTCTTTGTAGAAAAAGTCAATTAAGTGGAATTTTATCTTGTCAAATTCATTTTCAATCAAAATCATGCAGCGAATTAAGCTGCAAAATCAAACTTAACATAATGCAAAATCAAATTTGGAAATAACCTTTGTGGATTTTTAACGTTAAATGCGGTTCAGACTTAATCCAATTGTCAATCGCTTTAATTCACGGCTATTTAACTATTCAAATAGTATAATCATATCACATTGGTAATGCCCCGGCGTTGCGTTGCGACGCGTCGTTGTCAATGTTTTTGAGGCTTGTTGGTTTTACAATAATTTAGTTATTGTTGCTTGCTCGATTGGCGCCACACGACACAAAATGTCATGTTGCATGTTAAATAACAAGTGATTCGTAATGTGCGTATGTGTGTGTGTGTGTCAATGCTTTTGCAATATAATAATTTAATAAATAATTTGCATGCTTCTCGCTGTGCTGTGCTGTGCAGCCGGAAATATTTATGAGAGAGGAAGCAACCGGCACCGTACATTAAAACAATGCCCAATTATGTAATGAAAATGCTGTTGGAAAAATTACACGACATATATACTGAGAGAGAGAGAGAGAGAGAGAGAGACTCACCATTGTTGACTGTGGAGCCGCCAACACTGCCGCCCACGTTGCCGTCGCTGCTCAGTGCCAGTGTTGTGAAAGTCTCGCATATAAGCAGAGCTGTCAGTATGCCGCAGACCTGGTTTAACATGTTGCTGGCCAAGATATATATATTGATAGCACTCAATGCGAATGTGTTTGTGTTTCTTCCGATTGGGAAATTGTTTTTTAAACTCTTTCAATTAGCGCGCACTTTGAATCATTGCGAAAAGCAATTTGCTTATTATTTGTATATGATTATCAACATTAATTGCACAAGTTTTAAGCTTTATGATATTTATGTCTGGATTTATTCAAAATGTTGCACATTTAATTAACAAACGTTTTCTTTTTTTCACTCGCTTGCTGTTGCCGTTTTTAATGCTGCAAATAGATGGGGGAAAAAGAAGAAGGAAATTATTAAATATGCTGTGACATATTATTATTTTTTATCATAAATTTTGCCATTAAATTAAAGCACACGCTCCAATTTGCCTATACATATCTATATATAAATTCGTACATATATTTTAATACAGCGCCTAAAAGCCGAGTTTTCTGATTTATTTGCTACCCAAACAGCGTGACCAAAGAACAACGACGAATCGCGGGTTCGGCGCTAAAAACAGAAAAAAGCAATGCAAAACTCTTGATTGAATTTCGCCTGACGTAAGCGGATTAAAAATGAAATTTCTATGGGAGAGAAACAAAAATAAAAAACCAGACAAACAGCAAAAATGGAAAAAAAAAATATTCACCATAATAATAAACCAAAAGCATAAAACAAAAATAACGGTCAAGTCATAACATAAAAAAAGCCAACGCTTGTAGACAAATGAAAGCTTCGTTTAACATTGGCAGGAGCAATGAGCCAGGCTATAAAAGGGACAGCGAGAAGCTAAAGCGAAAGCAGCAAAAGCAGATTCTCAACTCTCAACTGACGACGCACGTACAGAGCAGAACGCCCCATCAATTAGTATAACCAACTACAGAAGTTAGTACGTGCAAGTCAAGTTAATTGAAGAGATTTTAAGCGATTTCCAATTAGCATTTATTTATATTATTCATACAATACCTATAGAATCTATAGATAGTTCATTTAGCCATCCAAACAGCGTGATTTAGTCTACCTTTTCAGCTTGTTCGTGTTTGCCACAAGTGGCAGCTTATCAACTTGGCTTGCTGGCTTCGCTCTCCCTCCCTTTCTGTATTAAAATGCTGATGAATGAAGCACCCAGACACTGCACATTATGAACCTAACCCGATGCGACCCTCTGCCAATAACTCTGCCCAGTTTTGTCCAGGCACTTGGATAGCGCTTAAGAGCTCACCCTACCACCAACAGCACCAGCAACAGCAGCAAGGCACATGCCATGGCCATCATTCTCATCATTCTCCATATCCACAGCCTCATCATCATCATCATCACCCTGAGCAGCGCATCCCTTTAGTCTCTTTGCTTTGGTTTTGCTTTGCTTTTTTTGCATATACATATGACGGCCGGATGGCTACAGACAGGTTGCCTTTACTTTTACATATACCCTGGACTGCTTAATGCCTATATTATTATCTTTGAATATTTGGGAATAAGTGGAGAAATGAAAATGTGGCACGGATCTCAATGATGGGATAATAATACACTATTAAATTGAACTTAACAGCTTTAAATAACAAATGTTTATTCCCTTTTTTTTGTTGAAGTTTCTGAATTGTTTTAAGCCTTCTATAAGCCTTTTTATATCGAGTTTAGTACATAGTATAATTCAAGTTAAGTTGTTATTTCACTAAATATTTTCACTTTGGTTATAGACAACATAATCTATTTTTTCATTGTTTGTTTTGTATATTACTTTCCCCTTAGTTAAACTTCATAATAAGCCATTTATTCTTGAGCAGCGAAAAGCGAAACAAAACAACGCAAAGCAATGCAAAGATATGAAATGAAAAATATTATAAATGTTAAGCACTTGATATTGTTTAATTAAGGAAATGCAAATTAAATCAAAAAAAAAAAAAAATTGAATGCTTATAATGGTTTTTATTTTAAAAAAGGAAGGAGAAAACATTTAGTCAAGAGAAAGAAAAATATGTTTTGGTTTGAGTGAACGAGAAAAGTTTCTTAAGTGCCTTTAAATCAGGCATTTATCTGAAAATTATACAAATCAATACAACGTACTTCGAATCGAATACTTAATATTTAAAAAGCGGAGAGAAACAAGTTAATATGAGGTTTTAATATTGAAGCTCCTTTAAAAAACATGTTATAAATAGAACGCTTTACAAAATTCAACAGACTTTATGATTCTTTTAAAAGCTTCTTAATTCAGTGACTCAAAAAACTTAATATTTGTACACTGTGCATTGCAATGCCTTGGACGACACTCAGGGTATCTGGAAGTTAAGCTACTTACAACACCATGCACTTCATATTTGACATTTTCTTTTAGTCTGCTCGTGTCATAAGCTCAAACCAATTTGCTCCTCCAGCTGTAGCTCTCTCCCTCTCTGCCCCCTGCAGCCTTCATAGTACAGACTTTAGTTTAGTTGAGTCCCCACACATCCTGCGAGTCAACTATTTTGCCATCCAACTTTTCGCTCTATTGCAATATGAATGCATTTCAATTAAAATGCTGGCGTTTGCTTTCTTAACAGCAGCTGTTGTGGTTTTTGTACGCTGTGTTTGTATTGTTTTTGGTTTTGTTGTTGTTTTGCTGTTATCGTTTTTGTTTAGTTTCGGTTCCGCTTCTGTTGTTTGTCTTTCTGTCTAAGTTATTGAAATCAATTTGTAAACTTAATTGAAATTTCGGGCCATGACTTTAAGCCGCAGCCGTTGAAGCGTTGAGCCAACAATAAAAGCTGCCCAATTGCAATTTGCCTAAGAGTTGGCTAAAACACATGTACACATATGTATGTATGTATGAGTGAGACATGTTTGACATGTCTATTAGACGGCAGAACACACACGAACACACAGCACACAACAAAAACAACAAACTCCCCTTCCGCCCTTTTACATATCTGTGAAAACTCAGCGCCATGCATATTTTAAAATGTTGTTCACAGCCCAACGATTTGGTACAAGGAAATGTGCCACGCCTCCCACCTGCTCCACCTCCTACTCCGCCCCCTCCTCCTCTGCCTCCTCCTCCTGCAATAGCTCAGCTACTCACCTACTCTGCATGTGGTTTGTAAGGGCAGGCAGGCAGGCAGGCAGGCAGGCAGCCAGCATGCTTTTTGTATTATTGCCAAAAGTTATTATGCTGTGGCATTCCATGAATTTCGCTTTGTGTTGCATACTTTGCGGCGGGTTGAAAGTTGCATGGGAATGTTGCTTGGAAAAAATATATAAGCGAAACTTTAAGCGCGTGATTTTTGCAATTTGGCTAATAGCGAAGAGTCGTCAACTCCGCGCCGTCGGCTTTCAATAGCCGACTGACAGTGAGTAATGATGGAAGGAGATAGCAAGAGTGCAACAATGCGTAATGGGCACAACAGTTTTACCTTTCTGTGCTCCTCCTCTCTCACTCTCTTACTCCTTCGCTGTTGCATTTAATAATCAATATTAATAGCGATGTTTATGCACCCGCTGGCCGGGCCAACACAATGAATGCAGATGCAGCAAAACGGGCGAACGGGCGAACTTCAATTGAAGATTTACCTACTTTCTTCATCTTTTCTTACTTTTATTTAGTATTGCTTGGCCAGCAAGGAGCCAAGCGATGTGCGTGTACAGTAGTCGCTGCCTGCCAAGTCCTTCCTGCATTCAGTCGCTTGTGCATAATAAATCAATTTACATTTTCTTTCTCGCCACACGCAAAAAGTGAAATGCAAATAACGGCAAACAAACCATGAACGATGCACTACATATACATATACAAATATACACATTTATATATGTATGTATGTGTGGTGTGCATGAGTTTCAAGCAACCGCCGAGCAAGTAGACCCTGGCCAAAAGGTACGAGCAAGCAGGGCTGGCAACACTTTTCACCGCAGAGATTTACGCGCACTTAAATCACAGCCACCAGAATTGATCGCCATCAATGGTACAGCAGCAATAAAATAAAACAAGCAATATTTGCGACTAGTAGAAAGCGTTCGACTAGTGTGATACTCTGTAACTGCATGGGGATAAAGCAACAAAAGACAAAGCGTCAACATTTTGTACTTGAACAGAACTGAAGTCTTCTGAATACTGTTCTTCCCGATGAATCATATACAAATATTAAAATGTCGAAGATTTTATCACTCACAAAATAAAACGACACGTCGCATTGCACCTATTGTTCTGTTTGCAGGGTATGCACACATAAATAGCAAACAGCTTTGCAAGAAATTCGCAATTGGAAGGATGCTGAAGGCGCCGGTAGTTGGCCATTTGGTGAAAGTCGAAGAGTTTTGCACTTATTGTGACACTTAATGAGCATCAAATATGTTAAATACCCAGACAGTTGTTGCTCTTGTTATTGCTGTTGTAGCATTTGCAAGCAACAATATGATGGAAAAGGAGGAAGGACTTTATTCAAGCGATACGCATATTATGCAAAATCGTTGATGTACATCAACACAGTTGCAAGTCGCCCTGATAATGGCTTAATCATCATGATGCTGCATTTTAATGTTATGTAGATTATGTTGGCAAATTGATTTTTGTGCTACTCAGGTTCCCTTCTTTTTTTTTGATAAAAACTGTTCAAGTGAGGTTTAATTTGTATGAAAGAAAATTCCTTTTTTTTCTATTCATAAAAGAGATCAAAAAGGATTTTCGTGTAGAAAAATAAATACACTTCAACTATAATGGTTTGTTGTTTAAGTCAAAGCACAAACATTGACTCCTTCCGTTTTCAAATTAAACAAACAAGACATTAAATATGTATTTAAATAAGATTTAAAGTCTTGATGTGTGATGCCAAAATTACTTATCAGTTGTCGTGACAACCGCCTAATAACCCAACCATAAGAACTCTATAAAGCCACATTTGTATCTCTCTCTCTCTTAGCCATTCTAAGAATCCATTTTCAGTCTGAAATTGGTTTTCTATACCCACAATTTTGCAAGCACAACACTAAAATGAGTTTTCCAATGGTAATTGCCATAATTACTCGTACTATAACTGCTATTAAACCTCAATGGCAATAGTACACTGTTATGGGAGAACACACACACAGAATCCACACTCACACACACACAATTCCTGTTAAAATGCCACTCAACACTGTGAAGCACTTAACGCCTTGGCTACTCTAGTGTTAAATTTGCTACATTTGTTGAGAGAGAACGGGAGCGAACTGAAGTTGGGATTAAGTTTTCAGGAATGCAATGTGTGATTTTTCATGCAAACAGTTAGAGACTAGTCGTCGTCGTCTGATGTTGTTGCAAAACTTGCTAAGAAGTTTAATACGGCGGAATTGCCAAAGGGAGGGAATATGTGTGGGTGTAGGTGGCATAGGGGCTAAAAGAAATTGAGGGTGCTGCAACGGAAGCAGCGCATAAACAACAAAAGCGAAGCCAAAGCACAAAAGGCAACATTTTGTAGCGCGTTTGCTGCTGCTGCACGCATTAATAAGCAAAGCAGACAGCAAAAGTGTTTAATAACTCACTGAACTGTTGAGCGGGGAGCAAGTGTAGAGGCATGGAAATGGAAAATAGAAAATGGGAAAAGGGAAATGCCTGCAAATGGCTGTCTGAAAGATGCAACTGAGCATCTGCAATGGCAGCTGCTTGCATTCATTCAGAAGATTCTTCACTAACAAGAATTTGTGATTATTTGTTTGGTGTTGATTTGTATCGATAGTACTTAAGACACATGTTTTATGAGCTTGAAACATCTATTTGTCATTTGTAAATTATTTGATGCTACTAATCTTACTTATCTTAAATACAAAAGCAACTTAACAACTAATGTAATTAATAATAAGACGAATTTCTTATTCTTATTTCACACAATTTCTCAAATTTAAATTAGAATTTATTTGGTAATTCTGCACAAGAAGATAAAGGAGATATTTCAATTATCAAGAAAAAAATAATCTCAAGCGAAGGTAATACGATCATAAGTTAAGTTAATTTTTTGATCTTTAGATATAATAAAATATATTCTCAGTTAGAAATCAATTTAAGAAGTGAAAAGTTTGAAGCTAAAAATTATTTTTTTCGATCACTGTATCCATTTCCTATAAGATCACACTTTGGATTGTTTTATTGCCAAATTTCAAGCACAGCAAATAATATTCTAAAAAAAATTTATAAAATTTTACCGATCTTCATCATATTTTTATAAAAAAAAACTTTCACTCCTAATCTCTATAATTAAAATATTTCTTTTACTAATTTAGTTTTATTTTGTCTTATGATCTTGTTTCTTCATTTTGACAAACTTACCGTGTCAATGTTTTTATTTCTAAAGTTTTTTCTTGGGGTGGCAATTGCAGCCAGTGAATCTATAAATAGATCAGCGAGACGAAGGAACGACGCATTTTCATGTAAAAGTCGTTGATCGTTTTGTTTTTTTGCAGCATTTGCACAAGAACTTAATTAGGCAGAATCGTTAGACACAGATACTTATGTAGAATGCAGACACACCGACGCCGGCAAAAACAATAACACAATCATGCACCCATATGTGCATATATTTATACATATGTATATATATATTATAATAACATAATGATCAATTGCTAGACAGCAAACAGCATGGAACTGCAATTAGAATATTATGATTACTATTCTTGGTACGCGCTGCACGTAAACAACAACAAACCAAAGACGCGTCTATGGTTAAGCTAACGTAAGCGCAATGGACAAAATTTCATCAGCGACGAGAGAACCACAACCGTACTCTGTGAAAGCCGTTTTGGCACTGAAACGAAGAAATGAACGAACGCAGCAGCAGTAGCGGCAGCAGCAGAATCAGCAGCAGCAGCAGCCGCCGCAGCAGCATCCACCGAAGCCAAATACGAAGTCTCTGGCATATGCAGAGCCGAGACGACAAATGCAGACAAGCATCATCGTCGGTCTTCGTGGCTGTGTTATGTTATGCAGTCCAACTAGGCAACAAGGCAAAGAACTTAGTACCAATATAGTTTTAGGAAATCAGATTTGATAAGCAGATGGCATGATGTTATATTATTCCATTTGCTAGGTTAAATTCACTTATCAAACATGCAACTGAATAAGTGCATAAATATCATGAGCATGTAATGAATGATAAACATTAAACAGGGATAATCTGCATGGGATATTTACAATAATGCGTTTGGCATATATGATTAACCCTTGAAACTGAATTATTATCTTAAAATGGTTAATTTTAATGGAAGCTGCCAATAATGATAGTAAACTATTGAAAGAAAATTCAATGTCTGTTATTATGTATTTTTCTTTAATAAAACAAAATATAATAAACACTTTTGGTTATCCAGAAACTATTCAGATCAAAAGATTATTTAGATAAGCCTTTCATCACGATGTGTATAAAAGTTTTTCATGGCAATCTGTACGTGCTTTGTGTGCACAGCAAGCATATGGTATTGAAAACAAAAACAAATGTTGCAATTGCTTGACTTTAACATTCCAGTGTCTGCGTCTGCATGTTACATACTAGCATATGTGTGCTTTAATGGGTGCTTGAGGCTTGGAACCGTTCTAATTGCAATTCACGCTCACAAACTTGAATGTACTTTCCAAACACACACACATATCCAAAGCATAATGCATATGGGTGTGGTAAATTTATGAAAAAAGGGTGAGAAATTCTATTCTACATTTATGACACACATGTGTGAAAAAAATTTATATATTAGAAAAGGGATGTGTCTTAATGGAAGGAAAGATACAGATTTTGGTTTTCTATTTTTTGATGTGAAAATCCCACCCCAAAGCTAAAAAAAACCCGAAGTCTGAAAATTTATTCTAGACATTTATGTCAGAGCTTACAGTCGAACTTCGAACTTCTGCTAACTCAATGTTAAAGCTTAACATTTCACATAATTTTTAACGGTGCAACATGTCTTAACATAAAAAAATAACATACATATGTAAAAGACATGTTGACTGATCTGTAATTAACACTTTTCTGTTAACCCCAACCATCAAACAACATTTTATGTTATGTAATCCATGCAACATTAGCTGTTAGGATTCAACAACAGTAAGACAACAGATCGAACATACTGTTAAGCTTGCAACCGTTACCCTTCTGTTAAATTTTAACAGCAGCTTTTTAACCCTCTTCAAGTCATGACAATTTCCCAGTATTACTCCTCACACTTCAACAGAGCCCTGACACTCTCTGTTACTGAGCTTTCAACTCTGTCAAGCTCTCTCTCTCCATCTCTCTGACTTCACGCAGTTAATAGCAGCACTCTTGGCTTTCTGTTGACTACGCCAGCAACTGACAGCAGCACTGGCCAACAGCTGACTGTCAAAAGCGACTGGCAAAACCCCCAATACCCCCTGCTCGCACTATTTAGTTTAGTTGTGAAACCAAGAATAGTAAAAAGTACAACAGAAAGTTTGCACACAAATGGCAGAGCCCAGCGAAAGCCAGTGCGGTGCGTCACCAAGCGACGACGTTCACAGTTGGCCAAAACGCGTGTGTCTACGAGCTTTGTTTGTTTGTGCATAAGTGTGTGCTTGTGCTTGTGCCTGGAGTAACATTGAAAAATCGCTGAAGCACAGACAGTCGCCAAAAAGGAGACAGTGGCCAAAGTGAGCCTTGACCTCAAGCAATGCAAGTGAGCAGCCAACAAAAACAATAACAGAGTGCTAACAAATCAACATAGAACAAAAGCTGGCAAACAATAGACCGAACAAAAGCAGTGAAAAGTGGGTGCATAATGCCGCCCACAGCGAGTCAATTAAGCCACGCAGCGGATAAATTAATGAAAACAATAACGTGAAATTTCCGCGCATCAAAGGAAGAAAAACAACGCGAAAAATTACAACTGTGGCAAAATCAACAAAAGCAGGCAGCAGTAGGCAGCAGGCAGGCAGCAGCAGCACTGTGGAGCATGGGTTCATGCCTCAGCAGCTGCGTTGCCGCCACCACCACCACCACCAACACCATCAACACCACAGACTCTACCACAAACTCTGCCACAAATTCAGCCACAGCCTCAACGTCTTCCTCCTCGAGCAGCTCTACAGGCTGCGTTACGGCCGTGGCCAACAGCTGGTTGCTTTGGTAAGCCAACAACAACAACAAAAACATGTGAAATCCATTCCCAAACACACACACACACAAACACGTACACAAACACGCACAAGCACACCGATACTACAACAAACGGTTAATTAAAATATCCCAGTTTGTTTACCTTGCGATTCGCACAAAAGTATGCTACGCTAAATCCAATAAGCGAGGCTGCTTTTGCTGACTCTACAATCAATACAGGCTTACAAAAAGGTGAAAGAAGATTGCTTCCCCTTCCTTCTCATCTCACTCTGTAGTGGGCTCCCACTAATTAGCGCATTACGTGTGGCCACCTCCATTAAATGGCACACTTTAATGCGTCCATCTTGGCTTTAAATTGCATTCGTAAACATAATTTGTGGCTAGCTGGACGCCCCTTGCCAGTGGCGGGTACGTGCCCACGCCCACCCCTAGTCGACATGGGTCAACAGCCTAAAAGTATGCAACGCTTGAGTGAGTGCGTGATGCCTGCCACAAAAAACAATGACCGGAAGGGGCTTCTTTCGCCCTATTCCACGGTGCATAAACAACAGCGCAAAATGAATGGCATTTCACTTGACTTTTTGTGACACTTTTTAGTTACTCTGACAGGGCAACTTAAGCTTTATTTAACTTAAAGCTTTCAAGGAAAATTTCTATTAAATTTTAAATATACTTGACTTAAATATATAGACTTGAAAAATATTTTGTTATAAAGTGTTTATGTTGCAAGCTAATTGTAAAGATTCATGTACCTTACATTCACCACACACATTCAACATTCAACGTTCAACAAGAGGATGCCTTACAAATTGCATTGCCCTCCTTTTGTTTCACAGGCGTCGCCCCAGGTCAAGAGCCGCTCGAGGAGCTGCCGACGAGCCGGAAGCGGAGCTACTATCAGCCGCCAATGAGCGTTGCCGCCGACGCGGCCTTGTCTATCGCATACTTAAGTTCAAGCGGAAACAGCAATGCCCTCAGTTCCTAGACAGATACTGGGAGCAACAGCCGAGCTATGCCAAACTCCAAAACGACAGGTACAAAGAAACACAAAGTAAATTAAGTTGTCAATCTAACCACTTGTGTCCTTCCCTAAGTGCGACTCTGGCGGATATACAACTACAAAATCTGGATGCACAGAAGCTGCTCAATGCAACAACGACGCCAAGTAAGGAGACGGATCTCCAGACTTATTATACACGACTGACCAATTCCAGGGCAAGCTCCTCACTGGATCTGGAGTGGGAGCACGAGTACTCACAGCTACAAAAGTATCAACAACGACAGCATAAAGAGGAACAGGAGCGACTACAGTCACAGCCACAGGATACACCAACTCGAGTTGCCTCACAAACGCGCTATGCTTCACTGGACCAACTGACGACAGCTGCCTCGCTGGCCGCCAATCATGGACGACATGCAGCATTGAGGCAGGCACGTTTGGGTGGTCAACGCTATGGTGGTTCCTTTACACGCACCTCCTGCTGCTCCTCGACACAGAACTCTTGGTCACACATCTCCACACCTGAATCTCTCGAGTGGGACATTGATGCGGAACAGGAGCAACAGCAACAGCTGCGTCAGGAAGACGACAATCTGGATGAGGAGACTCTAAAGCTTTTGCACCAAATTGAACAGCTTAAACATCATGTGCTTCAAGAAACAGGTGATGGTCTGAGTATGGGCATGGGTGGTGGTGTAGGCGTGGCTGTAGAGGAGCTAGGCGATGGTCTTCAATTTCGTTCATCACATTTTGGTGTGACCAATAGCTCAGAGCTGGAATTGCATATTAGTTGAGTTAAGCAAAAACTGTAAATATTCATAATGTACAAATGACCTACAAACAGACCTGTGTGTGAATTGTTAAGCTACTATATTATAAATATTAAAATAGGTGACAATTCGAAAGAGAAAACGCAAGTGATTAGAAAAGAATAATTTGAAAACATTAATCAAAATTAATACCATTTTACGTTCAATTAAAATTTAATATTCCTATATGGAACCAAATAGAAAATGTTTATGTAGTATAGTATTCGATGAAAATCAAAGTACACAGATCAATAGTCACAAATATATTTTTGACAATTTCTTTTAAAAGAAAAGAAAAGACAACCCCATTATGTTTTTCAGACCGAAACTGAATATTTAAGAGATTTAAGAGATACTTTTAAACATCTAATGACTGCATCAATTACTTGTAACTTATTAAAGATTGTACGAAACCAAAAGATGGAATGAATGTAAGTAGTTGTGAATGTAAGAAATCTAAAGTTATGAAAGACATTATTATATTATCTTTTATCATTATAAACACAAAACAACTGCGAAATTTAAGTGCCTAAGAAAAAAATACCTTTACACAAACATTTATTTTTTAACTCAAAGAAAATCATTACATGAAAGCTATCCTACACAACATACATACATATTTCAATGCCTTCTTACATCATATCGCTACAAGGATTTAAGAGAAAACAGTTAACGAATCAAACGGCAATTATCTATAAACAAAACAAACAACAATAAAATATTTCGTTATGTTTCTAAATATTTATAAGAAAAATTATGCAGTTAATAATCTCACGACGAGTATTACAAAGAATATAATTACAAATAAAATAAATACAAATTGTATATTTTCAAAGTTTATTAGGCAAAATGCAAACAAAAATACAAAGTTACGTCCCTATAGAGCGAGTATTACACATGTATGTAATTCTATATGTATATTTAATAGTGGTTGCGGTACAACTGCGACCGACAAAAAAAAAACTTTTCCTTTTAAGACTAAACTGATTAAAGAAACGTTTGTAGAAAGTTTTCCGTTTCCTTGGCATTTTCTTGTAAATTGTGATTCATGTTTTTCTTTCTTTGTTTTGGGCTCGTTTTGGGCTTCGGTGTGCTTAAGTCTTTAATGGCAGTTCTCGTTTCGTTTCGAACTTTAACCGAAAATGCCGGTTATCTTATTCTTAATTTTGTCGAAAGTGCTGGCTTTCGTCTGAAATCAAAGAGAGAGAAAGATAATTAATGATTTAAGTTTTCAATTAAAACTTTACATTTTGCTATAATTGACAAGCGTTTCGTTTGAACTTACCGTTGTTTCAACTGGTTCTGCCTGCTGCAGTTGGCCATAGTTGGAGCCATAAGCATGAGCATTTAGATCCTCGACTTGCACTTGACCCAAATCCTCCTCCTGCAACTGTTGCTGCTGTTGCCCAGCATCGCTGTCCAGTTTGTAGTTGGAATTCCAGTCGGTATCTAATTCAACCTGTTGTTGCTGTCCACCATCAACTTCATCGTCTTTCCAGCCCAGATCTACTTGCTGCTGCTGTCCCAGATCCTCAATTTGTTCCTGTTGCTGTGTTGATGCGGGCTCCTCGCCTGCCGCCCGACTCCATTTGCCAAGCTTGGCACTGGCACTAGCTGATGAGCCAGTGGGTCCACCAACAGCAGAAGCTGAAGCACTGCCCACGGGCACATTGAATGTGTAATCTGTGCGACGATATTCATAGCCGGCATTCGCGCCACTGGGAGAACCACGATAGTAGGGCAGTGGGGCTGGTGTAGATACCATGGGAATGGGCAATGGCAAAGGAGCCTTTGTTTCACCCTCTAGACCTGGTTCCTCATCCCCATTGTCGGACTCCTCATAGACATGCGGTGGCTGATCACCACGATCCTTGGAGAAAATGGGTTTGTGCACAGCTGTGGCATTTGTGGTGCCAGGATCAACGATATAGCCTCCATTACCCGCTGGCAGATCAATCAAGCCCTGACTTAATAGATACAAAGTCCTACGCCAGACGCTCAGCTCCTGATCATATTTATTGTACTTGGTCTGGAGTTTCTGTAGGCGCCAATGTTGCTTGGTCTCCCAGCTCTGTGCCTCGGATTCGGGCAAGAGTTTCCTATGATTCAAATAAGTCAAATAATGCAGTTCCTCATCACGGAACTGTTGGAGCTCTGACAGGGTCATGCCATAGTAACGTGCCACAGCCATGATACGCTCGAACTCCTTCAGCTGCCAGGACTTAAGTTCGTGCAGGGAGATCAGATATTGTTGAGCAAATCTTTGCAGCTTCTCTTCATCCTGTCGCTGCCAGTCGCGCAATTGTCTGAGGGTCATATTTTGTGTGCCAATGAATTCATAGAGGCGATCACGTTCCTTTTGCTGCCAGGTAGTCAGCACATTGAGACGACGCTGCTCCAAAAGCTGCTCCTTAGCCATGTTGACCACATGGATGCGTTGCACGGGAGCCAATTGATTTAAGCCAACCGCATAGAGTCTTGCCAACTCATTCTGATAGTTTTGATCCTGTGAGATGAGCTCGAGTAGCTCCTGATCTGTGATTATGACACTGGACCCAATTTGACGTAGACGTTGACGTTCCTGCTCCTTCCAATCGCTGCCCACAACCAGAGTGTCAACAATCAATCCCATATCGGCCAAGCGTTGCAGCTTTTCCTGGATAAATAGGCGAAGTTCCTCAATCGTTATACGGTACTGGGGCGCCAAAATGGAAACATCCCGCATCAATAGCTGCTCCAAGGCATTTCGATTGATGGGATGACGCACAACGGTTTGATAAATTCTTTCCAGTTCCTTGGTCTGCCAGGGTAAGCCGTAGCCTCGCTCTATCTTACGCTCATCCAAAAGACGCTTAAGCTCGTTCTTGTACCAAAGTTTCAACTCCTCAATGCTTATTTGGTATTGACGCACGACGTCGAGTAAATGCTTTTGGTCATTGAAGAGTTTGAGTTGTAGCTCCTCAATGCTCCACTTCTGACGACGTCTGAGCTGTTGGTTGATCAGATCTTGGATGTATTGCTGTTCCTGTAGTTGCCATTGCTCCACTGTGAGGGAACCGGTGATGAGACCCTCATTGGCCAGCTGTTTAGCAGATTGTTGCAGCCACACATGGATGTCCTCAACGGTAATGTGGTATTGCTGAGCCAACCTCTCAAAGCTGGGCTGATTGCGCACCAAATAGAGCTCGAATTCGCGCCATGTCATGGGTTTCAAAAGGGTCTCACTACGTAGACGTGCTGTCAAATATTCCTTCCAGGGCTGGGACTCCGAAATATGAATTGTTTCCTCATAGCGATAGTTATCCTGTGGTTTCTCAATCACACCAATCAACGATAGTCTAGCCGTCTCCTTTTGCACCCACTGTTCCACCTGTTCCACTGTTAGATGATAATCACTGGCAATGCCATTGAGGCGAGCCTTGTCGCGTCTCAGGAAGTCAACAAACTCCTGATAGCTCGTTGAATCCCTTTGCTGCTTTAGCCAATTGTCAAAGCCATGACTTATTTGCTTTTGCCATTGAGTTTGCTGTTCGAATTGAACCAAGCCTGAGCTCTGCAAGCGTTGCAGTTCATCGTGCAGCCAATTATCCACCTGCTCAATGCTCACGTGATTGGTTTGGGATAGACTCTCTAGACGTTCGTGGTCCTTGCGCAGCTCACGTTCCACATCCTCATAGTTCAAATCCTGCTGATGCTTGAGGAGTAGCTCAATAAGACGCTCCTGTTCTTCAATCTGCCATTTAGATAGATTCTCCACTTTGGCATTTCCAGTGGTCTTCAGATTAATCAACTGTTGTCGCAGCCAAGTCTCAATCTCTTCGACATTCACAGAGTACTGATTGCCCAATTTTTGAAGACGTTCCCGTTCCTTTTGCAGTTCCATTTCAAATTCAACGTAGGTAAGGTGAGTTTGCTCCTTGAGCAGGTTTTGCAAACGCTCCAGCTCGGACACCTGCCAGGCACTAAGGGTCTTTAGGGAGGTCTCTGTATTACCACGCAAACGTTTCAACTCTGAGATCATCCATTCCTCAATTTGCTCAACATTCAAGCGATACTGATCGGCCAGCTGATTGAGATGTGCACGATCCGCCAGCAGTTTCTGTTCAAATTCAGCGGTGGATAGTCCATTCTTATACTCGGCTATGAGAGATTTAATGTAGTCACGTTCAACCAGTTGCCACGTTTGCAGCTGTTCAATCTCGAATTGTCCCTTCTTCTGCAAATCTTCAATCACCTGCTTGATGTACACCTCAATTTCCATGATGCTCACATGATGTTGGTCAGCCAACTTTTGCAGGAAGTAACGATCGTTTTGTACCTGTCAAGTAAAGATAAAATGTTTCGAATAAGCTAAAATCGTGTTGTTAGGATGTTAAATGCTATTAAAAAGAAAAAATTAGGAAGGCTAGGAACCCAATTTTTACTCGATTTTTATGCCAAATATTTGTGACCAATAATCGTCATGAGATAACACGGTTACACGATTACCTAGATATACACAAAATGAGATCCAGGTGTATTAAAGCTTTATTTAATTGCTTAGGCTCAGTTTCGCGAATTTTGATACTCCCGGTATTTCAAACGCATAGGCTTTAAAGCAGACGTCTACATCAGACTTTAAAACATAAAGCACTAAAAGAAGCTTAAAATTTCTTCTGAAAACACTTTTTGCTTAAAATACCATAAAAATATGTCTGCAAGACCAAAAACCAACAAAAGTACACACCTTTGATACAAATTGTTCCATTGTAATGTTGGACTGCGATTGCAGGAGCGACAGAATACGCTGCTGTTCGGCCTGTTGCCAAGCTGTTAGCTGTTCAATGTTGAGCTTGCCTTGCTGCTTGAGTCGCTCAATCTCAGACTGGACCCAACGTTCGATTTCCTCGACAGAGGTGTGATACTGGAAGGCCATCGTTTGCATGTGCTCGCGATCCTTACGGAGCTCGGCTTGCAAATCTTCAGCGCTCCATTGTTTGTTCTGCCTGAGCAATGTCTCAAGACGTTCACGCTCCGCTAGCTGCCAACTGGTAAGATTATCAATCTGGAGCTGACCTTCGTCACGCATGCGAGCTAGTTCCTGCTTCATCCAGCTCTCGATCTCCTCGACCTGAACGCTGTATTGGCGAGCCAGTTTCTCGAGCAGCTCACGATCCTGACGCAGACGTGCCTCCAGTTGTTCTGTGGACTTGTACTGTTGCTGGGCGAGATTCTTGAGATGTAGACGCTCTACTTCTTGCCAGTTGGTTAGCTTTTCGCTTGGCTTAAGTAGACCCATGCCAATGAAACGTTGCTCCTCCTTCTTGACAAACTGTTCAATTTCCTCGATCTGCACGTTGTGCTGCATGGCCAGACTCTGAAGGCGTGCCCGATCCTCGAGCAACCATTTGT
Organism: Scaptomyza pallida; assembly: GCA_018152965.1. NCBI lineage: Eukaryota > Metazoa > Arthropoda > Insecta > Diptera > Drosophilidae > Scaptomyza > Scaptomyza pallida. The sequence continues at coordinate 1,479,267 of JAECXP010000116.1, read as the reverse complement.
GGAACTCCTCAACGGTATAATCACGCTCTTGCACCATGTTGGTAAGGTTTCCACGCCATTCCTGCTGCCAGTTCTGCAAGCGTTGCATCTCAATCAAACCCTCACTTTGAAGTTTCTGAATTTGTTGCTTGATCCATTGTTCGATCTCCTCGACGCGAACCTGGTTCTGTTGGGCCAGACTGTACAAATGCGTCTGATCCTTGCCTATCTTGGTCTCCAGCTCTTCAATGGACAGATCATTCTTGTTGATCAGATCCAAGAGACGCTGTCGTTCAATCTTCTGCCAGTTGTTCAACTGTTGCTCCATATGAAGTTGTCCCTCACGCTGCAGACGTTCTCCCTCGGACTGTATCCATTGCTCAATCTCGGACACTTGTACGTTATAGGTCTTGGACAGATCGTTAAGACGAGCACGATCAGCCAGTAGTTTCCTCTCGAACTCATCGGTGGAGTACTTGTTCTGTTGCACCAGTTTGGAGATTTGTTGACGCTCCGCCAGTTGCCAATCCTTCAGAGCCTCCGCCTTGAGCAGACCCTCGCTTTGCAGACGTAGTAGTTCCTTCTTCAGCCACTCCTGGATATCCTCAACGCGTACCTGATAAGTGTTTGCCAAATCAAAGAAGTGCGATTGATCCTTCTTGATCTTAGCCTCTAGTTGCTCGACAGTCATGGAATTGTGCTGCACCAGGGTCTGTAGTCTCTCGCGTTCCCTTTGCTGCCACGAGGCCAACTGTTGTTCCACCTCCTTAAGTAGACCCTCCGACTGGAATTTCTTAAGCTCGCTCTTAATCCACATCTCGATCTCCTCCACACGCACCTTGTAGGTACGAGCAAATTGTTCCAGACGAGCACGATCATTAATAATGGAGCTCTGGAACTCCTCGATGGACAACTGGTTTTGGCCAATGATATTACGCAACTGAGCACTAACGCCCACCTGCCAATCCTTGATATGACTCTCTAGTTGCTGTTGGCCTACGAGTTGCAAACGTTGGAGCTCTTCTCGCTGCCATTTCTCCAACTCATCGACTCCCACGCGATATTTGGCTGCCAGATTCTGGACATAGCTGCGATCCTGTGCCATTTGTTGCTGGAGCTCAGAAAGACTGCCACGATGTTGCTTTAACATGGTCTCCAAGCGAGCACGCTCCGAGCTCTGCCAGGCACTAATCTTGGTAACCTGCTCATTCTGTTCCTTGATGAGATCTCCAATGCGGGCCACTTCGCCTCGCAGCCACTGTGTCTGACTCTGCATATCACCCTGATACTTGATGGACAAATCCTTCAAGCGCTGCTGATCTGTGAGTATGGAGTTCTGGAGCTGTGCAATTGTAGCATTGTGCTGGCGAATCAGCTCATCCAGACGCTGTTGCTCCTGGGCATTGTCAACAACCAGCGAGCTGGAATCGTGAATGGTTACATGTGGCACCTGGATGACTTGTGGGGCCAAAGATTCGTTAATCCTATTGAAGTGCACATAGAGACGTTGCAGCTCCTGGCGTTGCCATTGCTGCAGTTGCTCCTGCGAGACGCCATTCTTCTGGGCCAATTGGCGGAGTTTTGCGGTATTCTCCCGCTGCCAGCGTTCAAAGTCCTGTGTGCTGAAGCTATTCTGATGAATGAGCCAATCGAGACGACCACGTTCCTGTCGCTGCCAGGCAGTCGCATCCTGAACCTGTGACTGATACTGTCCCAAAAGTGCCTGATAGCGCGCCAGCTCACGACGATGGAATTCTAGCAGTATGGGCAAGGTGGTCTGATAGCGATGAGCGACAGCCAGTAGACGGTCCTCATGCTGATGCTGCCAATCCTCCAAGCGCTGTGGAGACGTTAGATACCAAAAGAAATGCTCACGTTCCTCACGCTTCCATTGCTCGTCCCGGGGCACCGAGGATTGACCAAAGGGACGTCTATTGTCATACACCAGCTGGCCGTCCTGCCAGCGTTGCTGCGACTCTGAACCATCCACGGAACTAGTGCCATCGGCATGTGTGGTAATGGTCTTATTGAAACGTCTTACTGTCACTGTTGAACTGGATTGTGGGGAGCTTATCTGACTAAACGTGGGCATGGCACTTATTTGGCTGGAGTAAGTGGAGCTAGGAGCACGTCCATCAATGCTAACCACGGATCTATAGCCGACCACAGTTGGCTCCATGCGCTGTCCAATCCAATCCTGCAGTGATGACTGACGGGTTACAGTTGAGCTGCTGCCACTCGAGATCTGACTAGGTGCATAGTAGCCCTGGTTTAACTGAGCTGCGGTATTGCTGCTGCCATAGCTGTTGGTCAATTTGGTTGCCTCAGTGCAATTTCGATGCACAATATAAGTCTTGCCATCAATCACTTTTACCTCTGCGGGATAGGCATAGTTCTTCACCTCATCAAAACCGCTCAAATCAACGGGCTGGAAGGGATTCAAGTCCACAGTTTGCTGGTGTCCACCGTCCGTTGCGTAATTCTCCAACACTTCTCCCGCCTTGGCATCGAAGAAAGCTGGCTGTGCGATGTTATTGTAGCTGATCAGTCCTTGTCGCATATCATTAACCAATTGTTGGCTAATCTGTAAGCATAGAGCATCCAATTCGCTGGCAGTTTTACCACTCAGCTGTAGAATGTTGGCTAGAAAAAAAATAAACATTGAGGTAATTAGCAAAATAACACTTCATTAAATGTAGCAAAAATACGTTTTTTAAATCTCTTTCTCTCTTCCTCTCTCTCACTCTCTCTCTAACTCTTTGACTCTCTTTTTCGCACTCTTTCTGTTTTTCTTAATCCCTTTAATCGCTTTTTGTCTCTTTTTTTTCTCTATCTCGCTCTCTCTCTCTCTCTCTCTTTCTCGCTCTCTCTGTCTCTCTCTCTCTCTCGCTCTCGCATTACCTCTTTCTCTCTTTCTATTAGGTCTTGGGTCTGCAAAGGGCTTTAGTGATTTTGAAAAGTGAATTGTCTACCAGCTCAAAAAAATATATCTAAGTTGCATTTTTGTATACCGCCTTCTGCGATTCTTAAAAATGCATGTAACGTCTTGAGTATGCAACAAGCTTAAGTGATTTTATTATGTGATAAGTGTTTATATACGAGATGCCGTCTTTAAAGTTATTGACAGACACCGGAAACAACACAATACTAGAGATCGATGTAAAATCATGTACCTTTTCCATTGTTATTATTCCATTTAATATACAATTTTGTGACGTCAATTTGAAACATATTTTAATAATGATGTCACTTATTCTCTATGGGCATATTTTTCAGCAATTAATTACGTTATCACCAAGTATTAATAACTCTATCTCCAAGTGGAACGATTAAGGTTTATGTTTCAAACTTAAATATGAATTGGGCGCACTTATAATAATCAAATGAACTTGGCTGAACTTTGTTTGGCGGTGAAAGATTAAAAAGCAGACTACGAAATTTTAAATAAAGTGGATGTTCCTTTTTTTTAACAATTATATGTATATGTGTGATTAATTAATAAAATTATTATTATTTATTATTAACACATTTCCGGTTTGTAAAATTAGACCCATATCTCAGGTTAACTTGATTCATGATTCTTTTCTTAAAGCTGCAAATGTGATTCCTAATGCTCACACATTTTATACGTATTTGATTTTTTATTTCTTATCTCTTTGATTGCAAAATTCTAAGAAATTAGGCAATGGCCTTCGGGTTTTACCCGAACAGACAACAGCTTATACGAGAGACAATGAAAATTCTTCTTCTCTGTTAGTACTTACCACTCCAATCCAAGGCATGTCCCATGCCATTGCTACCTCCCGTAGACATTGCATTATATTCCTGTGTCAGACGATTGGCGAATTCGCGAACTTCATTCAAATGACTGTATGCCCAGCTGGTCAACTGGGATGGCGATTGCAGCATCGATTGTGACTGTCCACCACTGCCACCGCCACCAAATGATGAGCTTGTTCTATAGCTGGATCTATAGCTGCTGTAGCCCTTGCAGCTGGCAAGCGCCAAGAGCAGCGCACAAACGCTCAGAGCTCTCATTCTGAGCTAACTGGATCAGAAAGAAAACTGTGTCATTCATAAATAGTGTAAATTTTGTAATGCTTCAATAGTCTAAAACACTGATTTCAATTTGAAAACTTATTTTTGGGTGCTACGAGGTGCTCTGATTGATAAGCGTATGAAATTGAAATCTAGTTCAGGCTATATAGCCGGGAATTATCAGCCCACTAAGGGGCAGCAAAAGGTTAAACAGACGATAATGTTTGTGTTACTTGAAATACAATTTGTTTTTTTTTTTTTTTTTTTATTCCTATGGCTGTTTACACATATAATATTTTTTGGCAGCATCTTTCATCCGGTGTCTTTGTTGATAAGTCTTTAATGTCGACGTGGTAATTCTGTTAGTTGTATTAGAACGTTTCTATTTGATTTTTCAATTTCAAATTGTATGTGCACAATGTGTGATAGTTTTATTTGTCAGCAGCATTGGCCCATAAATCAATGCTCTTCGATGCATAAACAATGCTTCCCATTTGGGTCACAAATTTTGAGTATGCGCGCGTCCCGAACTCGATTTTATTTCTGGCTAGAGTGCAGGCGGTGATTATTTATAGATGCTGTGTTGCTTACAGCACACCAAACAAATACTATAACTGCAATATTTTTATTACATATGAACGTATGTGTGTTGTTTCTTAATTTTGTTGTGTTTGTACTCACTCTCACTTGCGTTTTATTCACTACAAGCACTTTAATTGCTCTTTATCGCGATTTTCAATTCGCAGGATCAGCACTTAAAATCACTTTCACTATTTGATCACTTTTACCGTTTACCGTTACGAATCCCGAATACGATGCGCTGCGTTGCGCCGCCGAACAGCAACTGACAGCCGAGCGCATAGCGTGAAGCTTTTATTAGAAAAAATTCGGTTGTTTGAGAGGATTCTAGCGCATGAGAGCGCACAGCATCGTTATCAATTCGAAGAGAGGCTGTATGGAAAAACAACGAAACAATATTCCTAATTATAAAACGCAGATCTCATTTATTTTGTACGTCATAGTTCAAAGACAAAAACCGGTAAACTAATGAGCTCACATGTGAATCACAAGCCGGTAGCGCTTTGACCGATTTTATTTTGTTTACACCCAATGACAATAGATCACAAAAAAAAAATCATATTTATTGCGAATTCATACATGAGTACATATGATCTCATATAAGCTCATGAGTTGCTTTAGAGAGCGCAGTCGTTAACATGACAGCGAACATTTCTATCTGTGATGGATGTGGATGGATGTGGATGGAGGCGTGTCGTTGGCGTGTGGGTTGCAAGTGTTTGAGTGTGTGTGGTATTTAAAAAGTGATTCAAAACAATTAAGTGGAAAATACTTGCATTTATGCAAATTTCACTGACCTTGCAAACAGTTCTCATTTATTGTCAAATAAATTTTTTTTGAAAACCACAAAAAGTCCGCAATGGAAAAACCAACCCTAAAACTTTTCACATCCTTGTTGATCTTAAAACTTTAACTCAAAACGTGTTCTTATGACCACAAATTTATTAGCGTTGGAAAGCAAGATTCACCACAAAAACAAAAAAAAAAAATTGTATTTTGATGAATAAAAAAAAGGTTTTTGGATAAATTAAAAAGGTTATGTTTAAAGTTGTTAGATACGTAGTACATCTAAAGTAAACACTTTGATATGAGACTGGCATATTAATTCAAGTGTTAGTCACATACTTTAAAAGTTTCTAAGAATCAAATTTAAAAACAAATGATTTGCATTTAAACTTTGTTAATAATGACGGGTTTCTATACTCTGAAAGCCAAATGTATAGAATGGTGTAGTCATTAAATTTGGTTGAAAGATTAAAAATAAATCAATCAAAAAGTTCAATAACTTGACCAACCCCCCAAGCTACAATTCCACAATATTAAAAATTATTTAGTTATTTTTCTTTGATATTTTTATTGGTTTCTTGATTTTTCACTACATTTTGAGCGCATTTGAAAAGAATTATGGTTAATATTTTTACGTGCTGATACTTGTTGTTAGTATTCAAGATAACGTATTTGAGTTCTATTATAATAATATTTTGCTACTTATTTGATAAGTTGTTATGGAAACACTTTTTTACACAATATACTTTCTTTTTTTTTTGCACTGATATAAATTGTTTTGTGCATTTGCGCGATGGTTTTTACAATGTTCTCTCTATGAGAACATTTTGTTACTATTTATTTTTGGTTAATTCTGTTTTAAACTTAAATACGATCACAGTCTGACATATGATTTTGTCGTTCAATAAATTACAGATAGATAGATATACACAATTATAACGCTAACAGATACAATACACAACATAGAATTTGCTAATTAGCTTGAGCAACAATTGGGCTAGACTCTTAGCTGGGGGTCAGGGTTTTGTATTAACACCCAAATCTGATTCAGTGCCGCCAGATCCGGACTCATATAGATCTGGGGGGCTGTGCGCAATGTGCGGCTGCAATTCGCTCTCCGTTTGGATGAGCATTGGAATTTGTTGTGGCAAATCGCTGGTGGCCCACAAATACAAGTCCAGCGTCTTCTCCGTGCAATCGGCAATAAAACGCACAAATGGCCGAATGTCACCCTCGTTGGCCAGCTTCAGGAAATGATAGTACTGGCTGCGTTGTTGCTTGGGTATGATCACTGGTGGATAACCAGCGCGCATCAGCAGCGTATTCATTAGCAGACGCGAGGTGCGTCCATTGCCATCCACAAAGGGATGTATATGCACCAGTTTATAATGAGCGAGCGCCGCATAGCTGTTAAACAAGAAGCATACAAATTATTCCTGCTTAATTGAGGTATTTATTATTTAAACATACTTGACTGGATGCAAGGAGTTGCTGATCTCGGAGTTTAACCATCTTTCGAAACGTTGCATAAGCAGAGCCAAATCTCCTGGTCCTGGTGGCACATGACCGCCCACATACACCTGATTGCGTCGAAATTCTCCACCCTCAATGGGGTCCACATGACCAAGCACACGTCGATGCAGCTCCAGAATATCTTTCAGTGTGATTTCTAATCTGCAAATGTAAAATGTGAGAAACTTTTTCTAACTTTCAGTTTTAGGTACTTACTTTTGCACAAGACTTGCATTGATATACTTCATGGCCAAATCCATTCCCAGAATTTCATTGTGCTCATCTATGGACTTGCCATCGACAGCCATACGCGTTTCCAAAATCGAGCGTGTCTGTGCCAAGGTCATAGTGTTGCCCTCAATGCCAACGGAATGATAAATATGTTGAAAGTATGCTTCTTTCTTAGCCCGCCGCAGCGCTGAATTTGCCTCATGAATGGCAGACAGTGCATCACGTTTCTCATCCAGCGACACAAGACGCCGCTCATCCAACGTTTGTACCACAGTCGCAGTGCGCTGGCGGTTTGCCAATGCTTCCGAATTGCTGGGACTAATGCTAAGTGCTTGAAAATAGTATTGATCCGCCAGCACAATATTGCGCTGATTGTGCTCCAGGAATTCGCCATAGCGGAGTAACACTTCTGGATGTTTGGGTGCCAGGGCGAGTGCATGCTCAAATAGACGCGCCGCCTTGTCATCCTTGCCCGACAAATGCATCTCCTGGGCCAGACGCAGTGCACCCAACGCCTCCTTGATATTGGTCTGCTCCGCCTCCGTGAAGCTGGCGCCAACACTATCACTAACGCTCTTGTCATAGAACTCTTTAAATGCATTTAACTCATCCACCGAGTACACTGCAAACTCATCGCGAGTCTGCAAATAATGGGCATTGGGCAGATGATGCAATTGACGCAGCTGCAGTCTCCAGCCCAATAGAGACAGTGTCGTTGATGGCGATGACAATGCATGGAAGACAAATGCTGCAAAGCTGCCCGCTATGAAGAAGAAGACAAATCTATATGGAAGCTTCATATGTTGTCGTTGTTGTTGTTGTTGTGGCTGCTGTTCCTGATCTGCTTTAACTTGATCCATTGCCTGCAATTGGTATTTGGTTAGTCTTTATTCCTTTATGCATTGCGAATAATGTCACGTGCTTACCTTTTTGTTTTGTTGGCCTGTTTTAGTTGTTGGCCTGTTTGCGCTTTACATTTGTTTTGGACAGCTGTTTTGGCATTTTAGGCAGTTTTGTGGGAGTTTAAACAACAACTAATGAACCACGTATTTCATTGATAATATGGCATTTTATAGTGATGGGCGCGTGAGCAATTTTCGTCACTTTTCAACACTGTTTACTCTGGCGGCAAATTTTAGCTTTAGCTAAAAGGTGCGTAACTTTGCTAACTGCCTATAGGTAGCGCTTTAGATTTGTGGTTAGTAACTTTGCTTGAATTGGGTTACAAAACATGCTAAGGGAAATGTATTGCTCAAAAGAAACATAGAATTCCCAGATTAGTAGCTGAACCAGAGCAGAAACTATGTAATGTATAGAAAGGGCAATTCGCTCTTAAATGTTAAAAGTCAAATTACGTGCAGATATTCATTTGATTATTGTGTTTGCGTTTTCACTTGTGTTTTTGGTATTTTGGTTTGTGTCTTTGTTTTCTTTTCGTCGTTTGTTTTGGCCGTTTCGATACACACTTTTTTGCTTTCAGCTCTGGAGTCCAAAGGGACACCGTCGCTTGCTTTATTTACTCCAGAGTTTTCGGCTCTAGCAAATTTTTAAAATTTTTGAGGCGAAGCCCCCCCTGTTCCGCATGTTCGGCAGATTTCATTTTTCGGTATTTAAATCATGAATTAAAACACTTATTATATTCAAATGTATTTGCTTTGGGCATTTAAGCTAAAAATTACCTTTTTAAAATGTTATACTTATAATGCATAAGACGTTTTATTTTGCTTTAACTAAACCAAACACTGGTCCAATAACTTGGGGTTTTAAAAGCGTCTCAAACAGCGCTCTGGTACACCTAAACCCAACATCAGGTTGGTTTTCGGTTGGTTTTCAATCGTAGCACACCCTTGACAGTCTTTGCAATGATGTTAAGAACAACCTTTCCACCAACGCTTTAAGAGTTTACAAATACAGTCAAACTTCCATAACTCGAATCACCATTATCCATGAAAAAATTCTACTTATGGAGACTTCGAGTTATGGAAGAAACATTGCATTTTTCTCGCTTCTGCATTTCGATTAGATTCAAGTTATAGAAATTTCGAGTAAGGGAAGTTCGAGTTATGGAAGTTTGACTGTATTAAGTAATATAAGAAGTTTACATTCACAAAAAATGGTTGCAAAGTGTGAGTAAGAAAACATAGTTCAAGTTTGATAAAGTGTTTATCTATGATTAACACTATTGCACATAGAAATAATATATATTACGCATTAATAAAAAGCTGATAATAAGCTTTCAAGTACAAGGCTGTTTGTTGTAAGCAATAACAAGAGGTTTTGGTTAAAAGAAGGCACTCAGACATAACTTAATCGACTAATAAGGGAATATCAATATATATGTATATGTGTGACATCTATTGGTTATACATCCTACAACTTGGCTAGATAATTCTTGTAAGTAACATCGCGCCACCATTCGGGACGTTCATAGACACCAGGAGTAGAGACAATTGTGCGTTGCAAATGCTGATAGACCTGCCAACATATAAAATAGTTAATAAACATTGGAAATTGCTCAAGTTCAAGTGTACTTACATTGCCATCGCTCATGCCCAGCGGCGAGTTCAATATAAAATCTGTTGGCGCAATTGCATCCACGAGGGAAACAGCTTCATTCTTCAGCTCTGGCAGCAGCTCCAAAATACCCTGCTGATAGAGTTCAATGTGCGAGCTATTGCGGAAATAGCCACCTTGATAGAATATCGCAGCATATTTGGTAATCAAATTGGCGCCATAGAATGACAACACCTTGAGCAGAACCAACTGCTCTGGAGAGGCACTCAAGGCAGTCACAAACTTATAAAACACATGATACATTGTGCGCTGTGAATCAGAATAACAAATAATTAAATCAATGATAAGCACTCTAGAGCAATAAAACAAACCTCAGCATAGATAATAGATAGTTTTTGTGCGGCAAACACTTGAATATTGTTGCGTGTCTCGAATGCATCTTTGCCAGCAAACTGAAGCATCTCAAAGCGCTTAACTGTTACATCCAGTTGCCAGGCAGTTAGCCAATTCAGAGCCTTAAGTAAATCTGCAAAATGTGTTACGTTTTTAGTAAAAGTCTTTCAGTATAAATAGTTAATACGCACTGTGAACATCAAGCGCCTGACTAGCATTCGTTTCCAATCCCTGTGTCTGCAGTATAACATTCATATCACGAAGGAATGTGGTTGTGTCCAAGGGTGAAACATCGGCAAAGTTGGCATTGTTGCGACGCAAGCTTATCAGCCAATTGGATGCCTGCTGTATGAGTGTATTATTTTCACCCTCATATGTGATGTTGGCATCGTTATCATTTCGAAGATCACCCAAGCCTGTTGCGCGCAGATAGCCATGACCGCCACAAGCTTCACGACTCTCCTGGATGCCATCGCGTGCCGCCCATGTGGCGCAAGGTTTAAGTGCCGATGAAATTGCATGAATTTCCATGCCCTCCTTCGACGTATCCTCGCCCATCATACCCCTGAGTGTCATGTCCACATTGGCCTTGCCAATCCAAAGCGTAACCACACGCAACACAATGGTGGTAGCCAAATGTGGCAACAGACGATACTGCTGTGACTGATACTCCAAGACGGGCCACTCCACCTTGCTGTCGGCTGGTCCAAATTGGCGGCGACTGGCCGAATAGCGTGTGGCAATGGTTATGGCCTTGCTAAGCGCCACATAGCCAATAGCTGCGATATTAACACGTCCCGTCGATAAGGCACCTAGTGAAGCACCCATGCGTTTGCGTTCATCCTTGATGGGCGTATTATAGTTGCCCTGTGCATCAATGTCGCCCGTCTTGGACAACAGATTGGCCTTGGGTATGCGATACTGATTGAACATTACAAAGCTGCAACAGCAAGAAATATAAGTTATCAAGTTTAACTCCTTTTCGTTTTATACGCACCCATTGTCAATGCCATTGAGACCGATTTTCTCGCCCAAGTCACCCACTGTGACGCCAGGGAAAGCCAGCAGTGTGCGTTCATCGCGAATGGGTACCAGGAAGGCATTCAAGCCCTGATGTTTATCATCTGGGACATACAACTGTGCGTAGACTATAGCATGAGTACAAGTCTTGCCGAGATTGCCAACCCAGCATTTGGCTGCCTCAAAATCGGGTGTATGCAAAATGAATTCCTCTGTCTTCACATCGTACGTGGCACGTGTGCGCATGCCTACCAAATAGACAATAACAGTATTGTTAATACAAATATTTGATAAAGCTTTATTAATTGCAGTACCATTTGCATTTGTGCCATGAGAGATCTCGGTTAGAGCGAAAGCGCCCAAGATACGATCATCAGATATTTGAGCCACATATTTGCCCAAACGTCCAGTGCCATTGGATGCCAAAGTGCTGGGGAACATGCCATTGGAAAGCGTTAGCTTAACGGCAAAACTAAAGTCATAACTGTAGATTGCTTGGCCAAAGGCCAACAGCAAATGTGGTGTCGACAAATACTATAACCAAAAAGCAGATTATTAACGGAAGGGAATTTAATTAGAAAAGTATTCAATTCAAACCTCATTTATATGAAAGAACTTTTCAGCCCAGAGCAAATGATGACGCTTATTTGCCAGCTCTCTTGTACGCTCCAATCCAGCTGCTTCCGTATCACGCTGGAAGTCCGGATGTTGTTCCATCCACTGCCATACTTTGTGCTGTATTCAATATTATAAATATAGGTAAACTTTGATTAGTTAACGTTCAACGTTCAGATAACGTGACCCTGATAAACGGTTTGAACACTTTTAGATAGGGGCAGGCAAAATTTCTAATCAGTTAAGGAAATTGTATATTGATAATTTTTTAGATTCGATTAGATCAAAAATTGAACTCTTAACCATGTTCATTATGCAAAACGAGTTATTTGTTAATTGCAAAAAACTACTTCAAACTAATGATTGCGAAAAGAATTGAAGTGTTCAACTGGTTTTGCCTCTTGCTTGAACATTGAACTTTGCACTGCTCCCGAATTGCATGCAATTTTTAATTACATGTAGATAATATAATGAGTAATATTTACACAACTTTACCTTAAGACGAATGTAATCAGCGCCCTCTAGCACAACATTCATGCGCTTGTAACAGAAACTGGCCTTTGCACGATACTCCTGCAGGGGTCCACTGCGAAAGGCAGGAAATATTCTTTTGTCCTCGTATATGTTGTCCGGCTGAACATTATTATCGGCCCTGTAATATTCCACAATAGAATTTAGCAAATCGTTCAAATGATTTGCAGGCGGTTTACTTTCGCTTTGTACATTGACCATTGCGCTTACAACAACTACTAAACACAACAATCACAAAAGCACCTACACACATGCATGTGTATTTTTTTTACTCACTTGGTATTATTAAATGCAACCATGTTTTTAATAGCTGGATCCTCTGTGTGATGTGTTAGCGGTAAGCGGTTGGCTTAAACTGTTTAAAAATTTAGCAAATCTACTCTATTTAGAATGGTTTAGTGTGGCCCAGGTGCTTATCCGTTGTTGTTATTTTTATGATCATTAAACCGAAATAGCCGACTCGTTTCCGTTAGCCGCAAAGTATTGTTATTGACGTCGCAGATTGTTCACTCAACCATTACTGATAAGCGGCATGATAAGACATTTGTGTTGTCCAACCTTTTTTTTAGACAAAACTATATGTAAGATTGATGGAATTTGCCAACAACTTTCATTTGTTTATTTTCGATTCGGCCACAAACAAAACACTTTATGGCCAGCTGATGTGTGCAGTGTTCGAAAACGCGCAAGTCTCTCACCGTTCAACGGTCACACTTGAATTCAATTAGCACTGAGCGCGCATTCGAATTGCCACAAAGTCCGGTATTGAAAGTGAACCCAATTTAACAGATAACACAAGAAAGATTAAGATTGACAAACACTTGCATTTTTTATTATTATTTAAACTTACACAATTAGGTAACATGCACGGCATTTGCTTGGCTATTTGAATAAAATTCTATGTTTTCGTTTTTGTTATTATTGATTATGATTATCATTATTATGCACTTAACTTTAAATATTTATCGCTAATTCTTGCAGCACAAATTTCGAAGTCTAAACGGAATTTTGTTTGTGTTTTTCATTTGATATTGTACTTAAGATGTGTGTTAGTTTTTTTTTTTTTTTAAATCATTGCAGGCTAAATGTTATGATTCGTTTTGATTTTTAGACCCAGAATTAAACTAATTAGGTAACATGTAGTCATTGATTAGGTATTTGTAAATCTCTAAATAGTTTGTTTGTATTCTAGCGTCAAAGGCGCACAAAATATCTGGCATAATTTCGTTATGTTGATATTGCTACTCTTATAAAAAGCCATATAAAATTATCTGCGCTACAAATGTATTACGTTGTATATACTTATATATGTATTGTATGTATGTAGTTATGTGTATAAGCTGATTGAATATATACTTGCTATAAATGGACTAATTGACGCTTTTTTTTAAATGAATGTATAAATTGCGTGATATTCGAATATTCTGATACAACCGCGTATTATGTAAAAGTCCTAATTCACAAATTTTCATTTTTGGCTTAACGTTGTTACAATTTCATATATGTTAATGTTAATGTATATGTATATGTATATTAATATAACTATAAATAAACACATAATTTGACAAATAAACACAAACAGTAAAATGATGCTACAAATACAATTAAAATCAAACTAAAACTTTTTACTAAACTTAACTAAACGAGATTGCAAATTGCGCGACCTTAAAAGAATATATCTGGCGTGTCAAACAGATTCAAACTCTTCTCCATCAATGTGCCCGACAACAGATCCAACTCAACCGGTTCTGCATTAACGCCCTGAGCGCAGTGCGACGTTGTGACCTGCGTGTCAACGCCGCTCTGCTTTTTCGACTCATATCATCGACTCTGGCATGAGCTTGTCGCCGATGAGTTCGATGAGAATGCCGACTGTAGACTGGTCATGGAGCCCTTATAGTTAACCGAGCTGAGCACTTCGTAAAACAGATTCAGTTGTCCGCCCGATGGACTGAACCAGTGCATTAAATAGCTGTCATTGTGATGCATAACATGTGAGCCCTGCACACTCTCCTTGTGGCGGCAGATGAGCGTTGGCTCCTCCTTAAAGTAGTTGACGCCCTCCACAAAGTCTTGCAGATCAAAATAGGAAACAGCTGAATCTGTAAACGGAATGCAAAATTCATTAGTTTATCTTAGAAATTAATGTGTTTAGTTAGTCACATACCACTCTTATCGGGCAGCTCGTCGGTTACGCGATAGAGCGTAAAGTGCATATCATTGCGCAATACATCAAAGTCCCAGGTGAGGACACTTTTTGGGTCCGTATTGCGTATGAGGAGCTCGTGTGTGAAACCAGGCTTGAGCTCAACGGTCTTGTACAGATTCTTATGATCATGCTGATGTGCAGCTGACAAGCGTTTGCCTTCACTGGCCGCATCCTTGGATGAGGCACAGGCAGCACGTGATGCCACGGGCGTCTCATCATCATGATCCTCCAGTGAGTTCGCCTTGTATAGGGTTTTGGGCACAAGGCCGCCTTCGTGTATCATGGTCTGTATTTAACGGGGGGAGGAAGGAAACAGAGAACAACATTTAGTAACAATCATTAAGTGTTTTCTGCATTTGCTTTGGCTAAGCTTTTTTTTGTTGTTTTCAAGGTACAAGGTGTAAGTATTTGTATGTATGTATGTATGTGAGTGTTGGTGTGTGTGTGTTTGTGCACACAATTGAAGGACCATACGGACAATGGGCACAATATAGAAGGGTACGCAGCGCCATATATGCATACACATATACATATACATACATATACAAACTTGACATAGTTTGCAAACACAAAGGCGCAGGACAGCAAGAACAATGTGAACAAGAAACAAAATATAAATCATAATAAACAGCACTATATATATATATTTGAGCATACAATAATAAAGTGATTTCTTGTTTTTTAGAAGAAGAAGATTTTAGAAGCTGCTTACACAATCGCATTCAGCTAAATAACAATGCGTTAGATATCTATGATTAACTTGTTCCACATGCGTTAAATGCGTCTAAAGGAGAGCCCAAAATAAAGTTCAAAAGGGAGTTGGATAAAAAAAACAAACAAAAACAATGTTACGAAAATAACAGTAAAATATTAAATATTGTACATACTAACTATGAACAATGGTCGCTTCAAGTATACAACTTTTATATAGTATTTGTTCTCGGCTTTTTCTTTTTCTCACTTGCAAGCGACCATTGTTTTGCAAACTATATACAAAAATAGGTATTAATTAACAGATACAATATGAACAATAGACAACAATAATATACCTTGCATGGACCACCCAGAAAATCGGGAATAATTTCCTCATCGATATGCTGTGCGAGTCCATCCTTCATGTGCTCACAGTCTGGGCCATAGAACAAGAACTTGGAGCGTGTATGCTCATCTGCAAGAAACGTAATATAGTTAAGATATTGTTAACAAACTGATATAATCATTGTCTTACCAATAAAAGCGCTAACAATAGTCCATGCAATGGGAAATACACGAGGAGCACGAACGACCAGAACACGACCCATTGTTTCGGGATAGTTGCGTTCCACGGTTTCAGTGATGTAGAGCAAAGCCTTGATGCCAGGACGCCATAAATGACGCATGGACAAACCCTCCAGATCAACGAGGAGTGACCAGTTTAGAATGGGCTTGTCCAAACGCTCGGCAGACTCATTAATCTTCTGAATGCCCTCCTCGCAAATGTGCAAAGCCTGAAGCAACACAATAAATCAATATAAATAATGAAAAGCGCACAATAGTTGCAATAAATAACTAACCAATCTAAGTAGATCCTCCATGCCAAGGGACTTGAGCAGACCCTTGACATCCATGTGACCCAAACGCAATATATATACGGGTCGTCCATCCTTGTCATGATGATGCCAGCCACCGGGAAAATGTTCAACAACGACAGCTGGTTTGCTATACTCCTCCAGCAAGGAATCGATGCGATGCTCACGACGCCACTTGAGGGAATCGCATAGCATGGCATAGGCCTGGCTGACATGCCAGTCGCGTGCTGACAAGAAACGCAAGATGGTCTGATAACTGGGCATGCGCTCCAGATCATCGACACCATCGAGCATTTTTCGCAGCTCCAATAGCTTGGACTCCTGCATGGGCGACAGTTGACCCAAATTGCGTGCTATAAAATCACCATCAAGCAGTATATCATGATGTTGTTCTGTGGTAGGCGATTTGGGTGCATCCAATGGTGGCGCCCAGCGCTCCACATGCGTAACGCCCTCCTCCTCCAGTTGATGTATGAAAAACTCAATGATCTCCTTGCCCTTGAGCGTTGTCTGTGTATACTGTTTCATGCCCATCTTCTCCATGGAATGCTCGAAACCAAAAAAGTTCTTTATATCAAGCGTCGCAGTCTGATCAAAGCACGTCCATTCCGCATTATCCGGATGAGCATAGTAGCGACAACGCTCAAAGATCTCAATGCGCGACGAGAAGCTCTCGTTGACAGCCTCAATGCTCAGCGTGCGATTGGACATGTCCAGGAAATTGTGCTGCAGAAAGTACACATGATCGACGCCAATCAGTTTCTTAAAGATGTATGGTGCATCGACGGCCAGCTTGCAGCGACGACTTGTATTCCGTTTGGCACCATTCTCCAGGCACTCATCCTTGATAATCTCACAGTCCAGCACAATTGGCATTTGGGGGCATATGGGAAAGCGTCGCTCGTAGGCCTAATAATTAAAAACACACAAAGTCAATTGTTGATGTCAATGATATGAGTGTGTGTGTCAAGTGTGTGTGTGTGTGTTAGTGTGTGTATTGTTGGGTATTGTCGGCTTGCTGCCAATGGCATTTTGGCCTTGAATAGCAGCCAATTTACGACATGCAAATAATGTACATGAACTTGGCCTATAGCCACCGGCTTTTCAGCCGCCAATACAATAAGCATATTCATACATACACATATGTACGTATAAATGCCAAATATTTGCATAATAATTGCCAATTTATAAAAACAGCTGCTTGTTTACACTTGTTTACGCAAATACCAACAATGTTTTCGGCATTTGCAATTGTATTTGCCCCTTTTTTTGTAGGTGTTTGGTTTGGTTTTTATAATGCTTATAAGGCAAAAGTATATTAAGTAACTAATTAAGATATCAAAGAACCTATAAACCACATACATATAAATATAGAAAAACAAGTAAAAATGCTCTAGCCGAGAAATCCCGACTAGGACATACCCTTAACCCCATTTGTATGTATTCTTCCTGTGACTAAAACGACCAAACTTCAAACTGTGATTTCGCAGGTGTTTCTTAACCGATTTTGATCATTTTTTTTAAATGATCATTATTTAATCCATAGTTTCAAACCTCATTTTCAGAATTTTGAAATTCGAGATTTTTATGTTATCGATTACATGTGTATATCGGAAAACAGGAGTGTAATGGATAATTGGAAGCAAACTTGTTCTGCGCATGGTGTAGGAGAGCTTGAGTTTTAGGTTTGAAGTCTCTAGCTCTTAAAGTCTTTAAAATCTACGCTTTCATACAGATAGACAGGCAGTGAGACGGACATGGCTAGATCGACTCGGCTGTTGATGCTGATCAAGAATATATATACTTTATAGAGTCGGAGATGCCTCCTTTTGTCTCTTACATACATTTGCACAAAACCATTATACCCTTATTTACCCATTTTATGGGTTAAGGGTATAAAAATAGTAATTTATGATTATTACGAAATTTACAAAGTAAAGTAAACAAAACAAACAGCTAAAGTTTTTCACTTTCAAAATAAAATACCAAAATATTGCAGAAATCTTTTAAAAAATGAATTAAGCTAAACAATCTGTTGTTCTTTATTGTTATTACAAAATGTCTGCTCCCTTTCATTCTTCTCGTTCTCATTCTTATTATCTTGCGAAGAGGCGTAAACAAATCAATACACGAGGGGAGAACAGAAAAAACCAAATCACTTTCTACGCCGCATTCTAAACAAATATAGCAACAATTTATCAGCACATACATACATACATATATAATAGAAATCGTGGAGGTGGCGTTACATATTGAGAAAACTTTTTTATTCTCAGCAGAATTATTGATTCTTTTTTTTCAGTTGTGCGACTTTAACAAAAGTTTTGAACGCATGCAATGTCAAATGTTAAATGTTGAATGTTGGATGTTGGTTTTGGTATTGGTTTAGGTCTTGGTCTTGACAAGGCCATCAAGGCAAGAGGCAAGAGGCAAGGCTAGGTGGCAAGCAGCAGCAGCAGCAATCGCTGACATTTTGAGAGGCTCACACGCTAAAGGATAATTAAGTCGGCTGTATAAATATTTAAAAAAGTTTCAAGGCATGAACTGCCTGGCACGTGTTGTTGTTGTTGTAGTTGCTGTTGTTGTTGTGGTTTATTGCTTTGAGTGTCGTCTGGGAAAATGTTGTTCATTAGACAACTTGTTGTCGTCCAATCCCACGCCTCCACATATATGTACATACTATATATATTTTTCCAGCTGAACGCTCAATTATTTAGCGGCAAAGAGCGTGTGAAAAGCTACATAAGCTTCAACAACTAAGTGCCACAAACAGGAGCCATCCTTGTCTGCACAGCAGCCCACGTTGCACTTAGAAAAATAACGTCTACGCATCAACTCATATATAAAATGCTAATTGCCCATTAAACAGTTTTGTTTGATTTACTTCCAGTGCTCTTGGCGCCTTCTAAATATAGCGTAAAAATATATATACGTATGTACGTATGTATGTAATTGTTTACTTCTCCCCGGCTTAATGTGACGTATGCGTAATAACAGTTGTGCTTGTCACGTTTTCCGCTTTGACACTGATGCCAAATGGAAATTGATGGCCTTGAGGCCATTGCATTTAGGTTCCACCATCTCTCATCACCAATGCCGCCGTTACGTCAATATACTATAAACAAACTTTGCAAAACTTGCATATTGTGTCTTGTCTTTTGTATGTGTGTGTGTGTGGGAAAAGTGGTTAAAAATAGCTGACATTTATGGTCTTAGTGGTAAAGGAATTTTCTCTGCTGCAATGCATTTCATCCATGTAAAATGCATAATCAAATATTTGGGAATGGTATTTTTGTCTTAACGTAACTTTTTGTTTGCGTCTATACTATGAATACCTAAGTTCTTAAGATTCTCAATGCTATAAATAAACTGAAATTCTGCTTGACAATAATATTTTCCTACTGCTCAAAAAATGATAAACAAGACTTGTTGATAAAAACCCATTTCCCCTCACATAAAAAATAGATAAAATTATATTATATAAATGTATTCTATACAGATATGAGCATACATGCATATTTGATGTCCATTGTGAGCTTTAATCTTAAAGTCTTTGTTCTTAATGCCAAAGTTCAATTTCCAACATATTTATTACTATTTATAAAACTCAGCTCAAAGCAAAAGCGTCTTTAAGACAATTTTAATATACATATGTAGGTAAATCATTAATATTTTTTTTCTTCAAGTTAATCTCACAAGTATTTGAGCTCAAATCTTAAATTTCGAACACATTTCTAATCTCTTATTCACTTTTTGCTATTAGGTTGTCCGGGTCTGTAGTCCACATAGACAACGTGCGTCAAAAACGTGAGTGTTTGAATTTGATAGCTGACTTTGTCTAGTTTAAAGCGATTAGTTTTACTGTTAAGCCAATTAGGTTTGTCTAACTGTAGTAGCTAACGAATGCGCAATGAGTTTGCAGTTCTACACTCTCGAGAGTCAATGACATTTGATTGGTTGGCCTTTGTTGCTTGCAACTAAGCACAAAAGCTGCATAAACTACTTAATTCAAATTCAAATTCATAATAAATTTGTTTGTTGCAAAAGCTCATCACTCAATTAGCACTCAACACATTTGACGACGCAATAGTTTTATGCGATATTTAATTAATTTTTACGGCTTTTATTGCGTTCTATTTGCATAGATAAAGCGAAAAGGTGTTTATCAAAAAATGAAGAAGATGGAGTCAATTACTTTATGATATGATATGATTCCGGAAAAAGCCAAACAAAATGTTATCAGCAGACAGTCAAATACACTCTTTGTCGAGGGGTGTAACAAAAATATGACATATTTTATATATATTAAATATTAATCAAAAATATTGTTGACAAAAAAGCATATTCCTTATTGAAAGTAACTTTGTGTTCTCATATCTTAAAATGACACAATGCATAACTTGTTGACAGAGAAAAGCAACTCGTAAAACAAGCTAACAAAAGCTTATTGTCTTGCATATATATGCACATGCACAATGTAAGGGTATTAAATCATCGTGAACTGAAGCTTACTGTTCATACTAGTTATTTATTTGTCATGTGTTATGAGCTCCCCTATTTGGTTGATTGTTGTTCATTGTATACAATGAGCTATAATCGCTTATTTCCTGCCTGCCTGCCAGCGTGTCTCTCGGTGTGAGGCGGATCTGGAATGCAAAACACGAACTGGGCAGCTGACCGTCTTCATTACACCTCATCTCACCCCGAACAAAACACACCACATCAACAAAAGCGGCGTTCCATTCATGAACTTATAGACGCGGTTTATTCAATTGAGCGAGCATACAGAGAGAGAGCGCGAGATGAAGATAATGAGAGATAAAGACAGCGACAGCGACAGAGGTAGATGTAAAGAGCAGCGTCAAGGTTAATTTCATTTATCTGCTGCATGCGATGCGCGACGGCAACTGACAGCACTACATGAAAAGGTAAATGCTGTTGGAAGGAGTAAAGCAGCTGGGTGATGAGAAATGATTGAGAGAGAAAAGTGCAGCAAAAAAAAATAAAGAAACAGCCACAGCTGTGCTTAATTAATAACTTGTAAGAATAATATTTTATATGATTTGTGTTAACACAGTCACGCGCTTGGCGCATGCACACACACACAACAGACAACAGACACAGTAACACACAAACATACAAAAAAGCACACATAACGGTGGGGGCGTGGGCGGTCTTTGTGACACGCCTACTGCAAACAAGATACACACCTTCATAACGAGCTCAAAGGGATATTTGTAGACCCGCACAGGCGATTGGAATTTTTGCACCATTTTGTTGCTGTTGGTTGGCACTTGAACACTGGTTAAAAATCAATTTTCGATTCTAATCAATTGCACTTTTGTTGTAATACACTACGGATGCGCCAAAAAGCGTCTTCAAATACGCACTCAAAATTTGTATTTCGTTAATTATGATTGTTTACTCCTTTTTTTTAATTTATTTTGTATTTTTTTGTAATTTCGTTTAAGTGTCGCAGAGTTTGATTTGTTTCTTTTGCAGCCCCAGCGTTTGTTGTTCTGCTTGCAACTGCTGCAGCTGGCTGAAAAGAAAGTCTTTCCTTTTTTGTGTACACTCCGCGAATGTTTGACTGTTTTTGTCAGCGCTGGCACTTAAATATATCAATATATCGATATGACTTTAACAGAAATACCGATCTGTTTACCGATGAATTATGTTAAGCTTCGAATGTAACTGTTACAGTGCGCGAAAAACGGTTTAATTTTGATTGAATTTCTTTATCTACGAGAAGAATACAAATTAAGTAATTTATTTCTTTTAAACGTATAACTAGCACTAAATCATGTATTTTTTCTGAGTGGCTTTAAAAACCAAAGTAGACTGCTTTTAAATGTAACTTTTCCAATAAGCTTAAAAATTTTTGCTTCTATAAATTACTATGGAACCGGGTAGATGTAAGAAGCGCATCTGCCTTACATACTTTTTGACACTATCTATGCTCACGCTATTTTTCTATCATTTATTGTGGAGTAGTAAAAAAACTATTTTAGAAGTTTCACGTCTGCAAAATGATGTTTCCTTTCTTAAAGTAAGTACTCTTAACAATACAATTCATGATTATAATTGTGCCTATAACTTTTTAGGAAAAAGTGCATCTGGGCAACGGGCATTACGATGAAAACATTGTCAATACAAATCCTAATGCCCATATCACTGGTGATTCTGGGGGCTCCCATGGCCCCTCAGCTGCTGGAGCATGCGATTCTCGTCAATTGAATGCTCAAGTAGATTCGCTTTTTAAAACTAAAATCGGCTCAATAATGGATGATGTATATAGCCTTAAAAAGCGTATAATGTCAACAGGATGTACATATCCAGAAAAATCATCTGGAACAAATATCGAAGGTGTGACTATACGCATTAATTATGCTTCGGAAGAGCTGGGCGCAAGTATTATTAGTGTGCTGGCAAAACCAATTGGGGAATCAAATTTTATTAAGACTTTGCTTGGCTTGGAATTTATTGCTAATCCGCCAGTTAATATGTTAAAGTCAAGTCTTTTGCCTGGATCTTGTTTTGGCTTTGGCGGCTCAAAGGCAACTATATCCCTTAGCTTAGCAAAAGCTATTGTTGTTGAGGAACTTCGAATAACGCATGTGCCCAAGGAATTGACGCCCAGTCTAAGTGTTGATAATGCACCAAAGGATTTTGAGGTTTATGTAAATATTATGAGCTCTTAATTGTAAAGACGAATTATTTATGCTATTTTCTTATAGGGCTTGTCACTAGATGGCAACAAAAAGGAGCTGTTGGGTGAGTGGACATATTTAAACGACCCTAAACAACGAACGCAGAGTTTCTTTGTAATGAATCAAGGAATTTTTGAAAATTTGGTAATAACATTTAAATCAAACCATGGCGGCAATTCAACCTGCATATATCGGTAAGTTTTTATTTAATTTCAAATATTTTTTATAACCTTTTAAAATTTGTTTCTTATACACAGCACTGAGGTGTATGGCACGCTACCGTAGAATGAAAAACGTTTGTTGATTATTTTAAAATTGTTTGTTTTTTGTTGCCAGTTGCAATTGTTCTGTTTGTTTTCATTTTAAATTGTTTTTGATACACGCAATTTCTCTGTTAACAGTACAATTTATTTCAAAATATACTTTGTGACACACTTCATATTCACTTTTTCCTTAGTCGTGACTGTGACGCAAATATTTTTAAAACGTCGCAGTTACTTGGGTACACATTTAATTGTCGCTCATCTCTAAGGTGTAGGCTTAAAGTTGAACATGAGCGATAACGATTATCGTTTTCGCTTTGGCAAAGATAATAAAATAGAAATAAATGAGTTTAAGCATGATGGCTTGTGGCGATTGAATCTTAATAACAACAACAATCTTGTGGCGTGCAACTTAACACATAATTACACCAGCCCCGATGGCGAGGAGCAGGCTAAGCTACAAAGGACAATGGCTAAAGCGAAACAGAAACAACAGACAACAACAGCAGCCGTAGCCGCAGCCACAGCCACAGCAGCTGCCACAGCAACTACAACAACTATACCAGTACCAACAGCTACAGCAACAACAACACCGACAGCAGCAGTAACAACAACAACAACAACGATAGGCGCTGTTGCTGTTACGCCCACTTGTGTCACACACATCGAGGACGAAGGCGGAGGAGAAGAAGAAAGTGACGGGGCTGCAGCGGATGACGATGACGGCGACTGCGCTGCTGCTGCCGCTGTTGCAGTTACCAGTGATAAGGCAAGTGGCTTTTATACTCTTTGCTTAGGGTATTTAAATATTCTCACCAAATATGTGACGCATTAATGGAGACAAATCCAAACACACAAATATAATTGTTATTGAAGTGAAGTATAAATTCGATGCAAGGGTATCAAATCGCATCTTGTCAAACTTGAAACAATTCGGCCGAAAAGCATCATATTGCCGTCATCAGTTCGTCTGTTTAGTATTGATTTCTTATATAAAAAAAAACCCCTTTGTTATTCAAGATATCTAAAAATAATTCAACTGTTTTAAGTGTCTTAACGCTTCTAACCATTTTTTGGCCAAGTTAGTAGAGCCCTTAGCAACACTCAACTGAAAATGTAACAAAGAGTATTAAGGCTTTGGCATAGCAAAACCTCAAACCAGCCCGTATTTGTTTTCATTATATTTGTTTATTTATGTGTTTTTCTGTTTGCTGTTTTTGAAGTAATGCAATTTTTTTCTTCACAGCTGAATGGCATAGGCATTGGCATCAGTATTGGCGCTGCCTACACATTGACAGCGCTGCCTGCTGCCTCTGCACTCTCGCCCACCGATGCAGCCGTTGGGGGTCTCAGCTCCAGTCGCACCTCGATGAACAATTCAACGGAGAATCTGAGCTATGCCAGCGACAATTACTATGCCGAAGATCTCATACTGCTCGATGATGACGATGATGATGACGACGATGAGGACGATGATGTTGAGGCCGAAGAGATCTCACTCAACTCCGATGATTGCGTCTACGCGTATCGTGGTGATGCCGCTGACTTTGATATGGCTGCACTGGATGCCAGCACTGGTCGTGGTGGGCGCAATTTGGATTTTGGTCTGGTGCGTGATGATGAGACGGATTTTCTCGAAATGGACTTTGAACCAGATCCCTCATCGGAGTTGGAGTTTGCTGCTAGTGCACAGGATGCAGCAGCAGCTGCGGCAGGTCATGCCAATCTGCTGTTGATGCCACGTGATTACAGTCAGCTGCAGAGTGGCAGGCACATGTCAACGCCCACGCAATCGCGTCAACTTTACAGTTCGCCCATTGAGGAGCTGGCATTGGCAGCACCACAGGAGGCCTTGCAGCGTTTAAGCAAGAAGTTTGCACGCATTAGCCTGAATCTCGATCAGATCAAGAATGATGCAGATGCCGATGCATCTGATATGGATGCAGATGAGCTGCTGTGCGGCATAGGTGGTGGCGTCGACAGTCAGGATGAAGAGAATCTTTTGGGCATAACGACAACCGATGCAGATGCAACAAATACAACGCTAGCACAGTCGCTGCCCAGCACACTGGTCTACAGCAGTTTCAGTCGCAGCACCAGTGTGCCCAGTGGAAATTCACATACGCCAGAGGAGCCCTGCAATTCCAAGCTGACGGGCGCCAAGCCCAAACGTCTCAGCACGCTCTCAACTTCATCGTCTTTGGTGTCGGCCACCAAAAGTTGTGGCACCTCCTCGAAGTCGTCCCGCCGTTCACAGCCCAGTTTCGATGAACGCTGCTACAGTTGTACAGACTTTCGTGCCGCTTCCGCACAGCAACAGCAACAGCAACAGGATGTGGCACCAATGCTGGTGGCAGCAGCAGCTGTTGTTGCCGCAAGTGCGGCTATGGTCAGCAATTCGACACAATTTGATTTGAGCAGCGGTGAGGAGACTTGTTTGGATTGCCTGGAAAAGGAGTTTTTGGCCAATACCATTGGCAAGGCCCTGGATCTGAGCAGCTGCGCCAAATGCCGGCGGCGTGTTGGTGGCAGAGGCAGCAGCATCTCGCTCTATGCTCGGGCCGAACAGACCCGTTGTCGCAGTGGCTCGCCTGGCTATCTGGATGAATATGGTGGACTGTTTGGCGGCTGGCACAATTCGCCGGCCAGCGATATGGGTCATTATAACCAAAGGTTTATTTCGTGTGATAATAATTTTGGCGGCATGCAGGTGAGATGTCTATTGAAATACAAATCATTTTCGATCTGTGCTTATTTTTGTTTTTTGTTGTACTTTGATAGCTGCTCAAGCAAAGCTTTTCGACTGAACCGCTGGTGGAACGTCTGTCCACGGCGCATCTGTGTGAGGAGCATCTGGTGCAGGCGCTGGACAAACTTCACATTTCCTACAATGCATCCCTCTTGCATGTCTACTTCGAACAGCTTGCAGCGCCGCCTGCCCCACATGTTGGCAATCTCAAACAACTGTTGTTGCATGTCTCCAAGCAACAGTGCAATCATCGCAAGCTCAAGAAACTGATCGAACTGATAACACGACAGCAGCCACAGCAGCATCAGCTCAATGTGCAATTCAAGAGGGTTAGTAATAAAATATATATATATATACAATGTTGATAAACTTTTGTTTAATTGACCGACAGACCAATGCTGGACCAGCAGCTATGGTGCCAGTGAAGGTAACGGATATATTGGCGGCATGGCAACGTCATCGCGATCTCTATGTGCTGCGGCAATTGGATGCGCGTTTTCATCGTGCCAATGTGCTGGGTGAGTGCATAATTAACAACATCTTAAACTTCCATTTTAATTATATATCTGTATTTAGGCAAAATTGGACATATTGTGCGGCAGGCACAACAGCAGCCAATAGCTGCATCCGCTTCGGTGGCAACAACTTCAGCATCGGCTGCAGCATTAACTTCAATCTCGTCAACGCGGCACGAGTTGCCTGAATTTATATTAATACCACAGTATTATGCTTGTGGTGAATTAACATTGACGCGCAAATGTTAGAAGCTGCCACACACACACACATTCACACCCATATGAATATACACACACACACACACCACATGATACGTTTATGCGTGGTTGATTATTATGTTTATTTTTTTCCAAATTTCTGGATTCTAAAATGCAAATGCTGCAAATTTATACTATAAACAGTCTGTTCTGGTATTCTAGTGTTAGTTAGAGTTGAAAATGGCTCATGATAATTGTTATTTATTTTAAAAATGTTCATTTGTTTCAAAACCCCATCGTCTAGTCCTATTGTGAGTGAAGAGAAAACCTATTTTTTTCGGATCAAAGTTGTTGGCAACAAAATTTGCTCTAAATAAGTTAAATATATCGAAATCGTAACACAAATACCAGAACAGATCTGTTTATGTTCCAATTGCATTTGAATGCCATTGCTGCCTATTGAACAGAAACATTAACTTGAAAATTCTATGCTTTGTGGCAGCCACGCATAAATGTTAGTAATAATAATTGTCGCTGCTTAAGCTGCGTCAGAGGGGGATTTGCGGCGTTTTGGCAGCCAAAACAAGAAAGGAAAGGAAAACTTAAAAGCGTTACTCACACAATAACCGTTAATCGATTTGCAATATTTATATAAATATATAGTAGCATATACATACATATATGTATATTTGTGTACATGTCACGACCCAAATAACGAATATCACAGTATGAAATTATAAGCATATACAAGCATACATATATACATAAAATAAAAGTACATATATATACTATATAGCGTATATATAGCTTAGCTTGTATACAAATTAAGTAGCCAAGTAAACTCTCTCGCACACTCATACAAGAACAAAACAAATGTCTATACGTGACACTAAATCGTGATTTACGTTGTCACGTGTAAACATTTATGATCAATAATATTCAACACACATACTCATTACATTTCATGGCCGCCTTTAAAAACTGGACTAGAGATTAACTATCCACAGCTCCCCCTCTGAGTTCACGCAACAACAATGGTGAGAAATAATGTTTTTTCTTTTTAATAAAATTACGCTTTATTAATATTATTACATAATCCGTGTGTGTGCATTCTCCATTGATCCAGTATATTAATAGCGTTGCTGTTGTTGCTGCTGCTGCTGCTGTCGTCCAGAATTGTAGTAGCCCATTGTGGGTGCACCACCACCGCCACCTGGACCACCCGGCACCATGTTAGGCGGTATGGGTGGTGGCGGCGCCACTGTCGAATAATGTGTCGGCGGCGGAGGCTGTTGTGTCCAGGCATTTGCGGCATATGGTGGCATAGGCACAACGGGTGGCGGCGGCGGTGGCGGTGCATGGTACATGTGATAATTGGCAGCATTACTGTTCATATTGCTTGGTGGTGGCGGCAGTTGTGCACCCACAGCATTTGGAATGGCCAGCGGCAGTGCATCACTCGGCGGCACTAAGGGCACAGCAACGGGCATTACGTTGCCCAGCGATTTAATCGTCTGTATGTTATTCAACTCCATGTGGCCACCACCATTGCCACTAGGCTGTGTGCCTGCTGCTGCTTGTGGCGGACAATCCGAGTTGGCAGTCAGAGATTTGATGTTTGCCGTTGGTGTTGGGCTGTCAGCGCGGCTGGGTGGCTTTTGAGGTGGACTGTTGGGTTCCTGAGCTTCCTTTTGCGTTGCCTGATACAGATCCAGCACCTGATGGCAAATATCCTCGAGAATCTCCATGGTTACATTGGATACGAACATATCCCACCAGCGCTGATGCTGCGATTGACGTCCCAACCAATCCAGCACGGTGAATTTGCTAAGCTTGCTGGCCAAGTGTATCAGAGCCACCGCGATAATCTCTGGCTCCCATTGAAGACATACCACTGTGCTGAGTGAATCATTGACGAAATTCCAGGCCATTTGTACCATTTTCTGGAGCTTTTGCTGGTCGCCCTTGAAGCACTTGGCGTACTTAAGTAGAAATGTATATGGATGCTCCACCTGCAAATCAAATTTGATCGTCTGCAGCAGGATGCGTTCCAGTGTCATTACCTCCTCCTTGGGATCATCACCGAAGGAGTAGAAATAATTGTCGTTGAGTATGGCGCGTGCTGTTTTAATGATGTCGCGACATTTCTTTGGCGTCTCCTCCACCTTGCCGGCGAGGAACAGGCAACAGCAGGCGGTCACGTAGCGTGGAAAGCTCTTGAACGAGTGAAACATGTAGAAGCGATGAAAGTACACGACACCGGTGGCCATTGTGTTGTGTCCGAGGCCCATTTTGGTGCCGCATTCCATGATGAATCGTGCACCTTCCTTGCGATAGCGACGCTCCGTTTCGTATGTGGCTCCATCCAGGATTGAGGGTGTCTCACGTAGTTCTTTTTTGTCATAGTACCAACAAGGCATCTTATTC
This sequence comes from Scaptomyza pallida, assembly GCA_018152965.1. Lineage (NCBI taxonomy): Eukaryota > Metazoa > Arthropoda > Insecta > Diptera > Drosophilidae > Scaptomyza > Scaptomyza pallida. Next base: position 1,450,430 of record JAECXP010000116.1, on the reverse strand, counting down.
CTGGCCAAGTTATTGTTGTTGGCTGTAAATAATATAAGAAAAAACACCAAAATTCAGCCAAATATCTTGTGTCGTTTTTTAAGCAATTTTATATTTTAGTATTATCGAATACGCTTACCAACATGATAATTGTTAGGTCCTCTACAATATTTGGTCATCTTGTCTTAAGAAAACTACTTATTTATAATTTCTTTTACAAATGTCAACCAAAATGAGTATTGTTGTTATGGTATTTCTAAAATCACAAGGTGGCAGCACTATAAAAACAACACAGCTGTCACCGCTATCAGTGTGACCAGGTATTCGAGTTTAAAGCGCGTTCAGCTTGTGACCCTATTTGAAAAACTTGCTGCAAAGCAATTATTATAAATTTATAAGTAATATTTTGAAAGCACAGCAACAAAGCTAATGCACAACTGTAAATTGAATTATGATGCAGCCAAACAAGGTGTCAAACAACGCCTGCTCGATTCTGGATTCAACGAAAAAAGTGGGTAAGTGACATTGATTTTATCTCTCAGTTTATTTGCCGAGTTATTTTAAGTGTGTAATAATATGCTGGCCTTTCTTTTACTGCTTTTATCAGGTTAGTTGGCTTTCCACAACATTATTATTTGGATTGCCGGCGCCGACCACTACTACCTGTTTGCTAGTCCCATTGCCAATGCGCAGCCAATTAGCCGCAATGCCTTGGCTTAGTTGAGGTAACAGCTGCTATTTATAACAAGCCTTTCCAGTTGTCTTTGGCTTAATATGCTCTCTATGCAGACATCAAGTAATGCGGTCAACCGCTTACACACAGCACAACACCACAACCCCTTTCCCCCCTGTCTAACAGGAATTTGGTTATGTGCTGCGCCAACTCATTCTCTTATCTTCCAGTTTCCCAAACCGCCCCCTTTTGTCGCTTTTGGGAACCTTTTTTTTGTGTTTCATGCATTTTGCATAACAGCAAGCAGGCAGCATTGCAAAATACCAGAAACTGGTTTTGCATTTCGCTTGAGGAAGTTTTGAGAATAAAGAAAACATAATGGCTCACCCTAGGGTGTCCCAAGCCCAGACAAGTCAACAGCTATTAAATAAAACATTAAATGTTTACAAACTGATAACATTTACAAATCTAAAAAAAACCAAAAATATCTGTTTTGGGGCCTAATTCATTAAGGAATTCAAAACACAGCGTAGAAAATAGTTTCACATAAATCTAACTTTTTTAAACAAAAGCGTTTTCTTTGTAAATTCCTGCATTGGGTTTGTCTCACAATTCATAAACAATTTGTATGCACAGTTGCAGTCGGTGTGCTTGTGTTTGTTTGTTCTCTTTCTGCTGTCGATGGTTATTAACCTTGCCCAGTTGCTTGGAGCCTGTTGCTTGCTCCTTGGGGGCGCTGCCAGACAGGTCCCAAGTTAGTTAAATAGAATTGTGCCGGTCCAAGCGGCGAGCTAAACATACAAACTTCAACTATATAACCAGTTTATTGATGTTCTTCAGCTTTTACTTTGTTCGTGGTCTCCGAAAGAAACACTAACAACAAATAGCTACAACGATCGCAATGCTCTCCAACCGTTCTCTCCCTCTCTCTCTCTGTCTCTCTCTCGGTTTGTGTCTACCTGTACACCTTTTGGCCGTTTAAGACACGTTTGCAGCTTCGTTGCGCTTGGCGTTTCGGCGTTCAGCGCTTTTCAGTCACTTTTGAAACTTCGTCAGCGTCGCCAGTTACCAAAGCGGATCGCGCAGCTGCCAACAACAACAACAGCAACAGCAACAAAAAACAATATTCCGTCCACTTTACTTTGTAGTTGTAGGTTTTAGTTGTTAATTTTTTATATTGTATCTTAAGTGCGCGTTCGCTACGGACAACGGCTCTGCAAATAATTCATTTATTATAAATCAAAAAAGTGTCTGTCAGTGCTAAACATCAACAAAAGCAACAAAAAAGAGTGTGCTTGCCTAGGCAAAAAAAAAAAGAAAAAAAGTTTTTTCAATAAAATAAATACAAAAGAAAAGAAAATGTGCTATAAAAAAGTTTAAAAGTAACCACAAGCTTCGTTTTGCGCTCTTGGTTTCTTTCTTCTTCTGTCTCCCTGCGGTCGAGTGTGTCTATCTCTCAAACCTGCCCCCTTCTCACCCTCTGTAAAGCTCCTCTCTACTGCATGCATTCTTCTGGAATCATTCTATGTGGATTATCGTTACGAATCTCGAACGTTTGCGTTATTCGGATTATTTTTTACGTTATACCTCAGTCTATAACGATAAATAAGTAAGTAATATTTTTCCTCAGAAATCCTTGTTCAAATATTTATTACGTATCGATTTTAGCTTATATTTTCAAAGTTTATTGTCCCTATAAACTTTTTTTTATTTAAATGTTTTTTTTTTCGTATCAATAATAAATTTTCAATTTATATTTAACAAAACATTAAACTCAAAGTTACTTAAAAGTCAATAATATATGAGCTTATAAGCTATGCACATATAATAATCCAATGTGATATATAACACACTATTCTCAGTAGATGATTCAATTGTATATCTTGTTATGATCAGATCACATTAAGCCCATCCTAAACGCTTGCATTGGAAATAAGCGTCGCGTCAATGCAACTTAACGTTGTGTTTTTTTTTTTTGTGATTTATCATCGTAAATGCTCGCATTTCACTACAAAAGTCATCGTCTTCGTCTTTGTCGTCTTTCGCTCAATTAAGTGTTAAGTGTTTGTCGATTAGATCATCCGTGGGGCGCGTCAAGCCGCTTAGGCAGACTAATGAGTGTTTTTCTGTTGTTGTTGTTGTTGTTACTTTTGGGCTGTGTCTAGGCGCAAGCCAAGGCCATTAGAGCCTGGTTTAGTCGCGGCTGCGAGACGAAAGTTGATTGAACTTGCCACACACACACAATAACCACAAATGTATGTAGGTGCATACAGCATCCAGCCATGTGGCAAGTTGCACCCAGCTGTTTCCTATAAACTGAAAATGTATAAGGGGCAACTAAATGCTTCACATACCACTACAACAACAATCTGTTGCTACAGTGCACTCCATAATTATAGATCCCAACGATTATTTTTTTCTCTTTTAGCTGCAGGCTGATTTTGTTATTTCTCATCGGAATCAATGTTTGTTGATTCATCTGTGTTATATACGGAAAATTAAGTGCAACAACAACTACAACTTAAAAGATACTATGCAACTATGACAAATCGATAGTGTATTGCTTATTAGAGGAGATTAGTCAACACTTTTGGTGAGGGCATAATTTGTTTGGCAAATACAACGATGGCTAATTAAAGTCAAGGTCGTTTCAAATTGCAAATAATGTTAGTTGTTGTACTAACCACATATAAATAATACATGCTAAACAACTTTTTTAAAGTAATTATTGACTTCATTTTAGGTATTTACTTAACTTTCATAAGGCAATAATTTTGTTTTATAAAATATTGCTTTACTTTTAATAATCACAGCATTTTAAACAGTTTACTTTACTAATTAAATCTTATGCTAGTTGCTCTAAAAATTATAGTTTTTAAAACCATTTAGTATATATATTAATAATTAACAGATTATATTTGCTTTAAAAGTTCATTATAACTTTTAGTTATTGATTGTTTTGAGCTCTAAAATTTAAACACGATTTCATTATTAATAATTATAAAGCAATTAAAAATAATTTGTTTAAATTTTGTGTTTCATATAATTGATGATCTACAAAAAACTAATATTTATTTTTAAGGCTTTCAAATTGTTTTTTAAAAAATAAAGAAAATAATATTTAGATTTTAATAAATATCCGAACATATAAAATTTTGTATGAATAATATTATTTTATACCTTATGATAAACTTATCAATAAAATTATTTAAATAATAACTATTTTTTTATCATAATTGAATGAATCTATTTATTTAGCCATTATTGTAAATCCTAATGTTGTGGCATATTCGCAACTTTAATTTGTATCTTGATTTCGCACACTCTCTATTGTTGATGTTGTTGTTGTTGCAGTTAACAAGCCTATGCGTGTGTATGTGTGTGTGTGTTGAATGCTTTTGTATCAGGCTGTTGAGTGTTGGATGTTTTGAAGCTTTGCTTTCCACACAATATGTTAACAATTTTGATTGGCAATGCGATGCGTGGTGTTTGCATTGTTTTTAGTAAGCTGCCGCTGCTGCTGCTGCTGTTGTGTGTATCTGTTGCATGTTGCAAATTGCAAACTGCAACACAACGTGGCGCTGTAATTGTTGCGGCCGCGTAGCCCAAGCGTAACCAAACAGCCCAAGTGCCCAATGGAGCGGCGTTGAACTCACCGCAAAAAAAAACACAAAAAAACACTTTTCAAAATGATTCTTCTCCTTACAAACAAAGACACACACACATATACATTCTTGGCCAGAAAGAAAGAGATAGGGGAGAGACAAATAGTAGATGTGAGATGTTGTTGATCTGTTGTGTACAATGTGTACAACGACGCACTCGTCTTGGCCATAAATCACGCATGCCTTAGCCATATTTGTGGCTCAGTCGCGGGCCACAGCCCATCAAATGTCAGCTACCTTTTAAGTTGGCATTCTTCTCAGCTAGCACAAGTTGTTTTGGCCATATTCGTTTGAAAAGCACCAAAAAGTGCTCGTAATCTTTTCGTGCCACTTACAAGTTCCTTGACGCATCTGAACTGTTGCATGTTAATTACCTACCCAAAAAAACACAGACAAAAGACAAAGAAAAGCAACACGGCTTAAAAGCCATTTGAAACATAACTGTGCTTGTTATGATACTATGGCAGCTTTGACAGCTGCGTAAGCAATCCGTCAGTTAAGGCTGATTACTTTGTATTTTATTTTCTACCGTTTCACCATTTATATAATTTGTTTAGACTTGTTTTGTTATTTAATATGTGTATCTGTTTAAATAGCTGCATGCTTGGTTCATTGAATTTCCGATAACTGGAAAAGTTTTATTCTAGTATTTAATACTTATGAAATGTGAGAACTTTTGTATAAATAGTTTGGTTTAATTACAGATATCTAGTTAAATGTACATAATACCTCTCCCATATGGATCAAACAATGTTATGAATATTTAACGAACTTGCAAATAAGTCAATAATGCTTGCTATATTATTACATGGCTAAAAAGGGTACAATGGTTTAGTGCACATGAATGTAACAGAAAAAAAGCTTCCTTCGTTCCCATAAAGGAAATATATTCTTGATCAGCATTAACAGCCGAGTCGATATAGCCATGTCCGTCCCTCCGTCTATGAATGAATGCTTCGATCTAAGAGACTATAAGTTCTTAAGACTCTAGATTTGAAAGTTAAGGTCGCCTTAGCCCTAGGCGGTACAAGTTTATTTTGAGCTATCGATAAATTTTCTGGTTTTCTATAAACACATGTGATCAATAACAAAAAACTAAAATTTCAAAATTTTAAAAATGAGGCAGTAAACTATGGATAAAGTTATGAGCCTTTGAAAAAATTTGATTAAAATCGGTTAGGAAACACTTGGGCAAAAAGCGTTACTTAAAAGGTAAAAGGTATATCCCATCGATCGGTATTTCTTGTTTTAAACCTTTTTTGAAATTGTTTCAATAAATATAGAAAATTTTTAAATTTATTTTCTTTATCTTTTTAAATCGAATAATCCTTCCATAAATATTTTATTTTCTATGTACAAATCATAGCTATGGTTATCAAAAAGTCTAGTCCATATCTGTTTGCCACTTTCCTCTCACTTGTTTTCCTATTAAAAAACAATGAAAGCATGAACAAATTTGATTTGAATTTAAATGCTGCACAAATTGGAGCGCTAACAAATCGTACAAAGACTTTTAACTCGCCTTTCGTTAAGAAATGGCCAACAGCAATAACAAAAGCCAACTGCGAAGTGCAACATGGGGCAAGCAAATGTAGCAAAAAAAGGAAGTGTTTGTGCGCTTGAAAACTTTATTATAATAATAATGCGTTACACTTAATTCAATCGCAGATGGTAACAGTCAGCTGAACATGGCTCTAAACAGCTGACCCAGATCTAGAAAGATGAAGACAAAAAGAGGAAGATCTACAGCCCCAAGGCGCCCTATTATTTTGTTTGTACTATGATTATGATGATGCGCAGTATTCTTGTTTTTTTTTTTTATCGAGTCAGCAGAAATAAAAAACATTTCTTTTAATTCATTTAATTTGATTAGAGACAAGCGCTGGAGAGAACAGTCATTAATGTAGCTTAGCCTTTGGGCCAAAGTTATTAATAAATACTTTTTTTTGCTGCTGCCTGTATTCTTTCTTTCTTTCTCTAATTTCTTTTTGCGTTTCGACATTTATATGTTGACCTGATTAAAGACAGCACGCACGGTCAGTCGAACTTGAAGCTCAATGGATGCGGTTAGAAAGTGTCGCCACTGTTTCTTTTCCCTTGGCTTAAAGCTTTTGACATTCTGTTGGCGGCTTATTAAACTATCTGGGACTGGGTTGGACGTTGGGGCTTGGTCTTGGGATTGAAAGCATGACGCGTCGTAATTGATAAATTATAAAAGAGTCAACCAGTTTTTAAAAATTTTTTCTCTCTTTCTGTCTCTCAACTTTGACATACAAAATGTGCTGTTGTCAAAAGTTCATTGAAATCGTTTTTATCATCGTAATGCTTGAAAATAAAAGGTTTTTAAATATTATGACAATGCCTGGCAACAGAAATGAGTTTTCGTTGTTAATTTACAAACCTTTTATGAGTTTTTATGTTGCCCATTTTTTTATTTTTTTGTCAGTTTTTGTTGTTGAAAAATTCAAATTAAAATCATTTTTGCTGAGAATCTTCTCACATTTATGTATGTTGGCTGCCTGGCAATTATTTATAAGCCATTGTTGTGGCCACGAACAGAGGAGAACTTTGCTTAAGATCATGTGTAGATATTGCGTATGAGAATATTGCGTATGAATAAGAAATACAAAAATTAATTATAATTTATACATCAAAATTGACATCTTGCATTTATTATAGACACTTAATTCAGTAGGCAATAGTTAATTTTTGTTATGTGATTTCGTAAGCCACAAAATGTTGCAAGTGTTTTGAACTTAAAAGTCATGAGAAACTTGTAATGTAAGACAATGAACCTTAGTTATTGGTAATACGTTTTCGGAACGGAATTCTTTTGGGTTTAAATGTTTAATGTGTACTCTAAAAGCTTTGGAAATTGAAACACATCTGGTTTACAGTTAGGTTTATTTACAAATAAAGTATTTTGTTGCACTAAACAATATAATAAAGTAACGTAGAAATGTAAAAAATATATCTGTAATCATAATAATCTTTACATAATATTATCAATAAGCTTTCCTAACAGTCACATTTACCAAAACTAAAACTTTTCCATACTTTCAACAAGCTCTCTCCATGCTAATTAATAATGCATTTACAGACAAAAAGGCAGTTAAGTTTAGTTACAGCTAGCAGCAGCAGGCAAATCAAATTCAATCACTTAACAATTTTGAACGCCCCATTTTGGGCCGACCCCGCGCTAAATGGATTGCAGCAGCAGCAGCTTGGCCCAGCGGGCAGCGTGAAGGCCGCATCGATGCTTCGACTCTCAAACTCTGACTTTGTCTTAACTTTTAATGCATAGCATTTTACACGGATACGTGGATCAGTCTGTGTGTGTGTGTGTGTGTGTAGTAGCCACATAATGACTAATATCGCTGACGGTTTGCATGCTATAAGGCAAAAATGAAAAAGAGCAACAACAGCTTTAACAATAACTTGAGAAACAGCAACAGAAACAAGTTTTTGTTGTTGCCATTTAGATATATACTCGCAATCGTACTCGTACTCTCATATTTCTACTCGGATTTCTACTCATGAACACGCGCCATGCATTGCATTTTGTTTTTTTTGTCATGGATTAACAAAATGAGACAATTATTAAATGCTTTGGCCAGATCCGGTCTCAAATTGCAGCTTATGTGCGAATTTATGAACGCCAAAGAATTAAAATCGTTTCTCTTTGTTATCAAAAACATTTTTAATGAATTATAAAATGGTTTGGCTTAAAGAGATGGAAATCTGTTAGGCATAAACTCTTCAAATAATTTAATCTTTAAATCTCTATCAAATTGTTTTGATTTCTTGGCTCTGAAATAGTTTCAATTAGTTTGTTTTTTGGCCAATCGTAAGCAGATCGTAATAAAATCGCACAAAGCGTTTGAATAAAACGCTTTGAGTTTTGTTCATTTTGGCACGTACCTCAAATTTGTAATGCCAACTAATTTGCTTGACCAAACACAGTGCTCAGTTGGCCAAAAGGCAATCCGTTTTGAGCATTTGTATTCGTTTGATTTGTAGTTGGTAATTGTTTTTAGTTAGCTGTTGATTAGCGTCAAGTTGAATGAACTTCTCTACTCTCAATTCTTTTGAAATCTTCAGTGGTTTACTTTGTTAACACTTTTGTGCTCTGTTGTCGAAACTTCCGCTGCCAATTGCAATTGGCCACACTTTTACAAAACGGCGTCGGCATCGACATCGGCTTCGGTTCAATGGGTTTAATTGAAAAAAAATTCATTTTGTTAATTTGTTAGCAATTATATTGCCAAGAGTATTTTTTTTTTTTTGCTGTCATAACTTTCACCATTCATTCAAATGTCATAAATGGTAATTTTTTATAAATGATTTCAACTCCTTTTTGCACTCAACAGTTTTGTCCATCTGTCCACTTTGTTGTCCAATCGAACAATATCACAAATTCCGAACACAATACAACAAATATTTGGTTGCACACATAATAATATTAAAATGTGTTACGTTTTAACACACATCACACACACACACTGGGGCCAATTTGGTGTAGGTGTTATTTCTTTTCGACACGGTTTCGATTTCTTCTTTTTTGTTTATAGTTCGACTACCTCTTTTGGCTATCTTGGCCTAAATTTGCATAATTTATGTAATTTTCGCGTTTGTTATTATTGGATATAAACAAAAACCCGCAGCATAGAAACATTTTCGGTTCAGTTATTTATTGTAGGCGCATGTGTTATGTATTTATTTTTGGGCATGTTGACTTTAAATCCCTCGATTATTTATTTGCTATTGTTATTTAGTTGACATTTGCTAGTTAACACATTAGTGATGAGTGCACAAAAAAGTCAATACCTGTTTAAAACAGAGCTCCTCTTTGGTTCTGTTTTCAAGGCAATGTTCTTGGGAGATTTGTGTTGTGCTAATGGGTTGATTGGAAACTTTTGATTAATTTTAAAATATTTTTAGTTTATTTTTGGCTTTTAATAACTATTATTTATTTGTTTTTGACCCTAAAATGGTCAAAATGTATTCTTCTCGTTTTTATTGTTTTGAAATTTAAAACTGCATTTTTTTATGGCTTATGGCTTTCTAAAAACCTAACAGTAATAAGTTTCTTATAGCTTTTTCATATGTCTCGTTAGTTTTTTTTAGTAAATATTCTAAGATCTTAATTTTGTGTATTAAAATGTTTCTGAATTGTACAATCAGTTTTACACAACTGCATCAATTTATTGGAAACTTTTTAAGAATTTAAAAATTTGTATAGCTTATTTTTTGAGCTTTTTTACAGCCTTAAATTTAAAATAAGGCAGAAAATGTGAAGGCATTTTATTTTCCAAAATTTCATTTTTTATTAAAATGGATAAAGTCATGTTTTTCGGTAATTTTATTAGCTCTTCATTTTTAAAAGTCTTGTAAAGGGCTTTGGGCTTATATAAACACATCTCCACTTAGTTTTCCGCAACTTTTTCTTAACTCTCGTTAGTTTTTTTTCCCTTAGAAATTTTTAAAAAATCTTAGTTTATGTTTCTATGTTACTAAAGTTTACTATCAATTTCAGATCTTTTATGTATGTACATATGTATCCGTACTGCGATCTGATCATCAACTTCACTGAACTTCTTCACATAAACAAAATTAACAACACAAAGGGTTTCTCTGTTCTTTCTTCGGGTTCCATTCATTCATTCATTTAGCTATAACAGCACTTCAAGGGCCTCGACACAATGTTTGGTTTGTTTCATTCTACTTGTATTTTCCCAGTGAACAGTTTCGAAACAAACTTCATTCGCAACTTGTACGGAAGAAGAAGTGTATTTCAAATGACCTTGTTCCCACCGAACTGAACTTTAGTACAGTGTACATTGGCTAACTAGCCCCCATTCTGTTTGACAAACGATTTTTGTGACTTCTTCTGCTGTGGTTTTAATGTCATTTGTATTTTGTTACGTTTCGTTTTTACGAAAGTCGACACAGAGAAGACGAAGAAGAAGTTAATGGAAAAACTTAATCAAGCGACCGCAATTCAGAATGAAAAGAAGAAGAAATGGAGAGAAAAAGAGAAAAGGTAGCAACGATAAATTCAAATCACTGTGCTGGAGTCTAATTTATGGTCTTTGCCAGATAACTGAATCTGCAAGCGTTGCACGTAGTAGATTGTTGTTGTTGTTGTTGTTGCTGCTGCTGCACCCACGTTGCAACTTAATACCGATCTGTTCCCCAATCTATGCGTAGCTGTTGATTCTACGCCCACCTACTTTCCCGCCCGTCATTTCGTCATTCTCTCAATCTCTCTGTGTGTGTGAGTGTTTTTGTGTCTAACTGAGCTTATCATTGGCTTTTGGGTTTGCCTGACTGTCGGCCATTTCAAGTGCCACATTTTGTTGCTACTGCTGCGCAAGCGCTGAGGCGTTTCCACCCTGCCCACGTTTTCAAGCTTCTTTTGCATTGCTCATCATTGTTTCTTTTCTTATGTACATACGTTCTTTTGCTCTCTCTCCCGTCCTTAATAATTCAATTCTCTACAGTGTGCTACTTCCACGCGAATTTGGCACACACACACACACATGCACACTCAAATAGTTGACCGGCATTGCCTCATTGCGATTCCGTTCTGCCAGTTTGGCTGGCCTCATCTTTTCCATTTGCTATTCCTAAAATGTTTAATTTCTGCTTAATGGCATTTTTATGCATTGCAAATGGTTTTGCTGCGAACCATTTTTGCAGTTAGGAATTTTTGTTTAGTCATAGAAGTACCACAACATGACAGAAGGCTAAACTGGAACAAAATGTTCTTCCCTGAGTTTGAGGTTATAGTGAAGGGAACAGCTTGATTAAATAACGGTGCGCATGGCATACATATAATAGATATCTGAGAAAACTAGGAAGAAAAAAACAATAATAAGATATTCTATAGGCTTGGCATTGCTGCAGTTTTTCTTTCTTTATTAGTAAATGCTAAATGCAACGGTTTTGCGGTTTGTACATTAACCTAAAACAATTAACAGTGCTTACTTTATGAGAAAAGATAAAAAGAACCGATAACTTAACAGTTTATTTATCGATTCATTAGATTTGTTTTAGCATTTAAAGTTGGAAAAATTGAGAAATGTTTGTGCATCAATCAAGTACATTAAAAGCGGACAGCTTCCGCAGGCGGACATCTCCCTTAGGCGGATAAAAATACTGATATCCGCCTGCGGGAGCTGTCCGCGAGTAAAGCTTTCACTTTATTTGATAAAGTTGAAACACTTAATAGGAAAGTGTTAAAAGTTTCAAATAAACTCCTATTTGGAAAAGTGAGATAACCTTTTGGCTTAATTTAATGAAAAAACGGATATTACATAGCCTCAAGTTTATTTAAATAAACCAAAAATAAACGTATTTAAATTCACTTTTCTGTACACTTGTTTGCTGTTTAATGTCAAAGTAAATTCGTTTGATATTTACAAAAGATATAAACAATTTTTTATGATTGACGAAAACTACTTTAATAAATGCAGCGCAAACTGTATTTATTAAGTGCGTAATCGACTTTAGGCAATAAACTCGATTTCAAATTTAAAAATTTATAGCTCTAGTGTTAACGCTTTACTATAAATAAAACCAATTTGCAAAAGTGAGAAAATGTTATAGCTAAATTTTATATTTATCGATCAGTCTCGAGCTCATTTCAAAACCTCAAACAGGGGTTTATAGTAATTAATTATTTTAAAGTATTTTAACAGAAAAATTGTCTATTTCAACAAACGTATACGTAATTTTACTCTTAATAAGCTGCTGTTTGTATCTTCTTGAATTACGCACTCGAAATGATTACTAAGTCGTATTTAGAACAAGCTGCAGTTGCTATGGCTAACTCGTAAATAAGATAAATGATGATTTATACAATTAGTAATAGCATTTCAAGCTGCACAAAACAACAACAACAAAAAAGAATTAAAGAGCGATTACAAATTCGCATTTTTGCATAATGAACGATGACAACGATGAACTCTATTCAAGCAAAAAGTACGAATAATTTGTGGCAGAGGACAAGCTTAATCAATTGCCACACATAAAATTCGCAACAAGTTTTGCGGTTTTCCCACGAACCGTTTTTTATTTTATTTGTGTTTGTTCAAGTGATTTGTCGATTTTTGTGTTTTTTTTGTAGATGTTCGCCATAAAATGTCACTGAATACACTGTGCAAATCTTTGGCCCAGTTACGAAAACAGGAAAAAAAAACATTACATTCAAATTATTAGACCACAAATCTGACAAAAACAATTTTCATTCGGTTTCGAACATTTCATTAGAGCAGAAAAAATGATTTATAATGAGCAAAACTGAAATTTGCATAAAACGAACTGAAAAAGTGAAACAGAAGGCGTGCCACAAAGCACGAGATCAATTAATATACATACCTCTCTACCTAGTTTTATGTCTTGTTGCTATCTACTTTATTGCTGGCATTCACTTTTGTTTCTTGCTAACAGAAACTTCCTGCTAAATGCCGCGAGTGAAAAGTTCCAGTTGCTGCAAACCTAAATCATGCCTCCAAAAATACATTGCACAACTCCTGAGAATTGGCCGGCAAACAACAATAAACAATACTATGCCAAACCGTACAAAATTTCGTAAGCTTTCCGCAACTCAACGCTAACAAAAACCAAAATGGCCAAAAGGCAACCTGAAGAAGCCACAGCGCAATTGAGGCGAACAAAAAAACAACCTAAAATGAGTTTGCAATTGTGCAAAGTTGTATTGTGTAGGAGGAGTTGAAGTCGAAGTCGCGTCGAGTCGAGATTTTGTTTTTGGCTTGAAGTCGCATCCAAAAAACTTCAGTCTCGACCATTGTTTTGCACTCTTTGGGAAGAAAATCAAACAACAAAAAAAAAAAAAGAAATGTTAATGAATCTTTTAATTTGATTCGTGGCCAGACGAAAGTGAAAGTCCTATCTAGAGTATGTGTGCAAAATATAATAGTATACTAGTATACGAATAGAAATGTGAGCGCACCTTTTGTTTAAACTATTTCGAGTGCGTTTCACACGCAAGTTTATTACACTTTCAACTTTGACTGGCGCTTAGCAAAGAGTGTGCGAAACAAAACCAAAACTAAAACACAAACGTTAACAAAACATGAAAGGTGTGAAATATACATTCACATAGGGCATAAAAGTTGAGCTTACACTGAGGATTGTAAATAAGCGATAAACCTAAGCGGAAACTAAAAGTAAACAAGTAAACGATAAACCTAAGCAAAGTTAATTGTTTTCGTATGATAATCGATGAGAGCAAAAAACCAGAGTGAAGAGTTTCCGCTCTCTTAGTCAAATGACACTTGTTGCTGGATGTGTTACTGAACTCAGAGAATTTGTTACTGAACTAAGGAATACTTTAACATCTGTCTTCTATTTTTAACAGCAATCAACAGGTATTAGGAAGAAACAAGGCTCTAGTCTTAAAAATTAGACTACGAGATGCCCTGAGCACTGAATTTAAGGTGTGGTATTGAGCTCTACATTTGATTCTAGAAACAAGATTTGTACTCAATTTTAATGCCAAATTTTTGTTCCCAATAATCGGCTTCGGAGTGGAAGAGAACATTCGATTTTTATAACTTCGTCAATGAAAGCCCGATTTTCAAATGCAATACATCGAAAGTCTTACTTTACGCTTTACATTAAAACTGCATTTAAATCTAGAAACTCCATTTTTTTCTAGATTTTCGTGTTGAAAGTTTGTGCCTTATAATCGACTTTTCTTACCGCTACAAGTTTTAGTTGCAGTTTTATTTGTAGATAGTTTAAAATGTTGCTTAAGCTTTTGTCACTTCTTCATTCTTATTCATATTGGTTAAACCTTTTATAAGAAAAAGTATAGTTAAACTTAAGCTATCTTCCCACCCATCGTATAAAAACGAGTGCCAAAATGAAAGAATAGATTAAATTTCCTGAACATGTTGTTTACCGGCTGATGATTGCTTACTGTTGTCATTCGCCTTGTGCCCAATGTACACATACAAGTAGTACACAAGTATTAGCGGCGTGTCCAAGACAATCAGCCTGAGATATTACACACTGATAAGTCTTATCTCGAGCAGCGATTGTATTTTTCCTTGATTGCCTGGTTGGTATCTCTCCCAAAAACAACAACAAACTAGTGTTCATTGAGCGATTTTTGCATTTTCTCTAATGCGTTGACCATTGGTGTTTTTCTGCTGACCAGTTTGGTTTGCCAGCTCGTATGGAATAGAAGGCGCGTCATGCCCCATCGAAATGTGGTAAGCAACAAATGGATGTCAGGAATCGGCAGCAGAAATCGCTTTGCGGGGGCGTTGTTGTCGCTGCCTGCCACAGATTACGAATATTTACAATTATTATCTGGTGAAGAGGGTTTTTGTTTTGTATATTTTTTTGTGCTTTGCTGCCGCCGATTCGCTGCGTTGAAAAATATTAAATTGTAAATAAATACTAAAAAGCAAAAACAAAGGCCAGAAGAATTATGTTCGTGTGTGTTGAGTGTGTCGTCGACGGACGCGCCGATTATTATTCTGTGTGTGTGTGTGTGTGTGTAAGTGTTTGAGTTTGTTTTTTTTCCGCCTCGTAGTACTCAAGCGCACCTCAGACGCTGCGGTCGGGCGGAAATGTCGTTAGTCGTCGTCGTCGTAAATTCACTTTTGCTTTTTGTTAAAGAGAATCGAACGCGCGCACCTTTCGCCGTTTTAGACCCCGTACTAAATGAACGAGGGTTTTAGTACGAAATCGAACAGTGCGAAAGTTGGCAACGAAATTGCCAAACAATATACATAGTATATATTAGATGAAACGAAACGCTTTCGAACCAAATTGTTTGACATTTGTGTTTATATGTGTGTGTGTTTTTTTAGCGAAACGCTTATCATAGCGCACATTTGTTATGTGATATAGAATATAACGCAAATATTTAACGACATTTAACTCTGAGCTAAATACGAACTTTCAAGTGCCTTGGTGATAAAATTGTATTTGATTTTAGCACATTGTCTAAGGATTACACAAAGAAACACTAACGACCCATCCGATTCTCAACGAACACAGGTGAGAATGTTGCATTCCTGACGCATCTTGTATACCAAATGGGCGTAGCCTGCAATAATGTAAACTTTTTGGTACATAGGTTGTATTTATAGACAATAGATAACAGCTGTGTGTGATTCGTAAATATTGAAAATTCATATATGCATTGAGAATATGCATATGGAGAGAGCTAAATGCATTTTTGTGCTGTACTAAAGTGTACTAAATGTAAGCATGTACTAAAGATGTTCTCAAGACCGAATACTCAAGGGATTTTTACAAATTTGCATCAAAATGACAAAAGAGTTTGGTATAATATGAAAAATGTACATGAGTAATCTCGTTTTTGTAACCTTTAGAAACTAAATGCCAACTTGAGCTCAAATGCAATTGAATGAATGTGTGAAACATTATTTTCATTTAGCATGAATTGAGTCACGATTTGTATTTGCTTGTTGGATAAAGCATTTGATAAAGTAATATAATTTTTGTTGCATGTACTTAAAAACAAAGCTTGCAATATCACTAAATACCCTATAAAAATATAGATAATTAAATATATTTATAGTCCATCTCAAGTGTACTTAAATTATATTTGTCATTCAATATCTTTTGAAGTCAATTTTTAACATTTTCAATAACTTTTTGCTGTACCAAAACTTGTTTACTTTGCATTTTTGCACTTTCAGCATTAAATAAATCCCTTATGAAAATGTCTTTAATATGCTAATGCCACAAAAAATCACAACTTCTTCAAATAAACGATATGCACGTATTTATTTACCGCTTTGGTCATACTTATCACAATATTATATCGCAAAAGTACCGCGACACTTGACCAACAAGACAAGTGTGTGAGTCATTTCGGCCAGTCGGGCAATAAGACGCGCCCCAAAATAAGAAAAAAATGACACAAACGTGCTCATATGGCCAGAGGCACAGAGAAAGAGAGAGAGATCCCCATTTTATCCAATAATTCATTTAAGCTTTGTTGTTTATGAAAGGCCCAACAAGAAATTTTACAACATTTATACGAACCAAAATAAACAGAGATTCATTCGATCAGCGAAAGAAACAAAAAAAGCATAAAAGCCATGCGTAGCCATGCCGGCAAAAAGTAAAAGATACAAATTTATAAGACATTTCTTATAGAGCAGGGCAAGTGAACTTTTGCAATTAAAAGCTGACGGCAAGCTGGCAGACGAAGCGTAATCCCTGGCCAGATGGCCACTATGAGGGGGAACGTTCAAACATCTTTGAATATTTCCGCAATGCCTGATCGAATTATATACTATGCATATAACACCACAAGATAACTAAACAACACTATCTAATAAACTAATTTATGCTTTTTTTAAGAACATTTCTTTTGGGCGCCCTTCTAAAAAACTTTTTATTGTGTTTGTTGCTTTGGGCTTTTCTCTTTTTTACTTTTTAGGCATTTTATTTATAGAAGCATTCGAAATGTGACGCATTTCGTTTAATTTGGCATGTGAACTTATTTATTTTTCTCTCTTTTTTATGCCGAGTGAATGACTTTTGTGTGTCTGCTGCGCTTTTACTTTTTTTACTTTAGTACATGTGACAATCTTTTAATTGAATAAAACAATAAAATATATATATCATACACCTTCCTCATGTATTTCTGTTGTCTTTTTCCTCTTTTTTTTGTGGTTTGTTTTTGCACGTTCCAAAGTTCGTTGTTAGTAAGCTTAGTGGGCCAAAAAAGACTTTGATGGATGCATGCGACAAAGCCATAAGTAAATAACTTCCGATTTATAATTATTATAAAAACAGGGTGTCTTTTTCATTTCATTTAATGTTGTCCAGTAATATTCCACGTCATTGTCTATCTTATCTTGTGTAGCAAAAAGTAACTAAAACACAATCACTTAATCAAAACTTTCAAGCGATTGTACTAAAAAGTAAACGAAAAAATTAACTGACGCCTTCAAATTGTATTTTATTGTCTGTTTTTTTGGGCGATAAGCTGCATAGGAAGCCAAAAAGATACAAGATTGATGTCATGCTCTTGATTTCTAATACGCTACATGTGTTTTGTTGTTTCCTTTCTATTTACTTTTTTCCTTTTTTCGTTTTTGGACAGCTGTCAAAGTTTTCAGCTTACATTCACCATAACATTTTGAATATTGCGGTGATTAATTTGGGAAAGATTTGTTACATTTGCATGTCAGTTATGACAGCTCTTTCATATTTTACAAAATCAACAGAAAAAAAGAAAAGGAAGTCGTAAAAAAGTAAAAAATTGCTGAAACATATAAAAATAATGTGTTCTAAAACGCGTCAACGGGTTAAATATATTGTTCAGCTGTTGTTGTCAGTGTTGAATACAAAAATACACCTTTCGTATGGCGTACTAAAACGTACTAAATTGTTCTAAAAGCTTTATTTTATGAATGAAAATAATAAATATGGCTGTCACTGCTTAAATGCTATTGAAAACATTGCCAAAAGAGTCTGAACTGTACTAAAAACTACTTTAATTGTTCTAAACAAGCCAGATTTTAATAAGAGCTGTTCTAAATCATGCTTAGATTAACCTGAAAGGTGTGCCTAAATGAAAAAAAATCTAAATAAAAATAATTAAAATTAGTTTAGCAAGAGTTTGTAATAAGAAACTTTAATTCAAGAATCTTGAAGTCATCTCTTTGCAATCTTTGAACCCATACATAATTTGGCGCCCTTTCCTATGGTAAACAATTGAGGCTATAAAAAAGATGTACTAAAATGTCCCAAAAAGCTCTATAAGCAACTTTACCCTTAAGATCAGTTCTTAAACAGTCTCAGAATGATCTAAAAGATGGACTTATAAAGCTCTTAATAGTTTAAAGAGGTTAACACTCAACATTAAAAAGACTATTTTTGTAAGAATTAGTTATTAGCAAGTATTACTTCAATCCCGATTCCTGACAGTCTTCTCTTTGCATTCTTGACATATCAATATAATTCGCCGCCCCTTTTTTATATGTTTAACAATATCTTTTATACAATGACACCACTTGACACTGATTTAACAGCTGTCAAATAGAAATGTAATCAATCTTATCCAAGACAAATATTTCAATACACCTGCTGTTGCCTTGACAGCATGCATTTAATTGAATTGCTTATTTCACAAAAACCCAATTTTTTCTGCTTATTTTGTGGTCCAATAATGTGGCTCTGTAAATTTCCATGCGTGGAATGTTTATTGTGCAATAGCATGTATTTCCAATCGATTTATAAATAACTTGAGTTTACATAGCACGAATTGCGAAACCGTAAACAAACTGCTCCAAAACAGAGACGTTTGCGCAAAAATCTATATACAAGTTCCTTGCCTGCCTCTATATTTATGCTGGATCGAATGAAATTAAAATCCGAAACTGCCTGCCCTTATTGACATTGAAAAAGTGCTCTGGCTGCTGTTGAACTGGGTTATCGCTTGATTTGTTTTTGTTTTGGTTTTCGTTTTGTGCAATGTTGCAGCGTGCCAAGTGAATGATTTAAGCAAAAATCTATTAACTGTAACTTATACTATATATGTTATAGTATATTTATGCAGCTGGAAAACAAAGCAAACAACTTGCGACTCTCTTGCTCTCAACTCATTCGGCCGAACGCCCACTGTGCAAACTGCATTTTCATGTATTCATATTAATATATTTTTTATTTTTGTTTTCTGATATTTATACATTTGCCATGTGCAAGGCATACAGAAGTAGTATAAACTGCTGCTTATTAGCATTCAACTGAAGCAATTAAAATTTCGCCCCCAACTCAATTATCGTATAGGGGCAAACAATTTTTACTTCTCCAACTATGACTGCGACTACTAGAGATGTTTATACATTAAATACGTGAGCGTAAATATGCAAAATACAAAGAAATATTGAAATATTGAATGCTTGAAAATAGAAAACAGCACACTACTTGAGATTGAAATGTATATTGACATACATATTGGGTATTAACGAAGAATATACATAAGATTTAAGCAGTTGTTTTTTAAATTCTATGTTATTAAAGAATAATATATTTTTAATAGGAGGAATATTATATATTATAAATTCACTTTAGTTTTACTCGACTTCTTAGATAAAAAAATTATTTAAACCGCCTTAGATTACATCATGCTGTGTAGTTGTACCTTAAATGTTATGAAAAATCTTGTTTTTGCCATAATAAAGTGCAAAGAAAGCTGACATCATTTTATGTTAAGTCATACAAAATGCATTTAAAAACTAACTAGTTAAATACATTTTGTACATCTTATAGTGGGAAAACAGTCTAGGGCTTACAAAATTTTTATCAATTTTTAAATTTTTAATAATAAAAATCTGTTCAAAATAGCATGTACATCTTTTTAAAAGTGCTTGGAAAAATAAATTAAGAAAACTATTCGACTTTTCTTTATAAAACACCATTAATTAAAACCGGATATATATATTTTTCATAGTCATAATAATCAAGTTACAGCCGTTCTACACCTATATCCTATATATCTTTGCGAAGACATATATATAATACCACTCCCTGACTTTAGTATGGGCAATAATAAGTATACGACTTCAAATTTCTTATCAATATGTACTAACGTTTTTTTGTTTTGCCATTGTTTGGTTTTGTTTACAGATATCGTTTTCGCTTATCGAAAATACAACAAAAGTCTGTACCGAATGCTGCCGCCGAATTGCACAAAAAAATCAACTCAACTCAATACAATACTTGCGATAAGGCAAATGGAAATAATTGGTGCTATATATACGCTCCAGTTGCATTCAATGAGAAGAACCTGAAGAATCAGAAACGAAACCGATGTGATACTTGGAGACTAAGCATTGCAACAACGATATAAATACATTAGTATTTAGTATTAAAAAAACAAGCACAACAAAGACTAAGAAAAACAAAAAATAAGCTAAAAGTCTTGCCACAAAAATTCAGTATGGAACACTTGGATCTGGCGGGTTATCTAAATACGCCAGTTACCTGGAATTTGGGCGCATTTGAACAGCAAGGTGAGTGAAGAAATATGATTGGGATGATTTAAAACTTTATTGCAAAATAGTTGGGCCATAGAGAAGTTGCATGAAATGTATTAGTTCATTCAAAAATACTGATAACTAATCTACTTGGTGTCTAGCTTTAACTTTCAAATAGATAATCTTAAGCAAGAATTTAATCAGTACAGCAGATTAGTACTTATGATATTTCGGAACTCATACGTAATCAATACCATTAATAATCTTGCTAGTGTCTATTCTCTTTATTACTAGTTTTATATTAAAAATAGTAGCAAGCTATCATAAACATTTGATTAACGAAAGATTAAAGCTAAAAAGCGGTAGGGGAATTTTGTAAAATATTTAAAGATAATATATCGACTAATTAACAACATGCTGCAAAAAGTATCAGAAGGAAATTATTTAAAAAGTATTAATTATATTCATGAAAAAATCCACTTTCTTGCAAAAGATTGCTTAAGAAATTGTACGAACTCGACGCAATTAAGTGCATGATAAGCGTAAAGATATAACTTCAGCTAAGTTGCATTCGGAATCATATCATATCAGATTTCTCATCACTTTCAGATTGTATAAAACGTTGATTAAATTTATATTTAGTCTCACTGCACTTGAAGCTAATCTGATTTGTGTCTAACTAAACCCAGATGGTCAGTTTGGCAAACACACACATACACACACTCTCTGACACACACACACATATATGCTGTTGCTGTCTGTTTTTGCCGGCACTTTATTAATAAATTGCATAATTAAGCGGCATGAATCATGCTGTATGAGTCCGCCCTGCCTGGCAGCAGCGATCCCTGTTGCGGGCGCCGTACGAGATAAGATTGCAACAAACAGTTGCAGTTTGCAGTTGTTGTTGCAGCTGCTGTTGTTGTTGTTGTTGTTGTTGTTGTGAATGGAGACTAGAACTAGTATGTACTCTTGTGAGGCAAGGCAGACAGTGTCGCGCGATGAGCTTCAGTTTTGTTGCAGGCACAGCTGGAGACGGTGGCTACAAAAGATGCGCAAATGGCAGGCCAAATTGCTAAGTGCGCGCTTTAATTATAAAAACAATTACGAACGGGCAAAAATTATATATATAAACTCTTAAACTCTTTCACTCTCTCACTGTGCATTTCTGGGCTATTTACAGATGGCATTTACTTGTCCAGCTCGCGTCAAATGCTGGAGCCCATCATGGAGGAAACATCCGAAGATGAGGAGCATGCACAAAATAGCTGGAATGGCCATGACCAGCGTGGCAGCTGTGGTGGTTTCTGGAGCTCCGCAGAGTCCGAAACGGGTTCGGTTATAAGGGTCGAAATTACCAAGGGTAAGTCTTTAATTTAATACAATGGCTCGCTTGAACAAAGAAACTTTGTTTGGAAAACTTTTTTAAAGAGTTGGGAACTTTACAATACATATTATCTATAATGAAAAGTTTTTATGGCTTTCATTATAATTGCGAGAGAGATAGATGTGTTAAAAAAGTACTTAATTTAAAGAACATCTTAAAAATTCCAATATCAGAACATAACATAACTTGATTTTTAGCTTAAATGAACATATTTTCTTAACATCTTTCCTTAACCTATAAAGTTGATTTACATATATAATTTACATTATAAAACCTTATTAAAAATAATAAAATATATAAAAATATGTTTTATATTGACAAACCTCGAGTAGAATCAATTAATAATATATTCCGAATGCACAGAAAAATATAATATATACTTGCATTAACAATTAACTCTTGGCTATTACATTTATTGATTAAAAAATGTTTGTTGGTAGTTTAAATGTTTTTCTCAAATATTTAGATCATTAATGTTTTAAAGAGGAATAAAAATAACCTTCTTCAATTCAAGCATCCATTGTAACTATAATTTATTACCTAAACACAAAACACATTCTAATTATTTGTTTATTGCTTGCAGATATCGATGCCATATCCGAACGTGACTTTGCCTGTCCACCAAAACGCGCACGTCGCTCCCAGGAGGAGGAACAGCTGCAGCGGCAGCAACTGCAACAACAGCCACACAGTCTGGAGGATGTGGTGCAAATGCGTCGTCCACCGCCACCACGCTACGACTCCGATGCGCACAATAGTCTGGAACGCTTTCTGGCACTGGAAGCCTGTGCCCGCGACAGCTATGGCAGTGTGGGCCAAAGAAGCAGCACAGGCAGTCGTCGTGGTGGCGGCGTCTTCGATGAGTTCTACTCCGACAATGATTCATATCATTCGCTATCAAGAAGCTCCTCCCTAGTACAATTTGAGTCCTTGGAACGCCAGCTGACGCTGCAGGAACAGCATCAAAGCATGAACAGTTTGGGCAACAGCTCGCCATCGCTGCTGAGCTGTGAGACTGTGGCAGGCAGCAGCAGTTCCAATGTCAGCAGCGGCACACACAGCAATCCAGACAGTCGACGAGGTTCGGCGACATCGCTGCTCAAGCGCTATGAGTCCAGTGATGGACGATTGCATCAAACGTACTATGAGCTGCACAAACTGGACTTTGAGGAGCAGCAGCGGGAGCTGTTTGGGGCATGCAAGAGTCTGGTGCATCAGGCCGAAATCAAATCGGATTCGGAATCGAGCAGCAGCTCGAGCACTAGCAGCAGCGATAGCAGTGGACATAGTTTGCTTAGTGCCTGTCCCGGGAAGCAAGATGCTAGCAATGCACGCCGTTTGCCTTTGAATTCGGCGGAGAATTTGTCTGAGGATTCGGGCTATTGTGAGCCGAGCACATTTGCGTCGCAGCAAATCGAAAAGTATACCAAAGAATTTCGATAAACTTTGCGAGGAGGAGGAGGAGTTCGAGGAGCTGGAAGCGATCGTACTTAACTCCAATGATTTGTGTCAGACAAAAATAGTGATTGCAACAACAACAAGAGAAGCAGCATCAGACAAACGTGGAGGAGACGCAATCGACGTCATCGGCCGCCTCTCCAACATCATCTATTAATAGCTGTGAGGAGAGCAACAATTCAGCTACATCTCCGTCGCCGTCACCGTCGCTGTCGGCGTCGCCATCGCCATCGGCGTCAACGTCAGCATCATCGGTTGCCTCTTTCACTTGGCTGCGGAACAGTTTGCCCGATATACGCGAGCCGCGAGGTTCGTCGCCCGATTTCTTAACGGACAACAACAACAGCTACGTGCTGGCTACCAACAGCAGCAAAAACAATCACGACGACGTTGACGGCACTAGCACCAACTGTAGCAACTGTAGCAGCAGCAGCAACAGCTCCTCGCCAGTATTAACCAGAGGTGAAGGCGGAGGCGGAGGAGGATCATCATCGTCGGTGCCCAACGAGCTGCAGCAGCTGGGCAGGCGACGGCGTACAACGACGCAACAACTGCGTCGCCAGCAGCAGCAGCAGCAACGTCATCAGAACATCAGCAGTGAGGGGCACAGTTCTAGCGAGGATCTGGATCAGTTCGATTGTAATAGTTTGCCGCGTATGCGACGCAGTTGCAGCTGGAACGATCGTGTGGGGGCAGCCGGAGCAGGAGCAGGTGCTGGAGGAGGTTCAAGCTATCTGAATGCCAGCTATCAGAATCTAACGCTACTCGATTACACAGATCCCAGTGAGAATTGCAAGCGCAGCATGGATAAACGCAAGCAACGTATGAGTGCTGGTGAGGATTGTGAGTTCATCTGCAGGGGTAACTTTTTGCTGGACGAACTGAGTCATATCTATGATAAAAATGCCTCCATACTCAATGACAAAACGGATGAGGAGGAGCAAGAGCCGCGTCCAGTGCCTAAACCATTGAAAGAGCTATTGCAGCAGGCGGAGGAGGAGGAGAAGGAGGCACCACCACAAGTGCAACATGTGCAGTTGACCATACGCAAGCCGCCAGCGCGTCAAAAGCGTTTGAATCTGGAAAAGGAACGAAATTCAAGTGTTTCTACGCCACAGCCGCCTCCTGCCGCCGTCATCAGTTTTAGTAGCTTTGGCAAGACCTTCGATCAGGATCCAACCAATCTACGCACATCCTATGCCCAATCCCTGGAACAGTGTAACTTTGAAGTGCCGCCAACAAGTCAATCCACACATGCCAAACCCAATACACGTGCTCTGCCCAAGCGACGCTTTCAAAGCTCGACGGCAAAGCAGCGCAGCTTGGTTAGCAGCACGCCAAATCTGTCCGCTTTTGACAATGGCAATCAGGAGACAGAGGATGATATTTATGTGAGTAGTGCGCATAATTCAATGCATCAATTGCCGCAGACACCGACACAGCCGAAGCCCTTGGGCATACTGTTGCCAGCTGGTTCGCGTAACTCATTCAGCAAGGAGGTGAGTTTTTGCCCTGTGGTGAGTAAATATTGCTGGCAGGAGCAATCATCGGAGGAGCCACAAGAGGAGCAGGTGAGCAGTGATGATGATGAAGAGCAGGCAGAGGAAGGTGAGGAAGGGCTGGTAGACGATGACGATGATGATGATGACGAAGAAGAGCAGCTGCTGTTGGATAACAACGATGCCACTGTTATTTATAACACCAAAGAGAACGAGAACATAGCAGTGCGCTACAATGAAGAGCAACGGCTAAGAGCGAAACAGCAAGAGCAACAGACGAAAGCGCAAGAGAGCGTGCAAACGTGCACGATCGTAGCAAAGAGCACAGAGAGCAACAACGAAAACATCGCAAGCGCTAGCGTGGAAACGAAACAGCTAAAAACATCGCAAACATCGTCGTCGCCTCAGCCCGTTTCGGTTTCAAGCGTCGCTGCTGCCGTCAGTCTTGAACCGCGCGTCGACGCGAGCTCATCATCAACGTGCGCGATCGTTACACCCGTTACAGTTACTCCAACAACAACAGTATCGTCACCACAACACACACGACCGCTCAGCCTGCATTTGCCCATCTTAAGTGAACCGCCCACAAATCGCGCTCATCACATACTCTACGCATCGCAGCAATTGCTGCAGCGTTACGATCACAACAACGAGGACGACAAACGCATTAATATTGCCAATATGCCCAAATCACAAGCTATAACTCCAGCTTCAAGCAACAACAATGAATCGCCTATAAAACAGCAACAGCGTGCCAATAAATCGGATGAGAAACATCCCAGTTCAAAAAGTTTTCTCTCACGCTTTGCACACGGCTTGCGATTCTCATTGCGACGCAAGAAGAAGCAACAACATCAACAACAAACAACAACAACACCACAAACACAAATACAACAACAACCGCAATCGCAATCGCAGCCAAACAAACAAAAACAAAGCAACGGCAATGCACAGGACTTTATTTATATACCGTTGAAGCCGCCGCGCAGCAGCAGCAGCAGCAACGCCGTCCTTGACGACAGCAATGCATCCGAGGCAAGCACCGTTAGTGTTAACAGTCGCCAAATAACTGCGGTTGGAACAGCTGTTGAACCAGCAAAAACATCGACATTGCAAAAGCTCGTGACAGGTAAGCCGCCGTTGCCAAAGCTGCCGCCAAGGCAAACGCATGCGCCTTGCGTCGTTGTTGCTGCCAGTGCTGCCCATCACAATTCGAATCCCGCTAGTGCTGCCTATGTCAGCAGCAATGCTCTCTTCTTGGACGCCGAACGGCAGCAATATGCTGCATTTGCCGCACAGTTGACGGCCGGCCAGCTTCGCGAAATGTCGCTAACGGACACGGGCACGGGCAACGGTACGGATATGGCACGAGACACCGAATCGCCATCGCGCGCAACTGTCGCACAAAAGACGCAAATGTTCAATCAGCTGGGCACCGCATCGGCGTTGGCATCGGGATCAGCCGGTTACAACAAGCCGCGACCCCTTACCATGGTGACAGCAGTGCCGGTTGCTGTCTCGCCCATTCATGATAACGGTGGTAAGATGGGCTTGATTGAGACTAATTTGGACACACACGAAACGGTTATATCGGGCAAAACACGCTCCCTCATGGACATCACCAGTAATCCCATGCAGCAGCAGCAGCACAAACGTTATCTGGTCAAGAGATTGAATGTCACCAGTGCCAACTACCAAGATGTTGGTCATGATGACAACGATGATGATGATGATGAGGTTGATAACCGTATCAAAATATCATCGCAAGGGGGTGGCGTTCAAATAGCTTCGGTGCGAAGGCCGCACAAAAGCATGGAATTTCTGTTGGATAAGGAGAATCAAAAGAATGTTTTGGTGAGTTCAAAATCTATTCAAAACAATATACTAACTACATAGTATATAGACTATACAGTTTATGTGTATAAGTGTATGCCATCCCTCTAATCTGAGCAGCCCTTGGGCATAAACTACATAACTTGCACACACAAAAACACATAGTTTTTATGGCTTTTGTCTGGCACAGCGTCATCCACCGCGCCTTCCCCATTTGATGGGTTGTTAGACGCTCCCTTAATGCTAGCGCCACATAACAAAAGAAATAGTCAATTCGTTATGAGACACAGTTTGGCTTGAATTACATTGTGTTTAGAGGCATCTTTGGTGCCAAAAACATACCAAAAGAAATGTTATTTTTTTTTTAGCTTTTTACTAGCTTTACTTAAACATTAAGAGCATTCATTCAATGTTCTTTTTGAATATTTACATATTTTGCTCTCGCTTTATTTTCTGTTATTTTTGCTCATTTTGCAAATTTATGCATACGCCATCATTTGCATTCATACAACTCTGCTTGCGTGCTATCTCACTCGCACACTCGCTCCAATTCTTACGTTTCCAATTGAGCGCAGCTTTGATCTTCCTTATGGCTGTTAATTGATTTCGTCAGGCTGTGACACTTTCAGTTCCACTTCCCCCCCGCACCCCATGCACATTCTGGCTGTTAAATCGGTCGCGCGTAACAGGGACAAAACACACAAACAAAAAAGCGAACTGTAAAATTTGTGTCATTTATTTCTTAACGCGTTTGCTTTAAGGGGGCGCTTTCATTATCTATCCCACTCTTTTTCTCTCGCTTTGTCGTTAAAGCTTGTCGCATTTGCATTAACGTTAACGTTATTCGTCGTATCCTTTTCACCCACAAATTCGCTCGCCTAATCGGCTTTGGCGCTTCAACGCGTTTTAAAACGCGCACAAAACGCCTTGAGTTGAGGTTGTTTTTTCTCCCTCTCTCTTTGTGTTGTGGATTATGATTTATTAGGTATTTAAGTATATTATACGTTTATATGTATGTTAATATGTGTGTATTTCATTTATAATCCTTAAGGGCACTCAATTCACTGCCTTTGTGCTTATTGCTGCTGTTTTTCTCGCATTTTCTCTTAATTTCTTTATGTACTTTTTCCTCCCCATACTACAAATTACGAGCAATTTAATGCCATCTTCCACAGAGACAATGACCACTTGACCTTAGCTTCGTAATATATACCATGTATACTGTATATGTATGTGTGTGTGTGTGTCATAATATAATAATGTAATAAAGTGCCTCTGCATTATGTCTGACCACGCCCCCTTTTAAGCTTTGGTTTTTTTTTTGTGCGGCTTTTCTGGCCTTTCTCTTAATGTTTTGCTCTGCACAATTTATTTCTCATTATGGTTTTTTTGGGTCTGTTTTAAATTGGTGACCCCAAAGTTTTGCGAAGGTATTACATTTCCCTTTGACTTCGTCTTAATTTCCTTTGTAATCGTTGAGTGCACACTATTTTGGACAGTGGTGTGCAGCTCTGCCTCGAGCTTATGCTCAAGGTTGTGGGCAAAGTGTGCACTTTATTTAGGATGCCAGTGTGAAATCTGTATAGAGTAATATTTCTTAGTACTTTTCGGTTCCAAAAGTTTAACAACTTGCAAAAATTTAAGCGGTTTTTCTTCAGAATAACCGCAAAACAAGTATTTATAAATAGAAAATAAATATGAAATTATTCATTTGATGAATCAAAGATGAAAGAATGCAGTAAACGCGAAACGTATAAACAAGTCGGAAAAGTTTTCAAATATGTTTATAGAATTTTTATGGAAAATATATACACAAAGCATAAGCTGCATACAGTAGTGGCAAGAATTGTGGGGCACTTCTTTACGAACTATCATGGAATATGCTTTTTACTAATGTATTAGTATTTTATGGACTTGGTCACGCCTCATTTGCATAGCTAAGCAATTAATTGGGATTGATAAAAAATAAAACAAAAAATGCTATAAAACTGCGCCCTTTTTTTCGTTTCGTCTTTGTTTCTGCTACTTCTTGTGCTTAACTCCCACGTTTTGGCTAGAGCCAAAAACTTTCGCCTCGATTTCCGCTAAAAACTTAGATATAAAAATTATATTTGTATGTGTTTGTGTGTGTGTAGTTAGTACGTACTTTGTTTGCTCTTGCGGAAATTTCTATGCTTTTTGTTTTTGTTCTTGTTTTTGTTGTTGCGCTTGACAGTTGTCATGTGGAATAATAATGAAAATAAAACACAAAATAATTACTGTGAACAAAAAAAAGAAAGCAACATATAGAAATTAATGTTGTTGTAACAAGCATACAAAGTAGAAAGAAAAACTTAATTAAAAATGTTTATTATCTCGTTGTTAGTCTTCTTGTAATGTAAACAAAGCCCTCTGATAAGAGAAGACAACTGAAAAATCTCTTTTTTCGACTAATCTGAGGCGAAAAGACAAAAAGCGTGCCAGATTTGTTTTCTTTATTGTATTTTTGGTCACTGTGCTTGTTTATTACCTTTGTCAAACTGCGTCTTCACATATACATACATGTAAGCATATATTTGCTTATCTTTGCATGTATTTCCTTGTCGCCTGATAATACACAAGAACGAAAACACACGCCTACCCCTGCCCCACCACTCCAAATTAATATTTAATGTGTGCGCCCTCAAGGGGCTTTCAATTGTTCGCTGCGCTTAGATTTCATTTTCATCAAATATTTGTTGTTACCGTTCTCCACCATTCAGCTGTTGTAAATATTGAAGGCGAAGGCGAAGGTAACGAAAAAAACATCGCACAAGGCGCTTGGCTGCCTGCCAAACACCGAGAGAGCATAAGAAAGAGCACCCTCTCTTTGCTGTTATTACATTTTGCTGCCTGCTGCTGTTAATCACCTATGATCAGTTTGGGTTAGAGTGAACAAGCTAATCCCTATACATTGGTTCTAGTCTGGTTAATTACATAATCTGCACAAGAATGCTGTACTTGACTAGCTGCTGCTGTTAATGTTTACCTGTTGCTGTTACATTAATGTTGTGCTCTTTCTCTCTTTGCTGTGCGCTCTTAAATGCGTGCCAGCTGTTGTGCGATCTTTTTGTCTGGTTTTTTTCTCTCTATAGTTTTCTACCTGTTTCTTTTACCCATACCGTCGCCGGCTTATCTTTGGTAGCATTTGTTTTTTCTTTGCCATAATTGTTGCGCTTCAATGATTGCCCGTCTGTCTATATATATTGGCAAACTATCTTGCTCTCACCTGCACCTCACCTTAAATGTCAAAGCAATTGTGACAAAAAATGCAACTTGCTTTGTTTTTTTTTTTTTTTCTTTGTCATAGTTGCGGAAAAAGTCAAAAACAAAAACCGCTTTCTTTTAAATCTCGCAAATTATTTGTGCACTCTTTTTTTTCGCAAGTGTAATTAAAATACTTGAATATCTATTGCTTTAGCTGAACTCATGGCTTAAGTATTTTTATTGTTGTCTCAGACACGAGTGTAATTTATTCAAATTAAAACGGCATTTTCTGTCTGCCTTGAAATGCGGCCACACAGTGCGTCTACACTGGCTTCCCACAACAGTGTGCACAGGAAATTTAATTAATTGACGTTTTTTTTTTTTTTTGGTTCATCCCAGTTTTGTTGGGTTAAGAGTTTTGTTTACATTTCACACGCCTTTTATTTCTGCTGGCATTTAGTTCGCAGCGTGTAATTTTCATTTTTGCGTAAACACTTGAAAATTGAGAAACTCGCAACGAACGACTGACAAAAGAAAAGTTGTTTTTATTCCTCGCCCTCCACTGATAAACGCAAATCAATTTTCAATGTTATTGTTGTTTTTGTAGAGGAAATGTGTGGGCGCTTTTCCTTTAGTTTTTTTTTCCCCCGGTGTGCGCAGTTTCTTAGGTGCAGCTGTACTGGGGAAAAAACGAAAACAATCGAAAAATTTGCTGGAAACTTGTAAAAGCTAATTGATGAGTCTTAACTGGGTCAAGCTCATCTGTTTGATGGAGTTTTACAATTAGAAAATATATGTGGGAACAGGAAATATTAACATTTTATTAATTATCAAGCAAGAAAAAAGAATTTCCTGATATTTATTATTTGTTTTATAACAAATCCAGTTAAAATTTAACATTTACTTGAACTCTGCCATCGTTTTAGGTGTTATATTATAAATATTTTAATAACCTTTAAAATTTATCTTTGGCTTTATATAGTTGATATTTGGCAAACACATCAAACCATTGTATAAATATTTATTTCTTTGCTTTATGGCCGCATTCATTTTTTTTTTGCCTCATATACATATCTAATCTGTGTTTGCTTTGCCATTCCATTCACACCTCAAAAAAAAAAAGAACGAGTAGTATATGCAAATTTAAAAGCCAACAAACAGCTATTATTTATTTATTTGGCTTTTTGCGTACTCGCTTTAAATTCAACGCTAAATGCCATATCGATTTACGGCTTTGGGCCAAAAATATGATCTACTTTTTGTCAGCTGATACGACACCGAATACTTTCTACAAGCAGGCATTGACTCATCGTACAGTCGCGTCTGACAAAAGTGAACTTAATAAAAAGTATTCAGTATATTCAAGGTTAACGCAATGCAAATGCTTGAATTAAAATGTTCACTTTATACAGACAAGACTGTCTGTCAGCAGATGATCGTTTTTAACGATTTTACGCAGTTTGTTGCCACTTTTCACGAACTGTTAATTTTTGTTTTGCTTTTGCTTTTTGGCGGCCAAATCAAGTAGCGAAATAATAATATTTGTACATTGGTCAATATGAACTTGCTTAGCTAAAAATAATAAGAAACGCTGAAAAACATTTTGCACATGCCATAAAACTTGAGAAAACCAGAAATCTCCAACGATAAGCAACAACAAAAATAATTATGGCTGCAAGAATTTTAAGCTGGTTGCAGCTTGTTTTTTTTGTTTATTGTCGAACTTTTTGGCCTTTTGTATGTGTATATAGATTTTGTGTTGTTAGCCAAGTGGCTGGCCAATGTGTTAGACTATTTTTAGGCATTGTCTATAATAAAACCAAATTATGATAAATTATTGCCAAGAGGAGTGGCAACCAGCTGAACACACGCATCGCTTTTTTTCTAAAGATGATTCACATCTGTTGCTGTTGATCCATTCATTCGTCTGGCATAACTAATCCTCCTACCCGAGATGTCCAATTATGTCATGTTTGCTGAGTAATTTATGAGCTGGCAAAAAATAAAACAACAACTTTACATTTGTGGCAACAATTAATACAACTCGACAAATTCTTGCTGCATTTTAATATTCGCACAAAAAAAAAATATTAAAATTCTGTGACACACATAGAAAAAAAGAAATAAACCTTTTACCAGGCGTTTGGCTTGAAGTGGTTCATAAGCTGCAACAACAACAACAATGAAAACCACGTCAAGATATGCGGAAGTTGCACGTTGCATAAAGAAATCAAAAGAAAAAAAGAACTCGAGCAAAAGGTTAAAGGACTTTATTATGTCGCGTTCATATTGTAGAATTGGAACAAGGGAGGCTCTCGGCGCTTAAGTCAACATGAGCTGAGCAAACACACACACACATACCCAACACACACACGAGTGTAAGGGATGCGCCTAGAGAGTCTAGTGGTCTTTAAAGGCAGCTCAGCAGCTTCCATGATTGTTGACGGGTATTTTCTGCTTCCTTCAGTTTTGCTTTTTCTCGTTTCGCTGAGAATGTTGGAGTAGGCTTTAATTGTTGGGTTACATTTTAATGCAAATGATAAACGTTTAAAAATATGACAAAACATATATAAAAACACACTTTAAAGTCAGAGAAAATAACTAACAAGATTTAAAAGAAACAATTTCAACAGTTTAACTTTACAAGTTGTTGTTTATCTTCTTAAAATCATTCATCAACTCCAATAATAATATTGTTGAATAAACACTTAATTAAACAATGTCTTTTAGAGAAAATTCTTAAACAATGGCATCATTGCGCGCATAACTGTAAATCATTGCGAGACTATGATTGAATATGTAAAGATGTGATTATTTGTTTCATTGTTCATCTGAAGAATCCGCAACTGTTTATTATGATTCAAAAGGTTATTAAACTCTCGATGAATAAACAGTAACCACAAACAGTTTGCCTCAAGAGGGATACTTCAAAGTATTTTGCACTCATTGTTCATACTTGGATATTTTCTGTTTCTATTCATCATCTTCTTTTGTATGACTGTAAGAAGCTTCCCACATAGCGTTGCTAGGTTGTCACGAAAAATAAGATAAGAAAAAAAGACTTAAAAAATTTCTTGTTTTTTTCGTAAGAATTTTCTCAAATTATAACTTGCAATTTGGCACAGTGTATATAGCTTTGTATGTGTTTAAGTTGTTTGACTGCAAATTTTCCTGTTGGCGGCCAAACCTACAAAAAAGCGGCTCATTTGAATTTTAAAGCTCGGCTTCAAACTGGGTTAACATGACTGTGTTCTGTCGCTGTGATTATGTGTGGCCCAATGGCAAACAAATTAAGTTAACAGCCAACGTGTGTCCAAGGCTAGCAGACAGCATTGCTGATTGGAAAACGCATAAATACACACACAGCAGTGCACATACTATAACAGTGTCAGCTGCTCTCCCGTCTCTCACTCTCTCGTGTATCGATAAGCGGTACAAAAATGCACACCTGCCTTGAACCACTGAGCGCTGCTTGAACAGCAGGCGGCGCATAGTTCAAATTGTACACCCTCTCTCTCGAAAACAGAACAACAACTACAAAATGCACATACACACATACACATACATATGTATGTGTGGAAAGAGACAACGCAACAGGGGCAAACAAATAACGCGCACTTCCTTTTCCGTTGCTGCTGCTCATTTTTTGGACTATCCCGCACCCTGCCCCTTACCTTAATGTTATTCCAAAAATAGTCGCACACTTTGACGTTTTTGTTGTTGCTGCTGCTGCTGTTTCTGGCATTTTCATATAAATCACTTTTTAATGTGCCGCATCTTTCACTCAAGAATATTTTTGCCGCCGTGCCAGCCTGCATTTTTCTCTTTGTTTACCTTTTGTTTCTCCCACTAGTGTGCCATATGTTGTGGATAGTTTTGAGAGCAGGCATAAACAGCGACACATTCAGAGATCTGTAATGTACTTTTGTTATGTAAAATATATGTATGCTTGTATACGTAAGCATTTACCAAATTATGCACAGTTGTTGTTCTCGTACTCTCTGCCAGGGTATTTGTTATCTTTCAATGGGTTTGTCTGGAGGCTAGTGAAGAAAAAAAATTTGTGCCACACGTTGATCCATGACAGGCGATCCATCAAATAGATGGGAAAATAACAAAAATTTTAGCTGGTTTTTTACCTCTTGATAACAAATTTGTACAGACAGTTACATAAACAAAAGTGGTTTTATTTGATTTTTGTATTGTTATAAGTTTGAAGATGATTCACGTGAAGAAGTCTATCTCAATAATATTTTTTGTTCATTCTCCAAGCATTTTACTTGTAATAAATCTCAATTTTCTGTTGACTAAGTTAAACCTTAGTTAAACTTTCAAGTATACTTGAAAAGTTATGCAAATAGTTAGATTATTTTATTTATTATGACTTTAATTAAGTTATTTTTTGATGTTCGCAAACAAACTCAAGAATACTTAATTTAATCTAAGTGTTTTTGATTAAAAAATATTTGTCATAATAAACTTGAATCTTTTCAACGTTTAACTTATAAGTTCAACAACAATTTCTTATAGGCAGTGTATAAATATTGTTGGCATCTTGTTAATTTAATGCAACATTCTTTGCACATTCCCATAAACATCAAGTAAAGAGCATCACATATATTCTCGATTTTATATAAGACTCTTCTGCATTTCTTATACAATGTCCATGTCGTTTGCAAGCATTTCCTTTGGGGTTTATGTTCGAGTGACACATGCAAATGGAAATGACATTTGCGGCCAAAGAATTTTTTCCCCCCTACTAAAAGGTCAGTTTATGTGCGATTGAAGAGTACTCCTTTGGGAAGTAGGGAGGGATGCATGTAAATTATTTCCATACATAATCGTACTTTGTACACATTTAGATAGCACGAGGGTCGCTCATTAGCCGCTAAGAAAGAGGAACTAGAAGGAGGGTGCATGAAGGGTGATGAGGGAATTGCTATCAAATGCAGTGCGGCGTGAAATGCATTTGATAAATGCGAGGCACGTGCTGCACTCCAGGTTGTTGAAACATTTACAGTTAAAGTAGAACTCCATTTGGTAGCGAGCCAACTTTGTTGTATGACATTATTTGTTGGGGTCTACCGTACTTACATACATGTATTTCCTTCTTCTATTTGTGTCACTTCTGGCCATAATCAGAACACACACAACATACAACATTTGTTTGGGCTGTCATCAAGTACACAAACATAAGCATCAAGACAGAGAATGGCATGACAATGGCCCTTTTGCCTCCAAATGACACTTCACACAGAGACTGACAGTCAGTCAACTGTCTGTCTGTCTCTGTGTTTGTCCCATAATTTGCGTTCTTTTTTTTTTTTGGTTTTGGTTTGGTTTTTGCCCATGTCATAATTACATGACATACCCGCCGCCTAATTGCAATCAACAGGAAGCATAAAAATGCACAGAGAGAGAGATGCAGTTATGGATGTCATGAACTACGACAACGTTAGCTAACTTAACTGCTGCTCATAATTATAGTCAGAACATGTAACTGACATCAGTCCAAAAAAAAATTACAAGAGTCCATTAGCTTTGATGGGAGGTATGTAACGAAGGTTTTCTTTAAGAACCCAAAAGAGCAACTTTAAGTTGCATACTGGTCATATTTGAAGCCCCCTTTTTAAACGATTTTTTGCGCCCACATCCGTTTCCGCGTTTTCAGTCACGTCAACTAATATAATGCTTAGCTTGCTTGAGGGCTAAGTTCTTTTAGGTGTTTCATTTTCAGGGTTGCTGCCTTCAAATCGATGGCAACATGGCAATAACAACGCTTTGCCAGGGGCAACTAAAAACGCAGGCAGCTTTGGGCTCAACAGTTTGTCAATCCATCAGGCAGTCCTTTCACAATGGCATGTGGAATGTGTCAGTGACCTCTAGGGCTTTTTTTTTTTAGCTATGAGCTGACCACACAGACATCGGCTCTGGTCAACCAGGTGTTTTCCTCTAGTGCTCCGTGACCTGTGCTCTGCTCCATGCTCCCCCCAGGTGCAGTCAGGCATAATGTTTTCTTTTTTTTTTGTATATTTTTCGTTTGAATAAATTCTTAAATTGTTTTGCTAGAATTTTACAAATTATGTTTGAAAAGGGTTGCGCACTCTATACACAACTGGACTCTTGGGGGTTCAAACAAGTTTGTTGTGTGTGTGTTATTGGTGGTTGATAATATGTAGATTTAATCAACTTATGTGTCTGTACATACATATAGAGTGTATGTATTGAATTCTAAGCAGATTTTGGAATGCAATACATCAAAAGTAAGAAAGAAACTCGATTATCATGCCAAAAACTTAAGGCCAAAAATAATTTTTTACTTTGTTCTCGACTAATTCCGGGTTTCAGTCTGAACATGTATTTTTTTTATATATATAAACGTGACTTTAAATTTATTTTATAGTTGGGGATTGAATATTTTATAGCTATTTAATAACCTTTGATTATTGCATTGAATAACTGTTGATTAATGTAATGATGGCATCATCGAAATCTAAGCTTTCAATGCATTCTACAAACTTTCTTATCTTAGAACAACAAAGACTTCTTCTCCACTAACTTTCCAACATATATCTTTCAAAACAAGGCTGGTGATTGATTCGCTTGAATAAATAGATTATGCTTATCGCACAATCAATGTTTGTGTTTTGCTTAAGTATTTGCTGACCTCGTCACGTGTTGCTGTTGTTGTTCTTGTTGATTGTGCTACTTAGTAGATAACTAGCCTATATATTACACATACGCACCATTGACCCAATGCCAGTTTGCAAAACTGGTTTCGTTTGCTTTCAATTACGCCAATGATTGTACAGATCTTTCACATAGAGAGAGAGATATGCACATCCGTTGCCCAAATAGCACGCTATGTCAGAGTTAATTCACATTGATTTGACTGTGAATGCTCAGGGCATATGTCAAATATCATCTATCATCATGTTGCCGGGTGAATTAAGGTGTTCGGGCAGCGGAACAAATGAAAATAATAATAACAGCAACTGGCAAGGTCAGGCTTATAAAAAAGCTAGCTGCTGCCGAGCTCCACCCCACCCACAATTTCACATTCACTCTATATATATATAAATGTATATCTGCATGATTGATGACAATCAAATATTTGTGTTCTCGTGCAATTGAATTACGGACTCTCTGGCATAGTTCATCAAAATTGCCATTTTGTGTTTCGTTTATGAAAAAGCAAAACGATTGCAAAAAAAAAACTTATTTCATATTTATTTATAAAACGCTTAGCATTGTTGTTGTTGCTGTCTGTTGTCTTTGTAAACAACTAAAAGCGGACTCAATATATACAAGTATGCATATAATATATTTCCAATAGTGTGACTTTATGTGTGTTTATTTGTAATAGAACTCGTTTATTGAAATTCCAGTCGCGTCTGCGACGACATTATGTGATAATCACTGAGTCAGACTTACGCAACGCATTAAGCATTCGTGATATACTATATATGAATATTTTCATATGAGTAATAGTTTTAAGAGGGTCATTTAATTGCGTTATTAATAATAATAACAGCTTTTCCTTTGTTCAAAAAAATATCATTTTACTACAAAATGAAATGTTACATTAAAAATTGTTCAGACCATTAAGTTTCCTACAGCTGTTTTCAAGCCAAATAAAAGCTCATGTAATGCAATTTTTCCTTCGTATTATGCTTGAAATTACTTGTAATTCAATAAGGCTTCATAACTAACGCATTCCAAATGGAAACTTTACCCAGAAATCATTTAACTAGAAGGTAAAGATTACAACGACAATATATCATTTCATAACAAGTTTCTGTAACTCTTAGAAATGTTGCACACAAAGCATTTGTGAAACCACCCTCGTTTATTATACAAAGCTTGAGAATGTTTTCTGTTGCCTTAGCTGATGTCAGCAATTAGCTTGATTAACGCCCATGCTTAGGCAATTGAATTCAATTGCTTAAGTTGCTAGAAAATTATGCAAAACGCACTTTTCACCTCGAGAGACGACGGCGCTGACTCAGCCACAGGCAGACGACCCACTTATGTTGTGAAATCTTTTGTTTGGGCCACACACACTTAAATGTTAAGGTGCTACGAACTCCCACTGACCGAGTGCACCCATTTGGACGCATCTTTCAAACCCAATAGCTGCCGCATGCCGCGCATATTTGAATATTTTCATTGTTTAAAAGTTAATTGTGGCAGCCGCTTTTAGAGTGTTGGCTCGTTGCCCGTTGTTGCCCCAAAGCAAACTACAAAAAAACCTTACAAAATTTAATTAAAGTAAAACCAAATTGCATTTGTTGTGCGCACAAAACTCTCGCATAACTCAATTCATTTTCATTTGTGTTTCGCGTTTGCTTTTTCCTTTGGTTTGCCTTTGGTTTGCCTTTGAAATTCTGTGGCAATTGCCCCATGGCTGTCGTCGCTTGCATAAATTGGCGTTTGGACGAGCAGCCAGAGATTGGCCAGAGCCATGTAACAAGTGCATTAATTGAAGCTGATTATGAATATTTGCAAGAAGTGATTTCATTTTTCATTTCTCTTGCGCACTTGTTGTAAAACTGGGTTACGATTGTGATAATGAAATATTTGGCAAAGTTATTTAAATGTTACTGACTATCATGGGGTATTAGTTTATATTGTATTGACTACTTAAAACCTTAACTTTTGATAGGAAATGGATACATATATTCAATTTGTACACCCTTTGAATCTTTTCGTTAATTTTGTTATATAGTATGATGTGGCTTTTTCTTAACTAACATTAATAATTGCTTAAAAATACTTCACTATAATAAATGTAGAAAAGTTCCGTTTAGGTCATTAGGTGTATCTAATTGTTTTATCGTTTTCTAATTAATTTCAGTAATTATTTTTTTTTTATACTTGATTACTCAACTAAAGAGGCATCCACAAAAACCTTGTAGCTCTGCTATTTGCTTTATCAATTTGTTTTTAAAAATTCAATAAAGATACTTTTATTAAATAAATATTTGTTGTCATCTGTACATTTATGTTGATAGCTCTCAAACAGTTGTGCTATCAATTTGAAATCCCATCAGAATTGCAATTTTTTATGATTTGTTGTGCACGCATTTCTATATGTGTATTTATTTGTTGTATTTTTTTTTATTGTTGTACGCCCCCCTTTTATACTCTAGCAATTGTTGCAGTTTTAAGTGCAGTTAACAAAAAAGATTTGTGTGCGACTTTTGGCGAGTGCAATTTATCAATAAAAAGAACGCTTCATGGACTTTTCTCAAGTCAAGCGAAGAATTGTGACAATGAATTTGCGTAGAGAGCATGAAAAGCCATATAAGGCAGGCGACTTGTGGCCAAGCAAAACAAAACGAACATAGTATAAACAACAACAAAAATACTGTGGTACGGTACCATGTGCCATTTATCAAAGCACGCCATTCATTTGCTAAAGAACGCACTTGGTGGAGTGGGATGGGATGGGGTGGGGTTGGGTTCGGGCAGAAAAAAATTGCAGAGCAAAGCAAATCGCCGACCGCCCCACATGTTGGCCAAAGGTTCAATAACCCGCAAGAAGAATCGAGTAAACGCCTTGTTTTAAAGACAACAACAACAACAAAATCTCACTCTCTGGCTATTTTGTTGTTTAATGTAAAACAGAGAACGCATTGCTCGTTGAATATTTACTAGATGAGATCACTTTCAACTACGAACGAGAGAAACTGTTGTTGAGTTTGAGTGAAAAACTGTTCAGAATTGGGAAATGAAATTGGAAGTTGGCCCTGGGGCAGAACATTAATAATAATTACGCGATACGCGACCGTCGGCTTGACATCTGTTTGAAGTTTATGCTGGCTCAGCAGCCAAGTACGAGTATATTGGATTGCTTACTGTGCTACTCTTAAATGCCCGCCCATGGATCACTTTACGCTGCTGATGGAGTTATTACAATGGGACCTATAAATAGACAGTCGTCGCTGCATCTTCTCAAAATGACGTTCGGCACGCAACCGACTCAGTCGACTTTTGTTTTTCCATTTTTACATCGCTTTTATTATTATTTTGACCCTATTAGTTGTATATATGAGAGCGGAGATGCAGTGGCGTTGTGTAATGTGGGGTGGAAGCTTATGACTCCCGCATTTAAAAAGGGGTTAGATTTAAGGGAAAGTTTAACTTAAATCCTGTGATTGGAAAACATTCTTGTTACCCTTATTCATATCTTTAAACTGCACTTTAAAGACAAGTGCCCCTTTTGAATATGTTAAGCTGTTGCCTAAGTACTTCGCCTCCCCCTTTTGACAGGTTTAAGTACTACGCCACTGTCTTGTCTCTCCCTTACGATTTGCTTTTGTCTTTAACAAATGTGAAGCAATTGAAGTTTTGGTTGTTCGTTTTGTTGGGCTTTTGGTGGGCGTCCATCAACAACAGCAACAAACACACCACAGCGACAAACGACTCGATGACTGTTGGCACCCCCCTCTCAAGCCCCCTCCCCCATGCTTGTTTGTGGCTTGTGTAGCTGTCGTCTTTGGGTTTGTCATTTGCCAATTGGCATTTATGTTTTTGTAAATTGATATTTCCGTAGGGTGCAGTCAGAACTTACAATACAAAATAAATGTGATGCATTCTACTACAAATGAAAGCAATTTAACTAATTTCTTTTCTTTCTTTCTCATTGCAGGTACGTATTTATCTATCGGTATAAAATTGGTTCATTAACTTAACTCCACGCGTAAGTATTTAATCTTAAATCAGTTTATACGAAGTATCCAGCGGCTGTCTTTATTAATTTAAAGCAATTAATTAATGCTGTTAAGTGGCCCCAAAGAAAACAATTTGCAGCTCGTTAAAACCAAACGGCATCAATGGGTTAAGTGCTTTCACGCCCCGCTCCCCACCCTTTTCCATCTCTCTTTCGGCTGCTACGTGCTTAATTGAGAGTTCAATGGATTTGAACAGCAGCAGCGGCAGCATCAGCATCGGCATCAGCTTCCAAAGAAGTGGCAGCCCGCAGCAGCTCTTCATCTCTCAAGTGCATCTCATTTGCTGCTTTTGATATTTCAAAAAACAAATATCATTTTGAGTTTTCGGGCCACAGCTGCAGAAAAGTGCATGCTGTCCCTGAATCAGCTGAGATTTGCAAAATAAATCCAGACATTTTCCAGCATAAACTCAGCTTAATTAGTTAACGACGCGCCCTTGCCTTCAATTTGTTTTTGTCGCGTCCAAGTCTGTTGTCTAGACAAGTCAAGTTCCATTCTCTCTCACCCTCTTTCTTATCGAATTTGGTTATTCATGCATATTATGTTGGTTGACCACGCTAAAGAATCTCGTCTGTCGCAGTTTTAAATGACTTTCGTCTGGATTTGTCAGCCTTAAATGTTGATGAGTTGATAAGGCTGTGTAATTTGTGAACTTATTTCATTTACATTCTTCCAGCAATGATCACAATTTAAGTTAATGTTTGTAGGGTCATTGGGTTTTCGAATTTAAGAAACATTATTTCTGAAAGAGTATATATTTGGTACCTGAAATAAGTTACAGGTAGCTTTAAGTTGGATTTGATTAAGCTGTCTTAGTTTAAGTCAGACAATGTTTCTCAAGCTTAATATTTGGAAAGAGATTAGGAAGTGATCAGCTTATCAGTGTTTCAGATTAATCTTCAACTTAGCGAGAGCTAACGCCAGCTTACAATATGAACTATCTTAAATAATATCAGATTAGTCCAGCTATGAGCTTATAGTTTTCTTAATTCAATTCTCGCCTTTGAACTTTCCATTTCACTGCGCTCCCTTGAAAAGTCCATTGAAGTACTTAAAAATATGAATTCTTTGATTCTTACTTGAGTTTAAACTTGCTAATTTTATTTTACTTAATACTTACTTGTTAGTTAATTATGATATATATCTTAAGTACGTTTGCTAATATCAATATTTTTTATTAATTTTTTGCAATTTCCCAAATTGAATTTTAGTAGTTAGGTTGTCGATGTAGTAGGTAATAGGACGTATTTATAATCCGATGCGCCTTATTTCAATACCTGGGGATATACAACGATCCACTTGCCCTCCCCATCCCATTCATTCATTAAATATTTTGTGTGCAAGCTAAAATTTTGTAGAAAATATCAAAAAACTTGAAAATACCAATCAAAGACTTTATCTATGTTCTGTTTACTATATCTGCTTAAATGCTATCTGAGGGCAAAATTGATTAAATACCATAATCTTATCAAGTTTTTAATAGACCGATTGATTCTTTTACACTTCCTTGAAATGTAAACATTCAGTCAGCTTTATTTATAGATATGTGTTTGGCCTTGCCTCGACTTAATTCTCTCTTGAGAGGTAAGAGAGAATAAAGAAAATATGTATAGAATAACAGTGCCTAAGTACTTTATAATGATAGGGAAGCATTGCTGAGACTATCAACGGCTGTGCTCAATTGCAAATCGCAATAGTATTGATTTATTCGAGCCGTTATAGTTGTACACAACAAATGCTCAGCTATGCAAATAACTGACAGCAGATGTCAGCCAGGTGTTCAAAGCGATTTATGGCAACCGTAGGCCAGGCCCATGCCCAGGCCCTGGGAAAAAGGTGCCAAACAGCAGACAACAACTGGCAATTGCAAAAGCTATAAAACTAGGCCCAGTGTCAGTGATTTTGAACACATGCGATGCACTAAATCTCAGGTTATGTGGACACTGGGAAATATGCAGAAATTAAAAAGCAATCAGGGAATAACCCAAAACTAATTACTTAACTTGCACTTAAAGTGAAAAAGGGATTTTCGCCCTGGTTGCTTGGGAGGAGTGGGCGGCGCGCCTACCTGCGACCCTACCTGCCTGGACGCTGGGATCTTTTGTGACCTGCTTGCTGGAGTATATAAACCCTGTTAGAGGCTGCTGTCCGGCAACAGTTGCACAGCAGCCTTCAAAGCATAAACATCTCCAAGTCCAGTTAACATGGCCAGCACCACATACACTTGCACCCAATACGTAAACTTTGCCGATCCGGCCAGCTATGGTTTGATTAACACAACCTACACTCTAAACGCCTCTCGCTTTGCTCAGCGTGATTTGAGCTTGTTCATTGAGAGTCTGGAGACAATTGAGCGCATTGAGCGAGAGCGTCATGAACGACGTCTGCGTCGACGTGAACAGAAGTTGCAAGAGGCACGCATTGCCGAGCTAGAGAACAGTCGTTGTGCCAGTCCCACGCCCAGCGCCGAGGAGGCAGTCGATGAACCGCTTATGTACATGGAGGCCAAGTGTATACCATATGCCATCAGCGAAGCATTGCCTCCCGTTGTCGAGAAGAACAATCCACAATACGATCTGTGCGATGATGAGGCATATGGCAGTGCGGATCAATCGCCTA
Source organism: Scaptomyza pallida (assembly GCA_018152965.1). Taxonomy (NCBI): domain Eukaryota; kingdom Metazoa; phylum Arthropoda; class Insecta; order Diptera; family Drosophilidae; genus Scaptomyza; species Scaptomyza pallida. The sequence continues at coordinate 1,407,352 of JAECXP010000116.1, read as the reverse complement.
GAAGCAGTGTCACCTATTGCAGCTGTGCTGGTGTCTCTAGCACTGGCCTCGACTCCGACTCTGCTGAATCGGGCATTTATGGTGGCTCAACACCGCCGCCACTGCGTCCCCGCTCCCAGGTCTTGAGCAAGCCCAAGAATCGCACCACTCGCTCTCGCATTATTAGCATGGTTCTGAAACGGGAATATGCCAAGGCACCGTCAACGGACACTTTGGAACATGCGCCACACTGTGATCATTTTCAGTTGGGTCAAATGTCATCCAAGTCGCGACGTGGCATTGCCTGCTGTGAGGGTTCGTCCGAGGAACGTTTCCTTGACAAAGCCTTGCGCTATTTGACTTTGTGATTTTATGAACGAAAAGTTGTCAACAGCTTTAAATTGTATATAGTTATTAAGATACAACACTTTGTTTACAAAACATTTTCGATTTAAAAAATAAATTCATAGAAAATAATTGAATGTTTCAAAAAGTTTTTTGTTACAAAACATATGAAAATTTAGTAGGGAATCTCAAAGAAATTTTGAATTTTTCTTTGCTTATCAAATCTCTAAAATTGCTATATCTCCTTCAACTCAGCAGAGTTCTTAAAGTTAAATTAAATCTTCTAAGCATTTATTCTGAACATTTTATTTTATAGCCCACAAGTACTTAATACACTTGACTTGCCATTGTGTCTGCATTCCCAATTTTCTGCTGATATAATGATTTGATTTTCCCCATTGCCACCTTCCATTTTGTTAAGCCAGCGTTCACGTTCATGCACACAGAAACGTATATTAGACGACCCAGTGACACGATTGTCAACTGCCAGCTGGCTGCATCATCTCGATTATCTGCTTCAATTTAGCAGGCTGTCAACGTGTCTGTCTTTCCCTCTGTTGGTGTTGCTGTTCCGCTTGAGGCTTGAGGGCAACCTGATCTAAATATAGCCTCACCAAAAAAGTGACACCCTGCACTTTGAGGGCAGCTGTCATTTAAGAGCTGTGCGAAGACAAACACTTACTAGACACTTTTTCATTGTGTGTGTGTGTGTGTTGTGTTGTTGTTGTTGTTGCTGAACTTTTTAACCGCCTGTTGCTGTGGTTTTGTTTATCAACTTGCGCACAGGGTGACTTAGAAGCACAGGGCATTTCGTATGTATTGCCTGCATCCTTGTTGCTATAAAAGAAGGCAAATGAAAGCTCAGCACTGTTGCGCTGGCCATGCGCCAAAGCTGCTATAAAAACGGTTAGAACTGCTGTCGCTTTGGTCGTGGGCCTTTTTGCGACTCACCAGCTCAGTATCTATCACAAATTCAAAAGTGTAGCATACATTTGTGCGCCGGAAATGGCAAACGGCGCGTAGTGTATTCACTATCGTGTGTGCGTGCGTGTGTGTGTATGTATGTGTGTGCGTGCGTGTATATATCCATAAAAATATAAGTGTGCGTGCGTGTGTGTGTGTGTTGCCGTTTGGTGTTGCATGTCGCGCGCGCCATGTTTGCTCAAGTAAAAGCCAAATTTGATTAATTCATTTAGCCTAAGCGACAAAGACACCAATACACATACACATACACAACCAACAGTGAAGTCTTAAAAGTGTGTGTCCAACACCCCAAAAAAGAAAACGCATTTGGCAAAAAACCTTGCACAAATCGTACCCATGACTCCCACGCTCCCAACTAAATACTTACAACTCTGTTCCCTTGACAATAAAATATGAATTGATGCGCGCGCTGCGCTATAGTATAGTGCTCTACATATACGTGTGTGTGTGTGTGTGTGTGTATATTGGTGCGTTTGACATTATTTTTTTGTTTGTTCCCCACGCATTCTTTTTACATACTTTTTTTCTAAGGTCAAGTCGCGACTGTGTTTTTTTAGGGGCGCGTTCAACCAAAATGTATGCAAAAGTTATAAAAAGACATTTTGAAACCTTTCACCCAACCATCTGAAAAAGAAAAGGAAGCGAGTTTTGCTTCCTGCTTTGTTCGTTTTTTTTTTTTTATTTTTGGGGTGTGCCTATTTTATGGCTTGCAGTTTCTTTTTTTTTTGCCAATGTGTGTGTGCGTGCGTGTGTGTGTGCGAGAGTGGCACTTTTATTGACTTTATTTTTATGCATGGCTGTATGGCTGTATGTGTGCATGCTAATTGAGTTTTGTAATATACATGCATATATGTATGTATAAATGTATATGCATGTATAAAGTAGACAATCGAAAATAGTTATTTTTTAAACCAAAGCTTTAAAAATTGCATTTTGTTGTAAGCTCAAACTCTAAAAATTGCTTTAAACAAGTCATTCAAAAAAAGTAGAACAAGAATAATTAAATTTCTCCTTTTATGAGTGATTACTGTATATGAAAGACCAACAAAAAACAAGGTTTCGTAAACCTTTTACAAATAAACTCAAAAGCTTGTGAAAATTAACTATCCAAAAAGGTGTTGCTATAGTTTTTGTAAAAGGTGCAGCACTTTAAATAATAACTGAACAATTAAGCTCAAAAATTAAATATTTTTATCTGTGCCTTCTGTGTTAAAAGTGTTTTGTATGTGTGTTAATAAATAGTTTTTTTTTTTTTTAATTTAATTCATTTGTATCACACCAACACTCACGCCTTGCATATTCAATCAAAATTCCAAAAAAATAAAAATAAATAAAAAAATCTATAAAAATCGCAAAAGCAAGAGATTTATATAAATACTCCACTATATACCAACATACAGTAACAACAATATGCTGCAATACGATCAGGTAAATGTGTGCGATAATTTATTTAATATATGTATATGTGTATACTATATCATATATCACATTTGTTGACGTCAATTCTTTACGTTGCCGGCATTTGAATGTGACCCACATATGTAAGCGTCTTTTAGCGACATTCACAACTGTTTCCGCCTGCTGTTGCACCACTGCACCACTTTCTCAATGGTGTGCAATGGCTGCAAGCGGCAAGCAGCAGTTGTTGTCAATGTTGTCGCTGTCGTAGCTCACGCCAACATACACCACTGACGACAGCAATTGCAATGCCTTTCACTCCCACTCCTCACCACTCTCCAGCCTTCTTTGTTATTGTTGTTGTTCTAGTGAAGTGGCATTGCATACGTGTATGACGACTGTGATTAACTTTTTGTCTGTCTTCTGTTGTTTCCTCTTCTCCATCTCAGGTTTATTCCCACACTCTTGCAGAGACTTGCTTAGCTCCTTGCCTCTCTGTATGCTTGTGAGCTTTTGTCTTTTAACACTGAGCGTACTGTACAGCCAAGGCAAAATGTTAGTAGTCTTCGACATTGTTTACACTTGGGATGCCGAGCTCAAGTCTTTTTGCTATGCACTTGAAATCTTTTATTAAGCACTTGCCTTGAGAGATATACACACAGACACATGTAGGTATGTCTATCTGTGAGTGTCTGTGTGTTGTTTGTCTGCGAAAGGTTGTAGCTTGAGGCTTAGACGTTGCCCTAGGCGCCTGCTATTCCAAATATCAAAGTAAAGCTCAATAGGCCATGCAATCTGTGATTAGGCACAAGGACATAACAACAATATCAGAAAACTAGAAAAGCTATCAATTAATGTTAAGAATACCAGGAACAATCAAAGTTCATTGAATAAATCTGTATTTCCCTTGATTTTAGACAATCTGATGTTTTAAATATTCAGTCAACATAAATGGCTTTTCTTTTGATAAATTGGTAAATTTGTATTTGCTTTTTCCTTACTCAATACTTATGTATTTCGCTCATGTTCTTAGCTTTTTTGGCCAATTGTTCAATTTGTAATCCATTAGAAAATGTTTTTATCTGCCACATAATCTGTTTCATAACTTTATCTTAGTTGACACACATCAGGACCTGCCACAAACCCCAGCAAATGTGCTATTTACCTGAAGACTTTAGCTGTGGCCAGATTATTTGTTGCCACCTCCAACATAACCTAGAAATGTCGCACAAAAAAGTTTGCTGTTTTTTTTTTTTTTTTTTTTGTTGTCCAGTTATAATAGCTAAAAGTTGTTTTTGTTTTTGCGCCTTGCTGGCAAAAATAATCAAACAAAAGCAAAAAGTTTGACTTAAGTTGTCTTAAAACTTTTCGCTTTACTCTAACTCATCACAGAAAAGAAAAGATGCCCACCCACAGCGTTGAGCGTTGTCCTTAAATCATTCGAGTGTCTTGTTTTTATGCACACACAATAAATCATTTAGGCAAGGCAGTGGGCAAATAGGCCAAATTCAATCTCAGCTGTATTAAGGCTTAGGGTTGGCTAAGTTCATAACAAAAAAACAATTTGAAACCTGTTGATCCGTTGGTGAACTTGTTATGCGTGAACTTGTATGCGTGAACTTGTATGCGTGAACTTTTATGAACTTGTTTACAAAGGGGTTCTAAAAATGAACTTGCCTATGAAAAGTATTTAATCTGTAATGCATTTTATATATTAATATTTAATACATAATGAATTGATATTGAAATATATTTGTATATATTATTGATAAAAGTTCAATAAACATCGGGAACTTGGATCGAGTCCAGTATGCATTTATATATTTGAATATAAATTTTTTTTAAAGAAATAAGTATTAAAAATCTGGCAATCGCTTGTTAATTACCATATTTGATCGAGCTATGTTGCTTAAATATTAATAAAAATTTATTTAATTTATCAATTATCCTATCACATATATATCTAACCTCTCTTTCTTGCTCTCCATTTGCAGCCACCTGAGAATGAGCTGCAGAAATCTCACGATCATAATCCGGCCGCTCTGAGCGAGCATCAGTTGCGTGTGCAGGCATCGCTGCAGCGTTTAAATATACCCGACTGGTTCCGACAATACAATCAAAATGCCGCCCGGTCGCCAGATGGCGCCGTTGCCGGCAACGCTGGCGCAACAGCGTCCTCTGGCGGCTACAAGCCGGGCAATTTTACGCGCAAACGCACACAGGATTCGGGTCGCTGGCAGGGTCTTAACTCAAAGACGACTTCGCTCAGTTCGCTCGGTTCACAGCGCTCTGATCGTAGTCCCCTGCTGTTGAGTCCCTCGGCGCACAGTCATCATGGCGGTCAGAGTAGCGGTGTCAGCGGCTCGGCATCGGCGGGCGGACAGCATGGTCAGGGTCAGGGTCAGGGTGTTGGTGCGACGCGTTGGTCCACCTCGCATCTGAACTCCACACAGACGTCGCCAAGTGTTTCGCAGCGAGGCAGCTTTGCTCGCGGCGTTCCAACAAACGGCAGCTTCATATCGGTGGCCAGCGGCAGCAGCGCCGGTGCTGGCGGTGTCCTAAGGAACTCGTATCGTCAGCCCTACTTGGGTTGGCGCAGCACAGAGAAGCTGTCACAGCGCACGCCACACGAACGGTGAGTAGCAATACTTTTGAAACATATAAATATAAACTAATCTTTTGAATTTATTTCTTTTAGATTGGCCAACTCATTGCTGGCGCAACGCACATCGCCGACAACGTCAACGCCAGCGAATGGTGTGCGTACGCTGCAGCCTGTTACGCCGGAAATCCAAAGCTCCATTAAGGAGGTCACCTCGGCCATAGTGCACTATGTGAACGATCAGACGCAGGCGCAGCAATACTTGCAACAGCAACATCAGCAGCAGCGCAGCCGTTCAGCCAGTCCCAATTCGAGGTAGGCAGCGGTTTCAGTTCCCAAAACAGCCGTTGCACCTAAAAAAAAAAGAAGCAAAGAGATACAAAATTGTATACATATATTATATATTTATGTGTATAGAGTATTTCAAGTTGTCGTAGTAGTCGCCTACTCTTAAATCCATCTGTGTGTAGTTGTTATTACCAAATATCTCTCTCTCAATTTATTATTCGCACTCATCTTTCTCTCTATCTATCTATCTATATATACCCCACCATCACTCAAAATACCAAACTTTCATTTCTCTTCGGCAACTACACAACGCGTAGCTATCTTTAAAAAAGAAAAGAAATAAGAAAAGTCCAACACACCCAGCACCAAAAACAACTGCAGCCCTCAGTCGGTCAGTCAGTCGGTTAGTCAGGCTGCCTTCAGCGATGTCCAGAGGTAAGCACGCCCCAACCCACAAAGAACATCCGCTTGTCAACGTCTTGGCGTCTTCCATCTGGCTAACAAATGTGACTAACCCAAATATTCCTTGTGCAAACTACATGTGTTACTAAACAACAACTACTTAGATATATGTGTTGGCTTCTACTAAAAAAACACTAAAAACTAAACAACTTTCACCTTACAAAACTTTGCCTGGATTGTTGCCAACTCTATTTGGATGCAATATTAGGTCAGGTCAAGCTAAAGCTTTAAAGAATTTATATTCTATTCAAAGCACTTATAACGAATAAGCTTTGCTCTGTTTTAATCACAATCTTTTACTCTTATATGATATCATTCTCATCTCACACTTATACGATAGAGAGGATTATTATTACCCTTCTTTTAGCGATTGCCACAATCAGAATCAGTTACTTTATCAAATTGAATCGCATATTCGCACAATGCTCGTTGACCATTCAAAATGAAATTGATTTCACTTTGCTTTCACGTCCAGCTGTCGAGCTGTCCCGGGGCTATTAATAAGGTTCAATAGTATATAGTATAAAAGCCCAACCGCCAGCCACCACATGCAATTTAAATGTCAACAATGCAGCTGTCAAAGAGTCCCATTTTGTATGATGTGGGATTGCCACGACGCAGTTATAAAATATGTCAAGCCCAGCTCCAAGCCATAATACTTCCACACTCCCCTCAACACATCGTACATCGTTGTACCTGGGCAATCAACGACGGTCACTTGTACACGTTCCGAGCGGCAAGCACTTTGCTCTATGTGCCAAACAGTGCCAATCATTATGAAAATCAATAATATTAAACTAGAGCAAATTCAGTATACAGGGTGTTTGGGCTATACCTGGACATACATGCAACTGAAGCTCAAGTATTGAGGAGCCTTTAAAAAATATTTGCAAATATTTCTCTTTTGAATATGTTTAAGAACTTTACATGTAGAGTATCTTCAAATTGTTGTGGTCAACTTTGTAAAAGTTCTCATCTTATTTATTGTCTGCAATCAGGCCGCCAGCCAGGCGCCCCATATATAGGGCAACAACTACAACTACAACCACAACCAGAAAGCCATAAAGTCAGAGTCAGAGCAACCCTCTTCATACAGAAGCAGCAGCCAAGGTGTCGTCCTATGCTTCTATCTCTCTCCATCCCTTTCGCTCGCGCATCGAACTAGTTGACAGAGAAAAAAGGATGCCCCCACTCCCTCCCTTTTCGCCTTGTTTGAAACGAGAAGCGACCTCTTTTATGCTCTCGATCCCACAATTGGGGGCTTTGCCTTTTATAGTATTTGGTGTGTGTGCCACATCCAAAGGCATTTCATTCGTGTGCGACGTCTGGTGTCAAACAGTACGCGAAAAGAGCGCTGCGCAAAACTAAATAATATACAAAACGAAGATACAAATACATAGAGTAATAATTATATAAGGGGCAAGTGAGTGTAAGTTGTGTGTGTGTGTTTTTGTCTCTCTTATCATATTTTGCGTAGTTTTCTGGTTTTTTGGGGTCGAGTTTAACATGCAAAAAGTTGTGTAAGGTTAGTGCAGCAGTTGTACAGGCTGTAACTGCCACAAGTGCAACAACGTCGAATGTTGAGTCATTGCTGCTGTGACGTCACATATTGATTTTTAACTACTCGCCTGGTGTTTGTTCATTGTTTTTTTTTGGCATTTTTGTGTATGTTCAATATTATGCTAATTTATTGTGAATCTCTTGCAGAAAGTGCTGGCTGGAGAGCAGTTTTGTTGGCACACGTCCGCTCGACTCCCCGCAAACGCCCGTCATTGATAGCAGCAGCAGCCCGCCCTCATCGCAGCAACAATATCAGCAATATCCACAGCTGCATTTGGATGCAACAACGGTGGTTGCCATTAGACAGCCGCCACTACGCATGAACGGACCGGAACTTAGCCGAGTCGGCGGCGGTGGCGGTGAGTCCACCATTTATATCTGAAACCAACTAGCAGCAGCTGGCCACAAACACAAACACACACTCACACACACATACAAAAACCTAGCGTGCTTAGTTCTTATCCTAGTATATATTAATAATTTTCTTGATTTGTTTTTGTTTTCTACATTAATCACAAATGAGAAATGCGTTTATATACATTATTCATACACACATCAAATATGTAGCTATGCTTACATATATGCTTAGAAAAAGTAAAAAAACCTTTATAATTTCGTAGAAACACACACACCCAAACACAACCAAACACACACCCACACACAAATGTAGCTTGAAATGCAATTTATCTACATTTGTTTTAATTGTATTATGGTATTTACATTTTTAATATTTTTTTTAAATAATAGGGTGCAAAGTGCAAATGCATTTTAAGTTAATGTTTCATTTTAACGACTGTAAATTACGAAAAACGTTTCAAACACAAATTTCATACAAAAAAAAATCAAATATGAGTAGTCTTTACAAAACTTATATATATTTTTTAATTAACTATTTAATTTTATGATTAATTTTTAAATAATAATAAAAAACAAAACACAGCTATGGCATAAAATATTATTGTATTATTATCATTTGTATCATTATATTACTTATTTGTATTGTATTCGTCCAACTCCGCCATTTTTTTTAAATTTTCTTCACCATTTATGCAACTTATAAAGAATTGCATAGCATACTTATCTGCGCATAAGTTTGTTATGCATCCCATTTGGCATAAAACCCATTTAAAATCAACAAAAATTCACACACAACTATTCACATACATATATGATTTGGAATTTTCGATTTTAGGCTTGGTTTTTAAAATTAGAAAAATTCGCGTATCTAACTCAAAACCCCGATAAACAACAGCAATAATAACAGCCGACGAATTAATAACTAAGCGTGCTATAAGTTTTAATTTTCTTTTATACATATTTATACATGATGTATTATGATTAGAGTGCAACGAACGATTCGAAAATTCATATATATATTTAAATACTTATTCATTTCGATCGCATACTTTACGTATAATGATTTTTGTAAAAATTATTTGCTTTTAAGAGAAACGATATCAAGTGCTTTATATGTCTAGAAAGCGGGCACAGCCCTCGCTAATGGTGGCTACTGACAAATAAAAACTGAACAATATACATATTTTATATTCAAAAATTTATAATTTTGTAGTTTTCTTTTTTTTCGTACATTTTTATTGATTTTCTAGCTGCATTGTAGATTGCCCTACACTCTTTTAGATGTGAATAATACACGCTTGTACATTGAACATTTTCTCAGTGTAATTTTTATTCTTATCAAATATATACATTAACATAATATTGAATACCCTTTCATTTAGTTGTAAGAACATTTAATGCGCTATATATTTTTTCAAGCCTAACAACTATTTGTTTTTGTATTTTTATATTTTATGCCGTGCATTTTTTACAAAAAAAAAACATTTTTAAAAAATATTTGGTCCCAAATCGTAATTTTAAAATTGAAAAAAAAAAAAAATATTGCATCTAAAGCGCCTGAACGCTCGTTGAGCAATGCATCGCTAGAAGATGTCTTAGCCTCACTTTTAGGACTGCCAACTACCTCCTCCTCCAACAGCCAGTACACCAACAGCCAGAACACCAACAACAACAACAGAAACCAAGCACCAGCGTCGACCATAGCAGGGTCCTCGACGACAGGTATGAACCTGTAAGTTAATGTTCCAATATAATCGATACCCAAAAACCAAAAAAAAAACATTAAAAAAAAGATAACAACAAAATAAAATAAATGTTTGGAGTTTGAAAAAGAAGAGAGACAAATGGGTATAGGCAAAAATAAAAATAAAATCTACTTCTGTTCTTGTTTATTGTTCGCATATAAAAGCTCTATAATCGTATAACTTTACTATATATATACTTATATACACTATATCTAAAGGCCTATAACTCAGTGCTATACTATATATTTTCTCTTAAATCCTTCAAGTTTTTTGTAGTTTTGCCAAAGAACAACTTCATATAGCTATAAACTTAACTTATAATAATATAATACTTAACTTCCATCGAGCTCATCTATAGTTCTAGCTTGAACATTTTACTTTCCATTTATTTAGCTAAATTACACTGAGAAAAAACTAAAGTACATGACATGTTAAACAATACAATAAAGTTGCGCTACGCTTGCGTCGTTATGCAACACTGAAAACAAACACACATGAAAACTATACCTGATCCCAGCATGCGAAACAAGTTGATTCTTAAAAATCCTATTGCTCCATTTTGAATGCTAATTGTTGTTGTTGTTGTTATTGTTATTGCGTTAATGAACTTATTATTGAGGCGTTTTACAACACTCTTTCTACTAATGCGATTGCAACGCTTCTCGTTCACAGCAGCAGATACAGCAGCAGCTAATACCAGCAAAAGCCGTCAACAGCTGGAGGTGGAGCAGCAACTGCTGCGACGTCGCAGCGAGGGAGACGCTCCCACCCAGAAACAGCATCATCAGCAACATCCAAATCCAAATCAACCAAATCAAGCAACACAATCACAATCTCAGTCACAGATAACTGGCAATGCCGGCGGCAATCGACGCGTATCGCTTGGTGACTCCGGCCAGCCGGACAAGGACAAGGGACAGGGCAGGGACAGCAGCATCAATAGCATCAACAACAGCAGCGATCAGCAGCTGCAGCAGCAACAACAGCTCCAGATCCGCTGTCGCAATACCAAGTGTGAGGCAAGCGCAACGCCCGCCGATGCCAAGAAGCTGTACAAGTCATGCCACAATTGTACCCATCTATATTGTTCACGTGAGTGTCGCCGAGCCCACTGGGAGAAGCATCGCAAGGCGTGCCTGCACTCGCGTGCCTCCAACTTGTGCCGCCAAGTGTTAGCCACCTGCAAGGATGATGTCGATTCGCAGCGCCATCTCAGCCTGCTTGCGCGCAGAGGCTCCCTCTCCCAGGGACGTGGCGTTGTCCGTGTGCTCTTCCGCAGCGCGGAGGCAGCGGAGGGTTTTATCAAGCATGGATTCCAGTGCATGGGCGAGGCATCCTATGTGCGTTGGCCAGATCTAATGCCAGCCGAGATGGGTCTGGAGCTGTACTCGGAGCTGCTCAAGCTCAGCACCGAATACAAGCCCGAGTCCAAGATGTTGATCTATGTGGCCATTTGTGTGGTCTCCGAGGCACCGGGCATGGGCCAGGCGCCCGTGCGCTGGGAACGCCAGCTGGTCTCACGTTGCGCCAAGCTCAAGCTGTGCAAGAGTGTTCTGGCCGAATTGGACTTGCAGCAGCAGGCGCTGCAGCAACCACTAGCTGTCATGGCTGTGCCGGAGAGCACTGAGATTCTCATACTAACCTTCAATCCGGGCTTGCGCAGCGTGCCTGGCAATCGAGAGCTGATCTTGTCCAACATCTTGGATATACTATCGCGACGCGGTGTGCTGCTGCGCAAACACTATCCGGAGATCTACCAGCGACTGCAAACCTACACTGATGGCCAGGCGGATAAGTTCAATCCGGTGACACTGCATCCACGAGACTCGCAGACGGGCCAAAGTTTCGTGTGCATCATCATGCCCGTGCATACGGACAGTGAGTTCATCAAGCTGCCCTCAGCTGCCGATGGTGGCGGCAATCGTGTGACGACTATTGATGTTGGCTCACCCGCTGCTCTGGCCCAGCTGGACGATGATGAGCTGCTGACACGCACCACGCCATCGAGTTGATTGAAGGCGCAGCAGAGCAGCAGCAGCAGAAGCAACAGTATCAACAGCCGACAGCGGCACGCCTTTGGCGATGATTCCTTGGGCTGTGGCTTGGAGAGCACACGTATGTAAGCGTATGCCCCTCCTGGCTCTAGCTCTTGGCTCTATCTCTAGTGAATAAGACGCTTCTATCTATCGTTCTCTACTCTCTCTACAACATAAATATTCATGTTTGGCTACTGTCACAGCTCCCTATATCAGTAGTGGCCTCTACTCCCCTCCCCCTTAACACTTGTTGTCTGGAACACCACTAAATCCCGCTATAACATATATATGTATATCTCTGAGCTTACAAGTGGCTGCAAATCACATGCAAAAGCTACATGCTATATTACTGACAAAGTGGAAAAACGCGCTGAAAATTTCTTCTACTTTTAATCGAGTTTAGATATGTATCCTGCAGCTTCCAAAGAAACGAGAAATCAACTAAAACAAAAATCATGCAATTTTTTATTATACAGGATTTAATCGAGCAACAGCCTAGTAGCAATTAAGTAAATAATGCTAAATGAACACAAAGACAATTTCCTATTTAAGCTGCGGCGCTACTCGATGCATAACCTCACTTTTTATAATGCAATTCACATCAAAACACACATCATCAACAACAACAACAACTAAACTTATACATATTCATTCTATATATCTATTTAAAACAACAAATTACTACAAATACTTGAGTATTTACATATACATACATACCTATCTAACTATATATCTTCTTCTATGTGTTATAAATGTAACAAAAGCAAATTCCTTGCTTATGGCCTTATTTAAAGTTTGTTGAATTTGTTTTTTGCTCCTCCACAAAACAAAACGTAAAAGAAGCGAAAGCATATAACATTTTGTAGCCTTTGGAATTAAGTTTTTTATTTATGTGTAAGTCAAATGCGGAACTAGGTTAGCTTAAATATATATATAAATATATATATATATACCTATATTAGTTAAATTTTTGGTGGTACTAATTACTAGAGTTGAGAATCAAAAGCTAATCTAATGCCCAATAAACCTAAATTTTGAAATTCAATTTTAGCTAAAAACAATTATTATTAGATCGGTAACTCAATATATAATTCCATTGCTAGTTCAAATTGCTTAACTAACACCAACTATTTAGACATTTTTGTGTAAATAATACAAATGAATTTGGATTCATATACATTTACCATACAAACCAACATACATTGCATTACATTACATTACATATACACATACATATGAGAAAAAGCGCTTGAATTATCACAATTCTCAGTTCTCAAACAATATAAATATAGAAGCTGTAAGTTGTTCAGTACTTGTAAGAAGGACTTGAAAAAAAAAAACAATAAATAAAATGCATTCAACATTACTGAAATTTTTTTTTATTATATTTTATTAAGTGAAGAACTGATCCAAAAGTAAAGAACACATAATGTAATGTAACCTAAACATGATAAGTAAGGGGGATTTAAATTTAAATACAGTAGTCTTAACTTGGCCAAAAACCTGCAGGCTGCGGGTGTCTTAGCAACCTTTCGCTGTATCTGCTTGTGTGCCTTCCCAATCTGCTCTTCAACTGTATGCAGATTGAGGTCCTTGTGGAGTGTGGAACCACGTACATACGTACCAGAGACAGTTGGTACGCGATTCTGCAATACTTGTACACGTTTATAATTGGACTTGACTGCTATTCCCCCAATATGCACTCCAAAGAGCCCTAATCGGCAATACACCAGTAGTATACATATACCCGCTCTTTTGCATCGCAGCGGCATATTTTGCATACATTTCCAAAAACAAAATCGGACGGAATTTAGACGGACATACAACAACAACAACAGGTAAAATTACAACAGTTACGAAAAAGCAACATAAAGTTTCAGCCTAAAAGATGCTCTTACTTTGATTAAACAGGCAAATTTGCCCACAAAAAATCGGACAAAATCGGACGGAATTTAGACAGACATACAACAACCACATAGGAAGGAGAAGAAGAAGAAATTACAAATTACAACAACAACAGGTAAACAATTACAACAATTTTAGAGGAAAACAAATGAAATGAGTTTAAATCCCTGGTATACTTTTAGGGCGTGCAATAAATTAGACGTCAGTAATAATTATTTTTTCTAAAGCATACTTTCAGGGATGAAAATTAAATATTCTTCAGAACGGTCATGTTTTACATTCCACATGTTCTAAATACGTACGGATAGGCATCTGGCAATGCCTTATAGTTTAGCAAAGACACAAACAGTTCCCCCCCCGAGTCATTTGGTAGTTTTTTAATAAATGCAGTTACTTGAAATAAAATTATGTATGAAATTATTCAAATATGATTTATTTATTAAAGTTATAATTGTTTTGTGTGTAATACTTATTTAGATTTACATAAATTGTATTTAAAATGTTTTTGTTTTGTTTATCTGCCTTAAGCTAGTATTGTTTTTAATCGAAATTATTTTCTACCCACATATATGTATATATATATACATATACCGATGACGATACGGATGTATATTGTATGTATGTATATGGTACATGCCTGCGTATTATTTTACGTATTTGCTTTTGATGCGCTCTCTTACGCGCCTCCCCCTTCTCTATCTTCCACTTTCTCATTTGCTTATAAATCCGTGTAAATTACAGCTACAATTTGTATACGGAAATAGTCTATAACACTTAAAATGTACCACACACACATTGCGCCATATCTAATTTACATTCTATGAATAAATTATGTTCGATTCGTTTTGTTTAACGTAAAAAAGCGTTTATGGCGGGCACTCTTTCGAAAGCCCTCCAAGCCCAATTGATGGAGCCCTACATGAAAAAATCTACGATATACATATATAAAAAAAAAAATAATAATCATAATATATATGTGTGTATGTGTGTATTGTGAATGGTGCCTAGCTGGTAATGGTGATGATGACGATGCTCCTTTGCCTCGATAATATATATATATTATATACAGGCGCCAACTCAATAGTTGGATGTCGAACTAAATGCGGCGCCCTGCTGTGGCTGTGACAGCTCATCCTGCCGTTGTGATTCCTGCTGTGTCGTCGTTGGCAACTGATAGTAATATCCTGGATAAGGCTGCGTTGAATATTGTTCCGTGCCATTATCCGCAGCTGTTTGATAGGCTGCTGCCGCCGCCGTAGTAGTTGATGTGTTGGTCGTCTTGGCATTGGCATTGGTTGCTCTTATCTATAAACCGCCGATGATCACCTCCTGCTGCGCATCGTCATCCATGTCGGGTAACTCTTGCTTGTGCACAACCATGCCATCACCAGCCGACTGCCTTGGCGCTGTCTGTCCATACTTTTGATGGATGCCACGATGACGTTTCAACGCAAAACGATCGGCAAAAGCAGCCGAGCATATTTCACACTTGTACGGCTTCTCGCCCGAGTGCACCTTGGCATGGTTCTTTAGATGTGCCGCCTGCGAAAAGGCCGAGCCGCAAATTTCGCACTTGTACGGCTTCTCACCGGTGTGTATGCGTTTATGATTCCACAGCGTTGCATGGCGCGCAAAACCCTTATCGCACACCCCACACACATACGGACGCTCGCCACTGTGCGTGCGTTCGTGATTCTTCAGATGCGGCGATTGCGAGAACTGCATTCCACAAGTTTGACATCTGCAAATGCAAAAAGTACAAATTAGTTAAAGTAAACAAAAGTAGAACAGATTTAGATTTGGTGGGTACACGTACTTGTAGGGCTTTTCACCCGTGTGTATACGCGCATGATTCTTAAGGTAGACGGCCTTGGCAAAAGCCAATCCGCAGATGGTGCACTTGTAGTTCTTTTCGCCGCTATGCAGCTTCTTGTGCGACCACAGACTTGAGTAGCGTGAAAAGAGGCCACCGCATATATTGCAGCTGAAGGGTTTACTGGGATTTCTGCAAGATGCAACAAACATTGGTTATTCATCTATATTTTTCTATCAAAACAAGATAAAAACTCACTCGGTTTTGACGGTGACAGAGTTTTGTTTGACGGAGCCACCAGGGCTGGTATGCTGGTGTGTGTGTTGACCCATTAGAACGACGCCGGAGCCATTGCACTTTTGACATTTAGTCATCTGTTGGGAATTACGTTTCTTTACCGGATGATGCCCAGATGAGCTTGGCTCACGTTTGGGGGTTGTGTTGCCCGTTTGTTGAGCAACGATTTGCTGAAGTTGAGCCTGCGCTTGTGGAGTTGTTGATATGATTTGCACAGGATGCGCCATTTGTCCTGTGAAAGAAAATCGTTTAAATTAGAATAAACATAACACATATTATATAGTAATTTAAGTTTTTACCATCTACAAATATTTGTTGCTGTTGTTGAGCCGCCTGTTCCGCTTGCATACAGGACTCGCAGCGCACCTGCTTGGGACCCTTGCGCTTCGATTGATGCATCATGGCAGCACCGCAGTTAATGCACTTGTTCGCTTTGGAATTATCGTGCTGCTGCTGTTGTGCTTGCTGCTGTTGTTGCTGCTGCTGCTGCTGTTGCTGCATGACGGATTGCTGCACTGGCTCCAGTGAATCGGAAGCAACAATTTGTATTTGACCCATCTGTCCATTGCCTGTAATTATGTTCTGTGTCTGCACCAAGCCCTGTGCATTGACCACTGTGATGGCATCATTTGTCTGCTGCGAGTTATGCTGCTGCGGATCGGAGCCGTCAGTGTGCATCCGTTTGTGGGCATTAAGCAGCGCCAGATGCTGAAACATCTCCGAGCAGACATCACACTTGAAGCTGATGTTTGATATTGTGTTTTGCAGTGGTGAAATTGTCTGCGGAATACAAATTGTCAATATTTTCTTACTAAAATCCTATTTAATGTCAACTTACCGCTGCAATTGGTTTATTTTGATTTACAATCTGTATGCGTCCCTGTGCATCAACGGTGGCAATGCCTACCGTTCCCTGATTAAGGGGCATTCCATTGACTAAAGCATAATTATAGCCGCCGACTGGCTGTGCAATATATTGTATTTTATTGTCCTCTGTAGACAACTGTGCCAAATTGACTGTACCGCCATTGCCCTGTAAAGCATAAAAATGTAAGAAATTGAGTTAAAGTGCTATTGCCTATTTCAGAATATAATTGCACTCACATTTGTTGTGTAGTAGAAGGTGGGTTGTTGGTCGGCCTTCTGTCCCTCTATTTTCGGCTGTTTGAGGATGGTGCCGTCTGCTGTTTGGTATTGTATGGTCGTCGGTTGGCTGCCTAAGGCGTTGGCGAATATTATGTTCTTGGTAAGGTCCTCCATTGTGCGCGCAAATCACTAAAAAGCAACACCAATTATTTGAATTATTAATTGGTTTTACGGAACGAACAATTAAAACGATGCTTAATTTGTTTAAATAAAATGCACATTGAGATGCGTTTTACAACACTGTTGACGCTACCAACACGGAGTGTGTGAGAGAGGCAACTGTAGAGTACACACGTCAGCGAAAAACGACTGATTAAAAATGGCGACGATGAGACAAAAAATATGTATGCGCTGCACACACATCACAAACGAATACAAATTTGGAACTTCAATTGAAATATGCCGCTGTCTGCATTTGACAATTGCACAACATATTTAACTGCATTTATTTAAGACGCATTTTAGTATTGCAACACACAGATACACTTGAACTTTAATTTGGCAATTTACCTTTTACGCAACCAACCACAAAAAATTATATTTCTGCTGCGCCTTGCACGCCAAGCGCAGCACACACAATGCTTGTTTTTAATTAATTTACGTTGGCACTTTAATTTAAACGGCTATCGCACAGCCGGTAGTCAATTTTTTATCCACGAAATTTTGTTTGGAATGAAAGCAAAACTCTATTATTGTTTTTTCTTTCTCTAACAAATTAAATTCCAGCACAAAAACCTTCTGCTCGTTTGTTCTTACGTACGTTCAAATGTGGACTGCTGAAGAGAGACGGAGAGTGAAGAAAGCCAGGGAGAGAGCAGTAGCGCATTAACCACGCCACAGAGCTGCCAGACTGCGCGCATTCGATGCGCGGCTGGCCAGATGTGTATTTTTTCAACAAAATATTTGACGACAAAAAATACCAAAAATATTTTTAAGAGGGATGATTTTATTTTTCCAAATTAGTACAATTATCATATGCTTCCTTTGAACGTAAATGTATCCCGACATGCCTGTCTCTTATATTTAAATTCAAATTTATAGTGTGACCAGTATTGGGACAGCTCTTATACTCGTTGCTTATATGTATAAGCTGAGGGTAGCCAGATCAGCAAATTGTGATTTTAAACGCTGCCATCAAGATTGGCTTAATACAAGCGAAAGTTTCGCGCCAAACTACAATAAAAAAATATCTCGTTTGCAGCTGTGTTAAAGCCAAAATCTTAATATGCATTAGCCGGGTGTTCAAACAAAAGACTGCCGGCATTATGCTAGCGCTTAGTGGCGCCCACGCTCTACGCTGCATTGAAAGTTGTAAACTGGCTGATGTTGTCGCTGTCTGGTCCAAGTCCAGGTCCCGGTCTCACAAGTCCAGCGTCGTGTCGCAGTCATAAATTACACTTTCAAATTATTTGCAACATTGCATTTTAGAAAAGCTAACGTCGCTAAATTTGGGTCACCGGCAATGGCAGACATGACGGTGGCGTCGGCGGCGGCGTCGGCGTTGTCGACCACAGCAGCCTTCAAATAAATGCTCATTTTCATTATATTTTATTCATTTGTCTTAAATTAATTGCTTTGTACAATGGCCGCTGAAATTTTTGGAGCGCAAAATAGTAGACAACGTTATTGTTGCGCTTGCAAAATGTTCAAGACAAAGCTAAAGACGAAGAAGAAGAAGAAGAGGATGCCCACCGCAACAGCAGCAGCAGCACCACCAACAACAAAAGGTAATTAAGTGCACAACAAAAAACAGCAACAACAACATGCATATTTTGATTGCAAATTCATTTTTTGGTTCAACGTTCTGCTTGGCCCAAAACATTTTCATGCTGCACGCTTCGTTGCACATCATTGCATTAATTTGTACGTTCAAGTTAAATTTTAAAACAAATATTTCAACATATTTTGTATGTTGCGATACCGCCATTTGTTAATGCTATATATATATACATATATACATTTTGTGGTACTTCTGCCAAACACGAACTGCCGCCTTTTGTTGTTGTTCGTATTGTTGTTGTTATTATAATTAAGTTCATGGCGTGCTGCCGTTTTATGCATGTACGAACGGATTGTAATAGTCAAACACTTTCAAAAAGCCCATAAAAATAGCAACGCAATTGTCTGACAAAACTAAATCAGCGCAGCGCAGCTCGCAAGTGCGTGGAGAAATTTTTACTTCACATTTAACTAGCAAATGCCGACGGCGACTGCGACGCTAACGTCGCTGCCGGCTGTTGTAATAGAAAACAAAATCAACATAATCTTAACTTTAACTGCCTGCTTGTTAAATGAGCATTCAAATGAGCAAATTTTTTTTTTCGGCTTTAAGAATTGTTAAGACCATAAACATAAGTAAGTTTTCACTTTTGTTCATGCAAAAGAGACTTGCTTCTTGTTTTCGCTATCGCTTTTCATATTTTTACAGTTTACAGTTAATTTATGCCGGCAACGAATTTTCACTCTCGCTATTTTTTCCGCATTTTAGACCCAGTCTGGGAAAGTGGGCAAGCACACAACCAACCCATGATGGTGCATCCGCCAAAAAATAAAAAATGGATACAACAAAAAACAACAAAAAAGAGACATACTGAAACGACACAGAAATGAAAAGTGCGCTTTTAAAAATAGCTATAGCCAGTCAGCCAACCCGGCCAGCCAGCCAGTCAAGAGCCTCCCAAAAATTGCCAGTCGAGACAACGATTGCAGCAGCAGCAGCAGCCACAGCCGCAGTCTCCGCTTGTGGGTTAGATTAGAAAGTGGTTGCCATCGCTTCAATCGACGGCTGCAGATTCTTTAGCGGACAAAAAAAAAAAAAAACTGTGTCGGCCTGCAATCGCAACAGACACAACAAATACAAGCACAACAAGCTAAGTTATAGAGAGTGCTAGACTAACAGATACCCTGTAAACAGAACTATATCTTTTAAGAGATGTCAACGGTTTTTTTTTTATTTTTATTTTATTTGTTTATTGTCAATTAATAGCAGTCGACTTAAAATTAAATCAAATTAAAAAAAAAAATAGAGCTTAAGCCATAAAAATGTTTAAGATTAATGAAAATTATTTAAATTTAAATTGGTAAGCAAAATGAAATGAAAAGAAAAAGTTTAAAAAAATTTAAATTTTAAAATATTCTGGCAAATTCAATAAAAATTTAATGATCCAACATTTGTTGCAAGGATTGAAAAAAAATCCAGAAAAACCCAATCAGATCATAAGATAAGTGATTAGTGACTATGACTAGATAAGTAGAGCAGTATGTTTCTTTTTAGTAAGGGAAGGAAGGTTAATTAATCCTGGTTATGTTCTGTGTCATCCGGATTGTATATCTTGTCTCTGAGAAACCTTTAATATACCCTTCTTATACAGCTTTACAGGGTATAAGCACACACTGTTGCAGCATTAATTGGCATTTTTGCATGCACAACCGGCTATAGCTGCAGTGTTTGGTACTGTTTACTGCTGCTGCTGCTGGTCACCACAGCGCTTGGCCATGGCCAATGAAAGAGAAAATTGGCCACCAAATCAAGTTCACTATCATTGGCCGACGGCGTCGCAGCACCTTTTTGTTGCAAACTAATATTTTAAAATTGTTGATTATGATGACTTTTCATTTCGTTCAAGCCAAGATCTGGATTGCGCATCAGCATCAGCATCAGTTTAAGCATCAGCTTCAGTCAAATTGCACTATGCAAGTGTTGTGATTTCGTTGTTTTTTTTTTCTTCTTTCTATCTTTTAATTTGACGCTTGAATGCCGACGCTGAAGCCGCAGGCTGAGATCATTAGACATGGATGGACTGCAGCTGCTTGGACTGAACATTAAGCATACGCAGCATTCGCCAGTTTCCCAGTCGTCAACTCGGAATATTACTTAACATCTCTGTTTATCGCCGTATGTGGAAATGTATAGGAAATGCCAGTGAAAATGGCCAACAACATTTCATGGCACATTAAATTTTTGGCCAAGTTTTTCACAACATTCATGCCGTTATCCAGTTATCCATCCATCATATTGCACACTGATGTCCATGTCCGCCCAGTAAGCTACCACACCAGGAAGCAAACAGCTCTTGGCCACCATCTGTGGCTATATGACCTCAACGCCTCAATGTCAGCAGACGTCGCTCAAGAGGATATTAAGTTATTTATTTTACGTAGTTCTTCAAGTGTAGGCTTTAAGCGCAAATTACTCGAGCATACTTTGAAAATTTGTATTCAACTTAAGGTTAACTGATTATATGGCCCCATTGTGCATTGGTGCAAACAAATTTCCATTAACTGATAAGAATGCCAAGCTAAGCCAAGTCATATATTTACTATTTGCATAATGTTTTTACGCGCTCCAAAAAGAACTTGACAAGTTGGAAACTTCTCGTTTTACATTTCATGTGGAACGCTCTTAATGTTATATGTTCTGTTATTGTCACGCTGTTAACATCGCATTAACATCACTGTAATCTCAAGTTTTTGATTTCTTTGACCTTGTTTCTAACTGTATTAACCCAATGCAATTATAGCATTAGGGTTTCTTTAGCAATAAAATTAACATTGAAGACTTCCTCAATTGCCATTTGGTTAATAAAGTTCACATGGCTCGCACATAGCTCAATAATAAATATGCTTTAATTGCGGATTACAGCAGTAGCTATGATTCCGCTGAATCATATAAATTGGGTATTATGATTTAACCAATTGTGTTCAAAACTATAACTCTTAAAAGATAGCTTAAGCCAACCTTCGATCCCTTCTATGTTTATGTGTGTGACCAAGTCCATCCGCATATTATTATAGCCCATTTGGAGAGGGGGGGACGTTGGGTATATAAATTTCCGTTGGAAAGCCAAATAGAAACTATATAATTAGTAATGGCTCTAGGTACGGCCGAAGGCGTTACTTTTTCTAAGGCCAACAACGCTAACAAAAACGCCAACAAAAAGAAGAAGAAGAAGAAAAAAAGCTTGAATGCTTGGGCGCAAACGAAACTGAAAACTCTCACACGCTACGGCCTGAAGATGACAGATGACAATGATATATGGGATTCTTGAAACTGAAACCGATGCGATCGATGTTAAGAAGAAATCCAAGTACAAGACAAGAGCCAAGAAACAACAGCCAACTGATAGCCATAAAGCAAACATCGTATGCAATTGACTTTCGCGCCGTATGACACTTGAAGAGCGCATGGTAATGGTAATGGCCAAAAGGAACCGGGAAGCAACGAACCAACGAACCAACGACCCAACGGCCGAATGTATGTTTTGATGGTGGCATAAACTGGCTAGAACCACTTTCTTTCTACAATGATCGTCGACATCGTCGGCAGCAATTCGTCTTTCGTGGGCCAAAGTAAAAGTCAATTTCTTCTTCGCCCGCTGTCGCATTTTTCTTGTTTTAGTTGTTGTTTTTTCTTCATCTTTTCTTTTTTGTTTAGCCAAAAGACGCAGAAGACGACGTTTTAATTTGTGGCTTCTCTTTTTTTTGTGATTTTGCTTAATTACGGCATGAAAATCGTAAACCGTTTTGATGTTTTAAGGGCAACGGAACAAAAATTGTTGTGCTTTCTGTCAGCCCAATGGCCAAAAATTCGTGTGTGTCCGTTTCTTCTTTTGTTTGTTGTTTGTTTTCGGTTGCGTTATGAAAAGGAAATGGGAAATTATTACGAAAACTATGTTGCGCTGCTTGGGAAATTAGGCCAAAACTGAGCGCAAAAAAAAAAACAGAAGAAACAAAACAAAAGACTTAAGACACAAACTCTAAGATACATACATCAGTGGCAGCTGCGCCCGCATCAAATCCAAGCAAACAGATTAATTATAACATGCAGCCCCGCTTGTCTTCTGGCCAGGCGCATTAATTACGCCAAAGACACAACAAAACAGAGCAGTTGTCGAGGAAGTCGACTAGGCACAGTGGGACTATGTGGTTGAAAAAGTTGTGATATCATTACTAAAATCAACTTTTATTCAACAATCATTATTTAAGCTCATATTAACTTATTCAAAAACATTTTTGTGCAAATAAATAAATTTCTTTCGGAGACATTCGCGTTCTTAGCACTTTTGTTCCACTGTTTGTGCCAGCAAATAATTTAGTGGCGCGGTCTACTACCTCCATTGCTAATGATTTGCATAAAAATAATGCGATGCGATAAAGTAATCAACCCAAATTCAGTGCAAAGATTCGCACGCTTAGGTGACGCACTGTGCGCTTCAAGCGACGCCAACGACGCAGCCAACGCTGACGCCAACGTCGCAGCGACTGAGCCAGATTCAAGCGACGATAGAAGAGCTCCAATAGAAGCATAAGAGCTAAACACAAACGTAAGCGAGTTTCATAATTATGATTTATTTGATTGACCCACTGACCTGCTGTTAGGGAGCCCACGCCGAGAGCAATAAATGCGCCCTGGAGCATGCGAAGATTGAGAGCGCTGATCATTTCATTGTCCTGTGTGTGCTGTGGCTGGTTTTTGGCTTCGTTGCTCTTGGTATTGGCATTGGCTTGGGCATTCTCAACGGCAGCCAACTCCTTTGATTGCTGTGCCTGTTCCTTGGTCATCATGCGTGATTGTGCTTCATACTCAGCAGTTGTCATCTTATCCAATATGCCGCCCTCAAACAAGTGCATAAGCCTTTCAATATATATATCAAGCTGTCAGTAAGAAATACTGTTAAGAGTCATAGCTACCCACACATCATTGAGACTATCTAAAAAGGGACAACCAATCTGCACTGCGACAGCGGAATAACGTGTATAAAGCTTTTGACTTAGCTGAAAGTTCTTTGCACCATATTGCTGTATATTGAAGTATAAGGTTTCACGTCCACCCAACACCGCCTTGTTCTCTCGCCCATCGGTTATCAGCTTGATGCCCGCCTCCACGGAGTCAATGAGAAAGGCCGTATGATCATCTGGCTGCTGTTGTCGCATTAGAGCGTACAGCTGCCGGAACAGCTCTGTGCCATTCTCCAGCATTTCCAGTGAACTACTTTCCTTTTCCACATACAGACGATAGCCATCTCGCTGCATGACCGATTGCAAACGTTGCAAGGTATTGATGGGCGCCTCGTGAGCCGGACGTGCAAACTGTGAGGTCAGCTGAGCCGAGTAGACATCAGCCAGGACATACGTGGCCGCTATCCAATAAACAATGGTCAGGAACTTGGTGCGATAGTCATGATAGAGTTCGTGGCATGCTAAGGATTTGTTAAGAAATTGTTATTGTTTCCATAATGATACTTTTGTTGCACTTACATTGCTTGAGAAACAAGCGCAGTGTAAACCAAATGCAACGCTGGAATAGCTGTGGCGGCATCTGGGCTGTTGGCGTCTCTCGACGTCTCAAACGCTTGACCTTCAGAACACAGGGCGTGATCTCCTTGATGTATGCCATGTAAATGCACAGCTCACCCAGATGCTCCACATCGACGGCAGCATGTCGTCGCCGCCATTTGTAGGGCATGGCAATGATGCCATAGAATATGGGACCCGAGAAAACAATCGTCAATATGAGGTATGGCCATATGTCCAGCTTGAAGGGACGCATTATGGCCAGTGCTTCGTTGAGGCGACGTGGTGCATGTGTGGCAAATGCACCCGAATCGGCAAGCGTAAAAAACGAGAACTCAATTGCCTTGCGACGCTCCCAACTGAGGCCAACATCACCCAAAAAGAAGTCAGCTAACTAAAGCACATAAAAATAGAATAATAAATATTATAATTTTCAAAGTTTTCCATAAAATAATCACGCCACTCTGCAGCATGCCTATGCCTCCTGTGAAGCTATCGTTGACCTCGCCATTGTCATCGGGCGCACGCAATGATCCCTGTGTTCTCCCTGGCGCCTCAATGTATGCAAACTGAAAGTTCATATGCTGTGCCAACAGCATGAGCAAACGATGATCTCTGCCCCCCGTTACATTCACCTCATTGTACTCCATATTCTCATACTCCTCCAATGAATCCATATTGCTGTTGCTTACGTTATTGCTGCTGTCATTGTTGTAGCTAACCCAGAACCAAGGAGGTGACTGCAAATAAAGGAAATTTATATTGAAATCAATTGAAAGTTCTTGAGAAACGTACATGAAAAACGGGTACACGAAAAACGCGACTCTCAAAATTGGCATAGACAGTGGCAGCACTGGGCAGGAGAGGGGTCTTCTGCAAGCCAAGATTGTCGCCATCATACCAGTTGACCAAACGGAGCTGACTGGTGCCCGTGGGCACCGCCTGATTGTAATAGATGCGAAATGCCTTGCGACGCGGTCGTGTGATGACCACCGCTCGCATCGGCTCCTCGAAGCTGACGCGCGTCGCATTTGGCGGCTGCCTGGCGCCCCAATAGAAGATGAAGAGACTGAGCCGATGGGCCAGTCGACGCTCTTGTATGCGCGCCGATAGCTCATCCGGTTCATGGAATATTAAGTTGACGCACTCGATGGCGCCCAACAGATTGGCATCGATGTAGTCAAAGAACAGCTCCGTGTTATAAAATATGACAGACTTGTAGTACAGCTCGTGCAAACGCTGTATAAAGTCATCCACTTGGATGGTGTCATCATTCTCGCAATCCCCGCTCAACAGCCTCGAGCTGGGCAATGCCAATATTGCCAGTTGTCGTGGCTTCAAGCCATTGATGATCTGCGAGAGTGCTGCATCAAATTGAATCAAATTGAATTGCATTGCATTGAATTGTATCGATTAATTAATTGGCCTGGTTTGGCAAGTGGCGCCCGCCGCCTCATTACCTATTGCCACATCCGATTCGTTGCATGGACTATAGCTGAGCTTGGCCCATGCCAGCGGACAACACACTAATAACACCAGACTCAACTGCATATCTCGTGTCCATGGACTTGGCGAATGCCAGTGCGACACGCCCTTATATAGTGCAATTTATGATAGCATTTTGATGCGCAATTACGGCTTCAACGCCTTAAATATCACATGTCAATGGCTGAAGACAGCACTTCGACTTGAACATCAGACAGTTAAATCATTTGAAAATGTTTAAAATGTGTAAATGCTGATGGGAATGAAAGAAGTCGAAGGAAAGGGTTGCCCTTTAAAGTTGGTTTAAAGCATTTGAGTTCTATTAATTCGAAGAGAAGCAAATCCTTGAGACATAAATAAGGATCTCATCATTACAATAATACTTGATCCTTAAGATATATACTTTTCTGAACAATACAAATATTTTATACAAACTAAGTCCAAGAAAAAGCTTGTCACATTTTAGTTCAAGAAGTGAATACAATAAATATGTTCTTTTAAAAGGATCTTATTTTGCAAATTATGACTGGAATAAAAGAAGTCGAAAGAAAAGGTTGTACTTTGAAGTTGGCTCTAAGCGTTTAAGTGTATTTTAATAATTTGATAGAAATACTCAAATAAATATATAAAAAGAAATGATCTGTCCAACTATAACTTTTTTTGTTCTTAAATATATTTTTTTAACGTAATAAAAATTAAATAAATAACCCTATCTATGTATTTAATTTTCTGCAGACCAACAAACAATTCTAAGCAACCCTTTATATATTCCGTCCTATGAAAGACTTTCATTACAGCAATTATAGCATCAGGGCTTAAATATCACATGTCAATGGGCAAAGCCCTAACGGACAGACAGGCAGACAGATGGACAGCAAGACAGTTGAATCGCTTGCAACGGCTGAAATACTTAAATACGCTATCGATTTTCATAAACATGATTGGGAACTTTTTGTGTTTGCTGTGGCATTGTAGCACTCTCACAAAATCCGCAATGTCGCACGCTGGCCCACAGGCCATGCCAAAGTTGCAAAGCTATTTGATATTTTTTTTTTAATTGTCAGAAGTTTGTCATTGCCGTTTTCGCAGACAACAATTTCTGCTCTCTCTCTCTCCCTCTCTCTGTTCATACGCTTTGTAGGTACATGTTTGTTGGTTTAGTTGAATCGATGGATCTTTCAATCGTTGCAAGTTGTTGTTGCTGTCGTCAATCTTCTAATGTTGTTGACATTAATTCCGTGTTGTGCGCATTTTTCTTTAGCTGCCTCGGTTGCTGCCTCTGTTGTTGCTTCTCCCGCTTTCAACTCACATGTCAACGCTCTACTTTGGTGCGCCAGTCAATGATTTATCGCAATCAGAGACGCAGCAGCCGCAGCAGCAGCAGCAACAGCAACAGAAGCAACAGTCAAGATTACAAATGTGGATGGATACTTAACGAGTTTGTGGGTTGCTATTGACTGCATCATGATTCTATTACAAACTAAGGACACGATTGATATGCAGACATAAACATACATACATACGAACGTATAAGTACTTACATATATATATTTTATGTACATTTATTCCATAGATAGTTAATAATGTTGCAAGCTTTGAATATTAATTTTTTTACTTATAAAAATATTCAGCATGATACTTAAATAACTTGTTTTTAAATAAACAAACTTTTGAACAAAACGCAGATAAGAAAGTGTTTTTTTGAACAAAACACAAAATATTTCCCATATTATTATTAATGTTTATCATATTTTGCCCGTATGGCAATCAATGAAAGTCACTTAAGGCCATTTTGTTCGACCAAATGTGGGTTCTGACGCCAATTTCGGCGATAAGCTGTAAGCTCTAAGCTATAAGCGTAGCGAAAGAGAAAATCCACATAGAAGAAAAAAGCGAAATAAAATGTGAGATGACCCGATTATGATATGAGAGCGTTGATAATTGCCATAAATGTATTTATATAGTAGACACGTTTGTAAACTATGCCCAAAGGGCAATGCCAATAGCAAAAGTGAATCAGCTAGAATGTTGCGGGGCATAGCTGGTAATGGCAATAAGCTGAAACGGAAACTTCTTCGACTTTGCATGACCTTTGATCAACACGTTTAGAGGGACAGACAAACGCAGAATACTATTTTATATATATGTATACGTTTAAGTTTGTGGCTATTTTTATATAAAGCCAGCTAACAATAACAACAACAACAAG
This sequence comes from Scaptomyza pallida, assembly GCA_018152965.1. Lineage (NCBI taxonomy): Eukaryota > Metazoa > Arthropoda > Insecta > Diptera > Drosophilidae > Scaptomyza > Scaptomyza pallida. The sequence continues at coordinate 1,379,448 of JAECXP010000116.1, read as the reverse complement.
GCAAAAAGGAGTTAAAACAAATAAACCCCAGCGCTCAGCATTCGACAACTTGTTAAACTTCAAACTGTCTGCAAACGCGACATTGTCTGATAAACGACAACAGCAACAACAGCAACAAGAAGGGTAGCAATGTCCATGCTGAGTGGGCAACTGTCTGGCGATTGCATCTGGCTTGGACTCTGAGACTCTCTGGGCAAGAGCTGATCTGTGGCCAGGATGCAGCACCCAGCAGCCCAGCACCCAGCAGCACGCCAACACTTTTTGTTTCAACGCGCACGATAGTGAAATGTGGCCCGGTTTGGAGGCCCTTCGATCGATGCTGTTGCTGCTGCTGTTGCTGTTGCAGACAGCCTAAGTGGATTGCTGCATGTTATACTACTGCTATATATATATTTTTGTATGTACTATTTTGCTAGCCAGCTAGCCAGGTTGGTCGCTGGTAGATGGTAGATGGGGCCGGCACGTTTAAATGCACTTTATTTGTTTTTGCCAGCGAGCCGTGATCCGAGTGCCGCCCTCTCATCACCATAACGAGCTGTCAATTGCCAGAGCTCGAATGTAAATCACTTACTAAAGATAGGACTGTTCGATGGAGTCACAGTCACAGCCACAGTCACATAACACCCGAGACCATGCAGTCGTCTACAACAAAGTACTAATATGGTTTGCAAATTATTTGGAGCCGTTAGAGTATTAGTCGAAGAAGTGGAAAATCCTTGATACAAAAGAAAACATTTTCACTTGCAAATTTAAAGGAATATGAATAAATGATCTTGCTAAATATATTTTTGTAAGCATTTATACTTTGAAAATAGAATGAAATCTTTCTATTAATGGATTTAGTTAACTCTGATCTAAACAATGAATAATTATATTTTAAATTGCAGTTTAGTTACATATATTTATTGAACAGTAATCAAAATATATTCGCCTTACAAACAAATAAATAAACCATTGTATGTATATTAATAACTAAAAAAGAAAAATCAAAATAAAATGTTTGTCGTCGTTTTTTCTTCAAAATAAATCAAATACAAAATCCCACAGGTTGCAGTCCTTATTGTCCTCTTCATCCAGTTCTGCAAGTTTCTTCTTCAACCTCCTTAGTTGATTTTTATTGCTGAAAAGGGCTTTAAAGACGCGCCTTGAGAATCCATCATAGATGCCAAGTTTGTTCAATAACTTAATTACATCTTTCTCAAATTGAGTTAAAGGTTCGGCACGTGCCTCCTTTTTGCTGTCCAAAAGAAGGCTAACAGACAGATCATTGGGCTCCACGGCTGACAATTGGGCATTCGGCTCTTGATGCTGTTCCAAGCTCTCCAAGTACGCATTATAGGCCAGAATTTTCTTATCCAGCTGTGAAATTGGCAAAGATGCTGCAAATTCTAGAACTTTATATTGATGAAGTTGTTCCTTGTTGTCGGAGAGAGTTTTAAAGTCTTCATGTTGCTTCAGCACGCCTTTTATCCTGTCCGTAACGATATCGTTGAGTTTTAGAAACTCTGGAGCTTCGGTATCACCAAGGATGCACTGCATCTGCATCAGGAGCAGCAGCAACAACGGTGACAGCTTAAACATGCGTATTGACATGACTTTAAGGCTTAAGTCTTAACTGTATGAAGACTCTGTGCATCGAGCGCTTTTAAAGCGTTCTCAGTTCGCTGATAAGCTTTAGTTATAAACAGAACTTTATTACGTTTTCAAGGCTTCTGGTTTTGACTTGAACATATAATATTTTATTTTATGTTTAGCAATTAACCAAGAATTTTAAACGTATTTTTAACTTATTTCATATATTATAGATTTATTATCATTTTGACAAACGTAAGTCCCTTCTATGCGATTCTCATAAAGTCAAATCAGTTGTTTAATTCGTTTCTTTTCATCATTTTATTATGCTGTAGGAACAAATTATTTCAATTTAAATAATTTTTTTTACATTTCACATGTTCTTGATGTATTATTATTTTAATTTAATTGTGTTGTGTATTCATTGGCATTCTCAGTTGGTTCACCATAACCAATTTCCATTGGCGTCGTCTTTGGGGTAAAGTAAAAATAATTTAATTATTGGAATCGAATAGAACAAATCAATGGAAAATACTTACAGAGGTTGGCTGAGTTCCCTGAAAGTACCCTGTAATTTTATTCCTAGCATGTTTGCCCACGAAGCCAGCCAATGCGCCAGAAAATTTAACAATTAGCACAACTCCATTGAGTACTTTTCTGCTTTAGGTCCTGCACTAGTTTTCCCTTTTTAAAGATTCGGCCAACCTCATTGACGAATATATTGATGGCTAGGACAGGCTTGTGTACGGATATAAGTATGACATCAATATAATGTTTAATGTTCGATTCCCATAAGACAGCATCTAACTTTTCATAGATCGTATCTTGTACTATTTGGTTGAATCTGTCATTATATTCGTCCCTGTTTAAATATTCATATTTCACATATTGCGGCTTTTCTAGCACACAATTGGCTATAAATTGATGATTTTGATAAAATACACTTTTAGATATTTCAATATCCTACTTACCGTAGCCAAAGATTAGCAGTAGAGCTATCGTTAAAAGCTTCATTATTCTCATACAATGTCCCAAATGTTACTATTTATTTACGACGTGGATATTTCTTTTGAATTTTACAGCATGACCAAGTTGATTTTCCAATAAGTATGGTTAAATTTAATTAGACACGTGATGTAACTTAAATAACCGTAACCATAACCAATTTTAAAAGAATTTAGAGTTAAAATTCATCAATTGATTTATTTATTATGTTACAAATATACTTGTTATAAACACAATAGATTATGTGGTGTAATGCAATGGCGTTGTAGGCTTAATCACATTCATGGGCAGCGTCTGTATAAGAGAAATATGGATCAAAATGTATATATATTCCAAATGTAAAAGATTTCTTAAACTTACGGCCGATTGTGTTGATGTTGATGTCTTTTGGTATTCATGAACCTTGCGCAAAAGCTTCTCCTTCAGCTTACTTATGATATTCAGATGAGCATCTTTATAAGCCGTTATTAACTTGCCAGTTACCTTAACCTTCAGCTCCTTAACCCAACCTTTGTATTCGGTGTGTATGCTAACCTCACTTGTGGCAACAGCTAGCCCTGTGAGGGGCTTATTCAATGCTATCAAGCCTGTATCGGCCCAAGATTTGGCTTCTGCATTCCAGTCCACAGAATCAACCATTTTGTGTAAATTATTTCGAAAATCCATAAACATATTAATGTCGGAATATTTGACAGTAGTGTTAACAGCTTCCGACTTATTTTGGATTAGTTTTTCCGCCACTCCGGGATGATTGTACAATTCGGTGTATTCGGCTTGAGCTTTGAATTGAAATGCAAATGTTTACTTATTATAAATTACTTAAAGTTTATATATACCATAGCCAACAATAACGAGGAGCAGTATCATCGAAAAACTTTTAAGAATCATTTTTTGCAAACAAAGGTTTAAGTGCAACTGTTTGTTATATTCGAAAGTATTGTTATATTTATTTACTAGTTATTAAAGCATGAACTGAATGTAGTATATTCAAAATTTAACGCTTTAAAAAGCGTTTAATATTTAATTGTTCCAAAATAAACACCACAGGCAATCATTCTCTTTAGATTCCTCGCTTAAATCAGAGTTCCTATAAGAACAGCTTTTGCTATACAATTTTAATTTATACATTTTTAAAGTATTATATTCACTAAATGCGATATTTAGCTCTTTTTTCTGGTTCTTATAGAGTTGTTTACATTTCTCAGTAGTTTTCCCATGTAAAAGGCTCTCAATGACAGCAATGCGACTTTCCAAATCAGCTTCCAATTTGAGTCTTAACGAATTATAGCTTATAAACTTATGATATGCTTGGCTTTTTAGGTACAGGTATCTTGAGTCTAGACCAAGTGCATATCGCAAAATAACTGTAAAATGCTCAAATTCCATGTTGCCAATAATATGACCAGTTCGAGATGTTTCTAAGGTATACTGGATTCGCAAATTTATCTTCTCGACGTCATTATTCTGTATATATATTTATATTATTTAATGGATTTGGATGTGTATTTAAGTAGGGATACCTTTTCTGTTGAAGATGGTGTTGCCTTTGATGTTGTTGTTGATGTTGATTCTGTTGATATGTTTGGATTTGGCGTCTTTGTTGACCCACTGGTCACTTTGTAATTTATGTTTATTCAAATTAAAAAAGTCTTTTAAATATTATATAAAGATACTTACAAATAGTGCTGAGGATCAGGCATACGATTCTTAAATGCATAGACATATTGCTGGCAAATTTACTAAGCTGTCTGTTTTAGATCTGTCACGGCGTGCATTTTTATACGCACAACTAACCGAGTTTGGAAAATGAAACTTTGTTGCAGATAACATGTAATTGAGTGTCAAGCATAAATTATCTTTATTATGGAACATTTTCACAGACTTGGTAACATAATTTCAATAGGTTTATGCCGTTTTTGCTTGTATCGGTATCCAACAATATTGTTTTCTTTCAAAAGGGAATTCAATATCAACGGTTTCACGAATAGCTTCCACACTGTATGGAACCTAACTGATACAAAAACAGCTGCATTAAGGTGAGCGCACGTGAGCACAGGTGAGAAATGTGAGATTAAAGACTGAGAGAGCGCACGATCCACAACAATAACGATTGCTATGACGAAAACCACGACGCTTGCGACGAAGACGAAGACCATGTTGTCGGTCGTCTTTGCAGTGTTTTAGCGTCCGGTCTCAGTGAGTCTTGCAGTTGGTTTTCCAAGTCGCCGAGGGTTAAGTTCAGTTCTTGAACGACTGCTGGCCGTGTTGGTAGCAAAACGCGGAACGCTGCTTAAAACGTGAACGACAAACTCGAGAGTCGGAGGCGGCAGACGACGCGTTTGCTTGCTATTGGAAGACGTTACTTTGTTCGGTTTATTTTTTATGGACATTTGTGAAATGCAAAACACAAAAACCCAGAGCAACAACAACAAAAATATAATCAACAAAGTGAAATTTAATTTTGGTGGCGATTCGAAAATTAATTGGCAAACAGGGCATACATAAATGATTGCAAATTATAAGCAAGCTGTAAAGAAAAAAAAAACAAGTTTAAAAGGTGCAACAACAGCAACAAATAAGCGAAACTAATAATGCAATTGAAATCAATACAAAGTGCAAATCAATTGGTGTACAAAAAATAAAAATAAATTCAATCAATTTGACAAAACAAATATCAATCAAGGCGTTTAACAAGGCGCAGAGTCTTTAAAAGGTGCGTAAATAATAATGTAAGCAAAATATTTATTGTAAGTGTTAAACTGAAAGCCCAAACAGCTGAGAAAATAGTATTAACTTTGAATTTTGAATAAGGAACTTAAAAAAAAAAAACAAATCAGCTGCCCAAACATAAACAAAGGAACTATTGAATATTGAAATGGTTTTAATTTGTTGTTGTTGCTGTAACGAAAAGTTTGGTGGCAAAATAAAAAATAAATATAAATACGACAATATCTCTCTACTTGCGCATATATACAGAAACTGCAGCAGCAGCAAAAACAACAACAACAACAAGAAAAACTGTTAAAACCAGTTTACAGCGGCGCATGCGCCAAGACAGAACTCGGTAACTGGCAAGAGTAGAAAAGTTGGTAGGGCTGCCGAAGCGAATCTTTGAGCAAACTGTGAAGAAGCCGGCCCAAAAGTGAGAGAGATATCGCGAGTCGATGTGTGTCTGTGTATGTGAGAGAAAGAGAGAGAGGCGCACAGGCACAGCATCTGCAAAAGGAGGCGCAACAGAAGCTGAAGAGAGTCGATAAAGCAGATCGCATGCAGAACCCAAAACACAAAAAATACTCACAAAATTCGTTTTAGACTAGGAAATTGAAAATTGAAGGGCAAGAAACTGCACTTTACACTTGTGTAAATAGACGCATCAGTCAGCCGAAAAATAACCGAAGAAAAGAGATAAATGTGTATGTATTTCAAGGCGAACGAACACTTCATCTACCCACCCCCCAGCCCTTTAAATCATACACCGTATCTATGTATTTGCACAGCAGCCACTTCAATTTCACAAATTTTGTTTTCATTATTGTTGTTGATGTTATCTGAGCGCTGGCGCAGCTTTAGATACGAGCGTGCGAGCAGCAGCAACAGCGCCAGATAAGCGAGATAAGCTCAAAGAAAGGTCCCAAAAACAAGAGAATGAGATGATAAAACAGCAGCAACAGCAAGAACAACAAAAGCGGACCAACACCTGCCGAATGCAGCCAAAAAAAAAACATATACATATATAATAAGATGAATCCCCCAAGGGAACGACGACAAGGAAGAAGAAGATAAAAAAGGTTCATATATGTATTAAAGCAAATCCCTTGCGAATTTTCTTCTTCCTTGTCGGCCTCTTTTGGGATTTATTCATTCATGCATTTCGTGTCCGTTTCATTTCTCTCTCTTTCTCTCTCTGTCTGTCTCCCTTTGTCATGCATGCAAATTTGTTTCTTCTTTTTTTTGGACACGACGATAAGTACATAAAATACACATGTATGTTAGTATGTATAAGCACAAGTGTAGGTAGAATTACGTTGAGTGTGCATGGAGCAAGAGAGAGAGAGAGAAAGAGAGAGAGAGACAACCAAAATTTAAACCAACACACAAACCGCACAAAAAAGCTCTTCGAACGAACAATTCCTGAAAATGTCTGTGCCGTGGTGTTGTGTTGTGTGTTGTTGCCCAGGGTCATGCCAACAAGTCACAAGCCAAGCGAGCAACTTTCATTAAAGCCAAACCCACAAAAGCATACCGGACCATTATTAAATATACAAATACATCTGTATGTATGTATGTAGTGTGTGTGTTACTTATCCGTTTACATACATACATTTTATGTATGTTTGTTATTTTGGCTTGAACGCAGCCACAGCGTTCAATCAAAGCCAATACGAAGCATGTCAAAGATCATAGCGGCGGCAACAAACAATCTTATGATTATAATCAAGCCTAGATCCACAGCCACAAACCGGGCCATTATGCAATTCCTTACAGTTTCTTTTCTTATTATGTTTAAAATTTGATATATTTAGAAGTTGGTTCTAACGTTAAGGAACTTTCCAGAAAACATTTTAAGGAGATAATGTCAGGGCTAAAGGCTTTGAAAATGTTTTATATCAGTTACGTCCTTAAGATAACTTTTACTTTCAATCTTAGATTTAAAAACTTATTAATTAACAAAATAATCTTATAAACATAAGAATTCAAGTAAAAAACGTTTTTGTTTACAAAGTAAAAAAATATCATTAAATCAATAAAGCAATTTTAGATACATTGCACTTAGATAAACACTAATGCCATGGATTTAATTTAATTTAATTTTGATCTTTAGCTTCATTTTTTTTTTTATCAGTTCAGTTAGTTTTGTGTTTGTATTTGGCCTTGACAGCGCCCGCATAATTGTTAACACGTTATTAATTGTCATTGGTTTTTGGCCGTTTTGTATTTGTTGGCTTTTGGCTCATCGCCTAATTAATCATTTGTGCAAAATGCCAATTTGTTACTTAAGCCAATTTTTTTTACTGTCATTTCCCATACAATTAAGCAACTTTTGTGCAATTGTATAATAAAAATAACAATGTGGTCTTGTGTTTTTGATACTCAGTATCACTTAATGTTTTTGTTTTTGCTGGCTTTTTTTTACTTAGCCACAGCGAGGCTAAACTTTGACCTAGTTTATTCAAATTGAATTGTTGGTTGCGACGCCGCGGCGTGTGCCGTCGCCAATTCATCAAATGTTGCAAATGCCATTCAAGATTGTGCAAATATTTGCATAGCATGTTAAATAATCAAAACGAGACTACTTTGTCGCGACGCCTCTTCAAAATACCACTGCGAAAACGAAAAATATCTGTTAAGTTCTTTATTGTTATTTTGGGAAAGAACTTGAACGTTATAGAAAAGGGTGTAATGCTTGTGTGGAGATGTATGTAACAGACAGAAGGAAGCATATACATACTATAATCTTGATTAGCATCTATGAGAGCTGGAGACTCCAGTTTCAAGATATAAGAAGCAGAATCGATGTGATCGATAACGAAAATTTAATCGAAATCAGCTAAGAAAAAACAAAGATATCGCAGCTTGAAAACGACTTTGCGCGTTACGTATACGTTATAACGGGCTAAGAGTATGTCCTAGTCGCGATCTCTCAACCAACGCCTTCCTACTTATTGTTATAAATAGCCAAGTTTGAGCACTTGAGCTAACACATGGCACCAAAAAACAAACACAGAAGAAGTTATTAATATATTAGTTATTTAAACAAACAAATAATCAAATTTAATAATAGCTGTGAAGAGTTTTTTTCGAGAGGCTCTCAAAGCTGTCAACGAGTGCGAGATTGCGTATGAAGTGTGGGCGTGTGTGTGTGAAATTAGTGATGGTCAAGCGATAGCTACCGATTCGAAGATATCGAAGATCTTTGAAAATGTTCCATTTGATAGGTATAATCTGTACCGGATATACAATAATTATTCTTTAATTAGAAACATTTTAATGGTTTTTATATTTTACTTTCTAAATAGCTGTCAGTAGCTTGAAAGAATCTAATTTAATTCAGTCACGGAAACTTTTCAAAATTCTATCAATTATATGCCATTATTGTATAAACTAACAATTTGTATGCACATTCGACACAACCGTCTAAACAGTTTATAGAGCTTTTAAGCCCAGTTGGTGTTCAAGTTCTTTAATAACTCATTCACAAATACAGCCTCTACTTCAGATCGTTTCGATATCATTAATCATTTCATTGGTTCACACTGAAATTCAAAGCATTTGTTTTTTTTTTTTTTTTGTCAAACAGTTTTCTTTTGAATCGGCATGCACTCGATAGTTCATTATGCCAAATTTGGTTAACCTCATATGGGTGTTATTATTATTTATACTCATATATCGAGGCACGTACAGACGTATTACGGACTGTCGATGCCATTTGCGGAAGCAGCAATCAACGTAATACAATTTCACGCTCGAGACCAGGGCCAAGTGTGTATTTGGCTATTGGCTACTGGTTTATATGGTCCGAACAATTAGCCACCAAATAATGTTATGATTTGTATTGTTCGCAACGCCACTTAATAGATCAATCAAAATGGTAACAGATGCTGATTGGGCCATATTCTATATGTTAGAGGTCAACTGGAATCAGAATACAAAAGCCAAAGTCAAGGCAACTTCTGTAGCAATGAAGTGTATCAAATTGGATTTAACAGCTAACTGAACATAGACGCTTTAGAGCTTCATGCAGTTGGCTTAAAGTCCCTGTGTTTTTGGTGTTTGTTGTCTGTAATTGGGTCAACAGTACCGTTATATCCATGTGAATGTCATGTGAAAATTATGTCACAGCAGAGAGAAAAAAAAATGTTTTGACAGCTTGAGGAAATGGTGCTCCAATAAAAATACCAAAAAAAAAACACAGCAACAACAACACAAAATTTCAACTCTTCAACTCATTTGCGGTCATGTTGCAAACGGAAAAACGTCGCTCGACCATAATCACAAAATAATAACCAAATAATGAACTTGGCAATCCAATGAAGTTACATATACCATAGTAGCCCCCCTCCAAATAGCGGGATATCCAGTTTTTGGAGAGAGAGCAAAGAGAGTAACACACATAAAGTGTCATCATAAACGCCATTTAATTGTTCGAGTACTCCAGTGGCCAAAGCCAAAAGGGAATTGGCTCAGCGATAAGCCAACAGCAGCAGACAATGTTTGGACAATTTGGCCTGACCTGGTTTCCCAGGCAGCGAGTCGCGAGGAAGGCGGCAGTTAAGTTAGGGTTATGTAAATGAATGCATTCGTAAGTGCACTTACCAAAAATTAGTTCACAACTTGTGAGCTTTTTTCTTTCAATTTGGATTCCATTTACACTGCCTCAAAAGGGTATATGAACTTTAGAAGGAGATAAGTCAAAGTCGAAGCTGATTTTTGTTCAAAGTATTTAATGCATTGTTATACTCTTCCCCTTAACTTTAAAGAGCATTCGAAGTTTGTTTATCTGCTTTGTGATTTGTTTTGTTGATATTTTATTTGGTCAAAGAGATATTGAACTGTTTAACATGCACACACACATACAATTTGTCTTGGCTTAAACAAATGGGTCAGCTTGGCACGATTTTCGATGGTTCGATGTCGTTCTTAAAACGCAATGTCGTGCCATGAAATGCAAAACACATACATATATATATGTATGTATATAAAAAGTGATTTCAAATCGTGCTGCAATGCTACAAATATTTTTTGGTAAATAAACCAATGCCAAAGCGGAACCAGCTCAAAGACTTTAAAGACAAGACACAATATGCAGAGATAAAGGCAGAAAGAGAGAGGGAGAGAGATAGACTCTTTGAACCTGTGCCACTTCCCAGAGTCGCGTTGCTAATCAAACAAACAAAAAGCAGAGACAATGAATGCTTCCAATGATGTTGATGATGACGACAATGAGAAGCAGAAGCAGAAACAGGCAATAAAATACAAATTGACAGCCAAGAATGAAAGTGGTGAAATTTATTTATTTCTTTCTTTCTTCTCAATGTTTTAACTCCGTCTCCGGGCTGAAAGTGAGCGACAAATGACAGGCCACAACAAACAGATAGTAGACAAGACCAGACCAGATCAGATCGGATCGGATCCGATTCTTACAGAAAAGCAAAACCGAAAACAAAACGTGAGAGAGTCGTCCATGGCGACTTTCCTTTGAGCGCGTTTTGAGACGCGCACAAAACGCGCGCACGCGAAACGCACGCAGCTGCTGGCCAGAAAGCGCGTCTAATCATGACAACAACAACAACAACGGACCTCGAACCCGGCTACTCTTCGACTACACAAGTCCACGCTAGCGGCACGCGGCACGCAGCACTTTTTCTAATGAGCTTTTGTGTTGCTCTAAAACTGAATTCTAAACGGCAGTTGACAGGAGCAAATTGGGGCCAAATAGAGCTGAGTGACCAATCGCATGGTTGTGTTCCCCCTCTATACTTACAGTGGCGTCACGTCACACGCAGTCATAGTTCGAGCTTTGACCAAAGCTGTAATTAAATATTTTTGTTTGTGACGCGTCATGTGTATTTGTCACAGTTTTATAGCTGTAACTTAACACTTGCTACAGTTTTTTTCTCTCTCTCCCTCTCTCTTGTTTTTTTTGGGTTAGAGGTTGTTTATGTTATTTAAGTAGTGATTTGGCAAAAGCTTGTTATTTCGTGAATTTACAGCTATAATATAGCTTTAAGCATTTCAAAGCAGCTTGCTTTACAGTTATCATGGTTTTGAAATGTGTGTTACACTTGTTATGCTTTTTTGGAATTCGTATTAAAAATGAACTTCGAAATGGAACAGTTAAGCGGGTTTTCTACTTTTATGTTCTTAAAAATACTAGAAAAATCGTGTATGTGTTTTTAAAATAGTTTTAAGGTCACACTATAATAACTCGTAAAAATTAACTTATTGCATGTTAAATATTACCCTTTTATTATATATTAATATAGTAAGCTTTTTGTTTTGTTTTTTTTTTAATGTTTTCTTGTTCAAGTAACCCCTCTTCAAAGTACGCCTTTACACTTGGAACGCGTTCCACAAATACCGTTTAAGAAACGCACACGTTTTTTCTCTCTGTCTTCTTTCCTGTATATTAGTTCATTTGTATTTTCCAGTTTGTTTTTTATTTTTATTATTTACCCAGACAATTTCGTGCCGCTAATTAGCAGCTAAGTTGTTTGGCCAGCCTTTATTTTATAGCTCTCCAGTGTTGCTTCAAGAAAAAAGTACAAGCATGAGAGCTTTAGTTGAGAAATCACGACGAGCTGATACCCTGAGCCCATCCCAAGAATTAGTTACAAAAAATTGGGAGTTGGAGAGATCTTTCGATTGCCTTTTATATATAAATTACGTATACGTTATTTGAAACTGCAATACATCAAAAGTCTTGCTGTACTCTCTTTATAAATACTGCATTTAAATCTAGTCCCCAAATTAATAGTTGATTTTTAAGCCAAATGTTTGATTGACCTAAATGCTTTCGATAATTTGATATAAAGAATCAAATCTGGATTAGCTCGCTCTTATAGTCCTTGAGATCCCATCGTTTATACATACAGACAGACTAGACTATATAGACTTAGCTGTAGATAGTTAAAATATATACTTTATGGGAGAGATGCGTCCTTCTATCTGTTACATACTTTGGCACAAAACCATTATACCCTTTTGTATCCATTTTATGGGTTGAGTTCAGATTAGAACATGGCCCTCCAGAAAAAGTCAGTTCACAGCGAGTGCGCGACAATAACTATGCTAAGTTATGCAGAAACGTGCAGTTTTTATTTGGTTATTTTCGTTTGGTCATAAACCTTACGGGCAAACATGGCTCAAACACACACACACACAAAGCCATGGCTGACACATAGCGGTGATCAGTTGTTGTTGGCGCAACTTTGTTTTTTTTTGTGTTTTTTTTTCACAACTCCCGGTTGGAGTTAGTTGTTGTTGTTGTTGTTGCGTTTTCAATTGTTTCCCTTTTTTTCGTGCCATGGCGACTTTAATGGCTTCTGTGTGACGACGTCGTTGTCGAAGAGCTTAAAGTTGGCTTGGAAAGCGTGGGTAATTTTCATTTCGCCTGACAATAAAAATATAATTATGACTGCGTTGTTTATGTTGCACAAACCTAGTATCTGGCCATATGCAAATACATACCTACTTTATATATATATGTATATATGTAAGTATTATTTAAATGCTGTTTTGCAATTTGCCTGCTTTGTGAGAATGATGTCGAGTCACTCTCTGCACGTTTGTGCCAGGAAAGTTGTGCAATTTATCTGGCTATTATTATAAGGCACAGCTAAATCCAGTCTCTTCCCTACCTCTCTCCCTTTCTAAGAAAAGATCTACGCATGACTTGGCGAATAACTGCACAAAATGAACAAAAGACTTTCAGTTTCCAATTGCTTTTGTTCCATATTTCTTTCTTTCTTGTGTATTTGGTGCATCCTGTTTGTTCCTTTCCTTTGGATTTGGGAATTTTTTGTTGAGTTTGGTTCCTCCTTCAGTATTTTTATTTTTTTTTTTTTTTTAATTTGTGGGCTCGCAAAACTCGTTTAATGTCAGGCAGTCGCATTGCTAATTAGGTGATTTTTTTTCAATAATCTCACAAAGGGTATTTCTGAAGTGAGGTGAAGCTTGTTTCTGTAAAGAAAATATCTTATACTTTAAGTTTTAATAGTTTGCCATAAAATCAGTTTATTATATTTTTAATTGATTTATCAATTATCTGGATTAATTGTGCTTGCAAACTAGAGTATTGCAAATTCGTTTTGCTTTTAGTTCTCGCTGTTCTCGTTTCTCGTTTTTCTTCTTTTGCTTCAGTTTCAAGTCGAAACAAGTCTTATTTATTATGATTTTTTTCATTATTGTACATGTTGTATTTAGTTCGGGTGGGCGCTTACTTCTCGTCGCCATCTCAAAGCAATTACAATAAAAATCAGGCTCAGTTCGTGCTCGTGCATTTTCAGTTTCCTGTTACCAAAAATAAAATAAATTGCGACGACTGATGTGGCACTTAATGAATTGCGCCAGCACCACGTCGAAACCTCTTTAAACCAACGGCACGTCTCTTGGTCTCTTCACTGATTAATTGTGATAAAAACAGAGAGAGGGAGAGAAGCAGTTGGCTGATGCTATAAATATTATATTACTGTTGGCGGGCTAAATGAAGTTGCCTTCCTTGTAAGGCACTAAATGCATATGCCCAAAACGAGAGACTTCGAGCAGACGCGAGGATCGGGAATCACAACACAACACGGCCACGTCGCATTCGGAAGCCTTTCGAAAATGTCAAAAAATAAAACAAAAAAAAACAAAACCCAATGAACAGTTGAGCAATGACAATTTTAAAAGATTATATATGGTTGTCGAATGATATAATAAATATCTGTTTGAATGTAGTTGGTATAACAATGTTTAGGACTTTGAAATTCTTTAGCAGAAAGTTTCTTAAGAACGATCATTAGCAAGTTCATTTGTAGTATCATAAACGTAACTTAAGTATTTCCGCCCCACAGCTATCATATGACCGATTGCCTTAAGCAGAAGTGGAGAAAAGAATAATAGTGAAAAAAGCACACAGATCGTTTTCCTACACTTTAGTTGACGACAATCATTAGCTAGTGTTGTCGTTATGGTATTTCTCTACTCCGCCCCAAACAGCGTATTGTATGTCTGAGTGTCTGTTTGTTTGTTTGGCCCCAAAGAAAGCCCGTTAACGTAACTCCCCATTTGTAAAACCTTTTTCCGGTTCTAATGACACGACTTGAGGCCAAGCCCAAAAGCGCTGCCAAACACAAACACAAATACAAACACAATACAATATATATACACTCACATTACACTGCACAAACTCCATTAGTTTTCTGAAATGCTATAGACAACTTTCCGCCATATATGGCTCCATATGGAAAGAACAAAAACAACAACAAAGCAAGAAGCAAACACAAATAATTCTTATTGCCAGACCTGGCTTGGCCACCCCAAGTCTGTCTTGAGTCGAGTCTGTGGTGGGCTGTGACTCATATGCACTTTGGAATTGTTCAATGAGGCTCGACTCGGCTCAGAAGTGGGCCGACAGAGACACGTGTGTGTGTGTCTGACTCCCTCTACTTCTCCAACTCCATCTACATCATTGTGTACAGCAGCCCACGTTTAGTTTTAGAAGGCAAAATGGACTTGCAGTTCATTAATTTTTCATTGTCAGCCAACATTTTTTTTCGGGGCGGCTATGCAAATGTCAAAAACTTTTAACGCTCAAAATGTAATAATAAAGAAAAATGTCACAAGTCGATGACTCACAGACCAGATGCCATACTATATACCCGGACTAGCCACAGTCTCTCTCGCTCGGATTGAACTGCATTTTTTTACAAGTTTTTATGGGTCGATTACATAAGTCGCTCAAGTTTCAAGTCTCTCTCTCTCTCTTTCTCTCTGTCTGTCTCTCTGCTGATCCGAACGAACTCTGAGCATACGTTTTAAATAAATTATGTAAATTGCATTTGGCCTGGCTCTTTAAAATGTCTTTGTTGTCTTGTGACATATGCGGCATAGTTCTAAGTCCCCGAAACAGTGTTGCCTCTTCACTGATATTTGATAGTGCACACCCTCCTCCCCCCACCTTCTGACTTGATTTTTAAAAGTTTCGTGTGTGTGTGTGTGTGTTTGTATCCCGTCGAGTTTTTCACTTAAATTGTTTGCTTTTGCTCGTCAGCGTTTGCTTGCTCAATGAAAAAATTCCTCAGTTGATTTTGGGTTTTTTCTTCTTCTTTTTAATTAGAGAGGTCCACAACATAATGATCAAACACGACGGGCTGTCAGCGCATTTCTTCTCGAGATACTTTCTAAGCAAACATTTCTTCAAGATAACAAGTCAATTAGGTCTGGCCACGATCTAAGCATTATGTGTTTACGTTTAGTTTCTTAGAAGCTCTGAGTTAGCATATCTGAAATGTTTGTTTTGCTTTAGGCGCGTTTAGCATACACAAATATTTGATATCAACAAATAATTCACACATTTTAATGACCTACTGCATTTGACAACACAAACAATGTTGCCATGCTCAAAAGTTAACGAGTTGTTGGCAATGCTGTCATTAGATTGGCAGCACTTGTTTCGTTTCAGAGTGACCCTTTCTCTCTCTTTCTCTCTTTGTCTGCTGCTGCGTACATCATCTAAAACTCAATTAGCTTTTAACATGCGGCGGGGGCAGACATGCTTAGTGAAAAATTGCTTTAAATTAAGGCACAAACGCACAAACAAATAATGAAACAAAAGTGAAAACTTTCACTTTTGATAACTGTGTAGAGCCCAACACGCATTTATGTTTAGTCAGCTTTTTTTATTTTTGATACTCGTACCACATGATTTAAAATCTGACTGTTATTTCTTTGATATTACCATAAATTTGAATATCGTTTACATCATCAGCCTCTCACTCTCTCAACGCTTCTCAAAAGAATAGTCGATGCAACAGCGGGGTGGGGATTGGAGTATTTGGGAAGGTGAGGCTGTGCCTTTCTTTGGGCCAGGCCATAACACAAACACAGTCACACGACACGTCGGACACATTGTGTGTATGTTTTTTAATGCGATAATTTAAAACTTTTTCGCTTTCATTTCGTTTAAGCTTTGGCTATTAATCAGTTATGACTCTGCCACTCCACAATGCAACAAGGCAACCTTTTTTTCCGAATGCCGCCAACGCTTGAAGAATCTCCCCCCTTACAAACGATTGCGTAAGAAAGAGGGGGTTGAGGGACCTCACAGCAGGCCCATTTATCTTACAGTTTTTCAATTAAACTTTGCTTATTTGAAATGCTTGAGTTTTTCATAACATGTACACGATGTTGACGTTGTTGTTGTTGCTATTGTTGTTGTTTTCCTCTGCATAGATAACATTTTAATTTTTTTCGCCCGGACCTTGTGAACGAACGAGGCGCGAACATGCATGCCAAATTGTTTTAGATAAAAAGCACATTAGGTTGAAAACTATTTTGCGGAAATACACAAATGCGAATAACAAAAAAATAAAATGCGGGACAATGTGAAGAATTCTACATGAACAACAATACAAAACATGTACAGAAGAATTCGTTTGAAATCAACACTAACATCTTTTATAAAGACACAAGTACAAGCAATGATGGTAGTTCGTTCTGTGACATGAAACTGATATATCTAGGAAGGAAAAACTACTTTAAATGATTGTTGAAACAAAGTTAAAAAACTCTTCTTAACTTATTCAAGATTCTTCGTGTTTGTAGTCGCAGTCAACGGTTAACTCTCGTTTCTTGACTTTACAACCCAGTTTTATGTTTAGAATACAGCTGCCATTCTTAATCGTATGCATGTTAATGAACTCGAGGCAAGAGCAAAAAACCCTTTTGCCTATTCTTCTAGCCCATACTCATAACCCAGTTACAACAAAAGGCGATCAACGATCCGACTACACTAAAGACTACTATTTATAGAGCTTGGTCGATGAGCCCTCCAGACAGTTGGCAAGTTTTTGTTGTTTCGTTGTTGTTTTTCTCAAGCACCTTTGAAACGTTTCAATGGAATTTCTTTCGGAACGACACCTTCACAAAAGCTTCGCTCAATAACCAACCAAGCCGTCAACAATAATAGCCCTGAACTTTCGTTGAGTTGTTAATTTGTTGTTGTTGTTGCATGTTGTTGTGATGTTTGTTGTTGCATTCGCTCCACATGTGTACAGCTGTTTTTAATTTAAAACTTTATTTCGAACTGGAATGAAACTTGTTTTTTGTGTCTTTTTTTTTGCAGTGGGTGCAGTTGTCGCTTCGTATGCATATTATATTTATTTCCCTCTTGAATGTTGCTTTTTGTTAACTTTATTTTTGCATTTAACGAAAAAATGTATATATATAAAGAAAGAGATGTATATATATTGTTGGCATTAATTTACAGTGGCTGGGGCGGAGGGGAGAGACGAAACATGTTTAATGCATTTCATATGCATTTTTTCTTTGTCAATATTTTGATTTTTTTTGTGGAATTTCGTCTTTCCAACATATCCTAAGTGATGATGCCTCTCTCTCTCTCTCTCTCTCTCTCTCTCTCTCTCTCTTAACTTAATTTATGTGTTTTGAACTTGTTGGCTTTTTTGTTAATTATTGTTTGTATTTACTTATTAACGCATTTATTTTTTGCCGGTTATGTATAAATATTGACAGATTGAAAGTGCTTATTGCAGCTTTTTTGTTACTTGCCATATTCGTTCGTTCAGGCAGCAGCGAAAGAATTTCAAAGTTGTGTAATCTCAATTTCATTGAAGTGTTTTTTGGTAGCAGTTGTAGCCAACTCTGTCTCTGGGAAAATCCATTGGAATGCGAAACAACAAAAGCAAGGTGCTAATTAACCATAAATTAAAGTAAGGAAAATGGATAGGGTATATTTAAGGGTGTAGGGAGTTTAACCATTCCTTGTTAGCTCAAGATTCTAAATTTCCCATTGACTGTTAGCCAATACATATTCCATATATATGCTTTGTTTGACTTGTTAGCAGTCGGAACATTCCTCATTCTGGTTTTAAATGCAGAACGTCTCCTCGCACTATTCTCTCTCTCTCTCTGTCTTCGCCTGTCTGGGACAATATAGCTGCAGGAAGTTCTATTTGTATTTGCTTAAACACTTGTCACCAGACCAGTCCCCGATCTATGGGCATATTATGTACATGTTTCTGTGGTGTGCGGGGCATTGGGTTACCTGAGTTTTTTCTTCATTTTCTACAACAAAGTACATACATATGTATGTATATTTAAAAAGGAAATTAGGGTCGACTATGGGTCTGTCGACTGTCTGGGCTGTGCTGTGCTTGGCTTGGCTTCCGCTGCAAGCAATGCCTTGGGGCTAAACGAGGGCTCCAACGGTGCCCCAGAGGCGCTTTCACAAGGTTTCTTTGCCGCCGCCTGTTTGACCAGAATCAATTGCAGATGTTTAATGTCTGCGGGCCAATGCTAATTACCAACAAAGTTTGTTTGTTTAATGCACTGGGCTTCCCGTTATAATGAACTGGATTTACAGTTACAAAAGTGGTTAACTAGTGCAGTTATTATTATATTGGTTGTAGCTGCAACACATTAAAGGATGCACGTATTTCTTGCCTTAATGTATATTATTTTTCACTTTTAATTGCAGCTCAAGCAACGGCAATTATCTCTGTGTGTGTGTGTGCTGTGTGTGGACAAGGAAGCTCGTGTTTGAAGGTAAGCGACTTGACCGGGATGTTGACTTGGCCAACAAGTTCTATCTTTCTCTCTCTCTGTCTCTTTCGTCTTGATGGCGTAACATTTAGCTTTGCTGTCGCTGTTAATTTCAACAGTTTGTGCAATCATCGTGTGAAACACACATACAATAAATATTCATACAAAATAATGCCCACCATTAAGGCTAAAATGTTGTCAGCATGACTAAGAACTGTAGACCCATTGGCAATATTATTTACCAAAATTCAACAAATTGCGCTAAAATTGCAATGATCAGCGTCATGCCCGCAGCGGTGAAAGAGAAAGAGAGAGGGGTTTTGGCGGGCGTGGCTGTGAACGATAAAGCAAAGACTTCAATTTGGACTTAATTTGTGTTGGACTTTGGCTAAGTAATAGGCTCGGCTTGGTATATACCGGTTAATGGAAAGTAACATCGAACCGGTTTGCTAATCGTTCTCTTCAAATTGGCTAAACTCTTGGCTTACGCAAGGGTTGAGCTACAAGTTCAATGTACTAACTGATTTTGTAGATGATCTCAGCTATTTATGTTTATTGAGGGTCGTGGCCCAACTGATCGACAAGCTGTCTGGTAATGAATCAGATTCATTTATAATTTATTCATATTTGGATTTATCAAGCTGATGAAATTGAGTGTTTATAGAAATTTTAGTTGGACTTTCAAGGATTTTCTTTAATAAAATCTAATTAAAAGCAACCTTCTTGCTATTATACAAGCCATTAATTCTTGGGCCATGCCTAGATCTATTACATTCCGTACACTTAATAGCCCCAATTCTATTCTATTCAATGACTTGGCAATTTCCGTATTCGCCAGCTCTACTGTGATTTGCAGTTACGTATTGTCTGTATATATATTTTAGCCAACATCAAGCTACGGCCATGTTGTTGTCCGTTTGTTTGGAAGGTTCCCGCAATGCTCTTTAATTGGATTAAGAAGAAGGGGCAGAACGTAGAAACGAAAATGCGCATAATACCCGTTGCCGCTGAGGCCGCAGCAGCTGCTGCTTATTTTCGCGTTCTTGTGCTTTAATTTAATTAAAAGGTCAATGTACCGCATCGCCGCTTCTTACAAAATTCATTTCAAATGTGAAAACACGAAGCGTATAACAGATTTTGATGCTCCTTTTGCGCCTCACTGTCGTATTTTTAGCCAAGAAGTCAACAATTAGTTGGCCAGGAATCGCATAGAAGCTTTAAGAAATGAAAAAAAAAAAAAACAGCCATAAAAATGTTGTAGATCAAGTTTTTGCGTATTTGATGTCTGGCGGGCATTCTGCTTGAGTGTTTTTTATGTTGATGTTTTTTTTTGTCCAAAAATTTATAATTTGCATGTTTGAAAATCATTAAAAATTTGCTAGTAGCGAAATCTAATACTCTGTTTGCCTTACAACAAATTAGTTGACGTGTGCGCAAGATATTTGCATTTTGATTTCAGTTCCAAAAGCATTTATATCGCATGTTGTTAGGTTTTTGTTTTTTTCTTGTTTGGTTTTTAGTGCAGCTAACAGCTCGTAAAATTCACACTACACGAATTTGGTGAAATTTGTAACGCCGCAATGCACAACAAACTTTCGTTTCCATGGCTTCTTCTTCTTTCTCTCCCCTTCAGTGGGTAAAAGAAAGTTGCTTAAAAGGGATGAAATGTGATTTCTTATTTTGGGTTTTGCAATTCCTTTTGCTGGTTTGGGTATAGGTAACAGGAAGGATTCAAAATTAAGGTATTTGTTTGTAGGAAATATTGCGTTTGTAAGGCTTTTCATTATTAATGCACAATATCCAAAACTATTATACTAAAACCACAAGACAACAACGTTTATGTTTTATTAAATAACTGTTGTTATCCCTCTGAGATAAGCCAATCTCGAAGCATGCGGAAGTCATGTTATTGCCCTGGCATCATAACACATATCGATGCCGCCTCGTCTCAACCCACCTAAGCTGGGGAACACGCGTCAAACTCTCAAACTCTCTGTTGAGCTAATCAATCACGCGGCAAACATTCACAAGTTTCTATACGTTTGTGTGTGTTTGTGTGCGGCTTGAATGAAAGTCATTTGAATAGCGTTTGTCGGCGTGGGTCTCTTGGCGGGTCTTGGTCGATATTTACCTGTAGTCTGTGACAGGTAGTTTTACAAACGCACATTCACACTTTGCAAACGCTCGTCAGTCTGTCAATCTATCAATCACACACAGCACAGCTAGTTTGTCAATAGTTTTGTGACGATCGTCGTCGCTGCACGTGTCAAGTGTAAAAAATTGTCTTAAGAGCAACTTTACCCTCTAACAATTGTATCTACTTTGTAGTGGGTAAGTACCTTTTGCACACTTGAGTTTTATGAGTTTTTCCTTCGGGTGTACAATTTCGGGCTAACTCAGTGGTCAGTCGCTCAGTGGGTTGCGGGGCAATAAACCGTTATGCAAGATGATGGAAACGAAAAAAGGTCTAGGAAAAGTCGTTCAGCTTTGTCATTCGACGTGCGTTTGAGTGTGCCCCATAAAATCAGGTCAGAACTGTCTGTCAGACCTTACTGACAATTTGTTAGCGCATTTAACTTGCTTCCAATACCGCCCCCCATTCCCATCCCCATACCGTTAAAATAAAGATCGATGAATGTTTGGAAGAAAGCCTGACAATTTAATTGCCATCTATGCTTGACCCATTTTGAAAAGCATTTACCGTTCGTTGCATTGCATCATTTCCAGAACATTCAAAGTTTCTATTTAATTTCTTTTTTTGTTTGTGTGTGTTTTTTTTTATTCAAGGGTCTCCCGCATACGTAGGCATTTTTGTTGTTGTTTTGTTTGGTGATTTTCTTTTGTTATGCCTGGTTAGTTTCATTCGGCTTTTGAGGGGGAGAGGGAGTAAGAGAGCGAGAGAGAGATCATTAAAGTCAGCAAACGATCGTTGACTTTGATTAGAGCTCTGCTTGTTTCGGCTCATTTACATTTGTGACCCGAGGCGCTGCGCAGCGACTAGGATTTCATTGAGTTTCGTTTCGTTTCTATTGGTTTTGAATTCCCAACAAACCATCAATGGTCCACTAATTAATGCCAACACATCAAAGTGTCAAACCTTGAAAATTGACTAGGTACCTGCCTGGCACTGGTTTGTGACACGGCTAAGCTACTTCCACATACAATACACACTCTTATATACAACTCAGGTAGTTTGCAGTGTTATCATTATCGTTTGGTTTCTTCTTTTTGTGTGTCCTTTTTGTGCAATGCTCGATTTCGGTGCCTTTGTTGTTTATCCCTGCTCCTGCCTATACACAAATATATGTTTTGCGTTTTTTCGTGATTTATTTTTCGGACATCAAAGCGAACAATGAGTAGAGGCGACCTTCAGTGTTGCATACAACGTGAGACGCCACCCAAGGCGAGCGATATTCAATTTGGATAGTAGTGAAAACTGTAGCGTTGCCCTTATGCCCCCCTGGAGCGGCTTAGACGAAGCTGTCAAACGTTGGCACGTCCCGCATGGTGACAATAAGCCCAAATCCCCTATCCTTCGAACATCTCCTCGACCCATTAGCCTTTCACTTTTTTATTTTAGATCGTGACGCAGCTGGAACGACTTTTCGGGTCGTGCCCCGTTTTGCAGTAGGTGGTCACAGATTACAAAAATTACAGAATACCTGTACGTATGACTATCTACCTGTTTTTCAACTAAAGCCAAAGCTAATCTTAAACAAATGTTTGGGCTTAGTGCAGTAAGTAGTTGGAGTGGGCGTTGTTGCTGTTGCACTGTTTATTTTGTGCTAAAATCCACCAGATTTGTGGCATTAACGAGATTTTAATACTATTTTCCATACTGTACGCAAATGGTTTTCCTTCCCAGTCATACCTCACTCGTCACTTGATTAGAGCATGAAGAAAAATAAAATAAACATTTTGTCGTCGCCGGCGGTGATGTTTTAAAGCCTAAAAAGGCTGGACCGGGCCGCACCGGAGCGGGCAAAACTCATTCGTCTTGGCCAATTAAGACAATTTGTTTAGACTTGGCTCGCTTGGCCTAGCCTGGCCTGGCTTGGCTTGGCTTGTTCAGTTAGTTGATCGCTTAGGCTGTCAGTCAGCGTTCGAATATCTAATAAATCTTTTTTTATACGTTTTGTATGTTGAATCTATTTGTTAGATTATTGTGGCATAAATATTGTCCACACAAATATGGTCAATTCCAGTTGAGACAAATGATTAGATGGGCCTCCGCCATTTTATACGATCCGATAATTGAGAGCCTCAAGCCATACAAAACTGTCCACCAACTTGTGTTTTATGTATGTATAATAAATGATCTAAGCTAAGGCTCTGACTAAGTTCTGCATAAATTATTTGCGTTTGGAATGGTAGCAAATGGAAACTTCAAAACCAATTAGGAAACATGCTTTTGGCTGTGGCGAGTTCTTCAGAGAAAGTTTACTTATAATAAATGAATTCTTCAAAGTTCAAAGAACATTATAATATATTTTTGCCCCTTTATTTGATATTGTTTAATTTTCCTTTAGCTTTTTAGAAAAGTGCATTAGTTTCAGAGTGAATCATTAAAAAAAACTTCGAAAAAATAACACTTTTCTATTAATTTTAGCTTAATAGTTGGAATATGTGAAACATAATATTTTTTTGGGAGAGAGTTCTAAAGAAAAATAGCATTTAAAGACACTCTGATGACCATTCAATATTTGTGCTCTTCATTTATTAGCTACTTTCTACAATAGAATATTTAAATCTGATTTGAAATTGCTTTCCGCATATCATAAAACCGTTTTGAGTTCAAAAGTATTTCGTTTCAAAAGATTAAATTATGATTAACAACATGATTTGGCATGATTTTGTAAAATTTCCCTTAAAATATCCCATTCAACTTTCTCACAAAGCCCCAAATTTAAATACATTGTTACTTATGATACTTTTCATTTTGGAAATGCTTTTTAATATTACCTTCTTTTTCTTTCTTTTGCATTGCATTATCGTTAACATCAGGTGTAATGATCATTGCCTTTGCCTTTTAATTGGCCTCAAGCACGCGCAGCAAAAGGAAAAGCTAATCCAATGACTGAGCATGCGCAGCTTCGCAGTCGCAGTCGACGTCACCGTCGCAGTCGCAGTCGCTGTCGACGTCATGTTTGTTGCGCATTTTCTTGGCGCTTTTTAATTGCCTCTGTTTACAGTTCATAAATTTATGTTGCCATAGCGTAACGAAGCAGCCAAAAAACGCAACCAAAAAAGAGAACAAAGCAAGTTATTTAATCGGTTTGAGCGAGGGGGAGGGAGGTCGACTCTATTGATAATCCAACTGCATATTGCAACACTTTTGAACTTGCTACAAATCAAATAACAAACACTACACCGATTAATCGCTGCTCATAAAAGTTTTACAACGAGAACCTTCGCTCACACATACACACAGACCGTAATTAACCCAAAACACCCATTTCAAGGTTGGGCCTTACAATATAAAACCTCTGCCCATGGGCCTACTACAACATGCCACAACATCTATCAAACAAAACACACAATAAACAACCTTTATTTCGGCAGCGACCAGAAATTCCCATCTGATTGAGGCGACAATGAAACAAATTTTCAGCTTGTTTGTTTAGAAATTAATAAATAAATGAGGCATTGTTATAAACTAATGTTGGCAGAAGACCAAAAAAAAAGGAAAACTTTTGATAGTAGATAAGAAAATTTCAGTAGCCAAAAACAAAGACGAAAGGGTATTTAAAAGTTGAATATTGTTGACAGACAGTAAAAAAGAATAAATCAAAAGAACTTTGTTTTAATTGATTTGCGATAACATAAAATGTTGAAATATTTTTGTAAGTGAATTGCAGATAAGTCTGTTATCATTTGAATCTTTATCGTTAGTACTTATCCAAGCCATATTTATAGCACACGAAAGCATTTATGCAATTGACAGCTATCAATGATATAGGTTGTCGAAATGACAGAAAACTTTAAATTAAAATACACCTTTAATACTTTCAAATAGATTATATCTTATATATTGAAGTTTTGTGGACGATAAATATGTCAAATTGTGACAATTTACTGATTGCAACATATCAAACCGATTGACACATTATAAGCATTTAATTGACTTAGTTATAGCATTAATGTTGCACATATTATAATTGAATTATATTTAGATATGCTTGGCTTGATAATAAGTTAACTAATCAATTTGTACACTCTTTCTTTTGGCTTATTTGCAGCGCTTTTTGTTTTTGTGTAAGCCAACAACACAAGCCATGAAGTTGCCGTTAAGTGGCGCCGCCTAATCGCTATAAGTCTAGCCAACAGCAGCAGCAAATCCCCTTTCCAAAACAATATGTTCAGTCTGTTAAGCAGCTCCCAAATCTATGGCCTGCCGCAAACAACAACAACAACAACGGAACAAACGACATCCCCCGAACAACAACAGCAACAACAACATCGACGTTCAACAAGTAGCCTTAGCGATACAGGCGGCAAATTCTTTGCCAATCTGAGCGCCAAGTCCCCAAGCCAATTTATCGAGAAGTTCATCAAGAGCGAACTGCTCAGTGGCTACGATACGCTCAAGTGTCAGGGCAACAGTGGAGGTAAATCTCCCACGGACAAGGAGAAATCAACAACGGAGAACGCTCCGCTATATAGTAATCTGCAAGCGGATTGGGGTGGCTTCAGCTGTCTACAGGGCAGCTATCGTAGTCACGGCGACGGCGAGTTCTATGAGGCCGTAAAGGTCAAAAACCCAAACAATCCAAACAGTAATAACAACGAAGCCAATATGCGTTCAAAGTCATCGTCAACGGGTGCGGCAACGCTGCAACATTACCAGAAACTGCCGGAGCCCAGTTTGGAGTCACACTTCAATACACAAGCAGCTGGACATACGCCGGCATACAAGAAACTTGGATTTGGAGCGAGATTGCAGAAGCAGCGTGCAGAGCATGTAAGTAAATTCTAAAGGTTATTAATATACATATATAGGCTGTTAAAGATGTTTAAGATGCATTTATTTTTAGCTATTTTAAGAGACAAATAGATACGTGCTGCCTTGTGACTCGCCGCAAGATTGTATAACAAACATGCTTTAAACTTAGTCAGCATTAAGTCTACACCATGCAGCCAAGATTTATTGTGTTTTATTTAAGCGCGTGCAACTACTGTCAGAATGAAAGAAAAGAAAGCAAAAGCCATTTGGTGTGTGTTTATCTGACGAGCACGCGGCTGGGCTTTGCTTATCAGTTAAGTAGTTTAGGCCGTTGGATAGATGACTTGTCCCCGATTGCTTTCTTGGCTTTCTAATTATGCTGATAAGCTGACCAATTCGCCTTGGCACCAATTGTCTTTTGCATCAGCTTGTCGCATGTTTGGCATAGCTTTGCATTGCAGTGCATTGCTCAAGAATCTGTATCTGTGAGAACGTGTCATCTCCGGAGTTCGACCAGCTGTGGCAATATAAAAACAATACCCATAGTTGGTCAATGGCACGCAGATGCCAACTGACTGTGCCACTGTGTATGGCCTTCGATGGGGGTGGTGCATGTGGTTGAACGATTCTGATTTGGCCAAAAACACAAAACAACGTCATAAATCTAACTACAATGAATGATATATACATATGATGTGTTTGGAAAAAAATACTCTTTGGACACTATTTTTGTTTTTGACAATAAGCCAAAACAGTTGATAAGATAGAAAAACCGGCGGAAATGTTGACATTAGCTTATGCACAAATTGGATGCTCTTTGGGAAGTTAAGCACAATTGATTGATAATGGGTTAATTGAAAACTATTATAATATTTGGGTGAAGGTTAAGCCTTTGTTGTAATGGAAAATTAATTGACTATGTCTAGAGATATGAAAACACAATTCAAATTAATATTTTGAATAGAAATACTCAGTTTTGAAAACTATGAGGCCATAATTTTGTAAATGGTTCTTTAATTAAAACTAAATGACATACGTTTCAAACACTTTTCTTTAAGCTAAATCCTAAAAACGTAAAAAAAAGGTTAAAATACGGATTTCGAAAAAAATTATGTAACAATCTCGCATGTTTTGTATGCAATTTGGGACTTTCAAATTTTAAAGCATACTTTTAGGATAATTTTAAGAAATCCCTTGCTCATGGTCTTTTTTACAACAAATTCACATAAAGTACATAGTAACTTGTTTGTAATACGTACTTACCCATAAGGACAGTTTTCCTTTATATTCGATTTTTCAGGAACTTAAAATTTTCAGGAGTTTAAAAACAACAGACTTTTATAGTTAGTGTCTTAAATCTCTTTTCTCACGCCACATAGTAAGAAGATAGATAGATAGCTTCACTTAGCGACTAGCGCCGGAGCAGTTAGTGTGCGTCATTAGAATAAGAACTGGCTGAGATAACGGTGTCGCACTTTGCTATCAATCAGCCACAAGTAGCCACAACAACAGCTGTCAGTGTCAGTTGTCATTTGGAGCTGTCCAAGCAAAGTGCACAAACCAAAACAATGGTGGGAAAATGGAGTTTCGTGGGTCATTTTCATGTGCTGGGACATCAAAAGGTCGAAACAAGAGAAAAACTAATTCAAATAAAAACAACAACTAATAAAATTATGATTTTCTTTTCAACTTTGCAGAACTCAGACAACTCGCAATCCTCGCGAAAAACACATAGTAGCAGCAGTAGCAGCGAAGTGCAACGCAGCTCATCGGGCTCCAGTTCCTCAGGGGCACCAGTGGTGCCAGCAGCAGCCACCGCCACACCGGAGCGAGTGCAGCGTCGTCGTCTGCTCCAAATGATCTCCAACTATGATCAGCAGAACAAGCAGCTGCATCGTGAACTGGCCAAGGAGAAGCGTAGACGCAGCGAGGAGCTGGCCTGTGTGGTCAAATCCCTGCTCTGCTTCGAGTCCAAGCTAAAGAATGACATGAAGACGGTCAATCAGCGTCTGTTGGATCGTGATGCCGAGATCTGTCGCCTGTTGCGCCAGAATCGAGCGCTGCGCAAGCGTCTGGTCGATCATCAACGGGATGAGGGCATGGTCGCTGATCAGGAAACCAATGCGGAGGAGGAGGAGCATGTGGAGGAGTGCCTGGTGCTCGAGGCTTTGCAATGCAACAATTGCCGCAAGCAATTCTATGACATTGAACTTAGAGCCAGTGGCACACAGACCTGTGGCAAGGAGCTGGGCATCAGCGCCAAAGGTAAGCATCTGCAAACTTTGAATGTTTTATGGCCTACAATCTAGATAGAAAGGTTTTGTTTAGACTTTGTTTTATGTATTTAGACTTAAGCCTCTTTATTGCTTGTTTGGAAAGATTCTCAGTTTTATATAATGATGCAGTTCTTATGATACTTGACTGATAAGCTGCTTATAGAAGCTGATTCATCGGTAGAATTTAATTTAATTAAATTAATATCATTTTAAAAGTACTAAACGAAGCTAAATTTAGCCAATTTCTACTTAAACTTATCAATTTTTGTTTTTATACTATTTTTGTCACAGATAAAAAATTGTTATTCAAATTACATATTTGTGATTATAGATTTTGTTTTTGCAAAAAGAGATTAAACATTATGAAAGTATTTAGGTTAATTTTTGATATAGCAATAAACTAACTTTTGGTTTATCCACCTTTCAGCTGAGCATGGCTCTTCCAGCGATGACACCGTCTCATCGTCGTTCTATGGAGCGAGGCGCAGTGTGCGTTATACGAGCAAACGAACGGCAGGCACATTCCGGGATTACATGCGCTCCCGGGCCATGCACATTGATGATGCGGCACTGGAGCAGCAGTCGGAGGAGAATACGAGCAGCATAAGTCGCGAGGATTCGCAGACCAGCTACGAGCAGCTGCACAACTATGCCAGGGCCATGGAGCGTATGCATGGTGTGAAGGCAACAACGCTGCAGGATGGTGACTACTCCGAGCACAGCAGCTTGGAGCTGGAGCAGCAACAGCAGCAGCAGCAGCGTAGACGTAACAGTTCCGCCTCCAGTCGGAGTAGCAGCAAGACTGCATCCTCAGTGGCTGCACAGCTGGAGGAGGATGATGGCATATTCTCACCGACACAGGATGATGAGGATTTCGATGAGCTGGATCCGGAGCAGGAGCAACAGCTGATGTCACGTGGTGCTATTAAGATTGTGCAACGTCGCTGTGCGGATTTCTCGGAGGCATCACCCAAACAAATCTATGAGACAACCACAGATGATTGGTATGCCAGTGCCTCGGATCAGGAGGAGCTGAGCACAGCGCCAGCGGTGGCCAAGCCCAACTATGGCCAGGGCGCTGTAAATCCCGTGCTGGAGTGTGTCAATCAAATCCTACTGCAGCAATCCATGGAGGAAACATCGAGGGAGCCCACAACACCAACACCCAAATCATCGTTGGCGCCCAAGGCATCTGCAAATCTGCCCAGACGCAGCTCACTGAGCGGACGCAGTGGCACCAATGGACGCAAACGTGTCCACTTCTCCACAAAGAACAGCATGGTGCATGTGCCACGGCACGAGGATGTGGAGGAAACCCAAACTGAGCAACTGATCTCACACTATCATCCAAGCGTTGCTCCTCCGGTCGTCACTGGTGATACCCTTAACTATGAGAGCATCTATAGCAATGAGTATGAGCCCATTGGCTCGGAGCGTGCCTCCAATCTGTATGTGGACATGGCAGCAGCTGCAACTGATACCAACACTGCCCACAACACCAAGACACCACAGAAGCTGCCACCTGCTTTGCCACCGAAGCCAGCGAATTTGCTCAAGTTCAAGAAATCTCTGCAGCAGCTGGAGGAACAGCATGAGGAGGAGGCTGATTGTGCAGTGTCCACGACCACAACTAGTGAACCGGATTACTGCTCCATTGCCGAGGTGGGCGTCACATCCGTCCAAATTGTGGCTGTGGTACACAAGCCGCCCGAATCTAGTACGCCCACGGAAAGCAACTGTTTGGATGATGCCGCCTCGCAAAAGACTGAGGAAATCGAAGAGATTTTCGCCGACATACCAAAGCTACCCAATGTGGCGGCCATTATAGCGCCCAAGCAATCCGCTGACTATATGATGATGGCACCCAAGACACAGCTGCGTCTCCAGCTGCCCTCCAATGCCCAAACGATGCCTTCGCAGTACAAGCGCAAACATGTGCCCAATATTCTGGCCGAGATTAATAAGCGCATGAGTTTGCCCAGCTCGCCTACGACGCCCACCACGCCCAAGAGTTTGCCCACAACGCCCACATCGAAGTCCCTGCTGCAGTTGGCGGATGCCAGCAGCGGGCTACCACTTCAAGCCGAGTTCGATTGGTATAATCTGGATGCTGAGTATGATAACCGAAATAGTAATGAGGCGACAAAGAGCTCTCAAAGTGATGGCATGCTGGAGGAGATTAGTGAAGATAATGAGTGCTTGGTGACCGCAGCCGATGAATACAATCTCGATGAGGAGTTTCAGCTACAGCCCGAACAGGAAGATGAGGAGGACGATGTGGAGCAATTGTCCGAGTTGCCCTTGAAACCGGAGCCTGCCAAGACCAAACAGATGAAGAAGAATTTGGCTAGTTTTGAGAAGTTTATCGAGGGCTCTGGTTTGAGCACCAAACCATTGCCGAGCAAACGCAAAATCTACTTTAATGCGCCCTTCGTTTAATACGCCAGTTCCCTAGATGTACCATGGAGGTATATCCAACTAATACTATATAATATACACATGCTATATTATGTGTATGACGAATTTAAGTTTTTTTTATCTGTTCCGTCTTTTTGCTTAGTTTTTTAAGTTGGCAAAGTATTAAAATGTTTAGAAAATTTTCATATGAATAAAATAAAGATACAACTGATAATAAAATAAAATAACAAAACGAATTTTGTATGGTTGCTGCATTGGCTAAGCCGCGCACAAGTTGCAAAAACTGCAGCATACTTTTAAGAGCAAGCAAAACAAAATGCGCTCATGATTTACAACGTTTAATACTTGATGTTTTATTCATCGTTGAGATTAGAATTGTGCGAACATACAGGCGGTGCATTTGCTTATGTTGTACAACTTAAGACTTACATAAGAAGCAGCCCACAATTGAGCAAATAAAGCATTAACTGGGCAAATATATAAATTAGCTACACCAAAGCTTAAACATGAACTTAGTAAATAACAATTACGCCTCAGACAATGCAGCTTAAACACTACGACGAATTCATTTCCGAATTCAATGGAATGTGGTTTTAATACAAGCTGGTTTTCTTCATAATGCGCAGGAACTCCTCTTGATTGACTTCACCATCGTTGTCCAAATCAGCCTCATCGATCATTTCGCGCAACTCCTCGTCGGTTAGCGTTTCACCAAGTTCGCGTGCAACGCGTTTTAGATTTTTAAATGAGATTTTGCCCGTTTCGTCGTCATCGAACAAACGAAACGCTTTCAAGATCTCCTCTTTGGTATCCTTTTCGGCCATTTTCATTGTCATCAGGTGGAGAAAGTCATTGAACGCAATCCTTCCGCTGCCGTCCTTATCGATTTCAGCTATCATCCGCTTGATTTCCTCCTTTTTTGGCTCAAAGCCCAACGCACGTATAGCAACCTTCAGTTCTTTGGCCTCAATGTAGCCGGTTGAATCGTTGTCAAATAGATCAAATGCCTCCTTAATGTCCGACTTTTGTGACTCAGATAGCTCAAATTTCGGGCCAGACTTTTTGCGACCTTGCTGCGTGCCGCGTTTTGTATTTGCCGCTGCTGTTGGCGCTGGCACTGAAGCGGGCGCTGCACTAATATTAGCTGCAGTTACACTTGGCTCCATTTCCGTTGCTAAAATCAGAGATAAGTTAAATCAATTTCACAATAAAGTTTGATTCTTTTTTTTGTTTTTTTATTTAATGTGGCTTCTCGATTGGGCGGCCGTCAATAAATATAATTTCATAACACACGCAAATGTCAAAATGAAGACGTCACGCGGCCGCTCACGGCACTCACCTTGACTTTGACAGGACGATAACAACAACTACGACGATGATTGTAAATCGCGTATCCTTGCACTTGCGGTGGCTGCCAATTACGCGACGCCTGCTACACAACTGGTGCTGGTTGGGTGGTTGCCTTTTTTTTGTGTGTGTGCTGTTGTTGTTATGTTGCTATAAATAAACAGTTTCCGTTGCGAATGTTTGTGTTACTATACGCTACGCAAGTTGTTTGTTTCCACCTGCTTGACAGCCGTCTTCATTTGTTTTTTGTTTTGCGGTACGCAAGTTTTCGTTTTACAGTTTTCAACAATATTTGTTTACCAGCCGCTGCACACAGGTTGCTTAGCAGCTATCGATAGAGTCCGTATGCGATAGCAATGTGGCCACTTACCGATAGCCACTATTGCAATACGCGCTTGGTCATTTTTAGGGCGTTTATTCATCTGCTTTGAGTTGAGTAACGGCTCTTCAAATATTTTAATGAACGACTATTAAAAACTATTTAACGATTTAATTACAGTTTATAAGTAGTATTTTTATACTCTTAAAATATTATTTGCTATAAATTATTTAAAATTAGCGCAAATGGCTCATCAGCTACCATTATCAATAGGTTATTGACTGGCAGATTATCATGAAATTCCATTTTACTTTTAAGAAAGCACAATCCATTTATCATTTCTCGCTGCCTAATATAATCAAAGATGTGAGCAACAGTGCGAAAAAGAAGAATAAGGTAATTAATTATGCCTCTTGAGTTTGCATGACAAATCCCCAAAAGAACTGGACCAGTTTCTGCTCCACCGGTAGCTGATGATACATTGTGCCTCTGTCATATGCCGGCTGTCGCTTTTATTTTGTTTTGTTTTCGATATTCGCGCAGACCGTTTACAGCGAGCGAGCGAAGAAAGTCAGGGAAGGGACACAGGTAACGCTTTTGTTTTGATATTTGTTGTATGAATACATTCTGCTTATATGGTTTGTTAATTCTTCATTACCAATCATTATGTCAATAAGATGGATAGGCAACTAAAGAGGAACTTTAATTAGAAAAGTATTAAGGGTGATTAGACACTTGAAATGAAGAAGATTTGTATGGTTTAGTAATTGCAGTTAAAATTATTAAAAATATTAGAATCATTTTTATTATTTAAATATCATTTTGCTAAGTTAGTGCGTTGAAATATCTTATCATATGTTAAATTTTTGTAAATATAACATTCATATATGTATTTGCTTAAGTTATTTAAAATATTTGCATAAATTCTATCGCCAATTTAATATTCTAATCTGAAAGAGCATTTCAAATGCGACAGCTCATGAAAAAAAACTTTCCCTTCCTCTTTCTACAGCATTTTAGAACGTTTCTTCTTTGGATTTATTTTATGCTTCTTTTTTTTTTGCAGCACACTCCGTTTGGGTATAAATAGCAGTCCTCAGTGTGATCGGCAACAGTTACGTTTCGGGCGCGCTTGCGCAAAGGTTCTCGCGACAAAGAATTAAAAGTGAAGTGAAGTGAAGTGATCCCCCCATTGGAATATATGTATATCTACACACCTTTTTGGATAGCCCGTTAAGTAAGTGCCCAATGGACGGATGAGTCAAAAAAGTGAAGTGAGAACGTGGATACTTTCTACACAGAAGTTTGTAGCTACTTCTGCTGCTGTGTGTGTTATTGTGTCGATTGTTTCAACAGTAAATGGTTATCAAAATGCATATAAAGTGGAATTTTTGTATAGTGTACGTGAAATGCATAAGAATTTTTGTTTGTTGGATGAGCTGAGACTGTCCCAAGCTCATGTTGCGACCAGGTTTATTGGTTTTTAATAGTGGCACATAAAAATCACAAGTTCTGCGTGTTATAAACTTAAAAGAAAACATTTTCTGTCACAAATAAAAATTAATAACATTTTTACTTATATATATAACCTATTTTGAAAAATTTGGTCAACACAAACTAAACAAAAAGACAAAGAAACAACCTAAAATAAATGTCCCTTTGTGATCCTTTAAAAAATATTGATAACTTCTTCAGTTAGAAAGTTCCACGCATGCAATTTTAAGTGGTCGCCTTTCACTGTTGCACAATCTCTCGTTTTGCCACATCTTTAAAGAACAAAAAATGCGGCCAGGGGGCAGGATCAATGTGCTGTTCTTGGCGTTCAATGAACCCCAAATGAAAACCTGACCCGTCTGGACCACAAAAACTTGCTCAACATCTTTTCACCAATGGGATTACATTTCTTTTCGATTACCATACATAATAATATTGGCCATATTACGTCTCGTTTCGTTATCGTTCATTAACCGGCAGCATTCGCGACAAGAAACAAGATCAAGCCACCAGCAAACCGGTCAACATCGCAAAGCTCTTAACCCAATTCTGAAAACGGATTTGCATATTAGCCATTAAAGAACAAAAAACTCTATATATATATGTTGGCAAAACAGAGCATATTACGCATATGTAAATGAAGCAAAGAAGATGTATGAAAAGAAATGCCATTTGCCGCTAGCAGTTAATATGCCAAAGACTATGCGTAAATAATGAAACTAGTATGAACGGGGAAAGACAAACAAAAGACCAAGATACTATATAAACAGGCAACGTTTTTTGAGTCATTAAACTGAAGTCACCCACAAAGGTAGTTTCTTTGTGAGTTAAACTTAAGGATGATGACAATTTATGACCTGAGTTTACAGCTTTTTTAAGTCTAACAATAATTGTTTTATTAAAAATAAATTTTATATTGAGATTAAAACGTAAGCAAATGCCAAAACCACAATCCAATTTATAACCCAGCGGCAAATTCAAACACAACACTTGATATAAATGCAAAACACACTGAGCGATTTATGAAATACATTTAAAAATTTCGCTTCGGCTATTAAATGTCACAGCACAAACAAGTTCCTTATCTGGCAGCTAATTTATAACAATATTTGATATACGGTGGGAAAGTAAGCCAGTTTTTATTTAATTAGAATTCAAAGCAGGAATACCTATAGTACAATATTTATTTACATTGATCGTATTGATTTTTGGGCCTGGGCCTAGGTCGCGACGTGCTTGCCAAATTAAATAAAAGTCTAGTAGACAATCAATTTGATTAAGTTCCGGGCGCATAATACAAACAAAAAATGAGCAATTACTTCCCAATTTGTCAGCCAAAAAAAAAAAAAAAGCGCACCTTCTACCTTAACTCATTAATATTTGTGGCACATAATATGAGAGGACAACGCTGACGTGATAATGCGTGCCGTTGCCTTAATAAATCATATGCAGAAGGCGATATAACAGCAGGCAAAATAAAATATTTCTTTTTTTTTCGGGTGAATTCCCTGCAGACTCATCCAAACAACAAACAATCAGCAGCAGTCTGGCATACATATTTAAATAATTACAGTTCTGTTAAATTTAGTTTGACCAAAAACGTTTTTTTTTCGCTTTCTTACAGCAAAAGACACGAATAAATATACACAGTTGAAGAGAGAAACAAGCGAAAGCATTTATAATGCGTAGACGAGCTACGCTCAGCAGGCTGCTGGTAAGTAAAGCAAACACAATTTAAGCATTAATCAATAGTATTTAACTTTGCAAAGATCATAAAATATTGCATATAACTTGATAATAAGAAATTATATGGTTAAAAAGCTTAAATTAAAAAGTACAATTTATAGTGATAAGCCTTCAGACTACTGGTTTTACCAAGGAAATTTTTTAATAATAAAAATGTTTATATTGTTAAGCAACATAGTATAATAAGTAAAACATATTTCTGTGAGCTTGGGATAAGGAGAATTTATATTTATTTATATATTCTCTAAAGAGTTTTGTAGATTAAATTTGTTTTTACAAAGAATTAAATTAAATAAATATATTTTTATATAAAAGTGTTATAAGTAATAAGTGTTCCTTGAACTAAACTAATTTTATAAATTTTTTTTAGTTGCTTTGCCTGTGGGCAGCAGTGGCAACCGGGCATATTCGTCTCGAAGCACCCGAAGTTCATGTGGCGCCCAGGTATAAGCCAGCCTTTGTGCGTGCCGCTGTTGAGAGCATGCCCCTTGAGGATGAGTCGTCAGCACTGAGTCGTTTCAGCATAAGGCCAACTTTCGGTGATACATTCCTGCCGCTGCGCAGCGCTGTCGAGAGTGTGCCCAGCATAAATGAAAGGAATGTGGCTCAGTTGCGTGAATCTTCGCCGTTACGCTCCTTTGTGCGAGACTCTGTGGAGGCACAGCCCAGCGATGATGACGATGAAGATGAAACGAATGAATGGGAGCAGTTTGGTGCATCACCAGCTAGCTATGTGCGTGAGGTGCCTGAGGAGGAGCCAAAGCAGAAGCTTAGCCATCTCTTGGAGCCGGATCCATGGACAGTTTCCGATAAATATGCTGCCTTTATAGCACCCAGTGCAAGTGATGAGTTCAAGCCTCAGCCTTATCGCTCGGGATCGCCACATCAACAGCTGCTCAAGACTGTGGACATTGAGCAACTGGAGCATATTGATGAACTGGATGGATTTACGGAGCAACAGTTTTATGGTGCTCTTGCACAGGCAGATCTCTCGACAAATGGAGTTCCGTATGGCGCTCTATCGCAGGTGAAGGCTTCCGATGCGGAAAAGAAGAAGAACTACAATACGGCACCCAAGGTACTCTGCTACATGTCCAACTGGGCCTTCTATCGCAAGGCCGATGGTCATTTTGTGCCAGAGCAACTGGATCCAAAGCTCTGCTCAGCAATTGTTTATTCCTTTGCCTCGTTGGATCCGGATCACTTGACCATTCGAGAATTTGATCCCTGGGTTGATATTGAAAATCAATACTACAAGCGTGTTATTGGTCTGGGAGTCCCTGTTCTGATTGCTATGGGCGGCTGGACCGATTCGAGTGGAGATAAATATTCAAGATTGGCTGGCGATGAGATTAAACGTAAGGTATTCGCATCCAGTGCTGCTGGTTTCCTACAGCGTCATGGATTCAGTGGCATACACGTAGACTGGAACTATCCCAAGTGCTGGCAAAGCGATTGCTCCAAGGGTCCGGCAAGCGATAGGCCCAATCTGACCAAGTTGCTCCGCGAAATACGCTCGGAGCTGAAGCGCGTGAATCCCAAGATGCAACTGGGTGTGGCCATATCCGGCTATAAGGAGATCATCAGTGAGGCCTACGAGCTAGCAGCGCTCTCAGAGATTGTGGACTATATGACGGTGATGACCTATGACTACCATGGTGCCTGGGAGCGACAAACGGGCCATGTGAGTCCACTCTATGGACGGCAACAGGACAAGTATCCGCAGTACAACACAGACTACACAATGCAAATGCTGGTCAAGATGGGCGCTCGCCGTGAAAAGTTGATCATGAGCATACCCTTCTATGGCCAGAGCTTTACGCTAGAGAAAAGCAGTCAGCGACTGGTGGGTGAGGGTATGCCCGCCAGTGGTCCTGGAGAGGCAGGCGAGCTGACCAAACAGCCCGGCATGTTGGCCTACTATGAGATATGTCAACGCATTCGAAAGCAGAAATGGCAAACTGGTCGCGATGCAGATCACAAAAGTGGTCCATATGCCATGTGGCGGGATCAGTGGGTAGGATATGAGGATGCAGCCAGTGTGGAGGCCAAGGCACGTTATGCGGCCAATAATGATTTTGGTGGTGTGGCCGCTTGGACCATCGATCTGGATGATTTCCAAAATCGTTGCTGCAGTGAGGCATATCCTCTCTTAAAGGCCATCAATCGTGCTTTGGGACGTCTGGATTCGGAGCCACCAACGAGGAACAATTGCGAGCGTCCACCACAGCCAGTGACACCACTGCCACCACAGATGACAACAATCAGCAGCGATGGATCATCGGGTGGTGGAGGCAATCACAATGATCATACCACTTCCTGGCCCACTTGGGAGCAGGCAACTAGCACAACAACCCGAAGGCCTGCCAGTAGCTCAACTACACGAAGATCTACTACCACTACGACAACAACAACAACAAGCAAGGCCAACATCCACCTGGTGGAGCAGCACAACAACGTCTACAACGACAACGAGACGACCAAAGCCAAAGCCAAAGCCAACCAGAACCACAGCAAGACCGGCACACACCACCATACCAGTACCCGCTTTAGTCTATCCTGTGGTGCAAGCCTCTAACTGTGAGGCCGGTGATTTCTATCCGGATAAACAGAATTGCAACGCATATTACCATTGCATACAGGCGGGTGAGCTTCGCCAGCAGTTCTGTCCTGGAGGTCTTCATTGGAATACCGAGGTTAAGAGCTGTGACTGGCCCGCTTCCGCGCAATGCTCCGTGAAGAAGCAACAGACAACCACCAGCACACGAACCACCAGCAAAACGACCACCACCAGAGCAACTACTA
Source organism: Scaptomyza pallida (assembly GCA_018152965.1). Taxonomy (NCBI): domain Eukaryota; kingdom Metazoa; phylum Arthropoda; class Insecta; order Diptera; family Drosophilidae; genus Scaptomyza; species Scaptomyza pallida. The sequence goes on along the minus strand of JAECXP010000116.1, from coordinate 1,341,257 downwards.
CCACACAACGACCACCGAGCAGTACTTCTAAGAGACCGCGACGTACTACAACAACATCCAAGCCGAGTCGCAAGCCACAAACAGGCAGCACCACACGCAAACCACACCGTACCACCAAGAGACCACAATCAGCACGTCCGCCAAATTCGCCACGTTGCAATGAGGGAGAATACTATACGCATAGAAGCTGTGGCAAATACTACATCTGTGTGAATGGAGCACTTGTGCCCAGTGAATGTGGTGGTGATCTCCATTGGGATGCCATACGTAAGACCTGCGATTGGCCACAGAATGTGCAGTGTGTGACTAGCAAGAAGTATTTGCGCATTGTGCAGTCCAAGGCCAGCGAGGAGGATCCTTGTAATGGAGAGGAACGTGTTCCCTATCCCGGTGATTGCAGCAAGTATTTGTTCTGTTTGTGGAATCGTCTTCAGGCAGCCGATTGTCCACCTGGCCTGCACTACAACGAGGGACTGGGTAATTGTGATTGGCCAGCATCAGCGCAGTGCAAGGACGACGGTGCGCCATCAGAGGGCAGCTCGAGCTCCAAGCCCAAGCCTCCAGCTGCAGCCAAGCCTGTGCCAACCACACAACGTCCAAGCACCACACCGAGACCCACCTACCCCACAGATAAACCACAATTGGAGCAACTTGATGGGTATTATAAGGTTGTTTGCTACTTTACCAACTGGGCCTGGTACCGCAAGGGCCTGGGTCGCTACACGCCCGATGACATCAATACAGATCTGTGCACACATGTGGTTTATGGCTTTGCCGTTCTGGACTACTCGGAGCTAACGCTACGCACTCACGACTCCTGGGCAGACATTGATAACAATTTCTATACGCGTGTTAGTGGCCTGAAGAGTAAGGGTGTCAAGGTTAGTCTAGCTTTGGGTGGCTGGAATGACTCGCAGGGAGACAAGTATAGTCGACTGGTGAGAAGCGCAGCAGCGCGTGCGAAATTCATTCGCCATGCTTTGGACTTTATTGAGAAGTACGGATTTGAGGGGCTCGACTTGGACTGGGAGTACCCGGTTTGCTGGCAAACCGAGTGCAATAAGGGTTTCGCTGATGAGAAGGAAGGATTCACCGCCTGGGTTCGGGAGCTATCTGAGGCATTCAAGCCACGTGGTCTGCTGCTCTCGACAGCTGTCTCGCCTAGCAAGAAGATTATTGATGCTGGCTACAATGTTCCTGAGCTCTCACGCTATTTCGACTGGATTGCTGTGATGACCTACGATTTCCACGGACAGTGGGACAAGAAGACAGGTCATGTGGCACCTCTGTATCATCATCCAGATGACGATAACGATTACTTCAATGCTGTAAGTAAATTTTCTACATTAATGGCATATTTACTTAATGTTTTTTTTTCCTATAATTTCTTAGAATTTCTCACTTAACTATTGGATAGAGCAAGGTGCTCCTTCCCGCAAGATTGTTATGGGCATGCCTTTGTATGGTCAATCCTTTACACTTGAGAACGCCAATAACAATGGACTCAATGCCAAAGCACCAGGACCAGGTCAGGCTGGTGAGTTCACCAGAGCAGCAGGATTCTTGGCCTACTACGAAGTAAGGCAACTAACCAAAATATATATGACCTCTTTGAATTATTTCGAGCCCTGTGCTTTATAGATATGTGAACGTGTCAAGAATCAGTGTTGGGAAGTTGTGCAGGATGAACGTGGTCGCATGGGTCCATATGCTCGCAAGGGAACACAATGGGTCTCCTTTGATGATCCTGCAATGATACGCAAGAAATCACAGCTGGTTCGAGCCTTGGATTTGGGTGGCGGCATGGTCTGGGCCTTAGATCTCGATGACTTCCGCAATCGTTGTGGCGACGGTGTTCATCCATTGCTGCGTGAAATTCATGCAGTGCTTAAGGATCCACCCAATGACTACGAGCCGTTGCGTAAGTCCATTAAAATCCATACGAAATGACTAGATTTATACTAACATGAAACTATCCACAGCTGGCCTTAGCCCAGCAGAAGCGGAATCTGTAGAGGAACTAGCCTTATCTGGTGAAGAAGGAACTGCTTCGGTTGAAAGCGAATCCGAAACTGGTCAAAACTCACAGGAAGCAGCAAACCAAGGCAGCAGCAGCGAAGCCGAAGAGATGGAAAATGGAGGTGGTGAAGAACAGGAAGAGCCGGAAGAGCCAGAAGCGGAAGTTGTGGAAGCAATGCTGCCTCCAGCGCCTGAAGAATCCACATCCCAAGAGGCAAGCAATGAACAGGAATCCTCACAAGAAAATGAAATTGATCCCAATGGTGACATTGAAGAAGGCGATTTTGAAATCGGAGCTGCTGACTCCAATGAATACAAGGTTGTCTGCTATTTCACCAACTGGGCCTGGTATCGCCAGGGTGGTGGCAAATTCCTTCCCGAGGACATCGATGGCGATCTCTGCACCCACATTGTCTATGGCTTTGCTGTGCTTAATCGTGACAAGCTTACGATTCAGCCACACGACTCCTGGGCCGACTTAGATAACAAGTTCTACGAACGCGTTGTAGCCTACAAAAAGAAGGGTGTGAAGGTAACCGTGGCAATAGGTGGCTGGAATGATTCTGCAGGCGATAAGTATGCGAGATTGGTGCGCAGTGCTGCTGCGCGAGCAAGATTCATTCGCCATGTCATGGACTTTATTGAGAAGTATGGTTTTGATGGTCTCGACTTGGACTGGGAGTATCCTGTGTGCTGGCAGGTTGATTGTAAGAAGGGCACTGCCGATGAGAAAGAAGGATTTACAGATTTGGTGAGGGAACTCTCGGAGGCTTTCCGGCCAAAGGGTCTGCTGCTCTCTGCTGCTGTTTCGCCCAATAAGAAGGTCGTTGATGCCGGCTACGATGTGCCTGAGTTATCCCACTACTTTGATTGGATTGCTGTGATGGCTTATGACTATCACGGTCAGTGGGACAAGAAGACGGGTCATGTGGCACCCATGTACGATCATCCCGAAGGCACCGACACTTTCAACTCCAACTTCTCAATCAACTACTGGCTTGAAAGTGGAGCAGATCGTAGAAAAATAATCATGGGCATGCCCATGTACGGACAATCATTCTCCTTGGCCCAAGCCAAGGATAATCAGCTAAATTCACCCACTTACGGAGGTGGAGAGGCCGGTGAGGCGACACGTGCTCGAGGTTTCCTCGCCTACTACGAAATATGCACGTATATTCAGCGACGTGGCTGGAATGTGGTACGAGATGCACGAGGTCGCATGGGTCCTTATGCCTATTCGCGGGATCAGTGGGTCTCCTTTGATGATGCGCCCATGATCCGTCACAAGAGCGAATATGTGCGTGCCATGGGTCTGGGTGGTGCTATGATCTGGGCTCTGGACTTGGATGATTTCAAAAACGATTGCGGCTGCGAGTCGTATCCCTTACTGAAGACGATAAATCGAGTACTACGCGGCTATCCGGGACCACATCCCAAGTGTGCGCTTGAACAGAGCGAAAAGACAATGAGTAAGTGGATTTGTAATAAATAAATTCGACATTTCTTACATTTTTCGTATGTTTTTGCAGTTGCTGGCGATAAAGGCACAGTGATGTCGGCAAAGCCCACCGTAAATACCATAACAACAGCCAACATCATAGCTAGTACTACATCCAAGCCGGAATACGGTCCATCCATAGATTGCGATGGTCGCAATTACTCCCCACACGATCGTGACTGCAATAAGTATTACATTTGTCAACACGGCGAACTAATCGAACAGCGGTAAGAAGTTAACTTATTTAACACATAAGAATCAATTATATGCGAATAATTTATTCTTATAGATGCCCAGCTGGCCTGCACTGGAATGAAAACTACTGCGACTGGCCCGACAATGCGCGTTGTACAATTCGGGCGGACCAGACCACCCAGGCATCAGTGATACATCGCACCACCACCACCACTTCAGCACCACCCACGAAACCCACAAAGAAACCAATTACGCCACCCAATAAGAAGCCAATAGTGCGGCCGAAGCCTACGCCAGCGCCACCGCTAGGCAGCAATGAGGATTACAAGGTGGTCTGTTACTTCACCAACTGGGCTTGGTATCGTCCCGGCCAGGGCAAGTATGTGCCCGAAGATATCGATGAGAATCTCTGCACCCACATTGTCTATGGCTTTGCGGTGCTCAATAGCAATACGTTGACAATAAAGACACACGACTCATGGGCGGATATTGACAATCGATTCTACGAACGTGTTGTGGAATATAAACAAAAGGGACTGCGTGTAACTGTGGCCATTGGTGGCTGGAATGATTCGCTGGGCAGTAAATATGCACGACTGGTGCTCGATCCTCAGGCTCGAGCTCGTTTCATTGAAAGCATTTTGACATTCGTTGAGAAGTATGGATTTGAGGGCTTGGATCTTGATTGGGAGTATCCAGTGTGCTGGCAGGTGGATTGTGCCAAGGGTTCAGCAGCCGAGAAGGAAGGATTCGCTGCACTCGTCCGTGAGCTATCGGAGGCATTTAAGCCACGTGGTCTGCTTCTTTCGGCTGCCGTTTCACCAAGTAAAATGGTCATCGATGCTGGCTATGATGTGCCACAGTTGGCCCGTTACTTTGACTGGATTGCGGTCATGACATACGATTTCCATGGTCATTGGGACAAGCAAACCGGTCATGTGGCACCGCTGTATCATGTGGAGGGTGACACAAATCCATACTTTAATGGCAACTTTAGCATCCACTATTGGCTGGATCAGGGCACACCAGCTAGCAAACTGATCATGGGTATGCCACTCTATGGACAATCATTCTCGCTGGCAGATCAAAATGCCCGCTCTCTCAATGACAAGTCTATTGGACCGGGTCAGGCAGGAACCTATACTAGAGCAGGTGGCTTCTTGGCCTACTATGAGATCTGTGAGAAGATAAGCGGCGGTGGATGGACTGTGGTGCGGGACGATGAGGGACGCATTGGTCCCTATGCCTACAGTGGCAATCAATGGGTATCCTATGATGATGTTGCTGATATTCGGCGCAAGGCGCAGTTTGTGCGCAGTTTGCGTTTGGGTGGCGGCATGGTCTGGGCTCTGGATTTGGATGATTTCCGTGGTCGCTGCGGCTGTGGCAAGCATCCGCTGCTGCGCACTCTTAACCAGGAGCTGAGAGGTATTCCTGGACAGCGTGCCCACGACTGCACATAGTAATACATAGTATATATTTATTATATATTATCGATTTATGCCAATTTCATTGCTGCTGACTAGGCTCGTAATCTGTTGTCAAGATTTTTGCCAATTAGTTGTAAGCACACACACACACTAAAACTATAAAATAAAACTATTTAACAAAACAATTTGAATTTTTATTCAAAAATGTAAAAAAGCGCGCACGCGCTACAAAATACCAAAATTGAAAGTGTACTCACAGTGTGACCATTTTCAAATAATTTGTGCTGCTAGGAAATCCCACACGCTACAACGGGTCGTACAACTTTACTTGTTGTTTATTTCTACACAATATCATATTTTGAAAATAATTCAATGACACTTATTGCCTAAAATTCGTTTTTTACAATAAACCTGCATTAAATACGTGCACAATAAGCTGTTTATAATGTACGGGCAAGTCGTAGCGTGTGTGGGCCCTAATTAGATTCGATGCTCAACAGCTGTTTGCTTTTGCTATTCCAAGCGTAAGAAAAAGTACCTGTGAACTTTGCCGAGTGCGCGAGAGAAGTTTACGGGTAAAGCTTTATTTTTAAGCTCATCGGCGGGCCTGTCGTCACTGTCAGCGTTGCTTGTCGTCTTAGTCGAACGGGCAACGAAGTTGCATACGCAACAAATTACTTAGTCTGCGGGTCGCGGCTGCTGTTCTGTGTGTGTTTTGTTTTTGTGCGTGGCAAACAAGCGGAAGAGGCTAAAGTAAAGCTTGTGTTTTTGTTTCTACACACACACACATACACAGACGAACGCGCGCTTACGCACTAACGCACACAACAACAACGAAAATTTTAAATCAAAGCAATCATATACAAAATACGCCTCAGTGACGTCACAATTTGATCGCGCATGCAGCTTAGCTAAACAATATTGTATAATAATTAAAAATAGCAACAATGAAACAACAATGCCGCAACACCTTCACACATTTTGTGCGTCACTATCAAACACAATTCAAGCTGGCGCCACCTTTGACCAGAAACTGTCACAGACTCACCTGCGACAACAACAACAACAATAACAAATGGAATATCAACAATGTACAGCTGCAGCAGCAGCGAAGACTTTTTGCCGACAGTCGCAGCTATTCCAAGTTCGGGACACATTTAAGCAATGAGCGTGCCATGGAGCTGCTGTGCAGTTTGGATGAAGATGAGCGCCACAACTTGCGGGTTGCGATGTTCAAGTTGGAGGCAGATAAGGTTAAGAAGCAGTTTGAAAGTGAGTACAAAATTATTAAACGACAAAGATAACGAACCCTGCTTAATAGTGAAAGTGTTCCATGAAAAGTGTCTCATCAACTTCATTCAACCAACAACGAAATCTGCAACATTTTCTTGACACTTCTAATCAAGAAAATATTAGATTTTATTGTCATAGTTTATTTTCAATATTTACAAACTAAATTCTTTCACATTCACACAACAAAAATACATATTAAACTAAATAATTGATTGGGTCATCGGGTTTTTTTGCCTGTGTTCGTTTAAGTGTCCATTTCTAACTGCTGTTTTACATCAGACCACGTTTGCCGGCCTCCGCCTTGAAGCACATGCTGTACGTTTCAGCAGCCTCGCAATGATCCTCTGGCACAGTGATTGCTGCACAGACATCTCCAATCTCAAGGGCTAACTTTAGCTTGGCAGGATCACTGCCAGTATATTGCTTTGCCTTCTCACGTCCAGCTTCCACATCTAGCTTGCCATTGGCACCCAACACATTGAACTTCTTCATGACACAGGCACGCAGGCATTTGGCTTCATAAGATGCGGCCGGTTCGTGTTTAGCAGCACTCTCCACATCAGCATCTGCCGCTCCAACTTCAGTTTTGCACTGTTCACCCAGCTCCATGAACTTGGCCATGGCTTCCTTATCGTCAAAAGCTCGGACTAGGGCGGCACCGAGCAGGGCGACAATTGCCAGGGTATACACGAAACGTTGCATGATGTCTAAACTTGATTAATTTGCAAACCAAACTGTTGATATTTGCAACTTAACAGCAGCGTTTTATAGCTGCCAGCTGTAGTCTGTCAGCTGTGAAATTATAGAGTTCAATTCATTTTAGCAACTTAACAATTTTGTGCAATTAATTGTCAAAATCTGTAATTAGTATTATTAGTATTTTTTTTTATTTTGCGACCCTATCCCCAACTCAATTGTATGGGAAAATATTGCTTAAAAGTAGCTCGAAACTCAATATATTTGTGTTTGTGTAAATTTGTGCTCTCTAGGCAGCTCACAGCTTTTTCTGCGTACGTGACTTGAAGCGAAGAGTCAGAAATCAGCAAATCACCGCACAGATTTGCCATTGCCTCTGTGAGCTCATCCTGTGATGTGTGTCTTCTCTTTTACACTCTCTCTTTTATTGCAAACGCCCTACTGTGCAACATGTGCCGTATTTGGCATCATTTATTCAACTGATGCAAATCGTTGTGATTTCGGCAAACAAATCGATGGCAACATTTGCATATTTTAACAGCTAATTCAAAGCTAAGGCCTCGCTCTCCTGTGGTGTTGCTAAGGTTTGATATCATTGGTTTTAGTGGCAACATTGAGGCCAATTTACTGCTGGCAATGCTTGCACAAATTGAAAAAACATATTTCAGATCAAATTTAGACTTTAAGACCCGCAACATGAATATAACAAGTGCTTTAAAAAGGGTTGGTTGTCTTGTTTAAAGGGTTTTTGCAAGCAAGAGGGCTGCACATACTAAAGAACATTTTTACGATTTAATGCTGCTATAAATAAATGTTGCGAACAGCTGATGCATCTTAACATTACGATCTGAGCACTATTTTGTTGCCAACCCTGTTGTTTTGAAGCTTAGCTTTGTCAGTGTTGCCGAGTTAAAGCACAATGCAAACTGAAATACTACTCTTTAAATATGCGCATTTGTTTTTACATTTGTGATTATCTATTTGTTTGCACATATTTACATATTTATGTGGATTTTGTATGTATTGTGTACTGTTTGGCATATGGCATAGCATATAATTCGGGCAACGCATTTCGAGTTTTGTTTTCATGTGGTTTGTGCTGCTCATTAAAATTTAAACGACCAACAACACAACCCGCAAAACTTTTGCTTTCCGCCTGCAGCTGGCTGAAACTTGCCGAAACTGCTTTACGCACTGAGCAAAACGCCAACATCGCTGCCAACGTTGAAGCTCTTAGATTGACATTGCCTCGTTCGCTGCTCTCTTGTTGGCAACACTCTTTTTCCTCTTGGAAGAACTTTCCTGATTAGTTTTGTATGCCGGTTAAATTTGTTGCGTTATTCGTTGAATGCCACAAAATTGGCTGAAAAACAAAGCAACAACTGCACTTGCCAAACGTCTGCCATGCTTTCGCTAATCAGCAGAAGAAGTTTCACAAGTTTGCACACGTAATTCTTGCTTCCTGATAAGGCGGAGGCGTGCTCTCTGATTTGATAAATAGTATTTAAGTAACGCAAATGTTACGTGAAACAAGCGTTTAATCAACTAGCTGATTAATGTCAAGACTAATGGCCATTAGTGTAAATAAAGTAAAAGAAATATCTTTTACTAACGTATGTTTTCTACATAAGTTTGTAGAAAGAATCATATATCTTTTTTTATTTATCTTTATTTCTCATAAGCTTATCACAAGTTTCTCAAAATCTCTGTCATTGAATCACACATTCAATGTATTGACATCAGCTTAAATAAAAAAAATTTCCAAAGAAGAAAAGTTTTATCTGTTGCATTTAATTTGGCCTTAAGCACTTAACTAAGCTTTTCTTTACAGCTTGTTCGCCTTTAGAGCTTTTGTACTTGAATAAAAACCCCAAGTTAATCAAATTAGCGGTTCTTGGGCCACTCAAAATGCCAGCAGCAGTTTTGCGAAACATCACTTAAGCGGAATGTCGCACATTTTTTGGCTCCAAACAACCCTCCGCATAAGGCACAAGTATTCAGAAACAGGCAATTCATTTCCCATTAGGGGTGGTCCAAAAAGCTCATACTATATTCCAAAAAGCCCTTCCACTTGTCAGCCCCGCAGGTGCCAAGGAGCTCAAGCACATTGAATGATGCTCATTGTGCTGTGTAAATGAAAAAAAAAAAGTCATGAGCCTTGAAGCGAACAGCTGCTCAAGGAGCAATACCCGACATTTTTTCATTCAACGCGCTTTCTTTCTAACTCTCTCTCGCTTTCCCTTTCTCTTTCACTTTCGCTTTCTGTTTGTAGTTAAGCGCTATTTGACCTCATTTCTGACCCATTGTATCCGGTCTAGAATCTCAAATTTACATTTATCAAGGGCTCCATTAATCACAATTACCAAAGCACACACAAGGGTCGCGGGTTGAGAGTTGAGGGTTGAGGGTTGAGCACACATGCATCCTTTTTGGCGAAGTTGCATCATTTATAAACTCAACGTTACAATGTAATGGGGCTGCAGATGTGTTTGATGTGCTGAAAAATGAGCTGACGTTATAAAAATCTACAAAACTATAAAAAAGAGCAATGGAAAATCAATATGCAGTGCATGCACGGAGAGTTGAAGTTTTTCAAAAAAGTAAACTTTTCACTCTCGATGAAAAACAACCTAAACCTAAAGTGAGCTTTTGTATTTTTCAACACAGAATCAACAAGTTCCAAAGAATAAATTTATTTATAATAGATGAAATGCAAAAAAATCCAAAAGGCAAATAGCTTTAGCAAAGAATTCCATTTTATTCAATTTAAAGTTTAAATGGCTCTCGTTAAGGACTTGAAAAAGTTTGTGCTGTGCGAGTTGGAAAAGAGGAATTCAGAGCAGAGCTTGTTTGAAATATGAGGAAGCGGATTAAATATATAACGCTTCAACAGAAATGTGTGTTAAGTATAATATACATACAAATATGTGTCTGTGTGTGAGTCTGTGTGTGCCACTTTTATGACAGCATTTTGAGAACAGTTTCTCTGCTTCTTGAGTTCCTTAATGGAAATAATTCAACACCAAATGAGCCATTGATGGTATAGCGCTGCAAAGTATGCAACATTAAACGATGCCGAGAACAGTTTGCCTTTTGCAATTTGAATCAATTTGCTGCCGCTGCTGCTTCTGCCTCTGTCTTTGCTGAAACACGTGCGGATGTCTCTGACAGCATCTCCAATTGGCTGGGGCACCTGAACGAATCCAGAGAGAAATGCCAGGCGAAAGTTGTTTAAGGTCCCAGGCAACAGGCTGCCGCTGCTATGTGTGTGTGTGTGTGTGAATACGGTTAAAAGTCATAAAACAAAGAAACTCATCGCTCGCAGAAAACCCAAACACCCAGTTTGTCAGTGAGAGTGAGAGTAAGAGAACACAGCAGGGATGGGATGGGATGGCATAATGCCAGTGAAAGCGAAACAGAAGAGACGAAAGACAGCGAGAGCCGCAAACATAAAAAGGCAGCGGGATAAATTGAACAAGTAAGAAGGCTCTAGTCGAGAAATCCCGACTAGGACATACCCTTAACCCCATACGTAAAGCGTACAGTCATTTGTGTATATTTATTCAGTGACCAATATGACCAAAATCACCAAATTTCAAACTGCGATATCTCCGGTGTTTCTTAACCGATTTTAATCAATTTTTTTAAATGTTCATAATTTGATCAATAGTATTGAACCTCGTTTTTACAATTTTGAAATTCAAGAATTTTTTGTTATCGATCGTATGTGTATATCGGAAACCAAAAGTGTTATCGAAAATTCGAAGCAAACTTGATCTGCTCATGGCTTAGGAGAGTTTAAGTTTCAAGTTTGAAGTCTCTAGCTCTTATAGTCTTTGAGATCTAGGCGTTCATACAGACGGACAGACAGACATGTCTAGATCGACTCGGCTGTTGATGCTGATCAAGAATATATATACTTTATGGGGTCGGAGATGCTTCCTTCTGTCTGTTACATACATTTGCACAAAACCATTATACCCTTATTTACCCATTTTATGGGTTAAGGGTATAAAAATGTGCACGTTAAGCTCTCGCTGGCCCCGCCGTCAGCTCGGTCGGAAAGGTGTACATTACGAAAATACGTGTATACACACACACACACACACATGTACATACGTACCTGTTTATATTCTGACTGGCTTAAAAAGTTTTCTAACGCTGCATTTTTTGTGACCTCCTTATAATTGTAATAAATTGAGGCCCAAGGAGCAAAGACAGAACTGCTTTAATTAAAAAAAAAATATTTAAATGTGAAGGGTTTGCCAGAAGGACAAGCTTGGAAAGGAACTAAAAAATTCAATGAAATTTGTAATTGAATTTAAGCTGCAATCCCAAACCTTTTGATATAAATTGAATTACAGTATCAACAACAAATACGTACCAAAAACCAATTTAAAATAAACAAAATAATATAAATAAGTTTAGTTGGTAAACCACAAAGAATAAATTAACAAAATTTGTGTATCATTGGTATTTAAGCTTCGCTACTCCAAATTCATTTTGATATGGTATAATTTATTCTTCTCAGAACCGTTTCTGAAACAGTGAAATAGATCCCATCCTTAAAGTATCACAGCTTTAATTTGCAGAATGTTGGACATTAAAGGGACCCACAACTTAAACGATATCAGTGATAATTATACAGAACCCAACTAGTTCAAGAATGTCAATTACATGCAGCTATATTTTGTCATAGGTCACACACACATACACACATGGCCGAGTTTACATACTGCCCCAGAATTTGAACCCTTCATCAGTAACATGCCAAATAGTTTTCAAGGCCTTCAGTTCACTTTGGCTAATTTTGTGTAGCGTGCGTTTGGGCTGACCTCAAAACTAACTTGGTTCATTCGATATGCAAGCTGAACTAGTAAGCCGAAGCAAACTTATGGCAATGCTTTTTCGTTTTGTATTTAAAAGAAAACAAAAGTGTATGCATGCTCATAGTTTGAATCAATTTAAATGCTAAACAGCAACGCTCTGCCAATAAGAGCTTCTACTAACTGTTATGCAAATTGTCTAAGTACACACACAAACATACGCACAAATAGTGTATGCGCTGCACATATACATACATATGTGAATTGTGGTGGAAAATTGAGTCTGTAGGCGAATTCTCGCTCAACTCACACACAAACACACAGATATAAACGCTATCACGTCTTCCTGTTGCTTCTTTTATTACGGCACAAGCGCTCTGCCGAAATTGCTTTGGCCAAGATAGCACCAAGGTTTCTGTTTTGTGGCCGCATAAACGTGCCGAGGGTAAGGACCAAACGAAGGAAAAAAATACCAGAAACGAACGAAAAAAAAGAGCAAACACAAAGCAAAAGGGAAGTTAAATTCAAGTGCGCCTCTCAGATTTTTGTTCAAGAAAAGTTCAAGTGCTGCCTACTTTCAGGCGCTCGATTCAATATTCGCTTACCCCTCAAATCAAACCAGTAAACATGTACGCTTGTGTGTGTTAGTATGTACACACATGTCGCACAGTGTGCAAAAAGCTGGCGCTGAAAAACAAAAAAAAAGAGGATGTGATAACCGAGGTCAGCTGATTGCCCTTGTGGCCTCTGTAAATTAATGCCCACATCCGATGTGTGCATTGTTGGGTATATTCCCAAATGTTTACATTTTTTATTCTGCAAATAACATTTACTAAAAACTTTGTTAACTGAAAAATTTTGTTTTGTCACATTTGTGTGCACGATGTGCACCTTATATTCCCTAACTATATAAATTATACCTTCTTACTAAAGTCGCTGCTGATGTAAGTAGTCTTCCAATAAAGATCAGTATAACATCACACAATATTATTAAAGAACTATGTTTTGCTTAAATGTATGGTCTTTATTTTTTTCTAGATTTTATGGAAAGGAGTATCAAAACAGTTTGAATACATTTTTATTCATTCTATATCATTTCATACCATAGTGTAGGTATAAACCAAGTCGACCTTTCATACTCACTTTAGGCGGCATATGTTTTATGAAATGTTTTTGTGATTTGGTGAATCAAGTGAGATTTTCATGTTTAACACTTAACCGCCAGCTAAACGACATAATTGCCATGAAAATTGTTCAGTGGGCATACATAAAACAAACACATAGTCAAAGCCTGTTTACGTTGATGGGTTTTTATGGCCGCAACAACACACACTCTTCTGTACATACATGTGTGTATATATTCATGTGATGTGTGTCAGCTTAGTAAGCCCATGTGGCAGCTAAATATACCTCTTAAAAGAAGCACCAAGGAGTTAACTAACGTAATAATCACGAAATTTAAAAACATTATCAAAAAATCGTTTAAAGATTAGTATTGTCTGCAAATTGATATAATATATAATAAGCATTTTTTTTTTTTGACGAACTGTCTTTAGGGTATTTGATACCCCATAAAGTGAGAAGCTTAACATCTTGTAAGAAATTTAAATTTTCCGCCCGCATGCACATGCAAGACAACAATGTGTCTTTTAATGTCTCCCATTGTGATTGCTCTGAGAGTAGCTATTAATTAATTGCACACTTTGGGGAACAACAACAACTTGGGTGATAACATTAAGGGCAATTACAATAACGGCAATGAGCTCTGCTTGGCTCCATGCAAGCGCTAAGCATTTTGTATTCTTTCCTGTTGACATTTACTTTTGAATGTGTGAAATGCCTAATGGCAAAGTGCTGGGTAAACTAGCGGCATACAAAGAAGTACCGTTAAAGCGCGTCGCTTACACGCTTCAACACACAGCCACCCACAGTCGTCGCAAACGTTAAACATAAACACAACCACACACGCACACAAATATATACTGAGCAGCACGTGTATAGACGTGACTGCATTTGCGTGCGCGTGAAAGTATGCAACGGTAAAAGTGCGGCAACAGGAAGGTCATTGCAAAATGTTAATTGAGTTTAACTGCATCCATGTACAATGGGAAAAACTAGCTCTAAGTAAAAACCTTATAAAAGTTGTGTTTAATTACCAAATGCATTTTGCATTTATACAAGATGTAAAGAATATTTGAATGCGTTTTCTATTCAACGTCAGGTACCATAAAAGAGTTTTTCTATCCATGGTGCATTCAATTCAGTAAAATATACACTTGCTCGCAAACACACACACAAACAAAACACATGGCACCTTCACACAATTTGTAGTTTTATATACAATTTGTTTGCCATTGCAATTTTAATGCAATGCATTGCAAGTGTGAATTGAAAAGCAGAGGGGTTGAACTTGTGTGCGGGGGTGAGCAAGCTTTCACTTATAATGCGACACATTTCATATTATTTTAGCTTTTTGCATTTGCATTAAGTGTGTTATATATATGCAGTAATGTTGTACAAAGAGCAAAACGGCATACTAAAGTATAAGTTCCTAATTACATTTTATTTAAATTGTTTAAAACGATAGCTGAGAAGCATATTCTATTTGTAATAAATAATTTAAAAAAAACTCCAAAGCCCAGAAACCATAATAAACATTTACTAAAATACTCTAATACATAATAACATTTGTTTAAGAACTCGATAATTTAGTCATGGTCCGTATTTAAATCATACAGTTAGTTATAATTTAGTATACAGCATAATTAATTATTATTGTTCTGTGCGCTTATATTTAAATGATGATTATCTCTTTTTTTATTTGCATATATAACATTGATCTACATGTGTTTTGATTTTGAACAACGATTATATTCAATCAACATACAAAAACACAACAACAACAACAAAATACAACACCAACCATCACAATTTCCACTCACCCGTGACCCGTAAACGCCTTTTAAACACCGCACAATACATACACTACATAAAGGTCAACTAGCTGTTGGCAGTTGGCGGACACGTTTTGGACGACTCTCCACAAAGGTGGGCCAGGTGGATCCGAGCGGCACTTTTTGTGCAATGCCAGATGATTGGCTTAAAAAGAAAATGGGTAATAGCAAAAATAAAAAAATAAAAACACAACTGCAGCTAAAAAGAATAATTAGATCGTTAGGCGGCAGATAAAACAATCAAAAACAGAAGAGCGCCAAAAAACATTTCAATTAAAGTTGAAAAATTCATTTAATTCGTTTATTTTTTCTTTGTTTTCACAGTGGAAGCAGCCGAACCACCGACAGCTGGACAATTATACAGCAGTAAGTACAATGAAATGAGAATAGTTTGCTGGCACTATCTATAGTTTATATATTTTTATATATTTACAGTTTTCTTTGTGAACGCAGTTCCCTTTGTGGCGTTTGGTTTCCTTGATAACTTCATTATGATTATGGCTGTAAGTATTATTAATCAAGTAAGGGGGCTCTAGCAGATACCCTCAGCTCATCCCAATAATAATTCACAAAAGCGACTTAAACGGAACTTTCGATTGCCATTACTTCGTCTAAATGAACCCGATTTTCAAATGCAGTAGATCAAAAGTCTTGTTTTAAGCTCTAGGTACTGCATTTAAATCTAGACACTCAATTTTTTTACTTGATTTTCATGCCAAATTTTTTGCCCAATACTCGACTAATTGCTATAATTTGCAATAACTTGTTTGGTTCAAATCTGGAGTCTCGGCTGTTGATGTTGATCAAGGTGATAAAAACTTAATAGGGTCAAAGATTCTTCCTTCTGTCTGTGGCATTCATTTGAACAAAACCATTGTACCCTTTTATATTGTATAGTTCAATCGGACTCTAAATCTTACCCTTGCAGTGTTTATGAGACCACATAATTTGGTCTCACATTTTATAAAATAAGTATTTTTTTAAATTGTTAAAATAAAATTAAAAATATTTCTTTAGGGTGAATACATTGAAGTTTCAATGGGACATTTTATAACGCTATCGACTATGGCTGCCGCTGGACTCGGCAATACCGTAAGTGATATACTGGGCATTACGATGGCCACCTATGTGGAGGAAGGCTGTCAGCTGTTGGGTCTCAAGCAACCACAAATGACACCGGCCCAATTTAAATTGAAATCAAGCAAACGCGCCTCAAGTTGGGTAAGTCGCTCAACATCTTCATCAGCTTAACATCTAGTATACGTAATAAATGTTGTTGTATTATTGCAGGGTCGCATTATAGGCATCACCGTTGGCTGCTTGATCGGCATGTGTCCCTTGTGGCTTATGAAAGATGAGCACAAAACGAATGCAAAGGATTAGAATGACAAAGATCTATACCCAATAACTGCATAAGAAGCGAAACTGTCAATTTAATGGTGGGAGAAAATCCCGCTACAAAACGCAATCCGAATGCAAATTTTTAGCTTTAATAAGTGTTCAAGAAATTTTTGCCATTTTTTCTGGTACGCCGTATATACAAATATTTTGTTATTTATATTGATTATGTTCGGACAATGATTTGCATTATATTTGTACTGTATTTATGTATGTATATTGTTTTTAAGCCATGTAACACGAACTAATGTGACACTCAAAGTACCTATTAACTAACTATTAACTATTTACGCTCGTCTAGTTCATAAATTTAAGAAATAAATGTGTTGTTCTAGCCGGTTAGTCCACATACTACATTATGTAATTTCGCACTGATTCTGACTGCACTTAAAAATCATCTTGTTTAAGTTTAAGGCCTAGTACCTTAAATGCAACGGCCAATAGAACCAACAATGGAAAGCCAAAATGTTGTTTGGTATGCTCGGATTGATATATAAACTAGTGGTTAATAACATATTTATATATATATACATACACGACAACGTACTTATTGTAGCTGCAAAAGGTCCAAAATGTAACACTTGAAATCAAAAATAAATTTCTAGAGAAAAATAGCTGAAATAAATACAAGCATATGCCAAATATGGTTTATATATTAGTATTATTGGCACTTTAATGTCTTATGCTGTACAACAAAATCCCCAAAAAGTCAATGAATAAAGTCAAGCCTGCCAAAACCGCATAACTTTCATACATATAACATCAAAACGCCTTTGACTATCCAATTTCTAAGCTCGCCACACTGCAAAGTGCCTATAAAATGCTTTAACTATATACATGCATATATATGTTTCAACCATATTACGTTATAGAAGTCGGCTTGATTATAGTATATTGAAACTAAAACAGTAGCAAGAAAAATATACACATACTATTATGTACAATATTAAAGTCCAAATTGTAGAGAGCTTACCAAATAAATAAACCAAATTAAAGAAAAACATTTTGAATTCATTTGAATTTAAGTTAGTTTATTCATTTATGTTGAAAAAATATATATTTTATTTGGAAATTTAGCATAGATTCGACAGTAAAAGAATTGCACTCTCGTTATAAGTTAAAGAAAAATTGATTGAATTGTAATTGCAAAATATTTAGATCAGCTTTGGCCACAACTCCGGCCAGCGCACTAGAAACGATTGACGATTTATAGCATCACTAAGTGCTTGCCAAAATATGGAAACGTTCTGGGCATTATTCCAATTGTACTCTTTGCTGCCAAGTGTTATTTTATTGCGATGATCCTCAATTCCATCATCACTGTACTGCGACTTGATGTTGAGCCAGTGTTGTGTGTCATCATGCTGCTTGGCTTTCATATCCATGTGATAATTGATTGGTAGCAGTGGATTGGGCGGTTTCTCCAAACGTTGCCTGCGTTTCAGTTCATTCAGTCTTGCCTCGGCGCAAAATTGTTGCTCCAGTTTCAATAGTTCTGCCTCTACATTTAATGCAGTGCAATTTTTATTCGGTTCACCGACTCCAATAGCAATCTCAGCAGTGACAACGGGTGCAGCTTCAGTGACATTGAGCGTGGTAATTGGAGTTGTAAGTGTTGTGTTAACCGTTGCCGTTGCAATGGTTTCGGTGCGACGGTGCCAAAGCGTGCCCGGTATTTGGCTGGCAATAAAAAATGCACCAGCAATTGTTATCACACTGGCCGCATAGCTTAAAGCAAGCACAGCTAGGTTATTTAACATAAATCTCATCAACGTAAAGTTGGGCAGAAGCTGCATCAGTTCGCTATATGTTAGCCATCCGCGTCTTAATCCTTCTCGTTCAGCCAAAGTTCGTTCTACGCTGCTCAGCTTTTCAAAGAATTGTTCGTTTGATATGTATATGTTCCAGTCCTAAAAAATAGAAGTCTGAATTTGTTGAAGTTTCAAAATAATTCAATGAAGATCTTACTATGGCTGTTAGAAACTCGAGTTCCATTTGCTTTAGTTTGTCTTCGCTCATGTTGCCCTCTTTAGCCCAGTCTTCCAGATAGAAACGCTCATCGTGTCCGGCATAGAATTTCGTTGAAATCATCTGGAAATATTACACAGAAAGTTTTACAATCCATGATTCTTTGTGTTTAAATATTGTCAATTGAATATTTGAAGATCCCAAAGAACTTGCAAATACAATGAGCAATAAGTGACGTCATTGGTTGGGAATGGACCATGCCATAGACATTTAGTAATTACATAAACAACATTCTAGCATGTACACATATACTATTTAGTATGCAATCAGTGCACTCTCTTATCAACGTTGCCAGCTGTCCTCATTTAATTAAATATATGTATGTATGTACATGCGAAACCACAAAAGCAAAACAACAAAATTAATGTCGATCACAAACACATGCCTGTTCTACCTTCATACATACATACATACATATATGCGCAATATTGTTTTAGAACAATTCGCTTGCTGTTCGCTTAGAATGAGTGTGCGCACATATACATGAATACATTTACACAAACACAATAGGCGAGTCTGTATGCGTAGTTGCGCTGAAGGTGGGTTATCAATCAACAGGTTTTTTAACTCACAACTCGTGAAGCCGTCACCAATACTAGCACAAAAACTAATGCGAACTTACCAATGACACAACAAAGAGCTCCTGTGGCGTGATTCTGTAGCCATAGCCCGGATCAATGATGTTTAGGCGATCCAAGTATATTAACGCCATAATTAGAGAACATGGAGTAGCATGCGTTTTACCAGCGGCAATGGAGCTCAAGCGATGCAATGAATGTCCGCGATGGGGCTCAGAGAAAAGATCAGCTGCGTACTCTGCAAAGGGCATGGAAACCTCCATATCCGACTCCGTGGTGTCGACTCCTCCATAGTAAAGGGTTTTTCGTATGCGGTTTATAAATTCGTCGTGCTGCATCACCTGCAATTTGGAAGGAAAATCCGATTAGAAATCAAAAAAATGTTGATGGCTATTGTCTTAGTTACCTTTTTTGGCGTTGAGGTGACGAATTTACTTCGCCCCATTGAAAATAATAATGTATTTAACGCTTTCAACGAGCAAAAAGACAAACTTTTACTGAGTGGCACGGTCAAAGCGTTTGTGAAAAGAACTAGTTCATTTTTGCTCGCTTGGTCAATGTGCTCTTTCGAGTCGCAGTGTGCCCGTTTGAGAAAAGTATCGCAGCACTTGACTTTGATAAGCGTTGCCACGTCGATTACAGCCAACTGTTTTGTTGTTCACTCAATGCAGTGGCATCAAAAATACATTTTAATTTAAACACATTATTTGCAAAAGATATCTGAATTTTGATTTGAGTTTACTTGTTGATTTATTTTGAAACGATGTCAAAAAACGATGTGACAACTACCTGTTATTATGCTGAATGCGATTTAACCATTCACTTGATCACGCAAAAACATATGGGATAAGTTAAAAAGCACTGCATAATTTTAAAGAGTAAATATTCTTTCTTAGAATTTGCAACATGTCGCGATTTAGCGGAGCGCTGCAACTTACGGATCTAGATGACTTCATCACTCCATCACAGGTTAACTTATAAACTGCTGCAAACGAAACATGAATACAATTATATTTTGATTTAGGAATGTATTAAGCCAGTGACAATTGATAAGACAAAGTCAAAGACTGGCGCTAAAATTACCGTAGAAGCTGACGGCTATTACGAGGAATCTGAGGTAAATGATATAGATTAAACAGTAAATAACCAGTCATCAACTTATCTTAACCATTAACAGAGCGGAAAGCAAAAGCTTCAAAAAGTTGAAATAACACTGCAAGATTGCCTAGCCTGCTCCGGTTGCATTACGTCTGCTGAAGGCGTGCTCATCACACAGCAAAGCCAAGAGGAGCTGCTTAAAGTACTGCGCGAAAATCAAACACTTAAATCCTCCGGCGATAATGGTCAAATCCGCACAATCGTCTTTACGATTTCCGTTCAGCCACTTTTGAGTCTTGCTCATCGTTATAACCTCAGCTTGGAGGAGGCTGGTCGTCATATGTCCGGTTATCTGCAACAACTAGGCGCCGACTACGTCCTTTGCACAAAAATTGCTGATGATCTGGCGCTGCTAGAAAGCCGGCAGGAATTTGTTCAGCGTTACCGCGACAATGCCACGCTCTGCATGTTAAGCTCCTCGTGTCCTGGTTGGGTTTGCTATGCAGAGAAAACTCATGGTAATTTCATATTGCCTCACATTGCAACAACGCGTTCGCCGCAACAGATAATGGGTGTGTTGGTCAAACAGTTGTTGGCCGATAAGCTTGGCGTGCCCGGCTCACGTATTTACCATGTGACCATAATGCCATGCTATGACAAGAAGCTGGAGGCATCACGCGAAGACTTCTACAGCGAAATAAACAGCTCTCGGGATGTCGACTGTGTTATGACCGCAAGTAGGTAGATTTGAAAATTCTTTCACTTTTGTTTTTAATACAAAGACATATTTATAAAACCTTCAGTTGAGGTGGAGCAAATGCTGCAAGGGGAAGAGAAAACATTGCAGCAGTTTGAGCCCAAAGATTTGCACTGGCCCTGGACGGATCAGCAACCGGAATCAATGTTCTGGGCACACGAGGCAACAATGTCAGGCGGCTATGCGGAACACATCTTTAAATATGCTGCCAAAGAACTGTTCAATGAGGATACCCCCAATGAGCTGCAATTCAAGGCACTGCGTAATCGCGATTTCAGTGAAATATGTTTGGAAAAGGATGGCAAGGTGCTTCTAAAGTTTGCCATTGCCAATGGCTTTCGTAACATACAAAATTTGGTGCAAAAGCTTAAGCGTGGCAAGGGACCGGGCTATCATTTTGTCGAGGTTATGGCATGCCCCTCTGGCTGCATTAATGGTGGCGCCCAGGTGCGACCGACAACAGGACAACATGTTCGCGAGTTAACCCAACAGCTGGAGGAACTATATAAGCAGCTGCCACTTTCTAATCCTGACAATGCCCATACCAAGCAGATCTATACTGATTTCTTTGATGGAACTCACACGGATAAATCCGCTGAGTTAATGCATACGAAATATCATGCCGTGGAGAAACTCAACACTGCATTAAACATTAAATGGTGATGCAGAATATATGTTTTTATAATCGCAAATATTATGAATGCTAAGTACCTGTTGGTTTTCGTTGTGTTTTATATTACAATTACATTTTTTACAGTATGAAAAAATACTAGATTACAAAAGTGGGAAATTTAATGCGAATTTATCGGTGGATAAATTATACATTTAAGTTTATTAAAGCATTTTTTAAGACCAATTAAAAAGTTATGCTAAAAAAAACTGAAATATATTTTGATAATTCTTACTGCTGAAAATGAAAAAAAAAAAGACAAAATCTAAAAAAAAAAGTCGAAAACTGCAAATGCTATCTTCCCTTTAGTGATTTTAGCTACAGCTTCTGAGAATGAGAATTCGCGCATTTTGTTTACTTTTAAATGCAGGTTGGGACAGCCGGCCCAGCTATCCTCTCGACGTAACTAACAATTTAATTAGGCACAAACTCTACCATTTGATAAGCTATCGGAAACAGCGCTATCGATATTTCGTCCATGATGTTAATTTAATTTGTATATTTAATCTACTAGAACAGTTCAATAATTTAAATTCTAACGTGATGTAAGTCCTTTTCGTGCAATTTTGTTTAGCTCGAAAATTTCGAGTGATCAATACGATATTTTGCTGCAATATTTCAAATACGATAGTTAGCTAGGTTGGCAGTGCCGCAGAAAAGTCCCAAAAAAAAATCCCTATGTTAGTTGCCTGGGTGGCAACCTCAAAGCAAACGTCAAATAATTCCTTTCTTTTTTCAGCCTCTTTCCGGTCGGTCTGCAGTGTGTAAGTTTCTAAACAATTCGTATACAAAAAGAATTTTAAAACATCAACTCAATGGATGAGTTTTATCGACTGCTAAGTGTGTTACATTCACGATATGATGTTAAATATTTTATAAATGTTGTTATTTCACACTTACTATGTCAACAAATAAGCAATCTTGCTATTTTAGAACTTTAATAAAAGTCACCCCCATTGAAATGATTTGTTTACGCCTAAAGCAGCTGCAGCAGTGAACAAGCAGCTTCAAATCCAAATACGTGTGCTTTTTAATTGTGAAATGTTTAAAATAAGATATATGCGTTAAATATTCATTAATTGAAAGTATTTGTTTACGATTTTGCAGTGTCGTCAAAATGCGCACGATCAACTCGAATCAGTGTGTCAAGATCCCCAAGGATATCAAGGCCTCCGTGAAGGCGCGTGTGGTCACGATCACAGGCGCTAGAGGCGTCCTAAAGCGTAGCTTCAAACATCTTGCTTTGGATATGTACATGTCCGACAAGCGTACCCTGAAAGTTGAGAAATGGTTCGGCACCAAGAAGCAGCTCGCTGCCGTGCGCACCGTATGCAGTCACATTGAGAACATGATCAAGGGTAAGGACAAGTCAAATTATTTCTACGATTATATTTCTAATCTATTGGTTTGTACAACTTGTAGGTGTGACGTATGGTTTCCAGTACAAAATGCGTGCTGTGTACGCTCATTTCCCCATCAACTGTGTTACGTCTGAGCAGAATACAGTCATTGAGATCCGTAACTTCTTGGGTGAGAAGTACATTCGTCGCGTGGAGATGGCTCCCGGCGTGACGGTTGTCAACTCCACCGCACAGAAGGACGAGCTCATTGTTGAGGGCAATGATATCGAGGCCGTCTCTGGATCAGCGGCGCTCATCCAACAGTCGACCACCGTTAAAAACAAGGATATTCGTAAATTCTTGGACGGTCTGTACGTCTCAGAAAAGACGACCGTTGTGAAGAAGGAAGCTTAAAGTGTCACCAATTGTGCTTCAAATGAAAGTTTTAATAATAAAGGAAAACGCTGATGAAAACTTTACAACTTAAATTTTGTTGGTGTATATAGTTTTGATTAACAAACGTGTTGCTTTATTGGGTGTTTCGCGGTACTCAATTTGTATTACGACAAAAAGAAAACAAATGCGAAGTTTCAAAAACAAAGTTTATTTTAATACTTGATATATATTTGGAATATAAGTCAGCATTCAGCTATAAAAATTAAATTGAAGTAACTTGACAGTTTCAATATGGTCAATTAATGAAAAAGATTACAATTTCAAAATAGTCAAAAATCAATAAGAAATAATTACAGAAAATAAAGTTGATTTTCCAAGCCTTGGTCCTCAATTTGTATTACGGCAAAAAGAAAACAAATTTGAGGTTGGCAAAACAAAGTTTTAATAATTGATATATATTTCAAATATAAGTCAGCATTCAGCTATAAAAATTAAATTGAAATAACTTGTCAGTTTCAATATGGTCAATTAATGAAAAAGATTACTATTTCAAAATAGTCAAAATTCAATAATAAGGAATAATTACAAAAATAATTACATAAAGTTGATTTTCCAAGCCTCGGTCCTCAATTTGTATAACGGCAAAAAGAAAACAAATTTGAGGTTTGCAAAACAAAGTTTATTTTAATAATTGATATATATTTCAAATATAAGTCAGCATTTAGCTATAAAAATTAAATTGAAATAACAACTTGTCAGTTTCAATATGGTCAATTAATGAAAAAAAAAGATTACAACTTCAAAATAGTCAAAAATCAAAAAGTAAAAATTAAAGAAAATAAAGTTGATTTTCCAAGCCAGCTGCAGGAGCACGATGCACACTCTCGGCAATAAGGAATGCGAGTTTATGAGCATACTGGCAAACAGCTGGCACTCGGCAGGTGCCTGACCAATTATAATAAAAGTGTGTCATCTTGTATGCAAGCATCTGAATTTTGTCAGCGTTCAATCCCATGTTGTCATGGATAACATTGTAGCTGGTTGGAGAAACAGTGCCCTGTCTGACAGATTGTGAGACAAGGAAAAAGTCGTAACGCTCGGGCAATGTAATGATGTCATCGACAACAGTCCCAGGCTCAGGATTTTTTTTGTTCACAAAGTAACGTGTGTTAATTCTCTTTGAGACAACTACAAAAGCCAAGCGACATCCTTCTTCTTTGCCTGCCGACTTGTAGATTTGATCCAGTTGGTTCTTCAGATACTTGATTTCGGTGTTAACAACCTGTTCAAGCTGTCCATCCCCAACGCCATCACGGAAGAACAGAATGCGCTCTGGCAATGCACCGTGATGCTCGCGATATGCCTTCAATGCACATGTCATGTTGACTGACATTTGATTGGAAAGCTCTTGTCCCTTCATGTGCTCTGTTACCGATGAATAGTAACGGGTAGATGTTTTAATATCCATTGTAGCCACAAGGGCGCCATATGATTTGTTCTTATCTTTCGATGAGTGACAAACATCGAAGCCGACAGTCATCAAACCACGCAATGGCATTTCAATGTTCCATGGTGCGCCCATTAGTTTGGCGTTCATTTGAATTACAACTTTTGTTGCAATAGACATAAGGCCACTAGCTCGATCTGGGCGTGGTGCAATTGTTCGCAGTGTAACCACCTGCGATGGAATAGGACGATCCACACAAGCTCGTTTCTTGATGCAACTATATCTGTTAGTAGATAATGGGAAAATGTAATAAATAATTAGTAAATACGCACTCCATTTATAAATGTATATTAATAGTTTACTTTTCCTCGTTGGCGGATCTCAAAACAAGCATAATAATTTGAGGATCCTTTGAGACGGCATTATCGATCGACTGTGAGTAATTATTATTACGGTCGTCTGGCATTTCGTCGCTACAAAAATGAATAAAAAATTACTGTTGGATCCTATAATTGTGTTGTAATGTAATACATACTATCGGGGCTCGGCGATACGCATCCTCATGCCACTGGCTGCACGTATGCACATTTTGACAAACTCCTGGGTTTCGCGAATACTGCGACGTGGTGTAATCACGTACCAGCGTGTTATGTCCACATGTTTAAACATGGAGTTGTTACGGAACTCTTGAGTCCAATCAGCGCGTGCATCGCATATATAACGCTTTTCGTTACCAAACACTATTTTCTCTGGTGGTAAAACACGACCGGTCACCTCCACCAAAGTCTTGTCCAATTCGATGTTCCACGACTTAAGCACCTCAACACTTTCGCTAGAATTCTGTAGGCGCTGATTGAACACGCGCAATCGATCCATGCGACGATCAGGCGCAAGCCTGGTATGCTCGCCCATTGCTTTCATCAATCTACAAAAAAACGTTGAAAACGATTAATACAAAAATTAAATATACCAATAAGTTCGTACAACTTACTGGAAATTAGCTCGCATGTCTTCGGTTAACCCTGTTGCGCGGGCCAATTCTGGTATCAACATGATAAGTTGATCTTCGCCACCACGCATATTCTTCTCCGTGGGTTTAGACACAAGCATTGGTTGTTTAACATCACGAATCGAAATATTATAACGCTAAAGATTTAAAAAAAAAAAATACATTGTACATATATTTAAAGTGTGTGAAGTGTGTTTGTCATGTTCCTTTACTTACTTTCTTGTAGTACTCCACATACGAAATTTCTCCCTCCTTGGTACCAAATTTGGAAAGTGGGGATGATTTAAAATCAACATCATCTATGCGATAAGTTCTATTGTTGTAATCAGTTAAGACAATGACACCTTGAAAATAAGACAAAGATGTCGAAAATTATTAATTTTAGGTTTTTTAAGGTTATGCAATGATAAACTTACCGATTACTGCCCGCTTGAAGGCAGACTGAAAGTCATCGGACTCTCGAATGACTTTTGATAAGATATGATACAAAGTCTCGGTTCTCATCACCTTATGAGCAATCTCAGAGCATAAAAGAACGTCAGTTTCGTGTTGACGAATCGATGTCTGATATCCTGGCCATAACTCAACATTAAATTTGTCCAACATAACCTAAATACATATTTTAAGATTAATACAAATCAAATTAAGAAAAATATGGATTAAGTTTTACTTTAGCTTGTGGATCAAAAAAGTTACGCGAGACAAGTTGAAGCTTTAGTCCCTCCATGGCACGTCGTAATATTAAATTCAGCACTTGGAACTGTTGGTTATCAGCCGATTCAACAGTAGCTACAAATTTTATTTTAATTTCAATGTTTTCACCAGCACGACTTTTGGTAAGAAGTTCTAAAACGTAGGGACTTCCAGGCTTCTCGTCGAACTTGGTGGTGCAGAACAAGACTGTTCCATCGAATAGGTAGCCACCAAGTAGCTTGCGGTGTTCACTCAATAGACCGCGACGGAGTCTTGTGTTATCAAACTCTGGATAAAAATCCACACGATACTGATAGATGGTCCAGTTTGGACGCTTCAACACTCTAAAGTAGTTGGTTTGCACAGTGACCTTGCGACCAGTAACACCTGCTTTAGTTATAAGTCCCTTTGGCCTAGTGTGGACCACATCAGAAATAACACG
The DNA here is from genome assembly GCA_018152965.1 of Scaptomyza pallida. Lineage (NCBI taxonomy): Eukaryota > Metazoa > Arthropoda > Insecta > Diptera > Drosophilidae > Scaptomyza > Scaptomyza pallida. The sequence continues at coordinate 1,314,490 of JAECXP010000116.1, read as the reverse complement.
TCTGCCGCGCACAGATCCTCGAGCATCGCCTGCAGCTATATTATTTTTATATGGAATGTGAAATAATTTAGAAATTTGTTTATTATGCTACAAATAACAAGCTTACCCCCAGTAGCTTCCTGAATGCCACTTGGCTGGGGTGAGACCGGACGTTGTTGCTGCGGAGCTACGGCCTGAGCAGGTTGGCTCCCCTGAAATCAAATGTATTGGATAAGATATACGAAAAAATGGCATATTCCTTTCATAAACAAAACTCCTTTAAATAGGTTTTATTAAGTATTTTAGGCAAGAATTGATTTTAAAACAAAAAGGAAGGCTCTAGTCGAGAAATCACGACTAGGACATACCCTTAACCCCATACGTATCGTGTACAGTCATTTGTGTGGATTTACCCAGTGACCTATATGGCCAAAATTACAAAATTCCAAACTGCGATATCTTCGGTGTTTTATAACCGATTTTAATCAAATTTTTTCAAATGTTCAATATTTTATTTTTTGTTATCGATCACATGTGTATATCGGAAACCAGAAGTGTTATCGAAAATTTGAAGCAAACTTGATCTCATGGTAAAGGAGAGCTTAAGTTTTGAATTTGAAGCCATTGAGATCGGCGCGTTCATACAGACGGACATGGATAGATCGACTCGGCTTTTGATGCTGATCAAGAATATATATACTTTATAGGGTCGGAGATGCTTCCTTCTGTCTGTTACATACATTTGCACAAAACCATTATTCCCTTACTTACCCATTTTATGGGTTAAGGGTATAAAAAAAAACCCGACTATGCGAGTTGCTGTAGTTGAAGACTGTTCCGCCAACAATTTTATATTAACCTTGATGTCTCCGGTGTTAATTTGCCCATTTCAAAGATTTGTATTATTACGTCTATATATTTCGATTCATATATACATAAAATAAAAATAATTTTATTAATTTTTCACATTCACTTGCAGCGATGAAAACAAGAGCGAGATAAGTTGTCACTCTCTTAATTTGATTCTCTTAGAGCCATTGTTTTTGAAAAATTTCAGTGCCTCATCAGCCCGAATATGAGAATATGGTGAGCAGCACCGCTCGCACACATTACACAAATACAATGCGCAACATGAGTACCGATGTACCGTTACTTTGGTTTCTTCAATACCTCACTTATTAAGAGTAAATACAACCAGTAAACGAAAGTGTATATAATATTAATCTAGCAAAAAAAAAAAAGAATACTCGACGCCAAAGCGTTTTCACGTACGCATATATGTACATACATTTGAATGTACATGAACTACAGTTAGAATAGCCTACGAAAACACGCAAACGTATACACACACACACTTTCGCATGTACATACATGTGCGGATTTTTACGTATTTAAAAGCAGCGATTTCTTACTGCCATTTGCCGCAAATATTTCATGTCTTTGTTTAAAGACGCACATAATATTTATGATGTTTAAGAAGACAGCCTGTCTCGGTTTCCATGTTCGAATTTCGAAGTTTATGCTTAATATACGTTTTTACGTACATATGTTAACAAAAATAACGTAAAACGCCGAAGATGGCCGCCTTCGAAAGCGACAATGTTTTCTGTTTGTTTCCTTTTTTTCCTCGAGATCAAGCAATAAGTCTTTACGTTTCAAATTTTACACTATTAAAGCAATAAATCTTGACATTTAATAATAAAAATAAAACACTGGATCAGCGATCGCACACAACACAAAAATAAACTCAGTAACAACGTTCCGTTTTTTATTTTTTTTTTTTCTTATTGAGATAAAATAAAATACGTAAACGTAAGGTTCTGAGATTTAAGTCTGGCATACAAAATATCGTCGCCGTAAAATCACTGCACATACAAACGTACAAAGGTATGTACACATAAAGCAAAATGTGTGTATATCTGCGCTCATATGTAAAAACATCCATGTAAATTTTAATTTATGTTCGTACTAGTTTTTACATATTCCAAATTATGAATTATTGTGTATGTTTGGATTTTCAATTTATCTCTTCACTCTTATTTTAAACATTTCTACGCATACAATCGCACTTAAATATGTATGCTCATTCATATACACACACATACATACATACGAAATACAGTTAGAATGGCTTTCCAGAAATGTGCAAGCAAGTATATGCCAAAAATGACTAGTATACATACATATGGAAATAAAAACGAAGCGATTCTTTTAACCCGACAAATTTGTATTATGTATTGTGTTTCACTGTTTAATATTACATACCAACTGAGGGCCTTGTCCTCTATTCAAGTCTTCATTGCGTTTATTCCCGCCACGTCCTCGTCCACGAGAGTGTCCGGAATTTGCCGGCAAATTATTCATGACTTTACTTCAATACGCTCACAATATAAATGATGACCGGCAGACTGCCGCAATGCAAGTTGAATTTTGAAGAAGAACAAGCTTCGGCTTCGAAGTTCGATGTCGAAACTTATCGATATTTATTAACATTTCGTACTGTCTGTTAGATGCAGAAAGTATTAAATATGTTAAATAACATTCTCATTGTTAACAAAACGCTTAGTAGAGAACACGGCTCAGTGATAGACAAAAGTCTACTTACGATCACTTTTTCTGTGGTAAGAAAAATAATAAAACACAAAGGGTAGCGTTTTATAATTTATTTTAAAATCAAACCAATGCAATAAAATTGCATAGATTTAAAAAAAGATGTTCTGGTTTATTACTATAATCCTTAAATAAAAATAATGCAGTTTACATGCTACAAAAAGTAAAGATGGTTTTCCAAGCTCGCAGAAGGGGCACGATGAATACTCTCGGCAACAAGGAATGCCAATTTATGAGCATACGGGCAAACAGCCGGCACTCGACAGGTGCCTGACCAATTATAATACAAGTGTGTCATCTTGTATGAAAGCATCTGAAGCTTGTCTGCGTTCAAGCCCATGTTGTCCTGAATAACATTGTAGCTGGTTGGAGACACAGTGCCCTGTCTGACGGATTGTGAAACAAGGAAAAAGTCATAACGCTCGGGCAATGTAATGATGTCATCGACAACAGTTCCAGGATCAGGATTACGCTTGTTTAGAAAGTAGCGTGTGTTGATCCTCTTGGAGACAACTATAAATGCCATACGGCATCCATCTTCTTTGCCTGCCGACTTGTAAATTCGATCAAGCTGGTCCTTCAAATATTTAACTTCGGTGTTAACAACCTGGGCGAGCTGACCATCACCAACACCATCACGGAAGAACACTACCCGCTCCGGCAAAGCTCCGTGGCTATCGCGGTAAGTCCTCAAGGCACCCGTCATTTTCATGGACATTTGATTGGAAAGCTCCTGTCCCTTCATGTGCTCTGTTACCGATGAATAGTATCGAGTAGACGTTTTCAAATCCATTGTGGCCACAAGGGCGCCATATGATTTGTTCTTATCTTTCGATGAGTGACAAACATCAAAGCCAACAGTCATCAAACCACGCAATGGGAGTTCAATCATCCATGGTGCGCCCATTAGCTTGGCGTTCATCTGAATTACAACTTTTAAGGCAATAGACATAAGGCCACTGGCTCGCTCAGGGCGTGGAGCAATTGTACGCAGTGTAACCACCTGCGATGGCACCGGACGATCCACACAAGTGCGTTTCTTAATGCAGCTGTACCTGGTAAAGCATAGAATCGAGAATAAGATGTTAGTATTTGCCCACGAACTTTGTTAAGTAATATTTACTTTTCTTCATTGATTGTCTTAATCACTACCAAAATCATTTGAGGATCCTTCGAAGTGGCTTTGTCGATTGCCGTTGAATAGTGTGCCACACGATCATCAGGCATTTCGTCGCTGCAAAAATAAATAGTTATTGTCTGAATTTGATTACAACAAGATTATTTCTATGATACATACTACTTGGGCTCGGCGATACGCATCTTCATGCCACTGGCTGCACGTATGCAGAGCTTAACAAACTCTTGGGTTTCGCGAACACTTTGTCGTGGTGTTATCACACACCAACGCAATATGTCTGTTTGCTGAAACATTTGACTATGGCGCAGTTCTCCAGTCCAGTCAGCGCGTGAATCACACAAGTAGCGCTTGCCATTGCCAAAAACGATTCTTTCTGGTGGCAGAACGCGAGCAGTAACCTCCACAAGGTTTTTGTCCAAATCAATGTTCCACGACTTAAGCATTTCGATGCATATATATATATTTGCCGGAACAACTTTTGGTCGTCAGCTCTAATACATGGTTTTTTCCAGGCACCTTCTCAAACTTGGTGGTGCAGAACAAAAGTGTGCCATCAAAAAGATAGCCACCAAAAAGCTTGCAATGCTCATAGAGTAGACTACGGCGTAGTAGCGTGCTATCGGATTCTGGATAAAAGTCCACACGGTACTGATAGATAGACCAGTTTGGACGCGTCAACACCCTAAAGTAATTTGTTTGCACAGTGACTGGGCGCCCAACAGCACCAACTTTAGATCCCAATCCGGCGGGCCGTGTGCGGATCACATCGCTGGTAATAACACGTTTTCCACGCACTGCGCCTCGAGCATCGCCAGCCGCAGCTGCAGCAGTGAACAAGCAGCTTCAAATCCAAATAAGTTTGCATTTTAATTGTGAAATGTTTAGAATAAGATATATGCGTTAAATATTCATTAATTGAAAGTATTTGTTTACGATTTTGCAGTGTCGTCAAAATGCGCACGATCAACTCGAATCAGTGTCAAGATCCCCAAGGATATCAAGGCCTCCGTGAAGGCGCGTGTGGTCACGATCACAGCCGCTAGAGGCGTCCTAAAGCGTAGCTTCAAACATCTTGCTTTGGATATGTACATGTCCGACAAGCGTACCCTGAAAGTTGAGTAATGGTTCGGCACCAAGAAGCAGCTCGCTGCCGTGCGCACCGTATGCAGTCACATTGAGAACATGATCAAGGGTAAGGACAAGTCAAATTATTTCTACGATTATATTTCTAATCTATTGGTTTGTACAACTTGTAGGTGTGACGTATGGTTTCCAGTACAAAATGCGTGCTGTGTACGCTCATTTCCCCATCAACTGTGTTACGTCTGAGCAGAATACAGTCATTGAGATCCGTAACTTCTTGGGTGAGAAGTACATTCGTCGCGTGGAGATGGCTCCCGGCGTGACGGTTGTCAACTCCACCGCACAGAAGGACGAGCTCATTGTTGAGGGCAATGATATCGAGGCCGTCTCTGGATCAGCGGCGCTCATCCAACAGTCGACCACCGTTAAAAACAAGGATATTCGTAAATTCTTGGACGGTCTGTACGTCTCAGAAAAGACGACCGTTGTGAAGAAGGAAGCTTAAAGTGTCACCAATTGTGCTTCAAATGAAAGTTTTAATAATAAAGGAAAACGCTGATGAAAACTTTACAACTTAAATTTTGTTGGTGTATATAGTTTTGATTAACAAACGTGTTGCTTTATTGGGTGTTTCGCGGTACTCAATTTGTATTACGACAAAAAGAAAACAAATGCGAAGTTTCGAAAACAAAGTTTATTTTAATACTTGATATATATTTGGAATATAAGTCAGCATTCAGCTATAAAAATTAAATTGAAATAACAACTTTACAGTTTCAATATCGTCAATTAATGAAAAAGATTACAAATTCAAAATAGTCAAAATTCAATAAGAAATAATTACAGAAAATAAAGTTGATTTTCCAAGCCTCGGTCCTCAATTTGTATTACGGCAAAAAGAAAACAAATTTGAGGTTTGCAAAACAAAGTTTATTTTAATAATTGATATATATTTCAAATATAAGTCAGCATTTAGCTATAAAAATTAAATTGAAATAACAACTTGTCAGTTTCAATATGGTCAATTAATGAAAAAGATTACAACTTCAAAATAGTCAAAAATCAAAAAGTAAAAATTAAAGAAAATAAAGTTGATTTTCCAAGCCAGCTGCAGGAGCACGATGCACACTCTCGGCAATAAGGAATGCGAGTTTATGAGCATACTGGCAAACAGCTGGCACTCGGCAGGTGCCTGACCAATTATAATAAAAGTGTGTCATCTTGTATGCAAGCATCTGAATTTTGTCAGCGTTCAATCCCATGTTGTCATGGATAACATTGTAGCTGGTTGGAGAAACAGTGCCCTGTCTGACAGATTGTGAGACAAGGAAAAAGTCGTAACGCTCGGGCAATGTAATGATGTCATCGACAACAGTCCCAGGCTCAGGATTTTTTTTGTTCACAAAGTAACGTGTGTTAATTCTCTTTGAGACAACTACAAAAGCCAAGCGACATCCTTCTTCTTTGCCTGCCGACTTGTAGATTTGATCCAGTTGGTTCTTCAGATACTTGATTTCGGTGTTAACAACCTGTTCAAGCTGTCCATCCCCAACGCCATCACGGAAGAACAGAATGCGCTCTGGCAATGCACCGTGATGCTCGCGATATGCCTTCAATGCACATGTCATGTTGACTGACATTTGATTGGAAAGCTCTTGTCCCTTCATGTGCTCTGTTACCGATGAATAGTAACGGGTAGATGTTTTAATATCCATTGTAGCCACAAGGGCGCCATATGATTTGTTCTTATCTTTCGATGAGTGACAAACATCGAAGCCGACAGTCATCAAACCACGCAATGGCATTTCAATGTTCCATGGTGCGCCCATTAGTTTGGCGTTCATTTGAATTACAACTTTTGTTGCAATAGACATAAGGCCACTAGCTCGATCTGGGCGTGGTGCAATTGTTCGCAGTGTAACCACCTGCGATGGAATAGGACGATCCACACAAGCTCGTTTCTTGATGCAACTATATCTGTTAGTAGATAATGGGAAAATGTAATAAATAATTAGTAAATACGCACTCCATTTATAAATGTATATTAATAGTTTACTTTTCCTCGTTGGCGGATCTCAAAACAAGCATAATAATTTGAGGATCCTTTGAGACGGCATTATCGATCGACTGTGAGTAATTATTATTACGGTCGTCTGGCATTTCGTCGCTACAAAAATGAATAAAAAATTACTGTTGGATCCTATAATTGTGTTGTAATGTAATACATACTATCGGGGCTCGGCGATACGCATCCTCATGCCACTGGCTGCACGTATGCACATTTTGACAAACTCCTGGGTTTCGCGAATACTGCGACGTGGTGTAATCACGTACCAGCGTGTTATGTCCACATGTTTAAACATGGAGTTGTTACGGAACTCTTGAGTCCAATCAGCGCGTGCATCGCATATATAACGCTTTTCGTTACCAAACACTATTTTCTCGGGTGGTAAAACACGACCGGTCACCTCCACCAAAGTCTTGTCCAATTCGATGTTCCACGACTTAAGCACCTCAACACTTTCGCTAGAATTCTGTAGGCGCTGATTGAACACGCGCAATCGATCCATGCGACGATCAGGCGCAAGCCTGGTATGCTCGCCCATTGCTTTCATCAATCTACAAAAAAACGTTGAAAACGATTAATACAAAAATTAAATATACCAATAAGTTCGTACAACTTACTGGAAATTAGCTCGCATGTCTTCGGTTAACCCTGTTGCGCGGGCCAATTCTGGTATCAACATGATAAGTTGATCTTCGCCACCACGCATATTCTTCTCCGTGGGTTTAGACACAAGCATTGGTTGTTTAACATCACGAATCGAAATATTATAACGCTAAAGATTTAAAAAAAAAAAATACATTGTACATATATTTAAAGTGTGTGAAGTGTGTTTTTCATGTTCCTTTACTTACTTTCTTGTAGTACTCCACATACGAAATTTCTCCCTCCTTGGTACCAAATTTGGAAAGTGGGGATGATTTAAAATCAACATCATCTATGCGATAAGTTCTATTGTTGTAATCAGTTAAGACAATGACACCTTGAAAATAAGACAAAGATGTCGAAAATTATTAATTTTAGGTTTTTTAAGGTTATGCAATGATAAACTTACCGATTACTGCCCGCTTGAAGGCAGACTGAAAGTCATCGGACTCTCGAATGACTTTTGATAAGATATGATACAAAGTCTCGGTTCTCATCACCTTATGAGCAATCTCAGAGCATAAAAGAACGTCAGTTTCGTGTTGACGAATCGATGTCTGATATCCTGGCCATAGTTCAACATTGAATTTGTCCAACATAACCTAAATATTTTTTAAAGATTAATACAAATCAAATCAAGAAAAATATGGATTAAGTTTTACTTTAGCTTGTGGATCAAAAAAGTTACGCGAGACAAGTTGAAGCTTTAGTCCCTCCATGGCACGTCGTAATATTAAATTCAGCACTTGGAACTGTTGGTTATCAGCCGATTCAACAGTAGCTACAAATTTTATTTTAATTTCAATGTTTTCACCAGCACGACTTTTGGTAAGAAGTTCCAAAACGTAGGGACTTCCAGGCTTCTCATCGAACTTGGTGGTGCAAAACAAGACTGTTCCATCGAATAGGTAGCCACCAAGTAGCTTGCGGTGTTCACTCAATAGACCGCGACGGAGTCTTGTGTTATCAAACTCTGGATAAAAATCCACACGATACTGATAGATGGTCCAGTTTGGACGCTTCAACACTCTAAAGTAGTTGGTTTGCACAGTGACCTTGCGACCAGTAACACCTGCTTTAGTTATAAGTCCCTTTGGCCTAGTGTGGACCACATCAGAAATAACACGTCTGCCGCGCACAGATCCTCGAGCATCGCCTGCAGCTATTTTATTTTTATATGGAATGTGAAATAATTTAGAAATTTGTTTATTATGCTACAAATAACAAGCTTACCCCCAGTAGCTTCCTGAATGCCACTTGGCTGGGGTGAGACCGGACGTTGTTGCTGCGGAGCTACGGCCTGAGCAGGTTGGCTCCCCTGAAATCAAATGTATTGGATAAGATATACGAAAAAATGGCATATTCCTTTCATAAACAAAACTCCTTTTAATAGGTTTTATTAAGTATTTTAGGCAAGAATTGATTTTAAAACAAAAAGGAAGGCTCTAGTCGAGAAATCACGACTAGGACATACCCTTAACCCCATACGTATCGTGTACAGTCATTTGTGTGGATTTACCCAGTGACCAATATGGCCAAAATGACAAAATTTCAAACTGCGATATCTTCGGTGTTTTATAACCGATTTTAATCAAATTTTTTCAAATGTTCAATATTTTATTTTTGTTATCGATCACATGTGTATATCGGAAACCAGAAGTGTTATCGAAAATTTGAAGCAAACTTGATCTCATGGTAAAGGAGAGCTTAAGTTTTAAAGTTGAAGTCTCTGAGATCGGCGCGTTCATACAGACGGACATGGCTAGATCGACTCGGCTGTTGATGCTGATCAAGAATATATATACTTTATAGGGTCGGAGATGCTTCCTTCTGTCTGTTAAATACATTTGCACAAAACCATTATTCCCTTACTTACCCATTTTATGGGTAAAGGGTATAAAAAAAACCCGGCTAAACGAGTTGCAGTAGTTGAAGACTGTACCGCCAACAATTTTATATTAACCTTGATGTCTCCGGTGTTAATTTGCCCATTTAAAAGATTTGTATTATTACGTCTATATATTTCGATTCATATATACATAAAATAAAAATAATTTTATTAATTTTTCACATTCCCTTGCAGCGATGAAAACAAGAGCGAGATAAGTTGTCACTCTCTTAATTTGATTCTCTTAGAGCCATTGTTTTTAAAAAATTTCAGTGCCTCATCAGCCCGAATATGAGAATATGGTGAGCAGCACCGCTCGCACACATTACACAAATACAATGCGCAACATGAGTACCGATGTACCGTTACTTTAGTTTCTTCAATACCTCACTTATTAAGAGTAAATACAACCAGTAAACGAAAGTGTATATAATTTTAATCAAGCAAAAAAAAAAAAAAAGAATACTCGACACCAAAGCGTACATACATATGTATGTACATGAACTACAGTTAGAATGGCCTACGAAAACGCGCAAACGTATACACACACACACTTTCGCATGTACATATGTATGTATACGTACGTACATACATGTGCGGATTTTTACGTACATATGCATTTAAAAGCAGCGATTTCTTACTGGCATTTGTCGCAAATATTGCATGTCTTTGTTTAAAGACGCACATAATATTTATGATGTTTAAGAAGACAGCCTGCCTCGGTTTCCATGTTCGAATTTCGAAGTTGAAGCTTTATATACGTTTTCACGTATGTAAACAAAAATAACGTAAAACGCCGAAGATGGCCGCCTTCGAAAGCGACAATGTTTTCTTTTAGTTTCCTTTTTTTCCTCGAGATCAAGCGATAAGTCTTTACGTTTCAAATTTTACACTATTAAAGCAATAAATCTTGACATTTAATAATTAAAATAAAACGCTGGACCAGCGATCGCACACATAACAGAAAAATAAACTCAGTAACAACGTACTGTTTTTATTTTTTTTTTCTTATTGAGAAAAAAAAAATACGTAAACGTAAGGTTCTGAGATTTAAGTCTGGCATACAAAATATCGTCGCGGTAAAATCACTGTACATACAAACGTACAAATGTATGTACACATAAAGCAAAATGTGTGTATATCTGCGCTCATATGTACAAACATCCATGTAAATTTTAATTTATGTTTGTACTAGTTTTTACATATTCCAAATTATGAATTATTGTGTATGTTTGGATTTTTAATTTATCTCGCACTCTTATTTTAAAAATTTATACGCATACAAACGCACTTAAATATGTATGCTCATTCATATACATACACATACATACATACGAAATGCAGTTAGAATGGCTTTCCAGAAATGTGCATGCAAGTAAATATATGCCAAAAATGACTAGTATACATACATATGGAAATAAAAACGAAGCGATTCTTTTAACCCGACAAATTTGTATTATGTATTGTGTTTCACTGTTTAATATTACATACCAATTGAGGGCCTTGTCCTCTATTCAAGTCTTCATTGCGTTTATTCCCGCCACGTCCTCGTCCACGAGAGTGTCCGGAATTTGCCGGCAAATTATTCATGACTTTACTTTATGACCCTCACAATATAAATGATGACCGACAGACTGCCGCAATGCAAGTTGAATTTTGAAGAAGAACAAGCTTCGGCTTCGAAGTTCGATGTCGAAACTTATCGATATTTATTAACATTTCTTACTGTCTGTTAGCTGCAGAAAGTATTAAATATGTTAAATAACATTCTCACTGTTAAGATGGCGCTTCATAGAGAGCACGCCACAGTGATAGACAAAAGTCTAGATCTAAGATCCCTTTTTCTGTGGTAAGAAAAATAATAAAACACAAAGGGTAGCGTTTTATAATTTATTTTAAAATCAAATCAATGCAATAAAATTGCATAGATTAAAAAAAAATAGATGTTATGGTTTATTACTATACTACTTAAATAAAAAAAATGCAGTTTACATGCTACAAAAAGTAAAGATGGTTTTCCAAGCTCGCAGAAGGGGCACGATGAATACTCTCGGCAACAAGGAATGCCAATTTATGAGCATACTGGCAAACAGCCGGCACTCGGCAGGTGCCTGACCAATTATAATACAAGTGTGTCATCTTGTATGAAAGCATCTGAAGCTTGTCTGCGTTTAATCCCATGTTGTCCTGAATAACATTGTAGCTGGTTGGAGACACAGTGCCCTGTCTGACGGATTGTGAAACAAGGAAAAAGTCATAACGCTCGGGCAATGTAATTATGTCATCGACAACAGTTCCAGGATCAGGATTACGCTTGTTTAGAAAGTAGCGTGTGTTGATCCTCTTGGAGACAACTATAAATGCCATACGGCATCCATCTTCTTTGCCTGCCGACTTGTAAATTCGATCAAGCTGGTCCTTCAAATATTTAACTTCGGTGTTAACAACCTGGGCGAGCTGACCATCACCAACACCATCACGGAAGAACACTACCCGCTCCGGCAAAGCTCCGTGGCTATCGCGGTAAGTCCTCAAGGCACCCGTCATTTTCATGGACATTTGATTGGAAAGCTCCTGTCCCTTCATGTGCTCTGTTACCGATGAATAGTATCGAGTAGACGTTTTCAAATCCATTGTGGCCACAAGGGCGCCATATGATTTGTTCTTATCTTTGGATGAATGACAAACATCGAAGCCAACAGTCATCAAACCACGCAATGGAAGTTCTATCATCCATGGTGCCCCCATTAGCTTGGCGTTCATTTGAATAACGACTTTTAAAGCAATAGACATAAGGCCACTGGCTCGCTCTGGGCGTGGAGCAATTGTACGCAGTGTAACCACCTGCGATGGCACCGGACGATCCACACAAGTGCGTTTCTTAATGCAGCTGTACCTGGTAAAGCATAGAATCGAGAATAAGATGTTAGTATTTGCCCACGAACTTTGTTAAGTAATATTTACTTTTCTTCATTGATTGTCTTAATCACTACCAAAATCATTTGAGGATCCTTCGAAGTGGCTTTGTCGATTGCCGTTGAATAGTGTGCCACACGATCATCAGGCATTTCGTCGCTGCAAAAATAAATAGTTATTGTCTGAATTTGATTACAACAAGATTATTTCTATGATACATACTACTTGGGCTCGGCGATACGCATCTTCATGCCACTGGCTGCACGTATGCAGAGCTTAACAAACTCTTGGGTTTCGCGAACACTTTGTCGTGGTGTTATCACACACCAACGCAATATGTCTGTTTGCTGAAACATTTGACTATGGCGCAGTTCTCCAGTCCAGTCAGCGCGTGAATCACACAAGTAGCGCTTGCCATTGCCAAAAACGATTCTTTCTGGTGGCAGAACGCGAGCAGTAACCTCCACAAGGTTTTTGTCCAAATCAATGTTCCATGACTTAAGCATTTCGATGCTGTCGCGCGAACTCTGTAGGCGCTTATTAAACATGTGAAGACGCTCAATGCGGCGGTGAGGTGTCAGCCTGGTATGCTCGCCCATACCTTTCATTAATCTGCAAGCCAAATGTTACTTGATTAAACAAAGAAACAAAATTACAAATGCAAACATTAAACATACTGAAAGTTATTTCTCATATCAGTTGTTAATCCTGTAGCGCGAGCCAATTCCGGAATCAATAAAATGATTTGATTTTCCCCTCCACGAACTTTCTTTTCCGTCGGTAAAGAGACCAGAAGCGGTTGTTTAATGTCACGAATAATAAGGTTGTATCGCTGAAAAAATGAACAAACATAAAATATGAACAACATATGGGCATTTCCATGGTGTCGAATGCGACATCCGTACGCATTCATAGTGAAAAAAAATCCATTTTATCGACAAAATTTTCATTTTGACAACAGGCAAAACTTATAGCTTATGATAAGACCTTTAATTTTTGTATAAATAGATTTTTGGGCGAGGGTTCGTTTTCGAGATATTTACAAAAAACCATGAGGTTCGCACGCGACAAAAATAGAAGACTTCTGTGGAAATGCCCATATGACATGAATATTAACACACATGCATTGTACTGCACGCATGTGCAACGCACATGTTTGACATAAATGAAAAAAATTAACAAAAAAAAAAATGTTTTTTTTTCGCATTTCGAAATTTTTTCAGGTATATTTTTCCTCACACAGGTAGCTTATTCTATGCCAAAACAAAATAGAAAGGTAAGAAACCACAAATGTTTACCAAGTTGAGCTAAAAATGCGATGGTTTGAACATCTAATCTCCATACAAATGCATACAAATAGATATGGGTATGGCTAGGCACCATGTGCGTGGACAAAGGTTTGAAAATATGTGCGTGTACGGGGGTTAAAATAGATAGACACGCTGAGCCTTACACTCTCAGTAATAGGATAAGAGACCTTCAATCTCGGCAACAGATCAGTTAGACTTAAGGGATGATCTTATGCATGAATCAGGGTATAAAAACAGTGGCTCAAAAGCATAAATCTCAATTACTCCGTTACACATACAAAAAAAAATCTTAAATTTTCTACATTTACCTTTTTATAATAGTCGACATACGAAATTTCTCCCTCCTTGGTTTTAAATTTTGAAAGTGGCGATGATTTAAAATCAACATCATCGATGCGATAAGTATGATTGTTGTAATCAGTTAATACAATGACGCCTTTAAAATAAGATTCAAATTTAAAGCATTATACAACGTTTTGTTTATGATCAACTTACCGATCACCTCGCGCTTGAAAGCGGATTGATAGTCATCGCTTACGCGAATGGTTTCAGACAATATATGGTACAAGGTATCGGTTCTCATCACCTTGTGAGTAATCTCCGTGCATAGAAGAACGTCAGCTTCGTGTTGACGTATTGATGTCTGATATCCAGGCCAAAGCTCCAAAAAGTACTTATCTAGAGCAATCTGCAAGTGGGATTCGTCACATAATTAAACGTTTTCAAATAATATTTGTTGAGTTTTACCTTTGCTTTGGCATCAAAAAGGTTTCGACCGACAAGTTGCAGCTTCATGCGTTCCATAGCACGTCGAAGTATTAAGTTAAGTATCTGGAACTGCTGAGTATCAGCCGCTTCAACAATTCCAACATGCTTTATTTTAATGTTAACATATTCGCCGGAACGACTTTTGGTCGTAAACTCTAAAACATGGTTTTTCCCCGGGATCTTTTCAAACTTGGTGGTGCAGAACAAAATTGTGCCATCAAAAAGATAGCCACCAAAAAGCTTGCAATGCTCATAGAGTAGACTACGGCGTAATTGCGTGCTATCGGATTCGGGATAAAAGTCCACACGGTACTGATAGATAGACCAGTTTGGACGCGTCAACACCCTAAAGTAATTCGTTTGCACAGTGACTGGGCGACCAACAGCACCAACTTTAGAACCCAATCCGGCGGGCCGTGTGCGAATCACATCGCTGGTAATAACACGTTTTCCACGCACTGCGCCTCGAGCATCGCCAGCCGCTACATAAAATCCGTAATAAATATTATATTTTTCACATTTTTAGGTTAAGTGCATTACCTTCCGGGTTTCCAATTGAAGATGAAGCCGCATTAGAGTATGATTGTTGCGGTGTTGTAGTCTGAAAATATTATTTATAGTATAAAAGTTCGCAACAAGAAAAATAACTTTTAAATTATCGATAGCTCTTCTGGTTTTTATAACATTTATCATTATAACAGAAAACGGCAAATGTTCTGGTTACACACACACACACTTACAAACAAATAACAGCTACATGCAAATGTTCGAATATTCAAGAAATCTCCCAAGTTTCAAACCCTTCTTAGTTGTCATTTTGTGCAATTGCGTTGCCAACGTATGTAAATGTATTTAACGCGCGTGAGTTTGGTGCGCAAACTGTCGCGCAAGCTTGATACATACAAACATAAAACCCATGCAGCGCCGCGCTCGGCCGCTAACTCATATAAATTAAAAAAGATCATTAAGTATTATTTCAATGTCTTTTATTTATGGTTCGTTAGAACCGAGTGAACAGATATAAAACTGAATTTTAAGTCAAAGTGCCATGCATCATGAAGCCACCGCTGTCGGGTGAAATGCCAGCAAAATGCTGAGTCGGCATGTGAGTCTCTTGTTTCAACTGAAACTTTGTCGCGACGGCATACGGCGCAACAACGTTGTCAACAAACTCAAGCTTGCGCGTGTTTATTTATACAAATGGCTCAAAAACATATGCAAAATGCAAAAAATTCAACAAACAGCTAAAAATCTTTTTACTTTCACTATTTAATTTAATTTTCAACTAAGAATATCGCAAAATTTATTCAAATATATGTACAAAAAAAAGCACCGACATTTTGAAACACACACACATACGTACAGTCAAAGCGACGACATTTTGAAACACACACGCATGCGTAGATTTTCGCAAGTCACACAATTATTATTTTAAATTATATTGTTTCATACCAGTGCTTGATTCGCAGTATTAGTTTTTTTAATACCACGTCCGCGCCCACGAGAGTGTCCTGTGTTTGATGGTAAATTATTCATGGCAATAAATTGTATTTATTTGTTTAAATTTATTTTTTCAGTCTTCGCGAACAAAAAGAAATCTGAGCACAACGTTCCTGCACGAAAGCCAAACTTGAAAAGGAGACGTGAACTGCTTCGCACTTGGTGAAAACTGTTTCTGTTAAATTATTTTACCCGATTCAGTTGTACTCCACAGTTTTTTAACAGTGACATTCCAAAACTGCAGCAATCTTCTGTTAGACAAGGACAAACAGACAACGCGGAAATGTTTTAAAACTGCGGAAGCGAAATTGTGCTCTCAGTTCGAAATTTTTGTAGAATTGGCACATGACTGACTTGAGTGTATTATGAAAAGAACAACATGTTTTTAAATAATCTTCATTTATAAATTTTTATTAAGCGTACTTTCAAATTTGGTTCCTAGTTAATAATAACATACAATTTTTTTACTTAGTTTTCGAACACATTGAATACGTTTTGAGCCTTTAAACATGACCTAATGTAAATTTGTTTGGATAGACCGGCATCGCTGTAAGAGTTACAAGTTTACATCTAAGTGTCAACAATTAATAAATGATCCATCAGCTCAGTCTTTTGTATATAACAAGATGAACAGTGTGTGAATCTATAAGAACAGGAAAATATGCATAAGTAAATTATATAAAAAGAATTGTAAAAAATTTCATTATTACCTTAACATTTGCGTACTATTTCAATAAATTGTTTATATAAAATCTAATATGATTTAGTTTATATAACTGCAGTTTACTTTTCATCATTGGAATCTTCAATGCAATCATTTAGCAACTTCTGGGCAATATTCTCATCGGGGCTAACGTTCAAGTCCTACATTTTAGAATTTCGATTAGTATACATAAGTTAAAATTAAGTATGTGTTTAAGGGAACAATGAATGGAAGATAGAGCGGATATATAATAAAAACAGAACATAACAAAATTAATTGATTAGTAGTACAATATAAATTTCATCAAAATGTTACCTTACACATATAGTCCGTTTATACGAAAGTTCCTTAATCGAATTTACAGTTTTTCAAATGCAAAAAATCTGCTTTTAATATTTTAATGATTTTATTTAAATTATATTAATTCTATTGCAGATTTAGTCATTTAAAAAATTTGTAATCAATAATAGCGATTTGTTCACATTACAATACAAAGAAATTCTATAAATGTTTTTGAAATTGATTTAAAATGTTTCAAATGTGTTGCTGGTAATGCAAAAAAAATAACAATAAGAACAATTTTAACCAGTAACGTTTGTGAATGTTAATTTGGGACCAACAACATAAAAAAAAGATTAAAAATTTATGGAAAGCATGCTTTATATATGTGAACTCACGCTTATACTGATTAGAAGTTATAAACGCAGTATATATGTACATAATATGTATGAACTTGTTAAATAAACTAATTTAAGTACACGCAGACAATATCGTAAACTGATACTTATGTAACTACATCAGAAAACATGACAAAGAATGTTTAGTTATTTCAATTTACAAGATACATTTTAATGTAACAAATACAATTTCCATAAGATTTGTTATTTAACTGGTTTTGGTTCTTATGTTCGACACTAACAGCCAAGTCCATCCAAATAAATTGTTTTGTCTGTCACTTAACTAACAACAAAATTGAAATAAATCTAGCCAGACTATACGTTAACTCTTTAACAATCTATATACATAAATATATTTTCATAAGATTAGCTAAAGTCTATAGGATAGCCATTATGTTTTTCTGTTAATAACAAAAATTCAATATTACTGGAAAAATTTCTTTATTTAATTGATCATTTATTAACAAGAATGCGAAGAGTCTGGTAAAGCTTGCACTAAAATTTGACCTCTTTTTGATTTATCTATCGTAAGTTTAATTATCTGTTACAATTCTCAACTGGTTTATAAAAAAACCCTAATTCAAACTATATACATAAAATACAATTCTGAAACATACTATATCTATAAAAAAAACATATTTCAAAATTGTTGGGATTAATAACTGTGTAAATGGTATAATTAATAAACGAATCACTTAATATGACATCACAATTTGTTTTTGTTTTTTTTTTTTTTTTGTATAACAACGACCTTAAAGTCTTACAATATCAGGTACTTAAAAAAGAGACATGACAAAGAGGCAAAAAGTTCAAGAACAATGCTGCATTTACTAGTTGACGCACCGTCAATTTTCGATATGTCAACAAATGTCTTTCAATGTCAACGCATTACTTTTGCAACGCTTGTCAACTAATTGAATTCGAATTGATATCTTTACATATTCGTTGACGTTAACGTAACTGAAGTTTTTCGCAATGTCAAACAAGTTGACTTGTGTGTCAACTAACGGTAATGCAGCGTAAAAGATGGAAATTATAAAAGAATAAGCTATTGGCTTCTAAGCACAAATATATAAAGAGCAAATCTGTTTAGCAAAATTAAAAATCGTTAACTTATTAACTACAACCACTACAAGGTGAACAATTTTGCATTTTTCTTCTTAATAACCAAATCACAGATTTGCTTTATTTTTAATAACAATTTTGATTTGCAATACGTGTATGTATACTATGTAAATATAATGACCCTGTAGTATGTGTAGATGGTATGTATGTTTGTTATTTGGGAAACAGCGGAAAACATCAACACTGAACTAAATATACCCCATCTATTAAGTTAGTATAAGTAGTAGTATGAACGTGTTGGTACATTTTGATATACACTCATAGTAAATCTGATTAATATAATATATAAAAATAAACAAATGTATAAATTATTTGATACATTTTAATACTGACTTATCACTTAATTGTTCGAATGTATGTTTGTATATATGTATGTATGCCTGTATATATGTACATAAATACATGTGCAGTTAAATGTTGAGTGAAATGTTCTATTAAATTACTAAGAGACCAATACAAATACGAATAGCAGCGTTTATCACTTTAATATCCATCTCATTAATTTGATGAAGTAGTCCTGCAATTTTACAATTACAAAACATTGATTGTAGAAATCAGATTGACAAAACTTTTTTGTGATACAACAACAACGAAAAATGTTTTCAAAAAAAAAGCAATGAATGTGGAAAGCTATAAGATATCGATTAGATTCTACTGAGAAAAAGTTTAAGATAGAATAAAAATGATAAGATCAAAGTGAATTAATATTTAAGTGTGTTTTTTTTATTTGTGTTATTCATCTAAGGTTTATATATTGTATTATAGCAAAAGCTAAGAAAGTAAATATGTTAGAATAGACATAAAAAAAAACCATATAATTATGCTATCGACCTGCGTAATAATTGCGAAAATTATATTATATTTTTTTTTAGTTGCGCCCTAGTCAGTTTTAAATATATATAGTAACTTACTAGCTAACTAACTTTTTAATTAATTATTGATTATATCGAACCTAACACTACTTAAAAACACTAAAATATTTATTTCAATTAAGTGTAACTAAATTTTTTTATTAGATATATTTTTGTGTTCGCAACTAAATGCCAATTTAAAACTTGTAACGTTAAATATCTTACTTTAATTAGTACTTTGACCTAAACACAAAAGTAATAAAATAAAAAAAAATGGAAAATACAAAACACAAGTTTAGAATTTTTAGTTTATTGCCTTTTTTAATAATTCAATTTAACTTTTTACCTTTTTTTGGAACGAACTATTTAATAGACAGTCATTATTCGCATTTAACAAAAAAAAAACCTAATTTCACTTGTTACATGGTAATATATATATAGTTTTTTATAGGTATACTTTAGCACAATATACGACGATTAGAATTAGAAACGTTCAATATTATACTTATCTACATACAATTAATTTCAATACAGTTAATGCATGATAACAATATATTATTCTACCTAAATGTATACATTTGTATTTTTTTAGCAAACATTGCGAAGTTTTTTCGAGCCTACGAAGAGATTTTATCTATGGGGTCAACAGATCGAACTTACGACAATAAAGTGCACGACAGCGCCAATAAAAAGATTGTATAGCTCGCCAACAGCCCTCAAATTTAAATAGGATTAAGAACGTAAACATATATATTTTTTTTGTAAATAAATAGTTATGCTCATTGAGCTTTGTACTTAGTTTTATTATTTGTTTAATATAGTATACATTGGCATTGCCATTGTCCAAACAATATAATATCAAGAATGTAAGTGACAACTTTGCCAACATTAATCATAATATTATATTGTTGCTGATAACAAAAAAAACCTCAATCATTTTGTATTTGTATTCTGTATGTGTGTAAGGTGTTAATGAGTAGTGGGTGCCGAATGTTGTGAAAAAGTTAAGACTTACCTTTTTGGCTGGCGGCGCAGGAACTTGCAAGTGAAACTTGGCTTGACAATAATCACGCAACAGGGCAATGCCCTCGGTACGATTATTGGCATATCGTGACTCCCAGGCATCCAATAATCGATTATAATAGCGCGGCGTATCATTGTACTTTAGATACTTGTGCGTTTGATCAGTGGGAAAGATACGTTCGAGTGGTGCACAGCGTGCCAATTCATCCTCGGCAACAATCAGGCAACGTACGTCATCCGGCGTCAATTTATTCAGTATCGCATTGATGTACTTTATTTGCAAAAACCAGGTTAATAATGAAAAATGATTGAACAAAAGTTTTATAGTATTTACCTCCTCGCGATTATCCATGGTCTTGCGTGTAAAGGTATTGTGCTTAATTTTCTCCTCGCGTGACAAATAGTTAATATACAAACGCTTATCATAGCACAACTGTGTGCCAGTTGGAAACGAAAGTTCGGCAGCTAATTCCTTTTGTTTCTCCTGACTCAATTTTGGTGGTATCTATATAAAACATTATGATTACAAATGTCATTTATCGAAAATATGAGTCTTACATTGTACAAGGCTGTGTTGAGTACACCCTGAACGAGTGGTGCCTTTACATGTGCATCGAGTGGCAATTCCGAGTGTAAACTTGGCGATATGTTGACCTCCAGTAGCCAAGGCACCAGATCTGAGTCCAATATCACATCAAAGCCAAAAAGCTCAAAGCAACTATACTTGGACTCGACATTTGCTCGAATCATGCTATTTATGCCGTTTTCGCCAGCCAAAATTGTGCGCAACACAAGAGATCTGAGGGCCTCCCAGAGGCCATCGGTTCGGACACCACGATTGGCCAAATATGTCCACAGGGATTTAATAGTCCACTTGTGGCCATGACAAGCATTCACATCCTCATTCTTTGAGTAGTTGGACGAAAACTTATTTATGCTATAGTTGGTTAAATGCATACAACGATCATTTAATGTATCCGCCTTGGCGCTGTATTTAACTAATGGAATAAGAGTTATGTTAAAACAGTTTTTATAAGGTTCAAGTTGATTACTTACCCGATGCAAAACGCGCCAAACCATTGTGATACATGAAAACTCTTAATGGATTCACTGATGTCACCAATACATAAAGACGCAAATCAAATTTGCTGCCATTAATAAGCAGCGGGCGTTCGATATATCTGTAACAAATTGTAAATTAACATCAATATTATTTGGTTTATTTATCCATACTTCTGCACAATTAGAGGACGGCGTTTGGGTATCTGGCCCCAACGATTAACAACACGTATTCCAGCACCACGAGCACTTGCAGGCGGTTTTATAATCCACTTGGTATTGCGTTGCGCATACTTTGGCCAACGTTTGCGCAATGCACACAGATCATTGGGTATGACATAGGTGCGCGGCATAAAACCAAACTCCCTGTTGCTGTGCTTCTTCATTTGCCTCTGTAAGTTTTTCCAGCACGAATCTTTGCGTCCGATGCGAAATGAGCCGGGCAAATGATTTATCTTCTGATACGAACGAATCGTCTTAAAGCATGGCGATTTTAAATGCTTGCCCCAAACGCCCATCCAGTCGTTGGTTTCTACTTAACAAACAGTAAATAGTAATAGTAAATTATTAAAATGTTTAAGGAATTAAGGCGCAAACATACTTTTTAACATCCGCATGCCACTGTTGGCTAATATAAGTCGCACAACTTTTGGCATTATGTTTGTTACACGCCATTTAAGCACACGATGCAGCTCCGGCGGCACATTGGGTCCTTTTTTGGTGTTTGATGAAAATGATAGATAGGGCGGCACGTACGGGAATAGACTGGGCACCAATACGGATTCTGGATTTCTGATGTCATCATCTGATGATTGGGATAACAGCAATGTTGTCGATTCCTTTGGTGACGCCAACAAACGATCACCCGAATGTGCCATCTTATATGCATGCGCCCGATAGCCATCCTCAGTATCAGAGCTTATGCTAACCGTGTCGCTCTCATCAAAATTGGAAACTATAAGTTGAACAAGAAATTGATTAATTGTAAGTGAAAATACTTTTACTACTCACTGTTGTCTAAATCGTCATCGTTATCAAAATCAATATCACGAAATTCATTGCTTTTAATATCGGGTTCATCTAAAATAAACTTAGTAACTTGAACTCCACCAGCATTTTGACCTTTGGGATGTGAGGTTTTTACAGTTTGGCTGCGTAAATTAGTCGACGGATGCTTACGTGCCAAACGGGGACTTTGACTATTATAAAGGAGTACTCGATGCACCGTGGGCAGTACCTTCTTGGCAGTTGTTGTTGCTGTTGTTGTTGCGTTTGTTGTTGCGGCTGTGGTTGCTTGTCCGCCACGAATCCGTTTGGGTGTGAGCGGCAGGCGAGGCATTATTGGAGATTCGGTGGCTTTATGTTGCTTCTTCTTCAATACATTATTATTATTGAGAGTGACGACGGATTCCTGACCTGGTTTGTTCAGTTCATTGATGGTATCACCATGTTGGACGTAGCGACGATGTGTTGTGGGTGGTTTGATATTCGATTCGTATTGATCATCGTCACCACCATCATCATTTGTGTCTACATCTTTATAGACATCTTGTAATTTGATAACTTCCACTTGTGTTGGTGGATCGTCATCGGGTATATCATTCCAATCACTATCATTATAGCCAAATGGCATTTCACTATTCTCTTTCAATAAATAACTATCGTATTCTACATTTTGATTATTATTATCATTGGTTATGCCTCCTCCTCCTCCTCCTCTTCTTTGACCATTGTTGATGGCACTGGACTTTGTTGATCGCTTTCTAGGCATCGTCTCTTGAAATAAGCTCATTTGTGTTTTCTTTTTGTAGCTGCTGATGCTCGCAGTATTTAATGTTTGATGGTGTGCAGCTTGTGGAACCGGCGCCTTGGGCGATTTGTCAGCTCCGCGATTATAAAAGTACGAGAAATAATGCTCGTAATGCTGATCCGTTGAATGAAAACGTGCTGATGGACGTTCAGAGCTATAATTAGAATATAATATATATATAGCGATATTAAAATATTATAAATATTTTGTTGAAAGTAATCAAGCATAATAAAACATAAATAGGCGTAATTAAATTATAATGTGGGATATAAATTAATAACATATTGGGTAATTTGTTTTGTTCTTTACATCATAGAACTCCACGATGACTCCGGCACTGGTGATCTTCGATTATTATGCGAATATGTTGTGGCGCTCTCATCCAAATATTCGCATGTACTTCGAGCTCTTAGCTGCCGCTTGAGTTGATCCTTCTCCATGGTGGAAACTTGAGGATACTTTGAAAGCTCGTGACTAACTGGCGCACTATTACTATGCGTCGAATATTGTCGCATACTGTTTTTATGTTGTGTAGGAAAATAATCGGCATTTTGGCGCAAATGTTGTTGTTGCTGCTGATAAATGTGGCTATTATTGTTTGCAACAGGCGCTTGTTTGCGGTTTGATGCATAGGAATTTGCATAAGCATCCGGATAAAGTACTTGATCTGATGTGGGTATTGAATAGTTTGTTCTGCCACCGATCAGCTTATTTTTCGATGGACTTGGATTCGAACGATTTGGGCTCTTCTGTGACCAGGCCAGACTTTGACCAATGCCGCTTGCATTCTTATAGTAATTAAATGCATTGTCAACACTGCAATAACGTTGATTGTGTTCGTTGCGATGGCTGCTATTGCTGTTTGTATTGTTGTTATTGATTAAGTTGTTAGACTGATGGTGCATTTCGGGTGCTGCTCTTCCATAAAAGTCAGCTGCGTTATACATGAACATATTATACTTATATCTAGATAGGTACGCACATGCAACATGTGTTGTTGCACCTGCTGGATAAAAAATGGAAAAATGTAGTTGTGTGTTTTATGATTAAACCAAAATCAAATCAAATTTGTAGTGGTCTATGTCTAATTTTGAATTGGCAATAGCAAATTGATATGGCATCGCTTTTTTATACAAATTGATGGCAATAAGGATTTGCGATTAAGAATACAAATACAAGAATAATTTTATGTACATCAACCACATTATTTACATAAGTAAATATCTTTTCTAACATACTACATTGTAGTATTGTAAACACGTGTATTATTATTTTTATTATATTTTTTTTGTTTATTTCTTTAAAATAAAATCTAACATACCGTGTTCGTCTTCCTTCGGTGACCTTCACTTTCTATGCTTTGTGCTACTTTTGCAAGTGGGTAACAGCTGTCTTTGTGCTTGTGTGTATGTGTATGTTTGAGGTGTTGGTATTGGTGGTGTGTTAAATTTAGGTCACAAACATATTATCCTTAGCAGGGTTTTGTAACTTCTTTGCACGCTGGTTTGCAATTTTCAATTGCAAAAGTATTGTTGCTGATGCCTCAGGTGTTTAATGTGTATATAAACAATAATGCAACGCAAAGTCTTACAAAATTTGATTTGTGTAGGTAATCAAAGATAAATTGTATGCAAACTTTTTCCCGCTGTTGTTGTTTTTTTTTTTTTTTATAAAAGACAAATGCACTTGTGTATAATTTGTAAACGTTGTTGAGTAATTTGTGTATGTTAAACTTGAAACTTATAATTACAAAAAGCAATGCTTTAATTTTGATGTAAATATCAGTTGTAGATAGAGCAAACAAAACAAACAAATACACAAAACCTGCACCTCAACACGTGTAGTTCACTTCTGAACTAACTGTGCAGTTCTTCGTACTCAACAAGAACTTGAAGAAGAAGAACACATATGTAAATTCTCTGTTAAGTTAACAGCGAGAACAAAAATCCACTATTTCCGTTATCGTATTTGATTTAAATTTGATTTTACTTAAGCACATTTTGTACTGTCATGCTTGAACAAAAATTTAAATGTATCAAGTATTCTTTGTGGTATCTGCCATTTCAATATTTATTAATTGTCGCCCGTAGGTCATCTGTGTAGAGGCGCTGCACAACAAAAGGATAATCATCATTTAAAAATTCAAGTTTAGTTTTCGAAATAAATATTGTTTTTGTATATATTAAAGCTTAAATTACTGTTTACGATAGAAAAGTTTAATGAAAACATAATTAATACACACAGAATAATTTTTACTTATTAATTAATACTGTTGAGTTGCTAGCAAAATGCGATTTAATAAAATCGTTTCTATTGCGCTGTTCTTCGACTATCGGCGTTCCAGGAGCGTAGCTCAAAAAGTTTGGCTTGTAAAAGGATATAGTGCTATCAGCATCTGGAATGGTATATGTATATTTGATTTAATATTTAGATATTAATTGATTAAACAGACTCACCAATACTTGGATCGTTCCACTCCATTGCCATATTATGAAGCAGAGCTAGTGCGGTAATTGTTTGCTTTGCTGATCCAAATGTCCCCAGGAGCTCACTGCCGAGTATCCCAAATCGACGCATCCATATGTTAAGACATTTGACTGCCGGTGCAAAGGTGAGAGCATGTGCATGATTATAAAGTTCTTCAGATTTTGATTTTGGACACTGAACGGGAGTAAAGAGACTGGGAGAGCAAGACAGCGAATCGTTGCCCAAGAGAATCCGTCCACGGAATTCATTCTGTTCAAAACGTTCCTTAATTCGTGATAGTGAAAATAGCTCTGATGCAGTGTTCAAATCCAGCTCCTCTGAGAGATGTATGTCAAGATCCCTTATTTTAAACTCGCCATCGGAAACAAGCTGC
This sequence comes from Scaptomyza pallida, assembly GCA_018152965.1. NCBI lineage: Eukaryota > Metazoa > Arthropoda > Insecta > Diptera > Drosophilidae > Scaptomyza > Scaptomyza pallida. The sequence goes on along the minus strand of JAECXP010000116.1, from coordinate 1,288,480 downwards.
AAATGCACATGTTCTTCCGTTGGCACTGATGACTCCGATTCGGTTCCGCTGTAGCAGCTTCTGTTGGCCTGCGCCCGCGAATTCTCTAGTTGCAAACGCACCGTAGTCTGTACTAGAGCTCCAATTACTTGAGGCATATTTGATAGCGCCTGAAATGAGCGCATCATGCGTTCCTTTTCCGATAACGTTGCTGGCATGCGAATATAACGCGATGCCTTCGAAGACAGCACAGAAGCAATACGACGCGTTATCTTTGCTAGTGTATGCAAGGTGACTCCATGCGCCATGGCCGTTAACTGTGGATGCTAATTTAACACAAAGAAAGAAAACCAAATCAAAATGTGTACATCTGTATAACATTGTCCACTACGCATTCTCCCTCTCACCTCTGTTCCACCGAAAAATCGAATGGCCGACATAATTTGCAAGTCGATGGGCACTTGATTTCTTTTTATTGGCTCATAGTGATCAACTTCTAGATCATCGCGCACGATTTCTACAATGCGCCGCATATTTTCTTTGGTGTAGCGGTATTTTTTGCGAAACTCAATTTCATTCATATCCTCAAGCGGATTAAAACGCTTTTTCTTAACTTTGTTTTTTGCATTTGCGTTAATCTGACGTTTGCGAATGCAATGAGTGTTTTGAAAGTGATCAAAGTCCTTAATATGTTGCACATCTTTCAGAAAGCGTTGAAAAATGTGTATATCTTCCATATTTGCACTTCAATTGTTTATTTTCTAAATTTTTCTTTTGTTTGTTAAGTGTTGGGAAGCTCATAAGTGGATTTATGTGGTTCTTGAGAGACGTGAACCTGCTCATCAATGTGACCAGTGCTTAGCAACCATATGATCAAAAAATTTATATTAACAATCGCCATACTGCATCGATGTATTTCAAATAATATCGATAGCTCCAGGCAACTAAAAAGGAAAGTCGATACGTCGATGTTTCAATGTGTTTACATCACTACTCCAGACCACTTATAACTTGCGAATTTTTCCTCCACGGACTGAATCTAATATAACAAAATGGTAAGACAATAAATACAGTTTGGAGTCTGTAAATATGATACTTTTACAAGTACATTCATTTAAACTAACTTAAAACACATATCAAATCAAATCAGATGCAGTTCTTAACGCCAGCCGACAATCACATGCAAAATGCATTTAACATTCATTTGACCTTTTTGACCAATTATTAATTTAAAAAAGTTGAACAAATGGCCGGAAAGTGCATTTACATAATGTGATAATTGCTTAAACAAAAATATATTACAAACAGGTGTCAAGTGAAAGACTTAATATATAAAATAATGTGAAAAAGAAATTATGAGACACCCACAAAACAACAACAAAGTTGGTCTGAACATCCGGTAACCTGATAAGTAAAAAAAATAATAAGAATCTTACCGCAAATGCCAAAGAGTAACCAAAAACCGGCTCTTGAAATGCATTATAAGTTTAAATTTATATGAGCAATAAACAGAGCCGTACTTTCGTTTATCTTTTAAACAATGTATTATATGTGCGATAGGCAGGGCCGTCTAGAGAATATCCGGGACCGGTATCAGATGACTTGCTTCCTTTTTCAATCCCAATTGTGCTGTCTCGCCTTACTTGCAGTTGCAGCTACCCATCAGTTGGTTTGTGACTTTGCGTAATGCATTTTAGCCAACTCAATTTGAAAATAAGTGGGAGGGGAAATAATAAATGTCCCAATCAGAATTTAAACGTAAACAACTAAAAATATGAAACTCATTTAAGTTCCCAAAAGGGATATTTTGATCGAACTTGTGAAGCTTAAAATTTCAGATTAAGTGGAGATTGAAAGTAAACAAACCAGCAGGTGCTTTTTTGCCAATTGCTGTCATACTTTTTTTTAACTCGTTCCTTAATCATTTTGTAAATTGATTGTAATGATATTTGGTTGAAAACCGGTCCCCGTTAGATACTTTGATCCCGGTGCCACTCCCCCCCCCCTGTCGACGGGCCTGACTATAATTTTTCTTAATGTATTTTTTGGCTAATGTTTGTGAGCAACAAACAGAACCGTTATGTACTATACGTACACAATTGATAAAACAAAACGACCTATGATCAGAACAGTTTCCGTGGGTGACCTTAGCATTGTTGTTCTTCGCACAAATCTAATCAGTAACATTGAAGACTCTCTGATTTAAAATGGTCATCAAGTTAATACCCTGGAAACAAGACCTGATTTGATTTACATATAGATACTAATTTTTGAATAAATCATGATTTTATAAACATCATGTGTGAACCTTTTTCATTGTAAGTCTTGAATTAATTATATATTTTTTTCAGGCTGAACCAATCCGTGTTGTTGTTACTGGAGCGGCTGGTCAAATAGCCTACTCCCTGTTGTACATGATTGCAAGAGGCGAAGTTTTTGGAAAGGATCAGCCCCTGATTTTGCATTTGTTGGATATTCCGCCAATGGTGGGCGTTCTGGAGGGTGTTGTCATGGAGTTGGCCGATTGCGCATTGCCCCTCTTGCGTGAAGTTGTGCCCACAACCGATCCACTGGTTGGATTTAAGGATGTGTCTGCCGCCTTCCTTGTAGGCGCCATGCCCCGCAAAGAGGGTATGGAGCGAAAGGATTTGTTGTCGGCCAACGTCAAAATCTTTAAAGTACAAGGTGAAGCCCTTGACAAGGTTGCCAAGAAGGAAGTCAAAGTGCTCGTTGTTGGTAATCCAGCCAATACGAATGCTTTGGTTTGCGCCAACTACGCACCATCGATTCCACGTGAGAACTTTTCAGCTATGACTCGCCTGGATCAAAATCGTGCCGCTTCGCAGATTGCCGCAAAATTGGGCGTTCCAATTACAAGCGTGAATAACGTTATTATCTGGGGAAATCATTCGTCAACGCAGTATCCAGATGCTGGTCAGGGAAAAGTTCTCATTAACAATGAATGGAAGTCAATCGTTGAGGCAGTTGGTGATAACGCTTATCTGGAAAGTGCATTCGTTGAAACAGTTCAAAAGCGTGGCGCTGCCGTGATTGCAGCACGCAAAATGTCATCAGCCATGTCAGCAGCAAAGGCTGCCTGTGATCATATGCATGATTGGTGGAACGGCACTGCTCCTGGCAAATTCGTTTCGATGGGTGTATTTTCTGATGGTAGCTATGGCTCGCCGAAAGATGTGGTATTCTCATTCCCTGTTGAGATCAAGAACAAACAATGGAAAATAGTTGCAAACTTGCCCATTAGTGACTTTGCCAAGTCCAAATTGAATGTGACTGGCAAGGAGTTGCAGGAGGAGAAGAATGAAGCAATGTCTGTGTTGGATTCGAATTGACTAGCCGGCGGAGGGGACTCAAAATTGTAATTAGCTGTAGCAGCCCTGATTTCGCATTTTTGAGGTAGACTCACTAGAGTATAAAATGTTTATTTTGTGTTATGCATTTATAAAAATTTTCATACAATGATTGTAGATAATATGAATATTAAAAAAAATAAAAGCCCTTGCACCATACTAAATTTTTGTTTGTTTTTAGTGTTATTATGTATGATGGCGCCTGACTTACAAAATGTTTTATCGAACCGGCAAGGAAAAACAGTTCATAATTCAGTATAGCGCGAACCTGACATTTACAATTATTTTGTACGTACCCAACAAACAATGATTCAAGCGCTGGAAAAAAAAACTGTAACTCTAGCGCTGGATTCAAGAGTGAATCAAGCTTGAAATATCAAGCGCTGGAATTTTTCATCAAAACGCTGGAGTTGAACAGTGTTGCTAAAATTTTGTCAAGTACTTGAATTTAACACTTGATGTCCAGCGCTTGAATCAATTCTGAACAAAGCCTTTTCTCAAGCCACATAGTTTAAGATAAAAAGTTTATCTGGCATTTGAGTTTACGCTTGAGATTTTGTTAAAATCAAGTGTAATTTCTCTATATATAGAGCACTGAACTGACGTTTACTTTAATTGTGATTTTGAAGTGTTCGAGAAAAGGTGAAAAAGTGAAACGAAAATGAGCTCAAATAAAAGAATTAAAATTAATAATGAGTGCAGTGGCATTATTAATTTACTTATGAATCCGGATTTCGGGAAAAAAAGTGCTGATAGAGACAGTGACTCTGAAAAAGTTAATATAAATAGTGATTTAAAAAAGCAAGAAGTGCCGCCGCCTTTAGTTCTTGCAGAACCACCACATTTAGAAGAAAACTTAATCAGTGATGATGAAGTGCTTCAGAAAGAGCTCTGTGAATGGGTCGTGAGATTCGGAATCACAAATACCGCAACAAACGAACTGCTAAGGATCTTGCGTAAAAAACATACATTTTTACCAAAAGATGCGCGGACGCTAAGAGGTACACCATTAGAGAAGCCGCTGCAAAAAATGGAAGGTGGTGAATTTTTTTACTACGGTATTGCCGACTGCCTTACAGATTTTTTGGAAAATAATGCTTTTTCCGAAAATGTACTTGAGCTCAATTTTAATGTAGATGGACTTCCTTTGGCTAAAAGCTCAAACCAACAAACATGGCCAATTTTATTAAATGTTTTCAACACCAAAAGCGTTTTCACCGTTGCCGCATATTGTGGTCAAAGCAAACCAAAATGTGCAAACGTTTATTTGTCACAATTTGTTGATGAGTTGGTCATTTTAATGAGCGAAGGAATGGTATATAGGGGCAAGTTGTTCAAAATTACTTGCAGATCATTTATATGCGACGCACCGGCGAAATCCTTCGTTCTTGGCACCAAGGGGCACTCTGGATATTCAAGCTGCATCAAATGCAATCAAGTTGGGGAGTATTTTGGTAGAAAAGTTATTTTCATTGCGCAAAATAACGAAGCACGTTGCGACCAGGACTTCCGAACAAAGAAAGATGCCAATCATCACAAAATTATGGAAAAAATGGCAATCGAGAAAATTCCAATAGATTTAGTTAAATCATTTCCATATGATTATATGCATGTTGTTTGTCTTGGAGTTGTTAAAACACTCCTCACATGCTGGATTAAAGTGCGCATGCAAGACTACTCACTATCATCGCAGAAAATTAAAAGCTTAGACTGCAGCATCTTATATATAAGCAGCCAAATGCCAAAGGAATTCGCTAGAAAACAGCGGTCTCTGAACGAAATGGAACGTTACAAGGCCACCGAATGCAGACAGTTTTTACTGTATACAGGTCCTATTGCGTTGAGAAACATACTGCACCAAGATCGATACCACCATTTCTTAAAACTATCAATAGCATTGAGAATTTTGCTTCATCCCGTTGACTGCATGAAAAACAATAAATTTGCGGAATCACTTTTATTTGATTTTGTAAAAGACGTGCCGAAATATTATTCAAAATCGTACTTGACGTTCAACTTTCACTGCCTAACGCATCTCGCTAATGACGCAGAACATTTCGGATGTTTAGAAGGGATAAGCGCCTTCCCTTTTGAAAATTACCTTGGGAGACTTAAATTAAAGTGCAAAAAAAAAAAACTATGCGGCTCAAATGTACAACCGATTAGTCGAAGAAAGTTTGCATAAAAATAATAACAAAGAAAAGGACCAACCAGTTGGAAGAAAAAAAGATGGCACGGTGTACTTTGTGCGCACATCAAATTTCTATTTATCATTAAAAAAACCAAATAATTGTTATTCAATTAAAAATACAATTTTTAAAATATTTAACTTAAAAGAGGACAACGGAAAAATCACAATGGAAAGCAAGGAAATTTTAAACTTAAAAGACTTTTTCGAGGAACCAATAAAATCAAGTTATATTGGCATTAAATGCGCATCGAACTTAACCTATGCAGCCAACTTTTCTCACCACAAAATAAATGAAATCACCTACAAAATTATAGAATTTGAAACCAATGGGCCTTTAAATGAAGAATATTCAAATGTTTTTATACCATTAACACATAATGAAGGAGGCTGATAGCTGAATTTGAAACCAATGAAGAACATTCAAAATTATTTATTTCATCAACACATAATGAAGGAGGCTGATAGCCGTATATCGATAAGCTCCCGATGAGGATAAGTTGCATTATCGAGTAGTTGCAGGTGCAGCTGTCATCTCCTGACATCTCATCGCAGCCAACTTCACTTCAACTTAATAAATTAAAAGGGAAACTTTAAAAAACTAGAGAAAAAAAATAAAATGAGCGATCAACAATACCAACCAATGTATGATGAAAACATGGGTAAGAATGCTAGAACAACATGTTAGTTTCAAGTAAAGTAACACAACATAAAAAAATTACTGTTTTCAGCAACCGATAGTACACCGTTGGTGATTGCTTCAAATGAGGGTAAGTAACATTAAAATATTAACTGTGCCAATGTAATTTATGTTTCTTATATTTAATATTAATAGACATACAAGCTATTCGGCGCGATGTGGAGAAATTAAAGGATGGTAATAGATTTTCAAATTACTTTGAATTGCTTTAAATGTTATGCGAATTACTAATAAGTAAATCGAAATTTTTTTTCTATTTTCGAGATATGACTGGAGTAATGAAGGTGATGCAACGGATAATGGTGGAAGTTACATCAATAAGAGAAGCGCTGGACCAAAAAAAAACGGTTAAAGTTATTGACAGCACAAACTTACCGTTAAAAAAAAAAGATGATTTTGATAAGTTCGAGCGAGCGGTGCAGGAGAGCGAGGAAAAGTACGCAGAGCTGGTAAGTTATTAATAATAAGTAATTATTTCATATAATATATAAAGGTGTTGTCAGAAGAAGCAATTGTTTCAAAAATGAAATGACTGCGATGAAATTATCAAATTCAAATTTTTTTGGTTTGATAGATAGATAGCGCTTTGAGCAGGGTGAGAAAAGTGGTGAAAATGAAATGTTTTGTACTTACATTGTAGATGGCGCTTATCGTTTTGAAAAAGATTAAATAATGCATTCGGTGCACTTGAAAATTAATGACAGATGGCGCTTTCAATTGAGCTAGAGCCAGTGCAGCCAAATTATTATTGCTTCGTCTGACAGCACCTTAGTAAGGGTATTTTTTAATCATTTTGCTATTTATGTTTCTATAACTTTGTATAATTTTACAGGTTGCATTTTTCATGCAAAATAATGTAAATAACCCCGACAAATTTATTAAAAATTCTTGGAGGAGTGTTTTAACTGACGATGTGGCTAAAGAGATGTGTTGGAAGGGAACAGGGCAGAAGCAAGCCGTTAGACTTTTGACAATTACAACCGCTTTAAGAGGTATTTTATTTCTAAAAATTATATACATATATAATGAAAATTACTAATTATTTCCCTTTTTATTTAATTAGAAGCAAGCACTAAAAAGTTCCCAGGAGTACATGTAGATTTTGATAGGAGTTGCGTGCTCTTTTTCCAACAAGCCAAAAACCGTCTAAACAAAAAAACAATTACATGCCAAAAACTGTTGAAGGAAATACAAAAACTGATTAATTGATTTTGATTTTGTTACTAATTTAATATATTAAAACTAAATTTAATTAAAAAAAACACATTTAACTTGATTTTGCAAATTATTAAAGCTTGAATCAAGCCTTGAAAAACACTTTTACTACGCTTGAAAACAGCCCTTTCTCAAGCAAAATATACCCAGGAGAACAAGCTTGGTTTTACAAAATATTCAAGCTTGAATCAAGCCTTGAAAAACACTTTTACTACGCTTGAAAACAGCCCTTTCTCAAGCAAAATATACCCAGGAGAACAAGCTTGGTTTTACAAAATATTCAAGCTTGAATCTAGCCTTGATAAACACTTTAATTACTCATGAGAAACACCCCTTTCTCAAGCAAAAAAGACCCTGGAGAACAAGCTTGTGTTTTTCATATTATTAAGCTTTATTCCAGTTATCTATTCAAGTGTTAACACTTTAATAGATAACCGGAATCAAGCTTGATAATGTTTAAGTCTCAAGCTTGTTCTACAAGGTCTTTTTTGCTTGAGAAAGGGGTGTTTCTCATGAGTAATTAAAGTGTTTTTCAAGGCTAGATTCAAGTGTTACACTTGATTCCACAGCTGGAGATAAAGCTTGTTTCAACCGTTTTTTCAAGTACAATTGTTTGTTGGGTATGCTTTAGTATTTTTCACAATGGCTTTGAGTATTTTTTGGTGTTCTGTTGACTGCCCTACTGATTCATTATGGCTTTTTTTTTGGATGTCCACACAACGAAAACTATTGTGATATTTAAGCGAAATATTACATATTTTGATAATCATGGAATCTATTGCAAATAATGACGCCAATCGTGATGAATTAATTATACAGCAGCAGCGTGACATAGAAAAGGAGGTGAGAGCATAGCTTGCAAATGTGATGTGCTTTAATCAAATATGCCTTATTTTAAATTCTTTGGTTTTTAGATTAGTGAATCAACGCCACTTGTCAGTGAGCAGCTGCCGTTAACATGTTTACTCGAAGAATATAATGGCGATCAGATTTTTACAGATAAAATTCAAGAACTATCCAAAAAATATAAATTTATTCGACGCACTCGCCCAGATGGCAATTGTTTCTTTCGCGCATTTGCCTACTCATATTTAGAACATTTGATTACCAACAATACGGCCTATCTAGAATTTAAGAAACTTGCTGAAGCATCCAAAGACAAACTTGTAGAACTTGGCTTTCCAAGCTTTACATTGGAGGACTTCCATGAAACTGTAAGTTAAGTCGTAATTTTTTTGGTAATGCAAATGGTTTAAAACTTAAATTTTCGCTTTCAGTTTATGGATGTGATCAAACGCGTTAATCCAACTAGTTCCGATGAAACTGAAAAGGTTAAAAATGAATTGCATACAGTTTTTAATGAGCAGGGATATTCCGATTATGTTGTGGTGTATTTGCGTTTAATAACATCGGGTAAACTGCAAGAAGATGCCGACTTTTATCAGAACTTCATTGAGGGTGATTTTTCAATTGAGGAGTTTCGTCATCAAGAGGTCGAACCGATGTACAAAGAATCGGACCATATACATATCATTGCACTGTGCACAGCGCTCGGAGTTGGTGTGCGAGTTGAGTACCTGGACAGAGGCGAAGGTGATCAAGTAAAAGCCCATGATTTTCCCGAGGGATCAGAGCCAAAAGTTTATCTCATCTATAGACCGGGTCACTATGACATATTATATCCAAACTAAACTTTAGCAGGATTCATCTATATCTGTGTATGCAACTGCTGTTTATAATACTGTTGTAGACTTTTTAGTCGCGTAATTAACAAATATATATTATTCCGTAAACTAACTGTTTCGCGTAAACTATTTTTAATAATTCGGACAACTAACAAACAAAATATAACTATTAAAAGCGGTTGCGATCTCGCATATCCCACAATTTTTGGGTTTTGCTTTCTTTGATTTCGTTTGTTGATTAACGTAAATCTATCTCAGGTTATTTAAGACTGTTTTGCATAAGATTTATTTTAATTTTAAACGTGACAATCGTTCAAAACCCTAAATAAATCAGTTATATCATAATCCTTTTTATACTTTTCTGAACATTTTTATTAAATATTTGCAAATTTACGAATTTCAAGGAAGGTTTCAAAAAACATTTTTTAATGAAAATAATAAATATACTTCCTCATAAAACTTTGATGCCTTTTGTGCGCTGAAACAACAAATAAATACATATAAGATTATATTATCGATGATTATTGTTTGTTCGTTTTATTTAATTGAATGGGGTTAACAATCTGTTTTGTAAACCTGAATGCAGAAACAAACAATATATATACTAGCACTTTTCTATACGTTTAGGCCCATATAATAGGACATATGCGCAATGCCAGTCACCGCCGCCAGAAAGACGTAAGATTTCATCGGTGGTTACAGATGTAACATCGTCATCGTCGAACTTAAACCAAACATCGCCAGTTGAACGGACCCAGGCAACATAATGGCCCGATGAGCTAGAGCGACCTTTGTGTGTTAAAACAGCCTTTAGTGTATAATAGCCCGAATTGTTGCTGCCCAAGTCATCGTCAAATGAGAATGGCTCATATTTGCTTTCGTCGGGTTCCTCATCAACTTCCATGGACTTTGCAGTTTTCTTAATCGTTGACTCGACATCCATTTTCTTGTCTTCTAAATCTTTGAATTTGGAACGCATTGGGCACAACTTATTTTGCAATTCGGGTGTACACAACTCAAAGGCATCGAAATCAATTGGAAATTTAATGTCCTTCAAGACCTTGGCATTAATGCCTTCCTTTCCTTTGTATTGAAATCTTACAAACTGAACAGTCAGATAAGCAGGCAATCGGCTTACCAAGTACTGAAAACAAGATCATTTAATATTGTAAATGAAAATATGTTTATTCTTACAGTTCTGGTATAATGTGCATCACGACCAAGCGATTCTGAATTCTTAACCAGTTGCTCTTTCATTTTCTGTAAAGAAAATAAGGATAAAATACTTTTTTCTTTTAAATATTTAATGACTTATTTACCGATTTCAATCCGCTATGCATATACTTCACTTCCTGTGATATAAAGCAACTGAGCTGCAAAAAGTTCTCCTTGGAGAGTGTGGCAGCTTCCTCAGGAGCTTCATCTGCAGTCATTTTTACTTCAAAGGATCCTCCAAAAAATTGCTCAATAAAAGAGCTATATAGGCGAAAAATGTAAGTAAAAGATTATATAGTGATGTTAAAAACTTACTTATGGTTTTTCTTTTCGGCAACGGTATCGTCAGCGCCTTGGTTTAGTGGCGTAAGTTTTTGCTGCAGCATTTTAAGTATCTCCGACCAGCATTCGTTGGCATCCTGCTGCCTATAGGTGCCATTTTCACCAGTCTGTGCAAATTGTGGTGATGCACGATGTAGGGCTTGCAAGAGCACAATTGGTGTAATAGTTGCGCCCTTCTCCATTTGGGTGAATACTATTTTCATAGCCGATGAAATCATAAAAGCCGACGAGGTTGCATCCGATCCATCATGGCGGAACTTTTCTAATGCTTTGCGTAGTTCAGGCACTGCCCTCAAACATTGCACAGTTGCGTTCATATAGCATGTATTGCCTAGATTGGTTAAGCCAGCTGGTAAACGCATCTAAATGTCAAACATGTAAAATATAAATGTTTAGAAGTTTACACACTATATATTTACTTACCGCTGTTGCTGCTTCAGCTTCATTCATATCCTCAATAAATTTAACTGGAACTTGGGGCACTTCTGGCACCTTTTCTTTTGATCCTAGTAATAGGACTACAGCTCCCTTTAAAACACAAAATTGTCATGGGGCCTTGATTTCTCTTACATATTAGTATTAAATCTTACATCTTTTAATTGCAAATTCCATTCATCGTCCTTAAGTATTCCACCTTTACACATTATTTTTTGGCGTTCCGGTTGAACCCCTGTTAGCGCAAAAAGTTGAGCTTTAAATAGTATTGGCTCTTCATCAGTGTTCACATCAATGTCGGGAAACATTTCACGACCCCATTTAACTTTAACTATGAAAATAAACAATAAAATGGTAAACACATCAATTGATATCATTTATTTAAAACGTACCTCTAAAAGACGGCATTTTTAAACCAAAAACAGAAGATTTTTGTAGAATATCAAAGTCATGCAAGTGGAGGTGAAGTTAGATATGGCAATAATAATGTATTGTGTACCTATACACTCAACTATCGATATATTTACCGGCCAAACAGGGCTGCAACTCGTATTCACAAAGCCATTAAATTTATTTTAGTAGATACTTTTAAAAACATCGTGCACTCTGCATGGCATTTTTTTTTAATCGACACTGCATACAGTTTTTAAGAGTGGAACGGACCAATATGGGAGTGAAACATTACTGAAAATGTGGAATGGGTTCAAATGGCGCTTGCACTTCATAATCACTTCACCATGTTTCCACTGCGATGCATTTATGGCTATGGCTGGATTATGGATTATTGACATAATTTTAAAAGGTTTTATTGTAACAGACATTCTACTCAATTACTCTTGATCCTAGCCTCCCAATTAATATAGTAAAGTAAGTCGTACATCAAACAGTATGCGTTTTATTTGTAGTTGTGATTACTATAAATTTTAATAAAATTTATGTATTGAAGATAAGCTATAGGCTAATTAACTGTCTTATTAAGGAATATTTCATGCTCTACCGGGGAACATTTGTTGTGTTGTGGGCCTCGTAGTCCATAACTTCTTCATAAATGAGCTCTTTCCACTGCTCAACGGTATGTTCCCTTTCATCGACGCTATGGTCATATGGCTCTGGAGCAGGCTGTTTAAAAAACACATTGACAATTAATAGTTGCACGAATTTGATTTGAGTCAGTTATCTTGAAACAAGAACTATTACTTACAGCATCAACTTCTTCGGCATCGTACCATACATTAATGTATTCATGCTTTAAAGCGCGATCAACTGATATTCGCTGCTCAGGATCGATCACTAGCATCTTGCTAAGAAGGTCCCTTGCCTCGGAAGCCTTCCTTCGACTATTTTGATTGTTGTCATTAGGAAACAGACCATCAGGAAAGAGCCTATCAAATGAATATCCAGTATATCTTGGACGATTTTCAACGTAGTTACGAACGGTTGGCTGCAAACGCTGCATAAATGATGGGGACGGTGTACCCAATTGCTCTACAATAATTAAAAAAAAAACAAATTAGCGGTGTCCAAAAAATATTAAGGCTATTTGTCCAATTTACCAATAATTTTGTTCCACTGATCTATATGATCAGTTCCAGGGAAAAGAACTCCACCTCTTATCATCTCACCCATAATACAACCAACCGACCAAATGTCAACATTTTCAGTATACCCCATTCCTAAAATGACTTCTGGAGCTCTATAATATCGGGTGACTACATATGGGGTCATCATAAATGTGGTTCCAGCTGTGCGTGCAAGTCCAAAATCCAAAATTTTTAATGTACAGTCGGCCTTAACAACTATATTGGAAGGTTTTAAATCCTGTGAAAACGGGCAAAGTTTAAGTATAGAGCTTGGCATTGTTCAACTAATTAGATTACAATTGCTATACTGAATCTAATTCAGGATATCATTAATAGTTTTTATACAAATAATACTCAACTCTATGTATAATGCCAGCGGAATGCAAATGCTTGATTCCACACAACATTTGATAAAGCAAGTAAGACATTCTATCATGGTCCAAATCCATTTGAATCACTTGACACAAATTAGCATCCATTAGCTCCATTACAAGGTAAACATCCTGAAACTCATCTAAATTGCGTTGAGGAGTGAATGCATTAAGCAAGCCTATTATCTGTAATGAGCCAAAAATGTATATTTAGTATATTGATTGACTCGTTTACGTTTGACACAACTTACATTTTTATGGTTCACAAGCTTCATTAGCTTGAATTCACGGTAAGCTCTTTTGGCATGCGTCACATTTTGGAATGGTCGAGACAGCTTTTTAATCGCGACATGTTGTTCGGTCATGTTATCATATGCAGCGCTGTAAGAAGTTATTATTAAAAATGTAATCAAAATCAGATGTTCACAGTCAACGTGAATATAAATCAGTGCCTGCAGATACTGAAATCTAAGGGATGTTTTTTTTTACGCAATTTAATGATTTTTTTCTTACCATACGATTCCCTGTGCACCGGATCCAATTGGCCGTAGCTTAACATACCGACTCAGAATTGTAAAATTCGTATCGCCCACTTCGACGGTATAGTGATGAGCGGCCATAATCTACACGTTGTATTAATATTGGTGTTAAAAAAGGCTAATGACCATTTCGATCTAAAATAAATAAATAAAAATAATAATGTTGAATTTTTTGCTATGCATAACATTTCGTATGAACAAAGAGACCACTGTACAGTTATTCGAAATATATTATTCAAAGAAAAACTTGTTCTTTAGTTACAGAAATATAGGTCTGAGCCGGTAAACTCTGAAATATTAAACAGCCTGCGACTAAAAACTTCAGTATTATTTTATTAACATATAGACTTCATATTTCCCAAAAGATTGTATTAAGTAACTGTTTTATAGGTTGGGGGGTGCTTTTAAAGAATTACACCACCATCTGCAGGTGTGAAAAAATACAGGCTTCAAGAATAAATCGGTTTATCAACGAAAATGTAAAATCAATACTTCTTCCAAAAAGTTTCGTTTTTTCTTATGACATATTTTGATACTGGGCATTTATTTATTCTTTTCTTTATTTCTTGTTGTTGGTAAAACCAAAAAAAACACATATATTTCTTTTGAGCCCTTTAGAATTTGTTTGTCGGCTACTGCATAATTTATATTTATATGCAAACACATACCTACATACATACACACATACACAAACGCTCTCAAATCTCTTCGTATTGATGTATCTGTACGTACGCATGTTTATATGTACTCAAAAATAAAATCGATGTTTTCTTTTACGTCTGTGTGTGTGTCTGTTGGCAAATAATGCAAATTTTTAAACATGCATACAAATCACGACATAAATAAAAAGACTTTTTATAATAGACTTAATATTATACACACACTTATATATATCTGCACTTATGTTTATCAGTCTGCACTTCATACATATATACATACATCTTTAAGATAAAAAATGTTTGAATACATACATACATTACACACTGTCCGCGAACACATAGATACATACATATGTGTGTATGCACAATTTATTGCATATGTGTAATGCTCTGTTTTTGTTTAATAAAATGTAAATCAACTTACTATTATTTTTGTTGAAACGAAGTTTTTAATCTAGACAAAATTTAATATCTTAATGTTTAGCACACACACTATTAAAATGAATTATATTCACCTCTAAGATATGAGCAAGCCGAAGAATTCGTGTACCACTGACAAGGGAAAATCGATTTTATCACGGAGAAAACAAAAGTATTGTGACAAAGAACGAAACGATATTAAATGTTTTGATTTTTTTCGTATTATTTTATGGTCGCAGCAAAACTATAATTTATTTATTTAAATAATAAAAAGATTTAAAACTTGTTTTATATACTGCTGCAACACTTCCGATTTCCTTCGGCTTATTGACGATAGTATCGATGTCTTTGCTTCGTGACCATATCGACGTATTTTCCGATTTATTTTGAAATAATAATAATAATAATAATAGATTATGCGTTTAAAAATAGTTTTAAGAAAACCGCAAGCCGATTCAAAATATAAATACGTAAACTTGTTAAATTATTGGCCAACTGCGAAACTTTCAGTCACCGCCGATAATTTATAGTCGCGCCATCTATCGTTGGCTCAGTTAAGTGGAATTCAGCAATTCTCAAATGAGAAAATTCTGTTGGTTTTAGTAAAATTACAAATTACAAAATCAAGTCACTTTTGACAAAGTTATGCCAAATTGAAAGTTCTGAATCCCCAGATTTAGTTGATTTAATTATAAAGTCATTAGTCTCTGAGTTCATGCTGCAGACAAAAATATTTAATAAAAAATGAGTTGATTTTATATAAACAGACCTTTTCTGTTGGTTTAAGCTTATTTTAACTCCCCCCACAAATTGGGCAAATGGCATGAGGTATGCGAAATGAGCACTCAGTATTTATTTTAATTTATGTAATTCGGACACTAGTTTATTATTATTATTATTTTGATAAGTAATACATATTATATATATTTACAAAAAAACAATTTTGTGACCTTATTGTGTACCTAAATATGTGCAAAAATCATTAATAACACTAACTCGTTTAATCTTAAGCTAACAAATGAATTCGCTCGTTGCACTGCAGCCGGGTGATCTCCTAAATACAAATCATAGAATTAATATCTTTAAAAATAAAGGATTAAATACACAATTCTTATTTACCATTTAAAATGTGAACGTTAACGGATTTGGAATTGGCGTTTGACGGCAAACAAGAATATCTTCCAGAATCAGCGATTTGTGCACGTTGTATTAATAGATAAGACGTTGTTATGTCACCTTTCTCAGTTATAACTGATACTCCGCCTCTTGGGGAATCGTAGTTAATCTCCTAAAATTAAGAGTTCTTTAAATTAAGCACTACAACTGAATCAAATTGTTTGATTACAATGTTACATGTTGCTTTATCTACAATTGCTTCAACTAACCAAATTGTATTTATTACCTGATTATTATGAGTCCAATGTACCATTAAGGGTGGATCTGGAAGATGTTTAACGATACATGTTAAATTTACTGTTGAACCTAAATCTATATAGAGCTCAGGACCACCAGGAATAGTTGTAATCGGCTCTGAAAAATTTAATTAAAATGCATATCCCAATTACTATCAAAGCTTAAGTTGGAAAATAAAATTGATTAGCCAAAAATATTTTCGAAAATCAAAACTTACCAACAACAGAAAATATCATTGTATATCCAACTGGAGGTGTCGTTGAAACTTGACACTCGTAAACCCCAGAGTCTCTTATCTGTGGATACTTGATCTATAAAAGGCGAACAATTTAAATAGTTTAAAGTAAAGTTTTGCATCAATTTGTTGTATAAGGTTCTGTATAATAATAATATTAGGAAAATACCTGTAAGGACCAGTCACCAGTTTGCTTATTATATATTGCGGAAAACCTTTGGTCCGATGTGTAAGTACTCTCAGCTACGGTTAATAGATGCAAGTCTCTGTGTCGTATCCAAGATACCTTTAATTTAAAAAAACAAAGGGTTTTTTTTAAGAAATTTCATGTTAAGTGTTAACCAACCGTTTTATTGCCGAGATTTTTAATTCGACAGTTAAGATGGCCCGTTTTACCAACAAGAGAAGTCACATTTTTTGTGGCAGTTGTATCAAAGTAGGGTCCTCTGTCGAGCGGCCGCATGTATTTCATTATTTGGTCCTCATTAAAACTGAAACCAGTCACTTCATCACCCAACATAAACATGTCTGTCATATTTATTTTTTGGTCAAAATGCGTACGTTCGCATACTGTTAATCTATAAAGTACTGTAGAAATAAAAAATTATATCTTTATTATTTTGAAATTATGAAGGATACATAACATCAAACATGACAGGTGAAAAAATCTTATCAAACAACTCGCTATTAAGATGAAAAAAAAACTTTAGAAGCACTGTAATAATAATAATAATAATGACCGACATACAAATAAACCATATAATTCGAAGACATCGAGCGTTAAACATTTTTTAATGTGTAAACACAGAAGTTTTTATGTAGACATTTAACACAAATAAATTCGTTGAAGATTTAAGGAATGTAACTTTTATCGCGAACGTTTTACTTTGTTTCTACACAATAGACATGCGCATTGAACAAACAAATTGTAAAAAGTGTTTACATAAAAAGTATTTCTGTTTATATTGCAAATTAACAAAACTTAAAATTTTAAACATTAAATTGTGTTGCCTGCAATAATTTTAAAATATAAATAAATAGCCCTTAGGATTGCTGTCAATTATATAATTAATACACAAATTAACTTTTTTCTTAAAAACTGTTAAGGTGTTTCATTCCATCGTTTTCATATCGTTGCTATGTTACGATTAATATTATTTGTCGCATGTCACATTTCCCAAATTAAACAGATGTTTTAAAAACATTGCTTCGTAGGTTTAAGTTTATGTAAGTAAATAAATAAAATGAACGCGTTACGAACAATAAGAAATAATTGGAAGAAAAGTGTATTTTTCTCATGTATCGTTGGATACGGTGTCTCCACTTTGCATACCAACATACAGTAAGTTAACAAATCCGAATCAGCAGAACCCGATACAAATGCTCTTATTTTTGTTTGCACCATTTGCAGAATTAAACGCTATATGAACGAGCTGTCTAGTGATGTTCTCCATGCTAGTCAAAGCTTTGGGAACACTCCGCAAAATGTTTTGGTTGTCATGAATCCGATTGCAAACAAGAAAAAAGCCGAAAATTTGGTATAGTTTAATTCATATCAACACGTTTTGTTCAATTTTTATTTCATATTTTTATCAATTACAGTTTAAAAAATATTGTGAACCTATACTGCATTTAGCTGGATTGTCTGTTGAAGTTCTTCGCACAAACCACATTGGTCATGCTAAAACCTATATTGAGGAAATGAGCACACTACCTGATGTGATTGTTGTTGCTGGCGGTGATGGCACAAAGTCTGAGGTTATTACCGGCCTGTTGCGCCGCCAGGGACAACAGTGTCCTATCACATTTTTGCCGCTGGGTCGCGAAACACAACTAAAGTTCAAGTCTTTTAAACTAATTGGTAACAATGAACTGGACTATGTGAAGGCAATGTCGAAAGCACTGATACCATTGTTAAAGAACCAATTCAAGTATGAGAGTGTTATCAAATATGATGTTCTTAGCGCTCCGTCGGAGGATGGCAGTGCAAACAATTTAAAGCCAATATTTGGTTTGAATAAGTTTTCATGGGGTCTTTTAAAGGACATTGATACACAGAAGGATAAATATTGGTACCTTGGTCCATTGAAGCATCATATTGCAGCATTTTTAAAATCATTCTCTGCAAGCTCTGCCTGGGATTTGGAAACGGAATATGTTTACACGCCTCCTTGCAGTGGCTGCAGCAATTGTTGTGTTCAAAAAGAAACGACTCCCGCAACCGGATTTTTTCTAACCAAACTCGTCAAGACGCAAAATAAATCAAACGAATCGCCACACAGACAAATAAAAAACGATGATTGTGCAACGGAACTTCATGGCTCGATTACCTCCAATCAGATTAACATTACACTCAGCGAGAACGATGAGAAGTTCACGGAACTAGAAAGTGAATTCTTTGATTCGTTGCAGCCAGGATGGGACTTTATTAAGAAGATTCCCAACATAACAAATAAGACTATTGAACCAAATTTCAAACTGAAAAGTCGAACAATAAAACTATATCCATCTGAGAGTACACCAAATGTTTTCTACTCGATCGATGGTGAGGAATATGAGCCACGTCCCATTAAAGTAACTATCGTTCCCAATGCAATTAAAGTGTTTTGTTGATCTAATATAATAATACTGTGTTTTTATTTAAATTGTATCAACTTATAACTATTTTAGTAGAGCATTACGCATTCACAGCAAAAGTTAACAGCGATTTCTTCCCAAATCCATAATTGTGTATAATCATTTATGTATTCGTCCGAGGTTATCAAAATTAGTTTGTCGCTTACATGAATGCACGAGCCGGGCTTGCGGCGCAGCACTTTGATTGTGAATGATTTAGGTTTGCATTTAAAATGGCCGTACCAGCATTTTTTCGCTATGCACTCGATTGAACGAATGTAGCGTGGAAAATAATTCAAGCCCAGGTCAATCCAATTTATTATCGAGGAACATTCCCATGGGCGCGTTTTAAATACTTCTGGTTTTCCATGTCCGCCCCCGCCGCCGCCACCTTCTATAAAAACATTTCTTACATTAATCTCTCGCCTCTTTAATGAATCCTCTTCCTTTTTCTCAAAGTAGGCAAAATGATTCGTCTCCCACGCAGGAAAACTGCCCAATGAGACAACATTGTTATCCGCATAGAATGGTATATCGAATAGCGATCTTTTCGAGCCAAAATTCGACGTATCTTCCTTTGTTCCACTTTTCGGTGGCTCAATACTCATGTAGCGAGGATTAAAGGCCTGACCAAGGATCATGCTCAACGACTTTTTGGACAGCTCGCCACAGTAATCCTGCTGCACGGTGCACAATAATCCAACTGTCCAACATAGCTCGCATATCCAAAATAAACTGAAGCTCTTATAGTATGCAGATACTATGTTCATTGTGCTGGACTGTATCCGCGTGCATCTAGTCCTCTCACCGATCAGTTTTGATTTCGTTTATTGAATTTAAATAATGTTTGTAGATAATGAAACAATCATTCAACCAGCTATAAGTTCATTTGAAGCTTTTTTAACAGTTATATCCTAACTTGGTATGCAGCTTACAAAAATGGAACGAATTAAGTTGTTCGACCTTACAAAAATTGGTATAAATGACAGTCAAAAATACTAGGATCGCAAATGTAACGCGTAAAAAGATGTCTCGATAAGTACTTGTATATCTGAAGAGCGTTCTTTTAAAGCCAACAATTTATTTACGTTGTTTTTAATTAAATATGTTGTTTAATATGTTAAAATATAAACTTGGATAGTTTATTGTAAATTATGGTAAATATTTACTATCGCGGCACCAGCGATTTTCGGGCTGATTTTTTTTTTTTCACGCTCCCTTATGACTTGGAAACATCATTGCCAGTCATATTATGCTGGCGCATCGCATTGGAAAAAAAAAAATTTTTTTGTCGTTTTACAGATTTTACAAATTTCACAAATTTTGCAAATCCATTCGTTTATGTATGCATAGGTGTGTGTGCGTGCGTGAAAAAAATGTGCCCGATAGTGTGATCTGCTTCGAAACATAGCCAATAGTGCCAATAGCAGTGGCGTGAGCCACTGCTTTACGGCGTTTGAAAGTTTAAAATGCCGTAAAAACTTTCAAACGCCGTAAAAGCAGTGGCTCACGCCACTGCTATTGGTACTGTTGGCTATGTTCCGGAGCAGATCACACAAAAAAAAAAATTTTTTTTTTTTTATTAAAAAAAACGTCATGCGCCTGCATGAGAAACCTCTTTCTATCATTCACAGGTGATAAAAAACTCGTTAAAAAAAAATCAGCCCGAAAATCGCTGGTGCCGCGATAGTAAATATTTACCAAAATTATTTTTATACGAAGTTTTTTTTTTTTGCTTATTTAACATCCTATAATAGCTGACTTATTTTTAGCCGTAAATTTACTTTAAAGACACCACAGTTCAAAAACGTACGATATCGGAACCACTCAACACTGCTGAGTCAGCAGAACAAGTTCTTCTACAGACGTTCACAAATAGTTCTTTGTTTTATTATGACTGGCACTGACTCGACTTTTTAAGAATAGAATTTAAGAAACTGGAAAAATGAAAACTGTACGTACATAATATATTTAATTCGCTTTCTATAAATAACCTGCTGCTCTTGTAAACGCAGGCACAAAAGTCACCCGCTCTACAGTTTATTCTGGACCAGGATGTTAAGATTACAGATCGCTTTGTGTCTTTTCTACTGCGATTTGCAACATTCAAGTCGCTGAGAATTCACTGCAAATTCTTAGAAGTATCATGTGATGGAATAGCTTGGCTATGTACATGGGTTGCCTTCATATGGCTGCTCAACTTAAAGGATTTATACCAAATGCAAGCAAATATGCTTCTAGGATTACTCTTGGACATCATTATTGTCGCTGTGATAAAAGCATTTGTGCGCAGACGACGACCTTCCCCCATTACGGACTCTTACGCTATTGGTCCGGACAAGTTTAGCTTTCCATCGGGACATGCATCGAGAGCTTTTTATGTTCTCACTTTCTTTACCCAATTAAATGCCGTCCCCATCATATTCTGGATGCCAATCACTGCTTGGGCTGTTAGTGTTGTCCTCTCTCGACTAATATTGAAGCGTCATTACATTTTGGATGTGTGCGCAGGTGCTTTAATTGGCATTTTGGAAGCTGGTTTTCTTGGACTCATTTGGCTTAGTGCGGATTCAGCTAATTACCTAATAGGCTTCATGTCTGATGATAGCGAAAGTAGTTAAACCAAATTGATATGTATTGTGGAAAGCAAATTGTTTTAATTTAATTGCGAGCAACCTTTTGTGCTCCTGATTAAGCATAGTCATGTGTTATATATTGAATATTTTAATCTAATCGAACTGTAAAAGACCTCAAATTATAAAACCAATTAAAAAACTCTGTTTTATTTAAAGTAAAATAACAAGTTAGCAGAACAGTATGTGATTGAGGTATTAGGCCTTCGCTGCAGCTTCCAGAGCAGTTTTCAGATCATCTATTAAATCGTCCGCGTCCTCAAGACCGACTGACAAACGAACCAAAGCATCGGTAATGCCCAATGTCTTGCGATCTTCAGCTGGTACGGAGGCGTGTGTCATAATTGATCTAAAAATACAAATAAATTTAATCAATTAGTAGTCTTTTATTTTAAGAAATCATTTAATATTTTGCACTTACGGTAGCTCGGCCAAACTCTCATATCCTCCAAGACTTTCGGCTAAGATAAACAATTTCAGAGTTTTCAGAAATGCTGTAGAGTGCTTTAGCGAGCCTTTGATATAAAATGAAAATACTCCGCTGTATCCATAGGTCTGCTTCAGAGCAATAGCGTGATGTGGGTGCGATTCCAAGCCTGGATGCAATACTTTCTCAACAAATTCATGGGATTCCAAGAACTTGGCAATTTTAATAGCATTTTTCTGATGTTGTTCCATACGCAACGATAAAGTTTTCAAACTACGATTCACTTGATAGCAATCGAAGGGTGATGGAACAATGCCAACAGCTGCAACAAAAAACCGTATAAATATCTTTCATCTACTCAGAAATCAATTATGTTAACAAACCATTTTGTAGGAATTTCAATCGATCATAAAGACTATCACAGTTCATTGTCACGCCGCCCATAACAACATCAGTGTGTCCATTCATGTATTTGGTTAGGGAATAACAAACAAGATCAGCGCCCAGCTCAAGAGGTCTTTGGAAATATGAGGTCAGGAAAGTATTATCGACTGCAACAATGATCTTGCCAACTTCATGGCATAACTTGGCAATGGCTTCGATGTCAGCAACTTTAATCAGCGGATTTGTTGGCGATTCAATCCATACAAGCTGCAAGCACGAATATTCAAGCATTAAGTATAATTATTTTAAAATATAACATATTTAAAGCATACCTTTGTTTCCGGTTTGAAAGCAGCTTTCAGCTTTTCCAAATTGGTAGCATCCACAAATGTGGCCGATATTCCCAAACGAGATGCCACTTGCCTAAGTTAATATAACAAAACCGTTATATGATTGTTTGCAGAAATGATGGAAAATATGTCATTAACCTGATAAGCCTGTTAGTTCCGCCATAGACATCATCGCCCATTATTATGTGATCGCCACTGTTGAGCATAGTGAGGACAGCAGTGGTTGCGCCCAATCCCGATGAGAAAGTCAAGCCATATTTTGCATTGTCCAACGCTGCCAAGCAATTCTCTAGCACATTACGTGTGGGATTTCCACTTCTAGAGTATTCAAAGCCCTGAAAAAATTTAAAAATAAATACATTTATTGTTACCAATTGGACAAATTTACAAATATGACTCTGTCAACCTTAGACCTTTGTTTACCACCCCATGGGGTGTTTTTATTTTTGAAATTCTATTAGATAACATTAAATACTGTAAATCGTTGAGACAATTTTTCAAAGTCATCATACTTAGGAACATGTCAGAGGCTAACTGATTTCGGTTCTTTCATAGATAAGTGTTTATTATTGTTCAAATCTGCTGTTCATAATGTTCAGTATACTAAAAATATTTTACTGAATGCTGGCGGTTTGATAAACCAGGCGTAAAAAAGCAAAATCATTAAGCGATAAAGTGCATTTTTATCCGATAAGCTGACTTCATTTTTATCATAAAAACAATTGTTTATAATGTACTAGGGTCTGCCTTAAATTAATGGCCATTAGATAAGAATATAATATACACATCAAGTATTGATTGCTCATAATTCACTCATTGATAATTTAAGTTATTGATTAAATCAAATACAGAAATAATCTTAGTAGTTTTTAGATTTTATGGAAAGTGTCTATTCATTGTTTGTCTTAATCTATGAGAATGTGCTTTTAAAAACATGCACCACACACAATTACATATGTATAGACATATTTTATTTGTTATATGGTTTGTAGCTTTCCGGTATTACCATCGAGGCAATAGATTGTTAAGTTTGGCTCACTTTATCTGCTTTTGCCAAATCGAATCGTTTAGAAAAAAGTATGGCAACCTTGACAAGAAAACACCTGATGGCTTTTTATTTTCGAACTCCAGTTGGAATCGAGACAAATCAAATTGAACAGAAAGCAGCAACCTGTGTGCATGCAGTTGTTATAATGAAACTTGAGTAAGAACTCGCGATTTTTGTTTACTTTAAAATTCTGATTGAAGCACTGAAAACCAAGCAGCCATCATAAGAAAAAAACCCTCTCAGCGACTCTCGATAGCCCTGGGTATATCATTTGCAGACTAAACTATAACCAAAATAAACAATAAAATATAAATGCGTAGAAAAAATGCTTGTCACAAACACGCCTTTAAATATGTTTGTACTTATGAACGCACAGGAACTTTATTTTTATCTAGCACGCGCATCAATTTGATCACATTTTATGAGTAGACGTAACTTACACGATGTTCACCGGGAGCATCCTGCTTGAAGGTGGTGCTCAATGAAATGGGCGGAATAACACAAGCGCTCTTCCATTGCTCTGGATCCTGGCCGGCGTGGATGGATTTGGTAGCAAAACCTTTTGGCTGAACCTTAAAACTCATTTTCAATAGGGAACGGGATGTACACGCGTCAAACACTTGCTAATCACTGCTCAAAACATGGTTCTGCTGTTCCTATTTTAATTGAATTTCTCATTCACAGTTAGTTCAAATGCGGAACGATCAGATCAGTACTGCCGCTTTAGCCTTTTAAATGTTTTAGCTGTCATTTTGCTAATTTATATAACAAGCACAAAAATAATAATTAATTATATTCAATTCAAGTTGGCTTATAATTATTAAAGATTTTAACCCGATATTAAATATAAATTACTCAACGATAAGTGATAAGAAATAAATGAACCTTGTTCGCTCAGTTTAATGATTAGTTCCATTGAACTTGTTCATACCAAATCGATTACACTCTGTTATTTAATCGTATGGATTCTAATAAGCGTACATAACAAATGTGCATGAATTTTAAAGAAATTAAATATTTCTGACACGATTTGGTGATTTTTAAAAGGTAAAAGAAGATGACACAAAAATCATAACAAAATACAAAAATCAATATAAGTTTTATACACATTTAACTGTATAAATAATAATACCGGTGTATGTAAACACAAATGCACCCCAATTGTTGAATGTGATCCAGTTTAAACATATGTTTGAATATGCATTGTTGTTATTCTATTCAAGGTGAAAATGCCCCTGGGTGAGCTGGTTTCGAGTCTTTCGACAAACCCCTATTTTGGGGCTGGATTCGGCTTGTTTGGAATCGGAGCAGGCGCAGCCATACTCAGAAAAGGTCTGCAAGGAGCTGTTATTTTATTTCGCCGGCATATGATGATAACTTTAGAAGTGCCGTGTAGAGATAAGTCATATCAATGGCTTTTAAAATGGATAACAATTCGTGGAGCCAAAAAGACACAGCACTTAAGTGTGGAGACGTCTTTCCTGCAAAACGACAATGGTCAGGTTAAAACAAGCTACCAGTTTATCCCAAGCATTGGAAAACACCTGTTTCAGTATAAAAACAATTGGATTCAAGTGGAGAGGACAAGAGAGCAACAAACACTCGATCTACATATGGGTGTTCCCTGGGAATCCGTAACGTTAACAGCGTTTGGCAACAATAAACAAATCTATTTCGATATTCTAGAAGAGGCACGCCATTTGGCGCTAGAAGCGACTGAGGGCAAAACTCTTATGTACACGGCAATGGGCTCGGAATGGCGACCATTTGGACATCCCCGAAGACGCAGACCAACAACGTCAGTAGTATTAGATCGCGGTATTTCAAAAAGAATAGTTGCTGATTGCAATGACTTCATAGCCAACTCATTATGGTACACACAGCGTGGTATACCATATCGTAGAGGCTATCTGTTGTATGGACCACCCGGCTGTGGTAAATCAAGTTTTATAACAGCCCTGGCAGGCGAATTAGAGTATGGCATATGTCTGCTTAATTTATCTGAACGGGGTCTGACTGACGATCGATTGAATCATCTGTTGAATGTAGCGCCGGAACAAACAATCATATTACTTGAAGACATCGATGCGGCATTTGTTTCGAGAGAAGCAACATTGCAGCAAAAATCAGCTTTCGATGGATTAAACCGAATAACGTTCAGTGGTTTGCTTAATTGCTTGGATGGCGTTGCTTCTACCGAAGCGAGAATCGTTTTTATGACTACTAATTATTTGGATCGTTTGGATCCCGCATTAATTCGACCGGGTCGAATTGATTTAAAGGAATATATTGGCTATTGCACTCAATACCAGCTTGAAGAAATGTTTAAGAACTTTTTTGGTGATAGCAGTGAACCATGCAAAGCGACAGAATTTGCTGAAAAAATTATTGCCACGAATCGATCTGTAAGTCCGGCACAAGTTCAAGGCTTTTTTATGAAACACAAGTCTTCCCCAGCACAACATGTTGTCGACAGTGTCGAGGGCATATGGGAAAATTAGTATAATTGATTGTTAGTGATATTTAATAATGATTGTTTTTACGCTAAGATGTACAAAAAAAAAAAAAAATGAATTAAAGTTGCTATTTAAAGAAAAACAAAAAGGTTTTGCATATGCAAAAGATGATTAGAGAAATGTACGTAACATGCTTCAAGCTTTTAACAAACAATCACAATCTTAATATATTTCTATAGTTCATAAGTAACATTTGTCCGTAAAGCTAAGCCTATAGATGTTGCCTCCTATATACATAGTAGTGTACAATTAAACTTGTTCATTTCGAATTTGGAATGTAGTCGGTTTCCTGATTTTCCTTCGACAATATTTTGATTTCTTCATCTAGCTGATTATTATTTGGCCGTAACATATTCCATGGTTGTATTTCAGCAGTGCCAAAGAACTGATAAAATATATAGGTGACCACCGATATTATTCCTGATACTTCGAAAACTCTTCGCCATTGATCAATAGAGTCCTAAACAAGATAAAAGACAATATTTAAATTAAGTTTTAAACAAGATGGCAAACTTATTTACCTCCTGAGTAACCAAGAATCCAGCGGTCAGTGGTGATAGAAATGATGCCGACATATGAATTGTTTGGCAAAATGCTAATACTGCTCCAGAGTGTCCATAGTTTGGTGCGAGATCTATTATATTAGCCATTGCTCCAGCGTAGGATGCCGTTATGAATATAACTGCTATAAACCAGATTGTCAAGAGAATTATTATATTTTCTATATACCCGATACATAATATAAGCAATCCGGGAATTATTTGCGAAAGCGCCGTAAATAGTTTTCTTACTTTGGTAAGACCTAAAATATTATGCAATAACAGTTTATCGGCAATATAGCAAAAGAATACCGATGAAACATATGAAAATAGGAAGGGCATACCCGACAATAACCCATTGGTGCCAAACTCAAACTTAAGTATATGATTCATAAATGTCGGCCCGTTAACAATGAAAACATAATGTACAAAAATTCTGCCAAATGTTGTAATTGCAATTGCCCAAACCGGTAGTGATCTAAATATTTGACCCCATGGTACTTTCATTGTGGATGCTTTCAACACATCTTCACCAACATTAAGCTCAATGTAATTGAGTTCCTCTTTAGTTATACGTGGATGTTCCTGTGGTGTGTTGAAAGCTAATGCATACCATAAAATGCACCATCCAATGCCTAATAGGCCAGTTGTATAAAAAACAAGTGGCCATCCGAATGTGGTTATAATGAAACCACAAAGTGGATACGTTAAACCGATCCCAATACTAAATCCTTGAAAGCTTGACATAAATCGCGAACGTTCCGTCATTGGTATCCAGTAGCCAACAATTGCATACATCGCTGGCCATGTTAAGCCTGAAGCAAATCCCTGAATTGAGCGTAAAAATATTACAACTGCATAGTGAACTTCTGCTGCTAATGGCATAAGTAGACTGCATAATGCAGTTGCCATCTGTGACCATCCAAATACGCACTTTGTTCCAAATGCTTGTGTTGCAATTCCGCCAACAACTTGTGATAGTACATAACACCAATAAAATGAGCTTATTATCACAGATTTAACAATCGAAGCATGTTCCTCAGAGGCGCCGCCCTTAAATTAAAAAGAATTTTGTATTTCGTATTTGATTATTGCACAATTGACAACTCTTACCATATTTAAAGTGTAGGAGAAATTGTAGTTGTCTTGTTGTGTCTCATTGCCATTTGGTATCATGGCAACTAAAGCAAAATTCATATCATTACGCATCATAAAGGACACAAGGAAACCAGACCATGATAAAAAGTATAGAACCAACCGAGCTGGGATTTTATCTGTAATCAAATTAATGAAGGCACATACATTAGTATATGAATAATGATAAATAATTGAAGAGAGCCTTACCTCCTATACTCGAATGATACGAGATAGTTCCTGATTTCTCAGGAATCGAATACATTATATAAGCGTAATATATGTCCTTTTCATGTATACAAAATCTGAAGAAAAAAAAAGATATTGCTTACGAGATTAAGACGAATAAAGTACAGTTGTAATGTGCCTATGCATGACTGGTATTGTGAAATACACTTAATTATTTCTACATATAGTATATGCCGGAATTGAATTGATCTGCATTGACAGCCACGTATCAAGAATTGGGTGGCATTTTAAAGATTTACGGTTATTGCTTATGTTTTCTGTAACCTATAATATATATGGTTTTTCCCCCAAAAATAGTGTTTTTTTTTTTAAAATTATTATTTACACTTTTTTGTTCCTTTAGAGGATTGATCGATTTGGTATCGATAATTTTAAGATCTCTGATAAGAAGAGCACAAAAGAACAGCTGATCTTTCACTTTTCATGATGCTGAGCACAAGTTATACAGTTAGAACGTTATGTGCTGAGTTGTGTATATGTTCAAGTGAGTTCCCCCTTCTCACAAGCACATTAACCACATATTTGTTTTACAATTTGTGCACAGTTTCTCATCAAAATCAGAAAATTTACCACAAATATGTATGTTTGCATTTACATACATAAGAATGTTTTGACGTTCATACATACATACATACCAAGTTACACACGCGAATAATTTTTACAATCCGTCTTCTTCGATTGTTTTAACCCACTGCGATTGATGTATTTATTGTCACGCGTGTAGCGCACATGAATTTGCACAAAGTACACATGTACATGTGTACGTATTTACGAATCGTGCGATTACATATGTATAAACATACATTTGATGTGTAATTTATGATTGAACAACCAAAAAGGAGTTGGTATGTTGCATAGCAGTGGTGGCATTTTAGCCTTTTTTATACATAGATATATTTATGTTGCTTGCTATGAGTCAAAGCCATTTTTTTGCAAATAAATGTTAAGTTTTAACGATTTTTAACGTAAAGAAAAATTAAATTAAGTCTTGAAACTATTTTTTACAAGTGAGGGATGTTTAGTAACTATTATAGCTGTCTGCACTGCGGTCAGCAGCATAAAGTATCGATATAGATATGCTACGATAGTAATTATTTATGTATCGATGTACAATCATCTCTATTAGCTCATTTATGTGTATTGCACATCTCTATATCTGATAATGTAATATTAAACATTTTTAGTAATGATGTTTTCCGATTGGGTTGCCACGGCTTTTGCTGCATTAGCACTAAGAGCTATAATATCACTTAACCCGTACTCTGGATTTACCAAGGCGCCAATGTTTGGTGATTATGAGGCTCAGCGACACTGGCAAGAAGTCACAGTAAATGTACCGGTCAAACAATGGTATACGAATGGAACACTCAACGACTTGCAGTACTGGGGCCTGGATTATCCGCCTCTAACAGCATATCACAGTTACCTCGTAGGCCATACTGCTAACATGCTAAATAGCAGCTACGTCGAATTACACACAAGCAGAGGTATTGAAACTAAGGCACACAAAAGTTTTATGCGCCACACAGTTTTGGCAGCAGACTCATTTATTTATGTGCCTGCTGTATTTATTCTGGCTCATTGCATGGATCTCACCTTTCGCAAAAACACCAAGCACCTATTGTTTGTATTGCTCGCAATTTATCCCGGCCAAATTCTTATCGACAATGGACACTTTCAGTACAATAATATATCGCTTGGATTGGCAGCATTAGCTATCGCTGCTATATTGTGTAATAAACACTATGTTGCCGCGTTTGCCTTCACGCTGGCATTGAATTACAAACAAATGGAATTATACCATGCATTGCCATTCTTTGCATACCTTCTTAGTTCAACTCTATCACAGAAAAGGTATATTATTAAAACCGTTTGTATTTATTTGCTGCTTTAAACCTTTAAGGGTTTTAACTATGATAGATATGTGCAACAGAGGCCAGATAAGAAATCAAATGTCCAATAATTCAACTTAATATATTTGTAAAGCCGCATAAGGTTGTCAATTTATAAGAACCCTGCGCCATACATTTACTGAACATTTACAAATGATTGAAATGTTATTTTCAAGTATGAAGCTCCGTTATTACAGGGTATTTTTACGTCATTAAGCTTAATTTTAATGAGGTGTGAATGTCGCTTACTTCCATGTAAATTGACCATGCGCAATTCAAGTGCCCAAGTACGCAGTTCATTCGTACTATTCATGATATGACCTTTTAAAAAAAGTACTATATTCAATGTACAAGCAAATGACATACTATTATATCAATCAATATAGTTTAATTATACTTACATGATAAGAGCATAACGACACGACATAACGATCTAGAGTTCAAGGACAATTATATTGTAAGCAGAATAATCAAACTATTTTATTTTCATGTTTCTTTTTAGTTTTATATCATTTGCTGCTGAGCTAACGGGAATAGCAAGTATTGTGCTGGGAGTGTTTGCGATCTTATGGTATCCTTGGCTTGATTCACTTGATGCCACCTTGCAGGTTTTGCATCGTCTTTTCCCACTCGGACGAGGTGTATTCGAAGACAAAGTTGCTAACTTTTGGTGCAGTTTTAATGTCGTTTATAAATTCAAGTAAGCGTAAATACTATAAAGTCGAAAAAATATGTGTTTAATGTGTTTTGTTATTTTTACAGAAAGCATATTTCAAATGATCAGATGGCAATCATTTGCTTGGCAACCACATTATTGGCGGTACTACCAACAAATATACATTTATTTTTACGAAGAAGTAAACAGAGATTCCTGATAACTTTATTTAATACGGCTGCTGCTTTTTTCCTGTTTTCGTTTCAAGTATGAGTTATGATTCCATGAACGCCAAACACAATAACTACAAATGTTTTTGTTTTCTTATAGGTCCACGAGAAGTCAATTTTGTTGATTGCGTTGCCAGCGATTTGCTTGTTTCCATGGTGGCCAAGGGAAATGATTTGGTTCCTGGAGATCTCAGTTTTTAGTATGATCCCACTTTTACATAGGGATAACTTGTTGGTTCCTACAGTAGTATTTGTAATTATTTTTCATGTTGTTGTCGACCCTAGTTGGTTAAGTCCCAACAAAAAAGAAGAAAATGAAAATAATTTGTTAAACTCAATCATTAAAATATCAGAAATTTTAATGATATGTATATTATTAGCATTTTTGACAGTCGAACCATCTGCTAGGTTTCCAGACATTTGGCCATTAATAATCTCGGTTGTTAGTTGTGCACATATATGCTTGTTCCTTGTCTGGGGCTATGTTCAACAGTTTATGAATTCAAGTTAAGTCGACTTTGTAAATACTATAAACTAAAATAAAAACATCGATTGTGTAAAGTAAACTAGATGGTATATAATGTGATGACATTAAGATTTATTGAATGATCCATCAAAACAATTGCACAATGCCATTTGTTGTAAGCACTCTATCTTTACAATTTTTTTATTTGAACAAGTGTGATGGTGACAAAGAAATTTTCTAATGCTATATAAAATGTTTTAATTTGATTACCACTATTTCTGTTTTATTTTATCTGGAAAAGTCTGTTGGTATGTAGACAATGAGAGTCGGACTACAATCTGTCGGGCATCGTCATTCCGTCAGGCGCCACCACAAGATGACCTTCTTATTGAGTTAGTTTGAAATTGACCGCAGGATTTTAGCTCAGTGAATACTTCGGTGAAGAATGCGGGTTCTGCATTGATTTTAAGCATCTTATTGCTTAGTCTGTTTACAATAACTAGACATCTGAAAAGATTGAATATATAACATGTTATCCTACTTGAATATTGAAAAGATGTTTGTGTCAAATTGTGCTCACCTGTCCCAAAAATGTTCCTTTGAGTCCTCAACGAGGAATGGCTTAAGCGGATAGCTAATCTCGTTGCCCATGTAAGAATACGACAGATACAAACAGGTAAGCACAGATGCCTGAAGATCAGATTCCTTTGTTTCCTCTCCATTAACAAGCTCGCGTACTAACATGTATACAAATACAACATTTGCTGGATTTATAAATGCCACGTCCTGTAAACCAATTTGATATGTTTCATATAAAATTATATAATGATATTAAAATATGTTTTACTAACCTGCCAGCCTTGCAATAACAAACTACGATCGACAGCCCTTAGCCACATGACAGCGTCTCCAGGATCAAAATTGTTTAATCTTTGGCATCGATAATGTAAAAATAGGCCTAAACATTTCAAGAGCTCGGATGTCGATGCCTGCAAATATTAACTTGATAAACTGCCAAGCCAAAATAATGAAGACCTTTACCTGAATAACAGTTTTGCGTGGAATGTGATTCTGGTTTGTGTTCTTAAGTTGTATTGAAGATGCCTGCAATTGCTGCGGCAGTGTTAGAGCTAACGGCTGTTTCTGAATTAATTTATTATGATTTGTTATGGAATTTGTATTATTGACACGGCCCAGTTCTTTAGCCGTCGAGGGCTTTTGTGTTTTGGTCGATGGAAAAAATGGTAATTCCCGTATGACTTGATTTTGATTACAATGATTTTGATGATTTTGTTGATTTTGTTGGTTTTGTTGATTTTGCTGATTTTGATGCTGATGGTTCTGATGATGTTGATGCTGATGCTCTTCAATATGATTGCAGTGTAACTGAATATTTTTATTTTTATCCGACGATGATGAGTACGAAGCCTCTAAAAGCTGCGCCTTGAAAGCATGCTGTTGGTAAATTCGCGCATTTATTCTTATTTTCAACTTTCTTCTTGTTATGCGACGTCGAAAGCTTTTTCCATGACAGCGCATTTATGAACAGCGAATGTTTTTTCAAACTTTTCTCAATTGAACTCTTCTCCGATATTATTGTTGAGTTCTCATTGTGAGCATCCAAGTCATTGTTAATGGTATCTTTTGATGTATAGGTCAAATTGTTAAAGTTGTGCGAATTGTGAAGCTGTGAGTGCATATTGAATTGCACACTTGTATTCTGATGTCCTGAGCCATTCCTGGATATTTGATGGGTAATCGTAGTTTTTTTGTTCTCACGATTCTTGGCATTATTCAACTGCTCATATGAAAAGTTATTTAGATGTGAATCAACTGACCCTGAAGTATCATTTATTTTGTCAGTTTGACTGTCAGCGGATTGATTATATGCGAAATTGGGCTGCGACGAATATACTGGATGTCTATCCCGCGGATTGAAACTTAAAACCGTGCCCATTTTAGCTACAATAAAAATGTAAATTTTTTAATTATATCTAAGAAATCATTCTTCATAGTTTCTGTGTTATATTATGTATAGCAAAGTATTGATTATTTTTCACGGCTGCACTTATATTTGTGGATTCAAATGGATTGTATATATAATAACATAATTATAATAAACTAAGCACTTTTAAAGATTTTGGCGAATTGTATGTTTTTGTTTGCAAAATATATTAACCAAAATTACCTGAATTTGTCAATTAAAAATTTAACTAAATGTATTGATTGGTTTTTTTTATAACACAATGTGAGATTGAAAAGAGGAATAATTACTTATGAGTTTTAAAAACTTAAGTAAATTATATTTTTTCTTAACTTCATAGACTTTATCTATTTTTTACAAATTTTTTAAATAATATATATACTATTATTTTACATTTTCTTAAAAGCACATTTAACTAGAAAACTTCTGAAATATTTCTTAAATCGATTTCCTGCATGCAAAAAACTACATTCACCAACCCTTAAGCTCCCATCTTCTGAGCATGCTCAGAAGGAATGTAATTTGTATTTACCCCTATTTTTAGTACTTTGAGTAAGGTGCTTTTTTTATATATTTATAAGTCCTTTGTTCAAACATTAGTACATAAACTTTATTTTTAAGCTGAAACAATAATATAAACATTCAGTTTAACAAAATCTTTGTTAAATCTGTGCCTGTGCCACTAACAAAAGTCGTTTTATTTGTTCACACACCCTCTTTCGTCAAATAGAAAAATTTCCCACTATTTGTAATCTTGACTAACAGTATTTGATACAACACCAATGAAATATATTTTTTTATTTATTTTTTGGTCGCTTGTGTGTGACTGTTTGTGGTTTTAAGGTCGGTTTAATTATTTTACTTTTTATTTTGGTAAGGTATTTAAGTAAAGTAACGAAGTTTCTTAGTTTTGTTAAAATATTTATTCGAAGAAAATTGTCTTTTTTATTTTAAACGTATATATGCATTTAGACAGTTTTTTGAGATCGCTCTATGACACGGTGGAGTGTCATATAAAGACCGTTTGGGTCCGGTTGATGAATGCTTTTACTATTTTTGTATGTGTTCCTATGGCATTTTAGCAAAGGATAGAAGCGTTCTCGGCTCAAGACAGCTCGCCTTTTCTTGCGTTGGTACTAAGGGTTCCCGGAAGTGTTTCCCATCGTCTCCTTAACTGTTCTGGTTCTTTGCATTGCTTGAATTTATTGTCCGTTATGCCTATACCCTTTCCTGCGAGGTGGCAACAATGACGTTTTTGTAGTTTAAAAAGTGTATTGTGTTTGTCGTTGTTGGTTTTTATTGAAATGATTTCAATAAAAATTTTGAAGACATGCTTTCTTGCATACATTTGTATTAGTTTTTTTTATTATCATCCCTACAATACCCAAGTATTAAAATTATTTTTGTAATTTAAAAAAAAAGCAAAAAAGCATGTAAAAAAGGATGTCATGTCTTGTTCGAGGTTTGAACCCACGTCTTTTGGCCTGTGAAGCGGCAGTCTTCCCTCCATGCCACCAGAGCTTGTGAATTCTGGCAGTCATATTAGTAACTTAGGCCAAAGGGAAAATTGTTTTTCGTGGTTTTTACATGATATTACACATTTTATCGCGCCGAAAACTTGTATTGTCATCTGAAACACATCTTTGGTGAAAATTGCAGAGCTCTAGCTAGTCGGGAACTTGGTGAAAATTTGATTACAAGATTCCGGGACAGACAGAAAAGTCTGTTGAACTTCTAATAATAATAAAAACAGACAAGTCAAGATCAAATAAAGCATTAAAAAACAATTTGTGAATCTAAATTGTGAATCTCAATTAGGTTGAATTTTTAAATGACTTTTGAAATATGTCTTAAGCTTAAAAATTATTATTAATATTTTTACTATTTATCTGGTTTTGAATGTTGCTAAATTTTTTTTAAATTAATGGTTTAGTTTTATTTAACAAAATATATTATTAAAACGTTTCTTATCGAATAAAAATAAAAACAAATCGATATACACTGTTGATTTAATTCAGAGTTTAAAAATCATTGTTAGCTTGTCGAAAAATAAAAACATTTGGAATGAAACGCACGGTCGTTCGTCTATCGATAAGTTTACTCAATTATGCTTAGTTTGCCCAGCTCTATCACAATTTGATTGTCATCATTCAACAAAGCCGAATATCTAAGATTTTTGCAAAATGGTAAATGCTTTTAAGTATATATTTAAACAATAATAACAGAAAATATATGTATTTTTTTCTTAGTTTCGAAATCAATATGATAGTGATGTCACAGTGTGGAGTCCTCAGGGTCGCCTGCATCAGGTGGAATATGCCATAGCTGCTGTTAAGCTCGGAACTGCAACAGTCGGCTTAAAAAACGACGACTATGCCGTACTGGTTGCGCTTTGTAAGCCGCCATCAGAATTGTCGGCATCGCAGCGTAAGATAATTCCAATTGATGAGCATTTAGGTATATCAATTGCTGGCATTACTGCTGATGCGCGTGTGCTTAGCAAATATCTGAGAACCGAGTGTTTGAGTTATAAGCATTCCTATGGCTCAACTTACCCAGTGCCTCGTCTTATTACCACCTTGGGTAACAAAATGCAAACAACAACTCAACGCTACGATCGTCGTCCGTATGGAGTGGGTCTACTTCTTGCTGGCTATGATGAGAAAGGACCTCACATCTATAAAGTGGAACCGTCTGCCAATTATTTCAATTGCAAGGCAATGACAATTGGGTCGCGTTCACAGAGTGCACGCACATATTTGGAGCGCCATTTGGCTACATTCAACACATGCTCCAAGGACGACATTATTTGTCATGGCATTCATGCTATTCGCAGCACATTACCCAACGATGAACTGAGCAAAGATGACGGTGCATCTCAATTGGTATGATCCAAATATTAAAACGAATTTAAAGCTTTCCTTTAATATATTTCTATAATTTTGTTTATTTTTCTTAGATGATCACTGTTGCAATTGTTGGAAAAGATCAGCCCTTCAAGGTGTTAACTGATGAGGAAAACCTGTTTTATCTAGATATGGCTAAAAAGCGTGGTGCAACAATGATATCGAAGGCTGGTGGGGACGATGATGATACTCCTCCACCTGGCGATCAGCCCGAAACTTCTGGTCCGCGTGATCCTCAAGTTGCAGTTGCCACCATGGAGAATCCTTAATAGATCTACGTTCATTTTTCGATATTTAAATAAAGGTGTCTGAAAGATTCTACATAAGTTCTTTTTCTATAATTTTATAAATGAAACACAGCTCATAACTAAAAAATTCTCTTTGAGTGTTTATTTAATGATTTAGATTTTGTTGAATGCTGCAATATCGACACTTTGCACAAGGTCCTCAATTTTCTCGATCTCTTCGGTCAGCCAATCGACTGATACTTTCTCATCCTCAACAACACACGATATTGTTATCTTTTGTATTCCAAAAGCTACCGGCACAAATTTGGATGCACCCCATAGTAGACCATCCAATTTGATTTCACGTATCTTTGCTTCCATTGCTTTTAGGTCGACTTCATCGTCCCACGGCTTGACATCCAGAAGGATGCTCGATTTGGCAATAATGGCAGTTTTAGTTGATTTCTTCTCATTATATTTTGTTAAGCGTTCCTCTCTTATCCGTTGTTTCTCAGCATCTTCCTCTTCACTGTCGGAGGCAAAAAGGTCAACATCATCATCATCATCTCCGGCGTTTTTATTGCCATTTGTTTCTTCAACATTCTCTTCTTTAGCCGACACATTATTGTTATTCTCAATTAATGTAAGCTTTTTAAGTATGGCTTGATACAGTTGCTTTATTTCCTTGTTTTCCGCTTCCAAAACTGCAATTCTGCTTAGAATAGCTGAATTTGAACAGGGCTCAAATGTAACATCATCAATCTGAAAAGTAATATTAAAATAGTATTAAATATAATGTACACCGTGTTTTTTTGTTATTTATTGTGTGCCTAGTGTATTGATAATTGACCGCTATAAATATCTTACCTTCTCAAGTGAACTTTGTATGTCCTCTCGTGCTTTTGCAATTTCAGTGACTAAAAGACTGCAGTTTTTCGGCTGCGCACCCTAAAGAACAATTATTATTATTAGATTTAGCTATTAAAAGTTTTAACTACAAGAAACTATTTACTTTAATGATAAAATAAAAATAAAAGGAGCTTTGATTTTGTGTTCGTAATCTCCGAACTAAGTTAAACATGCAAGTATAAACGCACAATGTAGCTAATAATTGTTGCTGGCTCTTAAGAATGACTCGAAACTTCCAAAGGAGACTTGTGGACAAACGTTCAGCTTTTTAGGTTAGGTCGGTGTGTTGTTGGACCATTCAGCGTTGTATAGTCCCCTTTATTCACAGTTACAAATATATCACAGTTGGCTCAGACTGACTGACCGGTATAAGGTGTGCAACTGCATTTTTAACTATTATTTCTATTTCTGACGTAAGTAATGCAAGTACATGTGCTTGAGTGCACAAATTCCGGAGCGTACATAGTATGTGTACACGTTTGTATATGCACATGCCTGCATTGCATAGGCAGTGGTATAAATAGCAAATATTTTAGCATGCCGATTCTAGTTTATGTACTTACTTTGCACAACAGCTCATGGTATAATTTTTCAGCATTGTTATAGCGAGCTTTATCAGTCCAAACTTGATCCATATTTTCAGCTATGTTCCTTACAGCAGGCTTGTTGAATATAAAACACTCTACCGATGAGCGGTTATCGAATTAATTGCATTCTCGATACTATTACTTATCGAAAATAAAGTCATACGATAGTTGGAATAAGTATTTAAGTACAACATTTTTTTAGAATTTATTGACCATTGCTATTAAAATTTTAATATAAATAATATTGAACTTTATTATTTATATTACAATAATTTGAAAAACAGACAGTTGAAAAACAAGTGAACATATTTCTCTTAAGCGGGAAAGAGCCAATTTATTACCACTGTTTGCCAACACTACTGTCAGTCCTAATATCGAACTTATGAACTTTTTTTGTGGAACCGGCAGACTCGGCATTCTTGAAATGAACTAAATTATCTCGCAAACATTCAACATTACGTGTCACAAAACATTAAAATGAGAAAAATGTGGATTTTATATTATGTGGCTTTAGCATATTTAATCTTAAATGTAGCACAAGCCGAAATAGTTAACAAGAACGTGGAAAGAACATTGGATTTAACTTCCCAACTTGCAAAAACAACGTATAAAATATCAGTCGAAGACACAGCCGGCAAAGCCATCAAAGACTATGTGTTTGTTGTAAAAGAACCAAATTTATCTTATATTTCTGTCAAAGATGGATTCAGCAACAAAGTGAAATTTGAAGAGAAAAAAGGACTAGCAAACGATCAGACTGAATTTAAGTTAACTTTTGGGTCCGTCTCGCCACAGCAAACTTTGATTATTGAAACAGTCTCTACCAAAAGTATACTGCCACATCCATCGGAAATTAAGCAAAATGACAAACAACTGGTTAAATTTGTTGGCAATGTCTATCTATATTCAAAATATGCAACTAATACTCAAAAAACAAACGTTATGCTAAGTTCCTCCAATATACTTTCGCATACCCAGGCGAAACCATTTTCCGTGTCGACAAATAAAATTCATTTTGGACCTTACGAAAACGTTCCTGGTAAGTTGTCTATAATTGCTTGTAATATATTTTCTTGTGTTTAAATTTACTTTTCTATTTAATGTTCAGCGTTATCTGAAGAAGAGCTTGTTATCCACTATGAGAATCAAACGCCATTTTTGACTGTGAATTCATTAGATCGCAGTATTGAAGTCTCTCACTGGGGTAATATTGCTGTGAAGGAGTCAATTCAAATGACACACACAGGTGCTAAGCTTAAGGGTTCTTTTTCACGATACGATTTCCAAAAGGATGGTCGCTCTGGCCAATCGGCGGTTAAGTCATACAAAACTTACTTGCCTGCATCCGCAACTGGTGTCTACTATCGCGACACTAACGGCAACATATCCACATCGAACATGCACTTTATGCGCGACTTTGTTGATCTGGAACTACGTCCAAGATTCCCACTGTTTGGCGGATGGAAAACCCAATACACTCTTGGCTATAATGTGCCCTCTTATGAGTATTTGTTCAGCTCGGGCAACGACTATATATTGAAGATGAACCTTATTGATCACATCCACGACAACATGGCTATCGAGGAAGCTGTTGTCACGGTTATTTTACCTGAAGGATCTTCGAATATTGAACTTATAACGCCATATAGTATCAAGCGTCATCAAAATGAACTAATCCACACCTATTTGGATACTGTGGGACGTCCAGTTATTTCGTTCTCCAAATTTAATTTGGTGGAGAATCACATTTCAGAATTTACTCTTAAGTACACATTCTCGAAGGTGTCCTTGCTTCAAGAACCATTGCTGGTTATTGGATTTATTTATATGATATTTATATTCACTATTGTCCTTCTGCGCTTGGACTTCTCTATTACATCCCATTCACATAAAGAATAGGAAGTAATTCGCACGGCTTTTCTTATCGTTAAAAACGAAAATCAGTTAACGAGAAGCAAAACAACATAAAAAATCTACTTTACAATTCCATTTTTTGTTTATTGTGCACGCGATTTGTATGTTTCATAGTAAATAAATGGTAAAAAAAAACCGTAACTGGTCCTTTATCATCTTAAAGTCTTTGAGTTAATTAAGAAAATTAGTTATAGCTAATAAGCATGTTAACAGCAAAATAAGAATATGTAGCTTGCCTTCAGCTTATCAACATTTATGACTATAGGTAGGACGGAAATATGCGTTTTTTAACCTGTTTTGATCAAATTTTACTTATTTTTCCACAGTTTCTAATCAAATTTTTAACATTCAATTTATTTTGTTATCGATAAATGAAATAAGACGAGGTTGTCCCGTCGGAAAATAGACGGTTTCTCGTTTGCCTCATT
The DNA here is from genome assembly GCA_018152965.1 of Scaptomyza pallida. Lineage (NCBI taxonomy): Eukaryota > Metazoa > Arthropoda > Insecta > Diptera > Drosophilidae > Scaptomyza > Scaptomyza pallida. Next base: position 1,248,042 of record JAECXP010000116.1, on the reverse strand, counting down.
ATTGTTAGTGCTAGTCAGTGCTGCCAGAATCTCCGAGGCAAAAATTGCGAGATTTAGTAAAAAAAAAGTTCCTAAAAATTTTGGAAAAAAATTTTATTCATTCTTTACGCCAAAGAGCAACAAAGTTTTTTGTGAGACTCTGCCACTTTGAACTAGCTAAAATCCAATATAAAGTCGGCATATTTTTGCTTATCAGCTAAAATAAAATATTCAAACTTGTTGTTATGGTTCCATTGATTGAAATCGCATAGAAACGAAAACAGAGGTTATGGGCGCATTTTGTTGTATAGGGCAGCGGCGATTGCTGCAATTGCATTGTGTGTAAAAATTCTGGTAACAATTTTTAAAATGTTTGAAAGCTTTGAAAATTTGGATTAGATATGTAAAAAGTTTCAAATATGTAAAAAAAAACTCCTAAAAATAGCAATTTCATTCAATGTCCATATGAATGTTTAATTTTTTTCCAACAAACCTCTTATAATTCTCAACTGGTTCTATAATTACAATCTCTCTCACTCACTCAGAATCTCTCTCACTCAGAATCCTCAGAATCTCTCTCACTCAGAATCTCTCTCACTCAGAATCTATCTCTCTCACTCAGAATCTCTCTCTCACTTAGAATCTGTCTCTCACTCGGAATCTCTCTCTCACTCAGAATCTCTCTCTCTCACTCAGAACCTCTCTCTTTCACTCAGAATCTATCTGTCTCTCTCTCTCACTCAGAATATCTCTCTCGCTCAGAACCTCTCTCTGTCTCTCTCACTCAGAATCTCTCTCTCTCTCACTCTCAATCAAAATCTCTCTTTCTCTCTCACACACTCAGAATCTCTCTCTCTTCCCACTTTCTTCTCTCTCACTCAGAATCTCTCTCTCACACTCAGAACCTCTCTCATTCAGAATCTGCCTCTCTCCCTCTCACTCAGAATCTCTCTCTCTCACTCAGAATCTCTTTCTCATTCAGAATCTCTTTCGCTCACTCGGAATCTCTCTCTCTCTCTCCCACTCAGAATCTCTCTTTCACTTAGGATCTCTCTGTCTCACTAGGATCTCTCTCACGTATAATCTCTCTATCACTCAGAACCTCTCTCATTCAGAATCTGTCTCTCTCCCTCTCGCTCAGAATCTCTCACTCAGAGTCTCCCTCACTCTCATTCAGAATCTGTCTCTCTCACTCTCTCATTTACCCAAAATCTCTCTCTCTCTCTCTCAGAATATCTCTCTCTCACTTAGAATCTCTCTCTCTCACTCAGAATATCTCTCTCGCTCAGAACCTCTCTCTGTCTCTCTCACTCAGAATCTCTTTCTCTCTCTCACTCTCAATCAAAATCTCTCTTTTTCTCTCACTCAGAATCTCTCTCTGTCACACACTCAGAATCTCTCACTCACTGAAAATCTCTCTCTTACACTCAGAACCTCTCTCATTTAGAATCTGTCTCTCTCCCTCTCACTCAGAATCTCTCTCTCTCACTTAGAATATCTCTCTCTCTCTCTCACTGAGAATCTCTTTCTCATTCAGAATCTCTTTCGCTCACTCGGAATCTCTCTCTCCCACTCAGAATCTCTCTTTCACTTAGGATCTCTCTGTCTCACTAGGACAGCTATGTCCACAGTTTACCCATTTTGGGTAAATTGACACTTCGTTTCACACAGACACAAGCCGAAGCAAGTCAAGTAACAGCCGAACAACAACCGAAGTTATTATTTGTTCAGTGTTACGCACACCAATGCACTGACAGCTCTCTCAGCTTGGACATAGCTGCACTAGGATCTCTCTCACGTATATTCTCTCTCTCACTCAGAATCTCTTTCTCACATTCAGAATCTCTCTCTCTCTCTACTCACTCACTCAGAATCTGTCTCTCTCTCTCTCTCTCTCTTACTCAGAATCTGTCTCTCACTGTCTTTTCTTACCCCCCCCCCTCCCTTCCCCTAAACCTAAAAAGAAGTGTTCCGCTTAAATCTAAAAATTGGTAGTTTTATAATAAAGTTGCTGAAATTGCAAAAAGAATAATTAAAAATTGCTAGATTTATGGCTAATAGCATTTTTAAAAATAATTGCAAAGTATTTTCATATCTAGAAACTAAATTTGCAGCACTGGAGCTAGTCTGCTTGTCGACAGAGACGGTTGGGTGCAGACGAATGTTTTCTTGTTTGTTAGCACAAAGTCCACTTTGAATGGCACTTATAGTTCTCTATGCATCTCACTTGCTCTCGTTGCAAACACACAAGAGTGAGTCATAATTTTTTACGGAATTTTATGTATGGAGTCTCTGGCCTCTGAGATCAACGCGAGTATACATACATACAGACAGACATACTTTAAAAGGTCCGTCCTTCTGTCCGTAAAATACTTTTGCACCATTTGACTCTCTTATTTTCCCGTTTTGTAGGCTCAGGGTGCACTAGAAGGAAAACATGTCCGAAATTATAAAGTATGCGAGCTGAGTCGATTTTTTATATTTAAAATTTTAACAATAATAATAATAATTTTGCCCGAGGTTATTTAGACCTTAAAGTCTTGAGTATGCCATACTACTAAAAAAATATTTTCTGGAATTGAATAAAATTGAAGAAATGTTAAATAAGTTTTAAAAATATTTAATAAATTAGAAAATATTATTGTTTAAGGGTCTCTAACGAAGACAAAACATATTGCCAATACAGTCATTGTCGACAACAGCATACTAATGTCGTCGGTCCGACCGAATGGCAGAAAGTTCCATGTTCATTGTTCCTTCAAAATGGTTGCGTTGTTCAAAGTCTGGTATCTACACATAAGCTGCTTAGTAAGTGGCGATAGTTTAGGGAGATGCGCAGAGAACATTTAAAAGTGGGATAGAAACACGAGACATTTCTAGAATAAAAATAATATCGATAGCCAAATGAAGTCAAAACAAATCGAGCGATTACATTTTTTGGGCCAGTATAATATGTAATAAATATAATCTTTTAAAAAAAATAATAACAAAAAGTTGACAGTGAGCCAAATTCTTAAATATATTCTTAATTTTCGGTCAATAATAAAAATCTTATGCGTTTGCCTGAGAGAATTTCTTTTTGTATTTGACTAGTGGTTTGCAACGCAGGCAAGCCCTGTTGCTTCGTAAAATATGTTCTATTTTCATTGTTCCGATTACTGCGCATTACCAATTCATCGCTAAAATACATTCAGTGAAAAGCGACTTCGATTGAGAGGTGTAAAAGATGTAATTATTTTGTGATTCTTAATAGTGTAAACCATACCCACATATAATTTGGAGTCTGATATTCGTGATTCGTAAATAGCCTCGATACTTTTATTTATATCTGAAATATTGTATCATTGGACATTTGGTTCGTAACAATAAAAAAAAAATAACTACACAAACATATGTACATAAAATACCTATATGCATAAACATTGAAAACCACATAAGAGTCAAACATGTAAATAAAAAATATCCAAAGCGACTGGATGTAAAGAAATGTTTCAAAATTTTTTATTATTTATATATGTGCATACGTATTCGGTTCGTTGTAGTGTACAATAAAATAAATATTCATGCATAGATAGCAATGTGAAACGTGTGTGTGGTTCTAAGTATACATATGTATATAAATCCCCAGTACCAATTTGTAATACATATGTATGTATTTTGTAGTGAGCGTAAAATATTATTTTCATGCTAAACAAAAAAAAACCGGATTAAACTCTTACAAACAATAAACAGCCTTATCATTTTTGTTTGGTCGGGTTGAATGTGTTGTAATTATAAATTTTTGCTTTTTAAAGTTTGTGTTGCTCTCCACTTCTGTACGTGCCATCGACGCATTTTTTTTCTTTCTATTCGCGCACCTTTGCAACTTTCGATGTTTTTTTTTTTATCAGTCTACATAAAAGTCCATCCCTGTGCCCAGGTCCTAAATACAGCTCGTTCGTGAATTTTTTTTTCCGACGTACAAGAATATGAGCCTAAATTCTCACACACAAGCACGCATTAAATACCCATGGCTATCGGGAAATTTAATTACTTTTTCCCATAAGCTTGAAGTGTAAGACATTTCTCTGATTTGAAGCGTTTTCCAGTTTTTGTGGGGGTTCGGAGTACGATCCTGAAGGTAATTATCTGTTGTTGTCTACATTCAGGGTTCAGCGAACAGCTACAAAAGTTGGTGTTACGCCCACTTGGAAACAGTGTAATAAACATCCTAATACACGCAATCAATAATTTTGTATATACTTTATAACTTTGAAAGTGCGGTTAGTCGTCGACCCTTCGTCAGTGCTAATTTGTTCCTTATTTATTTAACCCGGGGACGTTATTTTCTTCGCTTCCTCGTCGTCTGAACACCGTTAAGGAGAAGATTCGTTTTTCTTTTCTAGAAAAATGGGTGTGGTCGTGTTCCGTCAACCTGCACTTTGTACTAACACTACTAATTATTTGGTATCCGGTAAGTAGGGGAGGGAAAGGGAGAAGGAGGGATATTCTTGCTAAACGTCCTTATATTTTCGCAAGGATAACAAGAACTCATTTATTTTGTGTTCAGCGTTTTACGATCTTCGCTCCTGGTTTGGTAAGAAGTAACACAAAAATACCTTCAAAACCTTCCTTTTCGATGTAGGACTAAAGATATGGTAGTTCCACCTTCTATCTTGAAAAGCCTTCATCTTTTTTTTTTTTTGCTTAAATTGACTTTTATTGCCTTCCTCGGGTTTTTCTAAACTGTATTCTTCCATCTGGTGTTTTATTATCAGCTTGTAAGGCCGGTAGGTACCGGTAGCTTATTCGCATAGGTCCGGTATTTCCATGTCGTCAGTTAGGAACAACATAGTCTATTAAATTTGACACGTGGCAAGCGAAGCTCAATCTAACCTCCTCAAATCATTTAACGGTCCTCACTTTCTTAAACCTAACAAAGAAAAAAGGGGTTCAATGCGATAAAAATATGTTGTGATGTAGTAGTGAGCAATAACTCGCTTCCTCCAACGCATAATTAATGGAGTTTGTAACCTTAGGCTCTCGAGACTCTAGCGCAGTGTCGTATTCGCACGCGTTTCTGTTTATGTACATACATACATGCACAACTCTGCTGAGAGCTCGTGAGTAAGTAAAGTGAAAAGAGGGACAGCGAAGCAAAGTACCCAAGGGAGAGTGAGAGGCAAGCCAAAGAGAGCGCATTGTGTTGAGAGCGATGCGTTGCGTGTACTGCGCATGAGTTGCTTTCTAACACATACACAAGCCGCCTATTCCCCTGCTAGCTTACTTACTGACAAAAGATCCTCTTCTATCTTTGGCAACCACTCAAAAAAAAAAAAAAAAACTACAAAAACCAGTGTCCGCAAAATCAGCTGCCAGCAATAAAGCGCATTAAAAGGTACTGTGTGACCGTATGCAGATGCCAGGTTAAAGCGTCAACCGAGCTCCTGAGCAACATTGGGTACTTTTAGACACCGCTCTTTTAGAAGGTCATAACTTTTATTTTTTATTTTTCCCTTGAAGTCCTATTTATACCCTTAACCCATGAAATGGGTAAATAAGGGTATAATGGTTTTGTGCAAATGTATGTAACGGACAGAAGGAAGCATTTTCGACCCCATAAAGTAAATATATTCTTGATCAGCATAAACAGCCGAGTCTATATAGCCATGTCTCAAAGACTATAAGAGCTTGAGACGTCAAACTTAAAACTACAACTCTCCTATACTAAAGGTAGAACAACTTTGTTGCAAACTATCGATAACACTTATAGTTTTCGATATACACCTGTGAACGATACCAAAAAACATTGAATTTCAAAATTGTGAAAACGAGGTTTAAACCATAGATAAAATAATGAACATTTTAAGACATTTGATCAAAATCGGTTAAGAAATACCGGAGATATCGTAGTTTGAAGTTTGGTCATATTGGTCAATGGAAGAATGAGTGTACACATTATGTATGGGGTTAAGGGTATGTCCTAGTCTGGAGCTCTCGACTAGAGCCTTCTTACTTGTATTAAATACTTATTATGACCTCTTCGGTAGAGGTCTTACCTGTGATACTAATGTAGTCTTTCTTTCTTTCCTGGTTATCTTAATTAATAATTCAAATTAGCTGTGCAGTCCAGATGAGGACAACTCGATCCTACGGTACTGCTCTATTGATCTTTTCCTTCGGGTGGTCTGTTTTAAGGTGGATTGCTTAAGCTTGTGCGTTTGCTAGCCGTTGAACGTTATTGTAACCATAGTAACCATACCCTTAACCCATGAAATGTGTAAAAAAGGGTATTATGGTTTTGTGCAAAAGTATGTAACAGGCAGAAGAAAGAAGGATATAGCCACGCCTGGGTCTCTAGACACTCCAGATTTAGAACTTAAGTTCGCTTAAGCCCTAGGAGAAAAGATTCTTTGAACTATCGATCAGTTTTCCGGTTTTCGATATACACATGTAATCGATAACAAAAAAAACTTGAATTAAAAAATTGTGAAAATAAGGTTTGAAACTTAGATATTTGATGCGATATCGGTTATGATACACCGAAGATATCGCCGGCGATTACTAACATATAACAAAGTTATACTATTGTCACCACTTACCTCCACCCCTAAACTATTAGCATACCAGTGACCTGCAGCGGTGCCTGATTTTAGCACTACTAGTGTACTCGTTCAAAGTGCGGTGGCGGTATGAGTATCACCGCACAAAATGCGTTGGCGGTGGTACACACACCGCGTCAATGCAGTTTCGGTGGTTTAGACACCGTGTGTATTTGAGTGCGTCGCAAAAAATACGCGGTGGTAAAAGACACACTCATAAATACACCGGGTACTTTTTTGATGCGTCAGCCTCGCACACATCAAATTTTTACTCCGTTATTCTTACACCGTTTAGGAATATACGCAATGAGCGAGCCCACGCATTGTTGTTGTAAATCTATTTTTGTAACAGGTACATGAAAAGATGAGTCGGCTGCACACACGACACTCAGATTTAGGGGTTGTTTTGCATTTACGCGCTGGCCGAACACATACTCAAAAATATACCAGTGCAATATGTGACGCTCATTTTTAGCATCGGGTCAAAAAATGATGAGTATAAAACCACCGGGTATAAAAATGATGAGTAAAAAAACCACCGGGTATAAAAATGATGAGTAAAAAAACCACCGGGTATAATAATGATGAGTAAAAAAACCACCGCATCAAAAAATTATGCGTCGTTATTTACTCGGTATGCAAAATACCATGTGTTTGTGCTTTGTACTAGTAGCTTCGATACACCGCTGCCGGTCTCTGTAACATACTTACCATTACCCAATATACAATCCGACCTCCAATCTACTTTAATGTAAACTATATACAGATATAAACACAGCTGCACCACTCATGACTAATATCAACATTCAGTGGCCGCATAGAAACATAAACATAGCTTGTGACCACTTATCTTATAAGTACAGAGAGAATCAAACACTCTCATGAGCCAATAATGTAGCCAATCAATGATCAAACACGAGATCGGCCAAAGAAATTTAAGATTTTCAACACCAAAAAACCATAGTACCATACGGCCACATTTAGCCCATGATATTGGTAAACAGAGATCAACCAAACCATCTTTGAGAAATATGAATATAAGAACATGTTTGTACAGCAATGGGTCTTGAGAGACTCCAGATCTAGAACTTAAGCTCGTCAAAGCCCTAGGAGAAAAGATTGTTTTGAATTATCGATCACTTTTCCGGTTTTCGATATACACTTGTAATCGATAACAAAAAAACTTGAATTTCTAAATTGTGAAAATGAGGTTTGAAACTTAGATATTTGGAACGATATCGATTAAAAAACACCGGAATTATTGTAGGTATGTCAAGACTTCTCGACTAGGAGGTTCTAGCTTGTTGCCTCTGATTTCGTCTCAATAAAAGGAGCGTAGAGTTCCGGTATATCAAGGTGCCTAGGTTCTTAACTCCTAGAGATCGGTTGTTCTACCTCTTTACTGGAAAAGTAATGTCGTGTTCAAATTCGCGTTTGACTGAAGTTCAATCAGTAGGGATAATAAGAATAATCAGTAGGAATAATAAAAACGATAACAAAAAAAACTTGAATTTTAAATTTGTGAAAATGAGGTTAACAACTTTAGATATTTTGAGCGATATCGGTTAAGAAACTCTGAAAAGAGTTCCAGTATATTAATAGTTTAAACAAGGTGCCAAGGTTCTAAACTCCTCGAGATCGGTTTTTCTTCCCCTTTACGGAAAAAGTAATGTCGCGATTGACTGAAGTTCAATCAGTAGGAATAATACGAACCTTCGGTCACACCTTTCTCCTTGCTAAGTCTGGTATCTGGTTTGAGCATTTGCTTTCGCTTTTATGTAACCTTAGCAACACACAAGTTCACTGAATATTTTGCTTGAAATCACAATACAACGACATCATGAACATCTTTTAAACATGCGCCGTTTCTAATTGCAAATTCAACCTATTGTTTTTTTTAGCGACAATGGAGGAATCAGATAAATCGCAGCAAAACATGATTTCGAATCTTCCTCTGCTGTTTGCAAATGGATATCCAACCTCTCTCGAGAAGATAACTGAATCCCAGCTGGAAAACTTTATACCGTTTATGGTGCAATGCTCTTTGGGACACATTAACTTGCCAAAGAAAATAGACTGCAGTGAGCCGGAGTGGTGGCCGGAGAATGCTCCATTTGGCATACCGTTGAAGAAACCAAAACAGTTTTACGGTGTAAGTTTGCCTAAAAACGTTAGATTGATAATTGCGTCAATATTTTAAACCTATCAATTGATATTATTTACAGAGCTGGATGGAAAAAATGAAGGAAATTGTCGTTATTTGTTATCAGTTCCATAAAAGCCTTTTTCTCTTACGTTTCTGCAATGATTTGGCGGCATACGAGCACGCCAGTTTGAGATTTATCAACAACTACAATTCGACGACATCCCTTTACGATAGACGAAATAATAAATTGCTGGTAACATTTCGGAATGAGAACATGGTACGTCATTAAGCAAAGATCGACTAGGGGTTCTTATAGCTTATGATCCAATGCCTTATTCATTTATTGCAGTCGTATGATCGGCAATTGAAAACTAGAAAATGCTTGCTACTACACAAAAGTAAAAACGATACTCATGGTGATGATTCCCAATATATGATGGTTGAGCCACCTCCATTTGATATTTATCTTTGCGACAACTGTGATGCCGAACTGTACTCCAAGGAAGCTATACTGGTAAGTTTCATTAAAGTGCAATTGTTTTAAAATGTATGAAACTTATTTTTGGTATTTCTTATGTCGGCAGGAACATGAAAAGATTTGTAACATGGAGGATGATGTTATATTGTGCGACTCTCCGGAACCAGAAAGCAAAGTTGAAAATAAAAATGAGAATACTGAATTGCGTAATGCTTTCCTACTCAATTTTTGTCTTCAGTCTAAGGCAACGGCTACTTGTAATTTTACTAAGAAAACACAAAGAACACATTTATTAAGTGAGGAATTAGTAGTGACGCCTTCAAGCAGAAGTAGACGCATATCATCAAGAAGGAATCGAGCAGTGCCTTCCCTTAATAGATGTGTGCATATTCCAATATCTTCGCCGGCTGGTCAAAAACTATTGAAGTCCATGAAACAGACAATATCAACGGATTATGTGTATGAGAGACAAGAACGAATGGATCGATTTTGTTATACACCGCTAATGCTGAAATCTAGTTGTAGACAAAAAACATTTGAACGAAAAACTGCTCCAAATAATGTTCATATTACATTTAAGAAACTGAATGAATTTAGTTCACATATTTATGCTTTTCCGCGTCGACAGTTTGCGCAACGAAGGGACACAACACAAAACTTTTTGTTCCTCAATTCGCCCTTGATTAAACAGTGCCGTCCAATTTCGGTCAGATTAAAAAAGATGTCCGACAATATCGGAGAGCAATTTCCTAATAAGCTTAATATAAGATTAACTCGCGATAATTCTTTGAATTCCCAATGGCGAATCTCGCCATCAACCGAGGTTGTTGTCGACACAATTGATTTGTGTTCATCGGATGATGACGAACAATCCGCCAGTACGTCACTGTCGCCAAAAGTTCTGAATTCAGATAGGCTTGCAATAATAGTATCAAATCAAACCACAACAGTTGAAGAAAGTGAATGGACTTCCTCACCTTCCGGCTATTCGCAGACAACAACAACAGACGATAATTCGCTGAAGCCACTGCAGCAATCCGTCTACATATTTTCGAATTATAAGACAAATTCCGTGCTGAATCGATTTGGTCTTGATACAAAAAAGACAATCGATAAAGATAAAGATAAAGCGCCATCAAATACATTTCCCAATTCATATAATCAAGAGAACTGCAATATGTCAAAGAGGTTGGTGGCTGTTACGGACTGGTGTGCCCATCCAACAAACACAGAAAAGACGGATATTATTAGCCAAACCGATACTGGCATGAGTTTAAGCAATGGCACATTTGAAAATACATTAGTTGTACAGCCCTATAATTCCTCAAGTAGAATAATTTCCATCGACTTAACAACATAGGCAACATAAGTTTAATTTAGTAATCGAAATATAATTGTTATTTTATACAATAAAGTTTATAATTAACTGTGTACGCAAAATGTTTTTATTTTTAAATAAACGGCGAATATCCAAATAGGGCCAACTATTCAGCATAAGGATTTGCTATTCTGAAATTGATGAAAGGAACTTTGCATGACGAGAGAAATGAATAAACGTTTGCAGTATTTGATTTAAGTTATAAGTTTTATTGTAACTGTTAAAAGATTTTGAGATTATTAAATTCGAAAAAAATAAATGTGTAACTTTTTTTTTTTGCTTAGCTTAAATATTTATTTTAATATTACATAGTTAATTAAGATCGAAAACTGCATTTGCATTTTTTTATTAAGAATCTCTTATTTAGAAATATAAATATATTTGTTCAATATTTGCTTGAAATTTTATTTTTCCTTGTTGCATGGTATTATGAATATTGCTTTTAATTGTATAGTTTTACTATTTAAAAATTGTGGAGATTATTTTATTATCACATGATTTTCATTTACAGGCAAGAGATTTTACAAATGTTTTCTAGCTATAGAAATCGGCTGATTATACATAGTCTGGATCAAAATATAATTGATTTATTGTGCCAAACATACTGCATTATATACTTTACACATTATAAGTTACTTATCAAAATGCTGCCCTACGAGCTTCATATTATTATTTTTTTCAAACGCTGTAAACGACACAAACGAACGCGTTTAACAGCATAACTTTCCAACAGATGAAAAAAATATATATAAATAAAATAATAATACGTTTGAAATAATCTGGTGCATTTGTTAATACAGTTGCCGAATACTTTAGGTTAATGCTGGCAATGACCAGAAAAATGTTGGGTATCAATAAAAATAATCAGAAAGTCAACTATGCTGATAAACGCGCCACGCTTGCACTCATAATTGCAAAAAAATAAAAAGTTAAGCGGCTTTATATTCGAAAATGTCCAAAGGGGGTTATTAAAATTATTTATTCGCGAACAATTATTATTTGTTTTTTTTTTTGACAATCACTTTTTGCCAATATAAAGGTTCAATATGTTGGTAAATAATTTCAGTGTACAATCTTTTTGTTCAAAAACGTTGATGTTTCGAAAGCAATTTACATAAAAACATATATTTTAGCTTCCTACAAAGGGTATATAAATACTTTACAACAGCTCAATATATATAGTATATCCTGCGACGACAATATAAACTATACTTTCTTTTTTGTTATCACTTATTGTCAGGATTTAGAAATTTAAATGTGTATATAAAAAGGATTCAAGAATAAAACGAGCACATGTGTATGTATAAATATCTAAACTATTCAATTTTGATGCCAATAATCAATGACCATACTTAAATGTCGGACTAAGAGATACCCCATACATATATATTTAATGTTGTATTGAACCTTTAACAAAAAGAGGTTTGTTGTCTTTGCTTTAATTAAAAATTACAAATTAATTATAACTACTTGTGAAGTTTTGCTCTAAGTCATTGTTGTTATTGTGTCAACCTTATTTTATATTATAATAATAACAATATAGTATGTGAATATTAATTGTAAAGGTTGAAGGATGTAAATGGTTATGCAAATGATTAATTAGGGTATCTCATAGTTGAGTGCATTCTTGTCTTACGTTATTAGTTAGCTGAATTCTGTGCATTTGGTTTGTGAATTAATTTGTTTTCTGTGTGTTTTTTTTTTTTGTTTTTTTTTTTTTTTTTTTTTAAATAGATGTTTTATAATGCCAAGCTACTTAAAAAGTGTCATTAAATGTTAAAAATACTGAAGCATGTATTTCAATAAATATCATTATCTCTTTAATTGCTTACATTTTTACTTTATGTATAAAAAGGATTAAGTAAATCTGTCCGTGATTAAGTTAATTTTTTTCACACCTTTAAATTAAAACTTTGAACCCAGTTTTTGTTTTGTTTTTTTTTTTAGTATTTTGGTATTAGTTTCTAAGAATACAAATAATTATGAGTATAAGTATACAATATATATATATACATTTGATATATATATATATATATATAGATCGGGTCTGCATTTTGTTATTATTTATATGTATATGTAAATATTGAATTTGTTGTTGAGTTCATAAATAAAATTGTGTGTGCGCTTGATGGCTTGATTACTTGAATTTTATTTGGCGTTGTATGTTAACTTTGCATTATTATTTTCACTGGAAACAAGGTTAAGAGGTACAGATAGTTCCTCGCCTGCCGGGCTATCATTGAACTCAGGCAAAGATTGTGATTTTGTTTGTTTTAAAATAACATCTTTGAGTGTTTCTGCACTGTTTCCCACTGTCTCAGATATTTCCGTTTTATATTTCTAAAGGAATTGAATACGAAAACAAATTTTAATAACATATTTTATCAAAAGAATGTTTTGTACTTACGTTAAATACTGAATCTGAAAAAGTTGGAGTCTCTTGACTTATGGACATATCTGGCTTCTTGCATTCCATGGAGCTATTTATGTTATCCGTTTCAAATTCGACCGCCGAATTGCATGCTAATTGCCTATTTCCTATTCAAAAAAAACAAATATTAAATATTTAAGCCATTATATTGTTTTTCTTTATTAGTTGCACTTACTTTTCTTTGATTTCTCGCACTCTTTTGGACGCCTGCGCCGCGTATGGATGGTATCGCGTCGCATTGAATGGGGTCGATTGACGCCATGCAATTTAAAGTATAATCCACATGCATTGCAAACCATTTCGCCTCGGGCGCTGCGTCTCCAAATTGTTGTTGTTAAAGTGCCACAATTCGAGCAGGACATATCCTTTTGAGAAGTGGACAAAGCAGTGCTGCTAATACATTTTAGACTCTGAAAAAAAGTATTGTTATATTCGTTTTAGTACATGAAAACTAATGGAATAAGGTGCGTTTTCTCAAAGTCATTCAAATATATGGCTAAGTATGACTTGACTAACAAAAAGGAATCTTAGTACAATCTGTAAGCTCTCTATATAGTTCGATTCTTATGACACATTCCTCACACAAACACACAATTAAGAATTTTGAATTGATTTTGAAAAGAATTTAAACTTAAACTTAATCTTAAATGGATATTGAGAAAACGGACCTAAGTGTGCATGTTTTATACCTTTTTATCTTTGTTGCCTTCGGGATTTGTTGTTTCTGAACGAACAAAGGTGTCGGACACCTTGGTGTCGGGGGCCTCGACGCAATCAGATTTAGTAGGAAAACTTTGCTTTCTTCGACATACTTTAACAACGTTCGATTGAGATTCTGACATGTCCTATTTTAATAAAATTTCAATTCAACATTAAAATTCTCTCAATGGAAGGTGTTTATGTTTATTGTGTTCAAGTGTTTCTTACCTTTAATAGTGGTATTGGCTCATCAGGTACTTTTGTCAATGCTATAGTTGACGGTGCAGGAAATACAAATGATTGGCTCATCATATTTCGCAAAAGTTGCGTTGCTCGACTCTCATCTTTACTTTTAGCTAAAACAAACGAGAGAAAAGATTTGTGTTAAAGCAAATTAAATGCATAAACAGTCAAAGATCTTTACTAACCGGCCGATCGAGCTAAGGCTTGCCATAATTGAGTGGTAGCAGCATCTGTTGCATGATCGGAGCTAACGCTCTCTGGTGTCTTTCTATCATAGATCGCAGATGCGATGTCCATTTCTAATTTATTTGAATCGGAACTGTCTTCCGAGTCCGTTAGACACGGTGCAATACTGTCGGTATTCAGTTTTTTATTTGTGTTCAATTGATAGCTAGAAGGGCCAACATCATTGTTCGTAATACTATAAATCTTAAAATCAGCATCGGTCCTTAGAGGACTTGCATGAATATCATGGATTGGGGGTGGTTGGCATATATTACGTGTTACAGCTGGTACTAAATTCTGTTGTTGTTGTTGTTGTGGTTGACTGCAATATTCATTTTTCAGCTTTTTGATGGATAGATCGATTTCAACACCATCTTGCATATCATTATCATTTGATGGACGTTTTGATTTTATCACAGAACTTTTCATATTTGTATCGACAAATGCAGAAAGACAAGGAGATTGAGGATTCGAGCATGGTGGCGATATGACAATCTTTTTACTTATGTCCATTAGCACCGCGGCAGTCTCTAATTGCTTCTTGTATTGTTCAACATCTGAAACTTTTGTGTTCTTTAACTCCACACCATTGTCTAATTCCATATATCTATCTGAAATATTATGCTTGGGTGCAGCAGCTGCCGATGCCGTTGCCGCTGCAATACTGTCTTGAACCATTGAAATTGCATCTCTTTCGGTCGATTGTTGCTGTTGACTTGAGATTTCGTATAAATTTGAGTAGATTAAAGGCGTTTGGAACTCCTTAATTTGATTATCAGCAACAATCGAACGATCCGACTTGTCCTTATTCGATTTTAAAATACCATCAAGTGTTGGTTGCCGTTGGCTGTATCTTGTTTTTGAAGATTTGCTCAGCTCAGTCAGTGCCTTTGCAGCAATTGCTTCCGATGAAGACTTTAAAATTTCATCCAGTTTCATTTCCAAATTGTTTTGATTCTACAAAAAGTAAAATAAGTAATTACTAACCATTTTTAGACTCTTTTGATCTTATAATTAATTGATTTTCTATAGAATGTTACTTACAAGTTTAGACGTTTCGGTTAATGTCAAAAATTCCCTTAAAGCATAATGTGAATTAAGTGCCATATTGCGAAATTTCCAAAATGATTCAAGCTTGGTTCGGCAGTCATGGCAAACGACGGATGGATAACTATCGTTCGGCAATGGCTGAAATAAATAAATTAATTAATTAGCTTTAATAAAAACCAGTCTAAAAAATATTTGGCTTAGAAACGCTATGGTCATTATTTCTTAATATTATAATAAACATTAAACAAATTATTTTTTAATATTATTATAATCATTTAACATATTCCTGTTGTTATCTAATTAGCCAATCCATAGAAAGGATATCCGGGTACGGTGGGAGTTCCCTTTAATCCCACTTGCTTGCCATTTAGTTGGTTTGTGACTTCGCTAAATGAATGTTTGCAAACTGCCGATAGAGTTGCCACCCAATTTAAAATGGGAAAGTAAACGGCGTTCCAATCAGAATTAAGAATGATGCAACGATCGATTTAAAAGATATCTCATTCAACTTTCCATTCAAAAACGATGTCAGTTTTATGTTCAATTGGATTTTAATAGGATTACTACACTTTACAGCTAAAGCATTAATTTTTGGAAAGATACCTGACGACTTAAACGATTTGTTTTTTAATTTTTATATTTTTTTCCGGCAGTAGGAACACCTAAACAGTCCAAGAGGAGTTAAAAAACTAGCAGTTAATTTCTTGTCAAGTATTGGCCATACGGGCACACTATGATACGATGCGTTAGTCATTTCGCAAGAGCAAATTGAGAGCAAATGAGCAAAGATGAAAAATTGATAATATTGATAATTGGATTAAAGTCCGTGCACGCCTAATAAGTTCGAAAATCACACCCCGCCTCTTGTTTTTGCTGTTATCTATTGTTTGCACAAACGTTTTTTGTAAATGGATATGAATTTAAACTCTTATTTATTTCTCTTATCATAATTTTCTTTTACCTGTGCACACATGTTTATATTTAATGCCCACACACACACATGCCTATACATATAGGCATGTATTTTTATACAAATATTCATGTGCACTCATATCGGTATGCATGTATGTATGTTTGTATACATCTGGGTTTATAAGTTGCATGGAAAGGCAATTCAGGCATTTCTCTTGTTTTAATGTGTAATGGTAGCGTAATTACACACAATCACATACATTCATACATATACATATAAATGACAGACAAACAACGTGAGTGAACACACACACACAAACACACACACGCAGGTCACATGCATATAAATATAAGCCATACATGTATGCGAATGTATACGTTAAAGTGTGGGTATTTTTCTGTGTGTGTGTTGAATTAAAAACAACTTTGCCTTACCTTAATAGAGAGACAGTTGAATATCTGAATTGTAATGTGCGGCGGTGATGAATCATCTTTATGCTCTTGATTGTACTCCACGTTTTGAAGAAATATATTTTTAGTGGGAGTTGTTTCTGTAGCCGTTGTTGCTGTTGCTGTTGTTGTTGCTGTCTTTGCCGTATTATCGTAGGCCACATTCGATTGGCACGATTGTGAAAATGATTGCTCCGATTCGCATATAGTAACTCTTTTTTGAGGTTCTAAATCTTGTGTGGCTGTTGCTGTTGTTGTTGTTGAGGATGATGTGGATGATGATTGAAATTGTAATTCAGCTGCTGTCGTTTCAGTTTGCAGCCGTTTTTTATTTGGAAACATTCGAGCATAGATATTGGTGCATGGCGGGTTGGCAGAAGCAGAAGCAGTAGCAGTAGCAGCAGCAGCAGAAGAAGGCACACTCGGTGTGGTGTAATTGTTTTTATGCATATGTGAATTGAATGAGCCACCCGTCTCATTATTATTGCATTGCGCGACGACGTCTGATAACGAGTTATCATCATCATCACACTGACAGCAACATGTATTTGGGTCGAAGGCATTGCAAACGCATTTGGATACATTTTCATTAATATTGCACGATTTCACGTTGTGATTATGTTGCGCTTTATATTTTTCATGGGGACTGCTGCTAGTCTCACTACTTGAGTTATAAATTTGTAGATCTGCAATATCGCACTCGTTAACCAAAGTGAGGCACAATCGACAAACTTGGCGATACTTATGTGGTACATTATACATAATTAGATGTAATTTTTTTTGTTTGTTGACACTATTGATGGAATTCGCACACCGTTTTACACCTTTGTTATATTTAAAATTATAACTTTAAAACAAATTAGAAAACAAATGTAAACACTATTTGTCACTTTTTCATTGTTTTACAATCCACATTCAGCTCACCGAAAATAACTCATTTTCACAGTTCTTATAAATCATGACTATTTCGTGAACTACTAGTTCTTTTATACATAAACGACAGGGTTGCAGAACAACATTTACCAGCTTAGCGGTTTTTTCGATAAAAACTGGCTTTCTTTTTTATACGCCAATAATCTTAAATATTTATTTATTTATATATTTATTAAAAATTAAACTTTAATAAAACAAGATAAATTTTAAACGTTTTTTTTTTTTTTAAATACAATGGTATCTTAATATTTTATTAACAAAAAATAATATTTTAAGCCAACAGTAAAAATTTGTATTAACAAGAATCTTCAAACCTATCTGATGTTGTATGCAGTCAATAGCTACAACAAAAAATTACTAACTCTTAAGCAAAGACAGCCAAACCATTTCCTGGTTTTCGCTTAAGAAGGTAAAAGTTTAAATTAAAATTTGATATAAATATTTATTTTATAATCTATGTAATATTCACGTTTATATATCTGTCTGCAAACTTTCTTTGCCTTTTTGTAATCACTACTTCCTTCGCAAACAAGTGTTTGCATTATTAATTTGTCTATAAGCTTTTATTAAATAATTTTGGCACATTAGCAACGTTTACCATACATATCGGATGGTTATGTTGATCGAAAATAATTCACAGCTCATCCCGATAAAATGTACAATTGCGTGCTAACAGTGACTCGATTGTTTGACGATAAGTTCGATTTGTTTGAAGTGTCACCACTATATTAAAAAAATCATTAGATTATAAATTAACACATAAATATATGCCTATTGAATTCGGAGTACGTATTAAACAACAATATATAGTGAAAAATACATCAAAAAAATTTTCATCATTACAAGAACGTATTTGTGTGCAGGAAAAATAGTATATCTCAACATTTCTAAACTATATTTATCTGTGCGAAATATGTACATATGTTTACCCGAACTGTATACATATGTACAAAAATATCTAAAAACTTTATACAGATGTGCGTATTATTAAACACATACATGTAAATATGTTGAATTACTACAAATTCTGTTAGCAGCAACATGTTTAGTAAGTCCATCTAAACATATTCCGCAATACGGGCAGTTTCTCTAGTCAGGAATTTCGCAGTTGATAACAAGATTTCTACAGGCAAAAAAAAGTTGAAAAAAAAAATAAACACACGGCGATTCTATTTAAAATAGTTAAAGATTGATATGACTCGTTAAAAATAAATGTTGTACGAACATTTGTACATATATACATATGCTAGTATGTATATATTTGGAGCTGAGCATCTAAAAGACATATATTTACATACATACAAACATACATATGTAAGTGTGGTGTGAGTGTGTGTGTATGTACTATGTGCGTAGTATCTGACATTCTATGCAATACGTTCAATGTGATACATAAATACGCAAATATGGCAATTTATATGTATAATGACTAAATATTTGTATTTATTTGTCTATTGTGTTGTCAATCAATTGGTGTTTAAACAACTAAATTAAATTAATTAGTTACAATAACATGTACTATGCATATTTTTTCAAAACAGGATGTGTTTACTTTTACATGTTGGTATTTAGATATAATTCTAATCAAGGCAATCGCTATCTATCCTTAAGGCCAGCAGCATGCTTCGTACACAATTGCATATTACAACACACAAACAACACATTTCGCTAAAAAAAAAAAAAAAAAAAAACTATTTTGGATTTTGTTGCTGAGTCATTGAGAAAAAGCTAATTCTTAGAATATTGCAGAGCAGCTGCCGTATTGTTTAACATTCCTTGATTATTTTATAGCAATCGTTAGTTTGATTTCAGGGAAAAGTAAATTCTCAAACAGATGTAGGAGTTGCTGGATTATAACATCATAACATCAGTACAATATCAAATATCAATCGCTTTATTTTAACAACTATTTCTACTTTTCTGTTACAGTTATTATAGACGGGAGGATTTATGATGGCTTCCATGTCAGACAACGGCATTGTACTAAGTGGATTTCAAAAGAAATTGAAAACTATGAAAAAGAAGTTCTTCGTTTTGTATAAGGAAACCACAAATAGCGCTGCACGTTTGGAATATTATGATACGGAAAAGAAATTTTTGCAAAAGGCCGAACCAAAACGCGTCATATATTTAAAGAGCTGCTTTAACATCAATCGTCGATTTGATACAAAACACAAATTTGTATTAGCTCTATCATCGAGAGATGGCGGTTTTGGTATCGTGTTAAATTCAGAGAATGATTTACGTAAATGGTTAGATAATCTATTATCCATACAACGAGATAATACACCATATGGTATGCTAAAAATTATACATAAGTTCATCTACAGTATTTAAAAATATTTTAATATTTTTGTAAATTTTAGACTACGTTTGGCAAGTTCTTGTCCAAAAGAGAGGGATGTCTGAAAGTGCTGGAATCACTGGAAGCTACCACTGCTGTCTGACATCAAAATCGGTTACATTTATATGCATAGGACCGGAAAAACAACCAAACGGAGATGATCGTGTTGTCAAAGTTGAAATACTTCTTACAACGATTCGACGGTAAGAATACTTTTTGCTCTGATAGCTATAATCTTTAAAATCATTCTAACCATTTTGAAATATTATATATTTTAGATGTGGTCATGCGACTCCACAAAGCATTTTTTATATGGAACTTGGTCGCCAGAGTGTCTTGGGTGCTGGTGAACTGTGGATGGAAACAGAAGATGCTACAATTGCCAAACATATGCACGAAACGATATTAAGGTAAGCATATTTACCAATTAACTTTGAAAACGACTTTAATAAATGATTATGTTTTGGTTTTGCAGCGCAATGTCCGTTAAATCCGAGTCGAATATGAACTTGTTAAACGTGTACAAAGGAAAACCTGATGAACCGATGCGAAAACGTTCATCATCAGCAACGGAGGCTTCAAAGCCCATTAACGTTTTACAAAAACGACAAAATCCTATGGAAATAAGAAATAGCTTTTCTCCGCAGTACAATAGTAAGTATTTGATTTTTGAATGGGAACTATTTTATTTAATAATAATAAGTAGCCCTCTCTCATTTGCAAGGCTATGGGCGAGAACGATGCGACAGTTTACCAACCCGAAATCGTACACTGAGCGAATGCAGTAATCAAACGTATATTGCATATAAGCATGGTCATCGATGTAACACAATATCGGGTACACGCCCATATTCAACTCAAAGACACAGTGATAGCCCACCAATTAATACAGCATTGAAATGCTCGGAGAGTGAGGAATCATCAATTAGTATTGATGAGGCGAATGATAAAAGCATCTATGACGCTTATCGAATAAAGTAAGTTATATAATTTGTAGATTGGTGTGTGTGTGCTGATAAATAACATTTTTCTTTAACTTCATTCGTGCAGCTCAATGACTTCAAAATGCATGATACCCGAGGAGAATATAGATGATTTAAATGTGTCGGATAGCAACAAATTGGCAGGAATAAATGGTACATTTTCCAATCGACGAGGTAATATTGCAAGCAATTTGTTTTAATTTTGTTTTATTTCATTCATAGAAAACTTTGAACACTATATTTCTATGACTCCAATGAAATCAACGTGTGAAAACCTGAATGCAAATCAATTGAATCAATGCACAGGATCAAATACATTTTGTAATGTTGCCGAGGAGGACTTAAATATCGATTTTCCCGAGCATTCATCTGAGAAACTTGCAAAAGATGCCGAACTCGATAGCCAGTAAGTTATTTATTTGACGTAATACTTTATATAGTTGAGTCATTTATGTTTGGTTCCTTTCTTTTTTAAGGTTCATACGTCCAAGTCGTGCTTATTCAATTGGCAGTAAGGTTGAACATTTGAAAATGAGTAAACTGCTGGGCAACTTAAATGAAATTGATAATGCGTCGCCGCGCGTACGAGCCTACTCAGTTGGATCAAAGTCAAAAATACCACGTTGCGATATTCAGCATGGTGTCAATTTCTTAAAAGCAAAAAAGGGACATACGCATAAAGGAAGTGTTTGTAATGTCGATGTACAAATGGGCGGTGAGAACATCGGTTATAATACGCCAATGAAATCGACAAGCGCTCCGCTTTTAAACCTACGTAATGTTATAAATCCAAGAATGAGTGATTTAATGGAAATTGATTTCTCCAATGCCACAACAGCAGCTTCCACAACAACGCCACAATTTCGTACCAAATTGTCAAGAAATTGTCAACAGAGTGCAGTTCTACCCAAAAAGAATATTGCTATTATACCCAATTCATGTTCAAATGGTAATATCATGCAAACTGAAATGCTCAAGCCAGATGATACACTTGGCAAACACACAATACCTACGACGAAGTGTGCTGAAAGTTCGGAGAGCGGATATTTGGAAATGAAACCTGTTGGCATTGTTCAAACAAATGTCAAGCCCGTAGTAAACATAGAAGATCAATTGAAAAAGTTAAGGCTGTTAAATTCAAACAGCAGACAACACATACGAATGCAAGTGGATAAACCTGGCAATATGCTTGGCAATGCCGTAACCGAACCTAATACTGATTTATCAGACACCACTAATAACATAATAACCAACAATTTAAATCTAAATAATGCTGAAAAGCATATTAAAACACACATTGAAAGTGATGTGTATACCAAATTGGATAACAATAAACTGGAAAATACAATATTAAATTTTGCCTTAGGTGTAAGCAACAACACTCCCACAGCGGGCAGAAAGTTAATACATTCAATAAGTAATGAAGACTATACGAAGCATATAAATAAATCAAATGCGGCCGATCCAAAAGATGTTGGCTACCAAATTCTGCAAATCAAAAGTGATAGTTCCCTAATTTCAAAGAAGAAAAATCAAAGGCCCATGTATAAGCCGCAATGTGGTCGACAATTTCTACTCGATGGTGTAAATAAAATGGAGAAGAAAGTGTTGATTACAAATAACACGACGAACACTGCATGCAACTTGTCAATAAAGAAAGCGGAGTCAAATATAATCAATGACGATACGTTATCAAACAAAGATGTTGCCAAAAAGGATGAGAATGCAACATCTTCTGGCTCTTCGTGCTTGCATGCCCTTTATTATGCAAGTCTAGACCTTCCACAGAGCAGCGGACAAACGACAACAAAAGGTTTGAAAAAAGTCGCCTGTGAATCTCCGCCAGCAACAGTTTGCTTTGAAAATAACAGTTCATATGCAAAAATAGATTTTGATCAATCGGACTCTTCGTCTGCTTCATCAAAGATTTGTAATATCTAAAATGTAATAAATATAAGTATAAATATATCATTTTTTTCTTAAAAACTTTAATGTTTTGTTTTTTAACTTTGAAAAATTTGAATATATGTTTATATATATATCCTGAAAATATATAAAGCGTCTTTAATGATTTTATATTTAAAAAACCAACAGCATGGGAAAAAGTACAAATAACTAAAATTGTACTGAAATTTGAATGTAAATAGTTTAATTTCATTTGACGATGTTAAGTTATAACATGGCTATGACGTCAGTATAAAAAGAACATCCAGATTATTGTGGGCTGTTACCAGATGTTTCAACATCTCTTGCTATTAAAATTAGGACAATGTGTCCTGGTTGTAAGTCTTTTGATTTCATATAGATTGATCAGTCATGCAGTATACGTAGCACAATCCTGCAACGTTATTTAAACCAAAACGCAGGTTGCTCAGGTTCAAAATGAATACTCCGTATATTTTTGTATATAATAACCATTTTACTTATATTTACATAATGAAGAATAATTGCTTTTAAAGTTCTTACATGATAGATAATAATTAGTTTGTTTTTTTTTAAAGTTAATTAGTCAGGTATCTTATGATGTTGAAATCTCGCATAGATTGGCATCTCTGCTCATACTCCAAAAGAGACGATTCAAATTTGCAAAAATCGGAATTAAGACGCTTGTTGTTCTGCTTAAACTCGGCTATAAATGTATCCACAGCCGACAATGGAGTTGATACTGAAATAAATGAACAGAAAACACATTACACTTATGTACATTTTCACACACTTTAAGCACGTTTTTTGTTATTTACCTTCTTGCTTAGGCTTTCGTTGTTCAATTGCTGGTGTTGGAGGAGTTGATGATGCAGGTGATGACTTATTAGCTAAGGGAACGCGTCGTATCTTATTTCCGCTTTCAACGAATTGTGCAATAACACTGCGAAACTTCTCTGGTATCAAAAACAAGCGATCGACATTTCCCTTTTTGTAACATAGATATGCGGACTTCATTTGAAACCATTTACGACGAACTTGCGTTGGAGATTTGTTGGGAAAGCCATGTTTTTTCATTTTGCTCGCAATTGTGGTGAACGTGTGTTGCGTTGTTGTGGCATTCGCAGCTCCTGGTGACAGTTTTACTTCCTTTATTAAATTAAGCATGCATTCTATTTCGGCAGTTAGCCAAAAATTTCTTTTTAATTTGCCAGATTTCATTTTTGTGTGGCTAATGTTTATGTTCTACTTATTTTTAATAAGAGATGACATTCTTAATATCGATATTATAACACAATCGCTGAAAATTCTTTTTTCCCTTTGATTATCTTCATTATTATAATTATTAGCCATACAAATAAATAAATAAATAGTAAAATAAATAAGTTTTAAGCTAAAATCAACAGTTTTTTCGTTTAAGTTTGATGAAGACACAGAATAGCATTATAAACTCGATAAATTGGCAAAACGCTTAATAGTGGCATCCATGTAAAATTTTTAATATATCGATATATTTGTAGCTATCTATGCACGTGACCCTAAGCTCATCCCTAAAAGAACCTCAAAATAAAAATAATATATTTATCCAAAATGGTTTAAATATTTAAGAGGTTTCTGTAACAAAAATAAATACAATATGTTTCGCAATTTGTATAAAATAAGTACATGCGATTTCATATCATCCCAGGTATTTCCAGGACAAATCAATCTAATACGGGTAAGCTGTTGAAAATTGTTATGCAATGTGCTATCAGAAATAATGGATGATTGTTTTTATTAGCTTTCTACAATAACAAGACCATCGGCTACCTCAACACAAAATGCTACAACAACTACAGCACTGGCAATGCCAGATCCCTCTCAACACGAAAAAACGCTAAAACATAAAGTAACTGTGGAGTATCTGCCATGGATACCGAGTCCGTACGCACATTTGGGCAAAACATTCAATCAATACAAAAAACTATCCAAGTTTCGACTTACATGTAAGCCTTAAGCACAGATACAAAGAAAATTTGTTAATATCAATTTTCGATCAACAGCATTGGTTGTTATAACAACAATGGGCGGATACGCAATGGCGCCGGCTGCGTTTGATTTGACCACATTCGTGATGTGCACTGTGGGTACTGGACTGGTGTCTGCGGCAGCAAATTCTATTAACCAGTATCACGAAGTTCCTTTCGATTCACAAATGTCCAGAACAAAAAATCGTGTGTTAGTCACTGGTCAAATGACGCCACTTCGAGCGGTTGGCTTTGCCGCTGTGTCAGCAACGACGGGATTGTCCATGCTATACTTTGGTGTCAATGGACTGACAGCAGCCTTAGGTGCTGGAAATCTGTTCCTCTACACCAGCATATACACACCAATGAAGCGAATGAGTATTGTAAACACCTGGGTTGGCTCAATTGTAGGTGCAATACCGCCGCTGATGGGCTGGGCGGGCTGTGCCGGAACCCTTGATGCTGGCGCAATGATTTTGGCTGGTGTTTTGTACGCTTGGCAATTCCCACATTTTAATGCGCTTTCATGGAACCTGCGACCAGATTATTCGCGAGCCGGCTATCGCATGATGGCTGTCACTAATCCCGGTCTTTGCCGGCGAACAGCATTACGTTATGCGTTTGCGATCGGCGGACTCTCTATGGTAGCTCCACTTTTTGATGTCACGAACTATTGGTTTGCCCTGGAAACATTGCCCTTGAACGCATACTTTTGCTATCTTGGTAAGTGTATATTTACAAATATATATATATATATTTCCAAAAAATATATGTATGATTATTTTACAGCATATAAATTTTACCACAAATCCGACAGCGGGAGCTCTCGTAAATTATTTAGATTTTCATTAATACATCTCCCGGCACTAATGTTGCTTTTTTTGGCCAACAAAAAGAAATGGTTCTTTGCTGACACAGTGGATGAGAATGTTGCTAAAAGTGATAAGACTATCATGTCTCTCCTACCCACCTCTCCATCAAGTGGCCTGAAAACTGTTTTACCGGTAGCGGTAACAGCTGCGTCAAGGTGATCCAAACATTACGGGATTGTTATTGATTAGCAATTTTTAATTTTGATGTCATATGTATAGCTCCATTAAGTGAAACTTAAATAAGTAAAAGATGTCTATTTAAACGAAATAAACCAAAACTTATTTAAATATCAATGTATGTACGTATATAGTGAAATAAACAGAGTATCCATATATTCTGTGTAAAACAATTTCTTTTAGCTTGTTTACCTTGCAGCCCTGTTGAGCTTCAGATTGGCAGCCCTTACAGTATGGTAGCACGGGCAAAATGCTAAGATAAATATTAATCGGTTCATAGCTAATGTTGGTATTTTGTATTTTAGGTATTTTTGGAAAGAAGAATATTATAAGATTTTGCTTTTGATTTAACATGTACAGATATGAATCTCAATTGTCAATAACAACACGTTTTTAAGTAAAATAGATTATTATAAAACTAATTACTTTATTATTTTGCAAATATGCAAAATATCTCATCGATATATCTATTCGATAGTTTTCTCTATATTTTCTCTCCGTTTCCTCTTTGTTCATTATCAGTCGTCTGCTTCGTACTTCGCTTCGCTCGCAATAATTGTTGGTCGCAAACTTGAGAATTGGACTAATTTCTAAAAACCCAAGTCGGTGTAAGAATTCGTTCCATAAGAAATTTGTCACTTTATATCTGAACTAAGTATAATATATGGTGCCTTTTGCTAAATATGCTAAGTTTGCACCTCACACATACCAACATACGTGTACTAAATACTTTAATAATTATGTATGTACAAAACTAACTTCGTTTTTCTCTTTTGATTCATGAAGACTTGCATACATATGTAAGCCTTCATGTATTTACTAATGTATATGCATGTACATATGTATTTGCGTATGTCATAAACAGTATTTTGCCAATTTTATTTTTCATCGTGTCGTTTTCATATACGTACGTATGTATGTATGTATATACATATGTATGCCAACCAACATACACAGTGACAGTTTTTATTGTGATTTTTTTTTTTAAATTTTTGCATTGTAAAAAGTAAATAGAAATATTTGTGATGCATAAATATATTACGTATTACAGATTAATATCTTTATTTGTGTCCATTTATGTCGATTAACATTTAAATACAACATCAAATATGTGTGTAGGATTATTGGCAAGTGTTTATTTATTCGATAATTTTTACATACATACATACGTACATAGTATGTATAAATGCGTATTTGTTATTGTGTGTGTAGGACTAAGCATTAATACATAACAACATATTCATTTTTATTTTATTAAAAATAGTCAAAACTTAAAAGCCGTATTCAATTAAAATGCTCTGAAAAGTTATTTACAGTCCGCAGTACACAATGTGATCACAACTTTAAGCGAAATGCACTAAGGCCTTATATGTACATATGTATGTACTTATATATATATTTAAATGTGTGCATATTTGCAAATATCCAATTTCTTAATGCTAGAAAGGGTCCATTTTTGTTTACATGCATCTAAAACAATAACTTTTTCCTTTGTCTCAAAAATTGTAATGCATACCTTATAAAATATCTGATACAAACACAAACAAAGGCTTAATTCAAGCTGAGCCCCTTTCATCTTATAAAATCAGGTGTCGACAGGGTCGGCAAACCCATTTTTTTTTTCGATCAGCTATCAATTGTGTATCCCTGCATAGTTTTTGTTCAACGTTTACCTTCGAAGTTTTTTATTCCGCAATTCCGTTTCTTTGAAATTATTGGTAATAACAATAAATTAAAATAAAATATATTTAAATAAAAGTAAATTAGTCGGAAAAGTAAAAACACTTGAACAAAGATAGCTCAGCTCTACACTTTATATTTTTTGAATAACATGCACAAAATATTTTAACAATAAAATTATTAAAAGATTTGTATAGGTAAGTAAACGCAAATATCAAGCAATGACTAAAAGGATGGTGTTACATAGTCTTAAAGATGTCTTTCTTAATAACATAAACGTATAACGACAAGTTACAAGAGTTTGTGGGGTCTTGACAGTACTTAAGCGTCGCCAACTCATAAGCAGTACTTAATATAAAAATAAACCTCGTGTTCATCTTTTAACGGGATAATCCAAGTCTAGCTAAGTCGAACTAGTCATCTTTGTTTTCGAATACTCCATCGATAAGATAAGAACTTTTGCCATTTTAAATTGGCATGTTCATACACACATACTTACAGGTAGTAAATGTAGGTAGCAGATTCCACGTTTTTTTTCTGTTTACCTACGTAGAAATGTTCGTACAAGCTGGTACGAAGTTGGCTAATTTTATATTTAATTTGTTTTATTATTATTTTTTTGCAGCGATAAAACACCATCAATCTTCAAACTTTAAAACACCCCAGCAAAAGTAAATAATTATTTTTAATCAAAAATAATGAACGGACTGGCTAACAGTAACGATGACTCTGTCGAGTGTCCATTGTGTATGGAGCCCCTTGAAGTGGATGATTTAACCTTTTATCCATGCACTTGCGGATATCAGGTAAGTTTTTTCTTCAAAATTTACATTGTCCTGTCATAGCCTGCAACATTGTGTTCTAATTTGTTTTTGCAGATTTGTCGATTCTGCTGGCACAGAATTCGCACAGACGAGAACAAACTGTGCCCAGCATGTCGAAAAGAATATCCGGAGAACCCAGCGGATTTCAAGCCTCTGACGCAGGAGGAAGTAAGTAACTATTAGTGTAATTTAAGGATTATGAAAGTTAATATAGCTGCGCCTAAAAGGTTTATTGAACGACCAGCTTAGAGCTGTTAACTTTGTCAACTTAAGTAAGGCCATTGTAAAGTATTTTGAGAGCAAAAGAGTTGAGAGAAAGTTTTTGACACGAATATATAACAAAGCTAATCCTTCTAAAAATATGTTTATTAGATGATTGCTTTCAAGTCCCAGAAGCGGCAGAGAGATCAGCAAAGAAAGCAAAAGATAACTGAAAATCGGAAACATTTAGCCAATGTTCGTGTGGTTCAAAAGAATTTGGTATTTGTTGTCGGCCTACCGCCTCGACTGGCAGACGCAGATGTAAGTATTAACGCCATTTGCATGGGACACCTAAGGGACACACCATTTTGTGTTACAGATACTTAAAAAGCACGAATACTTTGGAAAGTATGGCAAAATCCATAAGGTTGTCATAAATCCCAGTACAACTTACGCTGGAGTGCAGGTAAGCTTCATTAAACACAATTTTTGTTGTTTTTAATATTTGAATGCATTGTGTAATTAATATTTTAGGGTCCCTCAGCGTCGGCATATGTCACTTATGTGCACAATACGGATGCATTGCGGGCAATACAAAGCGTTAATAACATCATGATAGACGGAAGGTTAATTAAAACCAGTCTCGGAACAACCAAGTACTGCAGCCATTTCATGAAAAATCAACAATGTCCCAAAGGTGACTGTATGTACTTACATGAACTGGGTGATCCGGAAGCGAGCTTTACCAAGGAGGTACATATAGTTGTGAAAAACGACTACAAACACAACCAAACTAATACAATTTAAATAAATTAATATATATAGGAAATGCATCAAGGAAAACATCAGGAGTATGAGAAACGATTACATGATCTTTTAATTGCAACGTCTGGGGCGAATAATGTATCTGGAATCGGGGGATCTACCAATGGTACAACTGTTGCTGCTGGCAGCGGAACAACAAAAACAAGTGGTAAGAAATTCACAATAATATAATAAAAATAATAAAAGATAATCAATTGTTTGTTTTGTGCGCAGCTGCAGTTGCGATGTCTTCATCATCGTCTTCATCAGCATCGTCCGTATCGATTGCAAATCCAACAACAGCAGCTAATGCACAACAGAAAGAAGCATGGCCAAGCTTATCGGTGTCACCTGTTAATAGCAAGGAGACAATCGGAAATGGATCGAACGGGAACGGCAAAAGTAGAAAAGAGAAGACTCGAAATGAGAAAGGCCGGCATGAGAAAAACAAATCAAAAAGCAAAAATAATATATTCCCCAACGCAAATGCTTCGAACAAGGAGAATTATATTCCAGAATCGAGGACAGTAGCGGTAACACCACTTCCAGTCGAAGACGCAGTGGCTGCTGCAACAAAAACAGAAACAAATGTTGCCAGCAACCGACAGCAAAAAACAGAACGAAACAACAAGGAAAAAGGCTCTTCGTCCAGTCGTACTTCAACTGTAAAGGAGCAAAAGGAAAGCAAAGAGGCGAATCAAGCAACTGCAACGGAAAGCAATTCGCAATTGGAGCAATCTGAAGATAGTGCAAATATAAGTGACAGTACAAATACAATGTTTTCATTATCAAAGAGGCCACCATCCACTGTGCAACGATCGCTCAGCTCTAGCAGTGATAACAGTGATGATCACGTATCCGAAAGCAGTGCCAGCGAGGAAAGCTCACCTGGTAATTTAACAAAGACGCGTTGTGATAGTCCCAGTAGCGATAGCCATAACGAAATTATTAATCATACTAATAATACCGCAGCAGAAAATGGCTCCTTTGCAAGTTCTGATGATGCACTAAGCAATCACAAAGTTACCGACCCCAATATTAAAACAAAGGATGATGTAATTCAAACACCACAAGAAGATGTTGAAATACTTAACACGGGTTACATTGACTGCACAAAGGAGGTTTCAGGTAGGTTGTTTGTCTTAGTTTCACAATTGTGATTGTCTAAACACCTTTTTGTTTCAGATGCTCTCTTCAAATTGAATATGGTCGATGACAGCAATAGCTTTTTCTCATCGTCACCCGCATTCCAGCAATCATTACTGCTTAGGAACAAAGCCGATGGCGATATGAGGCAGTCGCAAATGAATAGTGTTCCAAACTCGCATTTGCCAGACTTGCTAAATGGTAAGTTTAATTTAAAGTATGTTTTATTAAATCATATTAATTTGAAATAATTTTTTATAACAACAGGCATTGATGGATACCAAAATCCGGCAAACACAAATGGTATACAAATATTACTAGTTAGTATTTATAATATCAAACTAACCGCATTCTTTTTGCAGAGTGGGAGGAAGCTTTTAAGAATGTTATGCTGCGCAACAACCGACAGGTGGAAGAGCAAGTACTGCATCAGCAACATTTACAACTTCAACAGCAGCATCACCATCAACAAGTACTGAAACAACAGGAAGAATTTCTTCGTATTCACGAATTACAGAAACGGAACAATTTGGTTAACAACATGGGTCATTCACAACCACCACATTCTGGTAGGATCTTTACTTTTTTAAATTTTCAATGTGTAATATCGAAAGTTTGTATTCCTTAGAATTTCCTAACCATTATCATGGTAATGCAGTTGACGCGAGTAGAACTCAGCCACATGTTCCAGTGCATCCACAACACATCGCCTCGCAACCTGATGATAATCCTCTTAATGTAAATAATGTATTCGGTGGCAACATGTCAAAATTCTTTGACTTTCATAAAAGTCAGCAACAAATACACCAACAGTACATTAACGGACACTCTCAGCTTAGTGATTCCCATCGTTTGGCATTATATTTGGAGAATAGCCGTGCTTTTGACAATGGTAAAAAAGATTTTGTGTGTTTAGTTTGAAAGGATTTTAACATACTGGAACGTTCATTTTAGGCATATTATCGCAACAATCGCAGTTACAGAAACAGAGATTGATGGGAGCTTTTGAAAAAACTGTAAGTTTCCTCAGTATTATAAATAAAGCCCAGATTAGCAATAATAATATTTTGTTTGCTTTCTTGCAGTCCTCAAACCAAACACAAAACTCACATTCACCCCAAAATCGGTTTTCACAAAGCTCGTTAGCAGACGATGACCTAGGTAATATCATATATCGTTTCAGATGTGTATATAATAATAATCTTTTTAAATATTTTATTTTAGGTTTTGATCCGTTTATTGAAACACAAAAGGGTCTTGCTGAACTGATGGAAAATGAAGTAGTTCAACAGAATGTAAATATTGGAAATGCTGTACCAAAATTACAACAGCCAACACCACCTACACATCAGCAACTGCTTGATAACATGCAGCGTGCCCGTATGCCTCCTCCTGGATTCAATCACATGAATACCTTAGGATTTGATGGAGCAGCCCGAGTTCACTCGAGTAAACTACTACCCTATATTAATATGCCAGGCAATCCGGTTGGCAACAGTGCGCAAATCGAACAGCAGCACCAAATGCAACTAGCAGCCAATTGGAATCCCCATTTGGCTGCATTGCATCCAGGACATCCCGGACAGCCGATGGGTGACACTCACTTACAACAACTTGCAGCTCAAGCTCACAATAAAGGTTCGGAATATTCATTACAAATTTATTTCAAATTTATTTACATAAAATTGCTTACAGCATATAGTAACAACGACTGGACTTCTATGGATCCGGCTATTCTGTCTTATCGGCAGTATTCATCCTTCCCGCATCAAGGTCAAATGCCACTACATCAGCAACAACAACAGCAACAACAAGATCTATTTCTGCAACACATGGCTCAAAATCAACAACAAAACGGACAGGGTAATTATGATGTTTGTGTGAACCAGCTATTTTGATTAATTTAATTAGTATTTGATATGCTGTCATACAGGGTTCAGTAATCAATCCCAACAAGTGCTTCCTGGTATGAACATGCCGCCTAACAATTTGATGAATGGACAACCGTCATCACAAACACAGGTCAACGCAAATGTTCAGGGTATGCTGGAGTTCTTAAAAAACCGTCAATTTGTTTAAATAATGTCTGAATATAATAGATTTGTTTACCTGTACTACTTATTACAATACTTATTACAATACATGCATATAGAAAAAAATCGAATATAACAAATCGAAAACCATTTAGTGTTTTTAATCAGCATCTTCTAAACAAAGTTCCTACTTCTGTTTAAAATCACATTTCTAAGACAACAAAATATTTGAATTTGAATATCACAATAAAGATGTCAGTGAATCAATAGATCGAATTTTGTTTAGAAGACATTTTGGCGTCTCCCTTAAAATCACACATAAATTTCAATAATATGATTTATTTTTATTAATGTATATGTATGATGTATATAAAAAACTTTTAAATTATATTTCTAAGGTAGGTGATGACACAGAACATATATATTTTATATATATATTATTGTTGTGATAAATAGGAATTATGATAGTTGGTTAAATTGGATGACAACTCGAATGGACCCTCTTTTTTAATTGAACGACAGTATGCTGAAATAATATAAAAAAAAAGTAGATTTATATACAATATATACATATAATTATAACAAAAAATCAATGTTGTTTTATTTATTTAACAATTTTGTATTGGAAATTGAGTGTGAAAAGATATATCTTATCAGAAGATATTTATCGGTTTCGATTTACAGCAAGTGAATAATTAGTTAGCCATACTTTATGAGTTTATGGTCAAACTTACCACCAGCTTCCCAGGCAGAAACAGTATTAGCCTCAAATATTTTTGGAATATGCTCAGGTACAATGTCTGCAAAAAGTGATGTTCGAAAAAAAAAAGTCTAAGTTTTTATATTCTTTTTTATGGTATGGATTGGCTTACCTCGTTTTAGTTTATGGTCATAATTATTTGCAGCAACTAAATTTGTTTGCGGTGAATACATCTGGAAATTATAAAAATAAAAGTTAAAACCTTGATATTCTTTCTCTATTTTTTCTTCATTACCATGCAATTTTTGGTATAATTCATTCTTGTACTGCAAGTTCCCGTAAAAGATGGCTGTATCGACATCCATTGAGAGCTAATAATATGTTTTAAAAAAAAAAAGAATTAAATTTATGCATATTTATTGTTGTATTCATTGTTTACTTGTAACTATATTGGTAGAATGTTTGCTCCGGCACTTGATGAACTATCGATTTGGCATTAAATGTATCACTTAGCCCTTGAAGTCCTGAAAACTTGCTAATGTTTCGAAATGGTCGTTTCATGCGACGTCTCCTTCGATAGTTGCCATTCTCAAACATATCCTCATAGTGCGAATCCAAGGTCCAAAAGTTACCCTTTCTTTCGCCAGCACCTTCTCTGGGCACTTTAATGAAGCATTCGTTTAAACTTAGATTGTGACGTATCGAATTTTGCCAGCCCTTCTTATTTTGTTCAAAATATGGAAATTTCAATGTTATAAAATTATAAATTTCGTTCAAAGTTGCTCTTTTTAGTGTCGAGTTCTAAAAAAGTAAAACGTTTATTAATAATAATTTAATTTTTCGGTTAAGGAATGTTAAACTTACTTGTATAGCCATTGCTATCAGAGCGACATAACTGTATGGAGGCTTAGACGTGGATGTATTTGATGTATCTTCCGCAAATCTGTGCAAGACATGCGAAAATTTAGCAATAAGAATTCTTTACTTTTCAGAAAATACTCACTTTTCATTTTCAATAAAACCATTTCCATCCGTACAAGTATTATTTTTTGGTAATATCGTAGTGTGCATTGTTGGGCCTTAACAAAGAGAAGACGATAATGAAATTATTTTGATTATAGAGAATTTTAATAAGATTATATATTATGTATATATACTGAGGAGCAACAAGAATGAACTCTTAACTCCTTAACTCTTTATGAAACACTTACAGTCATTTGTGTGTTACAGATTATTTGACAAACTTGTTCTGCTCATGGAAATGTTAAGTTCCAAATTTGAGAGAGATCGGAGAGATCTGAGATCGGCGCGTCTATACACACAGACAGACGGACGTGACTATTATCGACTTGGTTGTTGATGCTGATCAAGAATATTTATACCCTTTGGAGCTTAAAATGCTTTCTTCTGTTTATTACATACATTTGCACAGAACCATTATGCCATTTTTTAATTTATTTTATGGGCTAAGGTCAAAAAACCTAAGCGAAGATTAATTATTTTTCGGGAATTCCGACTCAAAGTTTTTAATGCGTGTCAAGTTTTTTTTATTTTTTTAGTTTGTTGCATGTAAAATAAATACGTATACGCTTTAAAAGAATCCGAAACACATGCTTATTTCTACAATAAATAATTGTAATCAATTTTTGTACACAATACTCACTTTTTAGAAACACAAAATCCACTTTAAACGTTACTATTATACAAAAAAATAAAAGTTTATAGTTTTCGCTATTCAAGTCATAAACATACGTACATATGTATGTGTGTTAATGCACATATTCAAAAAGATTCGCGTTAAAAAGAACAATAATCTTAAATAGCCGACGGAACGCCCTGAAATGCTAATCGCAAATGAAATGTGCAATCGCAATCGCATTAAGCTTCTGGTACAAAATCACAGACATACATAATTATGAACATATACATATGTATATGCGTATTTATGTATGTATTTAATACCTTATTGGTCTTTAAAATGCACTTAACACATTTATAGAATACAATACAAATGCAATTTATTGAAGCTGTATTTTCATGAATTTAATACATGTTTACTTTCATATTTATATGCGTGCCTATGCATTACTAGATTTATTCAAAACATACATATATAAATGGCTCTATATATACAGTTGTAATACTTATAGTCATACTCATAAACATTTTCAATTACAAACTATTATCTGATTTTTTTCTAAGATTGTGCGAATCGCATTTAACAATCCGTTATAGATACAAGCTTTCAAAGCTTTTAATTTCAGTACATTAAATAAGACTGTTGAGCATTGTTCGAGTAAGCGAAGCTTAACTGTGTATATATGTAAGTATGTAAATGCAGTTGGTAGACTTGAGGGAACAGCATTAAAGAGTCAGCATTTTTGAATTTGTTTAACGACATATTTATGCGCTTAAATCTATATAGGTATATGTACACTTGCTTATATACCAACAAATAAAGAAAAATTGGTTAAAGTGCAGTTTTAAAAAAAATGCAACTACCATAATCAAGCAGAAGTTTACATACCCTTGGATAGAGATTCAAAGTTTAAAAGTCATATTTTCGAACATTAAAACATAAATTTACAAATATTTGCAGTTTCCTTTAAGAATACGATGAGCGTTTAAACTGGATATTCTTAAGCCAATGACAAAATCAAAATCAAAAATTATAAAACAGATAAGCCAAAGTATTAAAGCACCCCATAACGAGGGTATAAAAATGGGTAAACAGGCTCAGTATAAAGTTTTATTAAAAATATATGTATCAGATACATCCTATTATTTATTATGCATTATTGAATTTAAAAATACATACATACATGCATACTTGCACATAAAGCTTTTCTGGATCAGCAGCAACAACCGAGACGATCTTCACGTTCGGCTGTCTGACTATTAGAAATACATACATACATACATACATACATTTATAAATGCATACACAAAGTGCCGATACACATCTCATCAATTAATTGCAAAATGATTTATTTATTCGTGGTTACTCAAAAATTCTCAGAATTAATTTTAATTTTAGTATATTTTTTCACAGAAATGGCTTTTGTATTATAAATATTTTGGAAATTACAGGGTATATGTACAAATAAGTATGTTAAATTCAGCTTACATAAATATATGTAATATGTGTACGTATGTTTATCCAGTACGTGACTATCCTGCAATTACAATTGCCTTTACATAAGTGGTACAACAGTGATCGCTCGTTAAAGTTTGCCAAACAAAATTACCTTATTTAGTTGTTTATCTGAAAATTAAAGCAGTGTATATTTGTGTATAGGCGGATTTTAATCCAATGCCATTGTCATCAGTTTACAAAAACGTTCAAAAGTTCATTTTTGGACACATGCTCTTGCGGAATGACAAAACGAACGAATCGTAATATGTCGGCTTAGAAAAACTACGGCAGCCCTGATAAGAAAACACCTGCTAGCTTGTATATGTTGCAAAGCCAATTGGACCAATTCTGTAAGTTTAAATAGGGAAAATTTCTTAAATTTAAGATAACAGGAACAACAAATGTGGATTTGATTTTTTAGAAAAGTCTTTAGCTATATTTCCACAACACATTTAGTGACTCAACTGCTTGCAGTTTTCGTAATGGCATTTGAATAAGAGTTCTTGATTTTTTTGTTTACTTAAAAATGCTAGTTGGTTCACTGCTTATATATTTTTTTAAATTTTAAAAGTGAATGGCAGCAGAACTTGGGCGACATCAATTCCGACCATCAGGCCCGGATACCCTGTCGACGGATAAGTTTTAGAGTTCTCAGCTTAGACTTTTATAAATAAAATTCCTAGTATATGACGCTCCCCTGAAAAATTATGCAGTGTAGACTTTTATATTGCGAACATAAAAGCTCTGAAACATTTTGAGTTCTGCAAGGCCCTCGCATGTACTTGAACAAACTTAAAATGAATCGAATACAACTAATTGTATGGACGGCGCCGCTATGTTGACAACCAAAGCGAATGAAAAGTGATATCGCTTCATTGCATTCATGCATGCTTTTTTCTATTTATCGAGCCGGCAAGTGACTGGCCGCAAAGCATTTTGGCGCCATTTCTCGTGTAGTTGGCAGACCGATCGTAATTGTTAATTGTTAGAAAGAATTTTGTGTGTCCACCTACAATAAAAATGATGAAATCTAAATCTCTGAAGCCATCCAAGCTCTATGTTATCAAAAGAGGTAAATTATTCTCGTAAAACATAAGTGCGCAGTAATCAAATAACAAATTTCAACTTGTAGATGGGAGGCAAGAGGAAGTTCACTTTGATAAAATTACATCAAGAATACAAAAGCTATGTTATAATTTGAACATGGACTTTGTTGATCCCGTAAGTGTTTTATTTCTCGTTATTCTGATATTGACATTTAGCTTAAATTTACGATACTTAATAATTTCGCCATGGAAGCAATGGAAGCATTTGTACATTACATGTGTATATTTGTACATATGTATATGTACATTATACATGGTTGTGAAATTTTATCAGTTGTCACTTGAGCGCTACACTTCTATAATAAATAAACATGATATTTGCAGTAATTTGTATCGATAAAAACGCAATTATTGTAGGAAATTCTATTTACTCTATAGTTATTTTGATATATGTCTAGCCTATTTAAATGTTTATATACTTTAAGTTAGGCGAATCGCACAACATTCCAAAACTACTGTATAGCATTGTTTTTTATTTTTTTTTTAACAAACCTATTCTAGTACTTAACTTTAATAAGTACTAATTGCGTTCTATCGTACTTTATACTGTTTTGTGTGCTTCTTAGGTATCAATCACCCTGAAAGTAATAAACGGCTTGTATTGCGGTGTTACTACTCAAGAACTGGATAATTTGGCTGCGGAGATTGCTGCCAGTTTGACAACCCATCACGCAGACTATGCGCAGTTAGCTGCCCGTATTGCCGTTTCCAATCTTCACAAAGAAACCAGAAAAGTTTTTTCCGGTCAGTACTAAACCTGCAATATACAAGTGGCGTTTTAAAAATTTCAACATTTTATTTATGCGGTCTTTAACTATTCCAGATGTCTTTGAAGATCTGTATAAGCATATCAATAAGGAGACCGGCGATTCATCGCCACTCGTGTCTGAATATCATTACAATATTGTAAAGAAAAATGCAGATCGCTTAAATTCCGCCATTATTTATGATCGGGACTTTGGCTATAATTATTTTGGATTTAAAACACTCGAGCGTTCGTATCTGTTGAAAATTAATGGCAAAATTGCAGAGCGTCCCCAGCATATGCTAATGCGTGTCGCCATTGGTATCCATGGCGAGGATATTGATTCGGCGGTTGAGACCTATAATTTATTGTCTGAACGGTATTTCACACATGCATCGCCAACACTTTTTGCTGCTGCAACAAATCGTCCACAATTGTCATCTTGTTTCCTTTTAACTATGGTCTCCGATTCAATCGAAGGCATTTTTAAATCCGTCGAACAATGCGCAATGATCTCCAAATCAGCTGGTGGCATTGGACTCAATGTGCATTGTATTCGCGCCAAAGGCACCTCGATTTGTGGCACAAATGGTACATCCAATGGTTTGGTGCCAATGCTGAGAGTGTTCAACAACGTGGCACGCTATGTAGATCAGGGTGGTGGTAAGAGGCCGGGTGCCTTTGCCATTTACCTAGAGCCCTGGCATTCGGACGTTTTTGAATTTCTGGATTTGAAGAAAAACACTGGCAAGGAGGAACACCGGGCGCGCGATCTGTTTTATGCCTTGTGGATACCGGATCTGTTCATGAAACGCGTTGAAACAAACGAGGATTGGTCCTTGATGTGTCCACACAAATGCCCCGGCCTCCAAGACGTTTGGGGTGACGAATTTGAAAAGCTCTATGTCCAGTATGAGAAAGAGGGACGAGCGAATCGTGTGATCAAAGCTCAAACTCTATGGTTTGCCATCATTGAATCGCAAGTAGAGACTGGTACTCCTTACATGCTCTTCAAGGACTCGTGCAACCGTAAGAGCAATCAACAAAATGTTGGAACCATCAAATGCAGTAATTTGTGCACAGAAATTGTTGAGTATTCGTCCCCAGATGAAATTGCCGTATGTAATTTGGCTTCAATAGCATTGAACATGTTCGTATTGCCGGACAAATCATATGATTTTAAAAAACTAAAAGAAGTTACCAAAACTGTTACTAAAAATCTAAACAAAATAATTGATATCAACTTCTATCCCTTGCCAGAGGCAAAGAAATCCAATTTACGTCATCGTCCCATTGGCATTGGTGTGCAAGGATTTGCTGATGCGTTGATTTTAATGCGTTACCCATACGAAAGCGATGAGGCTGCACTGTTAAATCAGCAAATATTTGAAACAATCTATTATGGAGCATTGGAAGCAAGCTGTGAACTGGCTCAAAGAGATGGTCCCTATGAAACTTATAGTGGATGTCCAGTTAGTAAAGGTATTCTACAGTATGATATGTGGGACAAAACACCAACCAATCTTTGGGACTGGAATAAGCTGAAGCAGTCCATTAAGGAACATGGTGTACGAAACTCACTGCTTGTTGCACCTATGCCAACAGCATCCACAGCACAAATAATGGGCAACAACGAATCTTTTGAACCGTATACCTCGAATATATATACCAGGCGCGTATTATCCGGTGAGTTTCAAGTAGTTAATCATCATTTATTGCGTGATTTAACGGAGTTGGACTTGTGGGATGATGATATGAAAAATCAGATAATATCAAGTCGCGGCTCTATACAAAACATCGAATCTATTCCCCAAAAAGTAAGGGATTTATATAAAACCGTTTGGGAAATATCCGTAAAG
Source organism: Scaptomyza pallida (assembly GCA_018152965.1). NCBI lineage: Eukaryota > Metazoa > Arthropoda > Insecta > Diptera > Drosophilidae > Scaptomyza > Scaptomyza pallida. Next base: position 1,207,998 of record JAECXP010000116.1, on the reverse strand, counting down.
ACAACCATTAAGATGGCAGCCGATAGAGGAGCATTTATTGATCAAAGCCAGTCATTCAATATTCATGTTGCTGAACCCAATTATGGCAAATTGACATCCATTCATTTCTACTCGTGGAAGGCCGGACTCAAAACAGGAATGTATTATCTTCGCACAAAACCCGCTGCGAATGCAATTCAGTTTACTGTAGACAAAAGTACACCCATGAAGGAAGTTAATGGACATCACAATGGTTCGATTCACAATGCTTCGATTGATCATAATGGTTCGGTAGATAATGGTAACACAAGCGTATCTGATATGGATCGCGAACGCAAAATAGCTGATATGGTTTGTTCTCTCGAAAACAAGGATGCATGCTTATCATGTGGATCTTAAATTGCATTTCAAAAATTAAATTTATACAATTATTTATAATCTACTACATTGTTAAGTGAAAAATGTTTCTTATAAAATAAACACTAATAGATACAAAAAATAGCACACACGGCTTGGACTTGACTTAAATTCTTAAGAGTTTTTGGAGAGTATCGCGTTTATCTTGATCTTGATTCTAGGTATGGCATTTTCAATTCATTTATGGTCGAAATGCGTACGTTGTCTAGTGCCAAAGGAGTTGTTGCCATTTCTCTTCGCCCTACAGAGGTAAATAACTGTTTCGATCAATTATTTATTAACTTCTCGACCGTGGACATATGTGTTGCAGAATTTGACATAACCCATTCCCGATAGAGCTGGCAGACGGTGCCACATGTCATAATAACAACTATGTTTAAAGTGCTTAAAAGAAAAATCCGATAAATTAACTTTAATGTGCAGCCCTAGTCCGAAGAAGCTAAGCTTATAATCCTAGGTCACTAAAAAAATATATCTTTTCCTTCAATTTAAATCAATATATATCTAATTGGTTGTTATTGGTACAGCCTATTAAATTTTTATTGTAAGCTGCTAGCCATTTTTTTTAACTTTCTAGAAAAAGGTTCATAATGTTAATACTATACAGAAAATCAACTGCATTTGCGATATTAATCGAACGAAATACTCGAAATCCCATCTGCAATAAATGAATTGTTATCGATTATTTCCAACTTCCATCTCTGTAAATTTGTATTTAACATTAGGAACGCTATTTATTATCAAAACACCATTGTTATTCTATAAAAAAAATCGAAGAATTTCGCGAATGTCGTTTTAAGTGTAATACATTTGACATGTAAGTTACTATCGTTGCCGAAGCATTCCCGAACACGATATGCTGCACTGCAAAATTATTCTTCATCGGTATTTATGTTTCTCGTGTTAATATCTGTATGCATGTGTATTTTGCACATTTCTTATGTGTATGTAACTGAACAATATAATGATGTACATCATGCGAATTTTAAAGATGTACATATAGTGTGACTGCCGTGCTATTTAGCATACATACATATACATGTGCATATGTATGCTGTCTTCATTTGTTCGTGGATATTAACTCCATGTATATATATATATATAAGTATGTATGTTTCATCAACAAGTATAAAAATGCAAATTAATAAGCGAATAAACAAAAAACTATCGGCAAAATTGTGCTCCAAAAATAATTGTGTGGCTAACTAATTATCCATAAGCATGCAATCTTAATTAATTGAATTTGCATCATGCACATACACATTAACATGTACTTGCATAGAAACACACACACATACTAATTTGTGTATTCATGTTTGCCCAAATGTTGAAATTTTTGGCAAAGATATAGTTTGGCGGCTTTTGCTAACAAAGTTTGCAAAAAATTGGCTTAATTTCTTTGATGAAGGTGTATAAACAAGTACGGGCTTGATAAATCATGTGGAATCGAAGAAAATGTTCCTATTTTCCATGGAATTTAATATTACAACAAAATATTTGGGCGAATTAATCAATTTTGACTCATTTGGGGGTACTTAGAGATATTTAGCCTCGGGGAAAGTTCTGCATTATGATGTTAATGCACGTTTCGCACAGCTTAAAATATCATTGTTTATTTTATTTACAAGCAATAATGATTATTAATTCATAATCTTACTTTTTTTTTGGTCATTTCAGAATCCTCCGTGCAATAAACAGCACCTATATGCCTTTCTAAATATAATAAAACGCAAATATTTGCAATGAATGCATCGTTCCATTCATATACTGATATACTGGCGGCTCATCAGCAAGATTCCTCTAGTCCGGAAAGTTTCCCATCAGTAGTCATTGGTTATAGGAACAGCCACACTAAGGATATTGCCGAAAGTAACTCAAATATTTCATCGTCTCAATTGTCGTTTATGGATGAATCTTCGAATGACTTCAATAATCAACAGTTAATACACCCAAGCACATTGATTAAAGTGTGTGGCGGTTGTGGAGGTAAGTTTTCGAGTTGCAATCGCCTGGGTGAAAGGGGATCTAAAATCATTAGAAGTGTTCAAATAGACATTGAATTCCAAAAAGATGGAATACTATTATGATTTGTTTAACGCATTGAGGGGGACGTCAGCGAATCCATCCGGATACCGAATAGATGTTAAACCCAAAAACTCCTAATTCTGTTTTTAAGGTTCCAGCGATATTAAATGCATATAATTATGAAACTATTAATGTATCAGTGTTCTAACAATTTTATTTCTTTTCTCTTTTTCCATAGATAAAATAAGTGATAGATATCTTTTATACGCTTTGGACAGATATTGGCATAACGGTTGCCTAAAATGTCATTGCTGTGGAGCGATGTTAGCCGACGTCGGTTCCAGTTGCTTTACAAGGCGTGGTTTAATACTCTGTAAAAAGGACTACTCCAGGTATGAACAATGAGGACTTAAAAAGCGATTCCTTATTTTACTTACTTTTTTTTCGTTTCTTACAGCATGTTTGGTAGCTCTGGAGTATGTTCAGGTTGTGGGGAAACTATACCCCCAAGTGAAATGGTTGCTAAAGCTCTTACTGGAATTAATAATATGGATTTACAAAATCAACAAAAACAAATTATAAATTGTGTATTTCATCTTAGATGCTTTAGTTGTGCTAAATGCGGATCGAATTTGCGTCCTGGTGATAGGTATAAAATACAATCGACAAATTATCTACTTATTACACTTGTATTAATATGTTTTTCTTGATATTAAGGTACACGATGTTGGGAGCTAGCCTGGTTTGTGAACAAGATTGGCATAAGTTGCTTAAGAACCCTTCAAATTCTAATGGAACATTAGCACAACGAAAAGGAAAGGTTGGAAGACCAAGAAGATCAAAGGACTAATATAATAACATATTTTAACTTAAATAACATATATTTTAGATCATAGTTCATTATTTGTATTGCTATATTTTAAAATTCGATCTAATTAAAACAAACTATCAAAAAAAACAAAATGAGTTTGTTAAAGAAAGCTTTTGGTAAGAATTAATCCCTCTGTGAGGTTAAAGATGTCATCTGAAATTGATTAAAATGCACACAGATTATTTGGCTTAATTTGATTCATTGATATTCTTTTGCACGTACATTATTGCTTCTTTAGTTTATTCAACGTTAGATAACAGCTTAAAATTAGTTTAAAAGTAATTGTTTATTAAGAATGCCTGTTGTTGTTGTTGTTGATTTCCCAATAAACATTAACATAATCACAAGTAGTAAATGCGTACATACGTGTAGAAGGAAGTACTACATATCATTTATTTACAAATCTAATACTAATGAAAGTAGTCTCAATCCCAGCTTGAAAAGCATTCCGCAATCATTATTTTATCCATTTTATTTCATTCATTTTATTTAGTTATATATATTTATTCTTAACAATACATTTATTTACAAAATTTCAATGCATACTTTATAGATATCAATTAAGTACTTGATTGTACTTTAGTTTGCATCCCAATATTCATTAAAAGAGGAAAGTGATTTGTTTTCTTAACAAGATTAAAGATTAACTTCTCTTTGCATTTGTTTCGGTGATAGAATTCCACCTCTACCTAGTAAAATATATATATATTTGTATATACTTAGTTGTTCAAATCTTTATTAAAATTCCTTCCTACAGTTTGCAAACTTTGGTGTATATGATTTCTAATACTTTCTTTTTTTGTTTGTTATATATCCAATCCCTGGCAGCTATATGATATTATGTAAATCAATTTGAAAGAAAGTTTTGATTTTAAGATATTAAATATTGAAATTAATTTAGTTTTTGAAGTCTTCCGTTTCGTAAAACTTAAAGCCAGTCTGTAACCATGATAGTTAGTTTTTTTTTCTCCTTTGGATTGTAAGGCTTACAAAGTAAGCTTCGTTAACATCATAAGAATCGAATGTTTAAGCTTGTCTATTTTGATTCAAATCTGCAAATTATTTCATTCTTCACATAAGTAAAATTTCCACATACCCAAAATTATCAGATCTTATCATAAATAATCGATTTTAACTTGCCTATTGAACTTCAGTTTTAAATTACAAACCTCTCTCAATTTAATTGTCGTCATCATAGGTCATCAGTTCATAGATCCAAATTCAAAGTGCCATAAAATCAAAGTATATATATATGGAAACAATCGGAACAAATTTTATTTGAATAACAGAGTTAAAGCATTTTTTTCTCAATGTCCAGCAGTCAAAGTGTAACTGATCTTTTCTGTAAGTTTTTCCATCCATAAATTATATCACAGTTGTTATACTGGGACTTTAAGTGAATTCCGATAGACGATTAAAAATGCATGGATAAATATAGATCGGGGCATAACGATCATATAGCTACCGTTGGAATCGGTACTTATTAATAAGTCTACATTGGTATATATCAGTTTTGAGAGTGCCAACAAAAGCGGCTCATTCATTTTTAACATAGTCAAGTCCTTTTTACAATTCTGTTTTTTTCTTCTTCTTAATATTATAATATCGTGATACTAATGTAATTCTTAAGTACGTTATGCATGAGTATCTATGTATGTATGTAAGTATATACAATTCCTAAAAATACAATTGCCAATTGTCAATTGAATTGAAACTACACTATTTATGAAAAATTTCAGCTATTAAAATTACATAATATGAGTACGAAGAATATCATTGGTGTCTGTTTGTGCAACTGGGACGCGGAAGGCAGATTTGCTAACAGACACAAAACGGTTAGTAATAGTGATGGTACCGTCATCAGTAGACTGTTTGTACCATTGAATCCTTTGATATTGTTAAAGCCAAATGTTGTATTCGTACTTGTGTTTTCGCCATCAATAATGCTTCGATTTGCATGCTGCATGGCGGCTGGCTTCTCACCTGTGTACAAAACTAATTAATGTCAACTATCTTAATCGTTTGAACTGTGTGTGTTGAGTACTCACCTCTAAGTACATGCACCGTTATGCTGGCTGGACGTGCGTTTGATGGAGCACATGTATAGTTGCCAGCATGGTGAAATGTAACCGTTTTAATGGTGAGTACACTCATCGATGAATTTGGAAGATATGGCGATTTGTGCTGTTGTTGTTGTTGCAATTGTAATGTTGAAAATGGAGTAATTGGCGTTGTGTAAGCAGATGGACCTGCTGGACTACTTGAACTACTGGGAACATTCAATTCCATAGTGCCACGTAGTGTTTTGTTCTTTCCAGACTTGGATTGCAGATTAGAGCCATGTTCGAGGCTAGGAAGTGCATTCTCCACAATCGATGTGACCACAAAACCGCCTTGAGCATCATAGTTAACCATTTTGTTTTCATGATACCTAAGAATATTTAATAAATAATAAAAATTAATATACAATGTTTGTAACTAATTGTTATCAAGTACTAACCAAAATACAAAGGAAGGATTTTCTGTGGCACCTTTAAGTTTGCATTGTAATTGAAGTGTGGAAGTTTCATCAATAAGAATATCAGATGCATTTGATATTTCAGCTACGGCTTCTAAGATGGGAAACGTAAAAAGAAATTCATAATTATTACAAACAAATTCAATGCACATTTTGTTGAGTTTGTACTTACCAACGATTTTTAATTCTATGAAAATTGATTGAGTTGGATAAATTGATAATTGACATTCATAAAATCCTCGATCCTCTTCCCTCACTGCTTTTATTCTCAGCGACCAATGGCCCATGTGACGTGTGTGCTCAACCAAAAATCTTTTGTCGCTGCTATGCGTCGACAATCCCACTGTCAACAACTGAAAATCTTTCCTTCGAATCCAAGAAACCTAAAAGAGACACCGTAAAGTAAATATATTTTGCAGCTGTAGTCGAACTTTTACAAAAGACATCTTTGTTAAGCTTTTGTCAAGGCTTACGAAATTTGCAATTTTAATTAATAACTGGCTTACCGTTGCCGGGGAATTGACTTTAACGACACATGGCAAGATGGCAAGTCCACCTTTCTGGGCGATGACACGAGTGTTGTTTTTTGTGTTGAATTGACTTTGTACGGAATTTCCAAAGTGATTTTGGGACGAAGTCATCTTTCCTACATCTAAAATTTAAACGTAAACAGGAATTTTGTGATTAAAGTTGTGAGCTATCGATTTATTTTGCATTTTGTTTGCAAAGAATGGACAATGAATTCCAACCCACGTCTTCTTTAATGGATACTTTATGAAGTCATAGGAAAGCTTTTTGTTATCTTAATACATATTATCGTTAAAATGGTATAATACTTAACATAAAATGTCATCATGTACGTGAGATACATTTGCTGACAAGTAGTGATGATGAATATTGTATGTTAATACTTACTTGAATATGATGAAGTTATCAATAGTAAAAAGAAATATATTCGCATGTGCCATTTTTCCGGTTCCATTATTTCCACATTTAGTTTCCTCACAAATACGATTATTTATGTGCGTTGATTTTTTTAACATTTATCATTTTCACTAGCTTTATAAATAGATCAAATCCCTAGAACATAAGTAATATTCACGTTACATTAGTTGTGGGTGTTGGGTGGTAAGTACTTGTGTACATAAGCAAATTTATGTATTTACATATTTACATAAATGTATAAACGTTTAAATTCTTCACGTTTGCATTTTAGCACACAATATGATGTTTCTTGTTTCTGTTTCTTACACATAAATGCATGTACGAATGTAAGCACGTTTATAACGTTGGAGTTTTGCACAAAACATATTTACAAACTACGTACATTTATATTTACATCGTTTTGTTTTTGCGTGATTTTACTAACATACATATGTACGTATGTTTGTGTTACACATTTTTAAATGTTCACTCCTTTTATGTACGTATGTATGTGCTTTAAAATAAACTTTTTACAATTATTTCTTCCCGTATGTACATACTAGTGTACAATATTCGTACGTGTGTATGAATTTAAGACGTAAAAATCACATGGGTGCAACATACATAAATCAAGGCGCAATCATTCATCTACCTACATACAAATGTATGTACGTATTTATGTACGCACACTTTCCTACATTCTTTCACTAAAATTCTCACAGCACAAATAATAAAATGTATGTTCATGCAATACTATGTCAATATGTTATGCATCTTAACGCAAATATACATGTGTATATTTTTCATCTTTCTAAATTTTCACATTCATGAACATTCATGCATATTTTGAAAATATTATGTACGTGTATCTGTACATACGTATGTACACACATACATATATTTTTTTCACGTTAGAGATAAATATCGTCTTTGCAGCGAGTTGCGTTCGATTTTTCAACGGGTTTTGTGCACTATGAATTAACAAATCAATTATTCCTACATATTTTTGTTATGTACACATGTGTACTACATTCATTTGTATCAAGCAAAATGCACAAATTGAAATTCACATGCATATGTATGTATACTAATTTTAAGCCGCGACGTGAACTGCTTCACTCAAAGGACCTCTTTACCGAAGCGCCATACGGAGACTAAATTAGAGTTGACAACAAGTATACTCTTCGTAACTCACGCAATCGCATTTCGTTTCTCAAATTAAACACTGCTGCAATAAAAATACTATGTGTGTATTCATTTCTTTGCCTTCACACACGAACAAACACACACCAAAATACATATAGTTAAGAGAAACCGTTAGTTACGAACACGAACATGCTGAGATGCACTGAGATGGGGGATGATTTGGTACTAAGAGCGTTTTTGTCATAAGGAGAGAGCGTGCGTTGTGTTAGTTTTCCCCATATTTGTATTTCTCTTTAGGCTGCCTTGTTCAAAAACAACAAAAATCTGCTTATCCGGGGTCAGTGAGCATTTCCTGCTCGATTACTTCTGCCTAGTGATTTTCACATCTCGATATGTTCGCTCGTATCATTGCATTACATTATGCCTGCCAAAAACCATTATTTTGATATTAACTCACATAAAATAATGCGTTCATCATTAAGGAAGCAAGTAAGCTGGACGAGAAGATACCCTGAAAATGTATCTGCACTACTGCACTACTGCACCAAAGCTTGATTCAATCAGTTTTATATAGCTATTTTTAATATAAAATAAGTACAATATTTCTTTCTTTAATTTTCTTGTCCATTTGGAGATCTTACTTAAAGATTTTTATTCAACATTAATTTAGCTACATATACATATATAAATAAATATTTATAATATCTGCTTCATTAAAAAATTAAAGATATATAGATTTATGTACATACATATCTGTGTTTGACTTAAAATAATATAGCGCTTGAACCATTTCAACTATGATTTATAATAATATACATTATTCGATATGGCTGAATTTTACCCTTAAAGCTTCGCCATTTGCGCCGATAACGGCGTTTTCTTGGTCTTATTTATGTGCTCGTCTGAGTTTTCTTTTTTAGTAAACATGAGTAAAATAAATTCCTTTGTATAGCCTTAAATCGTTTTTTTTTTTTACATAGTCATAGGAATGAAAAATCAAAGTAAATATTTTCAAAATCTTAAATTATGTTTATGTCGTATATGTGTTATATTAGGGTAATAACTATGTTACTTAGGTTGACAAACACCCAAATTGAATGCTTATTGGCTTACTTAGAATCAACCTTTGACATTATTAGTTTTTCTTTATACATCTTTTTACAATAGTTTACTTTGATCAAAGTTGTTACACGACTTGAATGGAGTAATGTAATTAAAGTTATATAACACTTCAGTGTGCCCAATCCTTGTGCTCAGTTGAACCTATATGATCATTATGTCTACGTTATATCTTAATAATTTAAAAAAACGTTATGATATTTAAAAAAATATACACGTATGGTATTTTATTATCCTTTTTTTTATCTCCAAAATAACTGATTATGATAATAAGATTAAGCTTATTTTAAATATTAAATTAGTGGTTTTTATTGCTATTTTACAGTACTATAGTTTAGATAATAAATTATACATACATACACATATTATATGCTCTACACTTAAGATTGGTTTATTTCTTTTAAACCTAAGCTTCAGTATTAGTTTTTTGCCCTTCCTTTTCTAAGTTATGGTTTAACCAATAAGACTAAAACAGTTTATCTCACGCATAGTCATCGCCACTATATTCATCATCATCATCAGATGACACAATTTTTCGACGCTTCTTTTTACTACGCTGCTGGCTCTGCTTACGCGCAAGTAACTTTCCTGGAGATAGTGCTGATTTCGCAGGACGAGTAGTTGGTGTGGAATCAGTACCCGGGGTTTCCTACAAAACAAAAATATTTAGTTAGAACTGTTTACCATAAACATAGCGAAGAATGTACATACTGCTGTTGATGATTGATTATTGCTGTTAGTAACGTTTGGCGTAGTCACTAAATTTGGTTTGTCGTTTTGTATAAGATTTGGCCTGGTTGAGTTTAATGGTATAGAATCATCTAAGAGGCCAGAGCTATTTAGTTTTGACTTCTCTCGAGATTCATCTGCATCAGAATCTGCGTCTTCCGGATCCAATTTGAGCATTAGCTGCTTAAACTAAAATCAAAATAGATATTAATATAAAACTAAGCAACTTTGATGTTTCAAGTTTCTTACATCCAAGTATTTTGTGACCAGATCCATTTTTTCCTCATTGGTGAGTGCGCTGGATAAACATTCAGATTCTGTGCTTGTATAATTTAGTGTATGTTGTTTTTTAATTACATCAATGGTTGACCTTGGATTAAAGTCAGCGACGCTTCTGCGTGTTATTGCCTTTTCGTAGATTTTTTGCTCCGATGGCGAATAACGTGATATTTTACCGTCGGTTAGTCCATACATTTCCTTTAAGTGCTCTTTAAGCACTAGAAGTAGCATGCACGCTTGTGCTGACGTTATGCATTTTTTAATTTCGGTCATGTCTTCCGGTAACCGGTTAAACAGAACATGTGGATCTTCCTCATCATCGTCATCCTCAAGTATATCACCACCTTTTTCACTTGGTCTTAGATGCTCTTTAAATGTGGTTAATAGATGTGTGCCAGCCATCGAGATAAGCAAATCAATTTGATGTATTAGATATAGAGGCTCGTCTTGTACCGCATATGGAAAGTATGCGAGATTGTCCGCAATATATAACATTTGCTGTAACGACGTCTTTTGATCATCGAACTGTTTCGTTACCGTCTGAACCAATGCGCGTCTTTGTGGTTTTGTTGTTCGAAGTAGTGAATACAGAAAGTCATTTAAAGCTGTTGTAACTTGATCTGGACCACGTTTACTGTAAAAGATTATATATTTAGAATGCTTCAGATCAAAGTCGTGTTTTTGGTTTTGTTACTTACGCATAGCCACGAATTATTTCAATTTTCGCTTTGTTATTTGCTTGCAATATTTCCTGAAGCTTAAAACAAAGTTGAAGTCCAAATTGAACTTTCATATTTACAAAACCCGAATATGTCTTATCAATATCTTTTAGCAAAGCATCTGCTCTATGCGCTGACTGTAAATACAAACAAGTCGTTTTAACAAAAAAATTATATAGATACCATATTCTTCCTTCATTTTACTTACCTCAACCTTGCAATCTGTGCTTAAACATATCAAATAGGGCACCATTCTCACTGGATGCACCAATCCTTGACGCAGTACGATTTGTACAACTTTCACTGCCCAGAGGCGCACTGAGTCGTCACGATTAAGAAAGCAATCAAGAATTTCTTCTAAATAGAGCTGAATTATACGACTTGCCATACCAGAAGAGACATCATTCATTTCCTTTAAATCTTCGTGTTTTGATTGTTTTTCCCCTATAAAAAAATACATTATTATTATTTGAGTTTTACATGTATTAGCTTCACATTTTCTACTTACACTCTTTTTCCTTGTTGTGCATAAACATTTCCGATTCGGTCAAATAAACCCAGATATTGCGCATACAGATTATTTTTATGCCACCATCATTTGATGATGAGCTTAATAAATCACAGTAAAATTGCTTTAACTCTGTGCGAGTCAGATAGTCATCGTTCATGACACAAAAAGAGCCAAGTGACACGAGTGCTTGTTTACGAATTTCATGATTCGAGCAACCACAGAAGAACATCAAACACTCAAATACGTTGTCGCATATTGAAGCTGGAAGTCCATTATTTGATTCACCTGAAATTCAAAGGTTTCTATTGCAATAAAGCTCTGAAGAATATAACTAGATATAAAGTCTAATTACCTAAAGCGATGGGAGATTTAAAATCAAAATATCTCATCAGAATACCTATTGTAAATAGGCTTCTTCTAAAGCTTGGTGTGTAAATATTGTCTATATTAAATCCATTTTGTACAACTTGATTCCTAGATAGATCCAGAACACGGTAAAACCTTAAAGTGTAAAACGTAAGTTTGTATAGAAGTTTAGATTGTTATATGTGAATTAATACATACTTTTGGAAACAGTCACGAATTAATTTATAGTTCTTTGTTATCTTGTTTACAAGTGCTCCCAAACATGAAACGCAACTCGTGACTTCAGCTTGATTGCGTGATACCACCAGCAGCATTAAATGTTCCTCTAACGATGCCAAAAACGATTCACTAGCATTGTTTACAAGAGGCACAACCTTTTCAAGAATATCGGCCACAGCACAAATGAATTTCGCTGCAGACGCTGAATGACATTTGATGTTTAAATAAGGCTCAATTGTCATCGCGTGCCGAATCAAGAGTTGAGGTCGCACTTTAGCTAGCAGATGAAGTGTTGTTATGCACCCAAGCATACGGGCATTGTCAGTATCCTCCAATTCGATAAGACGATCCACAAGACCATCGGCCAATTGTTGGCAGGCCAATACAATCTCTTGTGGTGGTTCGGTGTTCTTTTTAACTGGTTCCTGAGCACTTCCATCAAGCTTAAGCATGTTCTCTTTTGGTTTAAAAATCTAAATAAACATTGAGATAAGTAAATGTCCAGATTTGTAGAGACTCTTAAATACGTACGCTCATTAAAAGACCCTCCAACCATGTTGTACCCGTATCGTGAGCCGTGTTTACAACGTCAATAATTTGGTTTATTTTACGTTGTATTCCATGCTGGATTAAAAGCAAAAATAGAATTCATTAATTTTAACAAAATTAAACTAAATAAACAAACATACCTTGTCATTTTTGATGCATGGCGTAAACCACATTTTCATAAAGACTTCCGTGACCAGCTTTTGAATACCTTCTTCATCATTAACGCGTCGAATCATTTTTACACAGATTTCGGGTATCTTTTCAAAATCAGGATATTCGATGCAAATATCGCGTAGAATTTTTATAACGCGCTTCCGTACTGAAACACCAGTATCCTGCAAAGCAAAATATCTTACGTCTTAGTATTGTTCAATTGAAATGTGTCATGTTTAAACTTACCAATATTCGAGTTGAAAGCATATCGTAGTATTGATCTATTAGTTCTTGGTTACTGAGAACAAACTTTCCAACTAGATCAACTGCAGCTTCACGCACAGATATTGCTGTATCTAGGAATTTTTGATTAACACCCATTTGCATGTCCTTTCGCTTTAGGACAAGTGGATCCACTTCAACGATATTTGCTAGACATTTCATTGCACGCGTCCTCACAGCAATTGAGGGTTCACTAAAAAATAAACCGAAAAATGTTAAATGTCTCACAATAAATGTATCTCAACTTTTTTTACTTACTTTACGACTAATATTATTTTCTTAAGACACCCATCAAACGATTGACTAAATGGCCGTTTAGTAGCTAAATATTGTGCTATCAATTGTGCATTATTATAATCTATATAAGTCTTATGTGATGTACTATGACTGTGATCGCCGATGCCCGAATATGGTTTGATTTTGCTTATCAAGTATTGCTTTCGTTCTTCCAGAACGTTGAAAATTTCTAAGTTGAGTTCATAATCAACAACGTCGACCGAACGGTTGCCATTTTTATTAGAATCCTCAGGATCATTTTCATCACAGGAACCAGAGTCGGATGTGTCGGAATAGTCTCCTTCAATGGTAAAAAGAATAAAAATATATTTAAATAAGTTATTTTTTCCTTGTTCGAAACGAAATACATACCAGATCGATGTTTTAAATGAGATTTGGGTTTCTTTGAGGCAAATCCTTTTTCGCCCTCCTTTATTCGGCGTCGTTGATAGATAACATCTCGGTACCATTGAGCCAAATAAAAATGCCGAGCATAGTCCCAGATCAAGTTCTCCTCTTGTGCATTTACTGATAGAAAATCAAGCAGAATCTTTTGAAGGAATTCGGTTCTTTGCTCTTCTGGATGCAGCTCGATTTTAGTCTAAAATATAGATGTTTGATTAATAAAGTTAACAATATGAGAATTTAAAATAAATGCTTACATTTGTTATTGGTAAATCGCCTTCCTTTTCCTGTTCGGCTTTTATTGATTTAATCATAGAATCAATAATATTCACTTTGCATCGAGACTCGACGGTATCCTTACGCAAACGAGCCGCCACAATGCCCAGATAATCCAAGGATACAAGCCGTATGCTTTGTTCTATAGACTTATCTGACACATAACGAACTAGCATTGTTCCTAGCAATGAGAGCAACAACTCTGATGCTGGCCATTCGGGCTTATTGACAGTAGCCAACAGATCATGAATGAAATTCTCAAAGAGTGGACGGAAGTCTGTTTCGTTGCTGCGCGACTTGCACTTGTTTAAGAATGTCGTTAAGAAGTTGCCACCAATACTAACAGCGACATCATACTTTTTTAGCACAAGGAGGTCCTGATTTGGCTTAACAATTTGGGAAGCACCACTCGGTAGATCATCATCAAAATCATGAATAGACTTTGTACTTATTTTATCACTAAGAGAGTCTGTTAAAATTGTAGCGCATTGAATCAATTGCAACACGAGTGCAGTAACCATTTGAATGTTTCCACCATTATTTGTAAGCTTATATGGCCGAAGATTCTTTTTCGATGAAGGCAAGCGATCAATGGAAGATAGTATGTCACCCAAAATACTGTTTCGTATTTTATCATATCTCTCCTTACGAAAAATCTGCACAAAGATGTAAATAAAGAAGAAAAGTTAACGATGTAAATGAAAAAAAGGTTTACAAAAGAGCACTCACCGTTGTTACCAACTCCAGGCAAACAAATTGCAATGTTTCAATATTGTCCACAAAGAATGGCTCAATAGCAAGTGTTGACAATGGTAATACTATGGTATCCACAAAAATACATTTATCAAAGAGCGCAACAAACACCTTCAGTAGCTCAACAACTTTCGAGTAGAAAATCTGTAAGCTCCGATGATGACTTTGATGCGACTTCGTCTTTTTGCGTTGAGTTGATTTTTTCATTTTTTGCACTGTGTACACGGGATCGTGCAAAGGAAAAATGGTTTCTCGCAATTGAAATTGAGCAAATTTAATAATGTGCGAAATGTTATCCTCTTGCAAAAATTTCAAATCGCTCACAGTCGAATAAATATTGCATATAAGTAAACAAGCATCCATTGCGTTTAATATTTTATCTATCACTTCATCATCCACAATTTCATCATCGTCTTCCTGCAAAACAACATAAACGTTAAAAATGAAGGATGTAAATGAGATTTCAATAACTTACTGGTCCCGCAGAATAATTTCTGGCCAAGTAAACGTTCCGCATGGCATAGTTTATAAGGAGGGTTAGTTTGTTTTTCGGTATTGAGTCTAGTGCGTTTTTTGCTTTCAACTTGGCGACATCATTACTCATTGTGTTGAGAAGTTTTGGTGAAATGCATTCAATATTATCATCGACATCTTCTGCAAAGTTCATTATTTTATTAGTTATGATTAAAATAGACTTATGTAATTGTTTCGTGTGTATATATTTACCTGAATCAAAATTAGGCGATTCAGTGTCGTCCAGCAACTCAATTATTTGTTCCATATTTCTCATAAACTGTTGGTATGTTTGTGAGCGCGTTACTTCTTCCTTGGTACATTTTGTTGTTGGTAAAGCCATTATTCGTTCAACACGACGTAATTTGGGCTTCGAGACTGAAATATATGGAGAATAAATATAAAAATTCTTAGCTTTCTTAACTATCATAATACTTACATATTTGCTCTGGAGGAATATCACCGAGTGAAACTGCAATTTTTCTCTTTGTACCGGAACGTTTCTCATCGGCCTTTATAACCGTAAATATATCAACGGAAGTTGATGACTGTGTAGTAGTCGCGTCCATTGTTGGAACACCAGATGCTCCTTCGATGGAATTATATTCACCAGCTAACGACAGATATTCACTGTCATTGTTTTTGTTACTTGTATCGTGTAGTAACCCAATATTTCTTGCCAATTCTGGTGACTTTTGTACAAACTTTTTAATACTCTGTTGCATAAGGCAAGCATCCTCGACGTTAAGGCGATTTATACATACCCGAACCTGCGACTTGCCGCTTGAAGATGTTGACGTTGATGTGGCAGTCGATGTCGCATTAATCGATGCATTGAAATCGTGTCCATATGCGCTATTGCTATTGTTACTTGTCGCTAATGGGGTCGTTGGGATGTAATGTTGTTGCTGCTGGACTGGAGGAGATTGAGGTTTGATGTATTGTTGTTGCTGTTGTTGTTGCAATGGTTTCTGAACTTCTTGATTCTGTGTTGCCGCAACTTCGGCTATTTGTTGTCTTTGTAAATTTAATACATTTTGGAAATTGCCCTGAATCGTTGATGTTGTTGTTGTTGCTGCTTGGCTTTGAAATGCAATCTGTTGTGTGTATAGATCTGTCTGTTGTGGTAGCTTCATAAACTGTTGTTGATTGCTAATGGATGATGGCTGCCTTGTGCTTGCATCGAGTTGTTTTGTTGTATCGATCGCATCTTTATTTTGGTACTGATAATACGTTTGGGCTTGTTGCCCGTGCTGATTAACCGCTTGAATTACAGATGACTCCGGTAGTATTAACGATGGCTGGACTATTCCCATTCCTTGAACGTGTTGCTGTCCCTGAATAACATTTTCGATAGACCCGTCCTGTATGATTGGCCTAGTCTCGCGCTGATCAGTTAACAAACTCGTTGCATTCATTCTAAAAGATTAAAATAAAAAAATATTAGCTTACGTACAATAAAGCGTAGTAAATCGGAATATTTTTTGCTTTCAAAACTGTCTTTTCATATAACTCTCACCTGATGGATTGGTCTAAATAATCTTTTGTATGCGCATGGTGTTGTTGCTGCTGTTGATGCTCAATATTTGAGTTGTATTGGTTTTGACATATATCATTTACAAGACCAATTTGTTGCGAATGCAGAGGACGTTCGCTTACTGAATGCTCCGTGAAATGCTGCTGAGACGTTCGATCGTTTATAACTAAAAAAACATTGAACATTTCTATAAGTATGTATTTCTTTTCATATTTGTAATAACGTACCAGTTCTACGTGGTGTATTAAAGACGGTTGGGCGGTACTTGTAGATACCCTGTAGTAACTCAGGATACGTACTAATATTAGCGCCATGTTGCTGAATGGCATATTGCGGCTTAAGTTCTCTGAAATTCAAAAGCACACACAATTAATTATGTTCTAGTTTACGGGCCCTTGTCCTAGTAAACTTACATATTGTCCGAGTTTGTCTGCTCGATTGCATTAACCAACTGTCTCACTAGATTCTCATCGCGCACAGATAGAAGATTGTTAGATTCGTTTGCTACCAGCGAATGAAACAGGAGCGACTTATTTAAGGATGCGGCGCTGTGAAGGCAATCTGAGACGGGCAACTCGCTGAGCACTAAAAACAAATACATGGATAATTGTTAAATACTCGAATGGTTATCAATGCACACATTTAAATATGTGCGTACATATACAAAATATACTTACAGTCGGACGTACTGGTAAGTCCAGCTAGTGTTGTGACGGGTACACTTGGGATGTCACGGTCCCCCATTATTATGTGCAAGACAATATTTGCGATTTTTCAAACTACAAGCATTTGTAATACACATGTACATATAAACCGCGTTAATAATTTTCGAGATAAGATTTATCCCCTGAAAAAATACATGGTTTATAAGTTTTACATTAGTTTTGACTTGGAGAACCATTAACAGAGCTTGACTTTTCTGAACAAACTTAGGACATGTAAGCATGAATCTTATGTATATACAAACATATATAAGAAAATATGCATATACATATGTATGCACGCATACATTTTTATTTATGTGCAATCAAAAAAGAAAAATATTGTGTGCGCAAAGCAGTTATCAGTTTTTTTAGAGTCTGGTGCAAGCATTAAGGTACACCAAAACTTTCAGTTCATTAAAACAAAACATATTTACAGTTTTCTGCACAGTGTTTGTAAATCACATTATTATTAATTGTTTACAGGAGCACTAAACGAGTCCACATAGTAAATATATCTACGTTAGTTATTAGTAACCTTTATGAGCTTAGTAATCCCATTTTTCACACAATCTTTAAATATATTCGCTCGCGCTTAGCTCTTTTATTTTATTTATTAATTCCCTGCAAATGGCGAGTGTTAAGCCAATATGGCTGACACACATGTACATATGGTAGCTGCTATGGATATCAAACATTTCGTGACAATCAGCTTTTGTCTCTGAGACAGAATGTATTTTTAAGTAAAAATTTACATTTATGTCAAGATAGCGTCAAAGCGGAACAGTCGAATGAAACACGTTGCCAACCATATTGTGACAAAAATGTGAAAGTGGATTTGCAATATAATTATTTTATTGTATTTTAAACGCAATTAATTTAATTTACTTATACTTTATTGGCCGCATCTATATATCAGACCATGTTACTTTCTGAATGTCTGAATTAGCATAAAAGAAAGAGGAACTCGATTTTTCACCCATGTGCGGCTATCGAGTAGCGATATTTTTGTTAAAACGCTAACGATGCAGTACCAGGAACATATGACTGTCATACACCTAAATCTCTTATCATCTTTTGCCGATTGAACAAACCTTGTCATTTGACTTCCCCAATTTTCTATGCGACATCATTGCCCATAAAACAGCCCATTAACACTTGTTGCAAACTTAACAACAAAAATAAAACCAGTTAAAATATAATCACTGGACGGTACTGATGTTTTTAATTTCATCTGATTTCGAAATAAATATTTATCTTATACATGTAATTTATAATAATTATTAAGAATATTAATAAGTTAATTTCAATTTCTTGCATTGTGTTCGTAAGCGTTGTTTGCTATTTTAAATCACACAAATCCATTAAAAATTGTTTGTAAAAATTTAAAATTTTTGGTCATATTCTAAAATTACTGATGCTAGGTGTGAATAATTTATTTAAATTCATCAGACACGTTCAACAATCCGATCCTTAACAGAATTCATCTCATTTGTCACTGTATTCTGTGCCACCATTTGACGATTCGTATTCCTCTTCGGTGAACATACTTCGTTCCGATTGGAAGCCAGACTTTTCCCCATCATCAGTCGAGTCACTACAGTCAATGCATTTCGTGCACATTTTTCTTCGTTGCGAAACGTTGTTTGTGCCAACAAACACTTTGCCACACCGCACACATTCGTTTTGGAGATCACCTATAATTAGTAAGAGATTATGAATAAAACAATTTAAATAAAATAAATAAATTACAAACCTTCGTGCGTTTTCATATGTGCTCGCAGGTTGCATGCTAATGCAAATCTCTTTTTACATAGTTCACAGCCGTGTGGTTTGTCTCCTGGAAATATAATGCAATTAGTACGAAAACAATTTATACTCAGAATAAACAATGCTTACCACTGTGCAAAAACAGATGATTCTTCAAATTGGTTTGCTTTGAAAAACCACGGAAACAAATAGAACACTTAAAAGGCCACGAACCGCTGTGAACGTACTTGTGAGACTTAAGATCGCCAGGAGTTGGAAAAGATTTAGCGCATAAATTACACTTGTGTGGTTTTTCCTTTAAAAAAAAATATAAAGAATGATTAGATTATGATATAAAAATAATGTTCGAAGAAGAAATTTGTATAAATTTATAATTATAATTACCTTAATATGTGTCATTCTATGATAGTAGAGATTGCTGCTCGCGGTAAACCTTTTCCCACATACTTGACATTCATGCGGTTTTTCCCCAGAATGAATTCGTCTATAAGAAGATTTTGGTAAGCTTAAAACGATTTACGTATTCAAATAAACAAACTTACCTATGAGTATTCAATGAGCTGGATGTACTGAAACCTTTGCCACAAACCATACAAATATGCGGTTTTTCACCCGTATGCGTTCTCATGTGTCTTTTGAGGAGACTCGGGCGATCGAAAGCTTTTCTGCACACTTCACAGGGTAACAATGATCTTTCATTTCTTCCGATGCGTTTCTTTGTTGTTTCATATTGATAGTTTTTAATGTTAATGGTACTCTTATGGGGTATAGCTGTTATATCCTCGAAGACAGTCTTCTTGATCTCATCTATGGACGCTGATGATGTTGTTGAATTGTCATTTGTGCTATCATTTAGTGACAATAAGGAACCGGAGGAATCACTCAACATTGACTTTTGTTCATCCTCACTTGTGGGTGGAGAAAGCGGCAAATTTGGTATTTTATACATTAACGCTAATGACAAATCTAAAGGAGTATCTAAAAAAAGTAATACAAAATTCAAAAATAAATATAAATATATAAAATCTTGCATTAAGAGGTGAAATATTACCTTGCAGAATCGAATCCATTGCCTGTCTATAAAGCGTTGAACGCAGGTTCATAAATATACTTTCTTCGGGGCGTTCAGGCAAATAGTAGGCAACAAGCTCTTGATATGTCTTAATTGGCTTGATGACTTCATACAATGGATCCCCCTTAACCATCGTACAAATGAGATTTACATTCGTGTCAAAAGAACCGGACGTTCTTAAGAATCTAATCCAATTACAATGGATTACACGTGATCCATAATTAAATGAAACTTCATGATACAAGCCATGCCGATATCTTAACTAAAAGAAAGAAAAGCGAACAATAAAAATTTGATTACATACTTTAATTATTAAATTTAATATGTACAACCAGGAAGGCTTCGCAATTTACAACTTGCATATAATATATACATATATCTTAAAAAAAAATAACCTCCTACTTGTGCATGTGCATATGCTAAAAGCAGATGCAATTTGCAATTCCTTTGCCGTGATTCGTGAAACTGGATGTACCAGTTTAACAAGTCAAAGAGTCTCTTTTGCAACTACGATGAGAACATGAAAAGATCATAAATGCCTGGAGAGTTGGGGGCTATATAGACTTTAGGGTCAGAATATAGATCAATATACTAAAAAAAATATGATGGATAATAAAACAAACAGGCTTTTAAGAATAGAAAATTTCTAAGGCGAAAGAAACAAATATGAAAACATTTTATACCATAAAAAGAATGTATAACTCTTGTCATTCTCTTACGATTTTATTTTAAATCTCAAGTTTTTTATTTAATATCCTACTCCGTTTGGGATCGTTCAAGGCCGGATGCAGGGTATCTATTAAGTCGTCTACTTTGACTTAAAAATCTTAACATATAATTAATTTTGATTGACAGTGAGATCATACAGAAACTCTTATTGCAAATTATTTTAATTTTTAAAAATATATTTGAAATTCAAAAGTAACGAATAAATGTCCTTATTAGAATTACTCGTCAAGTCTTTGTTCCTGTTTTCCATTTTTTAATTGGATGTTATACTAAAACGGTTTGTTAGTACATTTTGTACATACATATGTCTACCTATTCACGGCAAGGCAATATATTTTTGCGAGAACTGTAATTAATTATGTTCATGCAAAATTGCATGCATCAATTTAACGAAAAAGACACAAGACCATATCCTTAAGCATTACATACATACATACATACATACAAACATGCATGCATAACTCTTTCGTACTCTTGTTCGTACTCGTTCGTATGTATGTATGTATGTTGGTATGTTGCGTTGTGCACACACAAATAATTCCAGGTTCGCACTGCTCGTTTCCGGTAGCACCTTACTACCAGCTCCCGATCATACATACACACACAAACATACATACATACATACGTATGAAGTATGTGCACACACACAAATATTCTTGAATGACTGCTTTGTTTATGATTCGATCGCTTTTAAATTTTCAAGATGAAGACAGGTAACGTACGTATGTATGTATATTTATGTATGTAGTGTATGGATGTAACTTTTTAAAGCGCTACCATATTTTTATCAATTGGGTTGGAAAGTAAGTAAACAGTTTTTAGCGCTCAAGCGCTTAACTAAAGAACATCCTCTAAGAAATTAATTATTCTTCAACTCTTTTTATACGCGCAAACCAATTAACGATGCCTGATAAATTGGCTTAATAATAACGTATACGTTAATTATAGTTTGAAGAGTAGCTAATAAGATATTAATAAATAATTTGTGTGAAAATAATTCATACTATACTTTACAAACTAAATCGAAACTAATGGAAAATCCAACAAATAATTCATAATTCATACATAAAAGCATAAAAATGTTTATTGTATTCAATGCTGTTCCCTAATCAGTATTTACATCAACTTTGCAACTGTAATAAGATCTTAACTATCTTTCTTTAGATATTAAAATAGTACACACACACACACACATACACCTTCTTATGGAGGAATAAGAAATGTGTTATACGAAAATTGGTGTATAAAAATGTCTTAAAGTCTATGGGGTGCTCACTCTCCCATGACGTTGGGAACTCTTCAAGACGGACATAAGAAGTTCTCACAGTTTTCTTTAATGCTTCAGCAATTATTCAACGTTAGCCTGGGAAAACTTTGGGAGAGGGGCGGATTCGTACATAGTCTTATTTATAAGCATGTTCGTCCAAAAATAATTCTGCACCAGCGATGCATGAAAAACGCACATATACATACACTAATGCGAGGGCAGAAGTTATGGGCTCCCGAGAATACCTGTGGGTGTATCAGATCACCTCAGTCACAGATTTTGTATCTTCAATTTGATATGATTATGGGAATTCTCCCACGATATTAAGAAATAGTACAAACTGGTTTTACTTATAGACAATACGTTTTACGTATACTCAATTTTTGGTATTCTGCCTTTCCGTTTTTTCTTTAATGATGCCTTTTTAATAATGCTCAAACACTTTTGTATTTAATTTTAAGGATTTTAAAACCCAATAAGAACTTTCAAAATCTTAGAACACTTTAACATCGAATAGTTTTAAAATCCTTAAAAAAGAATAAGTAAAATACCAAAAAGTATTTTCATATGAACTTTGAGAATGGGTTTCGTGATAAATCAAGGATATTATAATACCTGCATTTACAGTTAAGTTCACAGGCAATTGATCTATAATTTGATTTAAGGTTTCATACTATTAACCATTTCTATTTGTCTTGTCCGACTTCTTGGTTATACTCAGCCCTAATTCCAGCTAAGGACCTTCTCTTAAATATATAATATATCATCTATACAAAATTTATTTTTCTGATTTAAAAATACTTGAATAAAACAATCGGAATCCTTACAAAGAGGATCTTAACTAATAACTATAATTTTTCCTTTCAAGAGTCTTTAATCTCTAGTTACAATAAGGGAAAGAATTTTAATGAATAAATCACCGGTAAATCCATAATCATTTTAAGATTTAAAATATTTTTCAAATCAAACCCTAAATCTTCATTAATAAATCCTTTTTTAAAAATATTTTCAAAAAACAAAATCAAACAAAAAAATGTACTTACATCATTTTCGTCTGGATATTTGAGATTATCGATTTTGTCGGTACGTATAGTACCCTGAAATGGATAGAATAGAGATCCTTTTTTGATATTCGTTGTTGCACACACGGTTAAAACGGATTCGCTGCTGTTGTTGTTGTTTTTGTTGTTCGACGGCAAGGATAACTTTGTTAACGCGAACTCTTTTGGTATTAAAACGCAGGATTCCATTTTAAATAAATAACAGTTATAATATATATTTAATTGTATGGGGAAGACGAGTGCATTAGACTAATGACAGCGATTAAGAGAGAGAGCGAAGTGTCTATAATATTTAACGTGTTTTTGTAATTATTTTATTTCGTTTTTTTCGTTTTAGAGTTAGGAGTGACAAAGCGCACCCATTTCATTCAATGCTCAACAAATACTGCGTGATCAGGATCGCTTGAATCGGCCATGACCTTCTCTCACTGAGGAAAACTGCTGCTGCTGCTGCGGCTGCAAAAAAAAAGGTAACACTTGAAATACCAATACACCATTCAGACGACGCGAGACGCGAACTACTACTCACAACTAACTACACACACTTGCCAGCATACACATACTACTAAAAAGTCGTCTTGCGGACCAAAGACCAGCAGGCAAGGCAGCAGCAGCAGGCAGCGACAGCAGCAGCAGCGACCAGCTAAAATTAAGAGTCAGGCTCATTTAACTCAAATGCTCCACTACGTTACCAAAACAAGATCAACATTACACAACGGCTACGGCTATCAATTGATCTCAAACAAACTCGTCTTGAACGCTCGGCTCTGCTGCAGCAGCATGCTGGCTGGCACGAGCAAGAGCACCTGTGCACGTTTGGGCACCAACACCAATACACACACATGCGCACGCACGCCGAAGCCGAACCATACGTATACGTATGTATGTATGTATGTATGTATGTATGGACAAGTTGTAGGCTTCGTTTGATGTGCATACCCCTATGTATGTTTGTACTTTTTACAGGTAGCAACTTGACTTTTCCCCAACGACGAAGACCGCGCGCTTTGCCGTCCATCACCTGTTGCATTGTTTAGAGTGAGGCGAGCGGCTTGTTATCGTTATTTTCAGTATGCCTTCAGCTTCCTTACGTCGTTGTTGTTGCTATTATTTTTTCTTATACTCTTTTTTCTGAGTTTAACATGGCCATTATGTGTTTACCTGTGTGTTATATTTGAATGAAATATATTCGAGGTGAGCTTCTTTTACTCAGAGGATCATTGACAGAACTCGCTTCAATTTCTTAGTCTTGCTTTCGTTCTCTCTCTCTTCCGCTCCATCTCTCTCTCAGATGCGCGCGCGCGCTGGCGCTGACAAGCAAGCTGCCTACTGAGTTACACTCAATGCGAATATGTTTCCATTTCTGGATGGAACAGGTGCAGGCAGCAAGCATCAGGCACTTGGCCTACAACTACAACTACTACTCCCATTCATAACTACCGACAAACAATTCTACTCAATGTGTGTCTAGTCGAACGAAAGAAAGAAAAGATCCGGTTTCTTCTTAAGCTTGAGTGAGTGAAAAATGTTGTTGTAGTGTAAGAATATTTTCTTGACTGGTCAATGCTATCGGCGTCTCTTTCATTGCTCAAGGTGGAACGTCTTAGACACGCCCATTCTTATACCCTGTAACCGAGCAACAAAAAGCAACAATTTTTACAAATGTGTGTTTATAATTATGCAAAAAGCAATGCCTTAAATAAGTTGAATTTTTAAATATGTATCAACGGCTTAATTAAAACAATTTGTTAATCATTTAAGAAAAATATGTTAAGAGTAACTTAGTTTAAACATATTTTGTATAAAACATTTACTTATACGTATTTAAATTAAATGCTTAAACTATTATTTATTTACTTTAAGCTTATGTTTTAAAGGTGATTTTAGTAATGAAACTTGTTCTGTTAAAAGTAAGGGTATACTTATTTTTATCTGCAAAGTTATGGCCATGATTTTTGTACACTATTTTCTTATGCTTATGAATGCGAAGCACTTTTTTTCATTTACTCTAATTCGCATCCAATCTGCAATCAATTTATTCACCGCCCCGCCCCTTTAAGATGGGCAAAGCTGAACAGTAGCTTGTAGAGGATATTTTAATCGACTTAAGATTGTTGCTGGTTGTTATTTGCCGGCTGGAAGCAGTTGTTGTTCTTGGTATACTACCTGCATGCAACAGGACGTGAATATGTTTCTACGTACATATGTTTGTATGTAAGAGGGTTGGACAAAGGAAGCTACCCTTCGGTATTGAAGAATTTATTATAAAGTCAGGTGCAAATATGCTGCGGCCAAGATAAGACTCAAGCCAGGCCAGTCAAGTCCGTCCGCCCGTCCGTCTGTGAGTAGTTTGTGTGTTAGCTGCATTTTTAATCTTTGGCATCTGGCCATTCAACCGGACCTGTTCAACAGCTTGGAGTAACATTGAGAATGATTGCCGTGCAATATTTGTTATGTTTGAAGTTTTTTCTTTAATGACTTATGCCGAAATGTTGTAGGTCGATTATAGACAGCTGGCAAATAATGGTTAAAATAAATATATTACCATTTGTTTAAGTTTTATATTTTTTTGGAGTTGAGTCAGTTTGTTTGATTGGTTGTAAAAAAAAACTCATTGGTTTGTGGGAGTGGTAAAATAGTTAACATTTTATTAGTTTAGTCATGTTGAAGATTAATATTTGTAGTATCTGCTGGCAGTTAGTGTTAAATACATATACATACTTTTATTTATAGCTCAAAAATTTCTAAAACTGCATGAAAGTAGTCTTTGTGTTCAATGCAAATCTTAAATTGTTAATTTGTAGATTATGTAGGGTATCGTTTGACTAATCAACCTCACCCAAAACGATTTTTCACATGTTATACCCCTTAAACACATGCAAAATGAGTGCATAGGGTATAATAAACCTTTATAAATGCATAAAAAACATGCTTGGCAAATAAACACCTGTACATTTTCTCGATCCTTCTCGATAGTCCTTCTACTTAAGCACTTGTCGTTATGGCTTATTGCTCAGGGTTGAATGCGAAGTAGTTTTTCATTTCCTGAACTTCAATATAATATACTGTTTCTTTATTTTATTCTAATACTGATTATATATTTTATTTTATAATTATGAATATAATTTACAATCAATAATTGACCCATCTTCAACAACCCAATCGTAGTAACAATCTTTTATGTTACATAGATGTAGGGTGTTTTTGTGGCTAAGCAACTTTGAAGAACAGCATTCTTTGATGCTCGGTCTTAAAAGGTGAAAGATGAAATTTCGGTAGCCTGCAATACAAATAACAAGAATGTAAATGAACATTTTGTGAAATGCTCTTTACAATAGGTTATGCGTGCACTAAAAATATATTTTCGCGGACATATTCGTACCTTATTTAATTTCATTTTATTTATCATTTAGTATTTATATAAAAGTAAGTGTACGTACATATATATATTTATATATGTATAATATATAATATATATGTATATGTATTTGTATATAAATATATATATGTAAACATTAATGTATATACATGCATATATAAATGTATCTACATTTTATATTTATAGATAATGTTTAGATGCACTTATAAAATAAATCGAATGTTGCAAAGGAAATGCTCTCGTCAATAAAAACTTTAGTTAGTTTGAATTAAGCGAATCTTAAGGTAGTTTAGAATATTGCTATAAGGTGTGCTTTAATCAAAGTTCATAATAAATATCATAAGACCTGTCAATAAAGGACAATATTTGTTTATTGTTTTTCGTTTCAAGAAATTTTATGTTTAATAAACGAACAGTGATATAATGGCTTACTCTTGGGATAATCGAGTTGATTTCGTTGTGCGATATATGTATGGTAAGTAAATGAAACTTAGCCAAATACACACTACCTCCCAAATATCCTGCCTCCTTTATTAATATGTGCCCATTAACCCTATTACTTTCTACACAAGATTAACTTATTTATTTATGAATATTAACTACATAGTTTCAGAATGAAGAAACATAGTTTAAGACCGTCTTATACAGTGCTTAAATATTTTTGAAATATTTGATAACATTGATTTTTTTTTTTTTTTTGTGTACTAGTTACTTGACATTTGGTAGCTAGTGAATATAAATAAAACAAAGAAACATGTCAATTGTAACATATACATACAATAGTGGCAGGTGCGCAATTTGCAGTTAATCTTTTAGAACAATCGCTCGTAAATTAAAACATTATAGTACATTTAATTCAACTATAAATAGAACCAAATTAAACAAACAACAGTAGCTGCGAGCTAAGTTGTTAAAAATAGAATTTTTGGGGGTTTGCAACAAAACGGGTCGACAAATATACAAATTTAGTACCTCGTCGAGGCTAATGAATAAATAATAAGTTGTTCACCTGGAACTAACATACAATCTTGATAAAGGATTGGTAAGCAAATGGGATTTGAAAGGAATACAACAGAAAGGTAGATAAAAGGCTGAAAACAGTTTGACTTTATGGTTTTACAATTCATTTAAAAAGGACCTTGTCCTAGGATCAATAAAGTTTCACATTTTATTAAGTTATGAACTTTAAGCTGAAAACAAACGGCTACAGTATATTATTGGATTATTGTTTCTAAATCAAATCATATTGTATTCATTTTAAGATATCGACAACAATGGCTTCTTGGATCAGAATGATTTCATGTGCATGGCAGTCCGAGCTTGCATTGTGGAAGGCAAGGGAGATTGCAGCCCAGCTCGCCTTGAGGAGTATAAGAAGTTGATGAAGAACTTGTGGGAAGAAATTTCTGCAATTGCTGATGATGACAAGGTAAAGTAATATACATTTCCATTATACTACAACAACAAGTAGTATTTGAGTAATGTTAAACATGAACAAATCGTAAGATTACTTCATAGGTTCGCTTGTCTTTTTTGTTTTTAAAAATAAGAACATGAAAGGGATTTCAAAATCAATTTGGCCATCTGGGCTTCTGTCTAGCACCTGTCGTCGTCTATAAGTGAATTTTGTGGTCATTGAAAATATCTGATTGTATTCAATTATTATTTTAGGATGGAAAGATTTCCAACCAGGAATTCAAGGATGCTGTTAAAAAGACATGCGTAGGCAAGAAATATGATGATTTCCCTCAGGTAAGTTCCGAATAAAACAAATTATTAATAAATAAAAACTTAACTTGCGTAAAACAGATTATTCAAAGCTAAAAAGAAAAGTAATCATTAATAAGTGCAAATAATATGTTACAGTATTTGTTCAGTAAGATCTTTTGTATAAAACTAAAATTATTACATCTGTTGTTTTAGCTCTCATTTGTCTCTTACTCTCTGTAAAAGTTGGCAAGGCGCCCGCCTAGCAACCAAAAGACCCCCTGATTTTAATACCTAATTATATTTAACAACAATTTTAGCGACCATCAAATGTTAATAAATTACAAACTAGTGAAATTTCGAAATTTACCTCAAAATATATTTTTAAATATTTTTTTAAAGGCCATGCGCGCTTTCATTGAATCCAACTTTAAGCTTCTTGATATCGACAATGATGGAGTTGTGGGAATTAACGAATACCGTTACAACTGCATTGCCAGGGTTGCCATTGATGACGTTGCCCCATTGGACAAAGCTTTTGATGCTTTATTGAGTGTAAATATTTAATTAACCTTAAGAACTGTGCAAATTGTATAGATGGATCTCTATATATTTTTAGGATGAAGATAAGAAACGTGGTGGACTCTCTCTTGATCGCTACAAGGAGCTCTATGGCCAGTTTCTTGGAAATACAGCTGATAACCATCCAGCGGTTAACCTCTTTGGTCCTTTATAACTACTTAATTTATTATTGTCTTCGCTGTTGTTCAACTACTATTTTTTTAAGTTTAATATGTAATTACTATGACTATAAATTAACTAGGTTTAATGCATTCATATCATTTGTGTAGAATCGTCAGATGAACAGTTCGTTAACTTTAAAGGATTTTATAGTTAGATTAGAATTTTGCTCTCCGAAGCTAACTCAGCATAAAAATGTTGATTTTCTCTCAGATGAAAGCTCTAACAGATTGTTTCTCTCTCCTAATCTTGTAACATTTAATCAAATTGTTATTATGTTATGTTTATTTAGAAAAACGTTTTTGTGTAAAATCAAAATAAACTAAGCGAAATGCGTAAATACAATTCACTCTGAAAATATTTAATAACTTATTGGGTAGCAAAAACCATAAATGGCAAAGCTTTGGGAGCTGTTCTACCATGCGGATATATCCCATTTCGTTTCCTTATGCTCTTGCCAACAACATTTTTTAATGGCTTGTAGCAGTAGCAGCTCTGCGCGTATAAGATGACAGCGCAATACCGGCGCACTACCGATGCCTAAAGAAACTTCGCCACATCGCAGAAGACCCTTATCAAACTTTTTTGTAGTGTAAGTAAACCAACTGAATGAAAGAGTTTAACTTTGATATTATTTCATTTATACGTACTATCAATCAACAAGGCTTTAATCATATTTAACAATATTTGCTTACTATAAATATAAATACATATTTTTAATTTTACTAATGGAAAAGCAACAAAATAACAACTCAACACATGTGAACGCGATTATTATTAGTTTCATTTTCCAATAGTTCCACCACCTTCAACCACTATCGTATAGAAAACAAACACCTTGTTTCGCTAGTAAACAACTTGTTAAATAAAAATAGTATCGATCAAATGTGAAATTTTATTTTTGAACATGTCTTTTGTATGAATATTTTTATTAAACAAAGTTTAACATTATTTAAGTTTTATATTATACATGACTTAAATGAAATGGAAACGAAACTGATTTCCCATCACTAGATTTTGTGTACTTTTATTCCGAATGATTGTTTTCGTGTGATTGGTACTATGGATACCAAGTTGTAAGGCTGTAAAGGTTTCTATCGCTCGTTAGGTTGTATTTGTGATATTAATAAGCCGTTAAAATAAACCCATTTTGATACTGTCCTGTTCTACAAGGAGTAACCTGAAAATTATAAAGTGAAAAATAAGGAGTAATATAAATTTTTAAGTCAAAAGTAAAATGTAAGCAAATGAAATACACGCCGATTAATATTGTAAATGTGCAGACAAATATACAAATGAATCTCTTGAACTTTTCAGATTGTGACACATACACACAAATTAAATTAAATAAACCGCCAGGATGATGACAGAGAAAATCGTACCCGGCCATTCAAGTCTGGTGAACAAGGGGTTCGTACATTTATCTACTTTGCCTTAAAAAACCTTTTATATCGGAAAAAGAAATTCCGATTTTTTAATGCAAATGTATGCAAGCAGCGGCATACGTGTGTATTTTCATACACATGCATATGTGTACATGTTTGTATGTATGTGTGAGTTAAGGTCTCGTTTGGCGGCTTTTGTGAAAAAAAAATGCAGAAAACTAAAATTCGGTACATAAGGGTTTTTATTTGGTAAAATAGGAGTCAAATTTTCTTGCATTTATGAGTGTTAATGCAGTGATGCGTTATTCAAAGTTTTTGCATGCAATATTTAACCATAAATCATATTCTTTTTGCCACCCTCCCGGCAAACATGTGCGCTTGTTTTACATGCGAATAAAAGATTTTCAATTTTTATATTAAGAGCTAATAGAAAAAAGAAAAGTAGTGGCAAAATATGTTAGAATGCATGAAAAGAAAATTTAGAACATTAAGAACTTTGAAATTGAATGTCTGTAAACTATAAAACTCACAGAACAAATGTATATGTATTTTAGAATTTTAAATGATCATCAAATTGCCAATAACTTAAGTGATGATATGGGATGGAAATCAAAACTTAAGCTTCCCCCTAAGGACAATAGGTTCAAAACAACAGTAAGTTAAATGTTTATCATTTTTTTGCCAAAAAAAAAAAAAAATGATAAAACGAAGTGTATGTATTATAAAGTACTAATAAATAAATCTTGTTAAATATTCCTTGTAGGATGTGACTGATACGCGAGGCAATGAATTTGAAGAATTTTGTTTGAAGCGAGAGCTTCTCATGGGTATATTTGAGAAGGGTTGGGAGAGACCGTCGCCGATCCAAGAAGCCGCTATCCCAATTGCCTTAAGTGGAAAAGATGTTTTGGCTCGTGCTAAAAATGGTACTGGCAAAACTGGAGCATACTGCATTCCTGTCCTGGAGCAAATCGATCCAACTAAAGACTACATCCAAGCGTTAGTAATGGTGCCCACTCGAGAACTGGCGTTGCAGACCTCACAAATATGCATTGAACTGGCCAAGCATCTTGATATCCGAGTTATGGTTACGACAGGCGGTACAATTCTAAAGGATGACATTCTTCGTATATATCAAAAAGGTATATCCATACCCATATGTATAGCCAATGTTACCTATTGCTATTCTGTTTTGAAGAGAATAGATACTAATCATTGAAAATGCATATATATTTCATTTTAGTACAATTAATTATTGCAACACCGGGTCGAATTTTGGATTTAATGGATAAGAAAGTTGCTGATATGTCACATTGCAAAATTTTAGTTTTGGATGAAGCCGATAAACTGCTCTCACTAGATTTTCAAGGCATGCTGGATCATGTTATATTAAAATTGCCCAAAGATCCACAGATATTGCTGTTTTCGGCCACATTTCCATTGACGGTTAAAAACTTCATGGAAAAGCATTTGCGTGAACCCTACGAGATCAACCTTATGGAAGAGCTAACACTGAAAGGTGTTACCCAATACTATGCATTTGTACAAGAACGGCAGAAAGTTCACTGCCTAAACACATTATTTTCGAAATTGCAAATAAATCAATCAATCATATTCTGCAATTCGACGCAACGTGTTGAACTTTTAGCGAAAAAAATTACGGAACTCGGCTATTGTTGTTACTACATTCATGCTAAAATGGCTCAGGCACACAGAAATCGAGTATTTCATGACTTCCGACAAGGTCTCTGCAGAAATTTGGTTTGCTCCGATTTGTTCACCCGTGGTATCGATGTACAAGCTGTAAATGTTGTCATTAATTTTGACTTTCCTCGAATGGCTGAAACATATTTACATAGAATCGGTCGATCTGGTCGGTTTGGTCACTTAGGTAAGTCGATTACTTTCTACTTATATTAATTACTAACTCTTAGTGAATAAAGCAATGTCCTCCGGCTGTGTACCTTAACACTATTTCCCATTATCGTATTTTAATATTCTTTTCGATTTGATTCTTTTTCTTTTAGGTATTGCTATTAACTTAATAACCTACGAGGATCGGTTTGATCTGCATCGCATTGAAAAGGAATTAGGAACGGAAATCAAACCCATACCGAAAGTAATTGATCCAGCACTGTATGTGGCAAATGTTGGTGCATCAATAGGCGACACAATCAACAATAGTGATCTTAATAATTCAACAAATGAGGAAGGCAATGTTAGTAAATAAAGAACATTAAAACATTGATTTTTAAAAAAGAAAGTAATAAGTTTTGAATTACCTAAAACATGGAAACAATAAACGAAATCTAATATTGCAGTAACTAAAGGTGTTTGATTTTTATATGATTGGTTTGTACGTAAAAATAATCAAGAAAGATGAGTTTATACATATTTTTTAGTTTGATTCAAAGATTCCAAACTTCATTTTATTTTATTCATTCATTCATTTCTTTAAATTTAATATACCAACTCTAAGCCGATTGTAAACTTGTCATTTCTTCGATAGCCTCTTCACTATTCCTATATTTGAATGGAGAAACGGCCGAATAGTTTAGAACGATGAAAATGGAGCGATTTTTCGTGTGTATGTACCATATTGTAAATGCGGGTACAGGTATCGGATTTTCTAAGCGCCATTGCGCATGATCCAAGCACAAACACTGAGGTAAAAAAAAACAGGAATTGAAAAGGGATGTATTTTGCAAAAGTAATAGATGCAAGAAATTTAAATTTCATCAAAAAATAATTATCTAAAAAGACAAATAATTAGCAATTAAATTCTTTAATGAATTAATAAGCTGTGCAGAATATTCAAAGTATAGACAAATGAAAACTAATCGAAATTGATTGAATAACGTCGTTTAAGGATATTGATATACATAATATGTGTACATAGACATTTGCACAATATTTATATGTATATGCAGGAGCGCAAAATTTTTAAGCTTTATGTTGAGTTTGCAACAAAATCATAAAGGTGAACTGCAAATAAATGTAAGTATGAATATTTTACATATATTCGACTAAAGCTGTTGCACTGTTTATAAGAATACATATATGTATGTTTATATTTCACAGATTATCCACATTAAACTACCTAGCTTCTTCTCATCAGCATCATGATATATCCAAGACTATCTTACAGGCTTATTGCGCTTATGACGCTTTATATGCTTCTGGTGTTGGGAGTTGTAGGTGCAATTTTCCTAATATTCCCAATCAATGGCAGCGAAATTGATTTTTTGTTTAAAAGTGAAATGATACGAAAACATACAAATAATTCGGTTAACTGGAAATACCGCAAGTATCCCGAGCACAACAATAATGGTACCAAAATCCCAATTGTACCTACCAAAAAATACATATTGAATAATCCAGTCACAGATGAAATTGATCAACAGCAGCATATCTACATTGATGATTTCTACTCGGCAAACACAAAACCAAAGCCCATCTATGCAACTGAAGCCAGCAAAGCCATAGAAGACAGGGAGAGTGAGGATAAATCTGATTATTCTATTGGCAGTCGAAAACAAATTAATACGGACATCAAAAGACAAAGAGCTCATACGAAACTTGAACTTAAGAACGACTGGAACTTTGATTACTTTGTGAAAAAGCCAACTAGAGTACACTTTGATGATGACAGCGATGAAAATAAATCATTTCAGCAAAATGATAATGTTGCCAGTGGCAGTGGTGATGGATCCTCCCAGTTCGATGTATTTAACAACAATCGAAATGATGTTTTGGACTCGGAGACCCAAGAGTTCATTAAGCGTATCAGTCGCAAGTGGCTTAAGCTATCAAAGAAGCCCAATAGCACTGTTCCACATGCTAGACAAACTAATTTAAAGAAATATAAAGCAAAAATGATGAATCGATTCGACGAGACAACGAAGAGCAATAGGCCCATTAAGCTACCAACGCCATATCCATCCTTACAGCTGAGCAAGCTGCCGACTCTGCCTGATCAAAGTGGTGACACATGGCAGAGACAGATAGTTTCACCGTTTTGGAAAACAAGTCAAATACGTACTAGACGCATCATTGCCAACGAAAAGAAGAGTGCCGAACGGTCGCGCCAACTATTACTATGCACCAAGGGCAACCTAGGCGGCGGAGAGCTTTGTCGAATGCTTTTTAAGGAAACCTAATTTGTAGTATTATTCAATAAAGTAAAAAAACAAATATAGCTTACAGTACTTCAAAATTAAACGCATTCAGGTTCTGACACGAATTAGAACTTTTATTTGATGAAACAATCGGAATTGAGAGGTTTTCGATGCAGACCTGATTGTATTATATATTTATATATGTTTGTAGTACGCGTATGTGTTTCGGCGTTGGCAGGCCAAGGCGATTTAGTAATAATTAACATGAATACATAAATAAAATGAATACGAATACTAAATTTCATTCTGTTCAGCTTGATTCACTTGACATTCGCTGCAGCATCTACTTAGCTCCGGACGCTGCCTCTCATTGGTGCACCACAGTGCAAAGCGTAGCTCCTCAAACATTTCTACCCAGAATGAGCGTTCCGGTGGTAAATATGGCATGCTTTCTTTATCAGTGTGTTCATCTTTAGCAGCAACAATGTTAAGGTGATTTGGATTTCTGCAATTGCTATGATTAATACGCATGGTTTTTGCCTGTTGCCGAAAGTTGTACAAAAACTCAAAGAATGCCACAACAAAAGCGAACATAATTCCTGCTATTAACACAACAAAGACACCACCTGCAAGCAGAATGTTTATAATTATTAAATAAACGAGTATAAATTAAAGTCATATACTACCTATACTTTCCAGACCCAAGGCATTTGCCTTCGAGTGTTTGTTATTGCTTATTCGTGTACAAGTTTCATCCGTGTTCTTCCACCATTTATCGTAAAGCATTTGTATATCGCCCTTCTCCTGCAGCTCCAATATGGCCAGCGATATCTTGTCTCGCCATGGCGAACCCTTGGGCGTGGCAATGCCGTAACCTTTGGTATCTAATAAGCCTCCAATTTGTGTTAAATTGCAATCCCGCTGAACAATGTAATCCAGCATTGTTGATTCCATGAGGAATGCATAGTTTCCTTGGTTCACACGCTTAATGCCATCCTCATAGGTCGATGTAAATGCCATAGGTTTCTTGTTATCCATAATTCTCCACATTTTTTTGTAAGTTTCAATCATCGAGTCCTAAAACACATAATCAACCAAACCATAACCAAAAGAAAATCCAAGTAAACTTACCCGAAAGAATGTCATTGTTGAACCACTGTCCAGAGTTCCATATGATATTTCTGTCTGACTGGCCAAATCCTCAGCATTCTCTATGGGATTCATCATGCGTTCAACAGTGAGAAATGCTGCCAAATTGGCTGTATATGATGCAACAATAATCAATGAGAAAAAACCCCAAGTGCTGCTGATAATTCGTGTGGATACTGCTCTCGGATATATATCCGAACCCTGTTGCATAAGCGTGCCTATTGTAAACCAAAAACTGTCCGATAAGGTAAACTGATTACTGATGGTGACGTGGTCCACATCGCATGGATGAATGCTTCGCCATTCGATTGGTGATAGTTTAGCCACTAGATATATGGTCAAGGATACAAGTAAATATGCTACTAAAACATATATCCATATTTCAATTGCAAGGGGATTCATGAACGAAAATAATCGAGTGGGTTCCGTCGTTGGAACCTGCAAGGAATTTCTCATCACTTAAAAGTATATAAAAAAGTTTGGTTAGATCATACCTTAAATAATATGCTTATGCCCAGATTCATAAAAGGTTTGGTGAAATCTATAACACTTTCTCTTGCATACGTAATGGTCATTGAACCAACAGCCAGATCCGCTTTCTAAAAATTTAAATAGTTAGATTTTACCAATAAAAAATGATCTTGTACAAACGTATTTCATTAGTTGAGCGACCATGCCATTCCATTGTCCTGTTTCTGGATCCTTGGCACCATACTTTCTATCTGGTACCAAATCTAATATATAATCAAATCCCACTTCATGTGATATTGTCTCCAATATATCAACACAGAAGCCATAAAAGCGTTCATTTCCCGTATAGTTTTTACCATAACGCATCATTACGTATGGAGTTTCCTAAGAATATATAATTATAATCTTGTTTTGTTAAGGAAATTAGCTGAAATACATACCAATATTGTAATTACAACTAAGGTTACATTCATAGAGCCAGCATCGAAAAATAATGATGGATCTGTTATATTAAGATGATCCTGTGGCGTCCATTCACCGACTTTTACAATTGAGTGTTGCTTTAGTTTAATCAAGTCAAGCTTAAATTGAACTCGTTGGCCTTCCTTAAATTGTATCGGTCCCGTTAAGCCTTTCCATTCAACCTAGTAATAATAAAGGATAATATATAAATATATTTAGCTCAAATATATTGAAACTTACCGCATTTATATAATTAATTAAACTCAGTCCACCATTCCATGGAACTTCATCATTGCAGGTCAAGTTTGTTAGGTGAATCAAGGGATATATAGACTGCAATCCAATGGCGAACACATAAACCGAGTCAAACATCAAGGCGGCCTCTGTCTGAAAAAGAGGTTTGAAGGTTATTAAGGACAAACACATTTCCTAAAAAAAACTTACTTCAATGCTAACAGATTTCTTTAAGCTATAAATGGATTCATTGCGGTTTAAAACCAGGCGTTCATATAATTCAATATCTTTTAGAATTTCCTTAACAGCCACATCACCCAAATCCACCAGTCGGAACGATGTGATATTTACAAAATTGTATTTAAAATCTTCCAAATCGAAAGTTTCCAAATCGAAGCTTGTGAACAAATAATGATATTTATATTCATTCATTTGTTGCTGAAGAATCTGCATAAATAAAAGTTAGTAAAACATATAATTTTCCGCATTTCTGTTTATCTCACATTTTTCAAGAGCGTAGCGATTCCAGCTGAGTTCGTGTCTATTAGAATATTATGGATCTCTTTGTTTTTGAATTCGTTTAGTACGGATAGATAGGACATAGGTGAGACTTGACGTATATGCACTTCGGCCTGAATTGAGCGCGAAAATTGGTTTAATGTTAATATGCCTGCAATATGGATATTTTTATTGTTGTTTTTCAAAAATAATATTCTGATGCAAACCATGATCCTTTTCATATAGAATACCAAATCTTGTCCAGTTTAGATATTCTATAACATCGATAAATGCACGATTTATGTACTGTTGAGAGGGATGGACATTTATAGAGAATTCTTGAGTGGATCGACCGATTCCTATATCCGGTATATCTAGGTCATCGCATATGGAATTTATATGCGTGGCCAAAACCGAATCTGTTGGACTAAATATTGCCTGAGAGCCACCTTCAATCAGATTGCACACTAAAAAATACATAATAAATCAAACCAAATTAATTTAAATACGTTAACGAACCTTTTTGAACTGCCTGAAAGGAGTCGCTATCCAGATACTGAATATGGTGCACTAGATTAGCATCTGGTAAAAGACTTTTATCCTGGTTTAGTCGATGTACAGCATATTGAAAGGCCACTTCAGGATTGCTTAGTTGTCCCGATACCCTGGGAAATAAGGCGCCTTTAAAAGACAAAAAAACACTGAAAAAATATACGTAGCTGAACCGAAATGTAGCATTACAAACCAACTTTAACCACAGAGCTTGATGTAACTTGCATTAACAGATTTATTATGAATAAAATGTTTATTACTGAGAACATTTTGAATTATTTTCTTGACAATGCAGTAAGTTAAATGGCAGTCTATCCGAAAATGACAAAAACGAACCCAAAGAAATGCAAGTAGCAAAACAGAAGGCAGACTAGAGACAATCACACCTAAACACACACACCCACATGTAAACACGAACATTGCATGTGAATCGTGCACGATTACAATCAATACTACAATATGTCGACCTATGCGAATTCGTAGCATAAAACAACAAAACAAATGTTTCAGCTGTTTTCAACGCTCAAATCTTAATACCCGTTAAAATAAATCCATGCATGGGGTAAGATATATCAAGATCTCAAAAAGGTGATTGTCCTTACAATTTGATGTCATCTGTCTAATATAACTCTAAAGATTATCAAGTGTACATTAAGTTATTATTCTATAAAAAAAAAAATTTTTTAAAAAAAAAAAAAAAAAATTTTTAAATTTTTTTTTTTTTTTTTTTTTTTTTTATTAAATAAATTTAAATTTTATTTTTTATTTTTAATAATTATTTTTTTTTTTTTTTTTTTTTTTTTTTTTTTTTTTTTTTTTTTTTTTTAATTTATATTTTTTTTTTTTTTTTTTTTTTTTTTTTTTTTTTTTTTTTTTTTTTTTTTTTTTTTTTTTTTTTTTTTTTTTTTTTTTTTTTTTTTTTTTTTTTTTTTTTTTTTTTTTTTTTTTTTTTTTTTTTTTTTTTTTTTTTGTTTTTTTTTTTTTTTTTTTTGTTTTTTTTTTTTTGAAGTAAAATTTTTTTTTTTAAAAAAAAAAGAATGTTTTTTTGGATAAGGGGGGGGTTTTTTTTTTTTTTGTGGGGTTTGGGGGGGGGGGGGGGGGGGGGGATTTTTTTTTGGGGGGGGGGGGGGGGGCCGCGGGGGGGGGGGGGGAAAAAAAAAAAAAAAGGGGGGGGGGATTTTTTTAAGGAGAAAAAATTTTTGGGGGAAAAAAAAAAAATTTTTTTTTTTTATTTTTTTAAATATGACCCCTATATGTAATAAATAACATAAAAAACAATCTTACCCAACAGTTCAAATAAATTATAGAGTATTTATTGTAATCGGTTTAAGCATATATATGTTTTATTTGCTCTATGAGAACCGAAACGAATTTCAAAAGTGTGAAGATTAGAAGCCTTAGATAACACGTAATACATTCTTTTTTAAATTTTATTAGCCAGAAGCTATGCCTAATGCGACTCCTCCAACGAATGCGGTCAAAAATATGTGAAGATCATTGATTTTTGGGCCATCTTCATCTCCAATATATTTGGCATACCATTTCTTAACTTTCGATGATTTGCCTTTGAGTGTATTCTCAACTCTATCCAAATTGCGATCCAACAATCTTTCCGTCTACAAAAATAAAAGGATTATATTTATTACTTAACCATTGCATTTAAAACACAACATTTTTAATTTACCTTGTCTATCCAACTGGGATCTTTGCCCGAAACCTTGTCAGCTATTTTGTCGACACTTTTGGTTAACTTTGGCCAGTCAACTTTAATGAATCCTTCCTGGTGTGCGATTTCGATTAAAATAATACTGCCGCCAATGGCAAACGCCGCAAATTTTCCAAATTTCATTGTTGTATATCCAGTCGCCCTATAATATATATTAAATTTGCATATTATTTGAATAGTGTGTCAAAAACTGTATGGAGCAGGATACCTCTCCTTCAATTTGTTTTGTCAATAATAGATTATTAAACCATTGTTTGGGTAAACAAAAGTGACGTAAAATAAAACCTGTTCATAGCATCATCACGCGTGATTCATTTGTTTAGAATCTATCTCTTTTCAACTCTATGGACGCGTACATGAAGCGTTCATACGTAATCTTTATATTTAATTGTTGCATAATGAAATCTTAGGCAAAATTATAGAAGATACTTTTTACGCATTTTTATGCAGTCTTTGACTATACATTTAACACATTCTTGCAATTCTCTTTTCAATTGTCATTGAAAAGCACAATTGCGAAGTTGTGTATATGCGCATACAAACACATATGTACATATGTGTACACAATGGGAAAATATACTACAAATATTTCTTAAATACAAAAACATGAAACAAAGAGTAAAAAATTCTAGAATATTTTATGTACATACCATCCTGATGATACACCAATGATAAGTTGTGAGTACGCCGAACGGGTGCTTATGTCGCCTAATACTCCTTTTAAAAACTTTGATGCTCCTTCCATCGTTTTATATTTGACAGAATAACGTTCTTTAAGTTGTAGTTTGTTTTTAAATAAATTTATTAGCTAAAGATAATCAAATTCTTTTTTCGGAGATTCGTAATAGTAAATCTGTTGTATTAAACCAAAACAAGAGGCAGACTGACGAGTCTCTGAAAAAGTGTTTTCACATTAATCGCTACAGTTGTAACTGCGACTTTTGTACTTGGAAATTCATTCACATCAAATCCACAAAAACTATCGCAACAGTGAGAAATGGGCCAGGTATATTTTCACTTATAGCTTAATTTTTTATTGGCTTACTTTCTCTCATCCAGTGTGCTTAATGCACATTTATTTTGATAGGTACAATTTTTTAAATCCATATTAATAATAATATTAGGAAATATGCAAATATCTTATAAACTCTTTAAAGTACTTTACCGCTGTGCAAACTTTAAGTGCTATCGATTAAATGCATACAAGCTGCATCTTATTGGCAGTTCGATAAAAGTACTTGTTTACTTACGAAGTGGCGAAAGAATTGTTCACCTCTAGTAAAAAGATTATTGTAGTAAAATTAACAAGTGAAAAAGTCAGAAAGTCTTTGAGTACATTACTTCAATGCCATTAGGTGCCTCTTCTTTTAAATAATACAATTGCGTGCAGATCCGTAGTATGAACAATAAATTTTGTTAAACTGGTAGGTAATATATTTTATTTATGTAAACATAAATATATATGTACACATACATGTATACAACAAATCACATCCAATAACAAAGTGCAATCATACACATACGTACATATGTATAAGCGTATATAGTATTTCCTTTTTTGTTACGAAGTGATAACATTGCACAGCTCCATATATGTATGTTTGTATAGCTGTGTGTGTACGGGAGTGACGCATATAGCCATAGGCTACCCAAAAATATTCCTACATACTGTATGTGCCTTTGTCCGTTCGCTTATCAGCTTCTAAGATATTTACATTTACATATCAATTAATGTACATATTTATTTGAATCTGTAAGCTTTTTACAAATGCACATACATATAACAAGATTATCATACATACGTATGTATGAACTTACAGTTACATTTAGTGTAGGATATATGTACATATATCTTCTCAATTACGCTATGCATATATACATATGTATGTATATATGTATGTACATATGTGTGTGGACATATGGGTTTTTAGTTAACTACATTATACAGACGTATATTATTATTTTAACCTCTGCATTGTTGATTCAACCTGAACTAAACTGTTCAGTTAACTTCTAGCCTTTACTCTATTTATGCCCTTGCAGCGGGTATTTAATAACTTTTGTCACGAAGTATTATGCATAATTGAAAATGTATAATTGAACTTCCTCTTTTTGATTGTAGATATGCTAGCTAAGACGTTATAAACGACTTCAAAATGATTGTATTACACAGTAACGCCAATGGAGTCAAATTCTTCATATTTGGCATTATTTTCTCTTTATTTGGAGCATCAAAACAGGTAAGCTTTCTAAAAGAGTTACGCTTATCATAAAATTCAATGAATAATCTTATTTGAAGGATTGCGTTTGGTATGGAGTTTGTAATACCGATGCCTTTAATCACAATCAATATTGTTCCTATAATGGCCCAGCAAAACCGTTGCCTGAAGAGGGACTTAAATTATTAGCAGAAAGGTGTAGTTCCTTGCTTGAAACAGATCAGAAGAATTTCTGCTGTGACATTAACCAGGTATGCCTTACATGATGATCTCTTACATTATGTAAATCATAATTAACACCTTTAATTTTATATAGATAAAAATATTAAATGACAATGTAAAACTAGCCGCTACTATTCTAGAGCGTTGTCCATCATGCTTTACAAACTTGGCTCGACATCTGTGCGACCTAACGTGCTCGCCAGAACAAACCAAATTCCTAAAAGTAGCTGCTAACAAAACCAATAATAAAGGTATGTTTAATTGCAATAACAGCATATTATATACATATACATATATTAATTTATTGTTAGGTGAAGCCTATGTTACTTCATTAGACTTGCATATAACAGAGGAGTATATCAACAAGACTTATAAGTCATGCTCTCAGGTGAGCTTTTAACGA
The DNA here is from genome assembly GCA_018152965.1 of Scaptomyza pallida. Lineage (NCBI taxonomy): Eukaryota > Metazoa > Arthropoda > Insecta > Diptera > Drosophilidae > Scaptomyza > Scaptomyza pallida. Next base: position 1,165,566 of record JAECXP010000116.1, on the reverse strand, counting down.
TTTCTATGACCAAGGTGCTAAATTTGACACAAAATCGTTGTGAAAAGTGCTGTTCTTAATCAAACTATGTATTTGACTATGTAAAGCAAATCGATCATTATATATATAAATGTTCATGTGTGTTTACAAAAAGATGCTTATGTAAGCGGCAAATAAAGCATTCATGCTTAAAATGAACAAGTGTACGTGGCTGCAAACGGTAATGCGAGTATCGGAGTGACTAAGTGATCGCATACGAATGAATGTATGGCACAATGAATGATTCAAGCGAACTGCAAATGGTTTGCTTGCGTGACTTTATATTACGTGGAATTAGAAGAAAAAGAAATATGTAGTTCAAAAGTAAACATACAATTTAATGATATACAAATGTGGGAAGATAAATACATTTATTAATGAATTTTTAAACAATGGATTTTTTGAAACATTGTTGTATGAAAATGTTGTTGATATTATTTTGCAGGTGTCAGTGCCTCAAACCGGTCAATTAGCATTCGATTTAATGTGCGGAGCCTATCCAGCATCACGATGCAGTCCTACAAAATGGTTTACCTACATGGGTGATGCAAATAATCCATATGTTCCATTTCAAATAACATACATTCAACATCCTACAAATGGCACAACGAATGGAATAACTCCAGTTAATCCTAAAACTATACCCTGCCAGCAGGCAGTAAATGTAAGTAACAAATTTACTTGAGCTTTTTATGCAATTTTAATGACTTTTTGGTCATTTGCTTTCAGAGTGAACTTCCAGCTTGTTCGTGCACAGATTGCGATTTGTCCTGCCCTCTGGCTCCGGATCAACCTGTTATGCCCGACCAACTAAAAATTGCTGGGTTCGATGCATTCACTGTTATTATGACAGTGGTATTTTCGGTCGGAGCAATTGTCTTTTTAATGGGTTCTTTCCTATTCACAAAAGACTCAATAAATGGTAAGCATTCAAATCTTTTATTTGCGACCTTTTAATGGACATGTACTTACGTCTCCTTTAGATGAAGACTTTCACATTGAAAACGAAGGAGTTACAGATGATTCGATGTATAGACAGGAGCCACGATATTTTGAAAAACTTGGCGCACGTACTGAGTTTTTCCTGGAAAACCTTTTTACTCGATGGGGAACATTTTTTGCCAGTCATCCGTGGTTGACATTACTTGCTGGCGCATGTGTAGTTGTGTTTTTGGGATATGGCATAACGTATGTGAAGATAACTACAGATCCAGTGGAACTCTGGGCATCACCCAGCTCAAAGTCTAGAATGGAAAGAGAATTCTTTGACTCCAAATTTGAACCCTTCTTTAGAATTGAACAGGTAAGGCGAAAGAACCTACAATCATTGTCTTACACAATATTAAATGTTGTTTATCGTTTAATAGGTTATTATCAAGGCAGTAAATTTGCCAAACATTGTTCACAATACATCGAATGGACCCATTACATTTGGTCCAACATTTAACAGGGATTTCCTTACCGAAGTTCTAAATCTACAGGAGCACATAAAACGTATAAATGCAAATGGAACGTTTTTGAACGACATTTGTATTGCTCCTTTAAAGGATGACAACACAAATGTAGAGACTTCTGATTGTGTTGTTCAATCAATTTGGGGATACCTGCAAGATGATGTTGAACGACTTAATGATAACGATGAAGATAATGGATTTAATGTAAGTTTATAAGAGAGCATCATAAATTGTCTTTCGAAAACCTTATATAAATATTTGATTTTTTGCAGGTCACGTATTTAGATGAAATTTATCAGTGCATCAGTAATCCATATTTATGTTTAGCTAACTATGGCGGACCAGTTGATCCAGCTATTGCCTTGGGCGGGTTTCTCAAGCCGGGTGAACAGCTTTCGGGTAGCACAAATTATCAGGAAGCAAATGCTTTGATACTAACATTTCTGGTTAAAAATCATCATGACAAAAAGGATCTGAAACGTGCACTAGAGTGGGAGAAAAGCTTTGTTGAGTTTATGGTTAACTATATAAAAAATAATAAGAGTGATACAATGGACATTGCATTCACATCAGAAAGATCAATTGAAGATGAATTGAATAGGGAATCACAGTCAGATGTGTTAACAATACTAGTTTCATATATAATTATGTTTATCTACATAGCCATATCTTTAGGACATGTACAAGAGCTTAAACGATCACTTATTGATAGTAAAATAACATTGGGTATAGGCGGAGTAATCATAGTCTTAGCATCTGTGGTCTCATCAGTGGGTCTCTTTGGTTACATTGGACTGCCAGCCACACTAATCATTGTCGAAGTTATACCATTTTTGGTACTGGCTGTGGGTGTTGACAATATATTCATTTTAGTACAGACTTATCAGAGGGATCAGCGCAGAACTAATGAGACAACTGAACAACAGGTGGGACGTGTGCTGGGACGCGTTGGTCCCAGTATGCTCCTAACATCTGTGAGTGAGAGCTGTTGCTTCTTCCTCGGCGGCTTATCGGACATGCCGGCGGTAAGAGCATTTGCATTGTATGCAGGCGTCGCTTTGCTTATCGATTTCATGTTGCAAATCACATGCTTTGTCGGATCTGTTTACTTTGGACACAAAACGTAGGGATGACAATCGTTTAGATATCTGCTGTTTTTATAAGTGCAAAAAATCTGATGCAGTGTACAACAATGAGGGACTTTTATATAAGTTCTTTAAGAGCGTGTATGTGCCATTTTTGATGAAAAATATTGTGAGGGCAGTTGTAATGGTTGTATTTTTTGGTTTCCTGTGTGCAAGCATAGCTTTTGTTCCCAAAATTGATATAGGCCTGGATCAGGAGTTGGCAATGCCAGAGGATAGTTTTGTTTTGCAGTACTTTAAATCATTGAACAAGCATCTCAATATTGGGCCCCCAATGTATTTTGTGGTCAAAGGTGATATAAACTACTCAAATAGCACTAATCAGAATTTGGTATGCTCGGGAAGATACTGTAATGATGACAGTGTATTGACACAAATCTATTTGGCAAGCCGACGTTCAAATGTTTCATATATTGCACGTCCTGCATCAAGTTGGATCGATGATTACTTTGATTGGACCACGTCAACGAGCTGTTGCAAATATAATCCAAATAATGGCAGCTTTTGTCCACATCAAGGTAAATGAAAACTTTTGTTTGTTAAACCCAAACAATATAAATTCAATATCTTTGTTTATTGTAGATACATCCTGTGCAAATTGCAAAATCAAGAAAAATCATCTTATGCGGCCAGATGAACATGAATTTGGAAAATATCTGCCATTTTTCCTCAAGGACAATCCGGATGATGCATGTGTGAAAGCAGGTCATGCTGCCTATGGCGGAGCAGTCCGTTACACGTATGGCCCTGCCCAAAACCTTAATGTGGACTCGTCATATTTTATGGCTTATCATTCAATACTAAAGACATCGAAAGACTATTACTTAGCTTTAGAATCAGCCCGAAAGATATCGGCTAACATAACGCAAATGTTGCAAACAAATCTTATTTTAAACGGACTACCAATGGACTCAGCTTTACAAGTCGAAGTATTCCCATATTCAGTATTTTATGTTTTCTATGAACAATATTTAACGATGTGGTCAGATACGTTACAAAGCATGGGAATTTCAATACTTTCCATATTTATAGTTACATTCATTTTAATGGGCTTTGATATACATTCCGCGCTTGTTGTAGTCATCACTATAACAATGATTGTTGTTAACCTTGGGGGCCTTATGTATTATTGGAATATATCTCTCAATGCTGTGTCATTGGTCAATCTCGTTATGGCTGTAGGAATTTCGGTTGAGTTTTGTTCGCACCTGGTGCACAGCTTTTCACTCTCCAAAGAACAAAATCAAATTGATAGAGCTACCGATAGTTTAACAAAAATGGGTAGCTCCATATTTTCAGGCATAACGCTTACCAAGTTTGCCGGCATATTAGTTTTAGCTTTTGCAAAAAGTCAAATTTTCCAAGTATTTTATTTCCGTATGTACTTCGGAATTGTAGTAATCGGAGCAACACATGGCCTTATCTTTTTGCCAGTCCTGCTTAGTTATATTGGTGAGTTTACTTAAACCTAACTTTTAAAAACATTATTTATTTATTTTAATATATTTTTGTGTTATTTTCAGGTGCACCGCCAAATAATGCAAGGCTTGACTCTCAAGGCCCTGAAAATGCTGAACAGGAAACTTCGTTATCGGGGGTTAGATAATTTTTCGCTTGTTAAGATTGTACTATTGTAAAAGATCAAAATCAAAATCAAAAAAATCTCGAATGACACAAAATTTTGTCAACTGTTAAACATTCTATTTAGGTCTTGAAATTGTATTATTATATTATTTTTGTTGTTCATTTTTTGGCAAAAGAATTCTATCCTTATTTATATGTTTATTAGATGTTTATGTGACCCTATTACATTGTTTAGTTCTTCTTTTTGAAAACAGTATATGTATGTAAACTGGCTAAGGTGTGATAAATTTTAATCAATATTTAATGTACATATGTAAGTATATACACCGCTAATAAAAACATGTATAAAAAAACACTATATATAACCATGTTTTGAATGATTCAATGAGCGCACTTTCATTATTAAAATACTTTTATTTTATTGTACAAGATAAACTCTAATTTTACATTCCCAGATATTTACACATACAAATATGTTCTATTAAAACTAGGTGGATTATTCTTACATACGAACTTTGAGGATTCTAAAGTTCCAAGGCACACTTGAAATCCGATTTATAGTTCATACGGTTTGAGTTTCTGCAAAAAATGTCAAGTTTTACATTTGTGTTTTTGTTTAAAATGTATTATTTTATACTTCATTTGGATATCCTGTCTCTCCAAAAAGCAGATCTTGTCGTCGTGCTGTACGTCTGCGCACTTTTGGACTTTTGTCGGAAGAGCTAGCATACAAACATAATACAAAATAATGGAAAGATGTAAAAAATATTCTTGATTTCATATTCATTCATTATTCATTATCCGAGGTCTTGCACACTGTTTCAAATAATTGATTGATTGTTGAATAAGCTTCATTATTAGTTAACTGAATCGTGACCTCTTCGCAACTTTTTGCAACGTGTAAAAAAAAATGAATTCAGTTTTAATTCTTATGTTAAACAACGTATCTAGCTTGAAAGAACAAAACCAAAAACTTATTTAAAAACAGTACTTACCTCTCATTGATTAAATTGGGTGATGCTCCACGGCTTCTGGACACATCGTCTTCGCCAAAGGTTGTATATTCTGATGCCTCTCCATGTGGTATATCATAAGTTCCATTGCTGTGCAATGACTTTTGCGACATGCTTCGATTTAAGTAATTAAAGCTGAGCTTATCATCAAGATTCATTGAATCAAATAAGTCAGAGATGTTAACATTTTTGTTGTTTAACAAACAATATTGAAATAGTTGTTGTTGCGTCACACTTTCGCGTTGAGCCTCTTTAAGTAAAGCTTCATGTTCTTGCAAACGGCTCTCGGTAATTGATGAATTGCACGTCATATAGATATTGTTGTCCGTTAGTTTTTGAAGTAAGTATTTCGCTTCGTCAACTGTGGTGATAGTGTCTAGGATTTTTTGCATTTTATATGCATCCGTGCCGGCAGGATCCTTCATATCTTCAAACTCCATAATTGCTTTTTGTACATGTTCAATGTTCTCTTGTACATAACCAATGTTGGTTTTTAAGTTATCCATTTCGTTGGAGTATTCCGATCCCTTTTCAATATGCTCTGGATCTTGAATCAATTCCAACTCTCTGCACAGTTGTTCTCGTTCCTTAACGTGGCGTTCCAACTCTGTCTCCAGTTGTGTAATGAATTGCTTATTTCTAGCCGCATGCAATATAGTACGCGATAAGGTCTCCCAGAGATGGTGAAGAGAGCGTGTCTGTTCCATTTTTGATTGTGTTTGTCGAACTATTCTTTGTCCCGAAACTCGGCTACGTTGACTCTTGCGCAGCGCAGAGACTTCTTCAGATTTTCTTTTTAATATTTGCTCCTTTGCGTTCATCTTGGCCTGTAGGGTTAAGACTGCATTCGTTTGTCGTCTCTGCTCTTTGCGTAATTGTGCAATTTCTCGTGTTTTTCTGGTATTTTCCTCTTTATGTCGGCTTGTTTGATCTGATATCTTTTTCATTAGTCTTACCTAAGGTATTTAATAGAAAAGATGTATTATTTTAACTTGATATTAATTCGTTTCGAAGATTAAACATTACCTTACTGCACTTCAATTCACTAAGTTCCATTCGTAAGTTTTGTAGCTTGATTTCCTGGGCTTTTATCTCCTTTTGTTGTCGAATATGTTCGCGTTGAGACTGTTGCAAACGTTTTAGTTCACGATTCATGTCATTCAACTTACGTTCATATTCCTTTTTAACCGATTTATTATTGTCTTTTGGTTGATTTGTTACAGAGGACGCTATAAGAGATTAAATATTATGAGTTTTAGAATTCGCAGAGCCACGTGCATGTTTTTTTATTTACCCATATTGGCCAAGACCTCATCTCTCTCTTTTTGTGTGTTGAATATTTTTGATGTGAGAATTGTAAGTTTTTCTTCGTAATGCTGTCGCATTACTTGTATTCTCTCTTGAGACAATTCCAGTTGTTCAATTAATTTAGTTTTAATTTCTATATCTGAATTGATTTCATTTAAATTTTCCTCCATTTCGATTTCTGCTAAAATTAAACATTTTTAAATATATACATTAATGATTATCAAAGTTTAATATTACCATTCGAATCACATTCACTATCAGATGATTCAAGTTCTGCCAACGGACTATTTTCATTCGGTATTCCAGGTAATGAACGAGACATTAAGAGTTCTCGATCCTTTTCCAAGCCTCTTTTGGCAATATCTATAATCATGCTTGGATCTGCAAAACAAACACATATTGAACTACTTTTTAAAACTATCAATTTTAAATAACTTACCATTATAAACTGATTTATTACCACGTGGCGAATTTGTTGACGTTGGTAATTTTTTTAATTGCTGACACATATCCTCCGACTCGATTAGTTTTGCTTGCAGTTTTTCAATCTCGCTTATATAGTTTCCCACTAAGTCAGCGATTTCAGAATCAGAACGATTATCCGTTGACCATTCATGAACTTGTTTTTCAAGTTTTAACTGTGCATTACGCTCCGTCAAAATGTTTATAGTCTCTTGCATTGATTTAAGTCGCTGTTGCAGGCGTTTATTGTCGGCCGATAGCATAGAGTTTTCATAAAATTGATCTGATATCAATGTATTTCCCTCAGCATCTAATACACGTTTGCCCTATAAAAATAAAGTAGATTATTAATATAAGTTTAAAAACTTCAATGTTAACATTTTACCTGTTTATATTCTAAAAGCTCCAACTGCAAAGCTGCGATTTCCCTTCGCAATAGCGAAATTGTTCGAGAGCTCTGATCTTGATTAATCTGTACTTTGTTTTTAATATTGCGGGCACGATTTGCATACTTAAGCGTATTCAATGTTTCCATAAAATCTCGATCACTTGGCGATATGCAAGCAATCATTAAAGTTTGACTATTGCCACCCAAAGAGTCTTGTAGCAGACGTGTTAGCTTTGAGTCTCTGTATGGCACATGCGATACCCTTTTTGATTTATCGCCCAATGCTGATATGCAGTTGCCAAGCGCCAACAGACCACAGTTTATAGAAATACCTTCGCGTGCCCGCTCTCCGGTGGCTAGTGTTCGTTTCAAGCGTTCCGAACCAGCTAAATCAACAAAATGAAACTTGGACGTCAACGTTTCAAAGTCATTATCGGTAAAATCATTTTTTGGCTCGAGCATATGTTGTCTGCGCACAAATAATGTGAATACTGCATGTGATCTTGACGATAAGTCATTCATTTTGGTCGAAGCAGTGGTCCGAGCCAAAGCGCCTTGCTGCAACAATCTGGAATCAAAAAATGAATCTCAAAATGTAACACATTTTTTGAATTTTTATGCTTACTTTAAAGCTTCCTGAGGTTCACCTATTGGTTTAATGGTAGCGCCTGCTACTGATATTTGTCCATTTCCGCTTTCATGTATTTTAAATGCTGAATTTTTATTAAATGGATCCAATAGATCGATTATATCTTCATTGTATAGCTCGATAAACTGAACAGCTACGCTAAACTGTGGTCTTGTGACGACAGCTTCATCATTTTCTGTTGCTTGCATCCTTTCGATACCAGCGAATATGTGCCGTATTGCACGTGGTATTATGCCCAACTGATAGTCGCCAGATGCATGATCGAAGCCCGTGCCCATTGTGTATGTCTTTCCGGAACCTGTTTGGCCATATGCAAGAACAGTAGCATTGTAGCCGCGTAGCGTTCCCTCAACCAAGCGTTCCACACACTCGGTGTATATGTCACACTACAAAAGAAAATATATGTTAGTACAATTTAAATATATAAAGGTAGTACTAACAACTTACCTGATTAGAGTCCACATCATATACATAATCAAAAGTAAATGCTTTGTCAGACCCTATGACAATTTGCTGCTCTCCAGGCGTTACTGTCGTGCAATTCCGGCACATATCAATAAGCTCTCGCGAGTTTTGTGGGCGTATTCTTAATAGATAGAAAAATATAAACATTTGAATAGATTGTTGGTAAGAAATCAGGAAAATATATCAACACTTTATGTTTACAATTTGAACTAAAGATTCTCTTACCTTACGGCCACACGAACTAGGCAATCCTTTTCAACAGCATCAACTTCAGCAGCCATGATGGATTAGCACTCTAAAAATATACATACACTTCAAATACGTTAGTTAGTTGTCTACAAATAAAAACAATTCCGTTTTGTCTGTATGCTGACAGCCTTGATCTCTGAGCCAACAACAAATATATGTATGTAGATGCTACGTTTGGTTCGCACATTTATACATACATATGTACGCTTGTTGCCAAAATTAAAGCCGTAAGTATTAGTATATTAAGTCACCTCTGCAGGTAATTCGTAAGCTTGTGAAATTATGAGTATATTTCTCGTTCTTATTTGTGAATTTGGGCATAGGAGCTTGTCATCAATGAGTTTGTACGTATTTCTTTGTACGCATATGTTTGGAATTAAATGGATAAAACCACTTAAACATGTATGCATACACATACATAAATATATATGCATGTGCATTTGGTAGCTACACACAAACGTATACAACCTGATTCAAAATATTTGACACCTGCTGCTTCCAAATGCATGCAAAAACGAATTTTCGATTAAGCACATATACTTACTAATGTAAATTATGCCAGCTTGACTTACCAATAAACAAATGTATAAGATTTGGCTGTTTTATATTCACAATTATAATAATAGCACTAACTTTTTTCTATTTATGATTTTTCACACGCTTAGATATGTGTGTAAACATTTAACAGCTGATAGCAGCTGATGTCATTAGAGATGAACAGCAACTCAATAATCAGTTAATAACCGAATAATAAGCTGACTCCGAATTTATCAAGGGAGTGAAATCTTTCTATCAAGTGAACCAGTAATACAAAATATCTACTAAATATAAAATATCTATTTTTTAAAGGACCGGTTTCATATTGGTTACTACAGGCTAAAGCTTGCTTTGGGTATATGTTAATTGGTAGATGGCCTGAAGCGTTTTTAGCGTGAGCCATTTTCTAATATGCCTTATCGATACAATGATGTACGTGCGATAGGTTCTTTTCGATACTTTTAAACGATGTTTAGAAGTAAACAAATCAATAATTGACTGCAACATCAACAAATACATAACATTCAAAGCAAATTGGGAAATATTGTTTAAAAGCTAAAAGCAGTTGGTTGTTCGATTTCCTTTTGGTCCTACTTTGTGGGATAGTTCCAAATCACTAAAAGACAAGCACAATGTCACAAGGAAGTGAACTCAATTTTAAGGGAAAGAAAAGTGAGTTTGGCTACAGTTATTATTTGTACACATACGCACACAAACATATAAGTATGAGTAAAAGCTTTAATTATTAATATTTAATCCTCTTTTATATTCAGCGTCTGAAAAAATATCTGAAAATATACATATATTTGCCAACGACCCGTCTTTAGCCTTTTTTCGAATCCAGGTAAGTGTTATCATAAACAAATCTAAATACATATGTTTGTTAACGAGTTCATTTATTTTAGGAACATATTCGTAAGGTGCTACCTGCCATTCTGGAGAAACGAACTGAAGTTCTTAGTCTACAAAGCAGCTTGCAAGGACATTGCTATGATATGGAATATGGAGTGCAAGCCCTTAAGTCTATAGAAAAATCGGAAAGTACATTCTACAACATACAAGAAATGATGAAGACTTCGATTTTCCTCAAACAACAGCTAAAATATGAAGAAAGCCGAAAGAAAACAAAAAAAGACAGCGTTAAAAACTCAGTGTATAAACGATTTTCAGCGCACCTTGCATTAGATCTTCCAGACCTGCCCGACTTTAGTGGAGTAATGCGAGACACAACCCAACGAATGGAGACTATGATTGCGCCAGGTCAAGGGCGTCCTGACATTTCAACTTCTCAGTCCAATTCAGTGGAACTTCAGAGATCACACACAACATTGCATTAATAAGATGCCTTAAACTTTTATAAAAAAATTCTTTTAATAAAGTTATTAATTATAATTAAAATCGTTTATTTAAATTGTTTTAAGTTGAATGCACCCGAAATACCAATTGTGATGAAACGTTGATAAAATAATAAAATACTAAGTTCGATAACTTGCATCGATATTTATGTCATTCATATTGAAAGCTACCTAAATTGAAAAGAGCTCCTCTCTAGCCCTACTTATTACAATGCGATATTTGTTGTCTCATCAACGTCAGTGCAAAATCTTTGTTCGTGCATTATATCTTGGAACGGCAAGTAAAAGTAAGTCTAAAGCATACTGCCTATTATTTTTGTATATTAAAGCATTCCTTGCTTTCCTGTTACGCAATTTATTGTGTAGATTCGTCTAAAATGTCAACCGCCGGCTTGTCAGCTTCAGCTACCACTGAAAATCCTTTAAAAGCAATGAAAGAAAAATTCGTTTATCCTGTTGCCCGTAAGGATCTAACAATCGAAGATGATTTTCATGGGTCAAAGATAAAGGATGTTTATCGTTGGCTTGAGGACCCAGACGCAGCTGAAACACAAGCTTTTGTCAATAGTCAGAACAATATAAGTCAGCCATTCCTTGAAAACTGTGAGCAGTGGAAGAAAATTAATAATAAACTAACAAAATTATGGAACTATCCGAAATACGGATGCCCGATGCAATATGGCAAATACTACTATTTTTTCATGAACACCGGCCTTCAAAACCAAAGGTAATTACTCATTGCGCTCAATCAATAAAACGCTATCATGAATGTTTATATGTATATGTGTTTGTTGCTTTTATTGCAGTGTAATGTATCAGCAAGACTCTTTGGATGGGGAGAGCAAAGTATTTCTTGATCCCAACAGTCTCTCCGAAGATGGTACAGTTGCACTCTCGCAGAAAGAGTTCTCCGATGATGGCAAGTATATGGCTTATGGTCTAAGTGAAAGTGGATCGGATTGGATTAAAATTCGCATACGTGATGCTGAAACTGGTAAAGATTTTGATGAAGTGCTTGAAAAAGTTAAATTTTCGGAAATTTCCTGGACAAAGGACAATAAAGGATTCTTCTATGGAGTATGTAGACATCGCGCGACAAATCCCTCTTCTTTTTTTAAATAGTAACATAAATGTTTATTATATAACAGAGATATCCCGATCAAGATGGCAAAACTGATGGTTCGGAAACTAAGCAAAACGAACACCAAAAGCTTTATTATCATCTCCTTGGACAAGATCAATCTAAGGATGTATTAGTTGTTCAGTTTCCTAATGAACCTTCGTGGCGGATGTATGATTTGAAATGCTATTTTTATTTTGTAAACATTTAAGTATCACTTTATTTTAACTTTTAGTCAATCTACCGTTTCTGATTGTGGAAACTATTTAATACTGGCTATCGTTAAGGACTGTCGCGACAATATTGTATACTATGCTGATCTTAAGCCCGGAGAAGAGATAGTTTCAGAGCTAGATGTTAAAATTATTGTTGATAAATTTGAATCGGATTACGACGTAAGTAATTTGGCTTTTATTAAGGTATTCAAGTTATTCAAATTTAAACTTTTGATTTCAGTATGTGACTAATGTTGGCTCAAAAGTGTACTTCCGCACAAATAAGAATGCCCAAAATTATCGTATTATTATAATAGATTTCGAAAATCCAGAGGAGTCAAACTGGGAAACTCTGATACCGGTACATATATATTTTTTTAGAGATGTGAATGTGCCATTAAAATGATTTTTCTTGCCTTTTAGGAACATGAGAAAGATGTCCTGGATTGGGCAAAATGCGTGAATGAAGACAAGATTTTTTTGTGCTATATAAGAGATGTTAAGGTAAACTAAATTTTAACATTATGTTTATAAATAACTGAATACAGCTTTGATTTATAGACAATATTGCAAGCAAACTCGTTAGAAACTGGAGAACTTATTCGACAATTTGATTTGGATATTGGCACCATTGTTGGTACTTCTGGAAAAAAGAAGTATTCAGAAATTTTCTACAATTTCTCATCGTTCTTGAATCCCGGAACCATTTATCATTATGACTTCAATCAGCCTGATCAGCCACCAAAGGTGTTTCGAGAAATAAAGCTGAACTTGGACGGTTTCCGAAAAGAGGATTATGCTGTCGAGCAGATCTTCTATTCCAGCAAAGATGGTACCAAGGTGCCGATGTTTATAATACGGAAAAAGAAAAATGAACTTAAACCACGGCCTTGCCTGCTTTACGGATATGGCGGCTTTAACATAAGCATACTGCCAACATTTGGTTTAACGGGGTGAGTCTAGAATTACATAGTTATTTACATTGACCATATTTATAAAACATCGCAATTGCAGTCTTATGTTTGTGGACACTTTCGATGGTGTTTTGGCCTATCCGAATATTCGTGGTGGCGGCGAGTACGGTGAAAAGTGGCATAACGGCGGACGCTTGCTGAACAAACAAAACGTTTTCGACGACTTCCAATGCGCTGCAGAATATCTAATTGAACACAAATATACCACTAAAGATCGTTTGGCAATTCAGGGCGGATCTAATGGCGGCTTACTTGTCGGTGCTTGCATCAATCAACGTCCCGATTTGTTTGGAGCAGCTGTTGCTCAAGTTGGGTTAGTTCACATCCACTATGTACAAAAGTAATATAATTAATTTTAAATATCTTTTGTTTCAACAGTGTTATGGACATGTTACGGTTTCATAAGTTTACTATTGGACACGCCTGGTGCTCGGACTATGGCAATCCCTCCGAAAAGGAGCACTTTGATAATCTGTACAAGTTGTCGCCATTGCATAACGTTCATACACCGCAAAATGAGACCAAGGAGTATCCATCCACGCTGATTTTAACCGCCGATCACGACGATCGCGTTAGTCCCTTGCACTCATTGAAGTTTGCTGCCGCATTGCAAGATGCTGTACGCAATTCCGAATTCCAGCATAACCCGTTGCTGCTGCGTGTATACCAAAAAAGCTGGTCACGGTGCTGGTAAACCAACATCCAAACGGATTGAGGAGGCCACCGATATTCTTACATTCATGTATTTGAGCCTTAATATGGATGCCACTAGCCTATAATGTTTTCATATTGCACATAATTTAAATCAACATGAGTTCAATTAACTTCTTGTTTGCTCAAAATGTAAAAACTTTCAAGCACATCGTTTAGATGTTTGCATTTATAATGTATGAAACAAAACAAAAATAAAAAGCTTTTTACAAAAATAATACTACGGCCTAGAGCATAATTATATCTCATGCCGGAAACATACGCTCCATCCGCGTTTAAGATAGAAATATATCTAGATTTCCTTTCATCTTTGAAAATGTAATAGAAACAAATTTCAGGCTTAAATTGGTTGTTTATTTATTTACTCATTTAATTTTATATTGAAATGAATGCCTGATCTTATAAAGCGCCGGCGCACTCACTACTTCTCTTCTTGAGTGCTGAACACAAAAGTCAAGTTGCATTTGCCGCAGTAGTGACGATCTTCGTGGGCAGCCATAAAGACTCCAGCACCACAGTTCTCTCCAGGACACTCACGCCTCAGGCGGTGGATCTTTCCATTCTCGTCAACCTTTAATGATTCAATAAAATGCAACAAAACACTAGTTAGAAAATCAAAATAAACGTAAACGTCACCCAAACACTTGCAAACCAACAACAAAACAATCAAGTCAACAAGCTCAAGACACCAAGACTCAAGAATTCCAAGAACAGATCGAATTAATTGTTCTGTTCTCTAGTTATTGATGGATGTTGAAGTAGTACCTTGTAGTATTTCAAGACAGCTAGCTTGACCTTCTTCCTCTTGTGCTTAATTTTCTTGGGGGTCGAGTAGTTCTTCTTCTTGCGTTTCTTGGCACCACCACGAAGGCGGAGCACCAAGTGCAATGTTGACTCTTTCTGAATGTTATAATCGGAAAGAGTGCGACCATCTTCCAACTGCTTGCCAGCAAAGATTAAACGCTGCTGATCTGGAGGAATTCCTTCTTTGTCCTGGATCTTGGCTTTGACATTTTCGATAGTATCCGACGGTTCGACCTCAAGAGTGATGGTCTTACCCGTGAGGGTTTTAACGAAGATTTGCATCGTACACTGCCGTGGCCAACTGAAAAATTCAAATAAACAGAATACCATTAATGAATGTTATTAAAAAATAAAGTGCTAATTATATGATGTTAATATTTTTCAGGATAATTATAAACTGCAGACGATTTAATTTTTTGTTTTTTCTTGTTTATTGTTTCGATTTGGATACAAATAATACACTTAAAATATAATTATACAAGTAGTACAGCATTCACAACTCCGTCGTTTTCTGGATTGTTTGTGACCTGTGCGTATTTACCCCAAACAACTTTGCCTGTTTGCGTCACTAAACCTAACTCGGAGATGTTTACTTCGATCACTGTACCCTTTGTCATCACACCCAGGGAGGTGAACATGGGGGAGCTGGGATTTTTCTTGACACCAATGATGGGCAAGTGGAAAGTTGCTTTTAATTCGGGATGTGTCACATGCGCCTTCTTCATACGCAATGCCATTGGGCGGATGAAGCGCTCAAACTTTGGCGGCTTGCGGGTAAAGTTCTCTCCCACAAATGTCACTTTTGTAACCATGCGCTTCCAGGCCTTCCTTTTGGTCTTTCCTGTCCTCAGTACCTTGAACACCTCAGCATCAGATTGAGCACGCACCTTGGGTATAGGTACATCCCACTTGCCAGCCTTCTCCTTACGCTTCTGCTTTATCATATTAGATAAAACCTTTGCACTTGACTGGATGCCACGATCAAGCAGGTAATGCGGCAGTGCTCCATCCTCCACTTTTTCCTCCTGTTTCTTAACCTTTTTCTCCTCGTGCGCTTGTATCTTCTTCTTTATTTGTATCTTTTCATTGCGACGTTCCTTGTTAAACAACTTCGCCTTAATGCCACGTAACTTGCGTGCTTTGCGTGCACGATCTTTGGGCAGACGAGCTTCCTTCTTGCGCTTGCGTTCCTCATAATCAAGCCGCCGACCGAATAATTTACGGTGGCGATCCATATACTCATTCTGCGGCATGTTGTTACTTTTGTTTGCAGACCTGCAACATTAAATTGATTAGTAACTTTAAACAAATTTGAATATATGTACACTGTGAATTCTCAAAACTAAATACATGTATGTTTAAAAACATGTGCCGCTATATGTTTTGCACACATAATTTATTTTATGACAATCCACAAGTGACATATTGGCCAAACTCCAACTCACCTTTTATATTCTCACTTATTCTTTTGTGCTATATTAGTATGGTTTGAGCATGTATAAATACAAGTACATATGACAATGTACCAGTGCATTACATACAAACACATACTGATATTTCATTTTTTTGCACATGTTTCACACGAATTTACCAAATATATTATATATTTAAAACATATAGCGCAGTCACATGCATTTATGTACGTACGAATGCTTCTTCACCAATGCTTATTTAAGCACTAATTTACAGATGTATGCACACACATACATACATGCGGTGCACAAATGTTTTAAGGTTGCAAAATTGAATTGTTCATTTTATAACTCATATTTTTATGTTAAAATTGTTATATTTGAAAGTATTTCACTTTTGTCTTTACGTTTTTGAATTAAAATATCACAAATACAGTAAATAAAACCTTTTAAATGAAAACGAAAAATATTCACCCACCTTAGTCTGCCAAAAGTACGATAGGAAAGAGCCCAGCACACGCGGCGCTGACAGGAAATAAGTTAAATGTCATACACGGTTGCATTTTTCCGATACCCGATAGCAAAATAATCATTATGCTAGCAGCTCGATTTAACTGCTACGGTGGAATGGAACGAAAATTAAATTTTCTCTACGCGAGGTTTTATGAAATACGGGACGAGAAATTTTAAATTAATATTTAAAATATATGTGAATCGGAATAAAATTTAATGTAAAAAAACAAATCTATAAAGAACTAAAAAAACCAATGCAAGCAGCACCAATATAATAAGCCAAAATGATCAAATTTTCATCGTCCTAACAAAAAAATTTAAAAGAAAGTGCACAATTTATTTAGCTACTCATTCGATAATATTTAAAAAAGTAATTAATTTTTAATTAATTATTATGTGTAATGTTTTCCAATGTTTCCCACTGCCTTTATGTTTTCATATAGAAAAATAGTAATATTTCATACGGAATGTATTTTAAATGTTAAAAGATTTTATTACAGTAATGTTTATACACTTGTAAGCAGTTTTTTAATATCATCTTTTTCTGCCGCTTCTGCATAGCTTTGGCCGTCTGGAGTGGTCCCATTTTTATCAGCACCCTACAGAATAAAAGTTATTTAGTTAATTATTTTTTAAAGAAGGTATTTGGTATGTTTACCTCTTCCAAAAGATACTCTACGCATTTTGTGTGTCCTTCCCAAACAGCGGCCAGCAGCGGAGTGATTCCATGTTTGTCTTTTTTCTGTTAAAAGTAAAAACATTTGTGTGTCTTTAATAACTAATTTATAAGGTGACTATGAAATATGAAAATTTATATTATTTTTTGCATCGAAAGCTTAGATATATTACGGTTTTTGATTTGTTTCCCTTGGAAATTAAAACACCATATGTAAAATAGGTATATTTAAATACAGATACTCATTTCAAAATCATTTGAGGATTGAAAGAACTTTGCATATAAAGTCGTTTATGTTTACTTTGTTACTCCGCTTAGACCTATTTGGATATTCTTGCTGCTGAAAAAACAAACGAAATCTAAATAATTCCAAAATAGTCAAATTACTCATATTTAGTTAGAAATTGACTTCACCAGATTAGTTCTTTGTCATTCATAGCTGCCAATGGGTGTGACATTCACTTTTGTTAAATGCAGATCATTTGGGGAGGCCGTCAGCCACTTTCCTACGAAATGACTCAAGCTGAATATTGAACAATTCAATTGAAGGTTAAACTGTCAATGTTTGCAGGCAGTTTTAAGTTCCTTAAGCATCAATTCGGATTGGGAAACTGCTCTTTTCTAATTTGCTCATTTTGAAATTGAGTGGCAGCGCCATCGGCAAAAATCCACTTAGCAAAGTCACAAACCAACTAACTGATGACACATATAGATTTGCGTGAGCGTTTAAAGTACATATGCATATACATACAAACATACGTATGCACCTTAAAACTTTCTTAGATAGCAAGGTAGTGATGAAATGCTTACATTGACATCAGCCCCCACTTTGACAAGGAATTTTAGCACATTTAGCTGTCCAAAGTCAGCAGCATAATGAATTGGAAACCTTCCTTTGATCTCTGTGTTAACTTTTTGAGTCTGCAAAAAAAAAAGATGAGTTAGACAAGAAAAATACAATTGACATTCCTGCTCACATCATTGCTGAAAGTAGTCTGTACGGAATCTAGCTCTCCATTTTTAATGGTCCAGATAATGTTTTCATTGTTTTCTTCGCTCATGTTTCTTTCGTGTCTAGCAAATACAATTAATACTTTTGTGTTTTCAATAAGAACTTCTATAGAAAGATTGTTGATATTGTGTCGATACTGTCGATATATTAATTGGTGATGTGCGATAGTTGTGGAAAATCACTTCAGATGATTTTAAAATGTATCGATTGCTGATGGCGATAAGAAATCGAATTGTTAAATATAAAAACAGCTTAAAATCCTTTTAAATAAAAACATATTAAATTTTTTATGTGATTAGCTTAACTTGCTATTTAATATTTTTTATTTTAATAAGCTTTGCAATTTTATAAAATAAGTTTAAAAGACTTACATTTAACGTTAACAAACTAGCGAACTTTGTTTGTTTTGCTAAGAAAGTTTTAAAAATTATTTACTTTACAATGAACAGTTTGCTGTAAAAAGCTTTTAAAATTGTCTATTGAACGCTACAATTTTGTTTATCGGCCACAATTGATACTGATTGTATGATTGTACTTTTTACGGCCAAATGCTGATAAGATTAGATAACTGTTGGGAAATAAGTTGGCTAAGCCCAAAAATGAAAACTTTAGTAGTTAGTCAGATATTATTCAGCGTGAACACCTAACCGCTTTAATAAGAATATAAAAAACATCTACAATTAGGCAATTTAACAATGAAAGCAGTTTTATCTTCATTATCCATCTGGATAGCACTCTGTGCCGTACTTTTACCCTTGTGCTACGCCGATCAAAATGTTACATCCAAAGCAGAAACTACGACTCCAAAGGTAATATTGGTAGATTATCAATACGAAAATATAAAATGTACTTATTAGTACTTATAAGTCAATTGTCTAATGTTCAAATATACTATATAGCCATGATAACATACATATAAAAAAGCTCTGATAGTGAAATCAAATTTCTAATCTTTGATACAAAAATATAGATCCAAACATTCTATTCATTTTCTATCCTCTTTTGAACAATGCGTCATTTAGTTAAACATGTTGCTGACTCATGCTACAGGTTCACATAAAAATAATAATTTCAAATACAACATCAAAATTAACTCTTTATCATGATTTCTTCCTTACAGCCAAAGATCGATATATTGAAGAGTGATATATGCAAAAAGTGTGTTTGCGATGATAAAAATAGTCTAATTAATTGCGAGGATAAACTGAACGGGTGGTTTTCAGCAACAGAATGGGATCTCCTACAAAATGGAGATATTGTTTTTGAGAGCATCAACTTGGAACACAATAATCTAACGACCATTCCTGCATTACCCGCATATGGTGTGAAGAATTTGTATTTGGGACATAATCAAATTGATTCAATCACGAAGGGAGCTTTTCAAAATTTAACAGAGCTTGAAAAGCTTGATTTATCAAATAATCTATTAGAATCCAAGGCATTATTCCCAGATGTATTTCGGGGACCGTTCTCAGCAAAAGATTATTTGCCATTGGAAAAACTCAAATCACTTAACCTGGGATATAATCTGTTGCATTTCCTGAACGATGATTTATTCGAGCATCTTCCAAATTTGGAAGAGCTTATATTATGCTCAAATACCCTTCAGGTCATTGATAAGCTTACGGAAACCGCACTATCCGGATTGACAGCATTAAAGGTGTGTAATAATATAATATTAAATACAGAAAGAGAAAGTTTCAAACCTTTTATTTTCAAATTGTAGCTGTTGGATATATCCTTTATGGAGCTCAAAACATTGCCAGAAACAGTTTTGCACGGACCGCGAGATCTTGAAACTTTAATTGCATCAGGAAATCTTTTTGTCGAAATACCCAAAGCATTAACTTATGCCAAAAACCTAAAACGCCTTAACTTGGATGAGAATCCCATAGGAAACCTGGAAGGAGAAAAGTATGTCAAAAAATCAACATCTTAACTTATATTCTTATATATTAATAATTTTGTTTTTAGTGTTTTTCCTGAAATGATTCATTTGAAATATCTAAGCATGTCTTATATGCCCGATCTGTACAAAATTGGACCCGGTGCACTGAAAGAGCTACAAAGTAAGATTCTCATTACATTTTAAATGCTTTCTTTACACTTTCAATATTTTTTTTTTGTAATCTTTTTAGATCTGACGGAACTGATTTTAAGCGACAACAAAATGCTTTCGGAAATCGATGAACTAGCAATGGCAAAGAATATTACTGGAGGTAGCTTTTTGGATTATCCTTTGCTGGAAAAGGTAATATTTATTTCAAATGTATTTAATAAATTGTTTGCTAATCGAATTTGTTTACAACAGCTGTACTTAAATAACTGCAATCTAACGACATTGCCCAGAACTCTTATTTTCCGCTGGGATAAGTTGACAGCGCTGGATCTTCGCTTTAATCCATGGACATGTGATGTCACCAACGAATATTTGATTAACCATTTGATTCACAGAGTAAATAACATCACTCCAGTTCTGGCGTCAAATGTTAAATGTGATCAACCAGAAAATCTAAAAGGTGTCGAGGTTTTGAAGGTGGCATCAAATGAATTAGTGGCTCCCTCGTCGGGCGGCAGTCTGGCCTGGATTATAATCATAGTTTGTGTGCTTTTGGCAATACCATTGGCCTTGGCTGGACTTGTCCTATATAGACGTGGAGGTTGTCGCATACGCAAGAAGAATGATGCTGCTTTATACAGTCGAACAAGTTTTAACGAGGATTTTCATATATAAAATATCCTGTTGTTAAACACACACACACACACATGTACATAATGTAATTGGCCATTTCAATTGTTTTGCTAACAAGTTAAACAATACCAAATAAATAAAAAATATAATAAGTGTATAAACTGACTAATTCATATTAAAGATTAGATAAGAAATTCCTTTGTTCCACTGACACGTTTCCACAAAAATAGATTAAGGAGAAGGTTTTTGTATTTTTAATAAACTTTATTTTTTGGTTTTTTTGATTTTAATATGTTTATACTTTTAGAAAGTAATTTTATATTTTGTTCGTACATTAACAAGCACATATACATCATAACACGATATTATGAGTTCAAGGTATTAAATCGAGATTTCACGAATTGAAAGTTGTGTCTAATTATGTATGTAGATACAAAAATATGTTGACAAAACATTTAAACATTATTGACTAACTTAATTTGCAAAAAAATATATAAATACATCTTGTATGTAAGGTAATAGATTTACAGGTCTTTTTAGTTACAATTGATTTCTTTTTTTTCGTTTTTGTTTTTGTTTTTTACTACTTGACTACCAATAAAATCAACAACGATATTTATGCACTTGATAAACTCTGATAAATGTGCATTGTCTTTTTTTGTTTTTCAGACGCATAACCAAATACTGTTAGCTATATTATTAGTATATATATATATATATATATGTTTGTTAACTATATCAGTTATTAGTTTATAAGGTCAACATTGTATACACCAAATATAAAATTCAGTTAGTGGATTATTGTATTACAAATCAGTACATATCGATTGTTCCTTTGGGTGCATGGATGCATTTTGCGGTGCTTTCGTGCCGAAAACATTTAGTTACATCGAGAACACATACTTATGATCACTAGATACGCACACAAACGAACAAGTAAACAGTATGCAAAATAAATTTTGTATATAATATTTAAAAAAACAAACAATATCACTCGAGGTGCCGAGTATATTGTTTGGTACAAAATACAACACATAGTGAATTGTATGACTTCGTTGTGCTTTCATTGTTTTGCTTTGCTTTAAGGTAATCCAGATAGGCCACTTATGGTGGCACCACCAACCAATTGATGTTGCTGCTGATGCTGATGTATTAGGTTGACCCGTGCTCTCTGCTGCTCCAACCGTTGCACCGTAGCGGTCAAATGCGAATTCTCCACATAGAGATCTTTCACAAGAATGTCGGCGTTCTGCAAACGTTGTGTCTGATCGGCAAGCAAGACGGACTGTGCTTCGATGCGGCCATGCAAATCGTTGAGATCCACTTGATGCTGACGCCATGATTCTGTGGATAACAAAATATATTTACAGTTGACACAGAAGAAACATAAAAGTTTGTTAAATATATTTACGCTGCATCAGGGACTCTGTATATTTCTGCTGCTGTTTAATCACATTTTGTAAATGACGATTGCGCAACTCAAGTTGATTAAGTCGCTGCTGCAGCGTTGGATGTGTTGTTCGCTATTTAAATAAAAGATGGAAACTTTAAATATATTTCATTGATAATATGATTGTTATTGCCTCACCGCATAGGCCTTCTCGAGCACTGGACGCGCCTCCTGCAACTGTTGTAGTTCCATTACTAAACCATCACGTTGCAGGCTCAAATCCTTGATTTGCTCTCTCAGTGACAGCTCAAAGAATTTGAGGCGCTTCAGTTCCTCCTTGAGAACGTTCGGACTACTGCACTTCTCGTGACTGAAGCAAGATGCTTTACTTGTTGACACGACACTGTGCGAATCGAAGCTCTTATTGGATGCTGTTGATGAGGTCTCACAATCAGCAATTTCACCCTCTGATGGCGCCTGTTTGGGCTTACAGATGGGCGCCGGCGGGTTGGCTGGTGCCAGTTGGCAAGGCATAGTTTTTATCACTGTGTGTGGGCGACTGACCCGATAGGGATGAGCCAAGCGGTGTAGTACTAAATATGGATGTCTCCGAAGTAGTTAGTTTGTTTCTACGAAAGACGAATTTTATTAAATATATATATCGGTCTTTAACACTTAAACGTAACTTAGTTCGGAAGTCTTTAGTGTCTTACAAGCAACTTTATATATTATTGTCAAGCTTAGTTTAAGATAAAAGTTATCTATTTTTTAGACTTATTAGATGTATTATTGCTAGCTGTTTTATTTGATTTAATAGTAAGCAAAATATCGATATCTCTAGATTGTTTATTAAACTATATTATACTATATCTGTTTGGAATTAAATAAACAAATATTTATTTATTTAGCTTATTATACTTTAAAACCTTATTTATAATTTTAGATAGAAAAAAATAAACAGTTTTAAAGCATAGTCTAAATGGATTTTATTTAAATTATATTTATTTAAAGTGAAAGCTTCACACTACAAACTAAATATTATTAAATTATAGGTAACTTAAGAGCTGCAAAAAAGTCAGACAAAAGCAAAAAACATATATACAAGCGTACTTACCGACTGTTGGCATTGTGTGTGGGTGAATCACCAAGCAGGGTTGAGACTTTTGGTGAGTTTTCATCGGCGATGCCGTCAAAGGTCTTGAGTGGTTCCTGAATTGTGCTTTGATGCCACAGGTAGCTAATGGGTGAACTTGCCGGACTCTGGCCCGTGTGCACATGCAATTGATGCAGTGTCTCCGGATTCATCTCACTGGCACCGGTGAGTATTTCAACGCTTTCGCCCAGACGTGTGCGTAAATCCTCAATCTCACACTGCAGTTCGCTAATTTGTTGTGTCTTCTCCTCTAGCATGCGTATGGAGTTATTGCGCAGATTTGCCGTCTCTGCTTCGAGCTCCAGATACTGCTGCTCCAGCATGTCGCGCTCATCGATGGGCGAGAGACGACCATCTTTGCTAAATTGCTCCTCGTATTCGCGCACCTTTTCCATGAGTTCGGTAAACTTTTTGTCGCTCTCCAACTGCTCGTCTTCATAGATGTGGCGCTCCTTCTCAAAGATTTGACGCTCCTCGCCCAGCTTGGATTGCCAGTAATCCTCACATTCCTCATATGCACGCTGCATTTGCTCCAGACTGTTCTCTAGCTCTTTGCAGCGCGCTTCTGGAGAGGTGGCACGACTAGCGCCAGCCTTTGCCGCTTGTAGCTCCTGTTCCAATTGTGCCACAGTTCGCCGCAGTGTGGCCAACTCCTCTTCATGGCTCTTGCAACTATGCAACTCAGAGTTGAGAGCCATCCAATCACCGCTATTGTCACTAACTTCACCTTCATCGGAGCACTTGCGCTGCTTGCCCAGACGTGGACTCTCCTCTGTTATGTGCGTCTTGCTTGGCGAGTCACCGCGTCGCTTCGTTGCCGCCAATCCGCTGCTGAATGCATCCAGTTCTTCGCTCTCTGCCAAACCGGAAGCATCTACTGCAGCTGGCGTTTGCTTCTTCTTGCGTGATTTGTTGCGAGACAGTTCAAGGCACAGGTTCTCAATTTCCATGGTCAGCTCATCGGTTTTATCTCTTAGTTGTGCATTTTCCATTTGCAATGCTGTCATCTTCTCCATCACAAGCAATATCTCATCATCATCGGAGTGTTTGTCTCTACCAACAGCAGTGTCTACGCTTCCCCCCTCGGATTTAGCAGCTGGACGCAGCGGTTCACATCGGGCTAGCTCAGTGTTCAGTTTTATATTCTGCTCAAGTAATTCAGTCATTTGCAGATGCGCCTTCTGCTGTTCCAACTCCAGCTCAGTGTTTTCGGCGCGCACCAATTCCAAATCAGTTCGCAGCTTAATCTCCTCCTGCTCGAGGCTTTTGATTTGTGCTTCCAACTTCGATGTCATGGACGTCCAATGATCCCGATCGTTTGTTATGCGCTGTGTCAATTCACGCACAACACTTGAATGCCTCTGCTCCAGTTGTAGCACCTGCTGCTTGCAACTATCCTCCAGACTTGCATGCCGCTCATCAACCTCGGCAGCCAGCAATGCCACTCGTTGATTGGCCGCTTTATTATCGGCTCGCAACTTAAGGTTCTCTTCGTGTTGCTGGCGAAATGCCTGTCGCAATGAACCCAACTCCACCGATTGAAGCGCCACCAAAGCACGCAATGTATTGGAGTGTGGATCGTGCTCAAGACCACGCAACTCCTCCTCAAGCACTTTTGTCAACTGGTTAAGGTTCACCTCCTCCTCGTCGAAGCCCAATGCATGCAGCAAACTAGCACTGTTCGTGATACTTGCCATTTCCCATGTTTCAATGATGCTGTGCGCACTAATCGTCTCCAGCTGCTGTGGTGTCACAATGTCTGTAATGCATAATCAAATGTTGTTAGAAAATATATTTTATGAAATTGCAAATTAATAATATATATACACAAAGAATTGTAGCCCAAAGATACCAGATGGAAAGGTGTTTTTCTCTTGCATAATAATAATGGTATTCAACAGATCTTCTGGCGCATGGACTATAAACATTCTTCATGACACTTCTTCCCTTCTTTTTACTAGCAAGACTCTCAGCAAAGTAACATTAAAATGCGCACAAATGAAATGGATTAAATGGATTAAATGGATTCAAAAACAGTGCAGTACAGAGTGCATATACAAATGATTAAAAGTGTGTGTGTGGGATTAATGATGCTAATGCTGTGAGTGTTCCCGAGAAACGGACAAACCTTTGCAACTGAAATGGCCACCGTGGTTGCATCCGTGGCTGCAGTGCTCTGACCGTGCTGACATTGTATGATGGCCTGCAGTGTACAGTACAACCAACAGGTGTTAAATTATAATTATATAATTGGCTAATGGCTAAGAGTGTTAGATGTGGACTATGCAGGGACCACATGTCACATGGGCTAACGTACCTAACGATTCCACGCTGCTGCTTTCCTGTTTAGCCTCACGAAGATTACTTCGAGTGCCAGCTTGTGTGGCAACCGTTGACGATGTCGTCGTGGCGCTTAACATTTTTGATTGCAAATTCTTACGTGCTGGCAGCGAGGCACAGCGTTTCAGCTTGCTGCCGCTATAGTGGACAGTGCGCAGACGACGGCTACCTGGGAGATCGCTTTGCGACGATGATCGTTGCACCTTAAAATAAGAATCGAGCATATATTAAAAAAAGAAAATATATTAAAAAAGAGATTGGAGACCCACCTGGACGGCGTGATCGCTGCAGCCGTTGAGACTTTTGTGCTGATCCTCATCTGTATTGTCCGAATCGGTGACAGAAATTTCATTGAGGCCCGTATTCTGATGCGGTCTTGAGCGACGTCCATATTTCTTCGTGCCAACTATTAGCTTCGGTGAAACTTCTCGATCGGAGGCATCACCCTCTGGTGGACTTTCCACATATGTGTTGCTCGCCGGCTCGTCACTAATAACCAAAGATCGTTCTGCGAAATATATAAAAGTGAAGTTTAAAACATTTTTCAAACCAATTTGTTGCTTCTTATTATTATACCAAGGCGAGCTGCTAATTTTTCAATAATTGGATCGCAGCAACCCTTGCGCTGCTTGTAATATAATCGTGTGCCCATTGTGTCGTGATTGGCATTTGAATACAAACTGATGATATAAGTCCCAAGCGCCTGACATTTATACATTTCCCTAGTTTACCTGTATATCCACCCAAGATCAGGTAAATGCTCACTTCTTTAGTGCAACCCCTCATAAAAAGTGATGTCATAATCATCATGTTTTATGATAGCCAGGTGAAGTTGTTGGGATTAGGTAATCGGCTTACCTTTAAGTCCAGATGGTGTTCCCATTCCTGAACGCGACGCTGACCCATCAAATTCAGTGCCCAGAAAGTTAAGCAGCGCCTCCTTAAACTGACCAAAAGAAACACCAAGCTTGGGGCTACCGCTTGCTGTTAAGCTAGATATTAGGGCCGATCCCTGATCGCGTAACTGGAGCAGCTGGCATAAGCGTGTAAGGGATGCCTCGTCAAGCAGACCATTGTTGCGTTGCTGTGATGATTCACAGCTCTGGAACATCTGATATAGTTTCTGCTCATATGGATCGGCCGACACTTCCATTATCTACGCGCTGATATTTTTCTAGCTGTGAATTCAGTTTTTAGCCGTTTGCCTAAAATAATAAAAGCGAATACAAATATTTTAATAAAGACATAAAAATGATTTGTGTAGTAAAAGTCCATTACTTTTGTATAGTTTTTTACGTATTAATAAAATTGTATTTAACGTAGATATGTACGTATTTATTACCAACAGTGGGAATTCAATAACGTAATCACTGATTTACAACAAATTCTACAGAATAAATCATAATATTTAATGCAAATCTCTAATTTATCCCTAAACTTTTAACAAATCCATTCAGACTCGCTTGATGTCCTGATTTTATTGTTTTTATACACACGAAAAAAAATAATAATGAATAAGTATGTAAACACACATATGAATGAATACATATACATTTGTACATATTGTACTCAGTAAAAGCGTTTAACAAATGAAGTCAGAGGATGAGTCCTTTGTTGTGTAATCAGTTTTTTATAACTTTTAAGCACGGCAATAGGAATTTGTATATAATTATAACATATTTTTTTGTATTTATACACTGTTTAGGTGAAATCGATAAAAGGCCACATACAATGCAGTAGGTGTAAGTAAATTCGGCCTCCACTTCTTTCCTTGGGGGTCGTTGTAATGTAAAAGGTATTGTTGTGGATTTTTTAACAGTTATATGCACATAAAAACATAAACACATAAACTGTATATTGCACGAAGAACCATTGATTTAGCAAGCACTACTGAATGCGTAAAACTTGGTGAATTGATAAAAACATAATATAGTACATCAATATACAATAGCACATTAGCGTAGTGGGGGGGTTGTGCATGGCTATCGATGTTTCGATAAGCTGTTTCGATTATTGATCATTTGTAATGCTACCGACTAAATATTATCCGTTAATGCAATAATTTCATAATTTAGAAATTTAACTTAAAATGAATTTGGTACTGAAAACAAAAATTGTATATATTTATTATACAAGAAAAAATAAAAATCTTTAAGCAGTGTGCATTTAGAATGCATTTCTAATTATATCGTTGCAATAGCTTTTTAAGGAACATCCCCGATGTTCACACATCGATAGCCGCTGACAGAACAGTGTTGCTGTGCATGTTATCGGTTGTCCACCACAAAAAATAGTAGCGATAGTTTTGCAGCACCACAGCGACAGAAAAACATTAAAATAAGCCACAATTATTTGCAATTCGTAAAATAAAGCTAGTGAAAATGCAAAAAATAATGGCCAGACGATTACAAAAGTGATTTACGTTCGGCAAGTCGCTAACAAACAATACATTCTATCGTTGTATTAAAGCCAGCACACCCCCACCTCCGCCACGGCCTCGATCAAAGAGCAGTATAAATAATTTTGTATTTATTACGAAACTTGGATATATAAATTGAAATGCATTAACAAATATTAAAGACTGCAGCCAGGTCAACTAGTTGCACCTGGGATGGCCATGCACCCATATATGCGAGCTAACCCCAATGTTAACCAAAACCAAACAAACAGTGCGAGTGTGATTTTGAGTCCAGATGAGATGCATGGCTTCCAAAAGGACAAACAGGCGTGGGAGCATGCCATATCGCTCTATCAAGGATCCGATCCACTCGATCACTGGTACAATTACATATGCTGGTATGAGAACCATGCGCACAGCGATCCCGAACGCAAATTTCGTGAAACTCTCGAGCGTTGTCTGACCGTTTACGAGCACAATGAATATTATCGACAGGATGAACGTTTGGTGCGCCTCTGGCTTAAATATATAGCCATGCAAACGGATCAGTTGCGCTTCTATCAAGTTCTTTTCCAACGTGGCACAGGGCGTCAAGTGGCTGCCTTTTATATAGGCTGGGCCAGTTACTACGAGGCTCTGGATCAGTTTAAGGATGCCGAAGCAGTATTTAATCTCGCCTTTCAGGAAAAGGCCCAAAGCACTGTCGAACTACAAAATGCCCATGCCAAGTTTTTATACGTTCGCTCCATATTCTACCAGCAGCAACAGCAGCAGCAACAACAACAGCAACCACATGGACACCCGGCTCAACCACCTCATGATGCACTGCAGCAGTTAACGACATACACGCAAGCGCATCACCAACAACAACAGCAACAACAAACACCGCCGCAACCGTATCCCCATTCAGCGCCAACGACGCCATCTAGACCGCACCTACATATGCCTCCAGATAACTTTCATCAATATCAACAGCCGCAGCCACAGCAGCAGCAGCCGCCAGAGCTTGCATATCATCCTCAAGCACAACAACAACAACAGCAACAGACGCATTATCAGCACCAAGAACAGGTAATAACTTGAACATATATCATATGAGTTTAATTCATACAATCCAATCCTTAAAGCCACCACCTCCGGCACCTGCGCGCTTTGACCCACAGTTCCCGCCATCGGTATCTCATGTTGTACAAAATCCCCCATTGGCACACCCGCATTATTCGCCTGTCTTCCATCAGGGCCGGGTAAGCATACGCAATTTAAATAGAAACAGCTTTAGCTAATTCTCTACTAAAACTTTTTAGCCGGCGACGAATACAGTCTACGAGCCACAGCCTCAGGAACACATACAGCAAGTGCCGCCAGTTGCAACTGGAACAATCAATGAGGTGCAAGCTGAACCGCAACATCAACAACAGCAACAGCAGGAAGCTGAGCAGCAGCAGCAGCAGCATCAAGAAAGCTTCCCAGATGTATTGGGTGTACGACTCCCGCGCAATTTTCATGCATATGGACGCAATAACCACGAGACCTGGAAGCCAGCGCTGACACTAGAAGAGCCAGATGATCCATCGCGCGTCTGTCATTATGCCAAGCAATTGGTCTATCCAGCCGGAGCCGGCGTGGAGTACAGTCCGGAGGAGCTGCTTGGCCGCAAATATGCAGAGGTGCTGGAGCAACGAAAGCAAAAGGCGAAGGCACAAGCGGAGCCTACCGCTTATCCAAGTGGACAACAACATTCAGAATCCTATCAGACAGATGCAACACTTTATATGACAGCCATTGACAGTAAACTGTATGACAAAGCGAACGATGACCAGTCAGAAGTCGATGACGATGACGAAGAGGGAGAGGAGGAGGAGGAGGACGCAGAAGACGATCAACAGTCTGAGCAAACAGATGAAGAATCAGATGTCGAGGGATTTGATCAACTAGACCAGGCACCAAAGCCCGCCTATACGAATGGCTTGACACAAACGCCAGCATCTTATGAGCAACAGAATCGTTCCATCAAAATGAAATTCAAAAAGGAAAGCACACTAGAAAGCAGCACCTACAGTGCCTATACCATTGAAAGCGTTTACCATCATCATCATCATCACCAGCAGCATCAGCAGCAGCAGCAAGAATCGCCAGCAAAGACTACACCAATACGCACACTGCCCGCCTCACCGAAGGCAGTACAGGATTGGAGTATTGGTGGTCCGTCAATACCACGTCAACGCAATGGCAATCATCATTTTCATCCCTATCTGCTGGGTCAGACCTCAACGCCGAAGAGCAGCAGCACACCAAACGAAAGTCGTCGAGCACGTGCGCGTGCGAAACATGGCAAATTTCAGCCCGAACTGTGCAGCAACAGCAATTCATCCAGTTCGGTGGCAAATGGTGGCACCACAGAGGCAACAACACTGGCTGCTGCAACCATACACAATGCGACCTTCAATGACAATGCCAACTTTTCGTTCTCCAGTGCCGGCGGTCTGGACAATTCAAATAGTTCACTGGCGCTGGCCGTCGATCGTCTTCATGTCAACACACACAATCGAACGCACAACAATAACAACAATAATACGAATAACAATAATAATCAAAGCACACATACATTGACGGACTTCTCAACATTTCAAGAGAACTCATACTTTGCCACGCAACATGACACCGAAGCGCAAGAGCGTCGTTTATCCAAGGCATTGGAAACAATTGATCGTCACATGGCCAAAGAGGCAATTGATCCGTTTAATAGTGAATTGTGTCGCGCCTTTCTAGCCAAACTCAATTTCCCTGGTGATAATGATGATAATGATGCGCATGCCAGCTATAAGGTTGTACAAACGCCACTGCCAAAAATATCAAATACCCGCACATTGAACGTGCTCGAGAGCATACAGTTTAACATTGACAAGGAGGTGGGACGTGGTTCGTATGGTTCGGTGTACAAAGCAACTGATACGCGCACTGGCAACGTTGTGGCACTCAAATACCAAAAGCCGCCCAATTCCTGGGAAATCTACATATGCGATCAGGTAAACATATACAATACATATTGTAACACAATATCTTAACGTTTGTTATTTCTCGATAAGGTATTGAAACGCATTCGGGAACCCGAGGTGCTGCCGGGTTTGATGGATATATCGACTGCGATAATAGCACCAAATGCTAGTCTTATTGCCACAGAATTCTCACCATTTGGCTCGCTGCTCGACATCAACAATAAGATACGCCAAGCGACCACTAAAGTGATGCACGAGTCTCTCGTCATGCATTTCTCGGCACAAATCTGCAACATTGTGGATCATTTGCATCGGCAGCGTATCATACATGCGGACATTAAGCCGGATAACTTTTTGCTAATGCGTGTGCCCAGCGTGGACAGTGATGAGCCCTCGTTGCGTCTCATCGATTTCGGTTGTGCCATCGATATGACACTCTTTCCCGATCCAGACGAAACCAAGTTTCGCAAAGTTGTGCAAACCGATGGCTTCACATGCATCGAAATGCAGGAGGGCCGACCCTGGTCATATGAAACGGATCTCTTTTGCATTGCCAGCACGGTGCATGTGATGCTCTTTGGCGAGTACATGCAACCGCAAAAGCGTGGCGCCAATTGGGACATACGCCAAAAGTTGCCACGTTATCTTAAGAAGCACGTTTGGTCGAAGTTCTTCAGCGATCTGCTTAACATGCAGGCGGACAAGTTGCCACAGTTGCAGCAGATGCGCAAAATCTTTGAGGAGGAATGCTATCGCATGGACTCCGAATTGCAGAAACAGATACGCACTTTATCAAACATATTGCATCGGCGATAACCAAATGCACTGATCAGACCTCATTCGTTTCACATCATTATATACTATAGCCAAGATTTTTCTAGTTTAAAACTAATTCAATTAATGTCCTTGTTTTATTTTTTTTCTTTAAATGCCTAAAAAAAATGTTTTTTAAATTCAGTTTTGGTACAAAAGATGTACCAAAAAAAGTAGCTTTCTTATATCATGATTTATATTTTAGTTTCAAGTCAACAAATTCTTGGTTAAACCATTTTCTATTTTTCTATCAATTTGACAAAAATTAATCGAGCTTTTTCCTTTTAAATTTTTTAAAAACAATATTTTACAATAACTTTTTGTAAATAAAATTGTAAGTCCTAACAAAAATATATGTTTTCACGACAAAAAATCTTTACCACTATATAATTTAACTTTAATATTTAGATTTTTATGTTTTTATGCAGTATATATATTATATAAAATTTGTAAAATAATCTATTCAATTCCTATAAAATATTGTTTATTTAGTCAAACGAATTATGTTTTTTCCCTATGCCCAAAGCAAACTCTGATAAAGATCAAACTCATAATGGACCACCAAAAAGTAAAAAGCAACAACAAGTAATTCAATTTGTAATCATATTCTTAACATAAATGTAAATATTATAACGAGAAACAATTTGACAAAATCTTTTGTGCAAAACGTAATAAGTAATATTAACTTTTATTTTAAAATTGTACAGTTTAGAGACAACTAAATGCAGTGTCTAACGCAATGTTAAGTAAAACTATTAAATAAGTTTCATGTACTACTCTAACTATTAAAAACAAAAAAAAAAGAACTTTAAAATGCTAGAAAATAAATTGAAGAAAAATGTTAAGAAAAAGAGAAAATCAACATCGTAACCTATTTTCGTGGAAATGAAATGCAAAATGGCAAAACAAACGAACAAAAAAATTGGAAAATGGAGACGGCGGCTTGGCAATTGTCAAGTAAGTGCCGCATGTGCAGCATGCAACAAGTAACAACAGCAACAACAACAATGCTGCGCTTGACCCACTTTTCCTTTTTGCCAACAGGCAGGCAGGCAGTCGGCTGGCAGTTAAACAACGGTAAACAATTTTCCACCAAGCAAAACGAGCGAACGAAGCGACTGGAAAAAGTTGCAACTTTTCATGCAACACACACACACACACTGACACACACAAAGTCAAAGTCGACGCTGACGTCGCTGCCTCTATTGTCGTCGTGGCTGTTGTTGTTGCCGTTTGCCGATTGTTGCAGTTGCATTTCGGATTTCGCATTTCGCATTTGACTCTCGCCAAGTGAAAGTAAAGTGGGACAAATGTAATTATTATTTGCTTCTAGTAACCGTAACCGAGTTAGAAGCCTCGATTGCATTTCACAGCTTGGGAAAGTTGGCAGCAAACGCTACTGACGTTGACGCTGACGTCGACGTCGGCAGCGACGTTGATGTTGGCTTTTACACAATATTTTATTGAATCAAATTGCAAAGAGAAAATTTGCAGTTGCCGCAGTCGAAACTGCATCAGAGGCAGTTGGCAAATAATGCAACATGAAAAACTTTCTATTTTTTTGTGTGTCGGCTGCGACGTTAACTTTGATTGCAACTGCAACGCACACACAAACAAACATAGTTTGCATAAGTATTGTTAGCTTTTGTTTTGCAGATTGGTGTTGCATGCATTGAACTAATGAATGTGTCCCAGTTAGTGGCACGTTAACGAATTCATGTTGGCTTTGAGTTTGAGTGACAAATTATGTTGCATGTTTGATTTATCTATATCTGACAGATTATTTCGACTAACTCGTTGCGAACTTGCTTCTAACAACAAAGGATCCATTAAAAGAAATTTTAATTCATAATGTTTCACTTTTTAATCAGGAGCTCAAAAAGGTGAATTTGCAGGTTCAAAAGTTGCTTTTGCATATCTGAAAACATCGACCAGCCTCCACACTGTCTGATCTTATTGGTACGCAAATACACAGTAGCCCTGGTGATTACACCTCGTTTAGTTCACAATAATGATGTTTAACTGTTCAATAAAAGAACTACTAGAATGTGGAATGTATGATTTGACAAGTTTTAACCGTTTTGCATAAGTAATGCATTATTTAACTATGCGGATCATCGTGTTAAGCATTGAAAAAGTAAAAAGAATGCAGAAAGGGGGTTAGCTTTCCTTTGATTATGGGTCCCACATATTTTTTGCCCCCTGTAAATGCATATACCAACAGTTGAAAAAAAAAGAAAGAAAGAAAGATAAAACACAACTCTGTTAGGCATTTTGATGGTCATGACCAACTTAACGCTGTTTGCTATTTTCCACCAGTCCCCCCCTCCACCCAGTTTACTCCTCGCATGGGTAATAATGCAACAGCAACAATAAAAGAAAACAACAAAAACCATTGCACAAATTGAGCGGCAAACAGCGAAACTGGGAAAATATAGTTAAGTAATTTGCAGTGAAAAGCGTCGGCCTGAAGTTTACGTTAGAGAAATTTGCTTTTGTTGTCGTTGTTGTTGCTGTTGCTATTGCACATTTGGCACACATAATCTTGCCAGCGCTGCGATCCACATCCGTTAGCTGCCACAGCCAACGAAGCCGCAATTGCAGGCTGCAGCTGCAACTGCAACTATTGGCCTATTGCTGGCCTAGCTGATGCATTAGAAAGTTTTCAAAGCTGACACGATGCTGCCAATGTTGCAGTTGTTTTTGCTGCTTTTCTTTTTTTTTTTTACACCCCCGCTTTATAACCCATTTATTATCTAAGTGAATGTGCACAAGCATAAGAGTTGTGGATCCTAAATTTACATACATTTTTATGTGGATGTTATGTGGTATTTGAAAGTTTCCTGTCAAACTATTTTTATCCATGCACTTTTAAGCCTGTTAATTGAAATATTTTCTTAAACTAAAGTATTTACTTATATATTGGTTATCTTTATAAGATTTAGTCCATGATTAAATAACCCAGACGCAGCAAAGTATCCTATTAATATTGCCTAAGGCCACTGAGCAATTAGCTTATCCGTTCAGCTTGATATCTACATAAAAGTTCATTGCCTAATGGCAAAGACGCAAGAGAAAAGGACTACGACGTATGTATGTATGTGTTTTTTGGGAACTCGTGCAATCGTCGACTCGTGTCAATGGCCATTTTGCGGGTGCAATATACGCAAGTATTAGAAAAAATTGTGAAATATATTGCTGGGCGTTACGTGTAGCAGAGTTCGTCGGCACCCAAAACAACAACAAAAAAAGGCAAAGTCCTTGCGCGTCGTCGCCGTCTGTTGAACTGGTCCCAAACTCCAATATAAGAAGACGCTTCCGTCGCGCAAACTAAAACGCAAAAGTGAAAGGTTATTATAACAATAAGGAGCAGCCAGCACCAGCAGCAGGAGCAGCCACGCCGGCCAGTGTCTGGGCTAAGTCTAATAACCTTTCCCTTTCACCGTTGCAAAACACAGACAAGGACAACGACGCCCTCAAACAGACAAAGAGGGGGGTGAAGAAGACGAAGAAGAGGTCGTCGTCGGCGCGTCTTCCTGCCGTCGTCACTGAGAAGCTTTATATACATACATACATACATACATACATATACTACATAGAAGTATAAGTTTGCGCAAAACTAATAAAATTCACCAGTCTGCCCTGTTAAGTACATACCACATACATACATACAAACATACGCATACTCATAATCGGCTGTAACATTTCACGAATCACCCGCACGCTTAAGTACGTCCTGCTTATACATGCAAAATACACATAAGCCCCAGTAAACGAGGCGTAGCGTACATCCTGAGAATGCGAACGTGAGCAACAACACAGCAGACGGGCAGACATTAAGAGAGTGAGAGCGACAGAGGGATACGCACAGTGGCGCATAACTAACAAGTTAATTAAGCAATTATAATTGTATGTTTGTAACCGTTGTCAATGGAGTAATTATTATGTTTACACTATCTTGTAAATTATTAAAACATTTGTATATGAAGACTTCAATTAAAAATAATTTGAAAAATATTAAACTCAACTAACAAAAGAAAAATAATAAAAATGTAATCAAAGGAAAAGTAAGCTTTTAGGCGCTATCTACAGCTGAACATGTTTTTGACACTTTGACACCTAATAAGATAATTATCTATGTAAATATTTTCAAAATGTTGCGTTCCACTGTAAGTCGGTCGATGCCTCTCCGTCAGGCAAATGTCATTGCTCGACGCTAGCCAGCTTAACCTTGAAAGTTTAGCTTTCAAGTTGCTAAAGGCAATACGCAAAAAAAGGACCAAAAAGGGATAGACTGAGAGAGCAAGAGAGCGAGGTAGAAAAAGAGTAAAGTGTAGAAGAGAAAGTGTGAGTAGTTCAACTTAACTGTCGATGGCCTTTCCAATTGACTCATAGCTGTGTTTTTTTAATCAAATTTATGTATGCAATATATTATTAAACATGAACAAAGTTACATATTAACCTGCAAATCTGATGTTTCTATTCATGGAAAGGTAAATTAATGCCAAATACAAAGATCGAAGTGGAGCAAGAAATGAGAACTTAATATCAGGTCGAACATCTAACACAGAAACTAAGCATCGAAACATAGCGCAGCATATCAATTGACTTGGCCAAAAAAAAAAAACCAACAGAAAAGAGAAAGCTGGCCGTCCGTTAAAGAACACTAAGCACCTAACGTTAAGATGGGGACAACTAACAACAACAACAACAACGAACAACACACAACATAACATTACAAACAGAAAAAGACTGGGCGAGAAATAATGAAAAACTGGGTCGGTACGCTGCCTGCGCCCGCTGCAAACGAACTTAATTCGCTTCGAGCATGTTCGATCATGCCTGTGTTTGACTGCTGCAGTTTTATCCAACTTGTTGTATGCAGCCAGCAATTTACACATACATGTGTACGTGTATGCATACATATGCAATTGATCTGTATACAGGGCCGTCTCTTCGAGCTTTGGACCTTACAGCCACGACATTCTTAGAGCTCAGAACATGAGCGCGTAGTACGTGGTTGCAGGAAGCAGAGCAGCAGTCGTATCGTAGTTTCTCGGCATTTTATAGCCTGTGCTAATT
Source organism: Scaptomyza pallida (assembly GCA_018152965.1). Classification (NCBI taxonomy): domain Eukaryota; kingdom Metazoa; phylum Arthropoda; class Insecta; order Diptera; family Drosophilidae; genus Scaptomyza; species Scaptomyza pallida. The sequence continues at coordinate 1,128,638 of JAECXP010000116.1, read as the reverse complement.
TCACAATTTGTGCCATTTGCCGGCAATTAACCAAAATAAATTACGCTATTGAAAACAACGAACACATGTACGTAACATGCATATATAATAAACGTTCTTTGGTGCATGTATGTATGTGTGTGCGCTCGTGCAACAAATTAAAAGCAAAAGTTCTGGCATAAGCTGCCAAAACAGCCACGCCCACGTCAACGAAAGTGAGCGCACCCGAAAAAGGCGCTAGCAAAACAAAATACCAAGAATATATACAAACATAAATATATATTTGACAACAGGTGAGAATTGCATTGTAAATTTATTTTCCTAAAGCAAAAGTTCGCTTCCCTTTACTGTTATGTGTGTTCATACATAACTCTCCTACTATTTCTTTGTTTTGTCTCTTTCTTACAACTGACATTCTCTCAACACTGAGTCACTTCTCTGCCGACGCTGCTGCTTTCGGTTTGTCCTCTGATTTTGATCGTTTCACTCCAAAAAAAAAAGCTGCTCAGAAGGTTCATTCATAAACTTTTTAAAGTTTTTCCTGCCGGTTTGAGATAAAAGCGCAACAACAAATAACATTTACACTTAATACAAGTTCGACAGACGTCGACGAAAGCGTCGTTTGATTCGCGATAACGCGCAATTCTCTCACGCGGAAGTCGTTGGACTTGACAACAACAACAACAATAAAAGTAACAACGATGCAATGTCGCGTTGGTGGCCATTATTATGTACATGCATATGTATGTATATAGAAGTTGTTCCTTTGTTTCGCAATTAATGGTGAACATCTACATAACAATATGCACATCTGTATGTATATAGTGATTAATTACAACCATTAAATGTGTCATACATGCACATAATATTTAACACTCAAGATTCAGAAGCACACACGTTCGCATCGAACTTCTTAATCATGTAACATAACTATCAGTTGTAAGCTGAGTTCTCTTAAACGAATCTTTATTGAGAGTTGAGAGATAAGCTTACAATACCTATACATTTAAATATTTTAAATTATGTATTTATGTAACGTGAATATTGTATGTACATATGTACTTAAATCCATATTTATATATGAATGTACATAGCTGGTAGATTGAAGACAGCGCAATAAACTCAAGGTCTTGCGTCAGAATCACATGTGTGCAATGTTGTGTGGGGTCAGGCAAATGTGAAAACGAAACACACACTAACATACATACATACGTATGTACATATATGTAATTCTATGTATTGATAAATGCAAGCACACCTACATATTTACATTTATACCCAGGACTAGGTACCGTCAGAATAAAAAAAAAAACATTAATTGACGTAGCTGTTCTTGTTCTTGTTTTTGTTTTTATAACTCCCCACATGCGTGTGTGTGTCTGAGTTTGTATCTGTGTTGGTGAGTATCTGTTTTTGCCAAGTATTCTACCCTGCCATTCCGTCGCTGCTGCTGCACGATCGTCAGTGTAGGTTCAAGGCCAACGCCAGAAAGGTTCAGAATGCTTATATGTATGTGTATGTGTGTGTGTGTGTGTGTGTGTGTGTGTGTGGTTGTTTGTGCAGAGAGCCAGGCATTTTGAAAACAAAAAATAAAAAAGGAACAAACGTCTATACATGTGTGCGTTACACCACGCCCACATACATACATACACGGTATTGTTGTTGTTGTTTTTGACCAACGATTAGTATGACGCTTATGTAATACAATACTACATGGGGGCGCAGATAAAGGCACAGCTTGCAGCTCCAGCGTAAATACATACATACGTATATATGTATATGCAAATACATATATACATATTTATGTTCATACACTCATGTATAGAAACCGGCATATTTATTTTTAAGCTGCGTGAGTGTGTGTGTGTTTGACAAGACCACATTCTAGATTACATAAAGCAACAACACAGTTGTCTACAACAAGATCAGACAACAGCAACGGCAGACAGAAAGAAGTGCAGTCCGAACAAAAATTCTCACTCACACATACACGCATGCCTGAGCGCAAAAATGTTCTGTTTTCGCAAGCTTAAGCAGCGCCGTCAACGTCAACGTCGCTGCTGCTGCTGGATGCGTATGAGACTGTGTGTGTGTTTGTTTCGTTTTGTATTTGTGCGGCGGCCGCAGAGTTAATGCACTCCAAAGAGAAGTTCAAGGCTGAACAAATCAGTCGTTCGCTCAGCGTCGTTCATGTTCATGGCGTCAAGGCATACACACACACATACATGCACACATATCCAGGCCAGAGTGAGCACACACTGTTTGTGTTTGTATGTCTGTGCATTTGTTTCCAATAAGATCATTTTGTTTTCTGCAGCGCAATATACAAGAACCAACAAGATCTCGAATAAGAGAAGGAATAAAACTCAACTTATTGGCATGTGTAAACACGCATACATGCTTACATGTGCATATATGTATGTATACGCTAAGTATGTAAATTGCCCAGCTGTCGTCTGTTCTTAAGACACAAATAAATGTATATTTGTATCTTTAGGTATACAGATACATACATAAGTATATTTATGAATTTTATTTAACACGTAAATATGTATGAATGCATTAAGCGAACCCTTACAACACTCTCGTTCGGTTGCATGAACCGCGCCCACATACACATACATATTTATTCATTTATACATACAGACAGTAAATACATTCCTGACCAGCAGCAACTATTTAGTATACATACATATCTAGTTATAACTGCGACGAACTTTATTATCTGTCAGAGTGTTCTCGAGTCGATCCTTAAGCTTTTCAAATTTTCGATGCAAATTAAACTGCACATAGCAACAAGGCATCGGTATGCTTTTCCCGTTAGTCAGCGAAAAATTTCCCAATTAGGTCGATGACTCAGTGTTTTATGAACATGAACTTCATTTTTGAGCCTGCAGTTGAAAGGTCATGCACATGCTGTTATTGAATTTATTAAATACATATTTGTAATTGCATTTAAAACCCACATGTTTATGTGAATATTGTATAAATTATCAGCTCGCCATTATAAAGCGTTTAGGTCATGATGTGTCTGTCTATCGGTCGATGCCACGGCTGCAAAAGTTCATGTTCATACATACATTTTATATTGCATGCAAAGTTCAAGTTCTTTTTTTTTTTGTGTTTTTGTTTTGGGCGCAAGAGCTTAAGTTCATTTCGTTTTGTTCGTCTCGGTTCGGTTCGGTTCGTTTCGTTCTTGTTCTGTTGTTGTCGTTGTCGTTGTTATTGGCACATTTGCTCAGGCTGCAACTGCGCAAATTGTTTAACCGAACGGAGAGCAGGAGCGCGTGATTAAGAGAGAGAGTGAGATTGAGCGGGTGTGTGTGAGCAAGGCAAGCAAAGTTTTATTCTGGTTTTTTGAATGACCAATCAACCTACTGCTTCGATGCGGGCTGCGACTGTGACTGCGACTGCAGGCTAGGGATTGTGGAATTGTGAAATGGAAGGAATGGGTGGGTAGGGGGGAGGAATGGGGCCTGCCTCTGCCCGCCATCTGTTGTCGTTGCTCTAAATTTAGCATTTCTGTAGAATTCTGTTCACGCTGCCTGCGCCATTGGCATTTTTTTCTCCTATATACAAAAAAAAAAATAATAAAAAGGGATAATACGTTGTTGCTTCACTGCTTGAGTGCCTGCCTTACCCGTTCTAGGCATATAAACACTTGCCATTACATGCACATTAACATATACATACATATGAATATATGCATGCATGTAATTTGCACATGCTCTATACGTGTGTGTGTGGGTTGTGTTCTTATTGTAAATGCATTTTGTTTTTGCCCTGCTGCGCATTTTATTCTTATTCTTATTCTTCGTTTATTTCGTAATAATCGCAACATCCGCTGCGAGCGTGGATCGCACTTCTGACTCTTGCTCTCTCCCGCTCTTTGTTCTCGCTCACGCTCTCTGCAGTTCTGCAGTAAATGACAGCGTTCTTTGTTGGCAAAAAGATTGCGAGTCTGATCTTGCAATATTTTTGTGTGCGCTTTCTTATCGCATGCATGCATTATATAATTGCATACGAAAGTATATTGTGTGTGTATGAGGGTCAAAATAATAAGTCTTTATAATGTATGTATGTTTGTAAGAGAGACTTCAAGTAGAAAAATGTATTATCTGCATTACTTTATTTAGAAAATCATAATAACGTACGAGTGCAAATTGTTCAAGTTTTCTAATTTGGCAACTGGTAGTAAGTAATGGCAATAAGCGCAAAAGCGACAAATTGTAACTGTAGAAGCAGCAACAACAACAACAACAATTAGTCAAGTAATACAACACACAAACATACAAACAAGCGAAAGAAGAAATTTGGAAAGTTTGTTTGTTAGTTGCTGAAATGCATAATTCATTTGGCCCGTTCGACGTACAGTTGACACATTAGTAGCAGCAATAGAGACAACATACACACAATTGCAAAATGGCCGACTTAAGAATAAAGTCGCGCAGTCCAAGTGAAAAGTCAAAGCCAGCCAAAAAGCGATCGAGCGGGAGAGCGGAGAGGCAAAGCAAGCAACAACGTAAGAAGATGTTGTCAAAACAACAAATGAAGCGCATTGTGCAAAACTTTTACCCTGGCCTCGGTCGGTCTTGTTGTGGTTATTGACACCACACACACACACAAACATACATGTTTAGCTTCTACTCTGCAAGAAGAAAAATTAATTAAACAATCAATTGGCGTAACACTTTCTCTTCTTGAGCAATAAAGAAACGATCAAAACATCAGATCTTTATAACGTTTATCCACACACATAGCTGTTGCTTTAATGAGCATTGGGCGTGAGTGAACGTTCTAAACCGGTGTTTGTTGTTGTTGTTCTTGTCTCTTGCAATCGTAACGCGCATTATAATATTTTCACCAGCTAAAATGTAGAACACAACCGTCAAACACTCACACACACAAACGCACGCATGCAGACAACACAAACGAAAGCTTAAAGCAACACACATACACACAGCATGTTTGAGCCGCAACCTGCATGAAAGAGTCAGCGCGACAGAGAGCCCCCGAGTCCAAAGCCGGGCACTAGGTGAGCGAGAGCAACTCAAACTCCGTCGTCAACCGGTTTCTTGTGCTCTGAATTTGAAATTCGGTTTGTGTGTTGTGAGCGGCGATAAATGATGATGATGACGCTGTTGCTTGGCTTGAGCTTTGTTACGTTCTTGAGCTGATCTTGCCGCAGCAGAAGTTTCTTTGCGCAAAGCAGCTGTGTGTGTGTTTGTATGTGTGTTTTTGAGTGAGTGCGGCTGCTGCCAAGCAAGGTAAATACACAAATCCGTTATTTGACCCAATTCTAAACTGGAAACGAAAGACGAAAAACTTCAAGCCCAAAAATAACAAAAAAAAAGAAAAGAAAAAAAAAAAAACACAACGTTGCAGCGACAGAACGTTTTAACGTTAAGAGAGGCGCGCATGCATACATGTATGAGTTGGCGTTTGTGCGCTGTCACGTGTAAGTATATGTGTGTCTTGCGTGAAAGTTTCGTAATTACATGTTGCTTCTGTGTGTGTGTATGTGTGTGTTAATCGTGTGCTCTGGCGGCCTACTTTAACGGAGAAAGTAAGAACGAGCCGTGCTCGCTTTGTTGTTGCTGTTGCCTTTGCCTTTCCTTCTTTCATTATCATTCTTATTGTAATTGATTACATAAGACGAAAAAATCTTTGCTCGCTCTCTTTTGGGATACGCTTCGTTAACGTTTAACGTTGCGTTGCGTCGACGTCTAACTGACAGACTGACGGACTGAACGAACCATTTGATCGACGCTCTTACGGTTCTTGTTCTCAGCTTGCTGACTGACTGTGACACGACTGTTTGCTGGCAAATAACGGTATTGTGGACTCGAAATTGTGTCTATAATAATGCTGTTTACCTAATTCTGTAAACTTGTTTCTTAGTATTTGTGTCTCTGTCTCTTTCTCTCGTTGCGCTAATCGCTCTGTATGCTTTGTATACCATTTTCACCGCTTTGTATTTGCCCTGATTAAGTTCTATGTATATGTATGTTTGCATGTGTTCTCTGTGTAGGTGTAAGTTCATATTTAGGTGCTTACGTCTTGTGACGTTATATAATTGAGGCATTTCTTCGAGAAGAAACCTAAGGAATTGCGTTTTAAGTATGATTATTTTTAACAAAAGGAATTTTCCGTAGAAAACGTTGTTTACAAATATTTGGATTTCAAAATACATTTCATGAACATAAGACGCAATGTAACGTTTTTCAAATCAATAATCGAATATTTGTAAACCAAAAAGTTCTACTTTCCTCTTATTACATTTATTGCAAAAACCGTTAATAATTAAGCTTAAGTGTTTGGTCAATTGATGGTTTGAGTTTCGGCCGCAATGGTTAACGCTAACGTATTATGTGAAATTCTAATAATAATAATTTCTTTACGACGCAAAGAAAATAAAAAAAAGAAAGCAACACAATAAGCATGTCACGACGTGTTTGTTGTTGCTATTATTGCTTCTGAGCTTTGACGTCGCTGTCGCTGCGTGCATTGACTTTCCATTCTTGTGCGCGGAGGTGGTTGGGGGTGGGTGGTGGAAGGCGAGAGCCAAAATACTTGAAAAGAGCGCAAACACACTGCGTAAGTATTTGTGGTTATTTACTTTCATTATTCTAATTTGTTTACCAACAAAAATGAAGAAATAATTAGTTCGAAAATAATACATACACATATGTATGTATATACACTTATCAATGTGTACGTGTATATACACATACATATGTAAGTATTATCAAGCGAAAAAATATTATAAAATTATTATGGTTCACACGATAAATTTCTTTTAATACGTAAAATATAAACAAAACAAACAACAACAACAACGCAACGCAACTCATAAAGCTCCACGATAAAAAGAAAGCAGAAAGCAGCAGCATTTCGTATTGCGCGTAGATCTTTCTACAAATGACGCGTGAGTTCTGCACAACGCAAGAGAAAGAGAGAGAGAGAGCCCCCAATTATTATTACACTCGCTATCGCTCGCTCACTGTGTCGCTCTCTTTACACACACACACATACGCATGAGCTTTTTGTGTTTTTGGCTGTGCAATCGATCATTGAACTTTGGTTGTGAAAACTAGAGCAAGACCCAAATTTCTACAGAGCTTCAAAGTCTTTGCCTTCGCATTTGTATGCGTATGCGTGTATGTATTAATGTATGTATTTACGGTTGTGTGCTGTTACTTTGTTAGTGTTATCAGCTTCCTTCTCTGTTGCTCTCACACACTGATTGCTGCTTTCTTTCGGTTGCGTTTGCCGTTTATGTCAAGTGATTTCTCAATTGCTGCTGCTGCTGCCCCTCTCTTCTTCTTGCCATGTGATAAAAAGAAACGAATTTGGAATTTTTGTATATTATGATAAGCGTTAGGCGTTAACAAATGTCTGTATTTATGTGTGTCATAGAAAAAAGAATTAAGAACCCAGCAACAAAATTATAACAGATTGTTATCTAACGATTAAGTGAATAACAGTAAATATTTACACTAGAACAGTTATACACACATAAATACATACCTGCATGTACACAACGGTCGCTCCACCTTTCACATATGTGTAAGTTTTGCGTGAAAGTTATAAGCCAACACTTATTTTTGTTGTTGTTGTTGTTGGTTGAGATTTTCGGTTGGCTCTGCCAGAATGGCAGGGGATGAGTGCGAGCGAGCAAATGAGTGTGAGTGTGAGTGCGAGTAGAGCTGACTGCGTGTGCGTCTACGGGCAAGTTCATTCACATTTGCACTCATTACTCGGCCAAAGCCAAAGCCAAAAAAAAGCACCAAACCAACGGCCAACGCCAACGCCAAAGCTGACGCTAACGTCGACGCCGCTGCTCTTGAAATTGAAACTGTTGCGGACAGTCGAAATGAAAAAACTGCAAGGGTCGCGCCATACACACCAACATACACACACTATCGCATCGAAACTTAAGTTCGACATCGAACAATGTTCGATGTTGAGAAAAAAGGAATTTTTTTTTTAGTAGATCATCTGGCGTTGCGTAGATTATGCGCAATTTACGTGCATCATCACGTTGCGGCTCACTATGTAGGTGGACCCATGCCGTGTGTACATGTGTGTACGTCATGTAACCTTTCAAAAAAAAGAGTGCAACCCATTCAACCCCCTAACCCCTACCCATATGTACATACTTGTCATCACACACGAGTCGTGTGTGCAACGTGAGAGCAACGACACATACAATGTACAATTTTTGCACAAATGCGCGCTTGCCTAACCCAATCCTATCACCTGTTTAGTCTAGTAGGCCAGCAGTCCTCAATTACATCGAACTTGGCTTGGCTGGCTGTCACGTTTGCCGCCTGGGACGACAGCTCACGTTTTCCAAGCAGCGCAGCAAGCTTCGCAACGTGTCGCACTGCAAACAGGTTGGAACATGTTGCGTGTGTGCCAAACGATTAACGTAATGCTTTTTCTCTCACTCAATGACAGATGCGCGCTACATTGAAAAAAGGGAATGTGGGAGTGTGTGTGTGTGTGTGTAGGGGAGTTGAGAACGCCGCATATGGCTCTTGACTGCCGTGTGTTGATTTGGTAATGCCACAAGGCAAGCTTTCTCACGTTGCACAGCCCCAAACTCCAACAGCACTCCCGAAAAAAAACGCTTTCGAGGTCAAACTGGGTGGGCGAACATAAGCCTTTGGCTCTTTGGATCGTGCTTTAGAAAAGTTTTCCAACATGTCGTGCAACAAGTCACTAGAACAATGTAAATTTTTCTATTCAAACATGCTTTCAAACATTCTTTTCACTTCCAAGCAGATCAGCTTAATGATGATAATCATGTTGTTTATAAATGCCAATTAGTTTGCTTCTAACTTTCTAAGCTGAAATTGGGTCATTTTCTATCGTGTTTGACTTAAACGAACCGTTAATAAAAAGAACACAGTTAAATAATAGTTGAAAACAAAAGTTCTAGTTTTATTTAAAACGGGTTTCTTTTTCTCTGTTCAAAGTAGAGCGTAAGAAATTAAGAATTTTATAATTATAGTTTTTGGAACAGTATTTTTCTGAATATTAGCATGAAATTCTATTTTTTCGTAGATTTCCCAAAAAATAATTTGAAAATTGCGTGAAATACTTTCTTAGAGCCTTAATATATAATATACTAATATTATTTTGTTACTCAATATAAGTTCGATTGCCCCTTATCAGGGTTGTCTTATCATTTGAAAAATGCGGATTTATAACTACTTTATAATCACATACAATGTTGCAAATCGAGCAAGAATATTATTGACTGAGTCGATAACAAGAATAATAACTCTATTAATACTTGTAATTTAATAAAAAGTAAACATTATTTTGCACATTGAACGTTCAAGACGCTGAAACTAATTGGGAATCTTATTATACATTACTTTTTGCCTTCCTATGTACCCTACTCTATACCTAACTCTATATATTACCATATACCTTACTATGTAACCAAACTGTATACTTACAGCATACCTTACAGAACCCTCACAGCATACTTAACAGCATACCTTACTATATACCTTACTGTATACCTTACTCTATATCTTACGCTATACCTTAATATATATACCTTACTATGTACCTTACTATATACGTTACTCTATCTATAACTTACTGTATCTGCATCTTACTATATACCTGACTCTATATATACCTTACTCCAAAGTTAGAGTCTATAACATCTATAAACCTTACTCAATAACTTACTATATATCTTTAGATACACCCTTCTATTCACCTTACTCTATACCTTACTATATACCTTACTCTTTACCTTACTATAAACCTTACTCTTAACCTTACTACATAAATTATCGCATACATAAACTTAACCAATAATTATAGAGTGTTTACAACTACAAAATGTAATTAGTAATCGTTGCAGGGGCAGGTAATGAAAACCTTAGGTCGGGAAAGACATTATGTAAGCAGCGAATAATAAGTATGACTAAATGTTAGACTGTTCGTTCGACAGACTGATAAATTTGTTGACTTTGCTTAATTATGGGGAATTAGTATTAAAATATATACACACACATTGGTGATTACAGAATGTCAATGTGTGTGTGTGTGCTAAGTGTGTGTGTGTGAGAAATGTTTGTACTGATAGTGAATTGCCATACAAAAAACAAAAACGGAACAAGAGTCGTGACTGATAGAGTGAAATAAGAATTAAATACATACATATATTCTCATATACATATGTACATATCATCATCAGTGTAAATGTAACTTATTATGCCTAAAATATAATGGTATTTCCAACCAAATATTGAAGTGATAAGAAAGTCGTGATTAAATGCAAAACACTTGCAACAACATTTCTAACAACAAAAACAATGCAACAAATGTGTATTCATATCTCTTAAATATTATTACTAACAAAAGCTTATTGATAATGCTAAAAACAGTTACTTCGTGATGCTATACAGAAATTGTTTAATCAAAAATATATCCATATTTAAGATACTTTTCAATTTTGTATGATATATGCTTCCAGAATATCTCAATTGACCAGGATTAAACGATTTTTCTTATATTTTTATACCCTAAACCCATTAAATGGGTAAAAACGGTATATTAGTTTTGTGAAGAAGAAGTAAGCATCTTCGACCCCTCAAAGTATATATATTCTCGTTTAGCATCAACGTCGGAAAAGTCAATTTCAGAGACTATTAAAGTAAGACCCTCCAGATAAACAACTCAAGCTCGCCTAAGAACTTATCAGAACAAATTTTTTTTCTATTTATCGATAAATCTCCCAGTTTTCGATACATATTTGTAATCGATAACCGAAACAAATGTAATTCTGAAAATTAGGTTTGAAACTGTGGATAAAAAAATGAACTTTTGAAATCAAATTGATCAAGTTATGTTCAGGAACACCGGAGATACCACAGATTAAGCATACTTAACGGTTTAAGGGAATGTTTTAGTCGAGATCACTCTACTTGAGCTTTAGTAGTTGTTTTTCCTAAACTTTCTGTATTATTTAATTACCAAAACTGACTAAATTACTTTTTCACTAAGCACTTTGCTAATTCTAAAGAGATACATAAATATTTTATATAATAATTATTATAGTACTAACAACTCTATAAATGTCAAATCATTAAATTCGTATCATAAATCATTTATATTGATAATCCGTTAACTAATTATTCAAGTTAAATAACTAAACGTTTGCAATAATAATGCTGAAAGTAATTAATCATAATTGCATAATCCTTTTATGTGTGGTTACAAAGTAATAATTTACTTCTCACACCCAGAGTAGCATTCGTTTTTTTCTGGGAATTACTTTTAGCGCTGGGCAGGGTTGCCTTGGATAACTAATTTATGTGATTACAAAATCAAGTTTGCAATGTGGAATGCATATACGAGTAGAAGGTACACGTGAGCTAGTTCACTCACGTGGTGGCATCATCTTAGAACAGAGAACGAACTAAGTAAAAGCTTCATCTTCTCGAAAAACCCGCAAGCAAAGTTCAGAGAGAGAAAGGGAGAAAGAGATAGAGAGTGTATGTGTTAATCAAGAATAAGAATTGAGCAAGCACATGGGCGGCTCAGGTAATCAGCTGCGAAAAAAATACGTTTTGCTCACGTTGCGGAGGAGGAGAGGGGTCAGATTGTTACACTGTCACAATTTATATACGTGTGTGTGTGTGTGTGTGAGTGTGTGTGTTTTGTGTAAAGAAAAGACGTCAAAGTGTTACGAAACAGCAGCAAACGTAATATAAGCTATCGGCAGTAAATGGCTAGCCGCGCTCAGCTCAGCTCTCCTTCGCCGCCGACGTCGCCGCCGCACCCCGATCCATTCATTCATTCCCTTCGAACCCCTACCGATTTGGTTCTATTTATACTTGATACTTGGACGTTGTTGTTGCTGTTGGTCACGTGTCCGCCAATGTGCTATCGAACAGTGCAACGCTCCCGCGACATCAAACTCACATGTTCGAGACTTGAGTTTGCTATGGAAATCAGCATTTGTTGCGCTCTTTATTCATATTTGCGTTACTTGTCGCTGTTGTTGTTGCCTATCATTCGCATTGTTATTGCTATTGAGATTGGCTTAAGTAATACAAAAATAAAAAATGCAGCAACAACTTTTTCGCCTCTAGGGTGTTGCGGGCTGGTGGGGGGGGTTTAAAACGTACGTAGTGAAAAGACATTGATTTCAGTTACATGCAAACACACATTCATACATGTCTAGTTCTAGTCATCGTTGTTGTTGTTGTTGGCGCTCGCAACGTGCTTGCTGCTTGCTTAATAAACGAAATCTAAAAATAATTAAAATATAAAAAAAAAAAAAAGTAATAAAACACTAAATAACAAACTCTTTTAATAATTTAAAATGACATTTATCACACAAACAGATTGTCAACTAAAAAAAACTTAGGTCTTTAAATATTTGACTAGCAAACGTTTTACAACACTTTCACTTTTTTACAAAACAAAAGATTTAACTTGAAATATGGAACTAAATAATTAATTATAAATTAAATTTTGGTAATTACAAGCTTAAAAACTAAACTTTAAAATTTAAAAAACACGTAAATAAAAAAATATAAATAAAATATTTAACAGATTTCTTAAAATATGCAAAATGATTTAACTTAAACTTTTTTTTCATAACATTGTTGCTACCAATATACCCCACTTTGAAATATCTAACAGTTTGTATGCAATATGCAAATGAATATTAATTTGTAATACTTTTTCATTTATTTAATATTTATTATTGAATATTCGCTCTTTCGTATGTATTTGTATTTGTTGGTCATTTTGTCACTCAGTCAGCTTGTGGCGATTATTATATAATGCTGTTTTTTTCTGAGTTATTGGGCTTACGAAATCGCTGCTAAATAAGATGTGCATTCAGCAAATATATATACATATGTACATATATCATACGATCGTGTGCAAATTTATATACATACATATGTACGATTTGCCAAATGCAATCATTGCATTACATCATGTTTCGTTCAAAACTAGAACACAATGAGACATACATATGTATATGTCCGTATATATATTACACCATTTCTCAAGCAGTAATTAGACACACTTGATATACAATTGCATACAAATTTGCTTTCTGGAAACCTTTCGTAATCCCTTTGAATGCGATTAAGCGTAAAAAAATAGTTTCCCCATTTGGATTTTAGGAGGATTTCTCGAAACTAAACTCAAAAATCAAATTAAGAATTTAACTTTTTCAATGCGAAAAATAAATTTCTAGTTCTAGAACTTTACATCAAAACGTATCCAACACCAAATTCAATTGCATGCATAATCTGATGAAGTTTTTCATACCATTCTTACCCCATTTTGTTCTTTGGGATAGGTTTTTTTTTTGTGTAAGTTCACTTGCGTCACCTGAAGACAACAACAGCAGGCAACAACTACCTTACACACACGTACATAGCATATTGCACATACATACATACAAAACAGAAGAAAAAGCACCTTCCGTCTTAATCGCCGTCATCATGTTCGTCACCGTCCCTCACCGTTGACACTTATCAACAACAGGCAAACAACACCCCAACCGTTAACCGTCAACCGCCATCGACATCGAACACACACACACAGACACACATGGCACAGTCACGTTCTAGTTTTCCAAATGTGCAGCTCAAAATGTGTTCGTTCAGATTGACACGCTGATTACTCAACAAAAGAGAATGAAACGGCAATGTGATCGGCTCGGCTGCAACGCGCAATAGGTTTGGGGGCAGCGTTGTTGCTTTGCGACTCCAACCAGATACCAACCCAGTTAAATTTCACTTTTACCCATGGCGCGCAGAGCTGGTTCTTGCTGCGAACATGTTCGCAGCTAAGTTCGATGTTCGAACACAGTCGCGTGTCGCTACTGCGTGCAGCGGCAACGTGACCAGGCTACGTTTGGACTGCGGCTGTCGAGTGAAATGCTTTTACAAATTCAATTGCGATTCAGCATTCGTTCGAAGCGGTTGTGAATGCGCTCGCGAATCGCGCCAATATTGTGAATGAAGTGCAATTCTACTACCTACTACTATTATTTGCTAGCGATATCAAGTCCCAGACAACAAAAGCTATAACTGTGAAATAAAAACCGTTAAATGTGCTCACACAAAATATCAGCTAGCTAAAAACTTCCAAATAAAACAAAATAACAGAAGAACTTTCTGATCGGAATAAATTCCAAGTGCAACCAAAAAAATTGTTTCCGAACTCTTAATTCAAAGTCAAGGCAATTTCGAGTGTTTCACGGCGCCAATAAAAATAAATAGCATTAACCGTTATGCTTGGATAATTAAAATTGTGATTTAAACAAACAAAAACAAAAACACTAGAAAACATTATGTCGATAGTGTGCCCGTTAGAGCAAAAGGTGAACATATTCCAAGAGACTGCAACAGCCACAAATTTGTTTATACTCAAGAACAACTACAACATTATTAACAATCATAACAACAACAACAACAACTGCACGGATAAACTGTACAGCAGCAACAATATCAACAACAGAAGTCGCTATACGCAGTATACAGCAACGGCAACAAAACACAAAGCACAATGTAAGTGCAACAACAATGATTTATCAAAACAACAACGGTGCCAAAATATTTGTTGTTTGTTATTAGTTAACAACGCAAAACAACAAAAGTCATGCGAAATATATAAGAGAGAGTAGGAGGAGAGAGAGCGCAGCAGCAGCGCGCTTAGTCATGTTGTTTTTGTGAATTTTGACACAGTCGATAGTCGACAGCGGCTGCAGCAGCGCAGCGCAGTATGCGTCGCTGTCGTCTGTTGCTTTTTATTTGTACCAAAAAAAGAAAAAATGTCGGCGTAGGAGTCGTAGGGGTTGCCGGCAGCAGCGACGCTGGCAGCGTCTGGCTGCTGACGTGAGTAAGCCAGTTTATGGGCAAATGAGAATAAATGTGTGCGTGTGAGTGTGTGTGTATGTCTGTTGTAGCACATTGAACTGCAAATGCCAATTCGATGGTCACGGTGAGGGTGAGGCGACAACGACAACGAGACAAAGACAACAACAGCAAGAGCAAGAGCAACACAAACACAGAGACAAATCTTGCCGTGTGATTTCTTGTTTACGTTGCCATTCTAGCTTTGTATATGTATGTATGGTTATGTGTTCGAGAGAGAGTATGCATGTACTATATGCGTGTGTGTGTCAGTTTGTGTTCTTGCTGCTGTCGTCTAATTCGTTGATTCTTGCATCATTTGGCGTAATCATTGTGTAAATGCTTGGCCGCACTAAAAATGAAAGCAAAATGTGCATACAGACAGACAGATAGACATACGTATGTATGTATGTGCTAACTTCGAGAGGGTTCTTTCTTTGTTTGTTTGTTTGTTTGTATGTCGCTAGATTATTTTTTTTTCGTGTGTGTGTTTGAGCAGGAGAGGGTTTAAGCAAGGGCAAGGCCAAGGACCAGACAAAGAAACACAAATGTGTGCATTGTATACGTCTCTCTGTGTGTGTGTTTGTAGTTGGACAAACATGATCGCATTAGACTGTGTGGCGTTGACTGCAATTTTGCTTTTGTCTTTTATTTCTTTTTGTTTTCGAAATTTGATTAGCGCCAAGTTGGTGATAAGCAGCAAAAAAGATAACACTCACAATAACGAGTGTACGATATATGACTCGATTGAAAACTCTAAAAGAATGTTAAATGCTTGTGATGCAATACGTGTTCAATTGTGATTTGATTAATGATTAAAAAGCTTTTAATGCTATATATTAATTGAAAATGATTTAAGAAAGTTGTTTTGAGTCATATTTTAGGTAAGAAATGTGTAGAATTATTAGTGATATGGGGGATAAGTTGTTTAAGATTAACGAAGCATTATGAAATAATTTTATGATCTAATAAGACTTTCGGATTTAATATTCTTTTTTTTTTTTTTTAAGATCAATTTAACCTTTAATAAATTGTCAAATAAAAGGAAGATTTTTTTTAACCTTTTCCGATCTACTTTTATCTTTACAGTAGTTACGCACATTGAGCAACAACAACATCATCATCCTTACAGTCATCATCCACAGTTGAGGGGGGAGAGCAGTGAATATTTGACTCGTCAATTGTTGCTCAAACAGGAGCAACAGGACGTCCAGGATTTGCAGGAGCAGGAATTAACGGCAATGCCCGAAGTCCTAGCTGGTACACCAACCCAAAGTCACAACAAAGTGTCCGCCGCCGCCAACATGATGAGCAGTGTACGCATGGCGACCATATCGCCCACGCTGTCCATGAATGGCAGCTCCAATGAGGCAACCAATTGTAAGTGTTTGAGAGTTAATCTTGAAGGCGGGACAAGTGTTTAACAAGCAATCTTTGTCTCTCTCTTTCTCTCTTTGCTGCAGTGCATCCATTGTCCATGTATGGCGGTTCCATAAGTCCACAATCGAATGATAGTGGCATGTCGGACAGTCACAGCATGGGCAAATTTGGTCCTGGTTATGCGCCACAAAGCAACAGTTCCTCCAATGGAGCTGGTGGAGGAGGAGGCGGAGGAGGATCTGGCAACTCGCAATCCACATTAACAGCCGCACAAAAGGAGTTGTTTTCGCAGCGCAAACAGCGCGAATTCACACCAGATAACAAAAAGGACGAAAGCTATTGGGATCGCCGGAGACGCAACAATGAGGCAGCAAAGCGAAGTCGCGAGAAGCGACGCTACAATGATATGGTGCTGGAGCAGCGTGTCATCGAGCTGACCAAAGAGAATCATGTGCTCAAGGCGCAACTGGATGCCATACGCGACAAGTTCAATATATCCGGTGAGAATTTGGTGAGCGTGGAGAAGATCCTGGCATCGTTGCCCACCAGCGAACAGGTGCTCAGCAATACGAAGCGTGCCAAGATGAGCAATGGCTCCGGCTCCAATTCATGCTCCTCCTCTTCGTCCTCCTCGTCATCCTCGTCCTCATCATCGTCGGGCAACTCACCGACTGGAGGTGGTGGCGGCGGGGGCGGGGGTGGTGTTGGTGGTGGCGGCAACAGTTCACCACACACACATGCTCCACCCCTCTCACCGCTCATCTATGGTCCCAGTTCCCGTTTGAGCGAACTCCCATCGGGTGCTCCGTCCACAAAGGCTGCACATCAGCATCAGCATGTGTTGCAACAAGCTCCTCCAGCAGCAGCAGCACCACCCTCATCCTCCATCCATCCATCGCATCCTGCACATGCCTATCAGCAACAGCAGCAACAACAACAGCAGCAGCATCAGCATCAGCATCAACTCCACCACCAGCAACAACAACAACAACAACAACAACAACAGCAGCAACAACAACAGCTCCATCATCATCATCATCAGCAACAACAACAACAACAAGATGCCCCACCCGCCATTGCCAATCTGCATGTGCTGCAACAGGCACTGCATCGCAATGTGCGTCCCGAGGATTTGGATAGCTTGCGCAAGGTCGTCGCCGTTGGCGCCCTCTACAATGCGGCCAATGTGGCAGCTGCCACGACGCCCATCCATGCGCCAGCTGCTGCCGCCGCCGCCTATGTGGCCATCCATGGCAAGGAGCAACTGGATGTGGCCAGCTATCTGCACAATCACAGCAGCGTCGAGGGAGCCGGCGTCGTCAGCAGCAGCGCTGCTGTGGATGCTGTGAGCAGCAGTTGCTCCTCGGTGGTCAGCTCGGCGGCGGCCAGTGTGCTCAATCTGTCGAGGCGGGGTGCGTGCTCCTCGCCTGGGTATGAGCATATGTTGTCGTCGACAACATCACATCATCACTCATCCGCCTCGTCGTCCTCATCATCGGGCGCTGTCTCTGGCGATGATGAGCAGGATCATGACATGATCGATGATAGCCACAACACCACCACCACCACAACCACCAGCAGCAGCACCAATCCACACATACATCATCATTCGCATCCGTTGCCTCTGCCGCTGCAAAGGAACAGTCCACAGCATGGTGGTAATGATGCCAACAATTGTCTACCCCTCAAGTTGCGCCACAAGTCGCATCTGGGCGACAAGGATGCGGCGGCAACAGCTCTGCTCTCGCTGCAACACATCAAACAGGAGCCCAGCTGCAATCGTGCCTCGCCTCCGGCCTGGAACGATGGTGGCGACAATTCCAGTGATGAGCGTGATTCGGGCATCTCCATTGCCAGTGCCGAGTGGACAGCGCAGTTTCAGCGTAAACTCCTGGCGGCCCCCAAAGATTCCGTTTCCGTCTCTGCCGTTACGGCCGTGCCCAATGTCGGCTCGGATCGTGAACAAATGCTGAAGAGTCAGCTGGAGCGTCTGGAATCGGAGGTGGCCAGCATTAAGAGCATGATGATACTCGCTGACTAAATGAAAGAGAGAGCGGGGTGTAGTGGAGAGAGGAGAGAGAGCGAAGAGACAGACAAGAACAACAACAACAAAAAGGAGAAGATTTGTTATAAAATTAAAGGCATTGAGAGAGATTTTTGGCTTTAGAAAGAGAGAGATATAATTATTCGCCCCTATGAAAAAATGCTCTCTCTCGCTTAACTTATGAAGAATTACAGAGAGAGATAGAAAAGAGAGAGTTGAAACTTTTTTATTTGCTTTTGTTTTCCTTTTTTTGATAGAGTTTCATAAATCGTATCTTGAAATAATTATTATTATTATATATGCGATAAACTATATAGATCTCGTTTTATTCAAAAAATTTGAAATTTTGTTTGTCGTGAAAACTAAAGTATAGAAGCACATTACACTATAAAAAATACATATATATACTACAACTACTAAATGTATTTTTCAATACTATATATACCTATTTAATCCCATTGTTGTTCTCTAAGTTTCCTTATATAAACCATATATCTATATATATATGTGTACTATATCATATTATTTAATCGAAACGTTGCTAAGTATTTTGCTATTGTACATAAAATGAAAAATACTATATTATTATTATTATCAAAACTATATAGACTTAAGCATTAGTTTTTAGCTATATTTTTTAAGCCCAAAATGCAAAAGAAATATTAAATATTGTAAAAAAAACACAATTATTATCATAGTATGATATATATCTATATATAAATTGTAAGCTTAGCTTACATACATTATTCACAGAACGCGAAGCAAATAAGAGATTAAATTTAATTCATAACTATATATATATATATATATTTCCATGTCTGGACACATTTTTAAAAGAAAAATACATTATACAAAACAAAAAACAAAAAACTTTGAAAAAACTTTAGTATTTTGCAATTCATATCAGTTGCGACAAATAATGTTTATATAATCGTAAACACTTATGCTTATATCGAGTGAGTATAGAACGAAGAAATACTATTATTATGGTTGGGCTTACAACACACGACACTCCACATACTATCCATAGATATATCTATTCGTATTTGTATTGTGTTGTGTTTTGCAAATTGGCAATTATAGTAGTTAAAGCTTAAGAAGCGTTGCCCAGGGCAGCTGCACTTAGTTACTATATCTAAGTTGTATTAATCGTTAAATGATCCTAACGCATAAATCGGATATATACTATGATTATTACAGCTTATAAACGCACCATAACGAAAGTTATTACAAATTTTAAACACATTAAATGTTTACGTAAATGTAAAACATGTTTGTTCCACTGTGCACAGTGTGACATTCTTAAAAAATATATATATTAAAAAATACATATATGTATGTATGTGTGCATACCAACTATATAAATCGTTTGTTCTGAATCAATGAAAAATAAAAAATA
The DNA here is from genome assembly GCA_018152965.1 of Scaptomyza pallida. Taxonomy (NCBI): domain Eukaryota; kingdom Metazoa; phylum Arthropoda; class Insecta; order Diptera; family Drosophilidae; genus Scaptomyza; species Scaptomyza pallida. Next base: position 1,108,918 of record JAECXP010000116.1, on the reverse strand, counting down.
TAATTATAATGATTAATTAAAATGTTGGTTTGATTTTGCAGAAACAGGAAGGGTTTACTCGAAATATATCAACTAGGAAATACCCTCAATCCGTTTCGTAGCTCGTACAGTCATCTTACGGTATTTCTTAGCCGATTTTGATCAATTGGATTACAAAAGTTCATTATTTTATCCACAGTTTCAAACCTAATTTTTTAGAATTTTGAAATTCAAGTTTTTTGTTGTAATCGATTACATGTTTATATCGGGAGCCCAAAATGTTATCGATTATTTAAAACAAACTTGTACTGCCTAGGGCTTGGGCGAGCTTAAGTTTCGAATCTGTACTCTCTAGCTCTAATAGTCAGTCTTCAAGATCGAAAGACAGATATGGCTATATCGATTCGAATATATGTACATATATACACTGGCCGGCATATGTATTTGACAACATTTAAAGTTAAATCTACGCATAATTTATACTAACTTTATAAAAAGTTTGGATAGGTCATTTAAATTCCATTTTAGGAATACAATACTCTTCTTAACCCATTAAATACCCATTGAAAGTTTTCAATTCTTGCAAGGGTCTATTTTCAAAAATTACCCCGGGCTTAAACAAAAAATGTTTTGATGCGAAAAGTAACTTCAAACAATTTTAATTGTGACTGAAAAAAAGTTTGTTCAAAAATCTCTTTGCGTGTATTTTTTATGATTTTTTGAAAATTGCTAAAAATGACTTGAAATGACAATTTTAAATGAAAAGAGGGTAAAATAGTCATTTTTAGCAATTGTCAAAAAATCATAAAAAAATAAGTAAGAAGCTCTAGTCGAGAAATCCCGACCAGGACATACCCTTAACCCGATACTTAACGCTTACAGTTACTTATGTGTATTAAATCAGTGACCAATATGACCAAACTTCAAACTGCGATATCTCCGGTGTTTCTTAACCGATTTTGACCAAAATTAAATGTTCATTATTTTATCAATAGTTTTAAACCTCATTTTCACAATTTTGAAATTGAAAATTTTTTTTGTTATCAATGACATGTGTATATCAGAAACCAGAAGTGTTATCGAAAATTCAAAACAAACTTGATCTTCTCATGGTATAGGAGAGCTTAAGTTTCAAATTTAAAGTCTCTAGCTCTTATAGTCTCTGAGATCGGCGCGTTCATACAGACGGACAGACGCACAGACAGACAGACGGACAGACAGACATGGCTAGATCGACTCGGCTGTTGATGCTGATCAAGAATATATATACTTTATGGGGTCGGAGATGTTTCCTTTTGCCTGTTACATACATTTGCACAAAATTATTATACCCTTCTTTACCCATTTTATGGGTTAAGGGTATAAAAAAGCTTAAGAAAAGTTGTGAAAACTGAGTTCATATCAATTTAGCGTTGCCAAAATTGTCTCTTTTAACTTATATTAAAATTATGTTCGTACAAACATATGTTACATATTGGGCTTTAATAGCAAACGTGGCAACATTGCAAGCAAAATTAACGGTTAACAAAACTAATACATTCGCTCTTGCGTATTATCCTGCTGGATTTGAAAATGAGCCGGCTGCAGTTAAATTCTCAAGGATACGCGAGACAGATAAGTCTAATAAAACATGCGTGGCGGGCCAAGTATTCAAAATCACTGCCGATACCTATAATGACACAATCAAAACTGGGATATACTTCATCAATTTTTACTCACGCAGCTGTTTTTACTGTAATCAAATGGCACCAATATGGCATGAGCTGGCCATGGTGTTGAGAGGTATTGGAAAGCTATGCATTGCGGAGTATGATTGTTCAGAGGAGATGATAGTTTGCACAGAACTGAATATCACACGTAAACCAGCTCTTATATGGTTTAAGGATGGAGTAAAAGTAAAGGTATACGATGGATTCCCCAGATTGGATAGTTTACGTAATTTTGCACATCATATGATGGGTTTGACCTTTCGAAAAGAAATCGCACGATCAACAGGCACAAGCAACAAAACTAAAATCATTTATTGTATTATTGGTATTTTTCTCGTAGTCTATAAAGAACATAAAAACACTTTAAAATATATATAGAAAACAAGGAATATTTTTTTATTTAAAAAAGGTAAGGAACCTCTTAAAATAATATTTAATAGTTATTAAGGGCTAATCAAAAAGAAAAAACCCAAGGAACCTCTAAGGATTTTTCCTTAAAAAAAAAGATAAATTGCTTTTGGATTGGTTTAAAAAACCCATTAAAAATAAATTTTATTAAATGATTCTTTTTTTCAATACGTTTGACATTTGTTCTTCATTAAGTTTTTGAAAAATCATATTTGTTCGTAGCAATGTTTGTCAAAATTTTATTTTTTTAAACTATGTTCGCAAACACATATTTAATTTATTGCGTTTTATTCGCTATTTTGGCTTCAACGTTGTATGCAAATTCCATAGCACGTAAAAAATACGTAATATCTCCAAATTTTGACCGCTTTCAAAGATCCCTAGAAATTCACAATGATAAGGCCGAATATGAAGATTATTGGCTGGCCGAGCCTCGTAACAAAGTGAATTGCCTGCCAGGCATTGTCTTAAAACTAACAGCCGCTACTTTTAATGACACAATCGCCTTTGGGATACACTTTGTCAAGTTTTATTCGCCGACTTGTATGTTCTGTCAGCGGTTGGCACCAACTTGGATACGGTTTGCCAAAGAGATGCAGCACAGGGAGAAACTATGCATCGCTGAGTATGATTGTGTGGCGGAAGGTATAGTTTGTGAACAGTTCAATATAACGGGAGTGCCGTCTTTAAAGTGGTTCAATAATGGAACACATATAAGGGATTATACTGGATCGCAAGATCTGAACAGTTTGCGGTTTTTTGCTGAAAAGATGTTGGATGGCAACTATCGAGGTTCGGCTCTGTCCATCTACAAAATCGATCAACTTAGGATCGTCTTTGGTTTTATTCTGGTTTTTCTAGTCTGTAAATAAATAAATTGGGAAATGCTTGTAGATTGTTATTAGATATCATTTATTTATGAAGATTTTCTTAGTTGTTCACAACGAAAAAAAGTTGAATAATATTTAAAGTTTGGTTTTTTTGTTGAGTTTTTGGGTTAAATCTATACGAAATACAATCCAAAAAATTAGAATAATTAGTAAATGTTTCATTTTCGTTTTAAATATTATATTATATACATAAAGTTTCTTTAATTTATATATTTTCTTTTTCTTATATATGTGTATATGTTAATCTAAACATCACATGAAAAGTTTGTTTTTTTAGTTTCTGTACGGGAAATACAATTTTCTTTTTGGTATCGTTAACGATCTTTGGTTTAAGTTTAGCACAATAAAAATCGTGTTGGTTTTTTTAATTTTCCTAAAGATACTCTGTTTCCAAAAGTGAAAATTTCCATCTCCATAAAGACTTTCAAAGTGCATAGATAATAAATAAGATAAATTGATTTTCTTTAGAACTTTTCACCTTTTCTTCAGCTATTAACCGGAAACAGAGTATTTTTGCAGTCGGTTGTGTCCGACGTTCTAACTTGTTTTTCGTTTAGCCTAGAAAAAAGCCATCCAGTCCACAAAAGTTAAAGACATAGATGAAGACCTGTTTATAAATTTCATATATGTAAGTGCATATGTATGTAGTATGTATAAATACCAAACATATGTACATCATCTGTATGAATATATCTTTTCGTTTTTGATGTATATTAAAAGTGAAGGATTTTTCTGTTGAGGGAATGGTTCTTGTGGTTGTAAATACTTTTACTTTATTTATGTATATATGTATGTAAGTATTTGTGTATGTATATAATATATTATTTTTTAACTTTTGCAAGTATTGCTAGTGTATGTAAAATGTTTTGTGCTTAAAAAAGGGTTCGTTTTAAAAAACTGCAGGCGCGATATTCGTATAGAGGTCGGTTTATATTTAGGTAGGTATATATATATAAGTGTGTTATATGTGTAAATACATATGTACACTTCGATAATAAAGATTAAACTTAAATAAGAAAGTGTTTGAAATACAATTTAAATTATCCAAAAAATTAAACCAAAAGTTCATCTAAGGAAAATACTTTTCGAAAAATTTTAATTGAAATTATGTTTGACTTAAGTAAAAGGCTTCTGGTTTTTCTTCAAGTGTACATACATATATATGTATTCGTGTTAGTATTAGTTAGGGTGTAACTGTAAATCGTACTTAAGACTAACTATAAGAAATGCCAACCACATTGCACCTAAAAAGATGCCCACGGCATTAAATCTGTAAATTTATCATTTTTGTTTCGTTTTGGTTTTTTTTTGGCGTCCTTGTTGAAAAAATTCATCAAAATACTTTCATTCTAACTACATACATCTTGGCATTATCTATAAGAGAGGTCGAAAGTTTAATTTTTTTTGGGTTTTTTTTGTTAGTTTTGCGTTTTTGGAAAACGTTGATTTGGCCTTACAATATTGGTAGATTTGGTAAATTTGGTAGTTTCGGTTGGGTTACGGTTGTGTTTGTTTTTGTTCGTTTGTTTAAGATCATGTGTGTTCACTGTACGTGTGGGCTTTTGTGTGTGTGTGTGTAAAAGGTACATGAATAAGATTGTTTACACGACTTAACGCGATCATGAGCTGTTTGGTTATCAGTTATACCTAACTACACCTTGCAAAAAATATTTGATCTAGGATTTTTTAAGATTTAGTATTAAAATTAACAAAACTTATATAAAATATATTTTAAAAAAATTATTTCTTAGATCTTCGTTTGAAAAAAATTTGTTGAGAAAAATATTTCTATAACGAAAAGTAAACACTTTTAAACCAATTTGTTAAACAAATTCAAAGAAATGATGTTTCAAATATTTTTTTAATATTAAAATTTAAAAAAATATTTTTTAATATTAAAATTTAAAAAATATTTTTTGAAACTTTCAAGCTTTTAATCATTTAAAATAAATAATTGAGCTTCGGTGTCTTAAAGTGCCTGAAAATATTTTTCTTTTCTCTAAGTGTAGTTCATGCCCATGCGCTTATATTATTCCGCTTTAGCAGCAGCTGTTCCCAAAGATGTGGATGCCGATGCAGAAGTTGTCACTCCTATACCAGTTCCAGTTCCAGAACCACTGCCAGTTCCAGTTGTGCTCTGCTCCAAGTTCCAGGGATGCACCATGCTATAGTACTTTAAATAATCATAATCAAACAGCTCGAAATCGATGCGATAAATTTTGAGCAATTGGTCCAATGTTGAGCGATCGAGCTCGGCAAAATACCGTTCCACAAGCTCCTCCGTCCTGACGCCACTTCTCGCCTGATTGCCTATCTTGCGCAGCTTGCGTCTGGGCAGCTTGCCAAGCAGCAGTGATTCCAGACCCGCCTGCCGGATGATAAACTCCGAGTCGCGTTGGAATGTCTCCGTCTTGCCAATGATGCTGAAATTGACGCTGCACGGCGTACAAAAGCTGTATATGGGTGCCCAGTGCTCGTCAAACCTCTTGCCCGACTCGTGCTCCTGGATGAGAAAGCGCACAAACTCCTCAAAGGTGGGACCACAACGTGGCCAATTGCCACCCAGGCTGCGTCGCCGAAAGCGATGCACAATCTTGGTGCCCAATGCTTTGTAGAAGCTATTTCGATTGCCCTCCAACTTGTTACGATAGGCGCTCAGGATGCGCTCGAAGGGATCGCGGACAAAGAGAAAGGATAATGCACTTGGCAAAAGTTCAAGCAGTTCGGCTAACTCAGGTCGGGGAAAACGTTGACGTGCTAATTCCAAAGGTTGCACCTCCGTACGTTGCAAATACTTCAGATCGTAGCCAGCTGTTGGAAAAGATTGGGATTTATTAATATAAAGGACACACAAATGATATTTCTGTCTTCGCACCAAGTATGTTAAAGTAGTACATCCATGTGCTGCTGGCCGCCTTGAAGACATTGCACCACACCAGATTATTGTGGCCGGGTGAGATAAAGAATTCCCATGGATTCGGTGGGTACTTTTCCTGCAACTTGTATTTCTCGCACACCCTTGCCAAATGTTCGCGTCTCAGTTTCAGATCGCGTTCGGTGCGACTGTGCAGCTCTTCGGAGTATTCGTAAACGGGATTAAGTGTGCTCGCTGCCAGGGCTCTCTGCTCAGCAGCTCTAGCCTCTTCGCCAGCCCCGGCATAGCTGCTGCCATTTCCGCCAGCCCTGGCACGTTGCTGAGTGAGAGCGCGTTGTCGTTGTAGTTGTTGTCGTTTGAGTTTGAGCTGTTGCTTTGAGGGCTCTGCTGCGTACTCGGCTGCAACAAGTTCGGCTGCTGTGGTTCGCTCGCGATGTTCGAAGGCGTTAAGGGACTCGCGAAAGAGGAAGGCAAAGTAACAGACGCCGACGAGTACAAGGGTGCCTACCTTGAGGTATGTGTATAGGCGTCGTCCCGATCGCAGGCGAATGTGCATCTTGTGGATTCGGATCGTTCGTGTCCTAGCCACTGCACAGCAGCCACTACATGTTCCAGGTCGCTGGATATGCACAATGCAGGCTGCCAGAAATATTAATTTTTAATGACTTTTAACTGACTTGACAGTGATAAGGATTAATGGATAAAGTGTAAATTAACTTAAAGATCGATGGATTTGATAAGCATGTCAATATGTGTATGAATATGCATATATAATAAGCAGATACACACATAGACACACGACTAGGCCCCGTTAGGCTTCAAACAAAGACACAGAGAGAGACAGAGGCAGCGAGAGAGAACGTGTCGGTCCTCGTGATTTTGGCGCTCTTGCAAAACGACACTTGTTGGTGTGTGTACATACATACACATACATTTCACATACAACACATAACGGTTTCACCCACATTTAAGCACCCAGCACTGGGTTGGATGGCAAACTACGTCACACTTTACACAGATATTGTACACCTACACACACACATACACCCACGACAAAGCACACACACGGAAAATAGGACGTCATCCTTGAGTGTCAACATTTACTTTTGTTTTGGGTGAAATTTCTCTCGCTATAAATTATGCATACTTTTAACTGTTATACTCAAAACTCACAAATGCATAAATGTTTCTTTTGATTTCAACACATTTTGTTAAGTTTTACGGTTGTACACTTTTGTTGAGCTGCTGCTGAAAGCTTTTTTCAACATTCTATTTGCTTAGGCAAAACTTTTCATAGCTTCAATGTTTCATTTATCTAGCAGGCTTTATTTACCAATTGTGATTCTCGGCGGATAAGGCGAGTCTTATCAACACTTAATATATTGAAAATTCAACACAAACTATATGTGCAAAATGTATTTAAAGCCTTTTTCTGATGATGTCGTGGCTTGGGCCTGGTTGTCCTGGCCGTTTTGTGCTGCTCCAAACGGCAACTCACACTCAACTGTCGGCGCTGCTCCATGCTGGCCGCCTCTGATACTTCAGAACTTCCATCCGAAGTCCTCGCTTCCTGCGCAGTCGCTGTGAGCAAACGAGAGAGAGAGAGAGCAACAATAATCAACGATGCTCTATCTAACGGAATACGAATATTAATACTCGCATTCGCACTCGCACTCGTCAATTGCCTCCCAAAATTGAGCTATCAATAGAAAACTGTGCAAATATTTAAAACAGTTACATATGTGCATCGCAAGTATCAAAATCTAAAATTAATTTGTTCCTACTTATCTCTAAAATATTCTATCATACGTCTTAATCCATGGTGTGTGTTTTGTTAAATAACATTTTAAAAATTAAGAAGAAGAATTGTTTTATGTGCTTGTGCGAGAGCGGATCAACAAGTCGGTTGCATTAAGATTCTACCGTCGAGAGTGTGTTTTTTTAGAGCATCACGAAGAGGATGCTGCTTACGTTTGAATGGTGTAAGTACCATAAATCTATTACGCACATTCAAACACACACACACACACATTACATATACGAATGCATATATGCGATTGACGTATGTCCGTACACCCACGATTACCTGTGTGTACCTATAATGTAAGTAGTTTTTCGTTAATTGGTTAATTGGATGTTAAAAAGAAAATTCATCTGAATCCTGTTTGTTGCATGTAATTTGGAAATTTTTCAAACCATTGATAACATTACAGTTCGAGAAAATATACTTAAGGTAAATAATTTTCGAACAATTATTGTACTTACTGTTTTCTCATACTTTTCATAGAAAAAAATTTTATGTATAAAAAATATAGCATAGTTTTTGTATAAAAATTTTGATTCTTGGCTTATAACGTTTAAAAATTCTTTTGGTAATATTTTAGCTATTAAAAAAATATATTTTTTGAAATTTAAATATGCAACTTCATAATGTTTCTATGACGCTTTTATTAACTTAGAAGGTTCCTCCTTTAAAAAAAAAAAATGTTTGCATGGTCCCATTATAAACTTAACATCTTATGTATAAGAAACAAGAATACTCAATTAGAGAATTTTCAACTTGGACATAAACTGTTACGTAAAGAATTTTACCAAACTTTAAACTGCTTTGTCTCCGGTGTTCCTCAGCTGATTATGATGAACTTTTTTAACTGTTCATTATTTTATGCATAGTTTTAAACCTCATTTTTCCAATTTTAAAATTAAATTTGTTTTTGTTATCGATCGACACAAACTTGTTCTGCTCATGGTTAAGAGAGCTTAAGTGTTAAATCTGGAGTTTCTAGTTTTTATATCGGCTATCGAACAGACAAACGGATGTCTATATGGACTTGACTGTTGAAGCCGGTCAATAATATATGGGGCTCGGAGATGCTTCCTTCTTCTGTAACACACTTTTGAACAAAACCACAAAACCGTTTTTTTACCCAGTTTACGGGATGAGGGTTAAAAATGCAGCTTTTCCCTAACACTCATTATCTTGAGAACCTTTAGATTTATTAGTTTGAATAAAAGATCGTTTGATTTTTTTTTTAATTTTCGTGTATATTAAATCTTTGTATTTTCTTTTTTTCTATAAATAATTTTTTACTTTAAAGTTAAAGTACAAACAAATTATTAATAATAAACTTCTAATACTACGTTTTAAGACACTTTCGTTTTTGTTGTTGTTGTTGTTCTTCATCTTGTGTTGTTTAATGCATTTGCTCTTTAAATATATTACTTTATTTTTTTTTTATACGTGTGTGTGTGTGTGATTTTGTTGTCTTTGTTGCATGTATGTTTGTATTTGTGTTTTAATTGTTTTGTCATATAAAAATTAATTATGCTTTATACAATATATATTGCCATTAACATCTTTTTGCAGATTTTGTATTGCGATAAATTTGAGTGTTTTTGTTGTTGTTGTTTAATATTATTATTGATTTTGTGTACGTGTGTGCTTGTATGTGTGTGTGTGTGGGAGCGGGGAGATGAAATGTGTAAACTTTACTAAACTTGTTTCAAAATGGGGGATTTGTTGCATAAACGAATTCTCCTTTTCTATATATATATATTTATGTATATGCAGTTATATATTACTACATATGCATTTTATACTAGGGAGGGGGTTTGGGAAGGGATCTTGGTTTTTGTTTGATTTAAATTAAACATGTACAAAGTATCAAAAAGACTTAATAAATATATAGCAATCATACAATACACATAAGATAATAATATTGAACAATATATATATATATATATATATATATAAATATGTATGCGTGTGTGAAGAATTATGTATATATACATATACATATGTATTTAATGTGTTTTTGTTTAGCGCTTTGCTTTTGCTATGCATCTTTGTTTTCCCCTTATTTGTTCAAATAACATTTAGCAAAAATAGAGCCTGCCTTATATACAATACAACTTTTGCTTTTTTTTTTGTATGTTTTCTTTTTTTGTGTATTTTTTTTTTGTTCTTGTTTTGTGTATGCAAAATATATAACATTATATACGATTTTGTTTCTTTTCTATGTGTGTGTGTGTGTGTATATAAGTACATATATACAAAAACTACAAACATTTTTGTTTTGTTTTTTTTTTTATATAATTTTCTCACTGATTTGCCACGCCTACTATATTCCGTGCTTTGCCTTGACTAACTTATTGCAGAGGTTTTTTGCTTTTTTATGTGCATATATATAGAGGATTTTGTTTTGTTTGTTAATATTATATATATGTATGTATATGACTTACAATACAGCATTTAAAACTAAAAAACAAATTTCTTTTTTTTTTAAACAACGCAAACTTATGCATATATATATATCGTGTAGATAGATCTTAAAAAAAAGAATTATTTAAATAAAATTATTTTTTTGTAAATGTATGGTCTGTGTGTTCTTTCATCCTATGTTCAACTTGATAATTGTTCTTTTCTTTTTTTTTTACTAAAAACATGTGTGTATGTTGCATCTATTAGAATTATGTCTAAGGTATATACAAAGAGCTTAGATTAAAGAAATGAAAATACGCATGCGTGTTTAGAGCTGGCTGTCCTCGGGGTTAACTACTTTTGTTTGTTTGCTATGGTATGGTATGGTAATAATAAGTCATAATTCTGCATATATATTTCTGAGTTTTAACTAATTTGTTCACAATTTCTGTTTGTTTCCTATTTTCCTTTTTTCTTCCTTTTTTTTGAGCTTTACACAAATTGTCTGTTTCACTTGACTAGCAAATCCATTTACCAAATTGTAAATTGATGGAAAGTAGCACTTAATAAGCCGAGTAGCTTTCGGATTTTGTAAAAGGGAAACAAATGGGGTTTGAGTGTGTGAGTGAGTGTGTGTGTGATGCTGCTCGTTTTAAGATGCAACATTATTGCAACCTTTGGATACAACTAACTATACAAAATATATATATATATATAAATATATATGTTAAAAGTAAATTAACCTTTAAATGTACAAACGAAAGAACGAAAGTATTGGCTTTTGTATGTTTGTCTGAGTGTGAGTGTGTGTGTGTATATACAATTCTTGATCTAAACGTTGCCATTAAGCCATTTGTGTGGAGCTATTGCTACTGCCCGAACGCTCATCGGCCATAACACTTGACGACTCGGTGGCAAAGTCCTGAAAACTTAGTTCCAGATTGTTATTTAGCTGCCCCATGTTGAGTACGTCGCTAACATCGCACCACTGCTGCTGCTGTTGCTGCTGATTGTGGTGTTTGCCCAAATCAACAATATTGCCATTTTCCAATTCATCCCGACCACCCACGAGTCCATCATCCTGGTCATCCTTTTCGTTGAGTATATTGTTCAGACACATGTTAAACTCATCGTAGTCGACAAAGTTGCCGCAGTCCAAAGCGGTGGCATTGCCCAGATCTGGCATTAGCAAACTAACCGCATCCACATTAACGTCAGCATCCGCATCCGCATCGGCGTCGCTATCTCTGCTCATTGCGTTGTGGTAGTCCATTAGATGCAGATGTTCGGCGTCATCATCATCCCCTGTATGCATATAGTCGTCAAGGGTATTGCTCTGCTTTTCTGCCGTCTCAATGAGCGCAAGTGCTGATGAAATATCAACTAGATGCTCTTCATCATCATCTCCATCACCGTCAACGTCATCATCATCATCAACTTCATCATTATCGTCATCATCATCAACGTTGCTGTTCAAATCCAAATCGACATCAACGTTCTGCGCCTGGACAAAGGGGAAAGTGCTGCTGATATCAAACCGATCGGTATCCAGTTCGATAAGCTCTATTAAGTCATCGTCGTTAGCATCGTTTGCATGGTTAAATCCCTTCGCCAAGGCGCAAAACTCTGGTCACTTGTAGTCACGCGATGTTCTTCTCCGTCGTCCCTCGGTCAACATCGACTCCCCAATCACTGCAAATATTAAATTTGTTTATAAATAATCAATAACAAACGAAAGCTATAGAAACTCACCAGCACTGCGTGTCTTGCGTCGCGCCTCTGCAACGCTTTCGACTGTTGCACTTGCCGCATTGGCATTGATTGCACCACCACCACCAGCACTACCAACACCACCAGCAGTACCAGGACCAGCAGCACCAACTGCTCCAACAGCAGCACCTCCACCAGTCGCCTTACTTCCTGGCGTTCCTTTCAGCTCGGCAGCTGCAGCTGCTGCCGCTGCAGCAGCGGCTGCATTGCTGCGACTATATATTATCTTGTTGGCCGCTGCACTTGCTCTAACGCTGCGTCTTGTGCCAATCTTTTCATCTGTTGGTGAATTGGCGTTTACAATGTTGTTGTTGTTTGTTGTGCAGCTGTTGCTGCTACTGTTGCTACCGCTTGTGGCTGCCGCTGCTGTTGCACCACGTGTTGCGTGCACCACACTTGAGTTCGCGCTATTGCTGTTGGGTGTTGCTGGTGCTGCTGGCGATGTTGTAGCATTGCTGTTGGGCTGAACTGTCGCATTGTTGTTGCTGTTCGTTGGATTTGGCTGTGTTTTTCCCGTCTTTTGCAGCGGAGATGTTGTTGCATTAATGGTTTCTGTAAAAAAATACGATAATGGTTTAATAAAACTTGTTAAAATTCATTGAATTTTATTAGAACTTACTGTGTTGTTGTTGTTGATGCTGCTGCTGTTGCTGCTGCGCATTGCGTCTCGTCACATGCTTCTCCTCGACCTGAGCCTTTGAATTGCGCACCTTGCCTGCAACTTCGATAAGCGGTTCATCCGAGTCAGAGGACTCAATCTCAATCTTTTTGGATAGCATAAAACTGGCACCACTTGAATCTGCAGTCTCTGTGTTATTGGTGTTGCTGGTGCTGCTACTGCTGCTGAGACGTGTACGCTTGCTGCTGCCCGTTTCGGCATCATTGGCGCCATCATTGCTGCTGCCACACTCTGACTCCTGGCGACGACGCTTTACATTATTATTGTTGTTGTTGTTGTTGCTGTGTATTGGCGGCGTTGGTGTGCCCAAACGGGGGCTAGGGGTTGAGGTAACAACACGTGTCACACTTCTGGCAGTTAAGGTTGTTGGTGTTGGTGCCATTGTCGCTGCAGTTGTTGCTGTTGTGCTTGCAGCAGCTGCCTCCGGACTCGATTTGGGTGCATCCAATGGACTCTCCAAGCGACTGCTGGCACGCGTTCGAATTCGCGGCGTGTCAGCATCAGACTGTGGGGGTATTTCAATTGATATGGGCTGAAGTGATGACTCCTCGGCTTGTGGCTTTTCTTTTTTGTCCACCTTTTCCTCTTTCGCTGGCTCCTTCTCTTTGACCGGATTAGATTCGAGATTCTCTATGGCGGGTTTGGGCTCCTGTTTGATTGCGGCTTCTGTAACTGGAGCTGGCTCGCTTCTGGCGGCCAGTAGCATTGGCAGATCTTCCAATTTGATCTTCTCTAGCTTAATTTTGGGCTCAGTTTTGCGCTCCATTGCTGGAGTTTTTACTGGCATTTCTACTACTGCTGCTGCTGCTCCTGCTGCTGGCAAAGCCTTCTTATTGTCCTCTGTCTCCATATTGTCTGTCAGCTTCTTGATGAGATCATCGTGTTCGAGTATATTGTGTTCACCATTCAGTTTCGTCGTGCTCGGCGTCAAATTATATCCACCACCCATATCTGCAGCAGCAACTGTCTCCTTTAGGACACTTGCAACAATTGTTTCCAAATCATCTGGAAAATCGCCTTCCATCTTGGCCAAGGCCTTTTCAATCTCATCGTCAGCATGTTGCAACTGTTGCAGTTTACTATTGGCGCTTGCTGCTGTTGTTGTTGTTGTTGCAGCAGCTGTTGAGGCAGCAACAGTTTTTGATTGCGTTGTTGTTGTTGCTGATGTTGTTGATGATGTGCCAGCAGGTGTTGTTGTCGGTTTGGTGACAATTTGCTGCTGTAGTTGTATGGGACTGCTGGAGGATTGCTGATGTGGACTCTTCTCTGAGAGCGCATCCATAGACTCAATGCCACTATCCTCGCCACCACCATTGTTGCCATGTCCGGGCGTGCCACTGCCATTGCTGGCAGGTGAGTTGCGCAATGTGTTGGCCAAAACAGATGCTGGTGTTGGTGACGATGTGGCACTTATTGCATTGCTTACAACGGTTTGTTGTTGTTGTTGCTGCTGCTGCTGTTGTTGTTGTTGTTGGGTCACATTGTATAGTTTGGGATGTTGCGCGGATGTTGTGATTGTTGCATTTGGTGTTGCAATTGCTGATGATGGCTCATGCACATTATTGAGCATGGTGGTGGAGTTAAGTGACAGTGCCACAGGCAACTTGCGTTCGGTCAACAATGTTGTTGCCGTTGCTGTAACCGATGTTGCCGGTGTCGTCGTCGCTGCTGTTCCTGATGATGATGATGATGTTGTTGTTGTTGTGGTCGTTGTGACCGTTAGTGTTGTTGCTGCTGCTGCTGGTACATCGGCACTGTTGGGCGCCAGTTTTGTGATCTCGACACGCTTCAGCGTCGTCGCGCTCGGCAACATTGTTACGGCCGCCGCCAGTTGTTGTTGCTGCTGCTGCTGTTGCTGCTTCTGGAGCTGCAGCTGTTGCACAGCGGTTATATATGGCGGCGGCTTATGGTTTTTTGTCATCGGCTTACCGCCCACAATGGGCGTGATCGTCGCTGCAGTCTTCATGGGATTCTTCAATGTCAAGTTGCTCAGCATAGTGCCCCTATTGTTGTTGTTGCTGTTGCTACTGCTGTTGCTAGCATTGTTGGTGTTGTTATTATTGTTGTTGTTGCTATTATTATTATTGCTAGTATTGATATTATTGTTGTTGTTGTTGCTGGTATTACTGCTGCTGCTGTTAGAGCTGGTAATGGCGCTCAAAGTAATGCTGCTCGGCAATGAAGTTGCAATTTTACTAAGCTGTTGCTGCTGCTGTTGTTGCAATGTTGGCGTTGTGCCCGTATGTGTCGAGCCTACAGTTAACAGTTGACTCTCTTGAGCTGCTTGCGTCTTGTGTGCCTCCACAATGGCACTGATTGTTAACCCATTTTTGCCAGCAACAATTGTTGTTGTTTTTGCACCACCCACTGGCAACTGTTGTTGTTGCTGTGGTGGCGGCACTGAAGGCTGTGTCGTTTTCTGCAGGAGCACACTAGAGCTGGGCAATCCATTAACGTGTGGAACTGTTGTCGTTAGCTTGGCCTGTTTATTATCCGTCGCCCCCTCTGTCATCAGCAATGTAGGCGCTGCCGGTTTTGGAGGTGGCTGCTGCTGCTGTTGTTGTTGTTGTTGCTGTTGCACTTCTTGATCGCTAAAGCTGCGTTTAATTTGACGCATCTTTTGCTCCTCGTCGACAGCAGCAGCAGTCGGCTTCTTGCGCTCCTTTCGGGTATTCTTCACAACCACAGAGTTTTTGCCGCGTAAACGTATTTGCAATGGTGGAACGCGTGGCTCATTTAATCCAGTACCAATAGGCTGTCCAGTTTGTTGCTGCTGCAGCTGTTGTTGTCCAGGTTGTTGGTGATGCGGTTGCTGCTGCTGCTGCTGTTGAAAATTGCTGTACACGGGATGATGTTGTTGTTGCTGCTGCTGTTGTTGTTGCGGCGGATGTTGTTGTTGAAGCAGTGGCTGTTGTTGTTGTTGTTGCTGCTGCTGCTGTTGAGTCATCGTCATATGCGTCTGCATAGTCATCTGTTGATGCTGCTGCTGTTGCTGCTGCTGCAAATGATTGCTATCCATTATGGCATTCAGCTGGACATTTTGTTGCTGTTCAAAGTTCGTTGGCGTCATCTCTACTTTGTCCAGCTTGAGTCGCAGTTTGATTTTCTCCTCAGCAATTGCTGCAGCATTCGATATTGTTGCATTTGCATTGGCAGCGCTTTTAGCCTTGGCATTGCCCTTAGCACGTTCCCGTTTCACTTTTGGCGTTGGTGTTGTTGTTGCTGTTGCATCTTTCGCTTTACGCTCCTTGACGCCCTGCTGCAGCTTTTCCCGCAACAAAGTCGGTTTGGCTTTCTTATTGTTGTTGTTGTTGCCGCCGCTTGGTGTAAACGGCGAATTTAAAGGGCGAACTATTGCTTGACCGTGGTGAATCCCCTGCTCCAGCTGGCGTCATCTGTTGAATTTGCATGGACTGGCTGTTATGATTGGCAATAAGCTGCAGCTTTTGTTGCTGCAGCTGACTTAGGTTGTTTTGGTTCGCCTTAGTTTGCGGTGTTTTTCTCGCCCTGTTCGACGTTGATTTGTTGGACGCAAGTGAATCGCGTGATCGCTCCTGATCACTGCCACCCGCCAACTGCATTTGCTGGCCAGACATGGCAGAGTTTGAGTCCTCCTCCGAGAAGAAATTGTTCGGCAGTAACATGTCATTGGCAGGATTAAAGCCACCATAGCCGCTCATTCCACTGGACATACTGCGAAATTGTAGTTGTGTTGTTTCCTGTTCGGCTTCCGTATCGCTATCATCGCTGGCCATTGGTTCCATATCGCCCGTGTGGGGATTAATAATGAATTGCTTTTGCTGCACACTGACTGGTCGCTGTTGCTGTTGTTGTTGATGTTGCAACTGCGGCAGTTTCTTCTGTGCCCCAAGTTGAGCATTTGGATGTTGCACTTGTTGTTGTTGTTGTAGCAGCTGCTGCTGCTGTTGTTGTTGTTGCTGCTGCTGCATTTGAAGCTGCTGCTGTTGTTGTTGTTGCGTGCGAAGCGTTAATTGTTGCTGTTGCATTTGCATTTGGCGCTGCATTTGTTGACGTTGCTGTTGCTGTTGGAGCTGCTGCAGTTGTGTCAATTGCTGTTGCTGATGTTGTTGTCGTTGCTGCAATTGTTGTTGCTGCTGCTGTTGTAGGTGCTGCTGTTGCTGCTGCAAATGCTGCTGTTGATTAAACGGTTGCATATCCACCATTTGTGTTTGTTGTTGCTGCTGTCCCTGTTGTTGCTGTGGTTGTTCTATGCAATTGGTGCCATCCTGTAGCGTGCTGAGCGCATCACCCACATCCATGCCGACTGCTGACAAATTATCCTCGATTAAATCCAAGTCAAGATCCTTGGCATCCTGCAGCAAAGATTCGAGCTCATTCTTATCCTCAAGGCTCAGCGTTGAGTCTAGATCACAGTTTAAAGTTGGCAGTAAAGCATCCAAATCGTTAGTGGTCAGAGCATCCAGGTCAGACAATGATATCAGTGGATCATTAAGACCATGATTAACAGCAACGCCGGACACGTTTGAAACGTTTGCCAAACTTGATGGTGGCTGTTGTCCCAGCTGTTGCTGTTGGCTTGGCATTGGTAACTGTTGCTGTTGCTGATGCTGGTGCTGTAATTGTTGTTGCTGTATTTGTTGTTGCCTTTGTCCATTTCCTTGTTGTTGTTGTGCTGCTCCTGCTGCCGCTGTACCTGCTGGCAGGACAGGCCCTGGCACCATGTCCACTGCGTTCGTTGGCCCCGCTGCCTGTGCTGGACCGTTGCCCAAGTTGATTTGCTGCTGTTGCAGATTGTATTGCATCTGGTAGCGCGTGAACTCCTGAAAACTGCTTTTGGTAACCGAATCCATCGGCTTATTGAGCGCGGGCCAGCGCGAGTTTGCCGCCGCCTGGTTGTAGTCGGGTGGCGGAGGCAGTTGCGCATTTGCTGCGCCAGCTGCAGGTACGAGGTGTGCATTTTGCATATTAGACATGGGCGTTAGCTCCTGCTTTTGCTTTTGCTGTTGCTGAAGCTGTGCCAGTTGCTGTGAATGCGCTGGGCTATGGGGCGTTGTTGAAGGCGATAGCAGTGATGGTGCTTGATGATTAGCCATTAGCGGGCTGTGCATTGAATGGTGGCTGGAGGCAGGTGAATGGGCTATGGGTGAGGCATTGCCATGTGGCATAAATTGTTGCGCCTGTGGCGAGGACAATGGCATGCTCATTAATCGCTGCTGCTGTTGTTGTTGTTGCTGCTGTGCTGCGGATGTGGTGGCGGTGGCAGACCGGCTCGGATTTGTTGCTGCCTCAACTGTTGCTGTTGCGCCTGTTGTATGCTCATATTGTTAAAGCAATCTGTGTGGTGGTAAAAAAAAATTTGTTGTGAAAAAGTTGGTCATTAAAAAAAGAATATTATTAGATTTACCAGTCGGCTGTTGCTGCCCAAGAAACTGTTGCTGCTGTTGTTGCTGTTGGGGTGGCATAAATCGCGGATGCATTCCCTGAAGCTGATGCTGGCGCTGCTGATGTACCTGTTGCTGCTGCTGCTGCTGGTGTTGTTGGTGACGCAATGCCGCCGCATGCTGAAAGCGATGTTGTGGTGGCACTTGATTATACAGATTCGCATTACCGCTTGGACTGAGGAGCAACTGTTGCTGCTGCTGCTGCTGTTGTTGCTGAAGGTTTTGCATATTGCGCATTATCACGGGACCGCCGCCAGTCGGAGAGGAGGGCACCACTACCGGACTAGGCACATTGTCAAGTGGCGCACTTGTTGACGCCATAACAAAATCGCTCGGCGTCGCTGAGGAGCAGCGCATGGGCGAGCTTGAGTTCATCATTTGGGCACTGGGACTCATGCTGACATGGGGTGACTGAGGCGTTGTCGGCGCCGTCAATTGTGGTGATTTCATTTGGCTGGACATCGCATTGCCATCGTTTTGCAGCAGATTGACCAATAGTGGTGATGATATTGCGATATTATTGCTTCCCGTCGATGTGGTTGTGGGTGCTGCTGCTCCTGCTCCTGCTGCCACTGATGATGACGATGACGTTGGCATATGAAAGCCTTGCACGGGCTTCGAACTGGGTGCAGCGACAGCTGAATTGTTGCTTGTGTTGTTAGGTGCAGTCGTTCCAAGTCCAGGATATGGCGGAGGCGGATTAATGAACTGAGATTTATTTGAGGCACCTGCACCGATTGTGTTCGCAATCACCTCGCCGTTTTGCACTGTCTGATTATTTGACAACTTGTTGAGAGTGACATTTGGTGGTGGCGGTGGCGGGGGACCAAGTGCCGTCTCCCTGCCCTGCAGGACACGCGCCTGCCGCATGCTTTCGAATGGGAAATCTCTTGGCACATTAAGTGCACCAGCAGGGGAGGGCAACAACGGCACCTTACCCTCCATCGGACACACCGTGTTGGGTGATTTAAAAACAGGCGGTGTCGTTGTTGCATTATTATACGGCGAGGGCGGCGTCTGTGGCGGCGGCAACGATTGCTGCTGTTGCAGTAGTTTCTGTTGCTGCTGCTGCGGGGGCACATTTCTCCGCTGTAGCTGCTGCAAATGCTGTTGGCTTGAGATTGCATCGTTTTGCGACAGTTGCGCGAGTCGTTGCTGCTGCTGCTGCTGTTGTTGATGTTGCTGCTGCTGTTGTACGAAAGCTGCTTTGCTTGTACTGGGACCATCGAAAGTGGGTGCCGATGACAAATGCGACGTCGCTAAATTGCCAACGCTAACTGTGAGTGCAGCTTTGTTGGAGGACGTGCCAGCCGCCTCAATTGTACCGCCTGCGACATCATTGAAATTATCTAAATTGAGATATGGAGAAGTGCATAAGAATGAGATTATACATTTGTGTGAGTGCAAACACAAACCTTTTGTTATTTTAATATCTTGTCCTCCAACTTTTAAAGTTATCACAGAATCGCCATCAGGCTGCACGGATAGAATACCAAGGGCTCGCAGAGTGGGGCTGCCCTCAACGGCCAGTTGACGCAGTCGTTGTGCTGCATCCCAGGGGAGAGACACCGATATCCGCACAGACGGTTCAAGCTGCTGTAAATTGCCGAAATGAGATAATAAATGCATTGCAACAAATTACACAAATGTAAGGAAGCAGAGGGCAGTGAAATTGTTAGCGATGTAAGACCAAGCGATATGTCAACATTTATCGTCTATCGACTACTAACATTGCATTTGCAGCCCTGTTGTAATAGCCACACACGAAAACTCGTACGTGCTGATTGTTTGCATGTGTGTGTGTGTGAGTGTACGTATACAGTAAACAAAGAAAACCTGCCATTAACAAAATTATTTTATGCTTTATTTTTAAGTAATTAAGATTCCCAAAAAAAAAATATAATTGTTTTCGCGGTTTTATTTGGCTACACGGAGTCAAGCAATACCAAAAAAAACCAATTAAAACATTTTCACATTTCTGTTTTGTGCTAGTGCTTCGTGCAGCGTGTGAGCGAGACGGCTATATGGTCTCATTGGAAATTCCAACAACAATTTATTTCAACAACAGAAGTATTATATGGATTTAATGCCAAATCTAGTCAACTGGTGCATACAGTAAAAAGGCACAACTATGAAGTAACTGAAGTGCATTTCAACAATACTTTGAACACAGTAATCATTTAACATGCAAGCGCCCGGTGCCCTGGTGCCCACAGGTTGCTCACGTTCTCAATTTGTGTCTTATGTTATCGATACCCCGTCGCCATTTTTCTTCCGACTCTTGAAAGGGTGTGTGTGTGTGCAAGAGGGAAAAGGTAACCAAAATACTGCTGTGGCCGCCGTTTAGGAACGAAGGTGAATTGTGCCTTAATAAAATCCCAAAAAATAGAACCACACACGCACACACACAGCTAAGCACGCTGAACGCATGACACGTTCAAAATCGTATTTTTTTCGTTTTCTTGTCAATGCTGTAAATGAATATTGCTGCGTGGGTGACGCAAGTGTTTAATAAGCAACCGCGACCCCACAAAGCAAATGCAATAATCGTAGATCAGCTGTTTTTGCACAGTTGATGATGGCGGCAAAAAGGGAAATGTATATAACTAAAGAGCTGCAAATGACACGGACACGAATTAATGAGGTGCAGTAAAGTGGCGATGGGTGAATAAGGCAGGGGCTAACTGGAATATGCACTCACCTGTTTAAGTGGCATATCATCACACGGCAATCGTACCCGTCGTAAATTTAATTGGCAAAACGATGCACAAATTTCGCATTTAACACAAGCTCACACACAATTCTTTTGCCTGTAATCACGAATGTGTACCGAAATCATCATCATCATGCCCAAAATTAACGTATTCGTATTCCAAAATTATAAGCCGCGCATTTGATGGATTGATTCGTTCTTTGTATTTTAACATTTGCATGCTGGCATTGCGCGCGCTTTAAACAATTAATATTAATTTGTTAGGATATGACACAAACAAAAACACAGGTCCAAACACTGTACCGCCTCTCTCCCACACTTCAAATGTTTTTGCTCACGTTACGCACTGAGCTGAAATGCTGTTGTTGTTGTTGCTGTTTTCTTTTGCTTGTCTACATACATTTTAGATAGATGTATGTTATTTTGAAGCTAAGCATTTAGCTTGTTGTTACTACACTTATTATTAAATTTAGCCGCTGCATCTTTGTTATTTTCGACGTGTGTTTTTATTTTATTTTTTTTGGTCGACAACGTGCAGTGCAGGTAGCGGAGTACGGGCGGGAGGGCAGCGCTGGGCGCTCCTATGCTGCCGATTGTGGCTCCGATTTTCGTAGGATTTTCAACGCTTTTAAAATGCAGTTAACTGCTTAAAAACATAAGCATTGCAATTTACAAAATTGATTATTCACTTCTCACAGCACTGGTGTAAATGATTATTGTGGTAAAGTCTCTCATTTCATGCATTTAAACTAATAATATTGCTTTTCACTGGCGTTGAATCTTTTTCTTGTCACGATTTGCGTTTTGAACAAAAATTTGTGGCGTTGATTAAGACGTTGTACAAGCGGGCAGAATGTTTATAACTACACAAGCAGTTAACTGAATATTTTTACTTGTTTTTTAACTTATTGCTATTTCTATAGCGTAGTGTTTTTGTTGTTTATTTTGTAAAAAAATCTTCGTAATTATTGAAATTCCACGAACAATAACAACCGCCATTTGCATTCGCCTTTAGTGGTAGCCATTTTTATTTTCCAGCCAGTGTTGACGTACCCTTGTTTTTAGAAAATATCCTAAAAAACGACAAAGCATTGCCATTTAGGGTTGACAGCTCGAACAACATTTTAAACAAACAAGACTGACAAATCCGATTTATTAAGCAATTGTAGCCCATAAAATCTTGTAATAGCATTGAAATTTTAATTTTGAATAGCAGTATATCTTTTATATTTTCCTTATGTGCCTTAATGCCTTGACACACTCAATTTTGTTAATTTTATTTTGTCATTTACTTGTACTAGATATTTTAAATAATACTAATGAATGCCTAAAAATAAGATTATCTAAAAAATATATTAAAAATACTTGCATTAATTACATATTCTGTAAGAAAATGTTGAAACATCGGTCCTAAAAATACCGATTAATTTCACACATGCATGTGCCGTTTACAACACACAAATAAGTGTGGCAGCGTGTTTTGAGGATTTCTAAAATATGGCATCATCCATTTGATCTTAGACTGTGTGGCAACACTACACAGTGAATATTCTTTGCAAATGTGAGTAATACGGAATAAATTGTTAAAATATTTGTACATTTATTATACAACTATTGGATCAATAAAAAGTACACCACAAATTTTTAAAGAAAAATTCTTAACCTGCAGTTGATTGCACATCAATAAGTTTGGCTTAACACCAGTTACTGCACTACTAAGTTACATAACAGCTGACCAGTGAAAATTTTGTGTATTTACAGTCAGTCGCATTACTACAGTAAAATGGCCAACACTCCAGCAACCTCAAGCGCCGGTCCCGTTCTCCGTGGATTGCACAATGCGACCATTAAGCGCAATCTGGCTGTTGCACTTGGCCTCACCGCTATTGTGACGGTTGCCTTTAAAATCATGGTCAACGATCCAAAGAAGGCTGCGTACGCTGAGTTCTACCAGTATGTACTTGTCACATCATACTTTTTTAGATGATTAATATGAAATGTTGCTTTGGTCTTGCAGGAAATATGATGCCAACAAATCCTTTGAGCGCATGAAGGCCGCCGGTCGTTTCCAGTCATGCTAAACAAGCAATGGATCGTATGACTAGTATAGGTTTTTAAGACTATAAAGTGTGTTACTAATCTGCTTGTATTGAAAACCAAATAGATTTCAATTCTTATGTGCGTGTTGATGTTTTTTTCTATTTAAAGTCAAACTGTTTTCGGGCTCACGACCATTTATTGGTATTTACAAACTTATCAATATAATATAGTTTCACAAAACAAACACACACAAAGTACAACATTTAAAATCTAATTGCAAAATCCTTGTAATCCAGTCGGTTCAAATTACTTTGATTTCGTAATTCACACCGCTCAATTACACAGCCAGGTGAACCTTCGGTGGACAGCCAAGCGACCCTAAGGTAAATGAATTGTTATTAAGTATAAGTTCAGCTAATGTATATAAATCACATACATTTTGTCCACCTCAATCTTGGGACCCTGCATTTTGCCAACGACGGTGCCTTGCTTGGTGTTCTTCACCCAACCTGTGATGCCCGCCTTCTTACAACGATCTCGCGTATCCTTGGTGAGGTTCAAACCTGTCGAAGTACACACACACATTAGAATAGTGGATCATCAAATGAGGCCAAGGACATAATTTATTTTAAGCACTTGACCCGGATTCTGTTTTTTTCAGACAATAACTCCACCTTGTACATGTCCATAAACCTCAAATTCGAGTGTAACTAGCTCTCGTATATCCGGAATGCCCATATTTATTGAATATTGATTCGAAATCCTCTCGATCGATCACACTTCTTTGCGATTATATAAAAATAACCAAACGTTTTTGAAACAAATTGTTCTATATAACCGAACGCTTGATCTTCAATTCATTTTATTGCTTGCTTATAGAAGCTTCTTCGATATATTGAAATATGACAACTGTATTTTAAATTATTATTGGCAAACGTTTTTTTTAAGCAAAATTTGCGAGTATGATTTTCAACAAGCCGTCGACAATTTTCAACTGAAATGCCAAGTTTTTGTTCACGCCTTGCTAACAATATCAATTGCTTTCTATTTTCTATTTTGCGCTATTCGATTTTGCATTTGAGTATTTATTTTCGCTGCGCATTTGTTTTATTTTTTTCGCCTTTTCCTTTTTTTTTATTTTAAGCAAAAATTGGCCTGATAGTGCAAGTTTGACAACATTTTAATACCCTACGTGAGGTGTAAATGGTATTCGATAAAATAACTGAAAAAAATCAAAAATTTTAAGAAATGTGTTGCAATTTTCGGGTTGAAACAAAACTTGACTTCATACAAAAATGCATAGGAAATTAATCAGTTTGGCTAAGGATTGGTTTGTGTATTTAGCATCCGGTTGGTCATAATTATTTACGCGTGTTTAATTTTTGTGCATTTGAAAACACTTTATTGTCTGCCATTGAAATAAATATTTGAATTTTTGTGCTTTGATTGCCAAAGTCGTAAAATCCAATATCAAAACGAATTTTCTAGACAATTCAAATAAATGAAAATCTGCAAAGGTTTTGTCTCGTCTATCGAAATAAAGAATATATATATATATGCATATAGTATTTTGTATTTACATTAAAATGTGTATATTGAAAGTGAAATTGCAAATAATGTACAGAAGGGAAAAGAATCGAAAACACAAGTGAATTCCTATAACAACGATATGTAATATATATGTATGTATGTATAGTCAATGTTTAATTATTTTGTACAGTTCTAAATATATATAAAACTCCAGGCTTTTAAGTATGCTTGCATTAAATCAAGCATCAAATACAATTAAGTTTATGCATTTAAAATTAGTTTAACACCTAAACTATATATCGTATAATGTTAACAGATAACATTATGGCATCAACAACATCGTGTCTAAATGATCTGTGCTGTGGCATGGGGTTTCTCGATGAGACTATGCTGTGCCTCCATATCCTTCTCCAGATGCCCCTTGCCCAGTGTGCCATGATCTGCTTTCAGATAATAATGCGGCGGCTCCGAGTGATCCTCTTTCTTGCTACGTTCACGCAGAAAATGCAAACGCACATAATTGATGGGTATTTGAACGCTC
The DNA here is from genome assembly GCA_018152965.1 of Scaptomyza pallida. NCBI lineage: Eukaryota > Metazoa > Arthropoda > Insecta > Diptera > Drosophilidae > Scaptomyza > Scaptomyza pallida. The sequence goes on along the minus strand of JAECXP010000116.1, from coordinate 1,084,160 downwards.
TCCGCACCGGAGCCCTCGCCATCGATGAACACTCCACGCACTAGGATGGAGTTGGAGCATTTGAGTGCGGCCAACAGCAGGAATGGTATGATGTGAGTTATCCAGTAGCTCATAATACGATCATCTGAAAGGACATTGAGAGAACTTAAGTCAGATTAAATTTAAAGAAATGGCTTAGAATGTACCTGGATAGACATAAACATCTAGAAGATTCCAGATGCCACGCCAAGCGTTTACAGCTCCAAAGAAGCTCATCAGATAGTAGATATCGCATATGATGAGCTTCAGGATGCCGCTGATGCGACGCGATATATATCGCATCAAGGGTTGCAGTAAAAAGGTCACAAATACCGTTAGATAACCAATGAGCTGTGAGAGAGAGATTTTAGTACAAGTCCATAAATTGTTGTAAAATTGTTTTTACTAACCAAAGATCCCCAAGCTGATTTTGCTTTATCTCTGGGGAAGAGTGTTAAATCAAAGATGCCCCAAACACCACGCCAGGCAATCACCACCAGGGTGCCAATAACGAAGACCGAGAACAGTGTGTCCAGCACATATAAACCAGGTTGTCTGAAGCCCTGATAAATCGAAAGAAAATAATGAGGAATCTTTACTATTACTTAATAAGTAAGACATCAACTTACCGGTATCTTGAACATCGTGTCCACCTCAAAGTAATCGCTCTTGTGATCCATGGTGACAGTGTAGGGAGCTGCACCAAGATTGCGCAACGTGCGTGTTCCGACCAGGAAGAGCAGTGCCACCAGTGTCACCACCGAGATAATGGCCAGCGAATCAATGCTCGTCAACCAGTCACAGATCATCCAGGCACCACGCCACATATTCACACACACAATGCCAAAGATGGCCGTATAGAGCCGTGAGATGGCATAGTAGGTGAGTCGCCGCTTATCCGGATGTATGTTATCCTTGAAGAAGTTCTGCGTCACCGTGAATATAAAGTGCCCGGCACCACCGATCACAAACGAGGCCATGGCGGATAGAGGCAGACTGCTGGGAAAGAGCAGGACACCCATTAGCTCCCAGGTGCCACGCCAGTAGGCAATGACGCAGGGTGCGACGACTAGGCAGGATAACAGGACATCCAACACCTCAAGTAGCAGCTCATGCAGATTCTTGCGCGGCATATCCGCTGCATACTTCTGGCCATGATGAGGTGCCTGCTGTGTTGTTTTTTGTGTTGTTGTATGATGCAGATGAGGATGCGAATGGATATGTGGATGAGAGTGGGCATGGCTATGTGGATGGCCATGTGTATGGCCATGGCCATAATGCGGATGCTGTTCCGTTGCATGGCATTGAGATTTCGTTGGTGTTGCTGTTGCTGTTGTGGTGCTGCTGCTGCTACCTATGATAATTGGCTGCGGTGCCGACGACGTGATGCACTTGTCCGTGGTCAGCATATTTATGGTCGGGTCGGTCTTCCGTGTAATGTAACACACAAAGAATTAAGCTTTTAATTAACTAATTAACGTATCGGATAGATGGTCCTCCTGGCTGTGTGGCTATGGGATTGCGACCTCAACCTCAACCTGTACGAACGAACGGCTCTCAACTGTTATTTCAATACGGTTTGTGCAATGGGTTCGGTTCGGTTTTCGCGAATCACAATTGTTGACATTGTGTGTTGATTAGCTCGAATCCGGCACTGAGATTTCTGATGCTGCTCTGCTTCTTCTCCTCCTCTTTTTCTTCTTCCTCTTTCTCTTCGTCTTGTTCCTACTCGTGCCTTCCTCGTACTCCACAGCCGTAGCCCCGTCTGTCTGTTCCAACCTTTACTTATCGTTGCACCGTTTGCCTGCACTGATAATAATCCAGCACTGATAATTATTATTGCACTAGTACTATACTAGTAGTATATATACTATATAGTTAACGAACAGACTGCCTTTTGTCTATGGTCCGATTGTATAATCCACATTCAGCCGGTTACGGGAGCTCTCAATCTCTGCGACTGCAAAAGTGCAAAGAAAAAACGCAACATTTAAAGTGGATCCAAAATAATGCATATAAATGGTTTATGACTAAGATTATGACCATGGGCTATGGAGTGTTTTGAAGAATTATTCTGTTGCATCTTATCTCTGTGCAATGCAATTATCTGTAGTATGAGTTATCTGATGATTGTGAATAATTAATATGGTTTATTTGTTCAAAGCTATTATCACATTTTTATTTTTAGATAATTAAATATGAATTTGCTTTTGGTTGATAATGAGAAAGAAAATAAACAACTTTTTTTGTAGAATTTGTTAAGATCAAAAAATACAGTTTTCAATAATTATTTTAAGGAGGCTCTAATGGAAATATCTCGACTAGGACATACCCTTAACCCGTTACGCGTAAATAGAAAATTGCGATACCTCCGGTGTTTCCTAGACGATTTTTTCAAAAGTATTCATTGTTTCAAATCTTATTTTATGAAATTTGAGGTTCAATTTTTTTTGATATTCTTTACATGTGTTTATCAGAAATCAGAAGTTCTACCGAAAATTTGGAAGACACTTATTATGCTTATGGTATAGGAGAGCTTAGGTTTCGAATCTGAAGTTTCTAGGTTTTATAGAATTTAAGATCGGCGCGTTCATACAGACGGACAGAAGGACAGAAGGACATGACCATAGCGATTCGGCTGTTGATACTGATCAGAAATATATATATATATATATATATATATATATATACTTCATGGGGTCGGAGATGTTTCCTTTTATCTGTTACCATCTTTTTTTTACCCATGACCTATATCTATATCTTATATATTTACAAATTATTTTTTTATTCCTAAAATGAATATCGATAAATTAACGCCTTAAGGCTTTACAAATTCTTAGTCCAATCCAGCTCAGTCTAATATTCTAACATTACATTAGGCTAAGATTGTTAAATAATCAAGGCTTAGTAAATACTTTTAGCTCAAATATAATCTTTATAGTTTAAAAAGTAGCTTTATTTTGAATAATGGAACTTTAAATGAATAATTTTGGCATTGCAAGTACTTATTACGTTAAGATCTGAGTTGTTTTTTTCAGTACTTAACGTAACTTAAGTCAAATAATGCTCTGCAACCCTTTATTTTCCCAAGTATTTTGAACACTTTGTAGTACGTATAAGTATATATTTGTTAGAAGAACATTTTTGTGGGGTCAACAAATCAGTTGTGTGAATGCCTCTGCTCTTCACTTAAATATCGCTTCACTCAAGTACTTAATAGAATCAATTGAAGACGCCACCTATCAAGTATAAAAGCGAGAGTTTTCACAGCTTGACATTTTGACAGAGATTTGAACTTGATGTCACGGTGAATGTGTGGGGACAACTAAGTATTGTGGCTATTGAGGTGCCAAAAAATCTGGATTGTCTTATCCGAAGAGATTAGATGTGCCACGAGTCAAATTTAATTTCATTCGGAGAAACTGAACTGAGAACATGTCAAGGCGAAGAGGCGTTAAGCCAATCTATTTGTCTAAATATAAATACTTACTTATGAATGAGAGCTTGCGTATTCGCAGATATTAAATATGCTGTCAAAGTACAAGGTATACGAAATACACTTAAAGAAAAGAATACGAGAAGCTAATAAAGTTGGATGGTGAGATCTCTTTCAAACGATTCCTTTAAGTAATCCTAGGATTATTCTTAAGTAAAGTTTTTGAAGACTTGGGTGAGACCAGAAAAGTTTTTAAACTAAGGGACAATACGAAAAATGAACTTTATTGAAATTTTTAAGGTTAGCATTCATAGAAAATTTTTTAATTGATTGAAAGCACTTTTAACCCAAGTACGCTTGTACTTAAACTTTTCTCTGTGTGTATGCATATTGTGTTAAATGAACGCTTGACGCGTGTATGTCTCTAATTAGACACAAAAAAATCTAAAACACATGGCGGAACGTTTGCTTTTAAATGGTTTTAGCTGCGCAGGATGTTTGTGATTTGCTATTTTGCAGCAACGTGGCGTATGCGCAATAATTAAACATGGGTCTGAATGAAAATTTTCGTCTCTTTGCTCGTTTGAAGGTCTAGCAAGTGCGCATGCAAAACCAAAAAAAAAAAAAAAAAAAAAAACCCAAGAACAACGAATGCCATTTTGCACTAGAGTTAGTTTGGGTCAAGCGCATTCGCATTTATATAAATCAATGTGGGTGGATAAATGGAAGTCCCGTTGTGCGGCTCATTAAGGTACACTCAGGCGGCACAGCAAGACTTCCTCGTCAAGCCAAAAAGGGGTCGACAGTTGCTAATAATAATAATAATAATCGTAGCATATATACAAATACATGTATCTAACATATTAAGCTAGGCACACGCATTTCAAGATCATATAGATAAACAGAGAGAGAGATCGACTAAAAGAGAGAGAGAGCGAGAGAACAAACACATTTCAAGTTCAAACTTAGAAATAAAAGTAGATCTAGAGCATCCCAAGTGCTACATTGTACTCCAATTACCACAGTGCCTAATTGACAAGGAACGGGTGACAATGCACAAATTCCAAATTGGCATTTTTTTTTTTTTTTCGCAAATGTTTATCAAAGCATCCATACCCCATACTATACAGCTCAGATCTAAGCTAATTATATTTACCAACAACAGCAGTATATATAGTCACAAGTCTTTATGTAAGTATGTATGGTAGTATTCTCGCTATGTTTGTATCCAAGTCTCTAATCGAATGTTTGCTTAAGTTTACTGGGTCTATTGTAGTTAGTACGATTGTTGTATTGTATGCGCTTTTTTATGCCTTGCTTGCGTATAATCTTAGTCAAACAGATACAGATTAACGCTTGTCTTTTATAGTTTTAACATCTGGCAACTAGATTTTGTATAAGGTATATGGACAAATGTTTGTTATTCCCGATTTGTTTTTGTCATTATCATTTGACAATGATAGCAATAATATAGTATAGCTTGCGAATTTGTCATTGCTGATAAAAAGAATCTTTTTGTTGTTAAGGAATTGATCAGATAGTTAAAGACTTATAAATTAACCAAGGTTAAACGTAATCTATGAATTCCTAATACTTGAATTTTTGTATTGTTAAGTGAAAATAGTTTATGTGACAGTTAATTTTAAGCTTGAACTAATTATTTTGCATCTCATTTAGCTTAAAGTTTTTTGTGTGTAAGAAAAAAAAACTTTAAATAAATAATCTCTAGACTGTTGTTATTTACTTGCCGTTTTTTTGGGATCTGTTTCACATATTTATCATGATTTTTAAAGCAAATTCATATTTCCAGGAATTACTTAAGCTATATTTTAACCATCTTGACGCATTAACCAACTTTCTTATAATTAAAAATTTTATAAAAGTTTTCTACGGCTAAAAATGAAAGCTGCCTTAAAGAAAAAGGCGCCAAATTTAAGCTGGAATAGCAGGAAAATATCGCAAACACCTTCTTACTTTCAGAGCAACTATCCAAAGAATGATTAGTGGGGCAACTGAGCTCTTGGTGCGCCAAAGCCCCGTCAAGTATCTCGTATCTAATCAAAACGCCTAGCAATGCTTATCAAACAATCGATTTACAATCCTGCATAAAGATCATGCGTACAATCAAACAAATACAAATGCAAAAAAAAAAATAAAGAGAAAAAAGTCGAACAAACACACCAAAAAAACACACACACAAAAACTAATAGAAATAAATGCAAAAAAAACAGAAAAAACAACAACAACAGAGGTACCAATTGTTTACCGTTTCAAATTAGCTTTAGCTTCGTTGTAGCGGCGTCTCCGGCGACTGCAATTGTGGGTGCGTAAGCGGCAAGTGTGAGTGAGTGCGAGAGAGAGAGCGAAATAAGTGTGCGACGAGTTGATTTGATATTTGTTTGTATGTATGTTAAATAGTATTCGCACATTCGTTGTACTAGGACACGTGCAATGTGATGGAACTTTGATAAGGCACAATTAATCGAGTCGTTTATTGTTTTTTTGAATTTGTCGCGGACCGGAAGTAACAAGTTCGGGCTATCGGTTTTCGATTGATGCCATTCGATTTCGATAATCCGTTAGACCGTTAGACGTTTGTCGAAGAAGTTTGATGCTCGAATGAACGTACGCGACTTTAGGCGCTACTATATATACTTATATAGAAACGGCTTAGTCGCAAACACACACACACACACACACAAAGGCAAATATACACGGGGCGGACAGACTCACACATACAAGCGAGACAGAGAGAGAGCGAGTGATAGAGAGCATACATTGACGCAAAAACACAATCTAGTTTATATTGTACGATTATTTGAACTCCGAGATATTTTTGTTTTGCGCGGCGCAAGCTTACGGCACTTGGGAGGCTTAGGAAGCAAGCAGCAACAGCAGCCGCGCATCCAGCATCCAACATCCAGCACGATGGTCCCTAAATGTATTTAGCTCAGTCGCCAGCAACAGACTAAGCTGCGTTTGATGCGAGTTACGGATTTGAACTGAGTTAGGGTCGTACCCAGATATTCGTGCTCTGCTCTTATTTGATACGTTGAGCGAGCTTATCAAATAAAACAAAAACTACAAATAAAAGTGCGCTTCGGATAACAAAAACCATTCCAGCCGATCGCTATCTATCTCTGGATAGCTCAAGCTCGCTGCTCGATCCGAGCTCTCATTGCTGATAACAGAATCCGAGCTCGTATCTACAATCAGATTAGGTCTTTACATTTGCTAATGCTGTTCGCACTTAGCTTTTTACGCATCGCTTTTAAGCTTTGACAGCGCACAGTGCAATCAACGATGCCAAAAATATTACAAAATTTAATATACTTTCAAGTTCCATATCCTCAAGTGTCGTACATAGTTTATAGTTTTAGAATCTCAATAGCAAACATTTATAAAACTGGTTAAAGAAATTCTTATTCCTGAAACAAGTTTCTAATATGTTCAAATATATTCCTGGATTGATTGAAAATGCTCACACGTGCATGATTTTTTTCTAACACTTTTGACCAAACATTTACAAACTATTTAAAAAGCATTAAGCTATTGATATAAATAAATGTGCAAATACCTCTACGCACGCATTGAAAGGCAAATGCTAATTAATCGTGCATTTTATGCTTGTTTTCTTATTGACATTTCCTATCTTTTCTGGTTCACTGATCAGTACAACTTAGTTGATACAGGTCGCATAGTTAGTTGAAGTTAAAAAGTTGCACTTTGCAAGCAGATGCAGATCGAATGCGCATTTAGCACATATTGCGTCGAATATAAGGGGCCCATAAAAATCTGATTTGCGCTTAATGAGCTCATAAAAAAAACATAGTACAGAGTTATAATATAGTACGTATACTTATTTAAATAATAAATATTCATTGGTGATTGATATGGGAAACTAGAACTTGGCATCTGGGGACTAAGTCAATAATGAATGCGTGAATATCATTAAAATTTTGAGATAACAAATATAGTTTGTACAGATTTCATCATTACGATTGTGGAAAATAATACAAGATACAAACAACCAGAAAGTCAACAAGTTTATCCGGCAATAAAATATTGTTGAAATCCATTCATTCCCACCTTTGCCATTCAATAAATTTATTTGCATACATTTAGAAGAAAGGTTTTCGCATATTATTATCCTTGTCTTGAAAGCAACTAACACGCGAATCAATAAACTTATACAGCATGCAATATTGTCATTCTAGTATCTGTGACTTTGATTATCTGATTAGAGCACCTATTGCTATTTGCTATTTGCATACATATGTATATCGTACGACACAGATAACATACAATAGATAAAGGCAGGTTTATTATTTAATGGCAACATCATATTCACCATCAAGTTTGCATAAACTTCTTTGCTTACGCTTATAATATTGTTTTTCACTTCAAACATGACTTTGCAAGGTGTACAACATCAAACTTCAAATCATAACTTAAATTATTAAAGTCAAAAACTTACTCAGATTATTGAAACGTTTAACTTAATTAGCCAATATCATTTGGTTTAGTATTTATAATGAGTCAGAGATAACATAACTGACCTAGCACATAAGATTATTAAATTAAAATGATTTTATTTTTTTTTGTTTTTTGCGATATTCAAATTTCACCTGACACACATTTTTGATTGTGTGTCGCAGATATTATTCGAAGCGTTGACTTATGCTAATTCATAATCGAAAATCACCCACGAAAATTATTAAATCGATTTTGTATTAATTAATGTGGGGCACAACTATTTACATATGTATCAACAACACACAAGTCCACGTCCAACTAATAGCTTGTCAAATATATTTTAACAAAATGTGTTTGCAGTCTAGCCAAGCCAACAACAAAAGCCGACAGCTGAGCGTCTTATCAGCATTGATAAGGCTTAGCTGGTTTCTTTACCCATTTTTAATATACATATTTATTCAACAAGTACATACATACTTACTTTCGTGGCATCGCGACATCTATCAAACAAGTGCAAAATTGAAGAGAACAACGCTTGTCAATCAGCATACAAATCCCTGGGTCATAAAGCTCGGACAATGGCTGCTAATCAATTTGCTTATCAATAAAAGTAGGAAGGAACGTCTGTGAATGCGCTCTCTATGGGTTTAATACTCTGTGGGATTAAAGGGTATCATCCAGGCAGAAATGCAAAACAGGTAAAATGGGGTATTTTCGACTAGAAAAAAAGTAAATATTTGTGTATCTTGCACGCGTTCATCTTGGAGATAAGATAATGTTCAGTGTATTTTATTTTGTCTATTATTTATAGCTTAATGTTATTTAAGTTTGAGGGTACTTCAACAGATACTAAACAAAATTCCAAAATATAATTTCTTACCTCATGATTATCTTATTTTCAAGGTTAATAAAAAAAGAAATTGCTGATGATAAGACTCTAATTATTTTTTAATCAAGTAAACATAAAGTGAAGAGATTTTTTTAATTTTTTATTTATTTATTTATATAAATATTTATATGGACTTTATATATATATCCCCAATAATTGTGAGTGGTAAAATTGTACGCCTATTTATTTATACATCAAATTAACAAACAAATTTTTAGTTTTATTTGGATATACATATTTTGGAATGAAACTCATATATATACTAGATATATATGAGACTACAAACTTTAAGACTTAAAGCTACAAATTAAAACTAAAATATATATATGCGCCGATTGTGCACATACATAATTATATAGCATATATAGATATATTTGGTAAGTTGGGACGTTTATTGCCGTAGCTGAAGCTCTCAAGGAATGTCCTAAGATGATTGATATAAAACATGAGATCAACTGCCCCGAATCGCAGAGAATGTGGATAACTTTTTGTTTGGACCTGGGTAACCCACATGCCCTGCAAGACGTCAGTTAATGAAAGTTTAACAAAATTGATGATAATGATGATGTTCCTCTATGCCAAAACATTCCTTGTAGGCTAAATAGTATATATATATAAATTCATTTACTAAATGTGCTAGCTGGTGTGCTGTGATTTTCCTCATTTGTGATGAATGCTGTGCATATTTAATATTCTTATTCAAATAAGATAGAGAGACATTTAGAGTGTATCCATCCATACACACAATATGGATTTCATAAAGAGGGCATGAGTATTTGTTTATGTGCGTGCGTGTTTCGATAATGTATATCTTAAAGTAACTAATTGAATAGTCGCTTCAATATACTTTGAATAGTCGCCAAGGATTGATCCTCGATGAGGAAAGTGCGATGATTTCCCTCCACTGTGTGAACCTCTACAGGCTTTGTGCATACCTTAAAAAAAGAAAAAAAGGAAACAATTAGGATCGATAGTAAAATGATTATTTCTGTCAACTTACCTCCTTGAGACGGTAGTCCTCATCCATTTTAGCAGAGTTATCTGTGGGTTTGACGAGAGTCACCTTTGACTTGAGTTTAAGTGTGGGCTTAAAGCTGTCTGCCAGCTCCAATTTCTTGTAAAACAGTTTAGCTGCCGATTTGATCTATAATAAAGATAGCAGAAGGTATAAGTATAAGACAGTTAAGGGATTGTAGTTAAGTCTATACTTACAGTTTCCACCGGTTGCGTAATTTCAACACTCATTAGCTCAGCAAACTTTTCAAGTTTCTCCTCATAGGTAGGTATCACCAGAAGCAAACGCACCAGCTGCATAAAGAGAATAAATGGTGTTAGTTATTAAGCAATTCCAAATAGTTTTGTCCTTGATTACTTACCGACTTGTAGTCAATGTTGGCCAAGACAATACCAAAGTAGGCCAGACCATAGCTCTGATTGCTGTTGTCATCATCGACGGTGTAACGCTGCTTGAAGCTGCTCGTGTACCAGTTGACATATGTAGGTGCACCATCCAACATCACAACGTTGGCAATTTCCTTTGTCTCCTCGAGAATGGCGGCCATCACGTAGGTGAGCAGGCAGCCGAAAGAGTAGCCAGCTAGTTTATAGGGTCCCTTGGGTTGCACTGTGCGCAATTGTTGAATGTAGAACTTGGCAGCAGCCTCAACAGATTCCAGAGGAACTGTGTTGGTAAATTGTAATCCATAGGCGGGCACCTCGAGCCTCTTGGCCAATGGGACTAGAGCAGACGCAAATCCTTCAATTGGTGACATGAAGAATATGGGTGTCTGTTTGCTATTGGCGGGTGCCAGTGTCTCCAGTTTCAGAATATCCTCGGTGGGTATTAAGTCTGTGGTAAAGACCACCTGTGTACCGTCGCCCAGGGGACTGGATGTACGGGATGGAGGCGTGGGATTTGAAGCTGAATCAGCATGAGAAGCATCAGTTGTACCAGCAGATGGTTTTACTTCAGCACCGCCATCCATTTGTTTCAGCGATCCAAATGTTAGTTGACGGATCTCTTGTGTGGACAGCACGATGTCGAAGTTACGCTCCAGCGTTTGCTTAATCTCGGCGCCCATCAGTGAGTCCATGCCAAGATCTGCTAGGGAGGCAGCGTCCTGAACGTTCTTGATGTCACGCAGACCCAAGATATTTGAGATTGTGGAAATTAGACTGACGCCGGCGCCCTGATCCGACTTGCGTTTCTCGGCAACGACCATGGATGCCAAGACGGGATGCGGCTGTTGCAGGAAGATATCGATGGTCTGCAGGCATGAGGGCATACGCTGTGGCAATGTTCCTCCAATGACGGTATCATTGTCACCCAGATTCTCCAGGACCAAACCAGTATCGCCAATAGCACCCCATTGTATCGCTGTGCCGGGGAAACCGCTAACCTGTCGCTGCTCACAGATGCGCTCCATGGCCGAGTTGGCCAGGCCATAGTTCGTTTGTCCGATATTACCACGTCCGCACGACACACTGGAGAAGCAGATGAAGTAGTCCAACTCAGTGCAGATAGCACGTGAATATTGATCCAAGAATTTGGTGGCTGTCACCTTGGGATCGCAAACGGTCTTGAAGTCCTTGGCAGTTTGATCTTCGATAAGAGCATCACGCAGCACGGCTGCCAGATTGAAGATGCCTCCAACCAGGGCCAACTTGTTGCTGGCCTCCAGCAGTTTCTTAGCTCCAGCAGCTGTGGTCACATCATTGGTATCAATGACTACCTTAACGCCACGTTCCTGCCAGCGACGGATCATGAGTCCCTGGTAGCCAGTCTTGACGCCCGAACGTGAGGTTAAAACAATGTAGCGTGCTCCACGAGTCACCAGCCAGTTGGTCAGCTCCAGGCCAAATCCACCGAGACCACCAACAAGAATGTAACTCTTCTCCGGATGCATGTAGGTACGTGGTATGGCGTTAATCAAACGCGACTTGGGCATTAGTGTCTTCTTGCCATCCTCCTCATCGCGAACCTTGATGACGACCTTGCCGATGTGCTTGCCGGAGGCCATGAAACGGAACGCCTGCTCCACTTGCTTGTCATTGAAGACTGAGGTGGGCAGGGGCACAACAGCGCCACTCTTAATACCCTCCGCAACGAGAGAGACGACCTGGTTCTGCATCTCTTCCTCACCCTCCATAACACTGTCCAGCAGGATACCATGGAAGGAGGTGTTCTTCAAGAAGACGGACATACCCAGAGGACTATTGTTGCTCAAATCGAATTTGCCAATCTCCAGGAAGCGACCGTTCAAGCCCAAGCAGCGAACTGATGCCTGCAGCTTCTCCTCCGACAATGAGTTCAAAACTAGATCAACACCGCGTCCCTTTGTCTCACGCATGACCAGTTGCTCGAAGGATGTGTCACGGGAGTTGCCAATGTTGCGTGCCTGCAACTTGGGGAAACGTTTTAGCAGGAACTCACGCTTCTCCTTGCTTCCGACCGTAGTGAAAACAGTCAAACCATGATGTAGAGCCACAGAGATGGCAGCTTGTCCAACACCACCAGAACCGGCATGAATGAGAATGCGTTCACCCTTCTTCATTTGTCCACGCACTAGCAGAGCATAGTAGACGGTAGCATAGACACATGGCACCGTTGAGGCTTCCTCCATGGTCCACTTGTCCGGTACTTCCCACATCATGCGCTTGCTAGCCTGGCAGGTTGTTGCCAGCGACTTGGCTGGGACCATAGCCATGACACGACGTCCAGATGTATCGCGACCTGAGAACTCCAGACCCAAAACGCAATCCTGCTCAGCAAGGTCTCCTGGTAGAGCATCTGCAGCCAGTTTTCCGGAAGATAACATCACATCACGGAAGTTGACAGGGGCATAGTAAACGGTGCAGATCTCAATATCCTTCTTGGCGGACGTATCAACCTTGGCGCCCTCAATCCACTTCAGTGAGGCCAAGTCACCCTTGACCAAAGCATTTACATAAGCGTGCTCCACTTGCAGGGTGGCCTGCTGTGTCTCCAGCTTGAGATGACGGAATGTGCCCCACTTGCCATGCTTGTACACATTCGAAATGAGATCCTTCTCCAGTTGTTTGCTGTAGAGTGCACCTGACACGGAGAACTTCTCAGATACGGTATCCTGAACAAATACCAGGCGTGCTTGTTTGCCACCATTTTCGTTCTTGATGCAAGTCATTAGACCAACGGCACCAAAGAGTTCCTCATTCTGGCAGACCACATAGACAATTTGCTCATCGGTGGAAGCTGCGGCCAAAGCAGCCTTAAGGTCATCCACCCAGTTGTAGTTTTGCTCGGTGACCTGGACAACCACAGACTTACGTTTCTTCACTTCAATACGGTGACGGGCCAAAACCATGACACGAGTACCGCCCAGAGTTTGCTCCTGGACAGCAACAAAGCCAGACTTCTCAAGCAGTGCGCGTCCCGTCTTTGTGTAAGTAGCTAGACCCTCCTCAAAGATCAGGAAGCCTGTGTCACGAATGCTGGCAATGCTATTCGCCAGCGTCTTTGTATCGGGACGTGAGAGGACATCAATGCCATAGACAAAGTGACAGTTCTGCTCAACGGGTTCCTTCAGAATATCCTTAGTAATGACGCGTACGCCCGAATCTCCCAAAGTGCTAGCGATGAGCTCCTCGTTGTTGTTGGAAGTGACGACAGCCACATCGCCTGTTAGCACCGGCTCACCCTCAATGATCTCCAGCAAATGGTTAGCCATAAGAACATCCGGATTGCGTCCGTTGGCCAGCTCGACACCCTTTAGCTTAATGGCGCCACTTGAGTTCTCGATAATCAGTTGAATGGCTACATCCAGAGCATGCAAGCGAGCCTTTTCAGTATTCTCGTGTATTTCACTAGTGTTCTCATTAGCCACAAAGCAGTAGCGTTCCAAGGTGGGTGGGTTCTGGGTGCCCGGACGACGCTGAGCCAAGTTGGCCTTAAGACCACGCAGTTCGACGCCGCCACTCTTGATGACATTGATGTCATCATACCAATAAACAGGAACACCAACATTTGTCTGTGCTTCCTTGTTCAGGCTATTGACCAACTCCAAATGCTTCAAGGGATTAATCACTGCCTTCTCAATGCGAGTGGGCAGATACAGCTCACGCAGGTTCTTGCTGAGAATGCTGAACTGCAGCATTGTGTCCATGAAGCTTATCCAGTTGTCCACCCACTGCAGATGTCCAGCCGAGGCACAGGTGTCCGACTTGACAATACCACGGAAAATGCCACCATAATCGTAGCCACGCAGACGCAACTCCTTGTAAACATCATTGGTGGCCAGCGGCTTTAGCTGCAGTGCTGGCTGTCTGGGGATCCAGGGGCAGCTCCTCCATATCAATGCTTTCCGGAATAGTAATTCTGCCAGAGACAGCCAAGCTGCCGCTCTCGCAGATCTCAAAGTTGCCCGTGCCATCAAAGAAATTGATGCCAAACTTAACAACGGCGCTCTTGTTCAAGATCGTAGCACGATGGAACACCACGTTCTCCATGACAACGGGTGTCTTGTGGAACTCACCACCACGCATCTTGGCGAAGGTCATCCAGGCGAGTGTCATGTAACCGGTGGCAGGGAACAGAATGCGTCCATCGATGGTATGGCCAACCAGGAAGGCATCCTCCTCCTTGGACAGATCAATCTCAATGACAGTCTCACCCGATGAGGTCTCCTTGTCAAACTTGGCCACCAGCCATTTCTGTGTGTGATCCCAGCCGACCTTTGAGTTCAACATGGGTGTGCCGCGTCCAACAGGATAGCTGATGGGACGCACCAAGTTCAGGACCTGGGGTTGAGCTCCAGCTGCATACAGTTTGCCCACATTGGTCAGCAGGAACTCCACATTATTCTCATGTCCACGCTTCACCAGGCTCAAATTGGTGGCATCTGGACCCAGGGCACGCTTTAGAATCGCCTGGAGTAATCCAGTTGGTGCAATCTCAATGGCAATGGCATTCTTGGGCACATGCTGCAATGCCTCATGGAACAGTACGGGCGACAGTAGATTGTTGACGTGATAGGCGGCCGAAGATTGCATGGCAACGGGAGTGCTCCATGCGGATTCCGGAATGGAGGTACTTATCCAGCGTGATGTACGGTTCTTGGCACTGGGGATAATCTTCTCCAGACTCTTGCGCAACTTGGGACCTGCATCGGCGATGTATTTGCTATGGAAGGCATAGCCACTGCTGTTCACTGCCTTGGCGAAGACCTGCTGGCCGTTCAGTTTGGCAACCAAAGCATCGATCGAAGATTCCGGTCCAGAAATGGTGCAGTTATCCTCGCTGTTGTGGCATACCGGGAAACAATCGCTGGGCACCATCTTGTGGGCATCGCCCCAGCTCAGACCGACAGCAGCCATCTTGCCCTTGGGCAACTGTGTGTCCAGAATGCTCTTGCCACGCCAGTAGGCAGCCAGCACCGTCTGCTCCGGAGTGAAGCAACCATCAGCATAGGCACAGCCCAGTTCACCCACAGAGTGACCCACAATACCATCGGGATGAATATTGAGGGAGGTTAGAAGATCCGTAAGAGCCACCTGCATGGCAGCAATCGAGACGAACGAGTTGAGAATGTGCTCGAAACTCTTGTCCGTAGAACGGGTAAGCACTTCAATTAAATCCACACCCTCGGGCTTCAGGACATCGGCGCAACGTTGAATCGTCTTGGCAAAGACATCGATCTGCATCAAATCCTTGGCCATGCTGGCCCATTGGCTGCCCATGCCAGAGTAGATGAACCAAACGGGACGCTTATCATCACTGTACTCCATCACTTCACGCTGCAGGGATCCCTTGTTGCTGACCACACTGTAGCCGCGGAAATAGTGCAGGGGAATGGGCTTGGAGTGGATATCGTTGATTAACTGCATGTACTCATCGTCGTCATGGTGTGTTGCGGCAGACTCCAACAGATCCTGAACGGCTTCAAAGGTACGACCGGATGCAATCACTACCTTGGGTGATGCATTTTTGGGAGTCATTGTCTTTGGCTTGGGATTCGATTTGAGAATAACGTGAGCATTAGCACCACCAAAGCCAAAGGAGTTCAGGCCAATAATGCCTCCATTCCAGGGCAGATTCTTGTCGACGACCTTAAGACGACCATCGAGCAGACCATACAGATCCGGATTGGGTTTGTTGTAATGCAAGTTACCGGGAATCATGCCCGACTCCATGGCAATCAAGATCTTTGCCACTGAGCAAACACCCGATGCGGGCTCCGAGTGACCCATGTTCGACTTCACCGAGCCAATTAGCAGTGGTGTTTTGCGATCCTTGCAGAAGAAATCCGTAATTGAGTTAACCTCCTGGGGATCGCCGACTTTGGTGCCAGTGCCGTGAGCCTCCACATAGACAACATCGTTGGGATTGAGGCCAATCTCCTCGTAAGTCTCACGAATCAAACGATTCTGCATGCTGCCAATGGGATATGTGATGCCCTGCTCCTTGTAACCATCCGTATTCGTGCGCACATTCAAAATCGAGGCATAAACACGCTTGGCAACCGCCGTACGCTGCAGTAGAAGAACCACACAGCCATCGGAACGCACATAACCATTGCCAGACTCATCAAAGGCCTTGCAGCTACCATCCACGCTCAACATGTTCAGGCGCTTAAACTGCAGTGACATTGTGGGTTTCAGGATGAGGCCAGCGCCAGCAACAATTGCATTATCGATCTTGCCCTCACGCATATCCGAGAAGGCCTGCTCCAAGGCATACAGAGAACTTGAGCAGGCGGTATCAATGCTGTAGCTGGGGCCCTTGAAATCGAATGTGAACGAGATGCGATTGGCGAACATAGCGCGAGCACAGCCCGTCAAGCCGTAGCCATTGACACGATCAGGATCACAGCACCAATGCTGTTCCGTTTCCGATGTCGATACACCAATGTAGACACCCGTACGCGATCCACGCAAATCAGTAGGATTCAGGCCGGCATCAATGATTGCCTCATGCGTCAGCTCCAGCATAATGCGAAGAAGAGGATCCATGCACTCGGCTTGCTTCTGATGGACACCAAAGAATTGCTGATCAAAGTTCTCCAAATCGGCATGCTTGATTTTGCCCATCCTGTCAGGTAGTCCATAAAGACCTATAGATATGAAAGCGCACTTTAAAAAGCAATTCAACGGGTATATTGGTTTATAAACTTACCGCGCTCCCAACGTCTGGGATCATCATTGACCATATCGACGCCTTCAAACAAATTCTTTGAAAACTCTTCGATGTTCGAGCTCTCGGGCAGACGGCCGGAGAAACCAGTAATTGCAACCTCCTCATTTAAAGCCTGCTGACGCGGCGCATAGTGTCCACCACCCAGGTCCAATTGGGGGGCAGTACGCGACGCTGGCTCAGCAGTGATCACTTCTTCGGCAAAACGGGCTGGCATCTTCTGGCTGTTCTGGTTGTTGTTCTTCTCGTTCAGATCGTTAGGTGTTAGGGAATGATGATGATTCGTTGCAGTTGTGCAAACGGATGTGCTGGGTGTTAGCTGCGCAGTGGGAGGCTCCTCGACACGGTCGTCAGGTTGTTGCAAATTTTGTTTCTTTTTAATACGACGGCGTCGCCGACGAAGAGCTCGGGCACTTTTACCGTTAACGTTTTGGACAGCGGAAGTGCTTGGATTGTGATCGTTCTGATTGAGCGCAACAGTTTGCCGATCCACGACTCTTTACAAACTTTTAGCGACTACAAAAAAATAATAATAACAAATTACATATTATATTACATATTATAAATCAAATTGTCTAAATTGAAAGCATACAAATTTTTATATATATTTTTTCATAACTGAAATTTAGTAACTATTGAAAATTTATTAGGTTCTTGCGGTGTTGCATACTTTTACAGTCTACGTTAATCTAAAGCATTGCATATTTTAATGAGCAACATTAATTAATTTGAGCTTTTTATAAATATCTTAGACATACTAATATCAACACTAACTACGTAGATTCTGCCTGAAGAGAAAGTGCAAAAATATAACCAAGAGCTAGTAGAAATCTATTAATTGATCAAATGCCATTATTATCTCGGCCAGCTGAGTTTTGTTTACAAAACAATCTGGTAATATGATAATTTTAATGAGAAATGATAATACGAAATGCGTATTAGCTACGGATATAAGTTTTATATCTTAATTAGGTTTAAAGTTGTCAAGAATTAGCATGTACCTCATTTCTGGGTTTTTCTTTCTGTTAAAAACAAACTAAATAAAAAGGTGCTAACCCATGTAATTTATTTAAAAAATTTATATTCCCTTGTTTTAGGAAATTTAACTGTGCAAAATACAAATTTATGCATTCTAGTTCATTTTTGCCCATTGAACGAATTAATAAGAAAAAACACCTGCTGATTTGTTTATTTCCAACTCCACTTGGACTATTTTCATAGGAATCAATTAAGCAATGTCGCACACCAATTTCCAACTCAATATAATTCACGCAGATTTCTTTAGTTTTTAAGCAAAATATATGTTGACATGTACACTGGTGGCAAAAAAACATGTTTAGCGTTATGTTATGTACATAGACGTGGCTGTTAACGCGCTACTGTTACTCAGGCAAAAGCTTTACAATGTCGTTTCTCTCAAAAAGCTTAAAACAGCAGCCCGGCCGGTCGAATGAACGATTTTTTTTTAGAGGAAAGTAAGTAAATGGAAATCAGGTGATTTCTGGAGAAGCTGCGCGTGCAATGACATTTGCTCTCTCTCTGCTGTATTTGGCGCGCTTGTGGTGTGATTAGTGAATGCCAAATAGTGCGCGGCAACATTATGTTTAAACATATGAAAACTACTTTGTGTACATTGAAATACTCACTCTCCTTATTATTATGTTTGTGTATGAGTACTGAGAGCTTAACAGTGCAACACAAAATATGTTAGCATAGGGGTTTGCCAAGCAAGAGTCGCAGCTGACGACGCTCACCCATACTACCCATACTACTGCAGTAATAGCGTTTCGCACGCTGCTTTCTTATTCGCCGACAAAACTCGTACGATGTGCAGAATGAGAAAAGCACAATATACAAGAAAAAGACAGTTAAGCCAAACTAGTGGTTTGTCATGTTTGTTTGTCTTTACTATAATGAAGCATGGCCCGCAAGAACAGTTCGAACAAGCGTTCTTATATTTGTATGTACGTATGTATGTTTGTACGTTTGACTGTTTGTATATGTACGTAAGAATGGAGGGAGCATAACAAAAGAGACGCTACGATTTTCGGCAAAAATATTTTTGCTCACCAGCCGGCAACAAACTCATCTACTCTGTTCACACACAAACGCACACACCACACACACACTAGCATTAGCGTAACGCGTGTTCATGAGCAATTTGTAGAGAGTGAGATAAGGTGGCGTGATTTCCAAGTTCATTTAAGCATTTTTGTTTCCACACACACACAACAATTTTTTGTTAGTTTTGAGCGGCGTCATCTGTATTGTTGCCACTGCTGGCTGACGCTGCTGCTGTTTGCTTTGTTGTTTGCATAGACGTTACATATTCACATATCCTTTTACATTAATTACACACTTATATTGCAATGCCATATTGATTTTCAGTGTTATTGTTTTTGTTCCGTTCAAACTAAGTCCGAAAATTGCGTCATTCGATATGTAAACAATAATGTAAACAAACGTTGGCTGTCACTGTTTCACTGAATTGTCACTGGCTTTCATAAGTACCCCCCGGCCCAAGTACCACTACTTAAAATTATTTATTTATGCACTTGGTTCTATTTTCACACTTATCGATTATGCGCCCAGCTACAAACGCACATTGTATATGTATGTATGTGTATATGGTTTAAGTGTATGCAGGTATCATCCACCCACCCACGCCTCATTTCCACTTAAGTCAAGCGAGAGGCGTGCGCCTCAAGTTCATTGTCAATGATAAGAAAGCGAAAAAAAAAAAAAAAAAATGGGGTGATTAATTTGTACGGGCTAAGTGTACTACAACTGATAGCAGATCTTAAGTAGTACATAAATATGAATGTGTGTTTGTGTTTGTAAATTAACATCTGTCTATCTGCTAATGCATTTGTATATTAGAAATTTTCCCAATCAATTATGTCATTCATTTCTCCTTTCGTTTCTTCTTTTTATATAGAAATCATAGAAATGGAACAAGTTGTTCAATTAGTATGCGAAACCCTATGAAAACTGCTAAGAGAATGAAGCCAATCGCCAATCTTGGCAAGGGTCTAACCCAACATTTTGTTGTTTTATGAATTTGGACTTTATTTGTGCAATAAAAAAAGGCAACAGCAAAGCTAAATTTGTTGTTTGGCAAATTGTATTCATTTTTTATTTTATCTACTTTATATTTGCGTAGTTGCGGGCTCTGAAGTGTTTGCAATTTGTATGGGAGTATATTAAGAATGTGCCCAAAAAGGTCTGAGAGTTCAACAGTTATATGACAGGTGTGAAATGAGTTATGCCTAAATTTAAAACTGCTCTTCATTATACATTTATATTTTATGTGCTTTTTTTTCTAGATGTTGTCAACTGCTTTTAATAAAATTTTAAAATATTCCACTTTTTAAATTTTTAATTTTTATTCTTTTTCTTTCTTTTCTCGTGTTTTTTTGTGCTTACACTTAAACCTGATTTGAGTCAAAATTCGTTTTATGCACTGGAACCGGCGTTAGACACAGACATATTTTTTTTACATTTTATTATCCTCTTTCCTTTTTGGACTCAAACACAAACACACAAGTATAACAGTCTGTCTGTGCGCACACATACACATGCATACATTTTGGTATTGTGTGTATGCTTCCAGAATACATACCTAAAAATCAGGCGATTCCTCGACAGCTGTTTTGGTGAGACAAACAGCAACTACTTTTGGGTGGTAATGCGATTGGTGTTGAGTTGGTAGGCGGTTTTTTTTTCGGGCAGTTGGTCCTTACTGCTGGTCAAAAAAACCGATAGCAACTTTTCTTTTCGACTATGTAGTATACTTAAAGCCAAAACAATTGTTTTGGTTTATTTTGTGTCACTGTTAAGCACTTTTTCGTTGAACAACGGCGTGTTACAATTATTTGTGATTCGTGAAAGCAAATTCTATTTCATACACTTTGCTGCAAAACACTTGTAATGTCGGATCGGTAAATGGTTAGAACAACCGTAAACCTATGCGCGACCTAACGACGAAATGTGAATAACGAATAGTCGCGGCATCAGGTGAGCCGTGGCTTTTATACGACAGCAGCGTCTGACGAAAGCTTCTCTTCAGTGCGCAGCAGAGAGTGAGAGAGCCGGCAGCAGCAACAAGCGAGATAAGCATAGAAAGCTCTTGCTCTCTGTTAACCTTTCATTTGCAGGGCGGCTGCGACTTTCTGTAGTTTTAATGTTGTTGTTGCTGTTGTTGTTGTTGTTCGACGGCTGCCCTTAATAACATTTTCTGCAGCGTGATTTGAAAACTTAAAATAGCGGCGATAACAGTTGAGCGCGCGATAAAAGCGTGATACTTGAATATCGGCCGACATCAAAATGGCACCACTTTCAAATAATATTTAATATGTATGCCATTCATTATGTATGAATGTATGCATGCTTTTTCCGCAGTATAAAGCTGATTAAATATTATTTAATAGATGAGTGAATGATAAAAATGTTTTTGTTATTTATATAATTCGTCGGAAATGTGTCTCTTCTAATCTGAAATTATAAAAATTTGTATAAATGCTCATGCGAGAAATGTTCAAATACTGACTGATTTATCAGACTCTTATCCTCAGCATGAAAAAGAATTAATTTTAATATGTACAAAACAAAATCAACTCTTATACAAATAAAACTTGCTATATTAATAGTGTATGTAATCGAGATGTGCACATTAAACGGTAAAACTATGTTTATAAAATAAATGATGCTACTAAACGGACTGTCTTTGTAAAACCCTCTCGATGATCTGTAACGTTTGGGCCTCCTTAAGGAACGTTCGATGGGTGCCAGCCACAACATGCATATCGATCTGCGCACTGCAAATCTGCAGAGATTGTCATGTTAACAATATTATTTCTATGTCTATGTGGGATTTTGGACTTACCTCTTTGAGACCGTAGTCATCCTGCGACATGATTGCGTTGTGCTCTGCAGATTTGATTAGTACCACATCGCTCTTCAATTGCTTTGCACCCTTGTAGCTCTCTGACAGCAAAAGCTTCTGTTTAAACATGCAAGCTGCTTTCTTGATCTGCAAAAAAAAGTGTTAAGATATTACTAATAAAATTGCTTTAAAGGTTGAAATAAATATATACTTTATAAAAAGTTTGGTATCAATGGATTTTCTTAACCCATTAAGTAAACATTGAAAGTTTTCAATTCTTGCAAAGGTCTTTTTTCAACACTTTTTTTTCCAGGTCTTAAACAAAAAATGTTTTGATGCAAAAAGTTACTTCAAACAATTCTTATAGTGACCGAAAAAAATTTGTTGAAAATTCTTCTCGCATGTAGTTTTTAATGATTTTTTGAGAACTGCAAAAATGACTAAAAATTACCGTTTTTAATGAAAAGTATTTTATCATTAAAACGGATTTTAAATGACCTATCCATTGATACCAAACTTTTTATAAAGTATGTATTTATTCACTATCAAAATCGTACATTAAACCTGTTAGAATAATTGTTGGGCTGACTGTATGTTAAAAACTTACCACGTCCTTTGTTTGTTGTGTATGTGAAGCTAGAGTATCTGCCAATTTGTCAAGCTTCAAAGTCCACGTTTTGACACCCTCAAGCACTTGCAAAAGCTATAAAAGCATATATATTACTAGTAATAGATTTCTCTAGAAGAAGAAGTAGCGTCAACCCACCTGGTTGTAGTCCACATCAGCTAGCAATGCTCCAAAGTAAGCTAGCGTCATGGATTGCTGACGGTTGAGGTCGTCCGTCTGTTTCTTAGCCTCCTGCACATAGCCACTGGCCATTGTGGGAGCACCGTCCAGCATGATGACTTTCACACCAAACCTTCTCTGTTCCAGCGCCACACCAATAGCATGGGCAAGAAGGCAACCATAGGAGTAACCCACAATGTTGTAAGGACCACGTGGCTGTAGTTTCTGTATCTGTTGTAGATAGTAGGCGGCGCAGGCTTCAATTGAGTCGAGGGGCACTTGCTCCGTGCACTGCAGACCGTAGGCCGGGCAGGTGAGAGAGGCGGCGAGTGCTTCGATAGCTATTGTGAAGCCCTCGATTGGAGCAAGGAAGAATACGGCTGGCTCATTGCAGGTCTTCGTTGCCATGGAATGGAGGCGCACAAGTACGTCCTGGGGTAATACTTCCTTGGCGAATACCTTGCGAGTTTCATCCGTTTGGTTAATGGCCGTCCGATTAGTGGAAGCAGTAGCCGACGCTGCCTTTGGAGCACCTGCATCCGTGCTTGTCGTCTTACCCTGTGTATCCTGGCTATCAATTTGCTTCAGAGCACTAAACGTAAGCTGTCGGATTTCTTGTGCCGACAACACTAGATCATAGTTTCGCTCCAAGGTCTGTTTGATTTCCGTGCTCATAAGTGAGTCCATGCCCAAGTCAAAGAGTGTTGTCTTATCCTGAATGCTGTTAACATCACGCAGTCCCATTATATTTGCTATGGTGGATATGAGACTCTGACGATTTGATTGCTCTGTTTTACGCTTCTCGGCCAGGACCATGGATGCCAGGACAGGATGGGGTTGTTGCATGAACGAATCCAATGTCTGGAGACAACTATTCATCCGTTGAGGCAAAGTTCCACCAATAACAGTATCATTGTTGCCCATGTGCTCCATTATCAAACCTGTATCACCAATTGCACCCCATTGTATGGCTATGCCAGGATATCCCTCGGCCTGTCTCTGTTCACAGATGCGCTCCATGCTCGAGTTGGCTAGAGCATAGTTCGTCTGACCCGGATTACCACGTCCCGCAGCCAAGCTGGAAAAGCATATGAAGTGCTCCAGGGCTGGGCACATGCTGCGTGAGCATTGGTCCAAGTGCATTGTGGCTTGGATCTTGGGTGCTGTAACAGCTTCGAAATTCTTCACGGTTTGTTCCTCGAACAGAGCATCCTTTAGCACTGCGGCTAAATTAAAGATGCCACCAACCAATGCCAGCTTGTTGCTGCTCTCTAGCATCTTCTTGCAGCCAAGAGCGGAGGTGACATCGTTGACATCAATCACGACCTGAACTCCACGCTCATGCCAACGTCGGATCATGAGTGCCTGATAGCCGGTTTTGATGCCCGAATGTGTATTTAGGACAATGAAGCGAGCTCCACGATTCACCAGCCAGTTGGTTAGCTCCAGGCCAAATCCACCGAGACCACCCACAATAATGTAACTCTTCTCCGGATGCATGTATGTGCGCGGTATGGCGTTAATTAAACGCTGCTTGGGCACTGCCGATTGTTCCTCCTCGTTGCGTACCTTGATGACCACCTTGCCAATATGTTTACCAGATGCCATGAATCGGAAGGCCTTTTCAATCTCCTGGTCAGCATATACAGTGGTGGGCAAAGGCACTACAGCACCGTTCTTAATGCCCTCGGACACAAGGTTTACTATACGCTTTTGCATCTCTTCCTCGCCCTCCATTACACTATCCACTAGAATGCCATGGAATGAAGTGTTCTTTAAAAATACAGACATACCCAATGGGCTGTTATTGCTCAGATCGAATTTTCCTATTTCCAGAAAGCGTCCGTTAAGACCAAGGCAGCGTACAGATGCCTGCAGCTTCTCCTCAGACAGCGAATTAAGGATCAGTTCGACTCCCTCACCGTTGGTTTCACTCAATATCAATTGCTCAAAAGATGTGTCACGGGAGTTGCCAATGTTGCGTGCCAGCAACTTGGGGAATCGCTTTAGCAAAAACTCACGCTTCTCCTTGCTTCCGACGGTTGTGAAAACAGTCAGACCATGTTGTAGGGCCACAGAGATGGCAGCTTGTCCGACTCCACCAGAACCGGCATGAATGAGAATGCGTTCACCCTTCTTCATTTCTCCGCGGACAACCAGAGCATAGTAGACAGTAGCATAGACACACGGTACCGTTGAGGCTTCCTCCATGGACCAGTTATCGGGTATTTCCCAAAGTAAGTTCTTATCGGCCAAGCAATTGGTTGCCAGCGACTTTGCAGGCACCATAGCCATAACGCGACGACCCTGTGAGTCGCGTCCAGCAAACTCTAGACCCAAAACGCAATCCTGATAAGCCAGGTCACCGGGTAAGGCATCAACGCCGAGCTTACCAGATGCCAACATCACATCACGGAAAGTTGAGAGGTGCGTAGTAAACCGTACAGGGCTCCCACTTTTTTGGGTTCACATGTGTGCTGTGGGGGCTTTCGATCCATTTAAGCGAGGAAAGATCACCCTTGATCAGGGTGTTAACATAAGCCTGCTCCACAGTTAGCAGTGGTTGATGGGTGTCTAGGGGCAAGTGTCGGTAGCTGCCCCAATGTCCATTTCTGTACACGTTAATGGACAAGTCCTTGGCCAACTGATTGGCATAGAAGGGCTCCTTGAGGCTGAAAACTGG
Organism: Scaptomyza pallida; assembly: GCA_018152965.1. Lineage (NCBI taxonomy): Eukaryota > Metazoa > Arthropoda > Insecta > Diptera > Drosophilidae > Scaptomyza > Scaptomyza pallida. The sequence continues at coordinate 1,058,819 of JAECXP010000116.1, read as the reverse complement.
TAGTCCTTGATCCTGCAGCAAGTATAGTCTAACATTATTTCCAAACTGCTCTCGCTTTAAACAGTTAATAAAGCCCAGTGCTCCAGTGCTTGGTTCTCCCTGTGCTACCAAATAGACGTTCCGGTTTTCTGCTTGTGATTTAACTAGTGCGCTCTTCAGTTCAACGATCCACTTGAAGCTTTCATTTGTGACACGAACCACCAGCGATGTGGTGAAGTCCTTATCAACGGACTTTCTAGCCAGGATAAGCATGCGATCGTTATCATAGACTTGCTCTAAAATTGGCAACAGTTGCAGACGTTCCAGTTGATTTCGTCCTGAGGTCTTGTAACAGCTAGCACTTTCCTCTAGCACCAGAAAACCACTCTCCGCTTTAATTGTTTCAATGCAATGTAGCAGTTGTAGATCGCCCAATGTGGATTCAGGAGAGAGAATATTAAGTGCGTGTAGGAAGTCACACTGACGTTCCACGGCTGCCTTAGCAAGATCTCCGGCAATGACCCGAACTCCCGAATCCTTAAATAGTTCTGCAAGGTCTGGTTCGTTGGCATTGCTTGTAACCACTGCAACATCGGCAACCAGTATTGGCTCACGTTCGATAAGCTCCAGTAGCTTGACGGCATTGAGCGCCTCCGCTGTATTCCGTGTGCCGGCCATCTCAACTCCTTTTATTTTGATGGCACCACCGCTGTTCTCGGTAATCAGCTGCATGGCAACAGTTAGAGCCATGCTCTTTGCTCGCACTTGATCTCCACGTGGAACGGTGTGTTGCATGTACGGGACAAAGCTGTAGCGCTCTAGAATCGGAGCACTCTGCCCACCCGATCGTCGTTGAGTCTGAGCTGTCTTCATCTTGTGTATTTCGACGCCGCCACTCTTAATAACGGATATGTTGCGATGCCAGTAAACTGGAAGCTTTTGCTGATGCTGTTTAGTCAGCTCCAAATGCTTGATGGGATCGATGACGACTCGCTGAATACCCGTGGGTACATAGAGCTCTCGAATGTTATTGCTAAGTATGCGGAACTGCAACATGGTGTCCATGAAGCTTATCCAATTATCCACCCACTGAAGTCGACCCATCACAGCGGCAATGTCAACTTCCAGGATACCCTGAAAGAGACCGCTGTAATCGTAGCCACGCAGGCGCAACTCCTTGTAGACATCCTTTGTGTTGAGTTTGGTAACACCCGCGGTGCCTGGCAAACCGGCAAGATCTAGCTGCTCCTGCTGTATGTTAGCAATAAGTCGAATCTTGCCCGATGCCACTAGACTGCTTCCCTCACAGATCTCAAAGGTGTTGTTGCCTTGGCAATAGTTCACCGACAACTTGACCGCTGAGGCCGCATCCACGCCCAGAATCGTAGCACGATGAAAGACGACATCCTCAAAGACAACGGGAGTACGTTGATAGTCACTACCCTGCTGTTGGGCCAACATCATCCAGGCCAGTGGTCAGGTAGCCCGTTGCCGGGAAGAGTATGCGTCCATCGACTGTATGTCCAGCTAGAAAAGCATTCTCCTCCTTGCTCAGATCAAGTTCAATGCTTAGCTGGTTTCCCTGTCGGCCGCCCTTGAACTTGGGATAGTTCCATTTCTGGCTATGATCCCAGCCAATAAGCGAGTTCAACATGGGCGTACCACGTGAGACTGGATAGCTCACTTCCGGCAAGAGCGACATTCTCAACACCTGTGGCTGACCGCCAACCGCATAGAGCTGTCCAATCTGACTCAATAGGAACTCAGCATTGTTGGCGTGACCCCGTTGCATTAGGCTTACATAGCTGACCTTCGGACTCAGGGAGCGCAGGATGGCACGGAAGAGTCCATGTGGGGCAATCTCCACAATTATTGCATTCTCCGGTATGTGACGTATGGCTTCATTGAAAAGCACCGGAGAGATAAGATTGTTGATGAAATACGCCGCCGAAGCCATTCGGCATGCTGGAGTTTGCCAATCTTTTTCTAAAACACTGGTACTCAACCAGCGTTGACTGCGCTGCTTTGGCTCAGTTATTAAACGTTCCAGATTCTTGCGCAGCATTGGAGCAGCACCTGATATGTACTTGCTGTGGAAGGCATAGCCACCGGAGCCCACAGCTCTTACGAATATGCCCGCTGCATGTAGCTTTTCAATGGTAGCATCCATTGAGGCAACTGGACCGGAGACTGTGCAGTTATCATCGCTGTTGTGGCATACGGGATAACAATCTGGTGGTAGGTGCTTTCTAATCTCATCCCAGCTCAGACCCACAGCAGCCATTTTGCCCTGCGGAAGTCCGGGAGTCTCAAGGACACTTTTGCCACGCCAGTAGGCAGCTAAGACCGTCTGCTCAGCTGTTAGGCAACCATCCATGTAGGCGGCACCCAGTTCTCCCGCCGAGTGGCCAATAATGCCATCTGGTTCAATATTGAGAGCCCTAAGTAGATCTGTCAATGCCACCTGGACGGCAGATATTGATACAAATGAGTAGAGCATATTGTCGAATGTTCTCTCCGTGGATCGGGTAAGGACATCAATCAGGTCAAAGTCCATTCTAGCTAAAACCTACAGAGGTAAGTTGGGAAAATGGTTACAATAAAATAGGTGAATTCTACAGTATAAAAAAGCTATTCACATAAAATATGCCCTTCACTATAGTGATTTATAATAGCTTTTCTTAATTTCTTCTTCCCTACATCTCTACTTAAAGCACGAGGAATGATTGAAAGCTTTAAAAGAACCACCTCCACCAGCACGCCGCTATGTATCAATCGAGTTCAAGGAGTACTTAAATCAAGAATGCCCAACTTAAAAAATCGTACTTTAAGTCAAGTACGACATTCTCCACTTCAGTAATAAAAAAATTCGGATTGTTGTTTATTAATCTATCATTGTAAACTTATTTTTAAGATCGTTTTATTCATATTTTAAATTTGTCAGTTCACTAATCAAATGGTTTCAGTTTGTCAAATCTTAAATTTCAAGATTTTTAATACTAAATTTAAGAATTAAAAATCTTCAATTAGTTCCCTTCATACTCAAAACGTTTTGAAATTAAGAATGCCCGATCTAGAAAGTCTAGAATGTTTTATACTTGATTCAAGAATTTTCGGTCTCGCACGAGAAAAAGGTCCGAAAAGTTGTGTTTCAAGATTGAAATTCTTGATTTTTTTGAGTGTACATGATTTTCATTTTTTAGGACGAGTTAGAATATGTTACTCACCTCGGCACAATGTTGGATGGACTTGTTAAAAATCTCCAATTGCATTAGATCCTTAGCCATGCTGGCCCATTGACTGCCCATGCCAGCGTAGACAAACCAAATGGGTCGTCGTTCCTCCTCATAAGGCAGAACTTCCACTTTGTTAGCCCCTGTTGGTCCTAGAACAGCATAACCACGATAGGGATGCAATGGTATCGGCTGTGAGTGAATGTCGTTGATGAGTGTCAAGAATTCGTCATCGTTGCGATGTTTTGTGGCAGCCTCCAAAAGCTGCTGTACGGCGAGGTCAGTGCGCCCCGAGCAAGTGACAAGCTTAAAAGAGGAATCCTTTGTCGTTTTTGTGGCAAGTTTCTTGTTCTTATCATTTGATTTGAGAATAACGTGCGCATTGGCACCTCCAAAGCCAAACGAGTTCAGACCCACAATACCACCCTGCCAGGGCAGATTGCGATCCACGACCTTAAGACGACCCTCGACGAGAGCTGGTACGGCAGGATTTGGTGTATGGTAGTGCAAATTCTTGGGTATAATACCCTCCTCCATGGCGATAATCATCTTTGCCAATGCACTTACTCCTGATGCAGGCTCTGCATGTCCCATATTCGACTTGACAGATCCTATTAACAATGGATTGGGTCGATCCGAATGACAGAAGAAGCTGCTCAACATATTGGCTTCCTGATCATCGCCCACCGGCGTACCACTACCATGAGCCTCAACATAGACGACCTCGTCGGGACTGAGTCCAATCTCACTGTATGTTTCCTTCAGCAGCTGATGTTGCATGCGACCATCGGGAAATGTAACGCCTTGCTCCTTGAACCCATCCGTATTTGTGCGAACATTTAGTATGGAAGCATAGTTACGCTTCGCCTGAGCACTTCTCTGTAAAAACACAACGGCACAGGTATCGGCACGAGCATAACCATTTGCACCCGCATCGAAGGTCTTGCAGGAACCATCATGGCTTACAATGCCCAGACGAAGGAACTGCAATGCGAATATCGGCTTCAGTATAAGATTGACGCCAGCAACAATGGCATAGTCACAGCGACCCGATCGCATATCTGTGTACGCATGCGATAGTGCCACAAGGGAGCTGGAGCAGGCGGTATCGACGATGAAACTGGGTCCCTTGAAGTCAAAGGTGTAGGAAATGCGATTGGCAAACATGGCACGAGCACATCCCGTCAAGCAATAGCCGTTGATGCTGCTCGGCTCCATGTTGGGTATTTCGTGTTCTGTCTCGACGAACGAGAGCCCTATGTAGACGCCGGTACGGCTGCCACGAAGCTCGGATGGATTGATGCCCGCATCAATGATCGCCTCGTGTGTTAGCTCCAATAGCATTCGCATACAGGGATCCATAAGCTCTGCCTGCTTCTGGTGAACACTAAAGAATGTATCATCAAACTTCTCCAGATCCTCATCTCGCATTTTGGCCATACGCTCTGGCAGGCCATATATGCCTATCGGAAGGATGCATTGTAAGTAAGGGCTGTTCAGGAGCTCGTCAGCCTACAACGCACTTACCTGCCTCCCAACGTCTGGGATCGTCTGTTACCATATCAATACCGTTAAGTAAGTTCTGTTTGAACTCTTCTATGTTACTGCTCTCGGGCAATTTTCCCGATATTCCGGATATAACAATTTCATCCCCAGTCCCGGCTGCAGCCTCATTATTTTGTGCATTTAACTGTTCCGCTTTCTTCTTACTGCCCATTTTGTTTCTGTTTCTGTTTCGTTGTTGTCAGCTGTGGTTCAGGGTCGGATTAGTTTCGGATTTAATCTAGGCATGGAAAAGTGTAAGTATAGTAATAAAGTAGTGTAATAAAGCCATCAGTGTCATTGATTTTATCAAGCGGTGGTCGAAAGAGTCTAACGATCTCTACACTACTAAAAAACTTTATACATCCCTAGTGCGTCTTCGCAATACAGGATTCATCAGGATAGAATTGAATCTGCTCAGAAGAAATTTCTTTTATTTGCACTTAGGATTTTAAACTTATTAATTAACCTTCCTTCTCTTTTTAACCGTAGAACTATGCATGGGGTGTCATTTTTTACTAATCTGCTCAAGTCAAGTCGACTCACCCATTCTATTAAGTCGAATAAACTTAACTGTCCCAATTAGATCTTCTCGTAACTTTGTACCTATTAACCTAGATCGTTGCTTTAGCAACAGTCTAATGCATGAACCGTAATAATAAATAAGATGTTTTCCCTTGTTTCCTTCGAAGCCTCCATTCCCCTACTAAAAAGATCCATACTTCGTTACTTATCTAGTCATAGTCACTAATCATTAATCTTATGAACTGAGTGGGTTTTTCTGGGTTTTTCCCAATCCTTGCAAGAAATGTTTGATCATTAAATTTTTGTTGAATTCCCCAGAATATTTTAATTTTTTAAGCCTTTTTATTTTATTTCAGTTTGCTTACTGATTTAAATTTACATTTTTTCATTAATTTTAACAATTTTTGTAGCTCAAGCTCTTTTTTTTTAATTTGATTTAATTTTAATTTTATGTCGAGTGATATTAGTTGACAATAAACAAATAAATAAATATCATAAGTAACGGACTACAACAAGGATCAGTAACTCAAAGATAAAGAGGATTAAGGAAAGATAAAATATGGTTTTTAACTAGTTTTGAATATAATTCTCTACTAATCTCAAGGGTCATACAAAAAAATGAATACATTCACCTTCGGTGAATACACCTGTTGCCAAGTTAGTCTTGTCGAGATAACGATTAACTTTTCAATGCAATAGATTGAAATTGCACAACATTTGGTTTCTTATCATGCAAATCATATTTGAGACCGCTTTAAAAATTAATCATATTTTGTATTAAATAACAGATTAGTTATCACAAAAAGATTTAAACAAAAAAACATAGCTTGCTTCAAAATGTTGGTTTTTATTATTCGGTGTTTAACTTTTCGAAGAAAGTCCTTAATATTGTAACATAAGTTTGTAGGTTAAGGGTCCTTGACCTTGGAATAATGTTTAAAAGTCTTTATTGTTTCTGGGTGCACTGTCTAGTTCAATGGTCAAAGCTAAAAAGCTTTGTACAAATATTCAAACACGCCACTATCTAATCAAATAATCAGCAAAGGGTTTTGAACCTTGCGGCTATGTTGCACTTGACACAAACACACACACACTAGACACTCGTTACACACACCGTGACACAATAATTAAACTGTCTGTCTTTTTTGGTGATTGCGATCACTCACATAATATTCCTTTGGTGTGATGATATGAGCGATGATTAAATGCACTGAGTGTGTATCCTTTAAAGTCTTTGATCGCGATAGGATATTAACTGATTAGCACTTGTATAGTATTCCTTGTTTTATCCACGAGTTAGTTTCTTATCTTTTTGGTTTGGTTATCGCTCCGACTAGATCCGAAGACACACTGAACGCGTCGCGCACTCTACGCATTCATTTTATGCATTCGGTCGAGGGGGGGCTGTTTAATTGGTAAGGGGGTAATGGTTGCTATGAAAGACCCTAAGAGACGACTTCTAAAGCGTGCATAAATAATTGCCAAGAATATCCATACCAAATGCTTTCATAATGACTGCGCCAATCGAATCGAATCCGTGATTCCGATGATAAATAATTCATTAGAATCTCTATATATGCAAAGCGATTCAAACAGCAAACAGAAAAAGTGTAAAATAATTGCGACGCACACCAGGAACAGACAGAACAGAACAGAGCAGAGCAGGACAGGTGCACTCAGTGTACATCAATGTGTGTACACACTGTATGCATGTGGGTCAGTGCCCGTGCCCGTGCCCATGCCCTGTTAATTAGTCCAAGTTGGATCGTGTCGATCGACGCCATGTTGACCCAGTTAAGCCCCAGTTCAATAGCACAATGCCCAAAACGAAGACGAAGACCAAATAATATTGATTTATTTTCGAGTATTGCGTTTCTTTGCATATTTACGAATACGACGATCATTTTGAAGTTTTCTTTTAGTTGCTGTCATACGCTTTTTATTTGCTTTCGGACGCTTCGCAACACACTTGGCTCGAACTGCACGTTGACGTGGCCTCGGTCTGACTATAGGTACATCAGTATCGGTATCAGTATCAGTATCCAGTAGCTAGAGTACAGTCTGAGTATTAAAGGACATTCGTGAGGTTAAGTATTCAAATGCTTACCGATTGAGCCACATGCCTGATTGGAGGCGATGGAGCTCTCTTTGGCTCTAGGTTACGTTTGTTCAGTTTCTGTGCACAGTTGGCGGCTTGCATTTGGTTGCACTTGGCACGAAAGTTAAATGGCACCTTGACACGCTTATCGTTGACTGTGAGAAGGCCTAGATTGGTACCTAAATTAACTGCAAATTCTACGGCACGTTTAATACAGCCAAATGGATATATGGCATCGTCCACAATCAGGTCCTGCATCCGCAGACACATCTCATCTATCGAGGTGCCTGTGTGTGTTTTTCAATAAAGTTCTTTGTTTCCCAATAAAATCTAGTTAAATACTCACACAAATCAGGCTCTTGACTTAGCATATCTAGCACATAAGGCAGTAAAGAAGCAGTTGTTTCCTCCATTTTGAATTTTAAATAATTTTATACAAAACTTTGAGCTATTTCTTGTTTGGTTTAACAATGTGTTTGGTTCTGTTCTGTGTTTAAAAATGTTTTAAATATACAGAAATAAAGCTAAACAAATGGAAAAACAAGCCAAAAGACTACTTGGTTAAAATTTTTGGGTTTTTAAATAATTTTAATTTTATTTAATAAAGCAGAATCAAAGATTATCATTATAAATGCATGGTTATTTTAAATACAATCAAATTTTTATCAGTTGCATAAAGTTTCCTATTCTTTTTTTTGATAATGCCTTAACGCTGGGCCTGGCATGGGAACACGCTATGGCTATTTATAAAAACCAAAATAAACACATACATATACAAAACACGCAGAAAAAAGCAAAACAAAGACGCGTGCTTCGTTCGTCTTCACCTGATCGTACTACGCGTCGCTGCTGATTATGATTGTGCTGGCAACAGCAGACGAGGAATGCTTTTTCTTTACGAATAAGCCTTGACCTTGATGGGACGATAACCGTGCCAATAGAAGCAGCACGAAACAGCAGCACTACCAGTGCTAGTACACTTAAAAAAAACGTAACTAAGTAGATTTTTATATATATGTTATAGATTTTTTTTAAGATTTTTAATGATTTACTTAAGTTTTCTTTACTAAAAACAAAGAATATACTTTTTTTTCATATAAAAAAAGTTTTTTAATCTAAAAAAGCTAAAAATTTAAAGAATTCATGCTAGTTTTAGGGCTCTTAACTGAAATTCAGCGGAAAATGTTTTTCAAAAGCGCAGAAAACAATTTGAGTGAAGGATTATTTTCTAGTTAATCAGCTTCTAGACTTTAATTCTATATATTTGAGTTGTTAAATTCTTCAAAATAATGGATATTATTTAATGATTTAATTGTGTTTTTTTTACTAAAAACAAATAATATAGTTATTGTTCGTATAAAAAAATATTTATTTACTCAAAAAAATAAAATATTAATTCTTTCGATTGAGGAATATCTTTCGAGGACGCAGGAAGAAATGGAAGATTCTCTGATTTGACTTCTAGGACTTAAACTTCTGACAAAAAAATATTAATTATATTATTATTTTACTTCGTAGCTTCCTTTCCATTCTTAAAATTCGAAAATTGGAAAAATCAATAATTTCACTAATTTCCTTGTGTATTAATTGCAATAAGGCTGATGAGGGGAAACATCTCGCGCGATACACGGCCGGCACATGAGCTATAGATGTGATTAGTGGTAGAGAGCCGCGTGCCGGCTGTGTTAATTTAGTGCATAGCCAGTGAATGGCCAGGCAGTGGCCCGAGTGCTGATAACTGATAACAATTATATTGGTCGATTTGGTTAGTCAGGCAGGCGCTGCTAACATTAAATAGTATGAGCGTACGGAAATTTACACAAAAAACAATTGAAACACACAAGTATCAGAGAGTGTGTGTTAACAAGAGTATTTGATTTGTTTAGTCGCATTAATCACATCATTATCAATTGCCGCCGATCGGAAGTATTATGAGTTAGGGCTTTGTGGGCTGCTGCCCCCCATTTGTTATCTGAAATATTGATTGTAATCGCGCATACGACCAGTTGCCCTTGAGAATTGATGCACAGCCCCTAGGCGCATCAACTGATAATCGTTGCTTCTCCTATGTAAAAAATAAAATACTGAAGCTTTAAAGGCGTTTTTCACGGTTACTTAAAGGTGAGCACAAATGGGCGCTGGTTGTCTACGTCAGGGGCATTACTCGTTGAACCTCGGGCCAGCTGTTATGATGCATTTTACAAATGTACACGAATGTACAATGTACGTATATATACGTAAATGTATATACTTGCGTCACTGAACGATGTGCAAAGTTTCATATAAACCGATTTCCAGATCAGTGGTAATACATTAAAAATTACATTGTTTAATGTTTATGTTTAAAGGTGTTTTATTAAACTTTTCTATGAAATATTTGCAAACATTTCTATAAAAAAAGGTGTAAGGACATCGATTAAAGCTACAGAACTTTTCATCTTCAAAATATGTTCTATTCAATACTTCTTCTTATTCATTCTTCGCAGACTTTTCAAGATAAACACTAATTTGTGTATTTAATACAAATGTATTCTTAGCTCATTAACTTAATGGTATAAACAAACAAATAGTCGCATTCAATTAAAATTCATTTGCTAATGGAAAAAAATGGAATTTATTAATTTGCTTATCGATAAAATCGTTGTTTTTTTTTCTGCCTTTTTGCAAACACATATTTGGCTAGCTGAGTACCAGACATTTCTACATTGAAATGTACATTTATATGTATTTAGACGTACGTAATAGGTTCACGTGCATATATTTAATTTAATCGATTCGATTTAATGACAGATACACATATCGCCAGCAGACTAGAAAGTTTGCGGACAGAGAACAGGCCAACGGGGTTCAATAAACAAATAAATTGCTCCCTTTTTGTATTTAGATATCAGACGCTGCGTATTAGTAACTATTTTTACAACAATTCGTACATACATATGCTAATATATGTATTACATTTGTGCGTATTTCCTCGTATGTTTGATTAATTAGCATTTCAAGACTATTTGGTGTTGTTTTTTTTCAAGGATAAGCATTGAATAAGTTGTGTTTGTTTTAAATGTAATGTTTTATGTAAATAGTTTTATTCGATGGCCATTGGGAAGTCTAGGCACATAATACAATTAAAAATTATACTTTAAACACTGCATTTCTCTATTACTTTTTAGCTTTATTGTTACGTATCCGTATCCTTATGCTTGTTCGATTTTTGCGTGGGTGTACAGTATTAGTTATTCGCCCAATGTTGAGTTAAAGAAAACTGCTGCATACTTTTAGGCCGCCACTTAAAAGTTTGTGCAAAAATTGTTGTAATTTTTTTACCTGTTGTTTTTGTAATTTGTAATTTCTTCTTCTTTCTCCTTCCTATGTGGTTGTTGTATGTCCGTCTAAATTCCGTCCGATTTTGTCCGATTTTTTGTGGCAAATATGCCGGTTTAATCAAAGAGAGCATCTTTTAGGCTGAAACTTTATGTCGCTTTTCGTAATTGTTGTAATTTTACCAATTGTTGTTGTTGTATGTCCGTCTAGAGTCTAGACTATTTGTCTTCTTGTGCAGTAAATTGTCGCTGAACAACAAGGTGACTATCTACAAACAGATTATAGCACCCATTTGGAGGTACGGATGCCAAATTTGGGGCCTTGCGTGTGATATTAGAAAAATTCAAGTTGAGCAAAATAGGACAATGAGGACTATAACCGGCTGCGAATGGTTTGTGCGGAACACGACCCTGCACAGGGACCTAAAACTTCCTACTGTTTTCAATGAGATTAACCACCACTCAAGCCGGTATCATGCAAAGATTAGAACGTCATAGAAATCGGCTGGCAAGTGCCCTCAATACATCTCGCCCACCAAGAAGGCTCAACAGAAGGCAACCGAAAGACCTCGTTTCCCGTTCAACTTTGAGGAGGGTCCGAAGGAATTAAATTCTATACAGATCTTCTTATCTGTGATTGTTATTTATTGTTTCGTTATTGTCTATGTTATATGTTGAACCCTGATAAAGCTAACGAAAGTTAGCCGGTGCGCCGGACGAGGCTGAATTAAAAGAGACTAAGGACACAAAGGGGTCACTGGTTTCCCCGTATTCCTTAATAAATAAACAGAAAAAAAAAAATTCATCGCAGGCTTCATTTAATATAAAAATAGACTTGCACTGAATAATATATATATTTATTATTATATATATAAACATTTAAAACAATTCTAATCTAATTTATTAAACATTTACCAAACAGCTATTGAAATTGTCATTGGCCTGTGCGATTCACAAACATAGCTTCTTAAGAAATCGCAGGATACAGATTTCATGCACGGATTTGCGGTATTCTCAATATTAACACATCGATCAGAATGGTTAAGTATTATTGACGATTGATCCTGACACCAATTCAAATATTTTGGCTTTGAGCCAGTTGACATGGAAGCGTATTGACCCTTCGGGCCAAGATTAGTCAGATCTACCCAATAGTTAATTGTACTTGTTTCATTTCTCACAAGTTTACTAATTTTGGAAAGGGTTTCTACGTTGCTCAGACTTATTAAATGTCCGCCAATGCTATGGCAAAGATGCAGAGCCGCATACCAGGTCAAATAATGCTTATCCGATATATAGTAGTAATCGGAATCAATTTTCTGAAACATTCGATCTGGCTTGAAGTCGGATAATATTTCAATGCTGTGTTTTATATCCGTTTTGGGTCCTGTGAATGAACTTTGCTTTTATAAGGTGTATATTGAATTGTACCTTAAAGATACACTGTTATTTATAAGCTTACCTTCAATGCGTGCGTATGATATAGAAAAGTTTCCCAACAGTTGAATAGTTAGAATAATTGTAAATATATTTCTCAACATTTTAGTTTGAGTTTGATTTGTGTCCGTTCTGTGTGAAGTTTATATTGATTATGATTTTAATTTAAATATTGCGAGTATTAAAAGCCACAAACACTTTTTACCCATAAGCTTTATATAACTTTGTGACCGCAATGTATGTTGTAAGCTTATGATTCATTTGAAAAAGGTTTCCTATAAATTAATGTTGTTACTTTTCTTCCAGACTTCTCACAAATCCATAATATAATCTTCATTCTATTTGTTTAGTTAATCCATTCATTTATAAACAAATCGTTCTATTATTACTATTAAACAATGCCATTATTTATTAATGTAATGTAAGATTGTGCAATCATTTGTGTATTCGTCTCTATAATATTGTTACGAATATCAATTGTTTATGTGTTTGTGTGTTTTACATTAAGTATACAAAAGTACAATAAACAAAATACAAAACAAGAATTGTATACAAAAGAAAATATATAATAATAAATAAATACATACATACAAATACTGCGGTCGCATAAACATTGATAAATACATGAGTACACTGCGCGAAAAAGTTAAGTAAGTTAATTAACTTTTAATGACTTTTGAATATGAACTTTGTTCATTAAACTTTGAAATTATGACCAAATATTCTTCAACTTTATATACTTTTCGCTGAGTGTACACATTAACGAATACAAAAGACACAACAAGTATTAAATAGAATCAACTTTACACAAAACGAAGATAAAGTACTATAAATATCGTTAATCGACTTGTTTGCTCTCATCCCGATTGCGCTTAAAGGATACGGAGTGGATGAGTAGTGGAGGCAGATTGCCACGAAGCATTTGCAGGCGCTTGCTCTTGGCCTGCTCGGGACGACGCAGCTCATCCTTGGACGAAGTGGATGATGAAGCGACGGATGTGGATATGGAGGCTAGGGATGTGGAGCCGGGCAGTATTTCGCTGCTCTGGGTCATCAGGCGATTGGATTGACGGAAGTAACGGGGCATGGAGTAATCATCGCGTGAGGCACGTGCCGCATTCGCATTCTGTATGGAGTAGAGACTCTGGGAGACGCGATATTTCTCAATGGTCGGCGTGTCCTCATAGTTCTTGGGCAGATTACTAAACGATATGGATGGCACCTCGGGCGTCATGCTAATCTGGCTGCCCGTGCCCGTGATCGCAAAGATATCCGTCTCACTGCCTGCCACATTCATGTGTGGCACACTCTTGGCGGAGCGCAGCGTTCGCTTGGGTGTTGTCGCCAGTCCGCCCACACTGGTCATCAGATGTGGAAAACGATCGATGAGATGTGGTCGCAATATCACCTCATCCATTGTCTCCTTGTCCTCCTCTTTGTCCTCCTCGGCAATGGGCTCGAATTTCTTGGGTGTCAATGTTTGGCTGCCCTCCGGTGATGAGTCCGTCGGGGCTAATGTGAATGTTATGCGTTTCTCGGATGTAGATGTTCCAGTGCCAGTTCCAGTGCCAGTTTCGGTTCCAGTTCCGGCTGTTCCAGTTTTTGTGGAGTCAGTGGAATCATTCTGAAGACCAGCTGTAAGAAGAAAAGGTTTTTTGAAATGAGAACATTTTCTAATAAAAATTTAATTTTTCCAGCCCAATATTCATTTAAATCTAACTAAAACCTTAAACTTAAGTTTAAACGTTTTTATTTTATTTATATTCCCATCTAAACACGTACAACATTTACGTGCGGGATTCCTGCAAAATGCCCTTAAGTTCAAAGCTTTTCCCATTGTTTTATGGTTAAGGTTATTTTTAAATACATTTTTTATTTGCATTTGCTGTGTGTGAATTGTGAGTAATCGATTAGCGAATTTGTGAGCGAAAATTGAGTAATTGATACTGATAATAATGCATGATTTCGTCAGTTTATGAGCATACATACATACATACATACATACATACATATGTATATGTATACAAGTGGAAAAGTCGTTTTTGACTTGGGGAATTTCCTAACGTCACATTGAGTTATTGGTTGCCATAAAAAGCAATAAACGATGTTAACAAAGTGCAAAACTACCATAAAAAACGAGTCAGCTTTGGGGAACATGACTAAAGATCGTTTCATATATCTTAACTTAATGATGTTTCCACTTTATTTTGACTACTTTTTGGATGCATTTGTTAATTGTTTTATTGATGGCGATCACGTTTCGTTGGTTTATGAGTACTTAATACGATATTGGCACTAATATCAAAACAAATATTTACGTTAGCAATCTATTCTAAGATGGTAATTACAAACCCTGTAGAATTGTTGTTTTCGCAATCTTTAATTGCAGTAAACAAATTTGTGTAAAGTAAACAAAAGTTCTGTATAAAGGTGTAAGCCAAACAAAACTTGATCACAGCAGATTTATATATATATTTCTTTGGTATATCACGTGCTCAAAAGAAAGATTCCCAAAAGAAATGCCACAACAAACGGCAAATTGGAAGTGTTTCCGAGATTTGTGTTTATTGTGCGATCGCTAAAAATTCGTTTCAGAGTAAATAAAAATCATGTTGCTTGCCAAATAATCTATATCTGTCTGTAAATATTGTTTATTAGGAATGTTTTTGAAAGAAACTGAGTATGAAATGAAACGGAAATGGCGAAAACAAAAGGCCTATGAATGTGAATAAGAATTGTTTGAATGATTTCATTTAAAGGTTTGTCAACTAAAAGTTAGAGAAATCAAGTTGTCCCATAAATAAATCCAGAAATTGTCACTATAAACCTATCAAGCAATCTTTTCCACTTATTTATAATTAATTATTCAAGCCCATATATACTCGACTTTTATCAACGTATTGCCACAGAAGATGTTTAACCTGATTAAAGCTTATAAAAGAAAATCTATAAATATAAATGTGCATAATACGTTTCTTGCTTTAAAGGGAATGCGAAACAGAAGAAAAATACACAAGTTAAAGAATTCCTATCATGTTATCAGCGCACAAATTTTATTGCCTGGTTATCAGTGAGGCAAACAAAATAAAACAAAGCAAAAAAAGGAAAATAAATGGAGAACTGATTTACGCTCTATACTTGTATAAAGTGTTGTTTTGATAGGGAACATACCCGATTACGATTAAGGTATGCTGTCCCAAAGGAAAAAAAAACGCCCTGAATGAAATTTTAATTAAGTTTTCTCAACAGATCTTCAAACTCAAGCGATTTCCATGGAACTGATGAAATCATTTTCGCACATACGTTAATGGGGTTAAAGTTGTGATAGTTTAAGCAAATAGGGAAACAGGTTTTGTTTTTTATTGCTGTTTATCATTTGCCTATTAAGAATAGGGTTTTAGCCAATCGAAACCTTCGAACGAATCCCTTCGAATCCACTTAGAAGACATAATATTAAGTATACAACAAATGAGTTTTAAGAAATAAATGTTTTTTGTTTGATTTTTGTGATTACGTTTCGGGTTTATCTTTGTTTTCAATACGTTTTTTTTTTTTGTGATCGACAATAATGTTTGTTTAACTAGGTTTACGATTAAAAATTACAAGGTCCATGACGTAATACAATAACAATTGTAATCGACTTAAAAGGTAGCTAAGTTTGCTTACAATTGGTACGAGTAATAATACTAAATGCTAAACTGTATGTAAACATAATAATGTAATAGACGTTTCTCACTCTTAACTGGTTTCGGAGTTATCAATTTTTTGGTACTTACGACTAATTAATAATATTTAAGTCACATTTTGTGCTCTTTGTTACCAAGTGCGTACATTATCTATATCTTAATGATTGTGTGTGTGTAAGTATCTTTGGCACAAATACTGCGAATACTACAATAAATTTTGGAATACAGAGACTTAGCTTAGATAGAACTTAACCTTGGGCACACCGCCGCCAGAGACAATGCTACTGCTGCGTGTGCTCTTACCACTAGTCTTGCCACTTGCCCCACCGCCCATGCCCATTACAATGTGGGCATGACCATCATTACCTTCCAGGCGTTGCAACAGACGCGCCTGTTCGCTCAGACGCGGCGTTGTTGGCATTTCCTTGTTGGGCGAATGAATGCCAGCCAGATATGTCTTGGTACTGATGCGATTCAGTTTCGTTGGCTGATGATCCTGGAAGATTTGTGAATTGGCAAAGACGGCCAGTGTCTCTGGTCCCAGCATTGGCACATTTGTTTGCGTCTCGCGTCGATAATCCTCTTCGTGTATCTTGGCACTGTCCGAAAAATAAATCATCAAAATATTAAATAAACATGTTTTGCAAAATCCGTGAATTAAAAAATAATGAAATGATGATGATGTGGGGATGCGAATGCAAAATGCAAATATTGCCATTGTCATTTAATCAGTGGGCAGCAGTAAATCAGATACGCAAGCAAGCAAACCAAGCGGCCAAGCTAAATGAATGAAAGCGTTTGACTGACGGACGGGCCGACTGACAGCATTGACGAATTGACAAATTAACTAGATTTACTCGGGCAATTAGTACCTCATTGGGATGGAGCTGCTGCTGCGACCCATTGGCTGATCGCATATGGGTTGTGGCACGGTCAACAGATTATTATTGTCTGCCGCCGTGGGTTGAATGCGTCCAATAATGCTTCCATTCTTCTTCGATGCCAAATATTCTTCATCATCATCGGCATTGTAGTTGGCTGTAAAACAAATAATGTAAACAAACATTAAGAAATAAGCACTGATGTAACTCTCAGACATGTTAAGTTCAAAGCTCGCAATTATCTTATTCTCTCTCTCGCTCGCTCGCTCTCTCGCTCTTTTATCTCTTCCCTTATACGACTGTTTAATCACAATTTGTGGCAAACAAACTGTAAATCGCTAACTGTTGTTGACATAAGTCAAGAAATAAATAACTGTATCTGCAATGCAAATCCTCTGGCTTGGCCTTGGAGTTGAACATTTCTCTTGTTCCCCCATATTTATCTGTTATCTTCTTTCGTTTCATTTTTTTCGCACACGCCATTAAATCTTGCTTTGATTTCTTGTCATCCCCATTCCATTCTATTCACTTATTATGATTTCGATCGTACATATATTTTGTTGATCTTTTTTTTCTGCGCACACTTTTTAAATGCCAATCACGTTCCCCCCAAGGCGCATTGTGTAGTATGTGTGTGTGTGTTCAAGATCTACATTGTCGACAAACGCGTCGCATAATATTATGGCTCAAAAATCGAAATACACGCATACAAATGTATTGGTGTGTATATAGAAACGCGTACATAGGTAAACATGCACCGGCTAGCCGTCGTCGACTGTCCCACCAACAAGAAGAGAGGCCAAATTGAGAGTGAAACAGTAAAACTGCGACATAAATGTAAATTAAAAACTCACCGATCGATTCATCATAGCAAAAGCGTTCCTCTATGCAGTTCCAGTATAAATCTTCCAAGCAGCTAAATGTCGTACAGGGGGCGCGAGGGGCAGGGAAAAAGTTTAAATGTTAACAACCAAAGTTAAATATATAAGAAACGTATACATTTGTATGTATGTTTGTGTGTGTTTTGACGTTTGCTTACTTTTGAAAACAGCGGCACATTTTAGAGGCCCGTCAGCGAGACGTGTGTGAAAGCTTCAGTCGAAGTTTAATCCCTTTTATGGAATGTGCTTTTGCTTTGTGTTGTTTAATAATTTCGCTGCTGTTGTGCGGCATTAAAAAAAAAATAGCAAAGAAAATTACATTTATGTAGTATCGTGGAATGCGTGTGACTCGTCCGAAAAAACAGTTGTTTTTTCTTTGACACAGCGTGGAACGTGGAAGCAGCTTGACGTTTTATCGGCAACTGAAGTGGTTAGTGTGTCCGAACGTATCTCACAGATAGCGTAATGCCACCTTGCTCTCTCTCTCTCTCTCTGGCCTCGCTCTTTGAGAAGGTGTCAGATAAAGAGCAAACGATAGAGAGAGCGTGGAGTTTTTGGATGTCGCACCTGTGACGTGTTTATGTGTTTGTTTGTTTGAGTGTGCGTGCGTGCCTAACTACGACTGGCTCAATAAAGTTCACAATGCAAGGGGAGCTTTGTTTACTGTCGTCTGGCCGTCACTGCCCTAACTTACCCGATAACCACATGCACACAAGTCAAAAGCCCAACTCCGAGTCGTCAGCGCAAGTTGTTGAGAGAACATCATCTGATCGATTGAGCGCTCACAAACTTAAACGTGAGCGAGACAGAGAGAGAGAGAGTGTGTTTGTGTGTGTATGGTGCTTCAAAGCTTGCACGCGCAAGTACTCTACAACTTTGCCCAACAAAAGCAATAACAAAACTTGCTCTCTGCCATGCACGGTGACGCAGAAATTGGTAAAATCATATAATTAAAAATGTTAATTATTTGAATTTTTTAATTGTGAAGTAATTCTTAAGCTCTTTGCATAAAGACCCATAACAGAAATCCGATTAAGAATTGGTTTTTAAATTTATGAAGCAATTTATTAATCAATACCACTGTACATACAGCTAATAAGTTACTCTGCTTTGCTGAGTGTTGATGCAAATTTAAGCTTTGTATGAGTGCAAACACACACAAGTAACTGTATCTGTATTTATGTTGAGCACACACACTCTCGAGCATTCGCTTCGATAGCGTTCGGTTTACTTAGCACTTTTAAGCGATAAGCAGACCCGGCCAAAGATTCTGTGAATTGGGCCACATTCGTAGCACAGGTTCTGTATGATCGTGTATGGCCTTTTCTGTTGCTAAAGAGGAGGGTGGCAGGGGGAGGCTTTGTAAAAAAAATATGAAACATACTTTTAGGCAGCTAATGTCAGCTTAAACTTAATCAGTATTTTTAAAATAAGTTGCTTTTTGTTTGCAGTTGTTTCCTTTATTGAATTATTCGTAAATTTCAATGAGAAAACATTTAAGTTTATTTTTTTTTAATTAGTTCTGGGAAGTGTTCCGGAATATTTAGAGAATTTCTCTCATTTATTCACTTTATTGTGAATATCTTAAGTGTATAAAACATAATTCTTGTTTTAACTTATTCATTTCTATTATTCCTCAACAATTCATTTATATTATTTGTTTGTATGTATGTACATATGTACTGTGTGTGATAAGCAAATTGAATTTTAATGACGGAGGCATTCAAGCAAAAAATGAAATATAAATAATCTTACGCTCGATTAGAAAGAAAATACATACAAACAATGCAAGCATGTGACAATTAGACAATCAAACAAACAGTAATGAGAAACAGGTTTTTATGTGGTTAACAACGACTAATTGATACACTGTTTTGTTTAAATAAAGTGAGAAATTGATGGAGAAAGTGTTAGAAACATGATAACAATTTCAACTTTCAAAGTCCCTTAAAACATTCCAGGCGAAGAAGATTTTTAAGAGAATATAAAAGTTCATTTCTTACAGCTTAGCACAATTTTTTAAATTCTTGGGTTTATCTTAAAACACCGCGTAAACAAGTACACAAAAAGAAGCGTTCGTAATCTCAGACGTCAGATATAATAAAAAATTTTAAAGGTGTGAAATGTCAATAGGAAACAAGTAGGAGGTCCATAGCAGACTAGCCGACTAGCATATACCCTAAGCCATCCCAAAAACTAGACAACAAAAATCATCTTAAGAGTTGGATAAAACTTTCAATTTCGATAAATGCCTCAAAATGAAACCAATTTTTGAATGGAACACACCAAAAGTCTTGTATTTTCTTCTATTTTAAATCTGTATTCATATCTGGAAACTCAATTTTTAATCAATTTCCTAAATTTTTGTGTACAAGAATCGAATTGGGACAGACGCCGAACTTTCGATTGCCATAACTTTGTCAAAATATTACCAATTTTCAAAAGCAATACATCAAAAGCTCTTATAGCCTAAAAGGCCAAGACGTTCATACATACAGACAGACGGACATGGCTATATCGACTCGGCTATTAATGCTGATCTTGAAGATATATAAGTGAAGGGGTCGGAGATGCTTCCTTCTGCCTGTTACAAACTTGTGCACAAAACCATTGTACCCACTTTATGCCCTTTTACTTGTTTTTAGTTAAGTTGCAGCAGCTTTTCATCTTGTCATCTCGAACATTGCAAACGAGTTACAGTTCAAAGCTCAGCAGTCATGTGAGTTACGTACCGTAAAATCTCTCGCCTCATCCTCTCCCAAGTTCATAAACAGTTATGAACAAAATATAAAAAGAAAGAGCGTGAAGTATTTTCTTTGCACCAAGCAATTTCTTGCAAAACTTGCAAAACTGATTTCAACCTACCCCCAAAAGAAGTGAACATTTAATTGAAAAGCGTTCTATACTTATTAAAGATCCATAACGAAATTGAAAAACGAAATCGAGCTTGCAATAATTGAATGTCAATCAGTATGTTTTCATTGTTGTTTTTATTATTATTATTGTTGTTGTCTGTAATGATCGTTGTCGCATTTGTAGTCATTGGAGATTTTATGTTTTCGTCATGCAATTTACTGACGTTTGTACAAACGTTTGTGCGTGCAGCGCATTAACAAACACCACACTTATAAATATAATATAGAGGGGCAATTGAAAAGTATTGAACAAATTTGGTAATACTGCTAAAAATCTAATAATTTTACTCATATACTCTCTTAGTTTAAGTCGTATCTCTCCGAAAAGTTTAATCAATCATCAGTTATAACTCTTGTCTTAATTCAAAGCCAGACAAAATGTTACGACTTGAATATTAAGTGCAAACGATTGACTTTTGCCTTTGAACTTTTTTCTTTCGTGTTTCTTTTAGCGTCGACGAAAAAGTATTGAAAGCGAGTTTTTTGAAAATAACTTCCGCGCATTCAAAACAGCAAAAAAAAAAAAACCAAAACAAAACAATAAAAAAGAAACGAACAAAAAAGAAACAACAACAATCATACGAATCACGATATTCATACATAACACAAAGCCATCCAACCAAATCACGCGATGCTGTGGTTAATATAAATACATACGAGTATGTGTGTATGTATGTACGTGTGTGCAAAATAATAATTCAATAGATTTATAGCAATGGAGTACAGCAAAGACCACACACAATGACTAATGCCAAGGGCGCATTCTTAAACAAAAAGTTCAAAAGGAAGAGTTTGAGAGAAAGCTCTTTTAGATTTTGTTTTTGATCTAGTTAAGCTTACTCTCTTCTTGAGCATTCTCTCAATAAACTAAATCCGTTACTTCGAAAATCGCATTTGGATTTACATATACATATTTATCGCTAACACATACTAACATATGAATATGCCTGTGTATATATCCATGTGAGTGCACAATATTTTGCGGTATACAAAACAAGTTTTATGGCAATATAATATAAAACGTAAATGAGAGTCGTATAAAAAATATAAAAAAGTTATCTAGAATCTCCACACTGGAAAATCACCAAAACCTTCACACAATAAACGGAATTCGTTTTCACCAGCGCTCACAAAAAAAAACTTTAAAATGTTTTGCAGTTGCTAAATACATATATTAACATGTAGGGAACTGAATCCCTGTGTTTTATACACTAAATTAAAGTTTGAAGATCGAAACTTTAAACTGTTTAAAACACAAGCCAACAAGTATTATGTGTATAACAGTATAACAGTATATATTATAACATTTCGTACATCATGCAATTTTTCATTGTTGATTAATCACACTTTAGACAGTTTTTTGTGGCTTGGTTTTATTTTTAATATTCCCAGGCAATCGAAAAAACGCTAACAAGTTGAACAATATACAACTCGAGCAATAAGCCACGACTACAAAATATTTGTGGGCTCCATTACAGCCTAGTTAATAATTAGTTATACTAACATACAGATCCGCAGCGCGTGTGGACTTTAAACGTTTTAAGACGACTATTGAATACCACGTTATGTGAAGTAATTGATTATTTAAGCTGAACTAGATATTTCTAGATCAATGGGGCTAGGAATTAGTTACTAGAAGAAACTACTAAACGAGAATATAACACATTACTTTATTTGGCATATGGAAAAGAATACAGTGGATCCTCGGTTAACGCACGCTCCGGATAATGAAAAGTTCGCTTAACGAACAAAATTTTGCATAACGATCAACGAAAAAGTTGGAAACTTTTTTGTGTTTAGCAATGAAAGTTTTGTACAGTGTGACCGTTTTAGAATTTTATGGATTTGATTTTCACGGGAATAGTGGGTTTGCTTAACAAACAAGATGCTGAAACCAATTGTGTTTGTTAGTCGAGGGTCCCCTGTAGTTCAAATACCTTAATAATAAAATCTTTCTTGAAGGCATCTATACGGTTTTCTGAAGTTTGAGGATAAATTTGACAATCTTTGATATTTAAGATACATTTATGGACCTTAAATTGTTTATATGACTATATATTGTGTTTAGGAACTCTATTTTTACCTTTTCAGCTGGTTTATAATCTCCCTTAACTGCTTTAAAGGTAAGAGCAACATTTCTTTTCAATGATTTAACATAAATTTTTGCAAAACATACAATAAAATTAAATAAAAGTTCTTAACTTTAATCGTTGCTTGTTTAACTTCAAGCACAATGCAAAAACTTGTAAAATGCACTAGAACAAAAAATAAAAGAAACATGCACTTGAAATTAATTGCAGGCTTTGGAGCAAGTAATACTTTAAAGCAGGCGGACAGAAAAAAAGAGAGAGAGAGAGGCAGATAGACAGACTAAGAGGCAGACAGAGACGCACTCTTGCTGCCAACAACAAAGTTAAAACGAGGCGAAACTTGATTGCATTCAAAACTTGATCGTATGATCGAATGCACAAAATAAAACCACTTGATTTTGAACTGTCAAAGCCAAAACACACAAACAACAACAACTAACAAAAACGGGGCCAGTGCACTTGCCTGGTCTGTGTGTGTGTGTTTGTTGTTGTTGGTCTGGTTTTGTAGACTTGAGCCATGAACATCGAACGTGCAAAACGGTTATTGACACCTTCTTCTTGAGAGTATTGTGGCCTGAATGGCCTCAATGAACGTATTCTCGACGTAGTTAAAACAAACATAAAATACGTAAATATATATATTACAATTTGGGTTAGCATTAAGCAAAGCTTTGTAATATAGCAAATATTGAAATTTGTCATTCAATGTGTGAACGATTTAATTTACAAAAAGTATTACACGTATATGTTTTTGTTTGACTCGCAGAACAAACACTATAATTGGGCATGAAAAAACAGTAAAAAAAAAAAAGGTTTATTTTGGTTTGCTTTCAATCAAGTATTGTATGGCGGCTGACTGCGAGCACATGTAAATAAACTCAAGCGTATGGTAATTACAGGTCTCATTAATATACAAAAAAAAAACATAAACCTTATAAAGGTATTTTTCTTCATTTAATACCCTTTAACCATGACACGGGTAAAAAAGGTATACTAGTTTTGTTTAAATGTATGAAACAGACAGTGTAAAATGTTAACCCAAAGATAAATGATCAACACAAAAGTCATATAGAATCTTCGACTCTGTCTATAATATACGCGATGATCTCAGAGACCATGAGAGCTAGAGACTCCAAGATTCTTAAGAAACCATTGCCAGAACTAAGCTTTTGTTTACCAAATTATCGATATACACTTCTAGTTTCCGATATTCACATAGAAATTGAAAGCAAAACGATCTTGATTTCAATATTGTAAAAATCAGTTTTGAAACTATGGATCAAATAATGAAAATTTGGACAAATTTAATCAATATCGGTTACCGCCAAAGATATTTGTACTTTAAAGTTTTGTCATTACGTTAATGGATACAAATGACGGTTCCCGTTACGTAACGAGTTAAGGGTATGTCCTAGTCGAGATCACTTGACTGGAGCCTTCTTACTTGTTTTTTTTTTTTCAATGCCTTAATGTCTGTCTTATCGGCTTGTACTGTCTAGGTCTTGGGTAAGTAAATAGTTTTGTTAAAAGCAGTACATGAGTATACAGTAAAGCTTGGATATAATGACTCTTATCGATGATCCACTTTAAATGTTTTATAAAAAAAAAAAGTACTTGCGATTGTGAGTTTTCAAGAAATGAAAGGTTCTTTATATATACAAGATAAGTTTACTATATAGAATATCCACTGTATTTAGTTATTAAAAAACCAAATTAAAAAAACTGCCACTTAAAAATTTGCAACCGTGATTACTTTTTTGCTTTATGGATAACCATTTGCCTTGACGTCTGAAGAGAATATTACTTTTGGAATTATATGTCCAGTTAAAAAATATTGTGAAACTCAAACAGGTACACAAAGTAAACAGATATAATAAAGAGAGAGAGATAGAATTAGTCTACGCACGAGCAAAGTACGTGAGAGAATTGTTTGACAAGCGAAGACAATAAAGCATTAAATGCTATAAAGCTCAACAGGTTTCCCAAAAGATACGACAGAGAGAGGGAGAGAGAGAGTCACAATTTTAAAAGCAACTCAGCTTTCGTAGAAAAAAGAACATTCATGCTTTTAAGAGGAACTTCTTCCTAGTTTTTAGTTCCCATGTCATTTAATAAGCTGTCTGTTTACAATGCTTATAGCCATTGTCTCAATATTTCCAGTAAAATTCAATTATAAATCTGAATTCAGTTCCGCGTTTCATGTATTCAAAAGGCAATTAAGGAGGCAAACTGAGAAACGCATGTAAAGAATATTATGTGAATGAGTCAGAACAAGAAAAAAAGTATTATTAAATGTAATTCACAATTCTGTATTGAATGAATCAATGATTGTATAATTGCACACAGGAATACTCTCTCTTTCTTCTTCTTTATCAGGCTTGGCTAACTTGGTAGATTTGCTAAAATTTTATATATGTTTTCATTGTACAACGCACTAAAGATAGCCGATCCGTTTTGGAGGCTAAAACACAAACACACGAATTGAGACATTGAACGATTGATTGAGTGTCCACTGATTGCCTTATCAACAATCTTTTCATTGTTGTTTTTTTTTTTTAATCGCTAATTTCGAAAGTCTTTTGACAAATTTCATATCAAACGACTTCTAATTACAGTTACACATGTATAGATTTTGTATGTATTATTTGTTTGCTTTGGTATCAAAACTTTTGCACTTGGCGCACTCGAAAATAACTGAATTTGTTTGTGTTATTAGCGTCTTTTATTGCCAAAAACCACATAAAATCGCACATTTCCGAATCGAATTCGCTGTTTGATTTTCAATTATTGTAAATCGTTTATTTACGATGTTTTTATACACACATTCATACATGCATGTAAGTGCATTTTTGTTTATGTGTGTGCATACATATTCATCACATGCCCACATCTGTCGGCAAATTCACAGAATTCGAGAATCTTGCAGAAACGACCAAAACCGGAACAGACAGACGCTGGAGAAGAACCGTTTTTAGCGCATGTGCAGCCAGCGATCTTGGAAACGACTTAAAGGGATACACGAAGGGGAGGTGGGAGGCGTGCAAGCGGTCTTTTTTCTCGCAAATTTCCATTCACTTCAGCTGGGGAAAATCTCGCTCATTCAGGGTCAACAACGTTGAGTTGTTTAGTATATATGTTTTATGGACATTCGTTTTATGTACATATATTTGTTTGTGATGTTGTTTTGAAGAGCGTTTTTAATTGCAGGTTCTTAAGCACCGTTGTATTTGTGTTATTGTTTTGAACTTGTACTCTCACAAAACAAAATTCGAATCGCGTACTCTTCATTACTGATGCACTTTATTTTTTTTATCTACATATACAGTAAGCTTTCTTCAGCTCCTTGCTGCACTCTCACACACACACACACGCAAACACTACGAACACAACCAGGGACTTTCAACGCTGTTTCCATTCCACTTTGCGCATTTTAATGACGCTTTTTTTTATTATTATTACCACTTGGTGGACAACTTTTAGCCCTTTTTTGGGTGAAACAGCTAAATCACTATTTAATTTTCTCTTATTTATACTCTGGTGAGTTCGTTCGACACAAACAAAACCAACAGCAAGTTGAAACGTAATGAAACCGCAAAAACAACCGAAATACAAAAGCTCCGCGCGCACGTCTGTCAGCTTCAACAATCGTCGGTTTACTGAACGTGATACGTGAACGACGACGTCAACAACTTCAATCAGCAATGATTTTGACTCGGCTATAAGATTTGATCGAGACAAGTGGCACATGGTAGTAGTATATCATCAAAGAGCAATGCAGCATGACGGGCATACACATAAGAAGACTCTTATGCAACTAGTATTTAAATATTTAATGTGGTAATAACATATTGAAAACTGTTTGACGAATGTCTGTCGAAGTGATTGATGTCAAAATGATAAAATAAATTTAATTTGATTGTAAAGCACTTTGTTATGGCCACAGCCAAACAATGTAAAAAAAATACAATGTTAAATCTCCATTTACTTAGTTGTAATGTCACAAATTGTTGTCTAAGCAAACCCCAAACATTCTAGATAATGCAATAAATAACGCCAACGTTTATTTAATTAGGGCATTGTCTACTTTTTGTGTACAACAACTTTCTATTTCCCATTTTAATAATAAAGTTAAATTTCCGAAACTTAAATTTTAAACATGGCGCGCTTTTATCTGCTTTTCTTCTTCTTTTTCTTCTGCGTTTGGCTAAATAAAACTGTTGGTTGCTGTCTACACTAAATTCGAAGTGCTTGCTGGCAAGCAGAATTCGCTGCAATTCGGCGCTAGACGGCGCTAGTAAAAAAAACTCAGCTAAAAAGTCAAAAAAAAAAAGAAGTTGAGAATGCAGTATTTTTCTAGAAATAAATACAAGACTTTTGCAAAGACCATCTAACATTAAGATGGGTAATAAGCAGCGCTCGTTAACATTCGCTGT
This sequence comes from Scaptomyza pallida, assembly GCA_018152965.1. Lineage (NCBI taxonomy): Eukaryota > Metazoa > Arthropoda > Insecta > Diptera > Drosophilidae > Scaptomyza > Scaptomyza pallida. The sequence goes on along the minus strand of JAECXP010000116.1, from coordinate 1,031,802 downwards.
AAAGTTAATCACATCAAAATCGGCACCCTTAACAGAAGCGTAACAGCCACTTCGGCAGAGCAAATTGAGCTCTTTTTCATTTTGATGTCGTCACTTTGTTTACTTCTGCGACTTCTGAATTGAGTGAAAAGCAATGTGTTGATTTGCTTTACTCTCTCTCTCTTGAGTTGTTGGTATTTTCAGCTGTGCACTTCACGTTTATACATATGTAAACACATAAATGAAGGATATTCAAATTGAAAATAAAATACGAAAGCTGAAAAATTCTGTAAAACAAAATAATTAAACAAATACTATGTAATATTTTCATGATTTTTTTTTTATCCAAATAATTTATAATCATATTTATTTAATATAATATTATATTAAATTATTTATTAAATAGCAATATAAAAATGTACATTTAATTTTATACCCAGAATTAAATAAAAATTTGTTGAAAATAACAATTTTACATAAAACATATAATTTAATAATAGTAATACCATTTACAGTTCTTAGGACATTAAGAAAAAACGGACAGACGGACCGACGGACATAGCTTTATTGATCATTCTCGCAATGCCCTTCCTTTATATGCGTTGAACATATCACATTGTAATAAATACAAAAGGGTTGATGTTGCTGAAAGATACAAAATTTCAATTAATATTATATTAAAATAAAGCATTAAAATGTGCAAAACTTATCTTTTTATATGCCTTTTCCGTAGCCAAAATCTTCAGTAAATCATTATGTCCACATCTTGAATTCATCAAACATTACCTCGCAATAAAAAGAAAGTTCATCAATAAGCAATTTTTAAATATATTATGTAAAACTTATACATACCGATGCTGCATAGCAGCAGCTCTTAATTGGTCATATCCTCTTGATGCCGTCTCATCCTTCTTTCAGATTACACAGTCACTCGTAAAAAAAACCGAAAATAAATAAATAAAATTTTAGCAATATATTTTATACACATGTACATACATATATCTACTTACCGATGCTGCATAGCAGCAGCTCCTATAAATTATCATCGGATTCCGCGGGGTTCGTCTCATCCTTCTTCCATAGTAAACAGTCACTCGCAAAAAACAGAATGAAAATTAATGAATAAAGTATTAAAATAAATTATGTAAATATATAAACTTACTGATGCTGCATAGCAGCAGCTCTTATTTAAATCCATCCAATGCGATGGGTTTTAGCTGATCATCCTTCTTTTAGATAATTCAGTCACTCGCAAAAAAGAAAAAAGTATTTAATAAAAGTTTTCAAAATAATAAATATAAATATAAAAACCTACCGATGCTGCATATCAGCAGCTCTTATAAATCCGTTGGTTAGATGGTCTTTGTTAGATGGTCTTTGCCTCAGCGGCTGACAACAGCGCCAAGTGAGTATAACATATATCGAGCACAACAGCTGTTAAAGGTAATCGAGAAAAACAGCGATAGAAAAGGAAAAACACATCACTACGTTCGACCTATTTTCTGGTAGTAGGAGAAAAAAAAGCAATATTTTTGCGGAAAACGTACGATAGTGTTACATTTTGGCAAATACGCACAGAAAAACGTTTTGGGATACGAATTACAATTAGAATTATCATTTAACCGATAAGGCAAATGTGCGCAAAATGAAAGTAACAATCAAGTCATGGACGGGAGTTGCGTCTTGGCGTTGGATAGCAAATGATGAGAATTGTGGCATTTGTCGCATGTCCTTCGAGAGCACCTGCCCCGAGTGTGCGCTGCCCGGTGACGATTGCCCACTGGTGTGGGGTGTCTGCTCACATTGCTTTCACATGCATTGCATTGTCAAGTGGCTGAACTTGCAACCGTTGAACAAACAGTGCCCAATGTGCCGCCAAAGTTGGAAATTCAATATACACTAAACGAAACACTACGCAAAAATTGAGAGCATAACAGCAAAAAAAAAAAACACACACAACGAGAACGATAACGATAACGATTACCAACAAGAAGCAAACAAAAATCTATTGGATAGTAGACAAATTTAAAAAATTAATTTCTTCAAAATGATGGACAACGCTGAGCAACAACAACAACATCAGAGACAACAACACATATTAACGGGTCTGCCACCACTGCCAAAAAGTCTAAGCGCCGCTGCAAGCTCCATGGGACCAACCCATGGGCAAGGACATTCCCAGGGATCGGTGCAAGTGCGTTCACACACATCCTCACCGCTGCAACAAATGCAGCCTACCTCCTCCTCCTCGGTTGCCGCACTCACTGCTGCCACTAATGATTTGTATTTGGGGCCATCCACCTCATCGGCGGCAGCAAGGAATCGCAACTACAATGGACACGGTCGACATGGCAGCTTGTCATCCACACAGGAATCGCTAAGCGACCGCGAAAGCGTACACAGTCGCGCCTCATCCACACACAGTGCCAGCGGTAATGCTGCAGCACATCAGCTACAGCAGCAGCAGCAGCAGCAGTTGCAGCTTCACACGCCCACCAACAGTAGCAGCAATGCGTCGAGCACCATCGACAACCAGCTGGCGATATTGCGTCGCGAGATGTACGGATTGAGGCAGTTGGATTTGTCGCTGTTGTCACAGCTGTGGGCCCTAAATGAGTCCATACAGGGCTTTCGTGTGTTTCTGCAGGAGCAGGATGCCCTCTCGCCGCCATCCAGGTCGCGCACACCCTCTGACACCAACTCATTGTCGTCCGATGAAGATGATGGCTCCTATGCGCCAGTTGCTGTACCCAAACTCAATGCACCGCCGGCTGTCATAGCGGCGTTAGCTTCGCCAGCGACTAGTGGTGGTTTGCCCACCAAACTAGCCACAGGCTCAACCACATCGCATGCCTCAACGAGCTCAGCATCGGGTGCATCCGGGTCATCATCGGCAGCATCGTCCATGGGCAAGCATCATCATCACCAGCAGCAACAGCAGCAGCTACAACAGCAGCAGCAACAGTTGCCTCATTATCATCATCATCGATCGGCATTGCCACCGGCGCCACCGGCACAGCATAAGGCGCATCCGCAGCTGCCGCGTATACTGCAGCAACGCATGCGGCACGCGCCGCCTCCGCCACCACCCTCGCGACCCAAGGGCAGCGGTGGCGGCGCTAGCAGCAGCAGCAGCAATCACAGCATCAGCAGTGTCACGCAGCAGCAGCAGCAGCAACTCTTGCATCCAAATCCCAATCAGCATTCGAGGCCCGTATGACAAAACCCGTTCTTGGACTAAATAGGATTTGACTCCAAACCACACATATTTAGTTCAAGAACGCAATTTCAACAATACGAATATGAATATATATATATACATACACTATATACGATAGCAGCGAACACAACAACAAAAACATTTCAGTAAACGTCAATTGCACATTTTATCCAGTAGTCAATTTTTAGGGGCAGAGCTGAACCGGTGACTTGGACACTTTATTGGTGGCCACCAGCAGAAACAAAACATCATCATCCCACACACACATTTATACATCCAAGCTTGCCATTTGTTCCCATTGTGTTTTTTGTTATTGTGTTTAAATAATTGAACGATTAGAATTTTTGAATGTGGAAATTGTATTCAATAATAATCTTTAATAGTTAAGGATGAAATCCTTCGATAAGGCAACTAAAATATATCGCATATTTATATACTATATATATATATATACATATAATCTATTTGTATATTTATCCGTAAAAGTAAAAACAAATCAATTTGCTGCTTGGAAAAAACAAAAAAACTTTTGCATCGAATAATACATAATCCTAGGCGCATTTTTTTTTGTGTTGCAAACCTAAAAACAAACAAAAAAATCTCTACATCTAGATACATGTGTATTTGCATTGATAGCAACCTAAAAAATTACTTACCTATTGTACTATTTGAAACCTATTCTAAAACTATATAAGAGAACATATTCACTCATTAGTATTAACCAAAACTAAACTCTTGGTCTAAACACACACATTAAAACCAACAACTATCTAAAAACATAAACCCATATGCATATTATTTTGTTGTACCTCTCTAATGAGAAACACCCTAAAAATGTAATGCGGTTCGTTCATTGTTCGTAGTTATCTAAAAAAAACTAAAAAATATCTAGAAAACCTAGCTGTTAACACTTAGAAACACTCGAACTTTATATATTTCATTTTTTTTAGATCATCTCATTTAGTTGTAATTTTTATTTAAGTATTTGTATTAAATAGATTCAATTCATTAAATTTCTACATTCTTATTTATTTCCCTGCAATCGAGTCGAGTATTTCCCTAAAACCTAAACGAATAAATCAAAATAGTATATCTAAAAAAAACCACCCGTGGATCATATTGTGAGTCCCATAATCCTCAATAGCATGCATATATATATATATTCAGACATATACTATAACATACCATTCTTATCACCTAGGTGCTTATGAGGATAGAGATTAAACAATAATGACCTATAAATATATATATACTAAACTTTACTATACTGGGCAACAACGATTGATAGAATTTCAGCAAAACTATTTATGCAAATCTTATGCATTAAATAGTCTAAAAAAACACCAAAAACAATTACTTTAAAGAAACCTGAAAAATGGGTTTTTTGTCATTTCTGATTTACATGTTAGTTCTTTGCAATTAAATCTTTATGTGAAAGTGAAAGAATAATAATATAGAAGTAAAAATTTAATAGAATGTTTTTAAGCTTGCTTAAAATATATTTCCATCAACATTTTGCATAGTCTTAGAAATATTTATTTTTCTCCAAATTCGGCTTCGTTGTATTCGAAAAAGAGTTCAATCAAAATCGATATGATATATAAATGCATGTTCATTAATAGACTTTTCATTCACTAAATTGTAATTTTTATATGCTCTTATGTGTACAACAACAAGCATTTATCAAAAGTTTACAACAATATTATCGATTTTATATACAGACTAATAAGAATAATAAAATGGAACGATTTCAAAAACGCTTGTGAAATATTGGACAGCAATTTGTTGATAATATATTGATTATTATTCTTTTTTTGAACGAAACCTGGATTAAATCTTTAAAATGGAACATGTAATGGAAAATTAATTCAAGAACAAAGAAATGAAAAATCTTAACAATAAAAAAAATATCAATTTAAATACTTAAGATTTGGCTATCGTCTTACTAAAAATCATTTTTATTTTATATATATATTTGTACTATTAAAATTTTATTTGCACATACATATATTTTACTTTTAGGCATCTTAAACTATTGTAGAAAAATATCTTTTTTTTTTTGAGTTAAAAGTTTCGTCAAGAAATGAAAGTTCTTTGAGTTAAGTACTGAATGCACCACAGCAATTGGAGGGGATTTCTGAAAGAAAGAATTTGATTTTAGAGAACGAAAAAGCTTCGAATTATAGATCCAATACTCACTGTTAGTTTCGTTCCAGCCTAGTGGCACACCAAGACGACTGTTCTCCACCTTGAGCCATTGATAGAGGGGATCAAAGTATTCGAGTAATGCAGCTGGATCCATTTCAGTTTCGCCAGTGAACTCCTCCAATACCTCCTTCCAATGTCTGGAGTTGCCGGCAGATAAAAAGCTTTTGAATGCCTCGCCCGCCTTCTTGCTGCCAAATATATCGCAATTGTCCAAAGTCTGGCGACTATCACCAGGCACATATTGTCCGGCAAGGCGGCACAGCGCCTTGTGGAACTGAAACTGGAATATGTGTGCGGCAAAGTAGCGCAGGTATTCGACATCCGCATCAATATGATACTTGGCCGGTGGATCAAAGTCCGTGTCGGTGCGCAGCATTGGTGGCTCCACACCACCAAACTCTGAGCGCATCTGCCAGAAGCCACAATTCCACTGCGATTCATCCAGTTCGTTGCGAAAGACGGCATAACGATACTTGTCCATCGTATAGCCAAAGGGCAGGAATACAATCTTGGAAAGTGCTTGCTTGAACAGCTCATTGATGCGACTCTTCTCATCGAGGCGTCCATTGCTGGTTAGTCCAATGCTCTTCAGATGCTTGGCGGACATCACTGAGAGGGCAATCACATCGCCAACAGCCTCATGGAAGCCGGGATTGGGTGCACCACGAAATACAGCTGGCTGTTGTTCGTACTGCAGATAGTATTGAATGTGTCCCAGCTCATGGTGCACCACGTACAGGTAATGGGTATTGACCTCAGTGCACATCTTGATGCGCACATCGCTATCCTGATAGAAATCCCAAGCTGAGGCATGGCACACTACTTCACGATCATCGGGTCGCTGGAGCACACTTGCGTTCCAAAAGCTTGGTGGCAGCGCTCGCATACCCAGAGATTGAAAGAATTGATCTCCCAGCTCGAAGAGTTTTTGTATACTATATTGCTGACGTTCCATTTCGGATTTGACATCCACGAAGGGTTTCTCTGGAAACGGTGTGAACAGATCAATGACATCGTTCCACGACTGTGCCCACATATTGCCCAACAGATGCATGGGGATATTGCCCTCAGCGGGGACCACATCGGGACCATAATGCTGACGCAGACGATAGCGCACATAGCCATGGATTTGCCTGTAGAATGGCAAAAGGGCTTTGTAGGTGGCATCCAATTGACGCTCGAAATCAGCATCCTCATAGAAGTGCACCCAATAGTCGGCATAGGAGCGATAGTCTACAATTATTAAGTATATATATGAACAGTTCGTGGGGTTATCAACAGTTTATCACTTACTATTTAATTGCGACGCCTTACGCGTCAAGCGCACATATTTGCCAAAGTTCTCGCGCATGGGTGTGCCAGCTTTGTCATACCATTCGCGCCAATACCAGGCCAGCTCGGCAGGATTACGACTGTTTGAGAGACGCTCCTGTATGTGTGGTTCCAGGGTCAGCGAGCAATCGCTGCGATTTGTGAAGGAGCAGACAGTTGTGGTGGCATAGTTCGATTGCATTTGACTGATGGCATTCTTGAGTTCGAGATAATCGTTGGCATCCAGAGCATCTGCACCCAGATCCTGCAGCATACGCGCTTGCCTGCGTATTTGAGCATCCTCGGACTGCACATAATCGCCGGCTTTGACTGCCTCCGCCAACAACTTGTTCTCCTTGGCACTCGCCGCATACACAGCAATCATGGCACGACGATTCTCCTCCGTCACATTGGTGTTGTAGGCATAGGCAGCCGAGTATTCGGCATGATATCGTTCACGCAGCTTGGAGTTCTCCTGTTCAAAGAAGCGACGCGCTTGCAGCACAGATGCAGAGCAGGTGTTACTACTATCGGCTAGTCCATAAGGTAGCTGAAAGGTGAAAGTACTCTTAGTTGATAAGTATATGAACACAGACAAAACAATACTTACCGATAGTACAAGGCCTAGGGTAAGCAACAAAGGCAGCAGTAATAGCCCCTTCATTTTTGTCCAGTTGATAATCAATGCTTATCAGCAGTTTCGTTTGTTCAAGTCGCTTGTTTCACTCCCACCACTTTGCTATATTTATAGCTAGCTGCTTGCTCTCTGGATGCTGTTTGACTTCTGGACGCCCGCCAACAAGCAGAGCTGCTTTTATGTCTACTCCACATTCACACGCACAGTTGCACAAATACTCGCATGTCCGATACCGATAATTTAAACAGCGAATGTTTTTGTTGTTGCTGTTGTTATTGCAAATCTAAATTTTGTTGGCTAACAAGTTTTTCTGAAACGTTTTTTTTTTTTTAATTTAAATCCAAATAAATTAATATGAGGCGAAGACTTACACCCTGCCTTTTAATCAGCTGTCACCGGCATTCTGAATTTGTGTGCGCACTGCGCATCTCATATGTATACAGTATGTATGTATGTGTGTATCTATGCGCATGAAAATGCAGCGAAATTCATGCATGTACAGACATGTTTGTTATGGTTTGCTTGCACTATTATCAGCGAATGCTCCAGCTAAAGGTTTCATATTGTATTGAAACTTGAGGCTTTAAGAAAATTATTCAGCAAATAAAGCACGTGCAAATGAATACTTTGTATGCAAAATCTTATCCTACTTCTTTAACAGGTGTCCAAACATGCAAATGTATTTAATTGAACTACACATAAAAACAATTTATTTTCTTTTTTTTTTTTTTATAATTTTTAAGAACATTTAAAGATAAAACGAATTTTTCATATTGATTTACACCGAATAACTATAACTATGACATTGGATCAAGTTTATAATTTAGTAAATAGGAAAGTCCTTGTCAATCTCGTTTGTCCAGGCATGTAATCCACCTTCCAAGTCCCGTATGGAATGATTGGGAAATCTGTTCTTCATATGCTGCACAGCAATTTGGGAATCGTTGCCTCGCCGACATACAACCACAACGGCACAATCATTGTTCTGCAGCTTGGAACCAAACTGTTGAAGATAGCCATCATCTAGAATCTGGGACAATGGCACGTTGATAGCCTTGGGCAACTGACAGATTTCAAACTCTGCGGGCGCACGGACATCCAGCAGCAAATGTGGTTTATTCAGAAGAGACTTTTGATAGTCCTGCACGTTGATGCGGTCATCGGGATCGAGCAACTGCAGAGGATTATCCTTGTCATTGGCATTCATGCCACAGAAGAGCTCGTAGTCGATCAATTCTGTAATAAGCGGCTGGTCACAGCACACATGGCAATTGGGTCGTTTGTTTCTGATCCTTATGTTGCGGAACTGGCAGCTGGTGCCGTCAAAGATGAGCAAGCGTCCGGCAAGAACATCACCAAATCCGACTATAAGCTTAATAGCCTCCAAGGCCTGCATAGAGCCAATTGTGCTTGTGACTGCACCCAAGACGCCTCCATCGCCACAATTGGTCACGGCCTCTGGCGGTGGGGGCACTGGATATATGCAGCGATAACATGGCCCCTGTGCTCCATAATTGTACACGGTCAGTTGTCCATCAAGCTTGAGGGCACTGCCAGAAACCAAGGGTTTGCCCAGCATAACGCAGGCATCATTGAGCAGATAGCGTGTGGCCACATTGTCACTGCAGTCCAAAATGACGTCGTAAGAGCGCATGATGTCCATGGCATTAGTGCTGTTCAGCAGATTGGTGTAGCATGTGATACGACAGTTCGGATTCAAAGCTAGCAATGCAATGCGGGCAGATTCCGCCTTGGACATGCCACAACGAGCGACTGTGTGGAGTGTCTGCCGGTGCAGGTTGCTGCGCTCGACCAAGTCATAGTCGACAAGTCCTAGGTTGCCACAGCCCGATCCAGCTAGACATTGTGCTGCTGGGCATCCCAATCCGCCGATTCCAACAATGAGTATTGCACTGTTTTTGAGCTTCAGTTGACCGCTAATGCCAAAGTCAGGCAGTATCAGTTGCCGGCTATAACGCGCAATGTCATCGTTGCTCAATTTTGAATAGTTTATCTTTGGTGCAGGTGGACCTTGAATGTCCAGGCCTGATGTTGTTATTGTTGCCTGCAAATCGCGCAATTTCTGCTCTTTTGCAATGACTGCAGACTGCAGTTCGGCAATCTCTTGGCGCAGTTTCGCCTTTTCGATTTCACGTGCACCTGTGGCAGCAATCATTGGTGCGTGCAAATATGCATTTACTTCTCGGATAGAAAAAGAAAACACAAGTGTAAACGATTAACTGTTTACGCACTCGATCGTCAAACGCCTACACACTAAATGTTGCCAGACTGCTGCCTTAAGCACTATCGATATTGCCGACGATAGAACTTCTCGTTGATTCAAAACCCAATGCCATCTCTAGTTTCCACTTTCAATCAGCTGTTTTGCTAGCTGAGTTCGATTTGCTTTCTTGAATCTGTTTACAATTACCTAATCGTTAATTAAAACAAGAAACAATGTCTTGGCTGAGTAATACATTTCAAAGGCTGTGCAGTGTTGGCAACCTAGCTGCAAAAGCAATGCCGCTGAATATGACCACATCGACAACAGTCCGTCAAATGGCATACGTTATGAGAGCGGCACGCGGTCGGACGGTCCGGCGTTATGGCTACAAAGAGAAAATATTCCAAGCTGGTTTACTACCGCACTTGGATAATGGTCAGAAGCTTCCCATGCCCGTATATCGTCCAAAGAATGCCTGGGCTGAGAAGCGTGCGCTTTTCGGACAAAATGACTACATAGACATCCTTGGCAATGACCGGCTTCATCCGACGCGTGTTCTCTACTCTGTGCCCTCCTGGCTGCGCGGCGTCTCAGGCAATGAGTACCAGGTGCTGCTACGCAAGCGCCGCATGCTGGCGAACACCAAATATCCGATTGCTCGGCCAACGAAGTGGAAGGATATGGAGAAGCGTATTCTCTATTTGTACAGATTCCTCAACCGCAAAACAAAAACGGGCTTTTCTAAGCAATAATCTTTTACCATCTTTATAGTTGAAATAAAAGTTGTTCTTTATTTTAATTTGTGAATGCTTGTTCAGTTCTTATTCAAGTAAAATGCGCGCCTCTTCGCCATCAATCATGATCTTTTGGCCATTGTAAAGGCAAAACTCCCGCTTCACGTGCGCAAATAATAAATCCGTTATTAGGAATATTTGACCAGTGCAAAAGGCAAGCGTGGCTCCAAAGTAAAAGTTTGCATTGGCCGATCCAGCGTATATCCAAAGATGCCACAACGCGCCCATCATGGAGAGCGTAATAAGGAAGAACGTAAACACCACAAAGCCATGAGCCATGACTGAATCGAGAAAAAAAATAGATTCATTATTGTTTCCCGTTAAAAGAGTCTGTTACTCACATTTCCAGCAGCGACGCCAAAGCGGCAGCAATGCCAAATAGAAACCAACGTCTCCCAGGCTGGGATATGCACGGAATACAGCCATGAGAGCAATAAGCACAGTTGCCAGAAGCAGTGGCTCCTTGCGCAGCTTTAAGGATAGCGGCACCAAGTACAGAATGGTGGCATTCAGTTGGAATGTGATTAGAAACATTGTTCGAAAGTGCTCAAACATTTCGGTAAAAAAGTACCAAAACAATCCAATATTGGGCTGCAAATCGCGGAAGTAAAATCTGTAATGAAATAATCAAAATATATTACTTGAATATATGTTCAGTCTATTGCACATTGCATACATAAATCCTAGTGTGCCATCAAGGAAATTCCAGCTATCCATTACCAAGAAATTTGCACCGGCAATAGCAAAACAGCAGGCCACGAAAAATATTGATATGCAAATGGCCCGGGAGATTGACTGACGCGCAAACAGTAAGAGCAGCGGTGCAATCAAAACAACCGGATAGAGACTACGCACTGTCTCAAACGCGAGCAGGACCAGGCACACGAACAGCTGACGCCTGATCATTGCATATAAAAAGAGTGCTAGAAATAAATTACTCAGCACCGTGGAGGTGAGTCCAATGCAGCTCATTATGGTCAGCGGATTAAATAAATAGGCCACTAGTACCAGCTGCGATATGGTGTAGTTGTCATCCGCACTGTACTGCAGCTCCTCAGTGTCCTTGGCATAGTCCTTGCGCTCCAAACGCTGCTGTTGTAGTTTCTGTTCAACAAATCGATGGCTCATAAAGTACAAAAGACTGGCCGTGCAGAGATCGAGTAATATATACAGAATCGGTAGGAATTGTGCATAATTGAGCAATATGCCGGACAGTGCCTTCAATAGCAATGGCGTCTCATGTACTAGGTCTCCTCTATAGGGATCGATGTCATGCTGAAGTAGGAATACGCCTTCTTGCACTGAAAGAAACAAACAAGGAGTAAGGGTGCATAAGTGCTAATAGATATAATGGCGTACTTACCGCGCTTGAATGAGTTTAATGGAGTTGCAAATTCAACACGATTGCCAATAATTGCCGCTAAGGACGTGCCACTAAAATACATGCGTACGGCGCCGCCAAGTAAAAGTAGTTTGTAGAACTTGAAGTCCATGGCTGTGTATTTGTTTTGAGATCGGTTGTTTGAATTGGCAAACTTAAGTTACAAGCATAATACTTTAAACAAAACAATTTTTGTGTTTTGGGGACGGCGTTTAGAACAAAACATATGTTTGCAAAAAGGTGTGTATGCAGATAGACATTCTCGATTGCCTTACTTATCGATAGTTGTTCACATATGTTGTTATGATTTTTGTCATGAAATGATTTTTTATTGCACTTAAGCTAATTAATAAAGCCTTTAATTTAAGTTGTTCTCGGAAATGATTAACATTACAAGTTTGTATTATCTTCTTTTTCTACTCGCATTGAAATTAAGCGCTCACATTATTCATCGTTAATCGTTCTGATGAATACAAGTATCGTTCATTTAGTTCGGTTGTTCATTTGAACCATATTGTTGTTTATTCGGCTCGGTACCAACATTTATGTCAAATTACTGAAACTTTAAATTGAAGAATTATGGCTGGCAAAACAAAAAAGAAGACCAACTCAAATACCTTTAAGGATATAGCAGACAATTTTGAGCAGCTGGCCAAACAACCGGAGCGCTATCTAAAGTTGGTTTTGGTTTTTTTTAGTTCAACTCCAACGCACGTGTTGCTAACTGCATGTATTTTTTGTTATTGTAGACCACAGCCGGAATCCGTTGATGCCATACACCAGCTAATACAGCAAACGTATGGGGTAAGCATAAACAGTAGCAGCGATGCGTCCATTAAGAAAGATGTCCTTCCCGAACTTGTGCTCAAAGATATGGACGAAGAACAAATCTGGCAGCAGCTTGAAATACGCAATGACTTGGTGATGAAGCAGCTTCTGGAGCAGTCCGCACATCTCATAGCTATGCGGGAACAGCATTTAGGCATCGAGCTTGACGATGACGATGATGATGAGGAGGAGGATGACAAGGATTTGGATGAAGAGGCAAGTGAGGGGGAAAGCGAGGAGGAGAATGCAAAGGAGGAAGAACATCAATCAGACACAGAAGATTTTGACACTAGTACGAAAAAACCTAAGAAAGTTATGACCAAACCCGGAAAGAGAGGCAAACGTTCTGTGGTAGATGATACATTCTTTAAACTGGATGAAATGAAACAGTTCCTGGAACAAGAAGATGCCAAGGAGATGCGCAAACATAAAAACAAAAAACCCATTGACGATCCCGAAGCCATTGATCACTTTTGCCGAGGACTTTGGGCTGGCTGAGGATTCAGATGAATCTGATGAAGAGGGTGGTGTTCATGCCAACTATGCGGACTTCTTTGAAATGGATGATGACCTGGAAAAGGAAGCAAAGAAGCTGCAAAAAAGTGGACAAAAGGACTTCTTTAAAGAAAGCGACAGCGAGCAGGACGATAACGTTGGTGAAGACGAGCAGGATGCAGATGCAGCTGCAGATGGGGCAGATAGTGAAGAGCAACCAAATGATCTCGCAAGTGAAATTGATGAAGCAGATTTCGTGTCCAAAAGTGGTATTGAGCCTGCCAGTGATTCCGAGTCTGATGACAATAGCGACGATGAGGATAAAAAGCAAGCTGCAGATGTTCCACAATCTTCAAATGAAATGCGTGAAGCGCGTCTGCTTCAGCGCATACGCGACTACGAGGATGTGGTGCTGGGAGAGAAACCCTGGCAACTCAAAGGTGAAGTTCAAGCCGGCAATCGTCCACAGAACTCGCTGCTGGAGGAGATTCTCGAGTTTGACTCGACGGTACGACCCTCGGCACCCATTACCGAGGAGCAAAACCAAACCATTGAGGAAATAATTATTCAGCGCATACGCGACAAGGCCTGGGACGATGTGGAGCGCAAGGTGCGACCAGTAAATACTCCGCAGGAATATCGCAAACAACTTGTCCTCGATCAAGAAAAGTCCAAACTGTCGCTAGCCCAAATCTATGAAAAGCAATTCCAAAAAGAATTGGACAATTTGAATCCCAATCGAGATAATGAGGATGGCACAGCACCTGAGCCGAAAGAGCATCAGGAAATTAAACGAGCAATGCGTTCGCTCTTCCTCAAGCTCGATGCACTTTCAAACTTCCATTTTACGCCCAAACCAGTTGCACCAGAGCCTAAGATTGTCACCAACACACCCGCTGTTAACATGGAGGAAGTGGCGCCTCTGGCTGTCAGCGATGCCAAGCTCCTTGCACCTGAGGAGGTCTTCCGTGGTCCCAAGCACACACCGCTGGGCAAAACCGAACGCACCAACACCGACAAAAATCGAGAACGTCGCAAGAAAAAGCAAAAACAGCGGGCAATTAACAATGTGCTGGAAAAGCGTGACCTGGAGCGTGCTAAGCAAGGCAAGGCACCCACACAACGCGAATCAAACGCCAAGCTGCTAAAGACCATCACAAAGAGCCGCAATGTACAAAAGGTATTTATTCTTATTCAGTTAAAGGTTAACAAATTAATATAATTAATATTTTACTTCTTTTATTTATTAGATAACCAGTAGCAATGATCAGGGAGCTTTGAAATCCTCGAGGGCATTCTTTAATAAACTTCAGGACGCAACGACAACGTCAAAAACGGCGATAACTGGCAACAAACGTCCCAAGAAAGATCCTTCGAAAGCCAATGCAAAAAAACTAAAATTGTAACTGTACATAATAAGTTTCTATATTATTGTTAATTATATTTGCACAAACTTTTGAACGCAAAGATATGTATGTTCCCAGCTGGCATGACCTCAGTTAAATGGGCGTGGTAACTGTCACGTGTCCTGAAATGTGTAGCCTTTATTCTCCTTTCGTATGCAGCGTTACTATGCGCTAAGCCACAACTTTAATTTGAGGCACCATGGGAGATGCCATGCGTCGAACATTCGAATTGAATGCGTGGGCTGCGCATTGTCCAAGGACATGTGCTAAGGCTATTAGGCACTTGTGCTATGACAGAACTGGGGTATTTTTGGCATATGAATGTTAATAATAGCATTGGGATGGTAATTGAGATTGGTAAAAGGACGAATGTTCATCATGTACATGACTTTGACCTTAAAGGTATTTAATAATATCCAAGCAAAGAAATTGTTGCAAAGATTATTGTTGTTGAGTTTTGCTACTAATCGCATTTAAATTTTAGCCATGCATTTAAACACGCGCCAGACTGCGTTTTACAGCACTGCTGAAGCTATCGAAGTGGTATTCGACGGCCGATAACGATACGGCAACTGTGCAACAATTTTGTACACTCGCACGTGTTGTTCAGCGTGTATTGTATTTAAAATATTGTTTAATTTAAAAGGCAATCATGGTAAAAGTACAAAAACCACAGCCAAAAACTCTTAGCAAGGGCAACAAAATCGAAGGTGTTGCCAAGGAGAAACAAAAAGTGAGCAAAACTATCAAAAAGGCAAAAGTGTCAGCTCCAGCGGTAGTTGACAGCAAAAAAGTTGCTCCAAAAAAGGCGGAAATTAAACACAAAAGTGGAGTAGTTACAGTAACACCTGCAACGCCACCGGCAACTCCGAAGCCAAAGCCAAAGGAAAAGTTGTCGAAGAAACCACTGATTTTGGCACCACCAGAGTCGCCGGCAGCACCGCCAGCAAAAATTGCCAAGAAGGCTGCCGCTGTTAAAGCGACTGCAACTAAAGTCAAAAAAGATGTGCCAGTAGAGAAGAAACCCGAAAAGCAAGAGAAACAGGCAAAGAAGCAAGAGCCTGCGAAAAAGGAACCCGAAAAGCCGGCAAAGAAGCCAGTGCCTCCTAAAAAGGAATCCGAAAAACCTGCAAAGAAGCAAGTGCCTGTGGAAAAGAAGTCTGAAAAAGTAGAGACGCAGCCTAAAAAACAAGTCGAAAAGCAACAGAAACAAGCTAAGAAGCCGGTGCCGGTAGAGAAAAAATCAGATAAACAAGAGAAACAGCAGAAGCAACAGGCTCCTCCGGTAGCAAAGAAATCCGATAAACAAGAAAAACAGCCAAAAACGCAAGTGCCGGCAGTTAAAAAATCTGAAAAACCTGAGAAACCAACAACTGTATCAGTCGCCAAGAACGCCAAAAAGCAGCCTCAGTTGACAAAACCAGCCAAGAAGGTTGCAAAGAAAGAAGTTAAAGTCTTGGCCACAAAAGTTGGTAAAGCTGTCAAAACCAAAGGAAAAGGAAAGCCAAAAGGCAAGGCAGCTCAAAAGCCAGTCAAAAAGGTCAAGAAAGTCGTTAAACTTCAGTATGAACTTAAAGGCTTTGACGAGGATAAATTCAATGAAATTGTGAGCGAATCAAATGTGGAGAAAGTATGCAATGCACTCAAGACCCAAGTAGCTGAGGAGGTGAAGAAGCAAAAGACAACCTCAATCTTCAGCGATTACCGATACATGCTCCAAGTCGCCAGCTACAAGATACCCAGTTGTCCTAAGCGTGTTGTAAAACTGGCGCTAAAGCATTCTCTGATCGGCAACGATGATGACGTCGCCCTGATTGTTACAGACTTGCAGCGTGGAGCCAAGTTTGACTATGAGCCCACTGTGCAGCACTATGAGGATTTGTTGCGCGAGGCAGGCATTAAGCAGCGTCTGAGCATTGTGCCATTCAATCGACTTCGCAAGGATATGGTCACGTTTGAGGCCAAGCGTAAGTTTCTCAACAGCTATGATTACTTACTGTGCGATGGACGTATCTCAGGACAGGCAAGCGCTTTTCTCGGCCAGGTACGTTACATTAATATATAAGCCAAGTCAACTGATCTAATTACGTTTCTCCTACAGAGCACCCAAAAGCCACGGAATGTGCTGCATGCCCTTCACATGAGCAAACCCGAACAGTTGCAGAAAGAGATTACGCGCGCCCTGTGTCGCACGGCCTACAAGCAGCTGAGGAAGGGTGATCTTACGACCATACCCATAGGCAACCATGAGCACACTGGCCCACAGTTGACTGAGAACATATTGACTGTTGTCAAACAGTTGCAGCAGCACTATCCCGGTGGTCTGGCCAATATACGCTCTATGTATTTGAAGATTGATATTGTGGGCACTTCGGCGTTGCCCTTGTATATCAGTATGTGTGCACCGCCAGCGGATGTTCCCTATGTGGTTGGTCCACGCGAGCAGCGTATGCTGAAGCTGAAGAAACAGGCCAATGAGGTGCTGACTAAATTTGCGCTTACCAAGGATGTTGGCTTCATTAAATTGACAAGGGATCAGGTGGAACGCAAGGCAGAGCTGCGTCAGAAGCGTTTGGAACTCAATGCTGCTGCTGCTGCTGCGGCTGCTGATGGTAATGGGCCCTCAAAGGCTGACAACGATGAGGAGGAATCACCTGTGCCAGCGAAAAAGGCACGCAAAAATCCACCATTGAAGAAAGTTCAACCTGTTGAAGAATCCGAGGATGATGATGATGACGACGATGACGAAGATGATGAAGATGAAGATTAGATAACTTTGCTGTTGACATTCAATTGTTCTTTCATTTCCTTAGACTTTATTCTTGTAACATGCAAACATTATTATACAAATGAGTGTATATGTATCTTGAACCCAATTGAAAACAGTTTTTTTAAGTAATAAACCAATATTTTATATAAGAAATATTATATAACATTTTGAAACTGACTATGACGTTCCTGTAATAATCATTCAACTAAACCATTATTGTCAAATGGACTGGATCCAATTTTGTGAATGCAAAAATGCAAATTGTTATTCATACAGTTCATTAGAGGGCGATTCTTAATGTGTACTTCAGTTAGGCATCATACAAGTACAATCAAAAATGGATTATAAGCGTATGCTCAGTAAAAGCTGTTAAATTAAGTTGCATTGTTTGAACTTTACCATATGCGACTTACGCTTAGTTGATGCCCATGCAAATTCAAAGGAAAATGCCAACATACCCACATATCAACTTTGTCCGCGTTGTGTTTTGTGGCATTTGCTGTCCATAAAATCAAAATATGCACACGCGTTCTATATACTAACAGCTATGTATGTACATATATGTGTACGAACAAAATATGCCAAGATTTTCGCAACGGGCGTTCCATGTCCATGGTAAAGTGAAATGCACTTCAATGCAGCACAATCAGCCTCGGGCAATTTCCATATAAGAGATTTAGCTAACGCGTGTTTATAACAAGCGCTGCACTACATCTCCAACACACATACATAAATTAACTAATCCGACGCAGTTATCCCATGTGCTTACATCAAATGTTAGTTAAGGCCAGACGGAAAGAAGTCTTTTGAAGTTTCTTTTTTGATGGATGAAGCAAATCTCTAGCGTTTTATGTGTTTTGATAGGTCGAAAGGTCAGCTTGCCGCATATTTATATCATACATACATAATAATAAACAGACGAATATGCCAGAAAAAAAAGTTAACATATTCACTTGCATAAGTCATATTACTTAATTAGCTTAATGCTTTCCCAACTTTATTTTTTTTGAGATCTACGCGTTCATACAGAGGACAGACGGACAACACACAAGGCAAACTAAAGAATAAACGAGAGCTGTAAATTTTTTAAAAAAAAAAATAAAACTTTTTTTTTTTTTTTTTTTTTTTTATGGGTTAAAAAATAAGGCAAGGGACACAGTACTCCTGAGATTTAAATCACGTTTCTTTTGGACGGACGCCTCGCAATTCACGAACAAAATCGACACTGACCACGAAAACAAAAAACATTGTAAAGCTTTTATCAGACGCATTATCATTAGCCTGGTCGGCAACGTTTTGGTTTTTTTGTTGCTGCCATAAAACAAACAATATTCTATGTGAACAACGGCTAAGCAGAAAAAATGAATAAATGTTACCATTGGATAAGCTTAGTGGGCCATCAGTTCGATTAAATAGCACAAAAATTAATTTAAGCATTGTTTATAGAAAAAAAAAAAAACTGCGCCAAGTGAATATAACAACAAAATCTTATTCTTAACATTTTCCACACATCTTAACACAAGCAAACGCAAACAAACGCAAGCGACGGCAAATCAATCCCTGTGTCTGAAATTTTTGTTCGCTTGTACGCTATAATTCACAAGTGGTTCTTGCTTGCGCGTGTAGTAGAGCACGCTGCTGGGCATTGTAAAATTAAGACTATACTTCACAGGATCATTTCTGTAGTCAGTCTTCACTTACTTTCACACTAAATGAAAGCACATTACACCCGCGTTGATGAGGTGAATCGTTCTATTCGGCAGCGTGAGGTTTTGCGCAAAGCCCTTTACGGCATGACTTTAGTCATTCGTCTTGTGGGCATTGCGCTTCGATGATCGCTCGGTAACACGAATAGACCGAATTCTGAGTGGTGTACCCAACTTTTTAAATAATAAATTCGAAAATAGCTTTTAAATAGGGAGGAGATTAGTCGGAAGTGTTTGTCGATTAAATAGGCATAATCAGACATTTTTAACGCATTAACAACAAAACGTCATGTCATATATTTGCATGGTTTTTATTAATGGATTATACTTTATTTTTTAAATTTAACTAAAAGTATTGTTTATAAAAATGGTGCTCTTTTGTCTAGATTCTGATGTTTTAAGATGTTATAATCATACGTACTATCTATTCATTGGTAATAGAATCTCTAAGTTTCATATTTTTCATCTTATATTATATCAAGTCGTTGGACTTTTTTTTTTTTTTTTCGTATTTTCGACTGGAATAAAAGGGTATTTAAGTGTTTGGTATGTATTCTTAACATTGCTTAACATTTGCTTCTTTTACTCAATAATATATTCTGCGTAATTAAAATTATACTTAATGCGTACTAAGTAAATGTATACATATGCATGCATACATGTGCGGAAAGTGAGTGATAAAGCTTATATTGTGGCAATGCCTTACCTCAAATCACAAGAGTATCGGTTAATCATTGCGGTTCATATATAAATATGTATATGCATTTTTATGTACATAAATTAATGTAATTAATATACACATTTGCAATTATTTACTTTCTTTATTCTTTGCTTGAGTGTGACCATGAGCACAAGTTAAAAAAGATCTCTTTAAACTTAACATATTGAAATGGAAAATATTGTCATACGTTCGCATGGACGGCAAGTATTAAACGTTTTCAAAGAATTCAAAATAATTATACATTCTTTTAGGCTGCGCCAGAGTCTCCAATCTGTTAATTTATACATTAAATGTATTAAGTAAAAAAAGATGAGATCGATTAATGAACAATAAGTTTTTAATTCAATGAAATTGATATTAGAAAAGAATGTGAGAATGGTATATAAATTGTGATATATAATACTTGTAAAAGCTTATAGCTTATTAAGAGTAGTTATGCATAAAATAATACCTTAAACAATACATACTTTTTTTTTTTTTTTTTGATTTTTAAAGTTTACCATGCAAAGAAAATAAATATTTTGAACAAAACTTTTTTGAACTTTGAATTCCAATAGATATAGAAATAACTATTTACGCAGAACTCTTTCTTGAATGGTTTTTGTTTGGACGAATAGTACTAAACGTTTTCAGAGCATTAAAACTTTAATTATAAATACAAAACCTAAGATTTTTTTTAGGCTTTGCCAAAGTCTTCAATCTGAAATGTGATATTTTGAATGTATTGAGTAAATAAAAGATGAAAGTAAGCATTTATAAGAAAGTTTTTTTTAATATATATAGATTTAATTGGCATCTGTCGCTAGACAATAAACAATTTACATATTTGTTTAATTTAGATTGGCAGTACTAAGATATAGCTTAATCTACAAGATGTTGTGTGCGTCAGTTCGTGGGCGGCAGGAACGTCTTACGTGGTTGCTGTTATCGAGCAGGTTGATGGCTAGGGGATTCACATGACGGTCCAACCTTTCGCAGTACGCAACGTAAGGGATGTTGAGGTCACGGCGCAGAACCGTATTCCTGACGTCGTAAGGGGCGCCTACAAAAAAAAAGTAACATTTATTAAGTTAGTAAGAGTATTTTTTTGAAATATATATATCCTTATCTTTACTTACTTTTTCGAGCTTACCATCAAAAGAAAATACATAGGTATTTTTCACAAACTTTTCTTTAATTTTTCGAGCTTACCATCAAATGAAAATATTGAATAATGAATTCCAATAGATATGAAAATCACAATTTACGCAGAATTATTTTAGAGCTCAACAATTGAATAAGTTTAGTGTTTCTCTAGTAAAGCCCATGATAGGGCACTTACTAGAGTTTTGGTGATGCAAAATATTTAACATATTGTATAATGTCAATTAGATAAGAATGATAACACACACACACACATTAGTATCAGAGAATTAATAAGCCCAAACATATTTTGCATGGCGTCGTCGAGCATGGGATTTATATTGGATTTTCGTCTGACACGGCTGCCAAAATATGCAACTAATTGAAAATAATCTGGCGCTGATTAGATGATTAGCTAGATAAGATCGCGTGACGAATACAAGTATCTGTGTGATAATTGTGCGTAATTGCTGTCTGATAAAACTGATAAAACGCACTCTCGATGAAATTCCAATTGTGGGCTCTGTGCTACGTACCACGTGTTGCATACTTACTACGATTGCTCATACGCCGTGTGGTACACGCACACACATACCAATATGCGCATATAAATCAAAAACCGAATCAAGCCATGTGGACTGCGCATAATCTTCGTGGCGTGGGCGTTCGGTTTTGTTACTCGTGCCATTTACCTGAAACACAAACACACACACGCACTTTCGTACACACTCACACAGATACACTGCGTTGAAATCTTTTGAATCCTCGGCCACTTTGGTGGCACGAACTCATCATCATGCCGCTCGTATAAATCGAGTGGCGCCTTGGCTGCCGATTTCACTTACGTTTCAGTTCCAAAGCGGTGCAGTTAACAGCGGAAAAACAATCCCCGAAGCTTCCTAACAAACACCAAGAGCAGCTAGCGACGGTGAATCTCTACAGTTTCTAAACAAAATTGCTAACAGTTTTTGGTAGTGACATCTGTATTCAGTTTTTAATAATTTCTCAATTGTTTTGTGCTTATTGCAGTGCTGTTTTTATCCCATTAAATAATTAACTGTGAATATCTAATTTGTCACAGGGATCGTTAACGAGAGAGATCCTTTTAAAGGAACTTTTTTCAAAAAATTTATTGTTTTTTTTGCAAGCAAAGGTGAGTTCTAGAAAGTTTTGAATATTTACAATACAATAAAATTTTTTAAGCTATAAATGTTTTTATTACGAATTGAAGTTCCGAAAGTATTCTATTTGGTTTTCAAGTTTTCCAAAGAAATAGTTTTAAATAAACTACTTTGCTATAAAGCGTTTTATAAAACTAACTAAAAACAATATATTTACAATCAAGTTCTAAGAAATATAGTTTTTAAATCAATTTTTTATATTTTGCGTCGGAAATTGACCATGCTTAAATTTTAAATTTGTAAAAAGTTTTGTAGGACAAAAAAAAACATGAAAATTATAGAGGTTTGTAATTTGATTTTTTTTCTATATATTTTCAATATTTTATATATATAGCTAGATAGATACTAGATGTATCTAAAATTATCTTTTGGAAACTAAAAATGATAGTTAAATGTGTTTTAATGATAATTAAAATATAAAGAATCTGAAAGCAAGAGAGTTTGACTTTTTTAAATACTTTGAAGTAAAATTAATCCAAATTTAAAATATTTCTACAGAAAACTGAATATAAAAATTTCTTCTTAAAGAGAATTCATCTTTCATTAAACTCAAAGTTTTTTAGACCCACAAAACTTCATTTTGAAAACTTCGCTTTTACCAAACTTAAGCTCTTGCCAATCCGACAGCCTTACATATGGTCCTTAAGTTCATTCGGCCTTAAACATTTGTTGCTTCGTTGCCCTTTTTGTCTTAATTTCATTGAATCATGTGACCCTTTTTAATAACGGCCCAAAATCTTCACTAAACGTTGCCCAAAATGAAGGCTGTTCACTTTTTTTTGGTACCTTTATTACATTCTACTTTGGCTTTGCTCGCAAATGGAAAAAATCTATGGGATTATCGTTAAAATTGCAAGCTTCAATAAACGACACATTTGGAGGTCACCTAATGTGCTTATATTGAAGTTTCTAAGCTTAAGGATAATGAAAGTTAGTTTATGTGAAGCTTAGCTTGCGTGAAAGTCGGTCGAGTAGTTAAAGAGTCAAAGATGTTAAAGCAAAGTATTTGCTAACATGTTTAAAAATAATTGATTTATGATTTAAGTGTATTTTCTATGGCTTATAGTTTATTGTCTTAGTTTTCTAATTCTAACAAATGATTTTAAAAATCGAGCAATCAAACTGCTTTTCATATTCAAATTGTTATTGCATTTCAATTGAATTTCTTCAACTGTTGTTTATTTAATTGTTTGCCTTGTGATTCGCATCAATGATTTTCCCGACACTAAAAGTTTTCACCAGGAAATTTGTGTTTGCTTGTCAAAACAGTTTTAAATGTACATATTTAAGTAAATAAGTAATGAATCATTCAAAATTCAATGGAAAGGACAGGAAGAAAAAACAGAATACCCTTTAAACAGATACGGAAAGGACACACCTTTAAAATAGATTTATGTCCATTTTTGTTGCATACTATTAGTTGCTGAACTTAAATCAGTTTTATGATTTTGCACAGGTGTTGTTTGTATTTCGCTGAGCTAAAATCTGCTGAATATAATTGGCGACAAATTGTTGAGTTTCTTCTGTGCTTGCATCATTTTGTTTTCTTTAAATTTACAAAAGACAAACAACAAGACAAAAGACATGTGGATAACAGCGAGTACTTGGATTTTTGGCTAACAAAATAATTGTTTTGTTTCATGTTTTTAGCCCGATTGGATCATAAAGATGATCCAACGTATCTGCGTTTCATCGACAAACTTTTTCCTTGCCCAATTAATGCAAGAAAAAACCTTTTCGCAAAGTTTTTTGTTATATTTTTGGGTAAATTTGAGCGTCAATTAAAAAACATTTATAAAGTTATCGCTGTGTCTGTAAGGGTCTTGTGTAAAACTAGTTGGCTCTTTCGCAAATTCTCTTAAACATTAAAGCTAGAACATTTTAAATTGTTTTGGCGTTCGTTTTGCCGCTTTGGAGCTTTTGCGTTTGTTCTCTTAATTAAATTTGCATATTTTGTATTAATTAAATTGTTTAAGCAATGTTTACCCGCAAAACTTGGCGCGCAACACTTGATGACGGCTCTTTTTTTTGTGGCTACATCTCCAAAGGGCCCAAATCCTAAACCAGTTGTTTGTCATCTGAGTTTGAGCTGCATTCGTCGCAAATTAACATAACTCTAGCATACTTTTAGGGGCAAAATAAACGAGGAATATTGTATTTTTTATTCACGCCACGTTTGCATCATTGTTCCCCCGTGTTTAACATACAATTTCTGCTCCTGGTTCTCTTTTTATAAGCTGGTGATGGTATTATTATGATTCTGTTTTAAGGATTACATGCTTTTAAGCACTGGATTTGGAGAGCTTCAACAGCATTAAATTGGCCACAAACTTTGGTCTAAAAATGTTTATTTTTCTAATTAGGTGAGTTTATGGGCTCAAATACAAATTAAAGCCGGATGGTTGTGTGTATGTTGCAGACGATATAAGGAATTGTAAATTCAGTTGGCTTTTTACTAATTGGTAGACAAATAAGAAGGGAGTTAAGAACAAACCGCTTTAAAAAAGTTAAAGCTTACAATTATATATATGAGTTATTATATATTTTATATGATTATTATCATTTCAAATATTTGTCAACTCAACTCATAACTGCAAAGCCTTATTACAAATTCCTTACTCCACAATCATAAAATCTTTTGTATTTTTATGAGCAATGTCTTATTGCTCAAAAAAATAAATAAACCGTTGCCAAAACATATTTTTGGTGTTCCTCCAAGGTCCCCTTTCGAATGTGATAAAAGGTATTTAATTTAAATGCCTTCCATAAATGTACAAAAAATTCATATCTTAAAGCAAACTTTGTCATACAAACAATTTGGCAGCCTTTAAGCAAACATGAAGAAGCCTGACATGAAACGCTGCCACAGATTAAGGGGCATGGGGCAGAATGAATGGGGCACGAGTGAATGCATGTCTTATCATTGGAAGCTGGCATTTTCGTTGATGCCACGATGATGCCACACAGCGGCGAAATTTACAGAAAACGCTTATGGTAAAATGCAACATAAAATACTTTCGAAATGCGTGTAAAAATATTTGCAAGATGGAAAAGTGAAAGAAAAATAAATATGAATATCGTTGACATGCTTAAAAAAATCATGCGAGTACACAGGAGAGTATCGAATATCAAGAATATTAATGAAAAATAAATAATAAATAATTTGAAACTCACTTATGGCAGCAAATGGAAAATAAATAATAATATTTTTATTTTATACGCATCTTAAAGTTCTTAAGAGTGAAGAGCTTAATGTGATGTTGGTAACAAAATCAAAAACGTGATTAAAAACCAGCTAAATTCCTAAGCCCAATATCAACGAAATCAACAATATAACACAATGAGTGATATAATAGACTGTATGCAACGTCAAAGCGAGCACAAAGTTCGTCTAATAGAAAAACATTTACATTTTAAGCAGAAATTCAATGCAAAAAAGTTTGCCGTCTCGATAATCAAACACACATACACATGCAATATTGACGTATGTGATGTGAGAAAGACCCCCTTCTGTTTGAGTTGGGGAAAAGTTGCGGCAACAATGCTCAGAAAACATAAACAAACACAAACATCAATGTGCATGTGAATGTGAATGTGGCAAACAATGCCATGTACAACAACGAGGAATTGTAACTGGGTCTCTGGCATTTGGTACTGAGAAATGGGAACTGGGAACTTGGGCCAGGCAGCATATCAAGAACGCAACTGAAAGGCTGGCGGCATTTGCAATGAGTCGAAAGTGAAAGAGCAACGACAACATTTATATCGATACATTTGTGGGTAACAAGAGGGAATCAACAATTACAAAATTCACTCCCCTTCTCTCGCTCTCTCCGTTCTGTTCCCAACTAGCAAAAGTTTGCTGGCATTTTGCTCAATTTGCGTTGTTTGTGCTACCCAAAAGCATAGTTTGCACACCATTTAAATATATTTTGCCACTTTTTGTTTTGGGCCCCTTTGACGCAGTTGGCTAACATCATGTGGGCTCTTAAATCGCTTATGACGTTTATGAAGTTTTTCTTGTTACTTGCCAAGATTCTTTTAAGAAACAAGCTCAACACATCACAAAAGTTTGCAAAATATGTGAAGCCCCTAAATGTAGGCAACATATTTCACACAATTTCAACTAGTTTTAATTAAAGTGTTCAATTTGTTGTGCCGTCAATTAGAATTGCTGAAAGTGACACAAAATGTATTTGCAATAACTGGCTAAAGGCACAATTATGTTACTAACTTCATTTTTCAATTTGGCCAAATTGTGCCAGGCTTCAAAGCCAAATCAAAATGTTGAAAGCAACAATCCAAACAAGCTCAGCGCAACAATTCAAATCACCTGAGGCTAATTCACAAAATGCTCACTTTAAATAAATACATAAACAATTCCGGCACAACCATAAAATTCCCAGTTGAATACCTGTTGGCAGCCCACCATCATCTAAATACATCCATGTACAATTATTTTAATCTGTGTCGGACATTTTTCGCATAACTTTCCATCCATTTTTGTGGAGGGCAAATCTTAATAAAAAGATGTATACCTCCTCGGGTCGCAATGAATTTTTAAGTTAATGTAAAGAGGCGCCCAGGTAGCTCTGATGCCAAACAACCAAACAACCAACCTAACCACCTTTGGCTCAACTCTAAAAAGTGACGACTCCCAGAAGATGCCTTCTCGTCTTCTTCATTTCTTTAGTATGTTGCGTGCAATGCTTTTAGCCAGCAAAAAAGCCTTGCTAAATGCTGTGTGCGTTCAACCTCATTGTCTTAGCTTTGCTTTGCCTCTCTGTGGCACGTCAACAACTTGCTTACTTGGAGTTAGGTCAACACCATTTTTATTTTCCTTTTTGAGAGCAGTGCGTGCCTTGTGCAAATGATGACGTCGTTGTCTTTTTCGCTTTCATTTTTGTTGCCATTGCCATTGTCACATTCTTTCGTGTAATGCTATCAAAGCATGCAGCAGCAAAAGTTTCAATTCCCCTGAGGCAAGGTCCAGCATTTTCGGTTTCGCTTTTTTTTCGGGAGCAACGGGCCTAACATTGCCATTAGAGATTGTAATTATTTAACGTCTTTGAGTCAAGTGGCTAAAGTAAAAGTTAAAGCCATGAACTGTCACATACATTTCCAGGGAGTTGTTGGCATGATAGTTTATTGTAATTAGTTAATTAAGTTTGTAAAGTAAGAAAGAATTGGTATTTACGGTAGATTATTAACATTAGAAACTAGGCAGAGCTGACATATAAAATTAAATTCATTTCCCACTACGCATTTTGCTTTGATTTAAATGTTGCCAAAACACTTCCAAGATTAGAATAATTACTGTTTATATATAGCAACAAGTTTGTGGGCGATTTAAATATGCTTTCTCTCCTGTTAATTGCATAAGCCTGTATTACTTATGCTTCTAATCGTATAACCTTCGTCAGTTTAAGTGCATTAATTTGACCTAATTACTTTGCGTTGACAACAATTAGCAAAGATGTTGGACAAGCGAAAGGTGAATTGAATAAATCACCTTAAGACATCGATTAGTTTGGCCCGATGAAGAATATATATATACAGAGCAAGCTGATGTTTGAAGACGGCAACCAACTGTAGCTCCGTGTGACAACGAGATAAACACTGTCAATGAAGACGTAATCAGTGACAACAGGCAGAGACTGATTGGCAGAGAGAGAGAGAGAAAGGAAGAGAGAACAAGACAAACAAATCAGGACAAATATAATGTTTGACTTGACGGAAATCGGGATAAGCCACAAATCCAGCAACCGTATCCAAATCAATCTTACGACAACTTGTTTGCTTAATTTGACAAACGCAATAATTTGATGAATATCTAAATGGCAACAAAAAGAAACACTCAGCGGGCGGCCAGCAATCTCCCCTCCTCCTCTCCCTTTGCTTCGCTTTAGCTCAGAGTGACGTCTTTGTCACTAATTCAATAAGCATCCAATTACAACGCGGGGGCATGCAGCATGGCATACAGCATACAGCCGCTGCCAGTTACGCTGGCAACCCTCTCGTATACGCAATTCTCATTTGCTATGTGCAAAATATTTTTAATGCCTTTAGAGTGCTGTTGTGCGTGTTAATAATTTTCATAATTGTTTTGCTGTTTTCTTTAACACTTTTCGTTCTAGCGGATTGTTCTTCTTGGCCACAATTAAAGCCAAGCTGTAATTTTCTACTTAAATCCTAGCTCACGTGCAATTCTCGTATTTTGGTTAAATCGTTGTTCATTAAATCCCCCTGCTTAAGCAATTGAATGACCCAAATTCAATTTCAGTCTGTGTGGTCAAACAGTTATAGCCACTCAAGAATGTCCATAAGTACGTTTTCAGTTACCCGCACAGCAGGTGTCCACATCCACACACACACACACACAACCAAAAAAGAGGAATGGGTCACTACGAGGTGTTTGCCCCATAATCAAGGCAATGCAATTTCAATGTCTGCGTCTCGTGTTTCATTTAAGCCAACGTTGAAACTCTGCAACCAAGACCACGAGAGAGAGGGGGAGGAGGGGGTGAAGAGCAGGACCAAAGTCTATGGTTGCAGCTTAATTTATATTGTTTTTTTTATATGCCAATGACTACGAACGCAATTTACATGTACAACAAACACAATTTCTTTCAACACACATGTTGAAAATTAAAATAGAGAGTGACGAGGAGAACATTGAACAAACTGTAAGCCATGTGGTTAAGTGCTTGTTAGCCAAAAGATACATTTTTGGGGTCAGCCGGTTGACCATGCTGTAAAAATGTCAAGCATATTTGTAATTGAGATTAATTTACATAGAGACTTTGTTGACTTTACAAACTAAGTGGGATTTTACATAGAGGAGACTTAGAAAAAATATGTTTATAAACGCTTCTGAAGTTTTAAAGTTTTTGCAACTTAATTGAGTTAGAGACTAGAAAGGTGTTAAGTGCATTCTTAAGAGTTATATGATAATTTGTTTCGTAAAAGTTAAATGTTAAATATTTTTAAAACTTTAAGAAGCGAAATGTTGTGTTAGAATTTTTCAGAGATTTACAAACTCGGTTAATAGTCGGTTTATTTTAATAAATTGTTCATAGAGTTTCGTAAAATGCTATCAACTTTAAAGAATAGATAATCAGGTCTCATTCATCGCAAAGAATTGGTAGAACTTTAATAAATAACTTCACGCCCCTTGAGCACATAGACGAACTGCAAGTTTTTCAGTTTCTTGCCCAATGGAATCGAAACAAATAATTGGCCTTGTGCGCTGTGTTGGCTTTAAAGGGGACAAAATGAGTGTGCGCCATTTGACCATGCTTATCAGGCTTGCATTTTGCAATTAATCGTCTGGCACTTGGCTGACTTGGCGTATAAAATTCGACTGACTGAGCTCTCTGGAGGGGAGCGGAAAATGCAGCTGCAGCGGGCGGGAAAGGAAACGAGGCAAATCACATTTGCCAGCCAAGTGTGAAAATGGCGGAGTGAAGAGTGTAAACAGGATGAGGCTGGCATATCGGCATAATCAAGATTTGATCAAATTTTTAATGTTATTATTTCAATCACAGTTTCAAAGTAAATTTTGAAATTGTATTTTGTTATCGATCAAACATAATAAATATTGATATTTTTTAAGTTATTATATCAGATCCGCCAAAAACAAAGATGTATCATTTTTTTTTTTTTTTTTTTTTTTTTTTTTTATAAATATTTATTTTTTGCATTTGCTAGATGGAGAACGCAAAAAAAAAATGCCGGGGATACACATGCATATGAATTGTGCAATGACCGTGCTATTGTTGATTATTTGCCTATTTGCGCAGATATATTCCTTTTTTTTTGATATTTGCATTTGTCCGCTAAGCCTTTAAGCCATCCACATACAATCGATATAGACGTTTGTGGTCAATACAGGCTTTGGGTTAACATAAACAAATAAAAATATGAAAAAAGCCCAAAATTGATGTGCGTTTTAAACACACACACCCAGGGCGTATACGTCATGCTCATTATGGCCATAAATCAAATACGAAAATGATTGATAAACGCTTGGCCACACTCATTCATATGTATTGGCCGCAAAACAGAACCGCTTCACTGAGCTACCTAAGTTTAAGCTGCCTAATAAACGTGCACAGCAATCATACGCACTGTGGTACAGCTTGCGAAACAAAAAACTGAAACTGAACCGAGTTGAACGTAAATTGCTCGTCGTTGCGTAAAATCCGTTGATTACTTTATTTGTACAAAGCGCGCAACGCGTTCATTCGTATGCCATTCTCTCCCTTTTGTCTCTCCGTCATGTCTGGCGGGAGCGAAGAGTGCAGGAACCCAGCTTTGGGTTTTGTTGTGCGGTCTGATAAGCGTGCTAGCAAAAAAAGGCAACCTGTGGCAGACTGAGTGGCCCCCGAGAAGGAAAACCATTTTGTCGTATAATAAAACGCAATCACACATTGATCTCATTGTTCATTTAATGCTGGACCATTTTTATTTGATTTTAAATCTACTTTCAATAATGGCTAGGCGGAGGCAGGGTTCCTAAGAACTGCACGTGGCTTTGGCCAAACATACTTTTATGGCTCAACAATTCTTGAATCTCAACTGATGATGACCTAAAGGCCAAAGCGATTTCTTGGCCTGTTTAATGACAGCCTTTGTGGTCAACAGCTTAGAAAAGAAAAACCAATTGTAATTGGTGAATTCATGCGTTTGACATTTATTTGCAGTTGAGCTGATTTCGCTTTGAAAAATTAAGATTAATTAAAGGGTGAACAAAAATGTGTCATTGTACTAATTGAAAAAAGCTAACATTTATTTTATAAGATTTTTTCTCTTTAGTTTGCCATTGACAGTTTTTTTCTACCCGTTTGACAGTTTTGTTGATTGGCAGCCAAAGTTCAGCTTACTATTTGATGAGTGAATATTTCAAATGTATCCTTTTTTGGTGCGAAAAAATAGGTGAAAGTTTGTGTATCAAACACCCAACATGAAATGTTGACAAAGGACTTAAAGGTTTGATTGAAAAAAAAAAAAAAATAGGTTCAACAGTTCATCATCCCTACGTCTACAAAATAAACAAAAAACTATTAAATTAATTTGTGCAAATGTGCAAGAAACAATTTAAATATTTGAAAAGGCATGATGACAAACTTAAATATCATTAATAAATGAAGATTAATAGTTTTTACAATATGAAAAAAAGAATATGAAAAAAAGTTTACATAAAATAATTTTTCTTTAGCTTAAACAGAATAATCATTATTTTTTGTGTGTTGTTAATGCTTAATTTGTAAAAAATTGTGAAAAATATTAAACGCAAAGCTGACAGACTTTTTTATAGTAGTTGAATACGTTCCTTTTAAGGATAATGTCTGAACTTTTTCTATAAAATCGATATTCAATTTCAACCATTTTACTATAACGTATTCCTTATCTGAATGCTGCTTCATTTGCCAGCAAATTCGATGCAATTTATTGACTTAAGAGTAAACTCAATTGCAGTGCACCTTTTCCAAATCCCCGATTGTCTAATGCGAAAACATTCTGTAGTGCATGTACCCATTTCGATTGTAAATAGTTTCATCCATTTCGGGCTTGTTACCATTGCTTTTTTTACCTTTTGCCATTTGCCATTTGCCATTGGCATTGGCTGTAACAAACACAATCAATAACCTGTTGGCCTGACAAATATTTCGCACGTGAATCAATGAGAGTGCGCTTTAAACTTTACACACAGACACACACACCGAACACACACACACATATCCCTTGGCGCAAACCTCTACTAGAATATCATCGACTGTCGTTGCAGATGATTAAATGAGGCCCCAGGCCAAGAGTTAAGCGACAGCATCAGGACAGGACAGCACAAGGATAGGTTCTGTGTGTCAACCAGTCAGTCAGCCATTCAGTCAATTCATTTGTCCAACTGTTGCTGTTGCTGTTGTTGTTGTTGGTGTTGAATGTCCTGGGGGGCACTTCTGTTACCGCTGATGTCACAAACATGTCATCCAGCTGTTAAACTTTCTTTTGCAACTGTAAACATAACAGTGACAGCAGCATTTAGGGGCCTGTTGGGTTGGGTTGGGTTGGGGGTGTTCACAAACAGGACGAGCGTTGACAGGAAGTGAGAGTGCAGCATTGCAAGAACTGAGACGAGCCCCGCTTATATTGCCACTGTCAGCAGGACAGGAAGTTAGTGGCATGATAAAGGAGTGATGAGGGCGGGTTACTGATATGGCTCGTTGAGCATTTAATGAATCACTTAATGGGAAATGGTATACCTGACTTCCGTTTGTGTCCGACGTGCTAATGAAGCAGGCAGCAAAGCACACGGAACTAAACTACATACTAAAAGTTCAGCTTTTCTAACCAACTGGCTAAGAGTTCGATCGATTTTTAATTGTTGGCACGGCATTAGCTTAAGTTTGGAGCAGACGGAAGTGCAATTGTATTAAGTTTCATTGAGAATTAAGGCGCTTTGTCAAAAATCAAAATATAAACCAAACAATTAGGGAGAGTTAGGGGGTTGAATTAAGTAGAAATGTGGTTGAAATTAGGTGAAGGTTACGGTCATTAAAGAGACCTTTCTTTTTGCATGTCTGAAATTCCTAAATGATTGATCATTACGGGATAAAACAACAGTATAGACTCTCAATATTGTAAGCTTCTTAAAAACATCGAGTTCTTTTAAAATATATTATACTTTATTGAGCATTATTCCGATAAAAATGTTAATAGTAACAAAAAATTTCAAGATATTTACCATACATTCTTTTTTATATAGATCCACATGAATTTATTGAAATTATTTGTATTGCAACTTGTTTGAAACCTTAAAAATAATTAATATATTTTTTTCATTTTTATTTCAATGATTTTAAAAAAAAAATTAGAGCATAATATTATTGCAAATTTCGCTTCTTTCTTGTAAATATTTCTAAAAATTCTTTCCTTTCTTTCTTTT
This sequence comes from Scaptomyza pallida, assembly GCA_018152965.1. Taxonomy (NCBI): domain Eukaryota; kingdom Metazoa; phylum Arthropoda; class Insecta; order Diptera; family Drosophilidae; genus Scaptomyza; species Scaptomyza pallida. Next base: position 998,874 of record JAECXP010000116.1, on the reverse strand, counting down.
AAATTTAATCGAACTTAAAAGGAACAAAATGTTTCAATAAATTACTTCACAAATTCTTTCACATATAAATTACGCATTGCAATAACTATTTATCATTTTGGTTTCAGGCAATTGCAAATCGCAGCGCAATGATGACTAACCGATTCGCATTCTGTGCTCTGGCCATGCTGACCATCTGCCTGTTGGCCATCTCACGGACCGATGCAGCACCCATGCCCAGGTAGTTGTACAATTGCCTTCAGCTTTCAGCTAATTAACTTCTGGCCACTTAAGCTGCAGCCAGAAAAAATTTGTATAAAAATTTATATATGTATATATGGCCAAAAACCAATTACCAGAAAGTGTTGTGGTGTTGGATTTTGGCTTAAGGGAGGGATGGGGCTTAACCATAAAGTGAGAAGGAGGAAGAGGAGGTGTGAAGCATTTTTTGGGCAACCGACAATGACGATGATGATGATGACGATGATGCTTGTTTTAACAAACGCACATACTGCACTCTTAAACTGGGTTAAAACGCGTGTCCTTCGTTCATTTTTGTGGGATGTCTTCTTTGCCTTTTGCATTTTTAATGCCTTGTTGGCAAATGTTCAATTAATTAAATGTAAACTCTTGCTTTAAATGACAGCTAAATCGGCTAACAACATGTTACATAACTTTTATATCAGCTAAGTAGATACTTGAAGTAATTAAATTTCAGCTCCACAGCATTTCGAGTACTTTCTATGCAAATTCTTAATGCACTTTAAATATTTTTAAATATATATGTAGATAAGCCCATTTGAGTTCATTTAATGAGGCATTTGCTCAAATGGAAAATTACCAACGCGAAGCATTCGATTCTTTTATGCAAATTTCAAATGCAAAAGCAAAAGAGAATATAAATGACAAAGCAAAAGTAATTAAAGGCCCCTAATTATTTGATTATTTGGAATGTTAGATTCTGCTTAAGACTATAATGTACAAGAAGACAAAACCTAATTATTTATATAAACTTTAATATTTCGCTTCACTGCCTTTTCCCAACCCCCATCCACAGTCAAAGCTCCAACAACGGCTATGGCGGCTACAATGAGCTCGAGGAGGTGCCCGATGACCTTTTAATGGAGTTGATGACACGCTTTGGACGCACCATAATTCGTGCACGTAACGACCTAGAAAAGTAAGCATTAGACAATCATGTAGGCTATAAATACTAAAACTAAGTGATGATAACTGCAGATATCCTTAAAACTTCTTTTGAAAGAAAGCTTATCAAAGAGTTTAAAACAACTTGTATAGAGAAAGTGTTAAAACATTTATTTTATTTATGTTAAAAAAATCTAACTTTTAATTTTATACTTACTTTGATTGTCTTTAAGAGATTCTTAAATCTCTTCTTAAGCAAACATCCTACTAAATACAATAAAATATTCTTTGCTTTAACGAAGCTTTTCAGACTTGGAGGTCAAAAAGCTCACGTCTTGGGTACAAATATTTTCAAAAATTTATGTAATTTAAGATATAGGCAACATTTTAAGCAGAAAGGTATTTTTTTTTGATTTATTGCAGTCCTAAAAAGATCACAACTATAATTTTTTTGCCAGTAAATGCTGTCAAATATAAATAAAGAGTTAAAAATAATAGTTTAAAGATTTTCTTAAGGTAGATAAGGAAAGAACATCGATTTTAACGAAGAATGCATTATTGATTTCTACAAAGAAAGCGTTGTTGATCAGTGATTTTAAGCTCTATTTCTCTGAAAGAACCAAATAAAAAAAATGTATCACTAAGAATATCAGGAACATAACTGATACTTTTTGTTTAGGGGCATAAATTCAGCTTTTCATAAAAAATAAATATTTGAACAAAAATTTAGATACATAAGAATGTATATGGATTTTTGACCTTTAAGTATGAAAAGCTATGTGGTGCTATTATTTTGATCGCAGTTGTATTTAACTTTATTATCTTTTCCTTTCCTTTAGCTCTAAGCGAACTGTGGACTTTGGATTGGCACGTGGCTATTCGGGCACTCAGGAGGCGAAACATCGCATGGGATTGGCTGCTGCCAATTTTCCAGGTGGACCCGGACGAAGGCGACGTTCGGAGACCGATGCTTAAATTGGCACCAGAACCCAAATGATAACGATATAAAAGCAACAAGAGATTTACACATGTTTAGCATTTCCATAGTTTTGTGTTTCTTGCAACTGTATTTGATGTATGATTTGGAAACATATTTCACAGATTTTGCCAGAATATTGAACTAAATTCAATTTAATTGTATTTCAATGGCTATTAAGTATTACGCATTGTATATACATACTTAAAATATTTATTGCAAATGGAAATTAATCGCGTTGCCGTTTTTAAACAAATGTTCTTAAATATACATACATATATATTGCAACAAGGTTAATCTTACATTAAAAAGAAAACGTTAAACCGTTGCTCCAAAAAAGTTGATAAGAGTATTTTATGCACCCTCAATCAATTAATAATACGAAGATCATTGATACCCTCTCGCTCTCTCGCTCGTCTTAATGTTTAACATAAATAAATTGAAGAAAAAAAAACAAAGAAACAATGAACAATTTAATCAACTATTTAGTAAAAATATATAAGTACTATTAACAACAACAACAACAAGTTAACTCGCGCAAAAAATCTTTAAATAGGTATGCCTTAGTATTAGTTCCCAAAACACACACACACCTATACACAAATGCAGGCAAATTTCCCACCCAAATAGTTGATTTTTTTAAGTTTTGATACAAATTGTTATAATATCTAAATGTGCTATTTCATTTGAGCTTAAAACACTTTTGAACTATCTGTGCCAAAAACCAACTTTCAAAACTCTTAAAGCCACTTTGAGTGGTTTTTAGAAGTATTTCTTGTAAATAATATTGAAAACAAAATTACTAAAGAATACGCGTGCATACTTTGCGATATACATATATATAAATCAAATATCTATGACGTACATATATATATTTACATATATACGGATAAATGTGTATGAATGAATATTGTAATGGACAAGATTAAATAAATTTACATTTAGAGAAACTCTATTTTGCAACTGTGTTTAAATTTCAAAAGAGTTTATTTATATTTTGCATTTTATTAAATTGAATTGCATTCTGCAAAACTCTATTTTGCAAAATTTGTTTAAATTTCAAAAGAATTTATTTATAATTTGCCTTTTATTGAATTTAATTGCATTCTGCAGAAAGTCAAGGTCCTGCTTGTCCTGGATTTGTATGTCAGTTGAGTTATTTTAAACAAAAGGCAACTTTTCCACTCTCTTTTATCGCATATTATAGCAAAGCCCCTACTCATCATTACTATCTCAATGAGTCCTTTTTAATCTGCATCATTGATTGCTGATCAATTAATTCATATTGAAGTGTTCTTGTTAATAATTAAGTATGTACAGTGAATACATATGTACATACTTTAATAGTCGCATTTGTGCAAATTTATCATTTGGGACCAACTAAGCCATTGAATATCTGTTTATGTTTGCACAACTGCAATTGAATGCGTATCTATTTACATGGATATTTATGCACAACTCTGGCCACTCCATAGATACATTCAATGGATACATATGTCTGTATGTGTGGGTTTGCCTCTTTCAGATAAGTGTACCAGGTGGTGCCATAAATGTTGTTTTCTGACCAAAACTAATAATAAATGGGTCTGTGTGTTTGTGTTTATTCTCTGGCAATTATTCTCTACGTTCTACTGATAAGGTAAATTGCGAAGCTAATAATCAACGAGGGATTACTAAATCGTATATAGCAAATTCCAATTAATGCATAGTTATTTGATAAAAGGCATAATAAAACTGGACAAGTTTCGGCAAAGCATAGAAAGCAAGGGAAGAGGTGGAAGTTTGTAGGGAGAACGCTTTAACAATCTATATATTTAAATACTTTAGGAAGTTACTACAATGTTGGGGTTAAATGCATTGCGAACTGAAAGATCTATTGTGCCCCCTTCTTGACTTAAAGGTCTTCCATCAAAATCAGTTCCTGCCTGAAAGCTAGTATTTTTACTGGGTCGTTGGTCTTCAGGTCAATACATTGATTGACGTTCTTTCCTAGAAAGCTACTTCCTTTCTCATCTAAGGCTACGCATTCTGCTATGATGTGCAAGGAGGAATCCCCTTCCATGTTACAGAGCCTGCATGCGCCGTTACTATCGACTCTTAGTTTGACTAGGTGACCCCTTCGTCTACAGTGTCCTGTCAAAAGAGACCGGTAAGTATCCTTTCCCATAGTTATAACTTGCTTATATCTTTTCAGATAGTAAGTACCTAGAAGGCACTTTGCTTGTCTGAGTCCTGGGATTATTGCCTAGGTCATTTCTCGTATGAATCTCTCTTCATTCTTAAGTGCCTGTCGTATTACGCTCCTTCCTTTCCCACAGTTCGGATCGGGCCCTATCAGGAGTGTCACCATCCTCAGTCTTGCAGCTTGCTTATCTGCCTAAGCGTTCCTAGCTTTATCAACATGCCCCGGAACCTATCTTAGGGCTAGCTTGGTGTTCGATACTAGGGTGCCAAGCTGGGTTTGTACCTCGAGAGGTACTTTCCAGCAAAATAATAAAGGCTATTTGATTGCTTACTTTCACTCTCTTTAAAATCTTTAAAATAATAAGGAACACAAAAAATCATTACTCTTACTTATTATTTATTATTTGCTCTTAAGTTTTAGGTCAACTTCATTAAAGAGTCATGGTTCTTTGTTATACACTTCCAGTTGCTTCTATAAAAGCTTACAATATTTAAAATAAATCATCATTGTTCTTTTAAGCTTCGTGAACGGCAGTTGAACATTCAAAATGTATAAGCTAATATGTGTTTTAATTCTTGTAAAGTTATTGGATCAAACTCAATCATATGTTAATAATGTAATGGAAGGTGATTAATCTGTTAATACATAAACAAATAAGAAAATTGGCTAACAATTTGAATCTTCAGGCACAAACACAAAAGTAAAGATTAATCAACGTGTCATAGATGATTTTCAAGTGGAAATTCCAGAACATTTTGAACAAATTGGTGCTAAATATTATCACATTAGAGAAAATGAAACTGTTAATTGGTTTGGCGCGGCACAAAAGTGTCGCCAAATCGATGGTCATCTCGTCAATCTACAGAACGAAGTTGAATTGTATAATCTTGGACTGAGATTGAATAGTTCGCTTGAATATTGGACCGATTTGAATAATCTTGTCAAGATGACAACGTTTTATTCATTAACAACGGGCACAAAGGCCAACATGTTGAATGCTGAGGAAAACAACAAAGAACGTAAACAGGACAGCTTTTATAAATATGTGTGGATATTTAAAGTTTGATAATTCTACATCAAATTTTGTGCTGGGTATAAAGAGCTGTGTGAAAGAAAGGGCGTACTTCATATGTGAGACCACTGTACCATCAACAATATCTTTCGTACTATTCTAAAAGATTTTATAATAAAAGACTTGAATTGTTTATGTGAATAAGGTTTATAATATATTTTTTCTTAGCACAACAAATGGCAAAAATGCAAAATGTAATAAAAATCATGAAATCTTACAACTAAATGTGCTTAAAGTTTATTATTTCTTATATTTTATAGAATGCTTTTTTGTGGGCTGTGAATGAGTAACAGTTATAATGAAAGTATTATTGTTCAAGTCTCATTAATGATTAAGCGAATTTATGATTGTTTATAGCCCTCTTATCAATAATAGTTGTATATTTAACAAAATACCTTATAGCATATTACTAATAATATTGGAAGAACTCACTTGATTGGCACTGGAAGCTACAACCTATCGTTACATAAGTGCATACAAAATATAATAATACTACAAAACATCAACTTAATCTTCAAAAAATACTCTAAGGTAAGCACAAAAAAATAATCATCCTTTTCAACATCTATTTACAGTCTTCGATCTTATCAAATCTTAACGCCATTTGGCTGTCCAACAGCTGGTATGGTCAAGGAGTTGCCATTACTGGCGGCATTGCTGGCACCTGTCACTGCTTGGCCCGAGAGTTCCATGTACTGAAAGGGCACCAGATAGCTCTGACCCTTGTGCTCCACAATCAGGTGTCCACGTCCACTGGATGCGCCCACAACCGTAACCGTTTCGCCTTTCTTCAACTGTTGCAGCTCGTTGGTTGTGCCGGGTGCCGGAGGAGGCTGGTGTCCTGATGCTGATGCTGGATTAGCGAGCGCATCCTCGGGAAAATTCATTTTCATGATGCGACTTTGCGGATAGCCGAGCTTCTTTGAGTTCGCTGTGATTGTGTAGGCTCGCGAGGGGGGCACGGGTGGTGGGCGTTCCTGTAAGTAAAAAGAAATGGGAAAAGAGTTGAATAAAGGGAGAGTACAGAAAAACTATATGATAATCGGTTTATATGAAAATGAAAAGACAGCAATAATACTAATTTATATATATGATTAAAAATGATTTTATCTTGATTTGTTGTATGGAATTGAGTTAAAAATTATATTCCAAACAACTTTAACAGGAATTTCCTAAATTTTTTATCTAACTTTTCACATTAAAAATCAAAATTAATGAATTATATTTCTATAATAAATTTTTAAATATAAATTATATTTTTTATGTGACGGATTAAAATTTATTTTCGAAGGAAAAACTATTTCCAAGGAAATCATATAATTTTGAATTTTTTTAAACTCTTTAAACTTTATGAGCATTGAAATTTTCATGCATACAACTGTTTCTACCATGACGTCACTGGATTCAAACCACAAAAACCCAAAAGAAACAATAAAAAAAATATATGAACCCTTGCTTGGATTTAAGTGTAGGCATAGGCAGAGTGTGGGGGTGGGGTATTTGCGGTCGAAGTCATGGGATAAGTTGCATACAATGGGGCACTTACCAAATCTAATCCGAAAAGACTACATGTTTGCTGTATAATCTTTTGGTCGCATTTCTCGTGCGGATCGGGTGGCGGGGTGCCGGCAATGGGCTGAGGCCGTGGCCGGGTCACAGTTCCCACAATGCCAGAGTTCGAATTCAGATTTGTGGACTTAGCCGACAAGCGAGGAACTAAAAGAGTAAGAGAGAGGGAGATACGAAGGGATTAGAAAATCGATTTAAATTAAATATATATTCTCGACTTACCCGTATTGGGTGCAGCGGAAGCAACTGCTGCCAAGGCTGCCATGGCAGCCGATGTGGCCTTGCCATTGGGATTGTTGTGAGCGCTGGCCAGTTTGGCGCAGGAGTTGGCAATGGCGGGCAGGGCAGAGATCAGACCCGAGTCCATGGCACTGGGACGTTTCAGGCTGTTGCCCATCTTCTTGCGCCAGCACCAGCCACGCCAGGTGGCCTGCATCTTGGTGGCACTCTTGTGCCTAATCTCTGTGCGCAAGTGCTCCAAGTGCTGGCGGATGCCCTCGCTAATGAAGACATGTCGCTTGCCCGGCGCCCAGGCCAATGTCACCGAGCCATCCAGCACTGGCGGCTGCTCAATGCCCATGGCATATTGGAGTATCAGTTGGCAATCCTCTAGAGCTTTGTCCTCAATGCGTCGCAGCAGGCGGAATGGAGCCAACATGCGATAGCGTGCATTGAATTGCTTAAAGCGCATACGATGTGGAAACCCAGAAGCCATCAAATTAACCGTCTCCAGGACTTGGAGCGATCTTATCTGCCTCACAACCGTTGCCCTTTCGAATCGGCCAGCCTGCTCCGATGTATTGCTTCGGATGCAGCGCACAAAGTGTGGACGCGCATGCACCAAGGTTCTCAACAGATTATCCAGCCGGGTGTGAAAGTCCTGGGTGAGTGTAGAGACGGGTTCATCCCCATTGAGCAGATCCGAATGGGATGTGGGTGAGATGCGGAAACTAAGACCCCTGGGCACCTGCTGCTGGGCATACAATGCCTTCAACTCGGAGCCAAAGAGATGTGTGGCAAAGCCAAAGTTGCAGCTATGCTTGTAGAAGACGGCAACCAGATCATCGGGCACCACATCCCGATTGGTGTCCAGGAAGTCCGTAGTATCATACTCCACACGGCCCGCGAAGTGTCGAATGGCAAAGTGACGTGGATCATCCGGTTCGGTGGCCGTTCTGGACTCCAGGCGTGTGGAACAACGATGTTGCACCTTCAACTTGGTCACATAGCTCTCCGCAGTGCCACGCACCGAGCACTCCATGTCCAGGAGACTCAGTAAACCCGTGCGCAACGAGGAAATCAAGTCAATGCAAGGCACATTATCCACATAATCCACCTCGGTGTCACACACAATGCCCTCATCCCGGCAAGATTCCACGGATGACTTGAAGATGTGCGTATTATAGAAATGTTGCATTGTCTCCGCACACAGATTAATGCACAAGTGCTCCAGCTGGGCATGTGGCGATGGCTCCTCAAACCCAAACATATCCAATATGCCAATGAATCCATCTGTTGCATGCCGCACAGCATTATTCAAGGCAGCCATCGACTTGGAGCCAGCATTGCCACCGCCAATCGTCGAGGCATGCTGTGATGCAGCATCCGCCTGATTGTGCACCGACTCATTGGAATCCGAGCTGAGTGTGCCCAGTGTGGAACCCAATCGCTTCAAGCTATTCGCTCGCCTCACAATCGTTGCAACCAGGCGACAGTAGAGTGCCTTGGCCAAACAGTCTCGCGTCATATTCGCATCCCCATCTCCGCACACGGACTTCACCAGCTGGCCACGGACATTGTGGGTGCGTGTGGTAAGACCGCGAAAGAGTGCCGCCGGCGGCACTCCCAACAGACTGGCCACAGAATTGAGTTCCGTTTCACCTTTCACATCTACCTCAAGGCCCTGTGTGAAGAAGGATGGAAAAACAAAAAAACACAAAGAATATAATGGAACTCTGTTAAAATAATACGCATTCCTACATCTTAAAGGAAATTTTAAATCAAAAGCGACATAAAAAAAACTTTCTTGCTCAGAAATACATAAAAGTTTTCGTACATGAATTTGCTTCAGACGTAAATTACCCGTATTAAACATCAGCGCAAGAAATTAATATCATCGCGGGGATTCGAACCTACGACTACAGAAGAGAAAACGAAACGGCGACGTTTTAGCCGAAACGCCACCTCAGCATTATTGAAATAGCGGCCAAACAGCAAATTAGTAGCTTGTAAGAACAAACGTACACCGGAGTGAGCAATAGGTGGCGCTGCTATAAACTAATGTCAACAATTGAGCGACAACAGATGGCGCTTGATTTGCAAAATTCAACTTTTCAGCATATCGTAGATGTACGAAATTCAATAGCGACATTGAGCGACAACAGATGGCGCTTGATTTACAAAATTCTACTTTTTCCAGCATATCGTATATGTACGATATTCAACAGCGAAATTGTGCGACAACAGATGGCGCTTGATTTGAAAATTCTACTTTTTCAGCATATCGTAGATGTACGATAGCGACATTGAGCGACAACAGATGGCGCTTGATTTGCCAAATTCTACTTTTTCAGTATATCGTAGATATATGATATTCAATTGGTACGCTACGAAACTTACCCCGCCATCAATAAACTGAACATTGCCAAGCAATAGCACTGCAGCAAGGACACGAACCACATCGAGAAATGGTATTCCCAATATGCCCAAACATGTCTTCCAAGCCTGAAAACGCACAGCGTCCTCCTGCTCATTCTGCGAGATGTCTCCACGCAAATAACGCAAATTCGCAGGTGAATAACCCTCCAAATGCAGTTTCTGTCGCTCCTCACGACTCAGACCAGCCAGCAGCTGATAAAAGATATGATAGTTCTTCTCCTTAGGCAGCGGGCGTATGACGCGAGTCTGATCGAGGAAGTAGCAATGGATCTTGGTGCGATAAAGTGCTCCATCTGTCACCTGCACCTCAATGAACTGGCCAATGCGACTGGACTCCGAGTTGGTTGTTGTCTTTGCTGAACCCAATGAGCGCAATACCGTAAATGCAGCTGCCAAATGCTTAAAAGCATCTGTCTCTGGCCCACCACCGGCAATGGCAAACAGTTGACGTAGCATCAACATTGCATTGGCCGTCTTGCCCGCACCACTTGTGCCCGAGAGTATAATGGCCTGCGGATAGCCCGTTTCGCTCTGTTGACGCACTGCCTCCTGCACGATCTTCTGGAGTTGTGGTGCCAATGGCAGATCTCTTGTTGAAGTCAGCGTTAATGGATTGCCCACATCCAGATACGGATTGATTGAAAGCAATATGGGTCCAACATTTGTCTGCAAAAATAAAAACATATGAATTTCGTATCACATCTTCCAGTTCCACACACATTAAAACTGCAACTCGTTTACTGTTAGATTCACTTTTTTTAGTGCCGCACACTTTAATTTGCTGCGAATAGGCTGAGAAACTGAGAAACAGAGAGAAAGCAATAAGAGAGTGCAACGAGTGCAGACTATTTTTTGTAGACATTGTTCGCGTCTGTCTAACCAATTATCGTAATTGTTTGTCATTAAATTAAATTTCCGCTTACAATCGACGATAACAGATTAACTGTTAATTTCGACAATTACAGAGCTATGAATATCTCGCCAGTGTTCGTGAATGTTAAACAGTTAACAGCTGTTATGAACTACTCGTTACGGAAATTGATTCATTAATTGAGGATGGAAAAATGCATAAAGTATGATTTTTGAAGAGGAATTTTTGATGCAAAGTGTTAAGATATTAAGCTATTAACCTAGTTGCATTCCCCATCAATCTGATTTACTTACAAAATAACGCTGCTCGCTGAAACGTGCTTGAAGCGTATGCATGACGGCATGTTCGTTGAGTGGCCCGGCTAAGTGGATTAGATCCTGCATATCCTTTGCGGGACGTCCATTCGAATGGAGTTTGATGCCAGTACCAGGGAAACCAAAGCCAAATGGCAACGTCTTAACACTCTGGCAAGGATTCACATGCTTCGTGGAGGGAAACTGTAAGCTATGATGCTGCTGTTGCGGATTGTGTGTGGCAACTGATGCAGCCAGCGCAGTGGCAGCTGAGGAACGCATGGGCAGCGTATGGGCACTGGAGCTAAAGTTCAAGCTGTGTGGCAGCGGAGCGGGTGGCAAGAGCCCTGTGCCATTGATGCTGCCACTGTTGCTCTTGTGATGGCTCAAGGCAGACTTCTCGCCGGCACTCAGCTGATGTGGCAAGGGATGTGGAATCGAAGTGTTGCGCGCCGAGATGACAGCACCAGAGCCGGCATTGCTAGGCAAGGTTTGGCTAAAGTTATAGGAATGCTGGAGGAAGGGTAAAAAGATTAGCTTGTGAAGTTGCCTTTAGATCAGGATCAGGAATAGTTACCTTGGGCAATGTATGCTGTCCACTGCCATTGCCATGCTGCTGCAATGCATTCGCCGAGAGTCCACTGGAAGCCAGATTTAAATTCGGACTCGATGCATTCAAATCATAATTGGTTGCTTTGGCACCATTAGTACCATTCGTGCCACCAGCAATTGCCACATTGCCAATGCTGTGATGCTGTGCATCATTGGCACGACCTTGAACTTGACCCTCAACATGTAGACGATTGCGCATGACCAGCAGCTCCGTGCTTAAGCTCTTAAGCCGCTGCTGCAGATGCACAGCCTCATTGGACGATGATGCATCTGAAAGAGGGTTGGGGATTACTTCTATGGTATAAAGATGTTCTGATAAACATGTTAAATAGTTTCAGCACATACTAAGTTCGTTTAACATTAGGATATCTGCCTCTTAATATAAAGGAATCTATTCATGTTATATTTATTTGTTTGTTTATTGTCAACTAATAGCAGTCGACATAAAATTAAAATTAAATCAAAATTAAAAAAATTAAAATTAATGAACAATATTTAAATTAAATGAAAAAAAAATTTTTTTAAACTTAAAATATTAAAATATTCTGGGTTAACATCTATAATCATTTAAGTATTAAACATAAGAATAATATTAATTTAATAAGGGAAAACGAATGCTTTTCAAATGTTTGTCTTAGCTTTTATTTTAGCCCCTTCCAAACAAATTACATATATAGTAATTAACAACTTAATACAACAGCTGATTTAGTCACATCAATTAATTTAGTGTTGGCAACTGATATGTTCTGTGTTTAATTCACAAAACAACAAACTAAAAACAAAACTAAAAATAAAAGTCGAAAATTTACATAAAATGTTAATGAACCAATTTCGCTGGCAATCAACAAAAGAACGCGCTAAGATAAAACAGAAAGAAAAAAAGTGGCGGCAGGTGCCAACAACAACAACAACAAACAGAATTACTAATCAAGGGAATTAAGAAAATATCAATGAATTGATGCTGCTGCTGCTGATGCTAAATACTGATAATTAGCTTGACTTGAGCTAAGACTTTCGAAAGTTGTGACATGAATACAAAGTAAAACAAACTCAAACTTTAAGAGGAGTTCAGTTTTTAGCTAGATTCTAAGGAAACCCCAACATAAAAGAGAAAAGCTAACCACTTACTAATCTAATTGGGCATTTTAAAAACTTGCCACAAAAAAGTGATTTCAAATCGAAATAGAGACAAGCGACGCCAACGGGCCAACAGCAACAACAATAATAATAAACCAATACCATTGATGGCAAAAACCAGTTTGAGTCATTTTTTTTTTTAATTTTTAAGCTGCACACAAGAAATGTAAGTTAAAAAAAATATCAAAACGAACAGTTTATGTTTGAATTTTGATGCCCTAACCACAGTGGAAATGTGGCAAAGAAAAGTCTTGCATTGATTTTTAAATATTTATTGAAGTTCTTTGAATAAAAAGGTTTAATACTAGATACTTTACTTTGTTTATTTTATTTTTAAATATGTAGATTATTTTTACGCTATTTATAAAATAAAAGTGTTCATAAAAGTATTTCTTAACATTTTACATTCATAAATATTTTAACTTCCTTTCGAAGAGCATAATTTCATCGTCTTCTTAGGCATTCAAAACATGTCTTTCGTGTTGTTTTATTTTGTGTTTTTTTTTTTTTTTTTTTGCATGTAGAAAAATGTTCAAGTCCGAATCGGCAGTGGCAGCAGCCCAAGAAAATTTCTTGGAAGCTGAAATCAGCGTGCAGCTAAACAGAGTTCGGCACAACAACAACAAAACCGAATTGAGCCCCAAACAACAACAACAACAGCAATGACGATGGCAACACATTTAAAGATCTCAACGGCTCGTTGTGTTGTGTTGGCGTCGTTGTTGTTGCCTGAAACCAAAACTGGTCAACAATGGACTGGCGGAGATGGGAAGCGACGCAGCTGGGTGAAAAAAAGGTGGGCAAATGTTGCAAGCCAAACGGCAGACACCTATACAAACAGACAAGGGACCCATATAAGTACAAGAATGTATGCATGTGTGTGTGTGTTTGAGTGTGTGTGTGTGTGTGCTTGAAGGTACTTTTGTTGTTGTTGTTTATCATGCGAATGGCAGCAAATATGAATGTAATGAGAAGTTGCAATAAACATGAAATCTCTAAAAATAAAGTTCCAAACCTTATATGGATAATTTAAGAGTTACCTAATAAACTAAACGTTACAATATAATCGATAACAATTTCTTTAAAATTATTCATCATGCCAAAACAAAAGGCTCACAACTTTTTTAATTGACTTTCTTTTGTTTGGCATAATTTTTATTTTACATTAACAATAAATCATTCGATTATAAGGTTCAAAGCTCTTGATTAACAATCTAGAAAAACCGTTGCCAATCAGACAATAAGCTTCATCGTTTCTCAATAAACAATAGAGAGGCATAAATTAGTTACACTCGGGAACTGGCGAACTCGAACTCGGAACAGCAGCAGCGAAACAAAAGACTTAGGCAACAAACTTGAAATGCCTATACCCAAACTCTCTTTGTTTATTCGCTTAGATCACTTAAATTATATCCTTTGAAGCAGAAAAGGAAGAAGAATGATTAACTTACCCTGCAGCTTCTTCTCGGTCTCCCAAAATTTTTGCAATTCCGTAAAATATTTATCCAGTATGAAGACTTTTGACAGGCCCAATGTGGCCATCGTAGATGCACATTTGTGTGGCCGATCACAGAACGAACGAACAAACGAACAAAACCAGCTGCAGCTACTACTTACAACAACAATATTTTTTCAACTTGCCCAAAAACGAGTTGCAAGTTTGCGAGCTGCGAGCTGCGATTTCAAATGCAAGTTTTTCTTGATTTTTTGTTTTTTTGGCGACGGATACGACAAAAAGGACGAGAAGCGAGCTAAGCTCTTGGCACCGGCGGCAACGACAACGACGTCGACAACAACGATTTTCTTATTTGAATAATTTCGTATACACACAAACACACTCGCACACACACGAACTCAGATGTACATACAAAGAGCATAAAACACGCCCGAACGCAAGCGAACAGGTTTTCCGCAAGGAGACAGACACTGACCAGCCCAGGCTTATAGATGCCTGTGTATGTATGTGTATGTGTGTATCTGTGTCTATGGCATACAAACTGGGCCCTGGCGTCGAACAAGTATGCAGCTGTGGCTACTTTTTGGTTGTGCAGCAGCAGCAACAAGTGAAGCACACAACAAAATAAATAAACAAGCAAAAAGAATGCAGAAAGGGCAGCAGCCAAATCACTGAAAAGACTTCTCCACCTCTCTTCCCGCAAACGATTCGGAGTTTAAGTATGATTCTCTCTTTAGATTCCTTTTTGTTGCGTTGCGATGCTCTGCGTATTATTATTTTTATTATTATTATAATTTTATATACGACACTGGCGCTGGTTTGTTTTGTGCAGATTTTTTTTTTGTATATTTTTCGTTGATTTTTTTTCTCTTTTTCTTCTTTTATTTTTTGGTAAAAAACGAGTTAGCAACTTCAACTGGCAGACACGCGAAGTTGGAAATGTGCCCGTACTCGAAGTAGATGCTTAGATACCTTCAAGGTACACACACACACACAGGCACTAACACACACGCACAAGAAACACGTTCATACATCTATGTACTTATTTAAGTACATTCAAGTGACTTTGCAAGCAAATTAATTATATATTTGTTGAGCAGTTACTTTCATAGCTTTTTTTTAATATTTATTATTTCAACGATCATTTAATTTGTATATCAGATACAAAAAATGCACTAATTCATACGGAACTAACAACAGCCGCCGACATCACTTGCACGCGCTCAGGCCAATCCGCAGACTGAATGCTGCTGCGCTAAAACGTTGCTGTGCGCTCTGAAACGACGAGAACGGCGATCGTTTTTCTGATTCGTACTCTCTCTCTCTCTGGTTTGGCGCTCTCGTGTTTGGGCGCAGGTAAAATTGGTGTTCAACAGGTAAAAGCCTGGGGTTTTGCTTATATATTTTTTCTTCGTCTGTTTTTGTCAGTTTTCTAGCATAGCTCGTGTGTCTGTGCAGTTGCTCAAATATGAGGTCAAGTGTTTGAACTATTCGCCTCTTTGCTGCTCTCGCTCTCCGGCTGTTGTGTCTCGTTTACTCGTTTACTGCTTGTGTGTTAATTAGTGTTGATTGCTTATTGTTTATTGTTGATGCTGCACATTTCACAATTCCCACATCAATTCCATTGCAGTTTGCCACTCATTGCACCTAGCATGCTTATTAATTCAACGTGTATTTCTTTTTAATAACCATACACGATTGCTTAAACATGCAAATATCTTACAAAACCATCTAGCCATTACAAATTAATTAATCATATGTGAATAGATAATGCAACTGAGATTTAAGAAATGGTTGTTTGCAATATAAACAGTTAAACTTGGCCAATTTGCATCGTTAATCGCGGACCTAAACCTTGTCCCTGCATCATAGACACCAACCAATAATGGTTTTTAGCCTGTCTTAGAATATTCAATTCGCCTTACTTACTTATTTCGCTGCACCACAACCTCAAAAACCCAAACTTCGCTGCCATCAGTATTTGTAGAAAGAAGAAAGATATACAGGAAATCTAATCAAAAAAGGAAACTTCCAATTATGTTGGCTGCGTGTTGCGAAGATTTATGAATTTTTATTGATGCTAGCAAGCAAAAATATTAATTTTTTAATTATATAAAAACTCGCTGCCTAGTCTAAACACAAACCAAACCGATCGACTTTCAAGAAAGGAAAAAACAATAGTTAAACAGCATGCTGTCGACAATAATTAATGTCTTACAGTATAATACTTATATGGTTATTGCATTAATTAAAAAATGAAGAAGCGAAATGTGTCAAAAAAGCTTACCAGTTATATTTCCTGTGGTTTTATTGCATGTTTTCTTCCGCTTGGCTACCGGCAGCGTATAAATAGCTGAGAACTTTGTAAACCGCTCAACGACAGCATCGACTTCTTTATTGGCATGAGTGCACTGAAGATTCCAGTTCCTTGGAGCCGACCGTTAACTCAGCATCCACTTTGTCCACAATTGGCGATGCTTTGCTTTGCTTCGGTGAGGGTGTGGTTGAGCTGCAATTAGAGAGGCGTGGAAGGTAAAGAGGGAGAGTAATCGATTACTTCATCCATTCTCACTACTCACCTGACTGCCTTGTGGTATTGACAAAAGAAATCGGGACGCATGCGATGTCGGCATAGAAAGTCCTCACACAATTTAAGCACATCCTCGCAGTTCTCGCTCTCACTGCCGCTATCCTCTCGCGCACCACTGGGCGTGGACTCTCGGGTATCTTGCTCCTCCTGCTCCTCATGGGCAGGCTGTGGGCTGTAGAGAAATGTGGGCAGTGAGGCGCCAACAAAGTCGGGTATATGCTCAAAGAAGTCAGCGGTGCGTTCAAAACTGCTACTGCTGGCGCTTGAGCTCTTCGGGGGGGAGCGCGTCTTGGTCAGAAGATGTCGTCGGCCCACGTAGTCGGCGTACGTCTGATCCGGCAGCAACATAGCATAGCATCATGTTGCGTGACCCATTAACCAGAGCGAAGATCTGAGAAGAAATGAGAAGTTGGCAAAGAATCAATCGCGACATCAATTCGCATTTTAATTGCTTTTAAATCAAGCATTCAACTGTTTGCCTCGCCGTCACACGCCGCAACTTGCAACTTGCAACATTTTCTGTTGGTGGCTTCCGCATCTGCTGCGTCTGTGTCTGCATCTGCATCTACGTCAGTGTCTGCACGCCCATAAACCTGTCAGTTTATTGGCGCAAGCGATTACCACGATTAGCGTGACCATGACGAAGGTGACAGACACACGACGCTAATGCCTTTTACTGCGTGTGCGATGCGAACGCGAATGCAATCTTTGGAGTTTCCCCATTTGCACACACAGCTGTTCCAACCGAGAAGCTACATTGTTGTAGCGGGAGACGGCCAAGTTATTAGGCAAAAACAAATGATAAAAGTTTGTTTATAATAAATAAATGTTTGAAGCCCCTTTAGAGCTTTGGTTTTGCCACTACACCACTGGCATGTGGCATGTGGCAGATAGATGAGTTGCCAATCGAAATGAGACACAATATTTATGCCACACTTGGTGTGGTCTCTTGCTCCATGCAACAGAACACACAACTTTTACTGTCTGCAATTAACTCAAATGATTGTCATAAAATGTTGCAAGTGTGCTTGTGATAGTCATGTGTGATGACCACCACGAGCCACTGCCACTGCCACTGCCACTGCCACGCTGCCACAGCTACTCTAGTTACTTCCACTGTTTCCTTATACACACATTTCTCAGTGTCAACGCGCAGCGGGCGGCACCGTTTGAGTAGTCATAGAATGCTTAGAGCCTCACCGATATCAGACTCACTTCCACATACTTGTGGTTGCATTATGGCGATTACCCAACATGGTCGAGGTGCCTCGACTGGGTGCAGATCTCTGTGTGCTTCTTTTGAAGGTGACGCCTTCGATATATCCTCAATAGAAACTTTAGAGAGCAGTGTCGAAAAGATAATCTATTCCAATTAATATAAAGGAATCTTAGAACGAATAGTTTGAGATGAATAAAAAAGGGTATTGCCAGAGCTTTTAGCTAAAATATGTTTGAAAAGAAGTGCAAATATTAAATAGCATATGTTTATTATAATAATATAATGATAATTATTAAGAAAAATTAGAAAAAAAAAATCTGGATTTCTTTTTACTTTGTTTACTTAATATCTGCGGAAAGAATTTTCATTAAAAAATGCTGAAAATCATTTCTTAATTAAAGAGTTAATGTCCCTTATTCGAATCTCAAGGAAACATGAAATACAATAATCCCTCGTCGCTTCGATTTACGTCTTTTCGATATACGTTTCTAAAAACTTTGTTCTCCAAAATTAATATTTAAGTCATTTATTCGAATGTGAATAAAATCTAAAGACGTGAATGTAATCACTGACTGTGTTGAGTTCGCATGTATATGAAAAAAACTACATAAGTCGATTTACGTCGTTTCAATAAATGGTATGTTCGTCCTTATTTTGCGAATCGAATCACAACATAAATCGAGGGATTACTGAGAAAATTCCTTGATGAAACTATACCGGATTATTATTTATAGATGGAACGACTGTTAACTAGTAAGAGGACTCTTGTCAAAAATTCACAATTAGCAGATACCCTAAGCCCATCCCAAAAATTAGTCAAAAAAAAGGAAAAAAGTTGACTGTTCCACTAAACTTTCGATTGCCATAACTTTGTCAAAATCTAGTGCAATACATCAATAGAATTTTGTTGAGCCGTGCAAAAGTACTGGATTTTATTTGAGGAGCGCTCGATTACACTATTTGATTTCAATAAAATTTGTGTGCCCAATAATCGAGTTGGGATTGGAACAAAACTTTCGTTTAACTTCATCAAAACTACCCCGATTTTGAAGTCTTCAAGTCTTGTATTGATCCCTAAAACAATACTGCATTTAAATCTAGAAAGAGAATTTTTTTAAGATATTCATTTCCAAAGAGAGTGTCCAAAATCAAAGTGGGTCAACATTTTTGGTTGCCAAAGCTCCATATTTCATACATTTGCATGGGGTTCAGGGTATAGAAAGCGTATTTCTTAGTCATATAGCTCTAACCATGCTAACTGCAGTGATTAGCGTATAACTTAGCTGCGATATCATCTGATTTCAAAGTAAGAATAAATCTGTTCTGCTTGATGATTGTGTATTTGAGATTAGTCATGCCATTAAGCAAGGCTTAGCAAATAAGCGAGCCTGGCCACATTTATTTATTGCACAACAATTTTGCGACAGTTACACAATTTGAGCTTAAATGACAATGTTTGCAAAAGCTGGCAAAACCTTTCGCCAGAACAGAATACCAGGATTGTGGATTGTGGATTGGAATCAGGTAGCAGCAGCAGCAGCAGCGACATCGCATAAACTTAAATAAATCTCATAAATATGCAGAGTCTGTCTGTGGCATTCTGTGAGTTGGCCCTCCCCAGCTTTGGAGTCAGCTACCTGAGGAAATGTATCTCAATATGTCCGCCAGATAGTCTCGTGGCATGTACTCAGTCTCAAGCAGGAGTCAGCCGAGTGCCTCTCAACCTAACTGAAGTTATTTATTCTAACTATACGAACGCCAGATACAAGTTTTCCACGTTTTAAAAGGCAAACGCTGTTGTGGGTCGTTTGCTGAGGGGTCTAAAGCCTAAAGTTGAACCATCGAGACCACAGACAATGTGGGGCCTTTAACTAATTTGCATTTGTGCCAGCTCTCGACAAACAACAACAACAACAACAAATCAGTAGCCAGATACATATGAATTAATTAAGCAAACGAAGGAAAATCGTCGATCAAGTTAAGTCTTTAGTGCGATTTGGGCAAACATTTGCTATCAATTTGCACGAAGGCGCAACGCGAAATGTTTCTCTTTTTTTCCCAGAAAGAAAATCAGTGATTAGTTGATCCAAGTTGATCATAGGGTAAAGTACACAACAACAACAACAAGCAGAGAGGTAGTATATTATTATTATCAGCCGGACCTTGGTTTTGTTTTTTTTGGTTTTGGTCTTGGGCGATGCACTTTTGACTTTGCTACATGGAAATTACATGATTTAACTTAATTTAATAAAGAGCCAAGGGCGCAGCAATTGTCAGAAGAAGGAGGAGCACAAGGAGTTTGGGGCGGGAGTCGTGTGGCATGTACTAGTTCGTGTCGTGGGTATTTGTGATTTACCGCGATTTGTTAGCCTCTAGTCTCGCTCCTTGATCATCAGAGGGCAACACAGGCCAAGCACACACACATGCCTAATAGAACAACAACAACAACATCTTGGTATTGCCATCGATACTGGCCAAGGTCTGACGTCGTTCATCAACATGGTGGCCGCCAACGCCGCACACTTGTCAAAATACTAACTGACCTCAATTAGGTACAACCTTTAAGCCTTGGCCAATTTCTTGCAGTGTACAAAACATTTGTGCAGATCAAGAGATTTTGATTAATAGCTGGTTGTTTCGAGCGTTGGAGTCAAGGGGCTATTTCCTTAGCTCACATCCCATGCCACCATGCCCATACCCATGTCCATGTCCAAGTCCATGCCTCCAGGCGCCCAGATAGACATTGAGAAATATTTTCGCGAATCGAGTCGACAGACGAAGCCAAGTCAAACTCAATGAAATGTGGCCCTTAAACCTTGCTGTTGTTGTTGCATTGTTTTTGGTTTGTTCTTTGCTTTTGTTGTGGTTTTGTATGTTGTTGTTGTTGTTTTTAATCTGGATATATATCCATGAAATCTGTATCTTTGAAGTGTGTCTTGGGGAAGCATTAGTTAAAGCTTATCTCTAGACCGCAACAAATGAATGATGAATATTTTAATAAAGAATCATTATTTTCTATTGAACGAAAAGATTTTGAGAAGCAGCATAATAATTTTATTTTTTTTTTTCATGAATCTTAAAGGCAGCTCATTATTTACTTTAATCTATTTATTTTAATAAAAAAAAAAAAAAAAAAAAAAAAAAATAACTTCAATCTAAAACATTTTACTGCCAAAAATCTAAAAACTAACCTTAAAAACTCCTTTCAGTAAAATCTGCTTAAAACATATTTTAAAAAACTTGTTAAAGTAAACAAAATTCTCAATACACATAATTAAAAAACGCCAGATGCGAACAGCTTTTCTTTTTTTGGCCAAAACAAGAGTTCGTTTGTTGAATGCAACATTGTCAGCATTATTTATATTCGCATTCTTGTTGAGCATTGGGCAACGGAACCGAGAGAATGCCACAAAATTGCAAATATCGTCACGTTTCTGGTTTTAAGGATAATTACGTGTGCATGGCATGCAGGAAAGCAGTTCGAGTTGAAGGTCCGAAAACGGAATTCAATTTACGAATTTACGAATTGTTCACAGCCATTTTCAAGATGTGTGCAGCTGAGCAGCAGTCACGACTCTGACGACGATGGTGATGATGATGCCGTAAGGAAAAACACAACACAACATCAAATTATAATAATAAAATGAAAAGAAAAAGTAGTGTGTGCATGTGTTGCAGGAAACGGAAACGCAAACGCAAACGCAAGCTGCGACGACTGGTTGCTGTTAGTCAACACCAGATGGCGTGCTGATTTATGTGGGAGAGACGGAAACTCACTTTTTTTCTAGAATGTGGTGTGTGTGAAAAAGAACTTTTAATCGGAATTTAATTGCATTAGCCCCAACATGGCTGACAGCTGAGACGCATTTGTGATGAGAATGTTGCACTCCTTCTTCGATCCATCTACAATACCATTTCCATTGCGTTAAATTTCTTGACGCGTGATGGGTTATGCAATAAGGATGACGCGATTGCTTTTGCGATTGCTGCTGATGCTGTTGCTATTGCTGATGATGACGATGATGAACCAATGCGTCGATCCAATGGACCAGTCGCATGCCAACACGTGCAACACATGGCAACAACGACGAATATCGAATATCGATTGAAACCAAAAAAAAACTTGTCCTTACCATTTATGTGCGCTGTGGAATCAGTTAGCAGTAAAAGGCATCAAACAATTAGATGCATGTCAAAACGATTGCAGAATTCAACTTTAACGCTATCAACAACAACAACAAAAACACCAGCATCAATCATCAATATTTCAATAAGTATTTGACCTTAACCTTCTGTAAAAACACGTTGAATTGTAAGACAAACAACCAGTTATCTCTAGCCACTAATAAATTGCTAGAATTCTTCTGGTGATGGATGGTGTTGCAAAGGTATTCAACGGTTTCTTATGACAACAGCGTAAGTAAGTATCATCTATCATTGATTTGCGCTATATAGTTATTGGCCTAATTATTTCAAGCTATTCAGCTGTTCACGCCCTTAACAAGTGACCACCCTATTGGGTCTTTAACCCTTAGCAAGGCAAAGTCAAATCGCTTACAAATCGCTTGCATCTTAAGAGATTTATGTGTATTCAAGTTTATGGTTGTTGCTTGTTGCACCCACAACAATTCAAGAAGTGGGCAAAGCAATTGCAGTTGCCATCAAACAACACAATGGACAAACAGACAACACCAACAACAGCGAAGAGTTAAGAGTTGCACCTTGAGGCAGAACACATCACCTGCGCATCTTGTGGCTAAGGTTGATTTTGATATCCAACGCTTCTCTGCATTTCGCATTGCGCATGGCGCATTTTCATTCCCATTCACGAGGTGAAATGCAGAGCCTGTGCCTAAATTGCATGTAGGAATTTATTTCAAAGCCTTGGGATGCATCTTCCACTAATTTGTTGCTTGTCTTCACTGTCAAGTAGGCAGGCAAGAAGGCAGCAGCAACGGGCAACAGGCAACAGCAACAAAATAAAGAAGGAATTTTTTCAATGTCGAAATCGAGATTCGACACACGACACACGACATTTTTTTGTACTTTTTCCACGAGACTACGCAATTATGGAAATCAACGTGAAGCCAAAAGGGAGGATATAAGCTGGGTGCCAAATATAGCTGATTGTTACAAACACTTGTTATCTTATCGTCAATAATAATATACATTAAAGTACCGCTGCATTATATAGTACATATATATATATATATGTACTTTCCAAAGTGTTATCCATGACATCCACCCACAGTTGTCATTAGTTCCCACATATAAATCATTAAGGGGTGTTGCCGCTGCCATGCCATAGAGAGACACTAACAACTAATTAACACTTCCAGCTACTTGCACGCCTACCATGAGGAGCAGAAGCGTCAATGGCATCGCCATCGCCAGCTAACCGTTTGCCAACTGAATTAATGAACGAATTCGAAGTTCGCGTGACGACATGAAGTTGAAGACGACGACGTCATTGCCACCACATCGAACGACACCGAGTCACAGCTTCTTTTTTTTTTTTTTGTTTTTGGGGCACGTTGCCGAAGCGCACAGGAACAAATGTCGTGCCAGGCAAATACATGCCACAAAGAAATCACAGCCAACAGGTTTGCAGCGAAAAGAGAGGAAAAAAAAACGCAACAACAGCAAAAAAAAAATTGGCATAAATGTTTATGATACAGTAAACGGATGACGACAACGAGACGACTACGATGATGATGAAAACCCCCTGAACGGGGACCCAACTGTCAGCCAAGTGGAACGTTGCAAATGAACATATTGCATATAACAAACACACATTGTCTTTGGCCAAATGACGAAAAAAAAAGCGTAGAAGAAAGTGAATTGTTTTTAGCAGCTGATCAAATGCAAGCGAAACGGATGTGAAAACTTTAAAGCCTCTTCCCATGCCAAAATGCAAATGCATTTATTAATACACAAGTTTCTTTTTTAGCCAAACTGAATTAAATATGGAAAATAATACGCCAAACAACAACAACAACAACAATGAGAAGACACAACTGACAACAGCTGTAAAGTGTCGTCGAATGTCAATGCCTGACATTGATGTATTTCAAACGGACAAAGTACAATTACAATAAACAATGCTGGCAACGCTGTCAGAAACTCTACTCACTAAAATCAGATTTGCACCAAGAGAGTACTTTTACAGTTAATTTGTTAAGTTTGAGTTTTTACCCAGCGAGAGTTGAAGACCAACTATTGTACAACAAAAAAGTTAACTAAATAACTTGTAAGATTGTTTTTTGTTCCCTATTATAAGGAAAGATTCAAAAAAAAACACAAAAAAAAAAAAAATTTGAGTTTTTGCACACTACTAATTAGATTGAAAAAAGAAAGCAACGTTTTCCTGAATAAGAATTTTTAAATTTTGCACATTACACAAATAAAACACTTATCACTTTTTATTTCTTTTATAGCCATTTCCTTTAGCGTTTATCACAGTAAACTTAATGCCATAAACATTTCCATAGGAAACCCTCTCAACAGAAGAGTTTTTTAGTTTAATAGCTTTGCATGTAAACAATTCATTTTGCTCATCCTGTCTTCATCCAACTACGCCCATGGCATGTGGCGTTAAAAGACACCCATAGTCGTTGATAGTGGGAGTATTGCGGTATGCAAAACTTATTGCATGTTGGCCGCAGCTGAACAGGCGCAATAAATACATTTTTAGCGCCAAACAAGAAGCGAACGTTTTGCTTGAGTCCAGCATTTGGTCAAGAAAATTGTGAGCCAACATTTTATTGCCACATCTGTGGCAAGGCTGATCGTAAAGTAATAACTGCCAATGTCTTCTTTTGATGTTGCGTGTTGATCGTTTCTCACTTGCAACGGATTTGGCAATAAAGCAAACATGTCGATAGCGTTATGCCTTGTATTAAATTATGGCAGCTAAGGAGCATATCATTTATTATGTTTACTTTATTAGTTATTTTTTTTAGCGTGTTTCACAATGTTGTTTTTAAAAAAAAATTGTTCACTTTTATTATTTTTTAATCCCTATATTTTTAATTAGTTGTCTCACTTTTCGGCTAATTTATTATTCACATAAATCGAAGTGCCCAAAAATAAACAACTTAAAACGCACGTTTGTGATCGGCTTCCAGATTGTATTTACTTAGTTGCGATTCGCGATGTTTTGCGATGTTTCGCGACTTGACTTTTTCGGTGTTTTCAACGTCTTCACTCGTCGCGCTTTGCTTGCAAACTGATCGCGAGGATGAACAAACAAAACCATGGAACCGGTGCGGCAACAAAAATTTACACACACGCTGCCAAACTGAGCGGCGCTGAGAGCTTTGAGACATGTCGATAGGCACACACACAGGCAGACAGAAGGTTTCTCAAGCGCACTTTGCGGTTGTTGTTGTTGTTGGGGGTGAGACGTCGATTGAAAAACGCAGTGGCGGTCAGCGTGTGTGGAACTCCCTTGCCATAAATCACCTTGCAGAAACATATTTGCAATATATCTTTATAAACGAAATTACTTTCAATCGCAAAAAACAGAGGATACTGATTGCCAAAGATAGTTTTTGAGCAACATAATAAAAAAGAAAAACTAATAATGCTGATCATAAATATAAATTCACAAACTAAACTTATGTGAAAACAATTAACATCAATTAATTAAACTAGTCACGATTTTTATTACATGTTTATTTGTGACCAATCAATATAAAACAATGTCCTTTTTAAGCTCCATTACGCTCCTCGGGTCGCGTCTCGCTGTAGAAACCCAAATTCATTGTCGGTATCATGTTGCTATAGAAAGACATTTCAGCAGCAGATGGCCTTATGTTGGGCAGCGGAGCAGGTTCCTGAACATTGGCTGGCATGGGAACACCAGGCTGCTCTGCTATAGGATGATGAGGCGGTGCAACGGCGGCGGCAGCTATTAAAGCCTCCTGAGTACTCTTGGCTACACTATGCTGCAGCTCGTGCACCTTCAGATGCGTCTCCAGCTCCGCCTGATGCAGAAACGTAATGCAACAGATGGCACAAGTAAAGCTGGGTCCATGTGCCTCCAGCTCATGTCGCTGCAGCTGCTCACGGCGATTGAATCCCTGACCGCACACCTTGCAGGCAAACAGAGTGTCCATGTGCAAGGCACGATGGCGTTGCAAATCTCTTTCGCGCTGGAAGCTCCGGTCACACACATCGCAATGAAAGTTGCGTCCAGGCTTTGGCGTTGATCTCTTGGGCTGGGACGCTGTTGACTGTGGCTGCTGGTAGGGAAATTGAGCTGATACTGGCTGCTGTTGGTCGGCATCCAGATACGGATGCAATGGCATCTGCACTTGCACTTGCAGCTGCTCCGGCGGCACCATCATATTGATGCGTAGATTTTGGCTTTGCTTCTGCTCGATGTCACGTTTAATGTGCACCTGCTGATGCATCAATAGCTTATCCTTGCGGACAAACGAAGCTGGACAGCGGCCGCATTGGAATGGTTTGATTTCGGAGTGGGAGCGTGTGTGCTTCAGCAGCTCTAGTGGCGTCTGGAATGAGCGTGGACACTGTTGGCAAACGAAGGGCTTCACACTGCTGTGAATGCGCAAATGTTTTGTTAAATTTGTGTTGCGCGAGAAGCTCTTGGAGCAGACGTGACAGGAGAATGGACGCACGCCTGTATGTACAATGGTGTGCTTCTTCAGGTCCGAGCGTCGCACAAATCCCTTGCTGCACAGTGCACATACATAGGGACGTTCGGCATCGTGCAGCTCCTTGATGTGCGCTATTAAGGCTGGACGTGTGGTCAAACGCAGTTGACAATAGTTGCAAATGTAGGGCGCTGTGACATCGTGGGAGGTGAGCTCATGCTGCTGGCAATCCGGCTGTAGGGTGAAGGCCAAATCGCAGTATTGACAAAGAAATGCGCTCTTGGGATGAACATTAAGGTTAATGGTGTTGGCGTCGACTGTTTGATGCAAACGCATCATGGCCATTTGAGCAGCATCCATGCCGAGCGGTAAATCAGATTCGTTTTGTGTGGCTTCTTCTTCGTCTTCATCGTCCCACTCCTCGTCATCTGGATCGGCTTCGCCATCAGAGCCAAGAAATTCGTCATCGCTCGTTTCACACAATAGATCGGGATCGACATCAACAATTTCGTAATCCTCTTCGCCTTCGACTAATGTAAATTCGCCGGGATTGCCGTTTAGCCCTGGTCGATACTTGGCATCCACAGCAATAAGTTTTTGAAGTTCCTTCTGCAACTGCAACTCACGCTGCTGCATGAAAAGTCTTTGGTTGTTGAAGTCCCTGAGCATATCCAGGCAGCGCAAACAGATGTGCTCCGGCAGAAACTCGTGACGCTCATACTTGACACCATAACAACTTTGGCATGCATCAGCAATCAAGATTTTCTCGACTTCGGTGTTGTTATTTATGGGAACGTCTTCTTTTGCTTTGTCTTTTTCTTCTTCTTGCTCTTTGCCAAAGTCAACAAACGCCTCGTAAATGTTGGGTGTTTCTTTAGATTTGATGCGCACGTGGCACAGACGACATTGCGTTGTTTCTTGTGACATCTTCGATTCCAGATGTACATCCGTTTGCACAGTTTCTGATTCTTGCGTTGCTAAATCAATCATTTTAATAGCGTAATTTGCCAAAACCAACGTGCGGCGGCAACGCAACTTACGACAACACAGCGGCGATTTTAACAAATGCAGCTCTGTTGGTGCCCAATAGCTGACGAGGGTTGCACAAACGAATCGATTGTATCAATTATCGGAGACAGAGTCATCGAAGTTGTTCGTTATCGTCAATAACAACTGTTTGGAATTTAAACATAGCAATTATATGCTTCTCATAACGTGCACTCATACATTAACTATTTTTTCGCATCAATTAAAAAATAAAAATGGAAAAATTTCTCTATTTTTGAGTGTACGTTTAACGGTTGTTTAATAATCATGAGAGATGCGTTTGCCGTTAAAATTCATAAGTATATATGTATGTATGTAAAAGCACTCATTTTCTCTTAAATAGCTGTTGCCTTTATCTCGCTCACAAACTTTTGGGGGTTGTCTTTCTCAATTGTAGGACGAGAGTTAGCTTCGCTTATCTTTGCGTGTGTGCGAAGTACTGTTTTGCGTTAGAGATGAACGCGTGAAGAAAACATAAAATCACATCACAGGTCACAACACTTGTTGAATGCCTATTTATTACAACACAAAAAAAGGAATAAAAGCAGAGACTTTAAAAAAAAAACAATAAAAGTAGAGTCTTTATAATAATTGTTGCGGTTCATAATGCTTTATTTGTTTATGTAGTTATGTAGCAATCAACAGGCTACTGAGACTTCTATTAATACACGAGCACGAAGGGCACGCACACTCCTCTACTCTAAATAATTGCGCGCGCACACACACACACATTACAATGTTTCGCAGAGCACACGAAAGCCTCTATTAATTCACGATTCGCTTACTGGCATTTGTTTGAAACGAGCTCTAGCGGCAAGTTGTATTAGGTGTCGGTTCGATCATAATTGTTCGGTATAATTAATTATCTTCCAATAAAGCCATAAGCTAGCCAATATACAAAATTGCATATTCACGCAATAAAGCTTTCGGCTATAAGTGTTTGTGCATCGATACGAAAGTGTTCCAAAGCACCGGCTAATGCTGACACCTGACTGAGCCCAAAAGCAACAGCAGGAACGGCGAAGAAGACAAATACATATATTAAATTAAGCTTCAACAACAGTGTAAGTGGAATTAACGGAGATGTGTGTTTGTGGTGTGACCTTTTAGTCGTCTCTTCCTTTTGTTTCGCCTGTTGCTGCATGTCTATATGTACATATGTGTGTTCACATTTTACCTATTGTATGTTTTTATGCAAATATTTCAATTATCCTAGCGACTTCTCGTTTTGTTAAACTACGCACTTATTTCGTATTTGCTATGTTCACCTCATATGTACGTGAATGTCGTCACGAACCACCCTGTGTCCTTTTATTGTCTTTTATTTTTTACCCCCTAACTCCCCGCAACATTCATAGGTGTGTGCTTAGTGCTGGTGGCCTTAACATATAGCTGTCTGCTTCTTATAGTTTTTTTCAATTGCTCCTTTTGTTTTTGTCTCGTAATTACCTTGTACGTATGTATGTATGTATGCAAATGACTGCCTTGTGAGTTCCAATTCGTCACCATTAACTATTCATATTGCGTGTTAAGAATGTAATAACTGTTTATCAAATATGCTATTAGCAACAGTATGTCGATATAGTTTGGCCTCAATAAATAAAAAAGGACGAGTGTTAATTACTTAAAAGCTTTTAAGTTGTGTGTATTTACATATGTGTGTAAGTATGTACAGGCAGGTTCATATAAAAGTTTTATAATAAAACTATGGTGATCTGACTTAGCTCTCTGATTTTCTCGACAACCTGTCGCCACGCTCTCTCTCTCTCGTGTCTCCCATACAAAATTGCTCAAATTGAGCTAAAATAACACTTGACTTTGAACTTTAAATCGCTTGTAAATAGTAAATATATGGCAAATTGATAATAGACGCCTGTCACGCCTTGTGGGCCCGGAAATTTTTGTGTTTTTTTTTTTCGTGCGGCGACATCATAGTAGCTGTAGTAATACGCACACATATGTACATACATATGTTTGGAAATATGATTATGAGCACAATATTATTGGAATCATGCCATAATCTTATCAAAATACAATGGGCCAATGATCCGTGAATGAAATTTTACGCGATCCTCACACTAATGGGTTATAAATGGCAACTGTGCTCGTTAGTTATTTTATTATTTTAGAGACCCAACGCTAAAAAGCTGTATTTCTTATCAGTTTACCCAAATACGCTTTTAAGAAAATATTCGGTAGTTCTATTATACCGACACCTGTTGATTTAATAGCTTGTACAAACTGCTTTGTTTCTATTAAGTTCATTTACAAGTAAATACTTAAAAATAAATATGAGATTTGTTGTTGATAAGAATGTTTGTATGTTGTTTACTAACAGATTTACTGGATTGTGTATACTAGGTTTCCAATAGATTGATTTCAGTAGATTTATATATTTAGAAACCTGGCTAAAGTCTATAAAACATTAATCATCATTATTCTTGTTTATTCTTTTCGAACGTACTTGAGATATCTCCATGATCTCTAAACAATATTTTCAAATGTACTTGTGGAAATCTAACGATTAGCAATTTAAGGTTGTTTAAAAATAACACAATTTTGTTATCAGACCCCCCCAGGTACGGTTTGATAAGATTTCTGTATGTTTCGATAACAGCTCGAAAAATACGCGTGTATTTAAATTTTGCTAACAAGAAACCACTCAAAAACCAATAATCTGTTCAATAATGTGTGCGATGGTCAAACTCTACTTTTGACGTAAGTATTAGGTATTATCAAAGTTGTTGTTGTAGTTGTTGCCTGGTTGGTAACTTAGAAATTGTACAATAAAATGTATCAGCGATATATCAAAGTTCAATGCTTTAATCCAAACAAAAAGAATTATTGCTATCGACTAGAATAAAAAGTTGAAAACTTTTTGATAAGCGCTGCGCCAATAATAATTGTTGTGTTTCTGTTGTACCTTTGTTAAATGGATTTTCAGTCTTGTTCGGGTATTCAAGCGTTTCTGACGTGTCTCCATATCGATTCAATAACAAATGTGAGTCAACTTTTCAAAGAAATCCAATCCACCCGCCATATATGTGTACTTTATATTAAAGAGAAATAAACTACAAACTACTTAAATTATATTTTGCAATTAATTTGTGTGAGAGCATTAACATTAACAAGAGCACTTGCACATTGTGATAAGCCATTGGACGTGAGAGCATTTAAACAAAAGAAGATATTAAGTAATCGACAGTTTTGTAAGGCATACGTTTATGTATTTCATGCACATATGTATGTGTTTATGTATGCGTGTTGCCAGGCGAATTCTTATCTAGCTGTTAAGGTGTTTGAAAATCGATTTAGCTGTCACAGATATCGCTTCGTTTTTCTTTTAATACACAAATGTATCTACACACATATGCATGTATGAATAAAACTTTTTAGTTTGAAAACTTTTTAAGTAAAAGGCAGGCAGCTTATGAATTTGTTATTGCCCAAAAAATAAAGTGCCCCCATATAAATGCAATTTTTCCTCTTTGTAACACCTAATATATTAATTTCTCATATATTCATATTCCTTACAGCTTGCCTGATCCTTAACTTGACTACTGTATAAGCAATGGCATGCTCCTGTGAACTTATGGGCTTAGGCCTGATTATTATACTCATAATGATCATATCGGCAAAGGCGCCATACCAAGTCAGAATGTTTTTTGTTATGTTTGGAGCAGGTGCGATAGTCATGATGTGCATTCCACTTATGATGCTGCGTCCACGTAACTACAAAAATGGACTGTAAGTTTAATAAAGCTTTTAAACAGGTGCAAAGAATAATTTTTCCCTTTTTGACAGTTTGCCATCTTGGTTGTTCGTTCAGTTGTGCAAACTGATGGGTATTACGATGGAGGTACGCGGTGTGGAGAACGTTAAGAAGACGCATGGCAGTGTGGTTCTTATGAATCATCAGAGTGCTTTGGACTTGTGCGTGTTGGCCACGCTGTGGCCAGTAATTGGTAGAGCAACCGTTGTGGCCAAAAAGGAAATTCTTTATATGCCCTTCTTTGGCGTTGGCGCCTGGCTTTGGGGCACTCTGTATATTAATCGTTCACGAAAGAGTGACTCCATTAATTCGTTGCAAAAGGAGGCGATTGCCATTAAGGAGCAAAACTGCAAGATTTTAGTATTTCCAGAGGGAACACGCAACTCCAAGGATTCTTTGCTACCATTTAAGAAGGGCTCCTTTCATATTGCCCTGCAAAGCAAGTGTACGATACAGCCGGTGGTTATATCAAAATATTCGTTCTATGATGAAGAAAAGAATGCCTTTAGACCAGGACGTGCTATCATACAAATTCTGCCTGAAATCTCAACGGAGGGTTACGAAAAAGATGATATGGACAAGCTGATCGAGCATTGTCGCTCAACAATGCAGAAGGAATATACAAGGCTGACTGAAGACACGCGCACTGCAGCTGCTGCGACGAAACGGTCATAAAACCAATTAAGTTAATTTTTTTAGATTTAACTCAGGGTACCATAATTGTCGGTATTTTAAACTGACCTTATCAATATGCCTAATGATGTCGGAATCAAAAGAAGATATTTATGTACATGTATATATACCAGATATGAAGTAATTTATTATTGCTAAGTTAAACGGTGAATGATCTAACATGAATACAGTGTGTTATCAAATTCATTTTTAATCGTTATTTAAATGTTAACGCTTAGCTAACCAGTTAAATTGGCTTTATATTTGAAACATGCCAAATCCAGTTAATCAGTCAAGGCTTAATTACTTACATTATAAATATTGTATGTAATATTTTAAGTTTAAAGTTACGTTTAACGTATTTGCTTGATTCAAATTTATTAAAATGTATTATTAATGTTTTTGAGCGTGTTTTAATTAGTTGTTATTCCATATAAACAGGCAAAATTATTTTTGCTAGGTTTGATTTATTTTCCGTTACGATTCCATCAGGTAAAGTTCCTTACATGAACTAGCTCCAATATTTTTCACTGTGAATCGATAAATGTAATCGACGGTTGTAGTCGAACAGCTGATAAGCTAAACAACGACAGCGACCGGCTAGAAACAATAAACATTGTTTAACTTGTTGCACTTTGTTAAAATATTTTAAATGTTTTTAAGATAGTCAAAAAAAAGTAAAGGAAGTCCTGCTGCATAATGGAAACTGCAGAAACGGTGCAAATAAAAACCGAGCCGGAAGATGAACAACAACCTACAGTTTCTGTAAATGCTGTAATTTCTGAAATGGACATTAAGACAGAAGTTTTGGAAGAGTCTCAGACTGTGGTTAAGTCAGAAATTGATATTGAGCCAACCATTGTTGGAGAGACTCAGAAACTGTATGACATAGAAAGACTGCGTATGTTTGGTGATGTGCACTTTATTATAAAGCGAATGGAGCCAGAGGACTTTTGCATTAGTTACCATAATGCCGTGAGCAGTGTGGAAACAATCATGGAGCGACTGCGACGAAATCAGGTGCCAATGAATAATGGTATTGGCGTACGCATTGTTCATCACACACCCTCATCTTGCCTATTAGTTCTAGCGTGAGTAAAATTCTAGACAAAATAACGATAACAACCTAACTGAATTTTATTTCAGCATATTAAATCACAAGTGCCATTTTTATTGCACTGGAGTTGGAATGCAGTCATTAGCTTTGCGTTCACAATTACATTGCGCTGGTATTGATTACCTGATTGCCAACAGTCATATGCCTTTGGGTAGCGATTACTTTGACATTCTTGACACGTTTCTTGTCTGCAATGAAGAGTACAAGCTAGCCAAGTTAAATCACATTCCAACAGACTCTGCACCAAACGCAACGAAATTATTGCCTAGGAACATGTGCTACACAATTACGACCACAGGCACTACGGGGTTACCAAAGATAATACACGTACCTTACGAATCCATTGAACCCAATATAAAAGGATTAAGGTAAGTAAAAATAATACACAAACATGTTCTATATGTATTAACTTATCAACAGCGACAAGCTGAACATGTCGATGGCCGACATTATATATTTGGGAACACCCTGCACCTTTGATCCATCTGTTGTGGAACTGTTTTTGGCCCTGCATAATGGTGCGGCAGTACTTGTCAGCCATCACTTGATGCGAGATTCACCTAAACGTGTCCTGGGTGATCTCTTTCCAAGCTGTATTACCACGCCCGGCATCACAGTACTACAAATGACGCCATCAGTGTTCCGGCAATTTGGCGTGAATGCCATAAGCGAACAAATATTACACAATTCAAGTGCACTGAGGTAAGCTTCAATTGATATTTTCCCAACTAGAACTTCCCAATTAAATTTTGTTCTCATTTTAGAGTACTACTCTTAGGTGGTGAAGAGTTCCCGTCGAGTGCAGAGCTAGCTACATGGATGTCGCCAGAAGTGCTAAACCAGAAAGCTAATTTGTAACATTTATGGCATTACAGAGCTATCGTGCTGGAGTACAATGCACATTTTAAATTCGATACATGAGCGCGTACCATTGGGATCGCCAATTGATGATCAGACTGTGCTGCGTATTCAACTTTTGCCCAATGATCATTTGAATGCAAGCGAGGGATGCGGTGAACTTTGGTTGGGAAGTGAAACTCGTCGCTGCTACATACCCGAAGTGGATGATGCCACTAGCAACAGGGAGGGCATATTATATCGTGCCACAGGAGACTTGGTGCAACGTCATCCCGACGGCTCTATTTTGTATGAGGAACGCGCCAATGATGTTGTTAAACGTGCTGGTAACCGCATTAGTCTGGGTATGATAAATATATAAGGTTAACTGCTTGTATTGTACTTACAAATTCCTTATTGTAGGACACATTACACGCAAGATTGAGAAGTGCTTGCATATCAGTGATCTGGCCGTTTGTTTGTGGCAGCAGCATATGCAAAAACTTATCTGCTGCATACGAAGTTTGGAGCCTAAGACAAAAGTACAACAAAGGACGCAAACATTTTCGATACTCTCAAGGCTTATGGCTGCCGAGCAACCGGATCGATTCGTCTACCTGCAACATTTTCCCTGCAATGCACACGGTAAGCTGGACAAAGATTTGCTGCTTAAGGAGTCAACGCTCTTGGCGCACTCCGCCCAAGATATACTCAAAAACTTCCTGCACGACAGATTGGAGCACGTTGACGAGGAGCAAACTGACACAGCGCCATGCAATAAAAAACCACGTTCCCAATCACTCAGCTCGTATAGTCTGAGCTTCAGACAGGCGGGCGGTACATCATTCCATGCGATAACGCTATGTCGCGAAATTGGCCTTCAGATGTGCATAGACGATGAGCAGCGTCATCTGTTTGAGCTGCTACTGGACGAAAACGTGCCGCTGTCCGAAGTTTTGAGATTTCTAGATACGGCAAAACTTGTGGCACAAAATACCAAACTTAAACCCGTTGAGCCTGTTGCCCAGTGTGCCACGAGCGTCACTCCAACTGCCAACAGCAGTCTGGTTATCAAACGTGTTGAAAAGTTAACAATCGGCTGCAGATTTCACTGGAAGGCGCATTATTCCAAATGTATTGATTCGCCAGTGGCACAATTCGATGATCGTTATGTGTGTGTTGGAGCTCATTCAAAATTCGTGCGCACACTGGATGCAGTGACGGGAAAAGATAAATGCACGATTAAGCTAAGTGATCGCATCGAGTGCAAGGTTACATTTGTTAGCAAGAATCTGGCCATGGTGGGCTGCTATGATGGTTTGCTCTATGGTTTCGATCCGTTAACGGGTAGTAAATTATGGAACGTTGATATTGGTGGCATGATAAAGTCACAGCCGTTTCTGTCATCGGATGGCAGCCGCGTTGTTATCTGCAGCTATGCCAAGGACTATAATGTCATATGCCTGTCCATGGAACGGCAGCAGGTACTCTGGTGCATCTGCGTTGGAGAAAAGGGTATCTTTGCCACACCACTCGAGATTCCCAGACAACAAGCAATAGTTGTTTGTACACTCGATGGTCATTATGCACGCGTCTCGCTGTTGGATGGCACGATGCAGTGGTTGCAGCAGTGTAAGAAACCTATTTTTTCATCACCCGTTCTGCTGGATTCCAGTGCTGGCATATTTGCCGTCGCTGAAGTGGCCGGAAATGTTCATGCCTGCGATGTGAATAGCGGAAAGATCGTAAGACGGGAAAGTTTTCAAAATTTATACATATTTTTAATCTGTTTGTTCTCTTTTGATTCTAGCTGTATACATATGCTGTAGATGGTGACATTTTCTCTTCGTTGGTAGCGAAGGCGACGCCCACGTTCATGGGTCACAGTTTTTTGTTATTCGGATCCATTAATCAGAATGTGTACTGTCTGCGATGCAAGACAAGCGCCGAACCTAAGGCAACCATTGAGCTGTATTGGAGGGTTAATGTGGGTGGATCAATCTATGCCACACCAACTATTATAACAATGGATCCTCTTGTTAATATGATATTCTGTTGTGCAACCAATGGTCAAATTGTGCTTATAAACCTAAGCGACGGACAGATTCAGTATTCGGATCAAGTGCCAGGCGAACTGTTCTCCGCGCCATGCTACATTGAGAGCCTAAGACGCATTTATTTTGGATGTCGAAATAACTTTTTGTATTGCCTAGGCTTACAAAATCATACAAAATCATATGCAGACTATATTAGAATAAACTAAACAGGTTATTCGAATCTCATAAAAGAGTTTGGAGACACTTTATGTTTTTATAAGGTGATGGACATTTTGTAAGCAATAGTAAATAAGAACTGTTATGTTTCCAAATGTTAATTGTTATTGTAAATATTTTTGATTTAATAGCAAAGTTCAAATATTTGTTACATATTATTCTTTGCAGATCAAAGATCTCATCATTGTTCATTTTGATTTATCTATAAGCAAATTTTACAATTTTCAGTTCCCAATTTCACAATCTGATCGTGTGTAAGAAAAAATTGTCGAAGAGCTGGAACAGAAGGACTTAAATCTAAATCTTGGCATTTACTACAGCAACTCGTACAGGATGCTGCATCTAGTATGACTTCCGCAACAAGCGGACCACAATCTTCATCATCTGATACATTTTCCACTTCCATATCCGTTTTAGGACCACATATTTTGTTCAACGGGTGTGATCTAGTTCTTTTTGGCGCCTTTTTTGCAATACGATCGATGGCCTGACGCATGCGATTTGTTAGTCGGGGAGCAGTATAAAGCGCAGTATCGGATCTCTTACCCAAACGTTTTTGTCGCTCCTCCAATTTTTTACGCTTAAGCTCGTTTGCTTGTAGTATGGATTGTGCAAGAAGTTTCTGTCTACGTGCTTCTTCCAATTGCAGTATCATTGGTGTCTTTTCTTGCTCAGCAAAATATTTGATCCACTTTTCACGCTGCTCCTTAAAGAATTCCTCATCAAATATGCACATTTCAGGTTGTTCTTCATCGACCATCGAAAGGCTAGAGCCAATACTTGGAACCCTGGTTTTAGTCGACCATTTTACCATTTTATCTTGCCGCTTTTTTCGAAATATTAGAAACTTGATGCCCTCGTAATTGTGCTCAAATAGATTTAATAAATTTTGATCATGTTCTGCTTCTCTGCTGATGGACATGAACAAAATATTATAATAATGTGGATCGTCTGCGTAGTCTTGAATGAGCTCATAACCAGTCTCACTGCTGGGCAATTCTTGGGACATAATCAGTGAGTATAGTTGATATACATTACTTAAGTCCATCTGTTCATCCTCAAGTTTGTTCAGCTGAGCTGTATAGAATCCTCTGTGCATATTTTGCGGTAACTCGACCATATCAAGGACCGTCTTTCTTTTGACTGCAAAAGAAATCCTACTATTCAATCGACTGACATTCCTCCATTTGATTTTTTCAAATTTTTGGGGCTTACCAATTTGGTTTTTTAATGCCATTTGCATTTGGTACAAATAAAACTTTTTAAGCTCATCCTTAATATCCGAAATCTTATTAGTATTTGCGTTTGCAAGCAATCGATTATGCTCAAGAATCAGGTTGTTCCACACTCTCTCAATTGGCTCATAGCTTCTCCTATTGTTCCCTAGACTTAATGCAATTATTGACCAGGGATCAGTTTTTTGTTGGAATAGAGAGTTTATAACTCGGCAAGCCATACTTTTCATGTTATCATCGTAGGGGCATGTATCAAGTACACTCTGTCTATCGAAAACACTCTTTTTAAAAATTTGACTTTTTCCTCCGCCCTCCTGCCTTTTATGCAAAGAAGAGGATTCGCCTTCCGTTTGGTCATTGCACGAACCTATTTGTGAGTTATGAGCTTCGGGTATTTTGCTTTTATCTTGACTAACATTTATGGAACTTGTTACTTTCTTTGTATTCAGTTTATTTTTCACATGTTTTTCTTCTGTCATAAAGAGTTTCAACATTTGAGTAGCAATTCGAAGAAGATTTATATTTTCCGTAAATGTTTTTGTAAATGTATTTCTGGCTTGATGCCTGTATTCAATGATACGGCATGTGGATTGATCCCTTGCATAATAAGTTATGATCTTCTTTACATTGGCATAGTAAGTCTTGAAATTGTTATCTTTTTTGTGATTCTCTAAAACCAGCTTTCTATATACGGCAAGCTCATGATTTTTGCCTAATACTTTCAAGCATTTATTAAGCCAATTTTCACAATGTTTTAAAGATTTAAGAGTTTGAAAACTATCTTGTGATTTGTATTGTACTTGAAGCAAAAGTTCATATATTGTTTTCAATAAAATTAATTGAAGTTTTCGAAATTTTTGCAAGCGTTGCAATTTACGACTAATTTGTGACATTCTAATTTTTTTTTCGTATTTATTTTTTTAATGTTGATCTAAATAAAAGTAAAATAAATCGTCATTGACATTGATTTCAAATTGAACAACATTTATTTCAAGCATGCGTTCGTAACAAAAAAAAAAAAAATCAATGAATTATTTTGCAGCTTTTGAGCTTGCTTTCAAAACGGCTGCCGCCTTAGCTTTGTTCTGACGCATCTGCTCGAGATCACGTTCCCTTTGTGGTATGACCTCCTTGGTGTTTGGTATGCGTGGACATTTAGCTGGCTTCAAGGCAGCTTCTGAAGTGGAAGGCATTTCACTTTCCGTTGCATCCTTTTGCTTTGTGACTTTCCTCTTGCCACGTTTCGGACGAGCAGTACGTTCATTATTATCATCAACGGGTTCATCATCATGCATGGCAACTTCCTGGGCTTTAGCTGCTAATGCTGTTGTGTTGCGTGCTCGACGCGTTGCTCGTTTCGGTTTCTCTGGCGTTTCCACATCTATTTTACCAGACATTTTATCAATGGCAGTTTGAACGCGTTTGCTAACCAAAGGTTGTTGCACTCGGAGTGCGCTTTTCGCTGAAAAGTAGTTGCGTATGGAGCCCTGTATCTTTTTCTCATTGATTTTCTTCATGACCGGCATGAGAATGTCATCTGTCTTGGATGTGGTCCAGCCAAAGGATTTGCGGGTGAATTCGCGTATAGATTCGACATCGGGTGAGCCCCAGCTAAAGGCATCACGGGTCTCATCAACTGTGGGCGTCAAATATGCTTCCACTACAGATGAACTGGGAAAACCCTCATGCAGATTTATATTCTTAAGCTTCTTGCGTAAAGACAATCGTGCCGTACTGCCCATTGGTACATTGGCACTCTTCTGCGACTGCCACCAGTCACGAAACTTGATTAAAGTCGACAGCACAGATTGATTGGAAAGGGCGCTTGGTGAGGTAGTTGTATCTAGCGTTGAGGTCGCAAAGGATGCGAGTATTTCCAGAGCAGTTACAGCGCCAATGCCATGGATGCCTGGAGGCAAAAAAGAAACTTTATTCATTATTTTTCTTAATTACATATTGAGCAAACGCACCTGTAGTGTAATCACTGCCAACAAGACATGCGAGCTGAATAAGTTTCCCCCGATTACAGTTAAATGTCTGCTCAATTTGCTCGGCACGAAACTCCAACACATGCTTGTTTTGTGCAAAGAAATTCTTGTAGACAGTGCGACCACCAAACAGCCAGATATCGCTATCATCCGTTATGGTGCCATTGGTTATCTCCACGGCATTGAGGAAGGCACACTGTGCTTCGGCTTCCATTGGTGCGACAATGTAGGGTATGCCAAATAGACGCAACAGCTCCTGGCAATCGTTGCTCATGCGCTGACTTATCGACATGCCCATGCGATCCTGTCGATTGCGTTCAGCTTCCAATTCGCGGCGTTCCTTTGCCAAATCCGTTGCCATTTTCTCAAGCTCCTCGGCTGTGTTTTGTGACTTTAGGGCATCCGCTGCATCCTTAATAATATCCTGCAAAACAAAACATTTGAATACTTGGCATATGCTTAAAATGCATAAATTACCTCAGTATTAACTGGCTGAACCTCATCCTCAAAGAGAGACTTTGCTGCTTTGCTTGGCTTTTTATTGGGTGAGACCTCATCTGCACTATGATCCTCACCAGCACGTTTACGTCCCGATTTTGGAGTACGCTTTACAAAGTAGGGTTTGGCCACCTTAGGTGTTGTGGGAGGAGTAGTCTCTTCTAGCTTATCGGGCGTGCGTTTAATCTTATATGTTGTTTCGAAGTAATCGGTTATTGCTTTGGTTTTGCTTGGAGTTTTATTTGGCGATGTATTGGTAGTATTCGGTTCAGTGTCACATAGCTCAATAACTTCCTTGGACTCAGCAGGAATTTTCACTTTTGCACCTTCATCATCGGAGGAGAGTTCTATGACCGTACTATTGTTTAGCTTAACTGATTCCAATTTAATGTTCTTCACTTCCTCCGTTTGTCGCTTGAGCTCATCAAGTATAGAGCTTAGAGCAGTTTCTGGTTTCTTAACTTCTTCTTCAGCAATCAATTTGATATTTTTAACGTCTTCTGTTTGCCGCTTAAGCTCATCAAGTATGGAGCTTAGCGCTACTGCCGGTTTCTTAACTTCATTTGATGTACTTTCTTTGATATTAATTTGTCCTTTGGAATCTTCTGACTCTGTTATCTTAGGCAAATCATCCTCTATATCGGACATTTGCTTTTCGCTGTCCGTTATCAAAATAACTTCATTAGAAGCTTGAATTTCACATTTCTTTTCCTCATTTTCAGCTTGGTTTGACTTGATTAGACTTTCATTCTCTTTATCGACAGATTTTATGTTATTACTTTCTTCTAGTTTCTCTTCAATTTCTTCATCAATCGTGGGCTTTGCATTCACATCAAAAATGTCTGCAAAGAGATCATCTCCTTCATTTAATTGCTCTTTAATATCCACATGTATTTCGAGGCCATTTTTATCTGGCACTTCCACAACCTCCTCCAAGTCTGAATCAGTATCGCTATCTATGATTTGAACCGGCTCTGATTCAACTTTATCATCAACAGTTGGATTCTTACTTTGTTCTATGGCCAAGGAGATTAGTTTAGCCTCTTCAATATCATTGTTGGCTATGTCCACTTTGGTCAATGTATCATCATTGACCTGTGTATTATGCAAAAGACGCTCCAAGGCTTGTGTATCATTCAGTTGTGTTGTTTCCATTATATTTTCTACCTCATTATCGTTCATCCCGCCATACTCAATCATGTAGGCGCGTGCTGGTCCCTTGGCTGCATGACGTAGGTTCTTACTTTGTTCACGATTTAGGCGCAAGTCTTGATCCGAATCATAATCGTAGTCCTTTTCATCATAAACCTTGGATTCCTCCAGCGACATTGCCAATGCCATTTGTAAATCAGCATCATATTCGGCGCCCAGTTCTTTCTTACTTTTATCATTAAATGCAGGTAGCTTTGTTACCGTCACAGCTTTCTTCGAGGTAGATGGTTTTCCATCATCATCATCAACGCTTTCTTCCTCCTTAATTGTTTCAATTTTTACACTGCTTTTGCTATTCTCCATAGCTTTCTTTTTAAGATCACGCACTAACAAGAATCGCGTGTGCTCATCTGAGCTAATCTGACGAGTACTTTGCTCAATGGCTGTGGGTGTAACAATGCCCTCCTCGCTAAAGAACTCTGAGAGCTCCGCATAGGTGAGTGTACGGCCACCCATTTCCTCCACGGCCTCCTCAAGACTCTCCTGAACGGCACGTCGCTTTAGCAGACGCTTCATTTGAAACGAACAGAAGTCATCGCTGCGTGCCGGCAGCTCATGCAGTCGACCCCAGGAGGACTGTTTACGTGTCTCCTTGATGTCTGTAAGTATTTCGTGTCGCACATCAGCGGGCAGATTCTTAAAATGCTGACTACGCACATCGATGGCCTGCAAGCTGGCATTGTATGAATGCCTTGCTGTGGACTCATCAAATGAGCTGTCCGATGTAGCACTGGCACTTGTATAGTCCTGATCCTCATCTTCGTAGTCAGCTGCATCAACGTGGCCAGAAGTGGCAGCTGCTGGTAGTTCTGGCAACTTGAACAGATCGTCTTCATCGGTTTTGTTTGACTTTACTACAGCTCCCCGTTTTGAGGGTGACTTGAGCAGCTGCTCTGCATTTGTGCCCAGCGCCTGTTGCACCACCTTTTCCTTGGCCAACGACTGGAGCAAAAGTGCCTGAATGCGATCGGCCTCATTGCTTAGTTTGCTGCGCTGTTGCTGCCGACGAGCCTGAAATTCGAACAATATTGTTAATCATATGCAAGCAAAGCAAGCGGCAGTCGAAACTGACAATTGTATCGCGCTTTAATTGCGGCACGCTGCCATCGAATATAAAAACCGGCCGCACACGATAGTAAAGTAATTTACACAGACGATGAAACAGGCCCAACAAATGCGCATTGTTCAGTGCGGATCCTTTGCTGTCCTGAAAACCCTTCACAACCTGATGCAGCCATATTGATATATCTATGAACAAGCAAAATATTTGTTTACTTTTTAATTTCACAATTTGTCGATAATGGCTCTTACCAACAGCTAGCACCTTTCCTTCCAGTGTCTCCACTGGAACCGGCTTGCCACAAGGCTCTATAAGCTTCCATAGACCAGTGACACCCATCTGGTGTATTAATATTAAATAAACATGCAGCTAAACAATTCTTATTTAAACATGCCATGCAGATTGTCTGGCATGAAATTAGAGATGTGCGTGTGAGTTTCATTGAGCACGATGGTTACGATATAAGCACGAAAATACAAGAAGCGCAAACACAAAACAGTTTTTATATAGAAAAAATTATTTATTGTACTATAAACTATGATAACTTAGAAGTAAAGAGAATGGTTTTGTAAATACAAATATTAGAAAGTGAATTGTAACTAAAAGACGAATCTATTTGCTTGACCGCATTATTCATTTGTTTCATCGTTAGTAGCTGCTGCTGAAGCATCTTTTTTGCTGTTTGCTTTGCTCTCTTTTTTGTCCTTCACCATCTTTCTGTACACCTCCAAGTCCTGTGTGAGCGTTGGCACAAAGCTCTCAAAGTCCAATTCGTTAAGCGTCTGCAAAATATCTTTGGCCGTTATTGTCCTGTGGTTCTGCTTGTGCGCCAATGCCGTTGACGATGAAGTTATAAATATTGCAAATACTGAAGCGGCTTTGGCAATTGCGGTACGCGCCTCTTTGCTGACGTTAGAGCCATCCGGCAAGGCATCCTTTATAAGCCGAGCAATCACAGCGTTGGGTAAATTCAAGTCTTCAATACGTTCCACCATTTTGCTGTTATTGTTGGTTTTTATTTTATTATTTTTTGCAAGCTAGTTGGTATTCAGCGGTAATGCGTGTTTTGTTATTATTTCCCGCGTTAAGAACAGATGTTAGTGACAGTGTTGAGTAACAGCAGGAGCGTGCTGCTATAAAAGTGCTGCACATAAAAGCTATAAAGTATATCGATATATCGGCTTAGTATCAACAAACCTCTTCACAAACACAAACATTTTGCGCGTTTATTTATTAATTTTGGTAATTTAAAACCAAAAGCTGCATAAATGTGCAAAAGACAGTCTACAAGTATATGTCAGCTGTTTTATTTTGAGCTCAGGTGAAGTAAATACCTGTGGGTGCGTCACCCACCACAGCAACGTTCATACGCACATGGATAATTCGGCGGCGACGCCGACCACGACAACAAACACAAAAGCGCCAAAGAAACGTCGGCACAGTGAATACCATGATCCCGATTATGGATTTGGCAACGACAGTTCTACCACTGAACCAAATGTGGAAAAGCGTATCAAGCGTGAGCAAGAATCTGAAGAGGAAAAAGAGAAACCGGATGCGAAGAAAATCATTTTACCCACACTTGACAGCGTGGCGCAAGTAAAACGAATTGAGGATGTTATTCGTGCCGAATTTCAAAAGGAGTTGTCCCTAAAGGAACAACAGTTGAACGAAATCGATTCGCGGCTCTCACAAGCACGTCTTTTGTTGGACAAACTGCGATATCATGTTGTCAGCGAATACTACAAAAAGCAACAGGTTCCGCTTACAGCGCCCGATGTAGCCAGAGTGCGTTCCAGCGACTCATTGTTTGGGGATGCGATTGAAAGTGCTGGTGCACAGCTGCCCTTGCATCCGGCAGTCAAGAAGATTGTGGGCAAACGTCCTGCTCCCATTCAGCTTCATCTGCCAGAACGAACAGCTGCAACGCTGGCCAAAGAAACGATAAGGCTGCGAAATCCAGCACATCGTCGAGCCGAGCGTCGACGCCAACAGAAGATACGCGAGCAGGGCATCGTTACGGATCACTCCCAAGAGAAGCAAACAGATTCGAATGTCGATATTAATGACGAACTTCCTTGCACGAGCAGGCAAGCGGCATTGAAGCAACAAATGGAGCAGGATGCCTCCGTGGCGGCGCTCAATACCTCCCGCTTGAACAATAAAAACAAGTTTTATTTTGTGGTAGGCAACACCTCCAAGTACCTAGGTGGTACGGACGCAGAAGCACGAAATGGACAGGCGCTTACCTATAAATGGTTGGTTTATGTGCAAGGCAAAGATCTTCCACAGCCTCCAGAGACATACCTGAAGAAGGTAAGCAATTTCTTGTATATATTGAGGTGGAACTATATTAATAACTTATTTCTTAGGTACGCTTTCAACTGCATCATTCGTATCGACCCAATGATGTGGTGGACGTTCACTCGCCTCCGTTTCAGCTGACACGTCGTGGCTGGGGTGAATTCCCCATGCGAATACAGCTCTA
The DNA here is from genome assembly GCA_018152965.1 of Scaptomyza pallida. Taxonomy (NCBI): domain Eukaryota; kingdom Metazoa; phylum Arthropoda; class Insecta; order Diptera; family Drosophilidae; genus Scaptomyza; species Scaptomyza pallida. The sequence continues at coordinate 954,291 of JAECXP010000116.1, read as the reverse complement.
TTTCCAAGAGCATCTGCAGCAGAAGCCAGTTCAGCTTATGCACAACATTGTGCTGGACAAAACCATGTGTGGCTTGCACACAATGGGTGGTGAAACGACTGTGGAGGTGTGGTTGCGTGCCGATGTGCCAAAGACGACAACCACAACGACGACAACAACGTTTCCAATGGAAATTAAAACAGAGCCTCTGCCGCCAACACCTGCCCCAAAACCTTTGTCACCACCTTTGGAAAGTTCAAAGCCTCGCACCATATCCATAACACAAAACAAAGAGGATCTGGACGACAATCTCTTTGCGGGCATTAACAAAATTGAAATGTTCGATGATATTGAGCAACTTGAACCCACTGTTCTGGTCTCTGAGCAGTTGAAACTAAGTAGCCCCAAGAAGCAAAAACCCATAGCTCCACTTGAATCTGTACCTGTTTTAAAACCCAACCTTGCCATCAACGGAGTAGGCAGTCGGCAGCTGCGCAATGGACACAACAAACCAAATGTGAAGAACGTTGTCTTCCAAAAGGCGGGCAAACTCTACATCATTGATCCGCTGCAAGCGAAACTTAAGCAGGCCGCAAAGCAGCAATCGCTGCTTAAACCGCAGCGAAGTTTGCTGAAGCAGCCAACACAGCAGCTGGCCAGGCGCTGGCACTTGCTGCAGTGCATCCAAAACGATCATGGTTATGCGAACATGAGCTGTCAGGAAGTGTTGCCACCACCGCCAGCAACGCCACCACCGCCAGCAACTCCAGTACCGCCACTAAGTCAACGTCTACAGCTCGAGCAACGCTTTTGCAACACACAGTTCCTAAGTATGCGTAGTGCTGTAGAGTTTCTGCTACGTCGCCTGCCACTGACGAACAGCAGCATGGGCAATGAATTTGCCTTTGGCAGGCATTCGTTGACTACATTCAAAGCACAACCCGCGTTGCGGCAGCGCTTCTATGAGATTATGCGCGGTCGCGTTTTGTTGCGCTGCATGCGACAACATCTGCGACTGCAGCGCCTGCATGCCAGCGGCAAGGAGAGCTTTCTGGAGTACACGTGAGATTGTGGCATTTGCACGTCTGCACGGATATACGCCACCCCTGAAGATGCTATCGGTGAACCGGAAAAGCACTGACTCTGGGCTTTACCCTTATCGGAGCGTGTTCAGCAGCAATTGAAGGAGGACCCACAACCGCAATTATTGGCGTTTTCCACATTAACCTCAAGATCACGCCTCGATAATTGGCTCGTGGAACAGACAAAGCGCTTGCAGGGACGCCTACTTGTTGAAGACGATCAGCAGCTGGTTGATATCGTTGGATTGAATCCAACTCCTTTCCGCAGAGCACGACCGCCCAACAAGGTTGACAATCCTATAAATAGTCAGTTGCTTTATTTACCGCCACCTGAGGAACTCGATACGGCCACGCAGCTGGTGCATGACATGTGCAAAGATGTGGGCATAGTGCTTAGTGCCGAAACCAGCGTACCAGGCGTATCTCAGTCCTTGGCATTAACTGTTCTGGCGCATGTCCTTCGCATATTTGTCGAGAAGCTGTTGCGTCGTGCGGTCGCTGCCAAACTGGAGCAACAACAACTACAGCCGCAGCATGCATTGGAAATGCTGCCACCAGCGGCAGCCAATGTTGAAGTGACCTTGCTACCTCAAGATATCGGACGTGTGATTGCCAAGAGTGCAGAGCTGGATTTCCTAGGCAATTATAATCTGGGCGTAGAGCATACGGAAACGGATACGAATACGCAGTCCTAGTCGCAGTGTATTGAATTTATAACATTTGCCTAGTTCAAAATCCTCTGGGATATTAGCTATAAATAGGTTAACAAATAGACATACGTATGTTATGTATTAAATAAACATATTTTAACTTTTTTAAAAACGTCGCATTTTTGATAATTTAGTGTACTTGTGATATCCTCCGGATATTCTAACTAAACATCATGTCCAACTTTTTCATCAATGATTTGCATTGTAATGCATTTTCAAAGTATAGTATAACAAACAAATATTTCTTTATTTTTTTTTTTAGGTAAATATACATTTATTTCATTCAATGATTTTTTTAGCTTTTCAACAATGTAAATATTCAGCTAATGTTTATTTGTTTATTTTTGATTTTTAACGTACACAATGTTATTGCATTTATAATTGTTTTGTTTCGAAACGATTTACATATAACGTAAGGTAAATAGTTTAGAACAACTATGTGATTATGATAATTAAATCATTTGTCATATTGTTTAAATTATAAAAAAGTAGAAAAGTCACTTGTTTATGCAACAAACTAAAGATAAACATCTTCTGGGGTTTTCCTTTTTAGTAATACTTGAAATAATGAAACTATTTAAAGTTGGGATTTTGTTTTCTTTCTTTCTTATGTATAGTTTATATTTCTCATGAGTGTAGAAATCACAGCCTTTTCACGAACATTGAACATTCAAAAGTTCATGTGTTCCGTTTTGAATTGTCCAGTATTGAAAGTTATCATTAATGGTGATATACATATGTATAAGTAGTACTAAAAGATAATTGCTTAAATAATCCATCTAAATCCATATGGTATTATTTTAATCAGTTGTGTTTAATAATAGGTTGCGTCGCAAGTGTTAGGATTATTGCTACGTTACGTTAGGTGGCGCTGGCTCTACATATGTATATATGCACTAAATACATTAAATACTCCTACTACTTATATACAAATAAATATTCATAAATGACGACAAACGTCTCTCATTGATGCGTTTCAGTTGTTAAGGCAAATTAATTGTAATTAGGTTGTTGCTTGGGTTATCTTCATGACGATGCCCAACAAATGAACAATATGCTAACATATATTAATATAATGTGTGCTATAGTCGCTAATTGATATACATTCAATACAAATTTATACTAAGTATACATATATATAGATATAGATCTAAGCTAATTTCAGAAACTAGAGAGCTGGAGCTGGAGCTGGTCAACTAAATGGCTACAATTAAACTAATATAAATCGGTGTCGAAAGGCCACATATTTAAACTAAAAGCACATGTGTAAGTAGTTGTATTAGGTTTTGTATAATGTTGTTGCGGCAATTTGGCTCTGGATCAGGTAATCGTTGTTATAATCTGATTCTTAGACCCATAATCGGCGATTCTGCAATAAAATTAAACATTAATGTTGTTTGCAAAGTGAAAGTTAAGACTCTAATGTTCTACAAGAAATATGCAATGTATAAATAAAAGGACACAAAATCAAAAAGAACTAAAATATAACATTTGAAGCCAGAATGCATGTATTTAATCGTGCAAGCATGCATTGAAAGAACTATTAAATTAAAGTATTGCAGTTGTAACTAGTATTTTGTGCCTTTTACCTATAAATTGATGAGGCTGACGTTGAGCGCGACCATGTAACTAACAAACCCTCACCTCTGCTGCGCTCACGTTTGCTTTGTAATATGACCTTGGTGCTATCGTCGGGACACATGGATGTGCGCACTGTGGTGAGAAGCAGGCTGTGAAGAGAACATAATCGAATTAGGACATTGTACATTTTAATGAGCTTAAAGTATAATATGTATACCGAGGCAGGACAGCAACAACGGTGGAAAGTAATATAACCAGCCAGTGCACCGCAGAGGCAAAACATTTAAAGATGACCCAATACGTTGATGGCAAACCAAAGCAATTCACACACATCGAATTGTACACCACAGAGAACAGATAAAAGGAGCCCAAGCTGATAACAATCGATATGACATGCAGCACCGTCTGAAAGAAAGAAGAATTAGTACAATAACGTTTGGATTAGGATAATCAATAATGTTTACCCAGGAACGTATTTCGATGGCACAATGCACCAGGTTGGCAAATAGACAGCAAGCCGTTATTGTTGTACCAAATTCCCAGATACCCACATCACTTTCTGCATAGGCGCACAAAGCCACAAAGAATATGACAAGCGATTGATAAAGTGAATCCAAGAGTATCAGCCAAAAGTCATGCGGCCTATACACCAAGCCCAAGCGACCCTGTAAATAACATATTTACTCAGTTAAGTCTTTCATGAGGATTTGAAATTTGCTTACATTCTTGTAGAGATATGGATTCTTTAATAGCAAGTCCTCGGGCACTCGATTATCATAGACACCAATTGCCAAAGGCGGCAGTGAGGTGAACAATAAGTTATAAAGCATCAGATACATTTGATCCATCATCACAGAGCCAGAGAAGCCACAATATAATTGATACCAGAATATCAGGAAAACAAATGCCTGCAAAACAAAAAGTTTTAATATAAATGCATAAAGCAATTTCAAGCCGCTTTCTTACCGCATTCTTATAAAAGAAGTAGAGAATCATGCGCGCCAATCGATCATAGCACCAATAGCCATGGGATAGCAGCAGGCGTTCCAAATAGCGGAATCGTGAGAGCGTAAAGTCAGCTGCCATCACTGCTTGCATGCCTTCCTGGCCAGAGATGCCAACACCCACATCGGCCATTTGTATCATGGACACATCGTTGGCACCATCGCCAATGGCCAGTGTGCGCAAATTCAGCTCCTCCTTGACCACTTTAACCAGATAAGCCTTTTGCAGCGGCGTCGAACGGCAACAGAGCACCGAAGCGCATGCTTTGGCCAGCTTGAGAAATGGCAGAATTAACTTTGATCTGCAAGAACAAACATGTGATTAATAGCTGATCATATATGGAATTAAATGTATTGACTTACTTGGGATCTAGTATAAAGGTAAGCGTCTTTCCATCCACGACCAGAGCGCGTGGTTTGCTGCGCGGCGTTAGACAATAGCTGGCAGAGTTGGCTGCCTTTGCATTTCTCATTTCCGTTAAATAGAAATTAATGGCTGTCTCAGCAGCATCACGAGATCGAGCAGTTAGCCTGAATGGTATAACAATAATAAGTAAAATACATATAAATGATTTCATTTCGCTCACTTTATCAACTCCATTTGCTGTGTAAAGAGTTTGGCCGAGTAGGCAATATTAATGGCCGTCTCTGGCTTGTCGCCGGTAAGCACCCACATGGAAATGCCAGCTGCTAGCAGTGATGCTATCGTTTCGGGCACACCATCTTGCAGGCGATCCTCAATGCCTGTGGCGCCCAACAGCGTTAGATTGCTCTCCAGCTTGGCGAATGAGTCGCGCAGCCTGCGCTCTCGATTCTCCAGTGACATTTCAATTTCCTGATGCCTGGCCCACCAATCTGTATAGTCGCCCGCATTCAATGTGCGCTTGGCCATTACAAGTATCCGAAGACCTTCCCGTGCATAGCGATCCAGTTGCTGTTGCGTCTGTTCGCGAAGTAAACCTGTAGTTAAAATACAATGTGGTTAGATGTTTATTCTGTATTTTGCTTATAGAATCTTCTTACCTTCTGGACTGTTGTGCGGACATGGCGAAAGTACTGGCATTATGGAGCTATCAGCACCTTTTGTATAGAGTATGATCTCTTGGGTGCCCGTTTGGCGCACAACAATCGACATGCATTTGCGGCTTGAATCGAAGGGCAGTATTTTGAGTATTTCATACTCAACGGTGGCGCCTGCCGTCGGCATGCTCACAAGGATATGATTGGGACTGCGATTGAGCAGACAACAGTCATAGCTATAGGCGGCATTGACTAATGCCAGCTCATCGGGACTCTCTGCCTCGTATAAAGGACGTCCATCGGCGGTTCTGTAAATGGTTTGCGTCTTTGTTTGGCTGAAATAAAATGAAGGAGTTTTAGTAAACTTTCTTATAAAAAGGTTTTTAATACTTACTTAATCTTAATGCGCTTGCCTTGCGTCTTGGCATTCAGGAATGTGGCAATGCTGGTTATCTTGGAGTTGATGACAGCTTTGGCACGTCCAGTGGGTGAAATGCTATTGGACAGCGCCTTGGTCTTCATGGGCGGCGATGGCGACTCCGAACTGGGCGTTGACTCTGGCGAGCTGCTGATCGGTGACAGCGTTGGCTGATGACTCTGTGCAGGCATGGCGAACAGTAGATTTGGCGGTGGTGATGGTGTCACTGATCTCGACTCGGCTAGCCTGGTGTAACGATCTGCCATACCGCCGCCCCCGCCACCGACGACGGCTGTGCCTGCCTGTGGTGCACCATTCATAATAGTTGTTGTTGTGGTTGTTGTTGTGGCCACCAGTTTGCCACGCGCCCTCACATGCTTCAGTGTGGCTGGGGAGGGTCCTCCTGGGGCAGGACTATTTGTACTCTGTTGCATCTCAATGATGCCACTGGCATTCATCAGATCACGATGCGGCGCCGCACTCACAATCACCGTATTGCAAATGGCCAAGACCACCAGGAACTCCTGAATGCATTGTGCATGCGGCGTTAGATAGGCACCAACACCCACGCCCGCCAGCTGCTGCATATCATCCTGCAATGCTTCATTGGGCAGCAGTGGAGGCGCTGGCGCACCCGGTTTCGCATACAGCTTCTCCAGCTCCGATGGCGGATGATTATAGTCCGCACCGTTGACCACACAGCGACGAAAGATCATCTTGTTTTCGGTCAGTGTGCCCGTCTTATCCGAAAATATATGCTGTATCTGTCCCAGCTCCTCCGTGATATTCATGGCTCGGCATTCCGTTTGCTTATTCGTATCCGGATCGTACAGATCAATGTTGTTGTGTATGTGAAACACCTGCAGTATCTTGCACAGCTCAATGGTCACGTACAGCGACAATGGTATCATCACTTGCAATATTATAATGTATGTCCAAAATGTTAGCATGCCCTCGTAGGCAGCATCCACGGCGAATGGCAGATAGGGCACAGGGAAATTAACAAAGGAACGCAGCCACATTGTGCAGCCGATGGCGCCAACAACACAAAGGATCAACAATATTATCACACACCTGCAAGGACAAAGCAAAGATTGATTATTAATAGTCATATCATAGGTATATTTATTAACAAATAATCTTAAGTAGTTATGTTTTAGTCACATGTCTGCAAAACTATTTAATCTTTGGGAATACTTTAATTGATAAAGCATAATTTAAGTTTTTATTTTTCTATTAAAAAGATAATTGTAAGTTTAATTTTTTCTTAGGTTTAGATTTGGCGCCTCGACAAATATATTAAACACAGACAGACTGATTATTCTTAAGTATTTTCTTTTATAATTCTGTTCTTCTTTAAGTTCAATACATACCATATCACATCAATATTCATTTGTTGCTCCACCTGGGATCGTTTGTACCTTGGACCACTATTATTTAGCATAGACTTCGTTTCATGCCCGGCATAGACAACAATGCCCTCAACGTAATCCGTATTCTGCAAGAAATCAAAACAAACAAACAAACAGCACACAAAATTACTTAAAGTTCAACTTTAGATATGTGTATTTTGCATACCTTCAGTCTGCTCTCTCTTAACAAAAGGCACTCGGTCGATATGGGTACACGCTCCCCAGTTGGATGTATTAAGGCCCCATGGAATCTATATAGCTTTGTTGTTGGCGCATCCGCTTCCACACAGCTCATAAATTTGCTGGGCACAAATATGTTCTGCATTTCAGTAAAGCCACGTACCACCTGCAACAACAGCAACAATGTTTAAAACAACAATCAAATCGCATATTGCTCACGTAGCAATTCCCAGAAGCAAGCCACTGATTAACGCAGCTGTAGCCCTTCCCATGTTCTTTTTTGTTGTTGTTCTTACATACCTCGCGACGCTTTAGATTCGTTTCACCATCCAAGTCACAGGTGTCAATGTAGCAGACTCCGTGGGGATCGCTTGTTCGCAATAATAGAATATCTGCCGGCACTGTCTCATTGTTGGACAAGTGAACAATATCCCCGACACGCAAATCTTGCCATTTCACTCTCTTATAGCGCTCCGTTTCACTGTAAAAACAGAAGAATAATTGAAGGGTTAGAAGGGTTTTTTTCATTCAAATTAATTACTAATAGCTCAAGAATATCTTCATTTTAATGTAAAAAAAAAAAAAATAAAACTTTAATAAATGTACAACATTTTTAAGATTTTTCCAAAGCCATTTGCATAAAAAAAATTATTAAATATTTTATTTTAAAAAATGTCTCCAACTTAGGTTTGAAATATTGTTGAAAAAAAAAATAAAACTATTTTCTTGAAAATTAAATTCCGACTTAAAAACTTTTCTTTTGTTGAAAACAATTTAAAGTTTACCGTATTGTTCTTTCTATGAAATTTAAATTCCCAAGGGAACAAATTTTTTCTCCCCAAAAATAGACCGCAACTTTTTTCTAACAAGAAAACAACTTTAATACTAAAAAAGCTTGAAATAATGTTTAAAAATCTAAAGTTTATGAATGTCCTTCCTAAGATCTTTAATTCCCGATATAAAAACTTTTTCCTGCCCAGAAAACAACTATAATTCAACTAAAACTTGAAACAATGTTGTAAAAATCAAAAGTTTCTACATTTTTTCTGAGCAAATTCTCTTCGTAAGAAAGAATTTTCCACTGGAAAAACTTTTTCCTACCCAGAAAACAACTTTAATTCTTTAAATCTAGTTTAAGAACCTATCGATTTAAACTATTCAAATCAAAGCTAAATTACATTTTAAACACAAAAAATCAAGATTAAATGTCAGAATCATAATTCAGTAGCAGTCGGGGAGGGATATCGTTAGTAAGTTCTTTAATACAACATTTATTGACCTTATAGGCACAAACATTCACACACATATAAAAAATTAACATTTACAATTGTGATCATTCATTGTTTTTATCGTTCTGCACTTTTACCAGCCACAAAAATGACTGTTAATGAGTGACGCAATCAAATAAAGCACTTGGTTCTTTTTATATTTCAGATAGCACTCTATAGGGTCTAAAAATAAATAAGTACATAGATTGGGAATCGCATCAATTAGACGCAAAATGTCAAAGGATATTGACGTATTATTATTTGTAACACAGAGAGGGAGAGAACATTATGTCCAACTAGTTGCGAGTCAGCTGTCAACTGTTAGTATTATTGTCGTCAGGACAATTTGCATAAACAGGATGTGGGATTGGATAAATCGAACCAACTGTGATAGACATTTGTGCAAATAGAGTCAAGGTTAGAGCCATTAGCGCATTGTGGTTAGCAAAAGTAACAAGAAAATTGGTGAATTAAAGAGCTCCACGGCTCAAGGTCAATGGCGCTATGTGATGGCGTCATGCTCCTGCTCCTGCTCCCGCTCCCACTCCTGCTTAGATATTTATGAAAGAAGCCTCACTGGGACAGGTCATTTTCATTTTCATTTCACTTTGCAAAAAAACCGACCAACAACAACAACAAGAACACAATGTAATTGTCTAGAATTGTGTTGGACATGGGTTTGCGTGTTAAGGTTAGCTGTTGTCCCCTCTCCCCGGGGGGCCTTCATGGTACCACATCCAGACCGGTTCCGTGTATCCTGTCAGTCATTGTCCTTGCATTGTTCAGATTGTTCAGATTGTTGTAACCATGACCAGCCTTTAAACTTTCCCCCTTTTTTGCCATAATTTTAATTGGATCATTAGCGAGATTGCATATATTCTAAACCAATTAACCGAAGCACTCTCTCCACTTACAACTACAATAAACAAACAACAGAACTCTGCCTATACAAATATATAATTACAAACATTTACATATTTGCCCCATTTTTTTGTTTGTTTGTGTTGCAATTTTCCTAACTGACAGTGTCTGTTACGACGAGCCTTAACAGAAGTGATTCTTTTTAATCATCATTATTGTTATTGTTATTGTTTTGCGTTTTTTAATGGTCTTTTTGCCAGCTGCTTGGGCTTTATTATTATCTTGGACCTACCCGATAAGATATCGCGTTGTGCCAACGTTTTGTCAAGACATTTTGTTGATAAGCATTCATATCATATACATACGTATACTTATTATTTTAGCATTTATTGATAGCTGATTGCCACATCGCTGAATGAATGAGGCAATTTTCATTCAATTAATAACTTAGAGTTGAGAAAAACGTTTACACAGTTCATAAAATATGTGTCACAAGTCAACTAATTAGTCATAAAAATCTGTCAAACATGAGATGAGGTTCACTTAAGTTTAACAAGCATGAGAAATGACTCAGATAGTGTACAAATAATCAAATGTACATACTGCAAGCCCTTGTTGCATTCAAATAACAAGCTTAACTGTTATCTGAGAGAAAATACTGTTTTAAGTTTTTAATACCCGCAAATATAGTATGGAAAATTTTTGTTGACTTTGTTGGGCGTTCACCTATGATTCAAAGTATATTTTTTGCTGAAACAAAATAATCATTCAATCATTTGCAAATTATTTGTTAATGAGGCGAACAAAAAACAAAAAAATCCTTATATTCGATATGGATAATTTATTTAATTATTTTGCAATTTAAATTCAATTACCCAAAAAAAGGAAGAATATTGCGTTTAAAAACCAATGAAAATATCATTTATACATATATCCATTTTTATTGCATATTTAAAGAACAAAAATAGTTTATTCAAACGGGAAAAAATACTAATAAATCGCATTTTAATGTTGTTGACATTAGAGAAATTGTGCTAAAGTCAATAAATATTAATTTAGATCGTCAACGTTAATAGGAATGAAAATTACAGTGGACAACAAATTACGTCGTACAAAAAAACATTAATAAAACATCAACTAATTCGTTTAGATTCATTTAGGCATTAAGTATACATTTAATAAAGTTTTATTTATATGAAATTCTCTTTTAAAAGGTAACTAAACTTTCAACCCTTTGCTGATTTTGATCATCTTTTTAATAATAACTTTCTCCTCGCAGCTCCAATTTTAAGCGAATGACTCAAATTTTTCAATTATCATACTTCATTTTCACTTTCACGAACAGATTTGGGTTATTCGCACAGATGTTATGGACCTTGAATTTGGGTTTTGACAAGGTGACAACTAAACTTATGATGGTTAAACGTATTTCGCCACAAATTAAAGCGCATGACAAACAATTAAAAAAAAATAAAAAGCTTCAAGATGTTGACAAAACTTACTAAACAGAGCTACTGTGTAGGTGGGAGTTGGGTTTAACAAAAGTTTTTCTTATTGCGTTTATTGCATGTCATCTAATTGGCCTTAAAGGTGGCGCCTGACTCGACACCAAAAGTTGTTGAATGTTGAATCTTTGATGAGCGACGTTCGAGTCGCAGCCGTAGGCACAATTACACCCGCCTCAATTTATTGGGCGGCCCACAGAGTATATTAAGTGTTTGAGCAATATGCAAAATTAATGGCAAACTTAACTCGATGATGAGCTACAAGTTGATTGCTGTATTATTTGCACGGTAAAAGCAAAATAATATTGAATGCCAAATGAAATGCACGCAAAGCCGCCTTAACTCAAACCTTTTCTAGGCCAAAATAGAACACGATTTGGTTTCACTTTGCATAGTTTTGCACGAATTTGGGAGATATTTTTATGGGTTTTATGGTTGATTGGCAAGCTGTCTGCAATGATAAGACACTTCCTGTATTTGAATTTTTTCCTTTTACCCTGCCTTGTTTGTTGTATAAAACATTTATTCTTGCCCATAGGAAAGGTGTCCTATCAATCTTTTATATTGACATTGACACGCCCAGCTGTCAGTGCTTGTTAATAATAATAGGTTATATTGTGTCCGACATTAATAAATTTCATAAAATTACATACTATGTTCACAAAAATTATGTTCGACACCCGCATTTTAAACACTAAGAATCAAATTAATTTAAAGTTTTACTTTTTTTAACCTGTGGTTAACTACTTTTTTTTGGTTTAAGTGTGGGTTTTGTTTAAGGTTCCCTTATGAAATTTATTTCCAAATATGTATAAAATACAGAGCGAATGGATTTAGTTCTATTTTTCTTGACTGCTAACCATATGTTGCTTTATTTATATTTGTTTATTGCCTGAACAAGTAGGCATACTTAAGTTAAGAGGGCTTGTCTTAAAACAGATGCTCACACAATACTTAAGTGCTGTTGCTTGAAAGCACACAAAAGCTTTGCTACACGTGCTTTGTGTTAGAAATATATGACCAAAAGATTGAAGTCTAGTAATAGGTTGTTCCAGGTTATAAGTTGTACAAAAAATAAGATGTTTGCATCTAAAACTTAGCTTCATATTTGTAAAACTCGTAAGCTTACATCCAGTATAAATAGTTTACTAATGCTAATTGTAAAGGAACTTCCTCCAAAATGTATTTAAGCCTAGTGTAAGGAAATGATTTTATTATATTTATTATTATTTCTTGCTTTATTTCCCTTTAAGTTTCTCTCTCATTTAAAGCTAATATACAAAATCCATTTTTTTGACAGGGGTTAGCATTTATGCTTTTCAACTGAGATATTTCTTATATTTACTTATGATTTAAGGCTGTGGTTAACAATATATATATTCAAGGAAAAATGTGGGATCAAAACCTTGATTGTAAGGAAATTGATTTAAGCTTTAACTTCCTTTTGCGAAAGTAAAAGCTCAATTGCAATTTAATGCATAGCAGAACATTATTAAAGTATTAACGAAACTGCTGAGCGTCACGCAGTCCGTGCACATAATTGTGCGACTCACTGTGTTTGAATAATGTTACTACTCATACTCCCCCGTCATAAAATGTACATACATTGAAAGTTGTATGTTGTACGCACGATGGGGGCTAAAATTGGGTCATTGTGGGGTGTTGTTATTCGTTGTTGTTGTTATAACAATTGTTACGAACGAAGCATAGAAGGACGCCATGAAGTCAATTTACTTAAAGTTCACAAAGGTAAGCACATGCGCATGTGGCATGCCACAACGCACAGGTCAATAAAAATGAAAATGCCTAAAAGTAAACAAACATCATAAATGACTTGAAGGAGTTTGAGAGCCGCCAGACAGGCCGAGTCCTACGCATTAATATGAAAGCATTTAATACCAAAATACTATATCAAGGTATGTCAAGATGTAATCGGCAGATAGCCAAAAAGGTACACTCAAGTTAGGCAGTTAGGATTGTTAAGAACAGAATGACTTAGCACATATTCAATGAGGGTTGGCTCTAATTGGGGCTGATCGATACAACAATCGGACAATTAGGGCAATGCCATAAGAACTATTAACATAAATTCGGTTCAAGTTCAGTGAAATAATCATGGCAATATGATTGATTGCATCGATTGAAGCTAACAAACAGCACAAATATTATTTGACAAGACATTAAGAATAGTATATGGTACAGTTTGTTAAGGGCCTAAGAATCATATTAATATTTATATATTTAAAGTTCAATTTGTGCAGCTGCAACAAGCTGAAAAAGCCATTGATTGCAAATGCCACAAATTGCATTAGAGCATTTCCTTGTAGATTCATTCTAATGAATTTTTAAGTTCGCTGTTGAACAATGTACGAGTTTCACTCATTAACTTGGCCCAAAGCCAAAAGCCGTACGCCACACACACGAATCAATCATGTAAACGCCATTAAAACATTGAGCATTGGTTCATTGTTAAGTGGGGGGCGTTTTGGGCGTTCAGTGAAGCACAAACTGCCGTTAGACTCCCCCCACCCATTGCCCACAGAACACTTGAGTCGAGCGCGTTCGAAAATGAAAAAGACAATTTTTGCCATATAATTATATCTATGCACGCAATGTGAATCGAAAATATTGGAGAAAGAGAGAGGGAGAGAAACGATTCGAAATTAATAATTAATATGAAAACGCAGTCTCCCAAGTGGTCAACAGTTGATTTGTTGTTCTTGCAGCCGGGCTAGTGCTAGGGAATGTTGCCACAATCCGTGGCACAACTGCAAAAGCGAAACTCATACGCAATTACCACAACAACAATAAACAATAAACAATAATAACACCCAGCAACAACTACGAACGGACTAAGTAAGGTCAATTATTGGGAAAGGCCAACACAACCAACCAACACATACACACACGCACAACAACTACTATGTATGCCTCATTGTTGTTTGTTTGTGTTTGTTTCTCTCTATCTATCTGTAATGACTGAAATGCCCAATGCCTATTTTCTTATTATGGGTCTCTAGAGCTATGCGGTAGACCCCTAGACCCCTAAACCCACAAAAGAAAAAACCCATGTCCATTTGACTTTTGGAGGGCAAACTGACGACGAGTGTTTTGTGGAAATTCCAATGACAAACTCTTAACTGCTTTTCACTAAACAGGTGCTCATATATACATATATATACATATGTGTGTATATAAAGTTATCTCCAAATGAAACTCCCACTGTTTGTTTTTTTGATTTTATCTTGAAAAATTGACATCAACTTGCACTTTTTTTAAATGATTATAATGATGTGTTGAAATTTGTAAACAAATGAGGTATGAAGTATGTTTTTAACTTAAAAAAAATACTGTTTATTATTCGCAATACACTTGATTTCATGTTAAATTTCTTAATTAAAGTCAAATTCCTTTCTGCCAAGGGTCAAATGCTTTTGAATTCCGAATTCTGCCGACACCTAACATATGTATAAAACATATATATGTATGCATGCACACACTGAAAACATTTCTATGCATAATATACGACAATGGAATTCATTGTCCAAGTAAGTTCAATCAGTTGGTCGAAAGACAAACAATTAGTGTCATTCAAATGCTTGAAGACAAGAAGAAATATTCTTCTGAGAAAATGTGCATAAACTATTATGAGATTGTTTTTCTATTGGAGAATAGACGACTAAGAGTTGAAATAGTTTATTGTATTTTGAATTCACAGTTTTAGTACAAATATTAAGACAAGTGTTTAAGTTTAGAGATAAAAAAAACTACAAGTTATCTGTTCAAACTTAACTGGCATTTGTGCATCCCTGCCTGTCACAGAAATTCTTTAGTAATCCCAAAGCTCAACATGTGTTGTGTGTGTGTGTTGAAACTTGGCCGACAGTGTGTTAATGTGTTCTCAAGTTTGTTAACATGGCCATCATGATGACAGCCGGCTCTGGCTCTGGTATCTGCCACAGCTGGCTTTAACTTAAGTTTAACTACAGCTGAGAGCTACGCTAACTGACATCACACACACCGCTCAGAGTTCGGATTCTCTGTTCAGCATTGAGGTTAAAGCTGGCCGTTGGCGATTCTTACTAGACAACGTCTGGAGGCAGCAGCAGCAGCAGCAAAAGCAAACAGTGAGTAAAGTAAGTATTGGAGCTGTTTGCCAACCGGTTTTCAATTTCATACGAAAAACTCGTTTCTCAGTTTTGCTTGAGATTCAAGCGTTTTTCAATGTCATCTGTTTTGTGAACCGGTATGGTTTTGGTCAGGGCAGACAGGCCTTTTACCCGAGCATCTTTTACACTGCGAGAAACATGTTTCTATGCTTTATAGAAGCTTACAAGCAATTGGGAACATTAAAAGTTTGTTAATTGTTAATATTTTGAAAATTAATAGTTTTTTCCTTTGAAGTATAGCTGAGGAAAATGTTGTGAGAATAAAAAATAAACATAAAAACATAGTTTATCAATTCTTTTATACAAAACTTAAAATAAAACAACTAATTTTTATGTAATAAAGAGTTTAGGGAATTTATTTTCCCATTCAAAGCTTTATTATTATTTTTGGCTCGCAAACTTTACAATAAAGTTCTACCAAAAATGTTATTTCCAGTGTACTTATTAACCCAAATGTGGTTGAGATCAAGACTTTTGCCATGAACTGTTAAAAGCAACCAGCACATTTGGCTTAAATGACATATGTGCATATACATAAATAAACTTAACATTATATATTCTACTTTTCAAAGCGCACACTTCATTTAATAACTATATTTATTCAGTTTTATAGCTGCATCGCATGCTTTTCAAGGTTAACTTGGGTGGTTTTTGCTTTTTTGGTGCTTTTCCCATACTAATTCTTGCCACAACCTTCAACACGTCTCGTATTTTGTATAGTGTGTGTGTGTGTATGTGTGTGTTCAGTCTATTCAAAAGCAATCTAAGCACTTGGGAGGTGTGAATAAATAACCCCCCTCTTGCCGTCTGGCATTAGAATATTAATGCCATTTCGGTGAAAGTGCGCAAATGGCAGCCGACGTGTGTCTATGTCTATGTCTATGTCTGTTTCTGGGATAGGTGGCAGCTGACAGAAGCCACAACATTTAAATGTCAGTTGAATAAGTCATTTTGCTCAAAAGTTATTATCCAGTCCAAGAAAAAACTAAATAAGTTTTTTTTAGAAAAAAAAAAAAATAGTACAATGAACCTTAAAAATAGAAGAAAAATATGTTTTGTTGAGAAAGAAATGTTTGATTTATAAATTGTAAAATATTTTTTCTTGAAAAACGTAAAATTTCTATAGAAGTTTTTTGAGATAAAAAAGTACAATGAACATCAAATAATTGGTAAAATATGTTTTTATTAAAAGAAATGTTTGATTTATAAATTTTAAAATATTTTTTCTTGAAACAAATCAAAGAATACTTTTAATTGTTTTTTTTTTTTTTTTTTTTTTTGACAAGTTTAGAAACTAGTTTTCGATTTTTGCGTCAATTCTCAAAGGAATTTCGTATAGGCAATAAATAACATTTTAATTTATTGATTGTTCAGAATTAGTTAATTATTTTTGCAAACAAACTTTTGAATATTTTTGGGTTTATTATCTTAATGTTCTGACGCACTTGAATGCAATCATTTTGCGCTACAAAATCTGTAGAGACCAATAAACAATACAAAACTTATTGTTTCTGTGTAAAATTTCTCTACAATATTGTTCCGATTGCGTGGAAATAAAACCACATTTGTATCCATACTATATATTAATTGTAAATGTATTTTTTTTTTTTTTTTTTTTGCAATATTGATAGCGACAAACGTTGCTGATACGCCTTCATAATCGAGAATTGAAGAAATTATTATTATATATTTGTATTCTATATGGGATTTTTGCATATGTTGCAACAAACCAATCACGACGGAAGCACACATTTTCAATTAAAGTTTGTTTATTGCAATTTTTCATAATTCCAATTGTCGAACAGAACATATCTTTGTGTGTGTCTGTGTGTGTGATTACGTCAAGAAGTGCAATTTGCCACGTTTGAAACTCGCTTGAGGCTCGTGGCATTTTATTTGGTATTATTAAATGAAACAAGTTTCGCATTGATTGAATATTGTTGCATTGGCATTTATATCAATTATCATACATATTGTTGATATTATGTCATATTCACGTGCTTCCACAAGTATTGTGAATTGCATAAGTGTGGTTAAAAGTGCTGATATCGTTACAAAGAAAAGAGTATGAAAAAGTCTCAGTTTCAGATTAGTGAGGTTAGGTTTTAAGAGTTTAACAACGAAATGTTAGAGAAAACATTACAAGTCAGACTATATATAAATAACGTTAGTATTTTAGACAGATTAAAAGCAAACTTTTTTATCTTTCGCTAGCAAAACGACGCAATTGCAATTGCGCTCTTTCTCTCTCTTTCTCGCTATTTAAGCTTTCTTATAGAGTTCAATGTGCTGTGTAAATACGTATATTCTAAATAGTATCTAGTTGCTTTTCTTTGGCTTCCGGCATGAGCATTTGTGAATTTTTATACCCTTAACCCATAAAATGGGTAAATAAGGGTATAATGATTTTGTGCAAATGTATGTAACAGTCAGAAGGAAGCATCTCCGAGCCCATAAAGTATATACATATATTCTTGATCAGCATCAACAGCCGAGTCGATCTAGCCATGTCTGTCAGTCCGTCTGTCTGTCCGTCCGTATGAACGCGCCGATCTCAGAGACTATTAGAGCTAGAGACTTCAAACTTGAGCAGATCAAGTTTGCTTTAAATTTTCGATAACATTTCTGGTTTCCGAAATACACATGTGATCGATAACAAAAAAATCTTGAATTTCAAAATTGTGAAAATGAGGTTTGAAACTACGAAAAAAATAATGAACATTTGATCAAAATCGGTTAAGAAACACCGGAGATATCGCAGTTTAAAGTTTGGTCATATTGGTCACTGATTTAATATACATAAGTAACTGTAATGGTTAAGTATCGGGTTAAGGGTATGTCCTAGTCGGGATTTCTCGACTAGAGCCTTCTTACTTGCTTGTGCTTTGCTTTTAGCAAATACTTTTTTTTGTTATACAAATGATTTCAATTCTACCTAACACATTTAAATTTAAGCTCCCCAAACTTAGTCACAGTCTACCCAACTTCAAATGGACAATTATCGATGTTAATTGATTTTATTGGAGGTGTTGCTTGCCGTATATAAGCGTTGATTCTAGTAGAGTATCTTTTTTTGTACACTTAAATGTTGCCTGCAATTTAAACAGCTTGCCACGTAATTAATCAACAGCAAACATTTGACCACAAGAAATTCACACATACATTCCCACACACACGCACACACTCATAGACATTCGTTACAGTGACTCATGCAAATTTTCAAACACATGGTCATGTTTCCGATGTGCAACTCAGTTCAGGGCAATATTAAAATTGGAAGCGAGCGTGAGATGGTCAGGGCCGTGGTGGACATTGGTTTGGCTGTGGCTGTTGCTGTTGAATAAGCCCTCAGGTAGGCGTGCGAAATATTAATTGAGGCCTGTTGCTTGTTTTCAGTCACTTTAGTCACCAGCTGCGCCCACATACACACACACACACTCGCACACACACGTGTTTGCGTCTCATTTGCATGTAACTGTTGAACGTTGCGGATTGCAGCAACAACATTCGAGAGTCACGGAAGTCATGAGGACTAACGGTATGCAGTACTTTACACAGTGAAAATAAATCGTTACTCCTTGAAATTTTAAAGCTATTGTTTAAAGTGAACTTTATATAAGTTTAACAATCGATTTCCTTTTGAGACTGAAATCTTCAGCTTTTTCAGACTATATTTAATTCAACTAGGTTTCGAAAATTGTACTTTATCTCTATTAAAAAAGCTATTCCAACTAAACTAAACACTCGTAAATTTGATTTATTATTTAGCTCCACAAAATTTTAATTATTCTGTGCAAGAAATATTTTTATTTTCAAGTAGTTTTCCTACAATTTGTAAATGGCTCTTTGTTTGTTTTAGTAATAATAAAAAAAAACTTCTCAGCCGCGCGACCCAGTTAACAATGACATTAACAATACTTTTTTGAAGCGTCATTGTGCCACTGTGCGAAATTCGCATGTTGTAAAACATAAAAGCAGCAGCAAAGTGTTGGGAAACGAACTCTAAATACTCTTCTAAGCATTTAAAGTAAGTTTTTTGAAGATTTCTTCGCTTAAAGGGCAGAAAATTACTTTAAAAACAAAACAAAATTAATTATCCAATATCCTAGTTTATAGGTTTTAAATTTCTTAAATTTTAATAAATTTCTATTTTATCTTTTATTTAATTTTAAATATTATTTCGTTCAAACTGTTATACCCTTTCTTAAAGTGTACAAAAATCGCTAAGGCTTATGACAATTTGTGCAAAACAAAATGGGTAAAATGCAAATTTAATTGGCAAACAACAATGCCTAAGTTCATTGGTCAGCCAGGCAGCCAGCCAGTCGACCAGACCAACAATCAACACAAACAACAACAACAACAAAGAGTGGAACAATAAGTAGACGTTTGCCTAAAGGCTTGAAGGCTTGAAAAACTGGAAGCCAACTTCAGAAATGCAATCGGTATTGATAACTGCTAGTTGAAATAAAACGAAGAAAAAAAGGGGGCGGACAGGTAAGAAGGGGAAGAGTCGAGGGGGAAGGGTCGGCGGGCGGGTTGAAAGCAACAGCTGCGCGTGCAACGCTTGTAAGTAAGTAAAGTAAGTAAATTGTCACTTGTGTTCGAAAGTTGAAGCGTGCAACGCAAATAAACAACAAACGGAACTCTTGAAGCGACCACAGACGACGGCGACGACGACGACGACGCTTAAATGTAGGACAGAGCCGAAGCCGCAGACACAAGGTAGAAACAGCAGAAGCTTCAGAAGAGGCGGTTAGAGGGCAGGCAGTAACTTTGAGGGAAAGTTTACAAGCATTGTTGTTTGTTGTAGTTGCCTGGTGTTGTTGCTGCTGGTCGGTTTTTTGCTCGATTCTTTTTTGTATCTTTGTAGATCGCATTTGTAAAATAATCTATGCGTATGAATCGCAATCGATTACTTTGCATATATGCAATCTGTAAGTTAAACTTCTTTATA
The DNA here is from genome assembly GCA_018152965.1 of Scaptomyza pallida. NCBI lineage: Eukaryota > Metazoa > Arthropoda > Insecta > Diptera > Drosophilidae > Scaptomyza > Scaptomyza pallida. Next base: position 934,145 of record JAECXP010000116.1, on the reverse strand, counting down.
TTCAAAAAAAAAAAAAAAAAAAAAAAAAAATCAGAGGTTAAACAATTTTGTTTGAGTCTGGCAACGTTAGCTTCTATCTAATTTGCTTACAAGCTTAGGTGTTTTTGTATTTTGTGGTTTAGTTTTGGCAAGGGAAAGTTTTCTGGCTACGAATTTGCTTAAAGCATAAAAGGTAATAGAAGATTTAATGTTCAAGAAATATACACAAATAAGGTAAGCAATAAATTATAAAAGTTTGCTAATTAAGAGAAGCTTTTGAAGGAAGTTGTTTATGAGTAAGATCCAGAGATGAGTTCAAAATTAAATATTTTCATAGTCAAGTCATAGAATTTTTTAACCAAGATTAACAATAAACTTGAAAAAAGTAAAAGTCTAAATTAAACATATCGAATATTCTATCCAAATGTTTTCTAACCTCAAAATTCAACATGCAAAAAAAAATATATAATTTCTGAACTCACCCATCGTAAACTCTACACGTTGTATTGTTAATGCGTTTATCTGACGCACGTCGTCGCCGATCCTCGAATAGATCCTTGACAGCTGTGACGCCCAGCACAAAGATGACGGGTATCATGGCCACCTCCTTGCCAAAAGCATTTATGGCCGGCACCCAATTGAGTAGAACGATGAAAATGAAATACAGATTCGCCACACGATGGAACTGTTCCAGCAGATTCTTGGGTATAAACGAGAGCAGTGTGTACTTTGTTGTGCGTATCTTATTGCCCACAAACTGTCCATTGGGATGCTCCCGTTTGGGTGTCTTGGGGGGCACTGTGTGATTGGGCACGACCATGCGATAGCTGCGCTCCTCGAACTTATCGTTGGTATTGTAGTTACAGAGTCCAAAGCGTTTCCACCAGGGTGGCAACTCTGTGCGTCGCAGCGTGTAAATCGATTCGGAGCGGGAGGCTTGACGGGAATGTCCACGTCCACCGGTGGCTGACGTTGGCGCCGATTCGCGTTCCCTAACCGGCTCATCCTTGTGGCCGGGTGGCAGGATGAAGTCCGTCTTGGAGCCCACACGACTGTGCCCACGACCCGCTGGTGCAGCACTGCCAGGCGGCGAGTCTGTGATCTGACCCTGTGAGAAGGCACGCTGATGACCCTTCATGGCCGACTTAATGGGTCGACCGGTGGCACTGACAGCCACAATGGCGCCACCACCATGACTCACGGATCGGGCATGACCGCCTCGCGAGGATCCCGCTGGATTGAGAGTGCTGCTGGAGATGATGGCCACGCCTGGTATGCCTGGTCCGCCGACCATGCTACCTGCCGTTGTCGCACTGCCCGGAAAGACATAGGTACGCTCCGGTTCTCCGCTGCCTATGCCAATGCCCATGCCTGGCGCTGTTGTCATCATAGTATGGAGTTGGTGTTGTTGCTGTAGTTGTTGTTGTTGTTGTGCTGCGAGATTCTCGCTGGCGAGATTGGGTGGTGCGGAACGTTGTTGTTGCACAACTAGAAACTTTCGCCGCAAGTCTTCGGAGTTTGCTGAAGGCATCTTCACAGACCAACACCATTAGGGTGCACTGAATCTGTGTATTCTTAAGGTATCGTGTGTGTGTGTGTGTGTGCGTGTGCGTTGGATACAAATATGTTTGTGTGTTGTTCTTCTTGTTGGGTTGCGGGAACGGTCCAATTAGCACCTTAGCACGCCAGTGCCGTTCCCCTCGTCCGCGTTGACGCATCAGCAACAACCGCCATGACTACTACCTGCAAAATATAACGAGAGAAAGGAACGAGTGGGTGATTAGTAAGACACAAGTAATAGGCTAATGGTAAAAATGCAAGAAAAAATTGTTTTGATACAGCAAGTTTAGGGATTAGTCATAATATCCAAGCACGTTCCCAAAAAATATAAAATATATTTAAAAAATTTTTTTCTGTGTATAATTACTCGCAAAAGTTTGACGAACTCTTAAATACGCTCGTTACTCTGTACACCCTCCGCTTTATCGTGCGCTTCAAAGCGTTGCCCTTGATTTTAAGCTTCCGATAAGCTTTCATAAAGCGTAAAACATCACGAAAATGAGCCACAAAAATATATACAATTTTATTCAGTCACAAAGCAAACTAAGCTTAGCAAGGTCAAAGAGTAAAGCGAGGTCATGCAGAAATGGAGTGGCATTATATATATATATAAATTTTAAATATAGCAAGACTGTTTCGCATTATAAAAGCTAATTTGATCGATGGCATGAAAAATAAAAGGGCTGACAGCAAAGAAAGGCATTGAAAGCTTAAACTGGAAATGATTTAAGATACATTTTGTGATCCTCTATCGTCCCTAGAAATATATATCATTTGGAGTTACATCATTTTTACACTGATCCCTCGTCAACGATGTAAAAAGTTCAACAGTCCCTTGACGAACGAGGCAAAACCGAGCGCATAAATAATTTAATGTTCGTGCCATAAATCAAACGTACGAAAATCATACGATCAAGTTTTTATGAAGGAAACAAGAAAGAAACAAGAAAAAAACAAACAGTCGACAGAGCATGAAACTATTGAATTGAATTTTCAAAGTAGTTTATGGGCAAAAAGCTATAGTAAAAGTACAGCACACAAAATATCAAATAATACATGGGGATATAAACTAAAAATATATGTACATCTAAGTTGACTTTAAACAAATTCATGCTCGTAAATTTATTCAAATTTATTACAAGTTTACTATTTTATTTTTCTTTACTTTTTCTACAACGCGGCTGGCGTTGGCATAAATTACACAATTGAATCAGACATAAAGGCAATACCAATAAATAAAGAAAGAAAGAAAGAAAACTAAATAACCAAAAAAAAACGATATCGAATCGACGGTTGATTGGAAAAACAACATTTTTTTTGCCTTTGCCTTTGTCTTTGTGTGTCTTGGCAATTTATAATTGTGTGCCTTCAATAAAATTGTATATATGGCAATTGATATATTTAATTTCTTTGAGTGATGAACAAATTTCGGTTGTATTTGAAAAATAACATGGCGTACATCGTACATACATAAATTGGATTGAACGTATAGACACGTTCTTTTGTACTATTATAATAACAACAACAAGAAAGACGAACCGCATGTCGACACAAAAATCTAAATTTGAATTTGGCACACGCCCGATTTTTGCTTTTTCTTGATGTTTGTTTGTTTATATACACTTGAACAGAATGTGGAAATTCTGTATATGTATGTTTAGATATGTTTAGAAGACGCATCGATTAATGCATTTTTTGTAAACTTTATAAACTAAGTTTTACTAAACGGAAAAGAATGTATTTTTTAACAATTCTTGTTAAAGAAAAGTCTGGCATTACCCATCAGCTTATTAACTTGTCTGCAACAGACATGCATTTGATAGACAACTTCTCATAAGCCGTTGTTATTAACTATAAATAAAGTCGACCTTTTTTGATAATCAAACCTTTAAGCAACTATTAATATAGTTGAACTTTAAGCAACAAGAAGTGAATGACATTTGAACTCAAGCATTTTTATAGCTTTCATTACATATAAGCCCACAGTATATCTATATATTATATTATTATTGTCCATTTGAAGTTAATCTGTCGTGCGAAGAACTCATAAAAATAACACAAAAGGCAACATTCGCTGAGACAAGCCCTAAAAAAAAAACTAATTAATTTAGGCACAAAACATTTCGCGAATTGCGTTTTGCGAATCCTCAAAGAACAAGGTGAAAGGAAGTTTAAGCTAAAAGGATTCAATGTTGAATTTTTAACAATTTTTAAAGTTATTTGTTAGTTTCATAAAGTTTTTTAACTCGCAAAACTGTTTATGCTATCTCATTGTTTAATTTAGTGTAAGAATCACTTAAGTGCAAAGGCACGAATACTTGCCCTGATTTAAAACAGATAGATAGTCGTAAATTGCTCCCTGGCGGCGTTGGTATCTACGGCAACGCAAAAGCGCACTAACTAATTAGTTTCCAACCACTTTAATCAGTTTAACTTCAAAGTGCTTGGCCCTGTTGTTGTGGGTTTGGCCGAGTTGCTCTTGCTTTGCCGGTCTCTTCTTCACTTGTCTCGGGCCTTTTATTTTTAGCCCGACAGATTGAGCAGAGAGAAAAAAAAAAAAAAAAAAACGCACATGTGAAAAGATAAACAATGCCAAGCCCCACACAAAACAATAAATTGACTAAAAATACATGATATTGGTTATCAATAAGGCAGCCACAGGGAAGCGAAAACCGAAAAAAAAAAACACAAGCGCGGAGAATTGTGCGCAGTTGTAAAAGTTTATTGCATTTGCAATTAAAAAGCAAATGTGGCTGCAAAAGTATCTTGTTTAGTTATAGCCAGAGCATCTGGTTTATTGGGCATCAAACATTTTTGACGATTGGCAAATAAGTGAAGCAATAACGAGAAAAAAGCTCTATTCAAGAGATCTCGCTAAGACATACCCTTAACTTAACTTTGAACTGCAAAATTTCCTTGTTTCTAATCCAATTTTGATTAACTTTTATTCATACTTTTGATCAAAAATTTGAGATTCAAGTTTTTATTGTTATCGAATCAAAGTGTATATCGATAACCGGAAAAGTTATCGATAATTCGAAGTAAGTAATAAATTTCATCTTTTAAATCTCTAGCTCTAAAAGTCTATGAGATCGGCAGACTTGTCTATATCGATTCGGCTAATGGGGTCGCAGATGCTTCCTGCTGTCCGTTACATACTCTTGCACAAAACCATTAGACTTTTTTTTTAGATTAAGGGTATAAAAACAGACGAACACATATCAAAGAAATCGATTTGCGTATGTGAAAAACAGGTGCAAAATAATCGAAATATTGGAAAATACATTTTTCAAAAATAATATTTCAAATAATGATGTATATAATAATATTTATTACATTGTTATTGCTACACGCTTAAATGCACAAACAAAGTTCAATAAGCATTTAACCTTGCATTGAAAATTTGTACATTTATGGGCATTTATAATTATATAGTCATTTATATAGGTACAGATATGTACATATATATACTTTCAATTAATTATTATATACAGCAAGCAATACAATCTGATATAATATCGAAGCTTTGCTAGTAAATATTCTGTTTACTTGAGTATGAATTATTTATTAAAAACATCAATATTCATATTTATTTATTGACATGATTTCGCCACGAGTTCATTCCTTTTCATAAGCCTATAGAAATGGTGTTTGTGGCGCCAAACACACACACGTGGAGATAAATGGCAAATAATGGTTGTAATTTGCAATAAGAAAGAAAACCAATTTATTATGCAATTTTAATATAATTGATTGAAAAACAAGACAATGCCTGCTTGTTAAGTTATTTATGGACCGTATTTGATACTTGCCCTTAAACTTTATCGTATTTTCTGCTCAAATTTAAGTTTTGTTTCATATCAGTTCACACTTTAAAGGCGAAGGTTAACCAAACATATCTTTGGCATTGAAGCGTACATAAAACATTGAAAGACAAAAAAAACAAATGTTTTGATGGACTTTTTTTTTGGGAAATGGTGTAGAGAATATTTTTTTTTAATTAGTAATTACCATAATCTTTCATTTAATACAGTAGGCGGACTTTGTATGAAAATCATGCTATGGGATTACAAAATTCGTCCAGCCACGGGATTGTTCGCCTGCGGAAACTGTCGAGTAAAACTTTCACTGTATAAGATATTGCTTCAAAAGCATTTCTTTCCTTGGTACCTTGTTTAAAAAAGCAAGTTGTGCGTATTTGAGTTTTAAAAAACGTAAACTTAAAACAAAAATATATTTTTGTAAAGTTTTAGTTCTTTTTACAGCTCTAAGCAACTTTTTAATAAATCGTTGGGGTTTTTCCTGGAATGTTTTATAGTTGTCAAGCTATTTTTAGTTTCTTTTTACAGGAAATTCAATAAATTCAGTTTGTTAATTTTGTTAGGGTTTTACCCCATGCAATTAGAAAAAAACCCATCTCGTTTGAAAATCTTATTTTGACAATTATTTGTATATTAGATTGTATAGTAATTTGTTTACTAATATGTATAGTAACCACAACAGAGGCAACATGCACTATTTATACAACGATCGGATCAGATCAGCAGTATAATATATATAAGCATCTTAATGCCTTAGCGCACTAGATTTAAATTAATTTGTTTATATGTACTTGTCTTTGTCGAAAAAATGTGTTTACAAAATATCGCATATTTGTGATATTTAACGTATTATTTGTTGTTGAATTTAGAATTCGAAATTGCCATACAAACAATTCAAAGTGATATATATTTACGAAAAACCATTACTTAAATCGAGAACATTATTTTGTTGTTCTTTAACCTAATTTTTTGTTCAGTTTATTCAGCTTTTTTTTTGTTGTTGTCTTCGTATTAAAAGTTGAAGGCACTTGAGTTGGGCCAGCTGTTTCCTCCATACCATTAAAATGGTCAGGAGATTATTTTTCACTATTAACAAATGTTGCGTTCTAGACTTGGTAATGAGTCAGATAAAAGGGTATTCATTTCATGTCTAACCCACATACACAGACAAACAACTAATTGCAACTTTTTAAAGATTGTTTTGATAAATTTTGTTAAAAAATTGTTTGTTTGTTTTTGTTTCGTGTACTGAATAAACTGATCTCTGTCCGAGTATGACAAATTGGAAGCGAAATCTATATGAACACATGCATAAATAATCCACAGCAGTTCATTAATTATCGATAATGTAATTCGAGAATTGAGGATCGCTGCGAAACAATGTGAATCAAAGTGCGGCAAAGGTGTTGCATGTGACACCACCAACAACAACACATGGGAAAATGTTCCAGGGGGCCGGCGTGGGAAACACAACAAATGCAAACAAAAAGTTGCACGACTCAATAGCAATTGCTGAACGGTGGAGAAGGGGGAGGAAATTCATTTAGAGAAGTTACGGAACTGGTCTGTCAACGACACCTGGCGGTGAGTAGCCACAGCACAACACCCCTGAACAATTTGCTTAGATGAAATTAACATAGAAATTAATTCAATTGTTTTTTTTTAAATGCGCTCCAAATTTAATTTAGTTTGGATGAGGATTTATGACGCATTATTTTTTTAATTAATGTTTGATTTTAATAGAACATTTTTTTTAATTTAACATTTTGTAAAAGATTTATTTACTATATTGCTACAAAGCTTTTGTGACTTCTAGCTGACCAAATTTTAATAGCTTTTAAGCCAATGTGCAGTGCAGGAAGAGTCATAAAAACAAGCGCCCGATTCTTTCACTTTTACTGCGCATTGCCATAGCATTAGAAAATTATATTAGACTCTCTCTTAAGTCATTAAGTTTATGGCAAAGCGGGCAAAGGAAGATTATAAGAAAGAAAGAGTGCTACGAAAAAAGCCGCAAGAAAAACAACAACGAAAACGAAAAAACCTGTAAGATTTTAAAGCACAACACAAAACGATTTAAACTGTGGCAATTAATCATGTTGGGCAAAAAATTTAAAGCCAACCGGATACCCAAACGACCCGCAAAAACCAACAAAATATAAACGGATGTCAGAATTTTTGCATATATACATGTAGTATATAAGTTTTAACATATATGTACATGTGTATAATATGTATGTATGTATTTATCTGCAAGAGATTTTTAAGTGGCAGTTTTGACATTGCCGATTTATCAGTGAAAAAGAGGGGCGGATCCGGCACGTGTTCGAAAAAAAACGTACAATATAACGAATTGGCGAATGTTCTCGTTAAAAGTGAAAAAATAAAAAGGATTTCGAATATGTTTTTCAAATACTTTTTAAACATCAATTGCGTTAACCGTTAGAGTGATTAACAGTGCAACTGCACCAAAAAACCTTGGTATACACAAAAGATATAACACAACATACATACACATATGTTTGCACACACATTTACACACACCCACGTCCAGATAAAGCGGAACTGCGAACAGTGCGATAAAGAATTTCGCTAGAAATGAAATGTTCACGCCACGTATACTCAATATCAATGGGGGGCTTATCGATGTGACAATAAAACGCAAACCAAATTGAACTTATTTTTCCCCCCTATAGTCATAAAAGTGTACATTCATATATGCCCATTAAAGATCAACATTTAATTGGTTAATGAACACATCAAAAATTGTGAGAGAGAATGTATTTGTCAAGTAACTGTTAAAGGACAAGAATTCACTCAGTTTTTAGAGATGTGACAAGGTGAAAAGCTCATTTGTAAAGCAAGCAAAATTAACATAAAAACATACATACATACACACATACATAGCTGTTTATTTGTATTGCACATATTTGGTATTTTACAACAACCCAAATGTGGTCATTAAAATAGACAAATAATGGAAATAACTACTATAGTCGTAAAAAAACCAGCAGGCAACTGGAACGAGTGCAAGCAGTCTCATAATACATACACACATGAACACAAACATATGTATGTACATATGTGTATGTGCTGGTGATCTGGCGTGTGCTGCCGTCCGCTACTGCACCGGGAATTGGAGTCAATTGGCTACGCCACGTTAACGGTTACTGGGGCCACACGTACAGAGAGCGCGCAAGAACGAGAGAGACTGAGCAAGACAGACCTCAAGATCGTCAAATAGATTGCCTAAGCAAACGTAGACAAAAAAAAATGACAAACGCGAAAACAGTTAACATCTTCTTCTTTTTCATCTTCTGCTGTGCAATGTTCAGATGCGCACTCGTAAACGTGTTTTAACATTAAACAGCAAAGTTACTATGATCAATATTTTACAACATTCTTTGTGTACTTGTAAAAGCCGAATATTTCTTTGAGTGTTGATCCGGATGTAATAGGTAAGGTATGATAGTAGCTGTTAAAGATTATAAATATAGCCTCTTATTTTTTATTGTTATGGCAACAGGGTATAAAAACAAGTCGGTAGTGCTTGCATGCGCCTCTTTTTTTCATTTTAAACGAATGCCGGTAGAAGAGTTAGGTAGAAGATTATTAGTACAGCAAAGATATAAAGCAAGAGAGACTATGTTGCAAACTACAAAACAACAAAAAATAAGAAAAAGCGAGAGAGAGAAGCTGCATGGCGGGCAAAGAGTCACTCGTTATGGGGGAGTACGTGAAGCTGCTCTGAGTAACAAACTGAGCAACGAATCAACAGAGAAACTGAGTAACTGGTTCTTAGCAACTAACTCGTTTTAACGTTCAGCATACATTGGCAATACAAAAACAAAAAATATAGGCAATTTAGCAAAGACAACTTAACAACACAAAAAGAAGAAAAAAAACTTGTTTCTTGCAACTTACCCAATAGAAACAAATGAAATCTTCTTGTTGTTGAGATGATAATTCCTCTAAGTCACTTATTTAATTGATTCTTTCTTTATTTTCAATCACAAACACACACACGTATTATTTTTGCTATTTTTGTAGGAAGAGAGACCAAAAAAATTTTTGAGCATAGCAACAACAAATCATAAGCGAGGTCAGCAACAAGAAGAAGATGATGAACACGAAGAGGACCACCAACAACAGCAACTGCAACAACAGCTAAAAGTGCAAACATCAACAAAACTGAAATTCAAACGTTTTGGTGTTACATTTGCAATTAATAAATACAATTATGTTTTGCCTTTCAATACTTTCGCACCACAAATTAATGCACGCGTACGAACCGCTCACTTTTTTCCCTGTTCCCGCTCCCGATGATTACGGTTTGCGACGCGTCAACACACGTATGTATTTGTGTGCATACATATATGTATTTCTTGAGTGGTTTTAAACTTTTTTTTTAATTTTTGCCACGAACTTGCGGTCGCTGCTGTTGGCGTTAAGAATTTCAATACAATTTTGGCCTAAATTGCATTTTCACTTTTTTACACACAACACAAACACATAAACAAACGCTCAGTCTCAGGCAGACACTCACACACGCACACATACGCTAGGTAGAGGCGCTAATCTTTTTTGTGTTATTATCAATTAAAACTTGTTGGTATTTACATTGGAACGTCTTCTTTCTTTGCAGCGCTACTGATGCAAATAATTTATTTGTTCGGCAACACAAGAAAACAACAAACGACGACAGAAAATTAATAACCAAATAATAACAACAGTCGCGTCCGTCTCGTTCAATGTTTTTTTTCGACTGACCAAAAATATGTTAGGTTATCGATGCCGTGCTCTTCAGATGTATCGCAATTTTAAAACAAACTACTGTCGATACATCGATATGAAACATATGTTCAATCTAATCGTAATTAGTATCGATATAAAACATATATTCAACTTTAAAGTAATGAGCGCCAATGTGCTTGCACAAATTAATAATATATTCGAAACATTCTCCAATGTTTTTTATAATATTTGCTTTTGAAATCTTAGTATGTCATAAGACACAAGTGTTTTTAAGGTCAGTATTGTTTAGGAATTGTTTTTTGTTACATGTCGTGAAAGTAGAAAAAAAAAATTAAAATTGCCTTTTGGAATTTCTTTTGAGCCGAGCGCCAGTTCTGGTATGCGTGCCAAAGCTGACAGTCACGCAATACATAAATGAACGAGTGGCCAATGCTGTTAAGTTAACAGCTGTTCTGTGCAGTGAGACCAGCCAATAAAATACCGACGAAACGGCGAATGTTGGCATTTTCAAGCGAGTAGAGAAAATTGTATTGAGCGAAAATTGTTGTAAAAACGTCGTCAACGTCGCAAAGTGAAAATCATAGATTTTTAATAAGTCGCAGCTGCATACTAATATTAAAAAAAAACCGCTAACATGAATGAGGAATACGACGCGATAGTGCTGGGCACCGGTCTGAAGGAGTGCATATTGAGCGGCATGCTCTCCGTTTCGGGCAAGAAAGTCCTGCATATTGATCGCAACAAATACTATGGCGGCGAGTCAGCCTCCATTACGCCGCTGGAGGAGCTTTTCCAGCGCTATGGTCTGGAGCCGCCAGGCGAGAAGTTCGGGCGTGGCCGTGATTGGAATGTCGATTTGATTCCCAAGTTTTTGATGGCCAATGGTCAATTGGTTAAACTTCTAATACACACGGGCGTTACCCGTTATCTGGAATTCAAGTCAATTGAGGGCAGTTACGTTTACAAGGGTGGAAAAATTGCCAAAGTGCCGGTGGATCAAAAAGAGGCGCTCGCATCCGATCTTATGGGTGAGTAATTTTGCAGAAAAAAAAAATAGAAAAAAACGCAACTCATATCCAAAATAATTTGTCTGTGAAAGCTGTGGAAAGGCAAACGCACACACTTGCAAAGTAACATACATGCGAAAAATTGTATGTACATACACATATTTCGCTCTTATCTACGCTCCCCTTTTTACGTTTTCTCCATACTTCTTTGTCTCGGCTTACATTCGGCGATTGGCACTCGCTGGCGTTGTTTTTGCTTGTGGCTTTTTGCTTTTTGACTGTGACACGTATTTTGTAGTTGCCCTGCTGTTCTATGCATGCATGTATATGTGTGTGTGTATTTTATTAAGTCCCATTTCATATTTTCTGCCCACTTTTTACACAATCTGCTTTTGCATATCGATGCTGCGAAAGAGCGTGTGTGGAGAGCGCAAAATAACATTAAATTAAAGAATTATTTGCGTTTATTTGAGCAATTTAACAAACAAACACATACAACAAATATTTTCTGCCAATTAGAATTCTGGAGTTGCCAGCTGTTTAGTCGTGTGCGCGCTATGTGGCAACCCTGTGCAGCAGACCTTTCAAGCAATTAACCGTTGCGCTGATTCATATTTCTAATAGCGGTGTGTTTGTGTAATTGTTGTTGTTGTTTTTGTTGTTAACCAACAACATATTGCTTTTACCTCAACAAGTTAAACAATTGCAATAATAAAGCGCAATAACCTAAACACGCTACATTTATGATTGCCTTTTATATATTTCCTTCATATATTTATGCAATGGTCTATGGCAAATTCCTCCTTTATACGATTCTGTTGCCAATTGTGTTTGTTGCCCAGGCTCCACTGAAAGTACATTGAACCCTTCAAGCCTTTATATACACACACACACACACACACGTGTATAGCGCATGTGAGCGAATGACGTCATTTAACTGCTGTTGCTGCTTATGGTGGTGTTTTAGCCTTGTAAGTTAAGGTTTTAAAAATAAACTGCCTGTAATTGTATGCACCTGTGTGTGAAATCCTTGAAAGTGAATATCCTGTTTGTTTGTGGTTTTATTCTAATTGAATTTATGCTTATTGCAGGCATGTTCGAGAAGCGTCGCTTCCGGAACTTCTTGATCTATGTGCAGGACTTCAGAGAGGATGACCCAAAGACCTGGAAAGACTTTGATCCAACCAAAGCAAACATGCAGGGATTGTATGACAAGTTTGGTCTGGACAAGAACACCCAGGACTTCACGGGTCATGCGTTGGCCCTGTTCCGTGACGATGAGTATCTAAATGAGCCGGCTGTTAATACCATAAGACGCATCAAATTGTATTCGGATTCGTTGGCGAGATATGGCAAATCGCCATATCTATACCCGATGTATGGTCTGGGCGAGCTACCCCAAGGATTTGCCCGTCTCTCGGCCATCTATGGTGGCACCTATATGCTGGACAAGCCCATTGATGAGATTGTTCTTGGCGAGGGTGGCAAAGTTGTTGGTGTGCGTTCCGGCGAGGAAATTGCCAAATGCAAGCAGGTCTACTGCGATCCCAGCTATGTGCCCGATAAGGTTAGGTCATTAACATTAACCAAAGTGTGTTTTATTTTAATCATATCATCTTTCGCAGGTTCGCAAGCGTGGCAAGGTTATTCGATGCATTTGCATCTTGGATCATCCGGTGGCAAGCACCAAGGATGGCCTCTCCACTCAAATCATCATTCCACAGAAGCAAGTTGGTCGCAAATCCGACATTTATGTCTCGCTCGTCAGCTCCACCCATCAGGTGGCAGCCAAGGGCTGGTTTGTTGGCATGGTCTCCACCACTGTGGAAACTGAGAATCCTGAGATCGAAATCAAGCCTGGCTTGGACTTGCTGGAGCCAATTGCACAAAAGTTTGTCACCATTTCCGATTACTTGGAGCCCATCGATGCTGGTCTCGACTCACAGATCTTCATTTCGGAATCGTATGATGCAACCACACACTTTGAGACCACTTGCCTGGATGTTTTGAACATCTTTAAGCGCGGCACTGGCGAGACGTTCGATTTCTCCAAGATTAAGCATGAGCTCGGCGATGAGGATCAGTAAATCACTGGAAGAGTGCACGAAGAAGAAAATGGAATGCGTTTCGGCTCTTTTTTCGGTGGATGGATGCGCGATATGGCCAAGGCAACAGTAACAGTAACCATCACCATTTGAAGCGTCGGCATTAAATGAAAAACCAAAAGCGTTAAAAAAATATCCCCAAGAAATAAAAAAAAATACCATCATAAGAAACAAAAATTGTATTACAATTGCAAAAAATGCTTTTTATCCATCAGTTTATAAGCGCATTATAAAAATTCTTGTGTGAAACGAAACTTTAGACATGTAATAAAATACAAAACATGAAAAATAAATTGGTTTTTGCTTGTCGCAATATTGGAAATATGCCTAAAAGAAATCAATACTACACACACACATATACAATATGCAACTAAATATATAATATATATACATAAACAAAATCATCTTAAACAAAAACCAAAATTGATTGTTGTGCGATACATAAAAAGTTACAAAATTTGATGTATACCCAAAAAAAAAAAAAAATCACACCTCAAATCTCACACATATAGATTCCTACCAAACAGATTTGCTTTTAATTCGTATAATACAAGAACATATATATAGTATATATATAATGCAACCCACAAATAACTAATGCTCGATGTGCTTTGCAGCCCAGTTATAAACAGTAAACCATATAATATATATCTGTATATGTATATTGCTATCAAAAGTTGCTTGGTTCTGTTTATTTTTCTGTGACCCGTATTTAAATAAACTATATATATGAGAAACCCCATATTATATATGTTGTACACGCATTATCAAAACAAAACTGAAAAAACAAAACGCAAATTGCTTAATCAAACGAAACTCATTGGAAAATGTAAAAACAAATTGTGTGTGAAACGATTTTTTTGTGTGCATCCATATATAAAAATATATAAAGAGCGCTATATACATACATTTATATAGACGAAAACAGGTCAATGGTCTACAAAACTAAATGGTATTTCGCATTTTCTGAATTTACATTTTTAATATAAATAAAACAACAAAAAAATATTAAAAATCGATTGTGTTTTGTGTTAAAAGTTTAATTTTTTGAATATTTCACTTTCTAGGTTAAGGAAAAAATATTTTGGAATTAATTCATCATTGATGCTTATTTTAAAACCAAGTTTCAATCTACAGTGGCGAGCAAAACTAAGTTTATGTTTACGAAATGGATTTTCGTCGCCCATACAAAATAAATCACACAAGCAAATAAATTGGTAGGATAGGTAATTTAAATTCCGTTTTAATGATACAATACTCTTCATAACCCATTAAGTACACATTGAAAGTTTTCAATTCTTGTAAAAGTCTATTTCAACACTTTTTCACCGGGCTTAAACAAGAATTTGCTTTAAACAATTCTAGTAGTGACTAAAAAATAAATTTGTTCAAAAATTTTTTCGCATGTATTTTTTATGATTTTTTGAAAATTTCAAAAATTACCATTTTTACCCTCTTTTCATTTAAAATTGTAATTTTTTCTATGGGTACCTACTTAATGGGTTAAGAAGAGTATTGTATCATTTAAACGGAATTTAAATTACCTATCTAACCAATAAATTTCCTTGTGTGATTAATTTTGTATGGGCGACGAAAATCAATTTCGTAAAAATAAATTCAAATTTGCTCGCCACAAAAATTCTATAATTTCTTACTTATTTTGTATCGTTAAGAGTTTTTGATATAAGATCTTTTAAAAAGTTTAATCTGCTATTGGCGAAAGCTATCCATAAAAATTATATTGCGTTGTGGAGATTTAAGTTATCAAAAACAAGATTTCTAAAATATTTCGACATTCGTATTCTTCCAGTTTTTTAGGTATCTGAAATATTCTCTGTATGTGAATTTTGAGAGTCCACAGATTATAAAGTACAGATTATAGGTTTATTCGATTCTTGATTGCGATTAAGGGAAAAAATATCTGTTATATACTTTGTTTGAGGATCTATAGAAGGACTAATGCTCTTGACGACAGATCTCAACTAGGATATACCCTTAACCCGTTATATAACGAGTACAGTCATTTGTGTGTATTTATCCAATGACCAAACTTCATAACCAAACTGCGATAACTTCGGTGTTTTTAAACGGATTTTTATTAAATTTTCTTAAATGTTGATAATTTAATAGTTTCCAGCCTCATATGACAGCTTTCTTGTCGATCCCATGTGTATATCGAAAACCAGAAGTGTTTTCAATATTTTGAAACAAATTTTGTTCGGCACACGGTATAGAAAAGCTGAAGGATCCTATAGCTCAGACAGATAGGCGGTCAGGCGGACATGGTCATATTGACTCGGCCGGTGATGCTGATCAAGATAATGTATACTTTATGGGGTCGGAGACGCTTCCTTCTGTCTGTAACATACGTCACCCGTGTGGTTGACGGGCAGGAGAATATCTTCCGTAGTATGTCACTGCTTGTCGTATGAGGCGACTAAAAAAGACACCCCTTCCTGGTGCCCTAAATCCGGGTCATTCGGGACCAAAATAGGGAGGCCACCTTTAGTCGGTACCACGGGTTCAGTTTGAGTAAAGTGGTGGCTGTGTTTCACTAATAGTTATAACCCCCACCAATTGGACTAATGCGCACCCGATCAGTGTGCATTTAAAAACTGGTTCCGAAAGGGGCGTTAGTCTAGCGCTTAATCCAGACTCGCTGTGTTATACCCTTTGGATA
This sequence comes from Scaptomyza pallida, assembly GCA_018152965.1. NCBI lineage: Eukaryota > Metazoa > Arthropoda > Insecta > Diptera > Drosophilidae > Scaptomyza > Scaptomyza pallida. Next base: position 918,238 of record JAECXP010000116.1, on the reverse strand, counting down.
TCCGAGCACCGTGGCTGTAATCATACCTGTTAAGTTGCCATTAGAATTACTAATCAATTAAATTATTTTTGGAAAATAGTCGTAGTGATTAAATAGTTGGCTAGTGAAAAATTTATGATTATTTAATGATAACGATCATAAATAATCGAAAAATAATGGGAAATTACCATAAATTATTAAAAATAATTGAAAATATTGGAAAATAAAGGTTTTAATATTTTCCATTATTTTCAATTATTTTCCATTATTTTCCCTTTTTTTCTATTTTTCGACTATTTGAGACTATTTTGAGAAAAACAAATTATTTTCAATGTTTGTAAGCCGATCTCGTACAGAAACATTGTTGTTATTAAATGTGATGTTGAAAATAATTTGTTTTTCTCAAAATAGTCTCAAATAGTCGGATAAATTGAAAAATAATGGAAAATAATTGAAAATAATGGAAAATAATGGAAAAAATTAAAACCATTATTTTCCATTATTTTCAATTATTTTTAATAATTTATGGTAATTTTTCATTATTTTTCGATTTTTTGTAATCGTTATCATTAAATAATTGTGTGAAACCGAAAATAATCGCAATCTAATCATTAATTCAACTTCAAAACAAAAATAAACTAATTAATAATGACTACAATTAATAATCATTATTTAACAGGTATGGCTGTAATCCTTCATATGGAAAACGTCACGTTAAATAAACACTATAGAGATATAGTACGACTGTCTGTAACATACGTATAAACAATGGTTTTGTTTAACCCTTTTTACCCATTTCATGGGTTATGGGTATAAAAAAAAAAAGATTTTTGTTAACGAATTTTCTTTGTAACGAAGCTAGCTTTTGGCCTTTTCTGATTCGTTATATGGAAGCTCGACTGTATATGCTTTGAATCACTTTCACTAATCATCAGGATTATTTTGTGCAGCTATTTAATATGTATATTATTTTCCCACTGTACTTTATTTCCGGATTACAATCGCTACTCAAATGCATTCCGCTGCCAGTAAACAGGCCAATAATAATCATATTCATAATTGTAACAGCTCCAATCACCGGAATTATATTACTTTCTTTTTTTTTTGTAAGTACTTATACACATGTAAAGTGTATAAAAACACCCTTTCATGCACTCAGCGCAAAGCTAGACAAAGTCTTCTTCAGTCTAGTGCATTCGATGACAGGTGCAAGTGCGAATTTATATATATTTTAGGGGAGTTCAAGCGACAAATGGTTGGGTGGATGGAATTTGGCTTTCTTTCCTGTTTCTTTCTTCACCATTTTTTTTTTTTTTGTGGTTGAGTTCCTTAGGCAAACGGTTATTGTTATGGGCAAGTCTGTGTGTGTGTGTTTGTGTGTGTGTTGAAGCTATTACGAATTCCGCAGCAGCAAGTGTTTGGCATGCATTCGAAATGCGCCCACCTTCTCTTTCGCTCTGGTCTCTGTTCACAGCCGCGAGAAACACGTTGCCAGATGGAAGAAATAATAACGGTGGAATGGGTGCATGTGGCGGACACAAGTTAAACTTTGGTCCGAGTGAGTGTCTGCATGTGTGTGTGTGTGTGTGTGTAGTTGTAGTTGTAATGCTGTCGCTGACAGTTTCTTTCCGAACTAACTGTCCAACAGCATGCCGAGTGCATTTTTTCCAATTTCCGTCCAAGAATAGACGGATAAATGGGCGAGCACATTTTATTTATATGCCATACTATACGATACCATTTGAACTGTCCGAACGTCAAATATGCGAACTAACGGTTATTGGGGGCCATATATGAACAGTTGTTCAAGGATGTGCTGCGAATGAACAATGTTAAAATATTTATTTGTGCATTGAATTTGCTTTTAAAGTCAGCTGAATACGAATACTTACTTAAGTTAAAGATAAAACATATGATTTGTGACACATGCTTATCAGTTTTAATTAATACCAACATATTCCTTTGATGAAGAGACAAAAAATGCTACATGACTCTTTTGTTATAAACATGTCTCCGCATGTAACTTTTGTCTTTCTGCTTCTCGTTTTTTCTTTTTTCTATTTGTTCCATTTTATATCTTTGCACGTGATCTTTGCTGGCAGGCCTTGGGGCTAATAATGTTGCGGAAGGATGATTGTGGGCACAGCCGAAACACGTCCCACAAATAAGGCAAATATTCCATTTTGGCGTTTTTTTCTTTTTGTGTTCTTATACCACACTCAATTTTATGGCTGCAATTTTTTTTCGGTTCTTGTAGGTTTTTTGTTTTTGCTGCAAAAATTTTGGTAGCTGGGCAAATTAAAGTCAAAAGTTTGGCGGCCAAACGCATCGCATGCAAGTCACATACACAAGGGAGTAGTTGTGCAAATTTTCGACTCGGTCATCGTCATCATTCTCATCGGCGCAGAGCTGCTGGGCATGACTAAGCTGCTTGTCCATAGTCCGGGGGACTCAGCCATGTTTTCTATCCCACTCCCTCATTCATTCTGCTTGTGCTGTCTATCTAACTGCGTCTGTGTCTGTCCTTGTTACTGTTGCTGTTGCCGTTGCTGGTGCCGTTGCTGCTGCTGCTGTTGTTGTTGTTGTTGTTGGCTGCCGGCTAACTCTAACGCTAACGAGCAAGCGAGCAAGCAACCGAACCGAGTGACGTGTGCCGCAGTGGGCTCGTAATAACTGCAAAAGCCGCAAAAACACAAAGCAAGGACGCCTGTGGGGTCAGTTGTCGACGTAGAAAATTACACTAGACAAAAAGGCAATCACTATTGGCTAGCAAAAAATTCAGATTTTTTAAAGCACCACACGCACACACACACATATACATATACAGCGTGCATTGAAAATTGTGGGAAATTGCACAGCTGCTGAGCGTAACGCAAAAGAGAGTGAGAGAAAGATCATTTGACTGGCAAATGCAAATACCAAAAAAATTGCAAAAAATACCAACGGAAGTATTGCTCACACACATATATGCAAGGTGCAATGCAGAATGTAAAAGAGAGTGGGATAGAACGATCTCCTTGCAAATACCAAATTAAATACTAGTAGTGTGGGTGGCAAAATCAAACAATGGTCACACAACGGCACGCAATGCAGCATTTAATTCATTTTTGTTTGCTTAATTTTTGGCAATTAACAATTCAAAGGCGTCGTCAATAGTATTTGTGTTCAACATCATAAATAATGCTGCACAAATGTTGCTTTAAAGCAGGTTCGTGGAGTGAAAAATGTTTAATTTCCCTTTTGCTATTTGTGTTAATTAAATTATTAATTTCCTGTCCGCTCTGCTTATTGCAAAGAAAATGAAATTATATTCTGTCAAAGTAGCTTGAAATTCCACTTTTAATGTGGGCTTGTTTGGCTTTGCACTCAGCTCAAGTTTATTTGACATATATGGCAAAGAGATATGAATGCAAGACAAAAGCTGACTGCCATATGGCTGTGTTGTATGTTGACAAATTGAATATCTTAGCCAGTCATTCTTAAGGCGTAATGCCATTAATTATAATTATGGCAACGAATATAACGCATACGACACATATACTGAGCCCGAAATCCCTCGACTTTGTGTGTGCGCTGCTCTGCGGCACTTGAAGTTGCAGCTGAAACAACCGTCAACACAACTTGAGCCTGCTTGCCGTCGCCTGCTGCCTTTTTCTGTTCTGCAGCTGTTGCTTTTGTTGCTTTTTCAATTACTTGCACTTCTTGCTGTCGCCCGCCGCCTTCGTCGTTGTCGTAGTCTTGTTTTTGGTTTTGTTATTTGCTGTTGTTTGCATTTTCTTCGCTTTCTTTTCTCTCTGTCTTGTTGCTGTTGTTGTTGCCCAAGAGCTTGTCAACAACTTCATTATCGCATGCGGCGCTGTGCAACATCATCAAGGACCTGCTTGCCACTGCTACACAACTCTATCTTGCCGCAGCTTCCCACTAGACAAGCAAATTTAAATCAATTAAGTAATCTTATTGCCGTTGCTCTTCTGTTGCTCTCTTTCACTTTATGTATGTTGCAGTTGTTGCCTTTTGCTGTTGCCTGCTTTTAGGCGTTCACATACACAGAGTGCATACTCTGCCACACACACACGCCCACACAAACATACTCTTATACACTTATTCAGAAGTAGCTCACACACACTTTTTTTTTTGTGTCAAGTATTATAACTGTGGCAATTTCTTGGCATGCGTGTCTGTAAGTGCGTATGTGTATGCGTATGTGTGTGTGAGTATGTGTGTGTGTCGGAGTATTTGTGTTTGTCTGGCAAAGTTTTCGCAGTGTTGCATATTTTGTGCAGATTAATTAAATTGGTGGCATGAAGCCGGCTGCTGCTCTTGCTGCTGCTGCCTGGCAATGAAGAAAACTTTACTGCTCGCAGGCAGCTTCTGAAACCGAGGCCTGTGCTTAACAACAACACTTGTTTTTTGGGGCGTGGTACATTCCAAAAAAACAAGATGGAGCATTATCAAATGTTGTAAAATTTTAATGGGTTAAGTACAAAAAGCACAACACAAAAAACTACTTGAACAATTAGTCGCCAACAACGTGCATCAATTATTTTTGTGAAGTTGAAGGTTAAAAAAAGGCCTTAAAATATTAAATGAACCGCAGACAATTAGTAAATTACAGCAAGAGGAATGGAATGCGGACTAAAGTATAATAACTTTAAGCACTTAAGCTTATTAAATATATATATTTAAGACTTTAAATACTTAAAACTTGTGTATAACTTCTATTTCAACACTCTAAAATACCAAATGTTGCCTCAATTATTCAAAATCTTTAAATTTCTATATCCTTTCGCATTTCCAATACATTTTTCCCAACGCATATTAAAGTCGACTTTAATACAGTTTAATTTTTATTCTCTCTTGGACTTTAAATACTTTAATCTTGTGTACAACTTTTATTTCAACACTTTTCATAAACAAATTTTGCCTCAATTATTCAAAATCTTTAAATTTCTATATCCTTTCGCATTTCCAATACATTTTTCCCAACGCATATTAAAGTCGCCTTTAATACAGTTTGATTTTCGTTCTCTCGTTCGTATTCGGTTGAGCATCCTTCCGATTGCTTTCAAACTGGAACCGTTTTGCCCTCAACGTTAACAGTGTTGCAATCTGTCAAATGCACACACAATAGGTTGCATTTGTACTACATTTTGGTCCATGATGCTGTGGCCATTAACAGCTAAAGAGACTCACTTTTACAAAAGAGTTTTTCGATGTTTTTGGCATTACCCCAGATAACGTCAACAGTAACAGTGACTGTTAAGTTAACATGCAGGGATACGATGGAGAAATGCAGGATAATTAACAGTGAAACGCTCTTAAATGTTATAGCCAAGGCACATTTAACAGTAAAGGAAATGTTAAATAATCGTAGAGAGCTGTTAATGTGCTAACAGAATGTTAACAGTCTGTAAAGTGCGTTTAAGTTTTTAACTCAAAGAGGAAAAAACGAATAAAATACATTTCCTGCCGGAAAGTATGCAATAAAATCTTTAAAATGTTTGCCAAAATATATTTTTTATTTTTTATGACCCAAATATGTTATTAAAAAATCTCAACAATTTATAGCTTGTTGTATCTTAAATATCTAACATTTTTACACAAATTCCTTCAGCTAATTGCATTGCATTTTAATTGCTGTCCAGTATCTCGTCTTTGGCCATAATTATGACCCACAAAATCCTTTCAGTTGCCACAAAATCTCCCACCATAACACACACACACATCCACACACACATATGCCATTATATTGTGAAATGCAATGCAAAACAGGCGCCAATTGTCTAGCCTTTGGCGTTTGTTAGCAATTAAATATTCGCACTTCACGTCACACACGTACACACACACACATGCACACACAGGCATCTTGCACTATTCAAGTGCCAACAGAAAGCTGGAAGGCATGAAACAAAGCAGAAACAACACAACTTGGCCAACTTTTGACTTTTGCCGTTTGCAAAAACAATAAATTAAAGACCCATTGTCAAAATAAGCAACTGCAAATTTAAGTTCTTAAAGGATATTGCATGATAACAAGATAAAAAGAAAATTAGGTTCCTTGTTAAAGTTTTAGTTTTAGTTTTTGATACTGTGCAGATAACAACTCAACGTCTGCATAAGAGTTTTACAGCCTGTCTAAAGTTGGCTGCTACAATACTTTTCTTATATATGCATATATATTTTAAATAATAATTTTTATAATTGTGCAAACAAACAAAAAAAATCCTTTTAGCAAAGTGTCAAAAGCTTTCTGCTACAAAAATTTTAATATTTTATTTTTCTATATATTTTTAAAGTTTCCTGCTAAAATACTCTTCACCAGGTTTATATTTAATATTAATATGTATTTTATAACTATCAAAATAAAAAAGTATTTATTTCACACTTTGTCAGAAGTTGGCTGCTTAAAAAGTTTTAAGCTAGCAAATATTTAATATTGTTGTATGTATTTAAAAAGTTGCCTGCTACAATAAATTTTCATTACGCATATACTTAATTTATATTAATTTAATGACTTGCATTTATCACCAATAAAAGGTGCTTTTTTAGCACAATGTCAAAAGTTGGCTGCTACAAAAAATTTTAAATTTGAAAATTATTTTTTATATTTTCTTATACATTTTAAAAGTTGTCTTGATTGCTTAAGTCTTTTATCTTAATATATAAAGTACATATAAATATCTTTCCTTTTCAATCACGCACCTCTTGTTTTGCGTCTTCTAAACTGCATGTTTATGCACTAGCATATTGTACACACATACTAACTATATATTTACGACCATCCGATAACATGATGCAGTGTGTGCCTAAAGTGATATCCTTGCCACTCTTTCGCTTGTTGTTCTTTGGCACGCTGACTTGCATTTCGAAAATTTTAGCACCAAATAAATTTTGGCTTTTCACCTAGTTTTTTGCCATGGACCATTTGCAAACTTCCGCTGTCATTGCATTTTCACACCAGCCCATAAGTATGCTAGACTTTTCTTTCTTTTCATGCCATTCAAGTCTTTGAGGCAGACAAAGGACAAAGCGCAAGGGGCAACGGGCAAGGAGCGGGGTGTCAGCTCTGTTGCAACTGTTGCTTGCCCATATTCTTAGACGGCGAGGCCTTTGCTTTGAGTTATGGTCACAGAACTCTGCGACACTCAGTAAATTACCAGCAAAGAGATGAGAACACATGCACTGGAGAAAAAAAAGATGTTTATTGAAATGCATCAGATGTACCTTGCATAAACAGGATTTAATACCAAAAAAGGGATTCTAGTCAGCTCATAAATATGTAAAATGGTAAGAAAATAAACACCCTGAATTAACTTCATTTAAGGTCCTTTAATTATCCAAGTTCCTCAACACTTCGGTTTTTCCAAAGTGCACTTCGGGTCATAGTATAAGTAGATTGCCTAATTGCTGCTGATGTTTTTTGTGTGTTCTTGTTGGCCGGGTTGGCACGTTTCTTTCTTGCTGTGAGGAGCTTCGAGACCGATGCCATTGCCATGATAATGCTACCATGGAGAAAGGCATGAAAAAAAGGTGGCTGGCTTTGGTTTTGTTTGCATATTTGTCATTTGGAGCGCTTTTTGAAATATTGTGACAAAATCGCTTCGGCTTGGCTTGGCAGGGTGCAAAAACAAAGTTGCCACCGATGCTGCTGCCACCGATGCTGCTGCTGCCTGAGATCAGAGTTGAGCGTTGCAGCTGTGTTTACCTTTCGCAATTTTAGGTATTCAATAATATTTGGCTTGTGTGCTTCCCGCTGCTTGTCTACATGTCTTTTCCAAAAATATCAAATGCATAACTGTGGTTACCACACACACACACACCCTCTGTCTCTCTCTCTGTTCCACTTCAGAGAGCCACTTTCACATGCAATGTGCAAAAAAGTTCAGGCAGGTGTGTTAGCCTTATCTCTGGTGCGACAGCCATATTTACCTGCCAGCCAAAAAATACACACACATCCTCCCTCTTATATATATAAAGGTATAAGTATCTATGTATGTATATGATAGCTACTTGAACTCAAACGCGAAGCACATTTCTACAATTTTTTCTAACCGTTTTCTACATTTGGCATCTGCATACCGAGTGCAATGCAGCCAGGCAGGAACGCAGACAGTCGAAGGCAGGCAAAGAGCAAGTTGCCTACTTTTGCAGCTGGAGGGTGAATTGAAAATACTCTAACGCTTCCAATCAGAAATTTCTATAAGAATCATTATTCGTTTAGTTACATTTGAAAGCAAACACAATCTTCTTTCTTTGGGTGTAAGTACTTGTAAGGAGTAGAAGAATTTTAAACTTGAGTTTTATTTTTGATTTATTATCAGAAGAATGTGAATCGCTTATCTTTAAAGCTTTTTGTACTTGATTATAGAATAAAACTGAAAAACCTTCTCACATTTCATATTCAAAAAAACCGCCAAACTCAACATATTTTTATTAATCTCACCTTAAGCTTTGTGCTCTCTTAATGTTAAGCACTCTCAGAAACGCACACAATCAGAAACTCAACACCTTCGTTAAATGATGTCAATGGCAAGTGTGCAAAAGAGACAGCAAGACACACACTTGTGCTGTTATCTCCTACTCGATCTTCAGTCAAGTTGCCTTTAATTAGCGCCTATGGGGAGCACTTTGTGAAATGCTGCTGCTCGATGTCAGGGTCCATTAGTTGCATAGCGTTCCAGTTGCTCCCTTTTTTTTTGTTCCTCGTTGAGCCTCCTTCTTGCCAAATGCCACATTAGCTGCTGCTTGCCGCTTGTCTCACACACACAGGCCACAATTTGGTTTCAAGAGCTATATGTGTGTGTGTGTGTGTGTGTGTGCGTTTGTGTTGCAGCTATTTTTATACGATTTGCTATTTTTTCCGGATTTTTGTTTGCCATTGTTGTCGCTCGTCTGAAGCATGTCGGTGTCCCCATCCTCTTTCCGCTACCCTCTACCCTTGCTTTACCTATTTCCCATTCTGTTTTTTTTTTTTTTGCTCTGCTGCTGCTCACTCGCTGCGTATAAAACTGACGCCAAATTTCTTTGGCGTCAGCCAATGCACATCACACACACAAATATACAGAAGAAAAAAAACTCACCACACCCACACTTACGTGCTCACTCCCCCACAGCTGTTACTGTTACTTTTGTTGTGGTTGTTGTTGTCTGACTCTTCGCATGTCTCTCACCCTCTCAATTTTTTTTTGCATCGTTCGATTTTTCGGTTAGAGCGTAAAAAATATCAAAAAATAATAAATGCTTTCCTCTGTGTGTGTGTGTGTTTTTGCTATTGGTTGTGTGTTTGTGCAGTTTGTCAGTTTCGCACAGCTCCCGCCTTCTCGCACACCATACCCCTGCGCGATATCTGCTACCTGAGTTTTATGCAACAAAAGTTTTGCCTTCATGCATATTGGTAATTTATTAGCATAAAATGCCAGCAACGCGTAAATAATGCACGAAAAATTTGTTGCTTTCTTACCACGACTAACATTTGTACACTCTACACATGTAAATATTTACATATGTATGTATGTACAGTGTACATGTTGTTGTTTCATCCTTTTTCTCGTGTTTTTTTATTAGTGCTACGCTCTTTGGCACCTCAGCATAAAATTCATTTCCGCTACATTTGAACGTCGCTCAAATGTCACCAAGGACGTGGGTGTGTGTGTGTGTGTGTGCGTGTGTGCACGTCGCCACAATGACTCCGACATGTTGCCCTTACCCCCTAACCCCCTTGCTCATCGCATCTCGATAAAAATGCAGCCACAGAGTTTACGGTTACCCATTTCCACAGCGGGAAGTTCAATATTTCCGTTAAATGCACGACATGTTGTTCGTCCAGCGATTTCCTCCGCCATTCACATTTGACACCAACCGAGTGGACGAGTAGGGGGGTTTGGGTGCAGGCGGGGATGCAGCTTAGCCGAACTCAAAAAAGAGGAAAAGGAGGATAAAGTCGCTTTTGATTTTTATTCCCTGGCTTGCTGGCACGTCCAAATTGGACAAGTTTATCTCAGTGAAAATGTATTTTCAAATAAAAGCAAATAATTATTACTGTTATAATAACTGATTTTCATCATGTGGCATGTGTGGATTGTTGATGGGGAATCTCACTTTTTTTGGAGCTATTAAATTTACCCTTTTGTATTTAAATTGCAGTAGGCGAATAGTGGTTGCACTCTTTTGAAATTATGTATACCGATAGTGACATTACCACAGATCGATTCACTCACAAGGAGGTTGTGGTGCTGACGATCAGGCTATTGATAGTAAGAAAACGACGCGATGGAATTGTATCGCGCCCAACTTAATTAATAAGAAAGGCGACGTGCAGTAAGAAAAGAAACGAGAATAAAATATTAAAATATATTATTAAAACACCGGCTACAATGTGCAGCACCAAAAACAAATAATACGTACATTACGTTAATACGTTACATTAGTTTAAGCTTTCACTAAAACATTTTGTCAATCCTTGTGTAATCTGTGGCAAACCATCGTTGTTTGCCATTGCAAATTGCATTTAATATTTGATTTGTGCAGTTGTCAAATTTTTTGACACTTTTTCAATGTATTTTTTTTTGACTATCACCTTAAAAATAAATATTATTGTGCATTTGCATGTTTAAAGGCAATGAAATATTCAATCAATAATTGGATTTTTATTAGATTTGTATAGTAAAATATACTGTTATTGAACTTGTGTTTAATAATCAAATACAGAATTTATTTACGTTTGATTTCACTTCCATAAACATCACCTTATTCAACCTGTATTCAATCCCTGAAAGAGCTTTAAATACAAATGTAAACATGCTCCACAAAATTGTACAATAAATTGGCCCACAAGTCATTCACTTAGAAGGGACAAACCTTGTTCGAGGGGTTGGCAAGGGGGGGTAAGTAAATCTCTGCTGTAGACAGGCATGGCAGAGCTAATGCTGCTAGACAATGTTGAATGTTGAATCCAAGTGTATATGTGTGTAAATATTGTTAGGTGCATATATGTATGTATGTGTGTTTAATATCTAGAATTCATTGGCCCAAAAACAAGTTGAGCAATTTTTTGTAATTTACACGAAAACTGACTGCAGGTGGCTGGAGGTATGATGATGAAGGTTTGGCCTCAATTCTTGTTCAAAATTTAGCTAACCGTGGGCACATACATATGTATGTATATTTGTATAATACAGTTGTATTTGGATATGGTGAATATGTGATTTACACGGACTTACTCACCACTTTTCTGTCGACTGTCGCACTCAGACTGACGGTTCGATCAGTTGTTTTCTCTGATCGACTCTCACAAACTGCATTCTCAACGAAACTTTCGAAAAGTTACTGCTATGTTTACAGTACTATCTTGAAGTATTTAGCACAGTGCATGCCTTGTCTACACCAGAGCTTTAGAGCCAGACGCTACTGTAGTTGTGTGTGTGTTAGTTGTAGCAATGACTAAACCTATAAATAATTAGGCAGTTGGCGGCATACTCAACACATACCAACATACACACACAAACACAGCCGCCATTTACATGCGCTAAAAAGCAGAGGACAACAACAACAACTACCGCAACACACAAACACACCGCAAACAAAAGCAATGCCTAGTTAATGGACCCACAGTGACAGAAAGGTGAAGAGAGTGAGTGAGAGTGCAAGAGAGAGCGTTAAATGCTGCTTGCAAGGGGGCCCAGCGAATTGCAATTGAAATTGTTTTAATTGAAATGGAAAACGCGTAAATTTAAGTGCAGTGCGTATTTGTGTGTGCGTATGCGTATGTGTGTGTGTGTGTTTTTCTATTTGCATTCAATTTCACAGCGCAACAAAAACCCTCAAATTGCAATGGACACTAAAAACAGAGCAATGGACAAAAGAGTAGCGGGAATCACAAACGAGCAAAGTGTTTATTAACTTTGGCTGTTTGATCCACTTTGCATGGCCAGGTCCTCTGCCATTGTTGTTGTTGTTTTTACTGTTGTTTTTGCTGTTGTTAGTTTGTTCGTTCATTCGTTCGTTCGTTCGTTCGCTGGTTCTCGTCTGTGTTCAAGGATGTTTGCACATCTGCCATGTGCCATAAAAAGAGCACACAGCAAAGCGCTGAATGAATGCATGAGCAGCAGCAGGCAAGGGGGCGAGAGCGAAGGGTGGGGTGGTAAAGGATTGCAAATGCAAGCCAGAACATTGTGAGAGGATAATTCAAATGTAATTTACAAAAGCACTCGTTTGATTTGTTACTTGTGCAGTCGCATTTTCAACTCCACAAGCTCACCCCGTTATCCACCTCCCTCTCTCCCCCCTCACCATGCTCTGTTTCAGAGGGGAGCTTAGAGTATGAGCTGGTTAAATTAGTTGCCACCACAGGAGGGCCACTGAACAAAAAGCACAAACAAAAAAAATGCTAAAATCCAGCGAGAAAAAAAAAACATTGAATGAAACTTCATTATTGTATCCAATGAAAGGAATGTCTACGTTTTTATTAGTTGCGTTATAATTAACAGCTAATTAGGCAAAGCTAATTACAATAATTTTTGTGGCTCTTTAATTGCATTACGGATTAAATAAATGAATGCAAAAGATGAACAAACATTAATATTTATTCATATATATGTATATATTTAGCCTTGAGACAACTTACATATACGGTTTGTCCTCATTTTGGCACACAAAACTAAACTAAACATATTTATGTTAAGCCCCCAAAGCGATTCAACACGTTTACCAAATTAACCTAATTAACGGCATTTATTTTTGTTTAGACACAGACAAAGACATAGATAATTCATAGCTACACATAAATCTTGATTGATCGGGCATTAAATGACTTAAACTATATGCAGAAAAAATGTATTAAATATTGCTTTCGTTTTTTTTTTCAAAATTCACTTTTTACCCATGTAAAAAATGTGAATTAAATGACCTTTTCTATACTCTCATAACAAAGTTATAAGCAGTATATGGGCTTTGTGCAATGTCCGTCTAATATCTGTCCGTCCGTCCGTCTGTATGAACGCATCTTTCTTTGACACCCTTGAAGCCAAAGCCTTGAATGTTTGCAAATATCTTGGTACATGTCTTTTTTAGACAATGTGTTAAATTTAGGGCTCAGATCGATAGCCCTCGATAAGAAAATCGATAAAACACATACATATATATCCCACATTTTGGAGCCAAATTTAGCATATGACATTCCCCAGAAATTAGTTCGTTATTAGTTTTCGGTTGGAGGATAAAGGGTGATGTCTGCCTACCTTTTTATGCTATTACTATAACTATCAGAGTATATTGCAGTCGGTCCGACTGCAACGTTTTAACTTGTTTTTCAATATAACAAACACTTTTTTTATGGCCAACTTTATTACAAACATAAGTTCATTCAACGATTTTTGCAATAAACTTTTTTCTTTGATGCAATTTCAACTTTTAACCTTTGAAAAAATATGCTCATATATGTACATATTTTAAACAAAAGTTAATATCACTTTTTAACTTGATATTTTTAGCTTTATATTAATTAAAGAATGAGTTTTTCTTAGCAAGCTTTTCAGGGGCTAAAAAAGTATTTTTAAATACATATTATAAAATAAAAAAAAAAAAATTAAAAAAACCACGTGCGAATAAATAAACACTTTTTTTTATTGTTATATCCTTACTTGGAAAAATTCGAATTTTCCGTTTTTAAGCATTTGTAGATATTGTCGATTGAAATTTTCATTCTAGAACTTTAAATGCATATTTACTTATGAATTTACTTTAGACGGACTATAAATAACTTCCCACTTACAACCACTTTAATCTTTAATTAACAAACAAAAACTATAAGAAATGTGGATAAGAAAGTTCTAGGATAATTAAATATTGACCTCGTTTTGCATTTATCCTTTTATCTGTTTGCATATGTGTAGATAATTTAGTTTTTCAACCAAACTTTGTTTATGCTTTCTATTTCTTCTTTATTTTTTGTAAAGTTTCACGCTTGTCACAAATGCTTGAAGGGAGCTGGCAAAGACGAGACGAGAGGAGAGGAGAGATGTTGCTCACAAATGAGACAACACCTGTCCACATGAAACATGAAGGTAACAAGCGTTGAGCGCTGCTTTGGGTTGGGCTTGTGAGGGGGGACGGGGGGAACCGAGGAGTTTTGTAGTTTGGCAAAAAGCTCAAGTGGTGGTGTTGGAAGGCTGGAAGAAAGAAGTTTGCCTTACAGTTGGCGTGCCGTTTGACTAACTGCCTAACTGACTAACTGACGGACTGACTGACATTTGAATTACGAGAAGCTTGCAAAGCAGATGACAAGGGGATTGGTGTGTGTGTGTGACGAGGGGATGGAGGGGGATTGGTAAGTACAGGCAAAGTCGGTAAAGCTCAACCGAACGAAACTCGGCTCTCAACACAAACTCAACAAAATGACACGACTTGAATTGGCTGCCAAGCGTGAACGCATACAAGTTGGAGTTACTTCTTCTTCTTCCTATTTTCTGGTCGAGTCAGACAGAAGAGAGAGGGAGAGAGAGAGAGTGAAGTGTAGAGGGGGATAGACACTTTTGGGGCTAGCAAAAAGCTAGAAATTACCAGCTGCATTGGCAGTAGGCAAAAGTTGAAGTTGTTTTTCTTTTCTTTTTTCTGTTTTTGCCTATTTACTTGGGTCGCAAACTAAGTGAAAAGCGTCTTGCAGTCGAGAGAAAACTTAGGATAGAATACCTCCAATCAAATTGCAGCAAATAAGGCATAATTTATGTGCCACATTGGCCCCAAAAAAAATATATATATTTCCTAGCTTAAAGCTGCAACAGATTGAATTCAATAACGAAAAATGCAACAAAAAAAAAAAACGTCACAAAAAGCCATTAAATTCAATGCATCAAAACTGTTTTAGGGACTTTGTCCGACAAGTTGGCGACAAACACACACACACACACACACACAGCCAAACCCTAGAGAACTTTCAGGGAGATTCATGAAAACTGGCTTTCTCTGGAATCTGTACGCCAGCATGGTAATTGCAGATTTATGACCCAAAACATGTGGACAGCTCTAGTCCACACCAAAAGAAAGGCACGAAAAAAACAACGCCAAAACGGGAATAGCCACAAAAAAAAGTTGGGGCATAGACAGCTAGACAAGTTAGATATCCTAGTTGATAGCTAAACTAAGTTTAAGCGATTAATATTATTTTTATTTGATTTTATGATTTTAATTAAAATTTTTATGTTTTGTTTTTTGTGTGTGATATTTTATTTCTTACTTAAAGTATTTCTTACACTACTAATGGCCTTTAACACTTTTTTTCAACATTTTCCAGGGTATTTAAGGCATCTAAGCCATCAAGCTGTTATTTTTTTTCGACTCGCTGAAGTTTAGCGGAACATTTTCGAGCGTTTCTGCATAATAAATTTTCAAAAGTGGATTAAAATGGCACAAAAATATTTTCGCTTCCTATTTTTGTTTCGGTTTTTTGAATTATTTTGCATGGCAAACACACAAAACATATGTACACACACACACGCACACACTCACACACAATCAAGAAAATAGAAACACACATTGGGACACTTTTGCTTTTTGACCGTGAGCAAACAAATTTGTTTAAAGAATTTTTTTTTTTGTGGATTTCAGGAATGTGTTGTGATTTTACGAATATACATATACAGTGCACATGCGATACAGTGAACATCGCATAATGTTAACCAGAGAGCTGCTTTATGATCGAGCCGGCTTGATCTTTATTGCTTAAATTTAATTACAACCAGTGCTGCCAGAACCTCCAAGACAAAAATTGCTAGATTTGGTAAAAAAGAAAGTTGCTAAAAATTTAAAAAAAAATTACCAAAAAAATTACCAAGTCGCTTAGCTCAGGAAATCTTTCAGAATTTCTCTGTCTCTCTTTTTATCACACTCGGAATCTCTCTCATTCTCTCTCTCACTCAGTATCCCTCTCTTTCTCACTCAGAATCTCCTGCCCTATCTCTCTCACACACTCAGAATCTCTCTCTCTCTCACTCAGAATCTCTCTCTTTCTCACACACACACTCAAAATATCTCTCTTTCACACATATTTGTGTTTTTTAAGTCGCATCAAATTAACAAAACCGCTAAATGTAAACAATATTTTTGTTACAAAGTCAAAAAGCTCTAAAAGGTGAACAGCACAAAAATTCAATACATTTACATTGACAAGGCATAAGCACGTTATGATATGATTTTCTTTACTTTTGTCAATCCCCTTTTTTAGACAAATACACATTTAAATTATTAAAAAATCATTTTAAATAAATTCTTTCGCCAGTAGACACTGTCAAATAATGAAACACATAACAATATTTTCCCAAAAATGTAAACAGCACGCAAAACCTTTTCGAGAGTGTACTGTATTCACAAAAAAAAATATAAAAGTGAAATACAAACTAAATATGTGCATAACAAACGTGTGTTACCAACCCGTCCTCCCCCTCTCCTCATACCACGAACCCCACACACACATTCTGCTGTCTGTCTCTCTTTCTCTTTCAGTTTTTCATTTCGATTCTTTTTTTTAAACTGGCTGACATTTTGACATTTGTCGCTGTCAGACATAACAATCGAATATGCTAAAAATCGTAATAACAACACAAAATGTACACGGCATGGATGTGTGTGTGTGTGTGTGTGTTTGAATACAAATGGCAAATAAAATTATAACCAAATTGCCCATTGAGGAGTTTTGGAGTCCCCCCGCCCGCACCCCATGGCAATGGCGATAAATCAAAATAAATGGACTAACAAACGAAGGCAAATTAATAGCTGGTGCTCGTTTTTTTCCTTTCAAAATAGAATACTTTTTATTTTATTACTTTTTTATACTGTTGTTGCAACAATTTATCAAAATCTATATGTATGTTGCAGGTACACAAGACAAGTTCAATATAAAACTCGTTAGAGTATTGTCAAATTGGCATTTGAATAAATATTTAAGTAACTTCAAGGTTCAAAAGTTCAACCAAGTTATTTAAATTGAAATTTTTCATAGGTTTGAAAAATGGAAAAACATGAACAAAATCAAATCAAACGTTTAATAAATTTCAGTTCTTCAATTTTGTAACAAGTAGAAAGGTTTTATTTAAGAGATCTCAACTAGGACATACCCAGGACATTTTATTCGCCATATCTCCGATGTTCCTTAACCGATTTTGACCAACTTTTCTCAGCTGTTCAATATTTTATCCATAGTTTCATACCTCATTTTCACAATATTAAAATTCAAATTATCGATTCCATGTGTATATCGAAAATTAGAAGAGTTATCGATAATTTAAACAAACCTTGTACTGTTTAGGGCTTGGGCAAGATTAAGTTCCGGAGTCTCTAGCTCATATGGTTTCTAGACGGACATTGCTATATCGACTCGACTGTTGATGCTGATCAAGAATATATATACTTTATGGGGTCGGAGATGCCTCCTTCTGTCTCTTACATGCATTTACACAAAACCATTTTACATTTTTTTACCCATTTGATGGTAAGGGTACAATTAGGAGGCAAAGGCAACATTCCGATTGAAATTAGTAAGAAAGGTTTAAAAGTATGAAACGAAATATAATATATTTTTTTATTTTTAATAGGGTATCCGACAAAATAATCCAATAAGCAGAGGTCAGCAACAATCAAACACTTTATCAAAAACTATATTAAACTTTAACCAAATGCAATTACTTGTTTTTACCATAAATTTATGTATTTGCTTTAAAAATTTAGTTAACTTAGTCAAAAGTATTTGTTTTACTATTCACAGATTTTGTTTTTCAAAATGTTTTATTTGATGTTGGCATTAAACAAATATTTGTTTATGCTTTAATATGATAACAAGTCTACATAAAAATATCATTTCCATAAACCATTTTGCACTCAATGTTTGCAAAAGCAAACAAAAAAATATATGAAAATAATCATATTTTGTGTTCCGCAAATCAACTTATTTTTACTTCTTGCATGAAATAGTTAAGTACTCAAATTTTTTGTTTCGTTTTTAATTTGTGTATTTAATTCAAGTGAATTTTTCCCTCCGTTTAAATACAATTTACTAATTACTGAGAATTTTGAGTTTACTGTTCATTGAAAATAAATAATTTACTGAATAAAATATAAATTGGCGAGCTTTGCTTTAAACTTGAATAAAATATTTATACTATTTTTCTAGGTCAGGATTTTCATAATAGTCCTTAATATTTAATGAGTTTTAAGAAAATATTAAAAATACTTTAAAGCCAAGTAAGACACTTAATCGCTATAAAAACGAAGAAGAAGGCTTAAAATATATTTATTTGGGATCATTAAATCATATTCAGTTAGATCAGCTCCCAGGTAATCCAAACAAAACCTAAACGAACTTTAGAAATCCCATTTAAATAAAAGTTAGTGAATATGTACCCCAAATCGTCAAATGCAAGTACAGTTGACGCTCGAAAATAAGAACCAATTGGCTGCCCAATAATCGACTTGAAAACTGGAAAAGAACTGGAAAAAAACTTTCAAATGCCATAACTTAAAAGTCTCGTATCAATAATGCATTTTACTCTCGAAACTCAATTTTGTAATCGATTCTTCTTTTTTTTTTGTGCATTTGACTTTTGAGTTGGAGCTTTTGATTGTCATAATTACCATTATTTTCAAATGCAAAACGTCAAAACATAGATATATAGCACCATTTTTAAATCCAAAACCTCAAAAGTCTTATAATTCAATCTAGATTAATACTGATTTAAATTCTAGAAACTTTCACTCAATATTTGTGAACAATTTTCGACTTTGGAATTGGGCAGAACTCTTGATTTCCATAACTATTTTAAAATTAACCAGCTTTTCAAATGCAAAACTTCAAAAGACTTAGTTTGAGCTCTTAAATTGCATTTAAATATAGAAAATTATTTTTAACCGATTTTGAAACCATATTTTTGTACCTAAAGAGTCAACCGCCTTTTCTATTTTCATAACTTTCTTAAAGTTAACCCAATTTGTTTGGGTTTCTTATATTTGCACTTTAAATGAATACTACATTTATATTTAGAAACTCAAATTTAAGTGGATTTTCAGGTCAAGTTATTGTCACCAATAATCGAGTTGGGAGTTGGAACAGAACTTTTATTTTCATAACTTCCTTTAATAAACCCACATTTTAAGTTCAAAACGTCAAAAGTATTAAACTTCAATCTATAATTATACTTCAACTGCATTTAAATCTTTAAATTAAATTTTTACTATATTTTCAAACAAACTTTTTGTAGCCCATTTTCGTTTCGGGATTTGAAGGGAACTTTCGATTGCCTGTGTCAAAATTGTCATGCATTTCGATCTTGACTAAAGCTGCATTTAAATCTCTTCACTATAACGCAAACTTGTAAATTTCACTCACGACACTCAGAGGCCCCTTCAAACAAGGGGCACATAAATAGGGGCACAAGTTGCAATTACGTGCTGCTTACTGTATGTGTATGAGAGAGACAGCTATAAATCCAACGTGACTGTTAGATGGATAGCGCCTATGCGTATTGTGTGTGTTTGGGCTTGTGTTAGTGTTATCTATAGCTCCGTTGGGCACACTGCGCACAAAGTTTTTAATTAAGAATTGCAGTTGAGCGAGCAAAAGAGAGAGAGTGGGATAGAGATGGGCATTGCGTTAATAAGTTTGGTTTTTATGAATTTTGCCAGCGCTTACATTGCATCTGTCTCCCTCTCGTTCTCTCTCTTCTGTTTTGAGGGCTGCGTACCAATTTCAATCGATTTATGTTTACATAAAAAGACGAAAAAAATACAAATACAAAAAAACAAAAATACAAATTCAAATACAAATCAATCTGCATATTGAAAATTGGCTAGAAGAAAAAAAAACACTGTCAGAAAATATATGCACATAACTTGTACTTGGTGGCTAGTTTTGAAGAAGGCAACAACTAATACAGACACACACACACACACAGTACAGTCTGCAGCGGCAGCTGCACAAAGCCGAAAAAAAAACAAACTTTGCCCGTAGCCCAAGACCAAAAGTCAAGATTTTTTTGTTGCTTCGTTTCGCCTTGACTTGTCTTGGCTTGGCTTTGCCTGCATGCGAAGGCAAATTGAAAAACTAATTTTCAACAACAAAATCAAAGCAACTCGCTGACTTCAACACACACACAACAAGAAAGAGGAAGAGAGCAAAAAAAAAGGAAAGCAGGAACGGAAGGACGGAAATAGGTTTGCATAAAATTTCCATAATACAATTTCGATAATTTCACAAGCAGAGTGTGAGAAAAAAACTCGAAAGCAAAAAAAAACTGTATTTCCCTCTCCCCCCTCCCTACATTGCTACGAGCAGTTGGCTTTTCTTGTAGCAGCTGACAGGCCATCAAATTTGGTTAGCGTGAACATGCACAGAGTTGGCGACAAGTTGACATTTTCTTAGCTACAACCTCACCCACACACCCCCTTTCCGCCACCCACACCCACACACACACACAAAACACATGTGTAGCATGCCACAAAACAACGTGTGACGTGTGACTCTACAGCCGAAAAAAAAGAACTGCAACGACCATCGAGTGTACTAACAAGAATCCGCTGAGATTTTGACGTGGTTCGAATTTTTTTTCTTTTTTGGCAGCCTTCCCCTCTAAGCCCATCAATCATCCATCCATCCATCCGTTTGAGGTTTGAGCTGATGTTGAGGTGCTTCGTGTTCTTATGTGTGCAACATGCCACATGCGTGTTGCCACGTTGTCATAAAGCTTCTCAAGGTCGCAAAACTGTTGAATATTATTAGTAATCATCTAGGGGATTTATTGCGATTTGATAGATGGTAATAAGAACCGAAATATCTTATATTATTAACATTCGAATATGTGACATATTTGAAATTTATTTTCTGGAAAAAAAATTGACTCTGAAAATATAAGAAATGTAAATAAAAATGTTAATTTAATATCAAAAATACATATAAATGATCATGAATATTATAATATTTTTAAATTCATTAAAGTTTCAAAATACACCCAAAAAAACACTTTTCATTTAATCAAAAAATCTTCACATAAAACTGCAGAGCTTCAAGAAGTCTGACACTTGAATTTTGGCAAGTTTTCTTCTATATATATTTATGGACTTTGGAAAACTTAAGCTCCTTAAGAACCTATCAAAATGAAGCATGGAGTAGTTCTGGCTGAGCTTGTCAATCATCATTGCGAATGAGTGTACATGGGGGAAGAAAAAAGTCCAACATCAACAGTGGCCTCAAGTGTTTATCCAACTACAACTACAAGAAATGGCTGAGAGTGCAACCGCACGAAGCACAAGATGGCGATAGGGGGGAAAATGGGAGAAAACTTTAACTTCCGAGACGAATGCACGCGTTCAGATTGCACACTGTCAGCAATTTTTCTTTAAAGTTTCTTTTTTTATATATTTTTTTTTCTTGCACATGCTTTCAAGTTTGCACTGAGCTTTGTTTTCTTTGCCGACGAATGACAAATGATGTCTCAGACGCTGCGAAGATTCTTCTAACTAAAGTCAGGGCGTCTGACATGTCGCCCGGAAACTTTCACCCACACAAACATGTGAGAGTGTGCGTTTGCGTGTGTGTGTGTGTGTGTTTATGCAAAACTTTCAACAATATGTATGCATTGATTATCATAATTGAAATACGCTAAGTGAATGGCCAACAAAGTCAAACATTAAGTGCCACCGATCGAAACTTATATTTCCAACTTATGACAAAAAGTTTTTTATGATTATGGTTTAATTTAAGTGTGTTTTAAATGGTTTTCTGGCAGAAAGTTAAATTTAGCTAAGACTTAAGACAAGAAAAAATTGTTTTTTTTTTATTTAATTGATTATAATGTGTAAATAATATTAATAATAATAATAATAATAATAATAATAATAATAATAATAATAAATAATTTTTAATAAAAAATTTAAATTTAACAATTATTTGATAATTTTTTTAAATTAGGTCAACAAATAAGAGTTATTGGTTAAGTAAAATAAAAAAAATTGCTAAATAACTCTTATTTTTAAATTTTTAATACAAAATTATAATTATTACAGTCCCTGGTTATTATAAACAATTCATTTAGAACAAACTCCAACATTCAAATATTTAGTGTAATAACAGTGCGCAAAAAAGTAGGCAACATATTATGCATTTCTCTCTAATGCAAATAACAAATTTCTAGTTAATTACACTTTGAAGTGAACTGAACGCAGATGTATTTAAGTTCGATGCCAGCTGGCTGATATGCAGCAATTAGGCATTTGGACACAGATTAACAATAATAGTATGCTCTGCACACACACACACACACACACACACAAACACACCATGACATGCACTTATAATGATGTCATGAGGTACTAATATCATAGGGATATGCTTTGTTTGGTTTGTCTTGTTTGGTGGGTAGTGGGGAAGGGCGGAGGTTTGCCGATGACAAATCACTTCCTAAAGCAAATCATGTCTGTAGCCTTGACGGCGAATCTTAAATGCAATTTGCAACTGAAACGATGCTCGGCAACAGCAACAGCAACAGTGCCGCTTGCAACATCGTAACATTTGGATTTTGATTTTGATTGCAAACTCCGGATCTGTGTGTGTGTTAACGCTGTCTGTGATTATTACGTCGCCAGACACACACACACACACACACACCCACGCACACAGACTGTATTTACTTTGTGCATAAGCCTTAAGTGTCTATGTGTGTGTGTGTGTGTGTATTATGGTCTTGTTTATGGTTATCTATTCTTAATTATAAGCACTGGAAATATCATTAAACAAACACTCGTGTCGTAATTAAATTGGTACATGACATGACATCGAATATGACATTTAGTTTTCGAGTGTTGAACGCATTTTGAAAACAAGTAAGAAGGCTCTAGTCGAGATATCCCGACTAGGACATACCCTTCGTCCGTTACGTAATGCACACTTACTTAACTTCAAACTGCGATATCTCCGATAATTTTTAGTCGATTTTAATCAAATTTTTGCAGATGCTCATTATTTTATTCAAAGCTCATTTTCACATTTTTAAAATTCAATTTTTTTGTTATCGATCACATGTGTATATCGAAAACCAGAAATGCTATCGATAATTTAAAAACAATGTAGTCTCTGATATTGGCGCTTATACAGACGATCGGACGGACATGGTTGTATTGACTTGGCTGTTCAAGATGCTGATCAAGAATATATATACACTTTATGTGGTCGGAAATACTTTCTTTCGTCTGTAATAAAACCATTATTTGACCCATTTTATGGGTTAAAAGTATTTAATCTATGTTTTTTATTTACAATCAAAATGTCAAGTTCATAAAGAATTATAATTTTTTTGCAAAAAATAAAATATATATAAATTAAGATTTAAAAATTAATTTGCATAATTTATCAGATTTTCTTTATCAATAAGTAGTGTTGAAAAGTAAAAAAAATATTTTTTTTACTAAGAGTTTATGCAAATTAAAATATTTTATTAAAATGTATGCAAAAATTTATTTCCCATGTTTTTCTTAAGCTTCCAAGAAAGTTTTCTTTCATTTTCATAATTTTTGCTATAGTGAAAATATGTTTATCTGCAAAAATGATGTTAAGAAATGTACAAATAACATAAACATCAACAACTTTATTTATTTCGCGTTTTTAGTCTTGAGTTGAGGTAAACAACTCGATTATCATGAAATGTAAATGTCAATAAGGCTCATCATCTATCAGTTAAGTGGAAACTCCTTTCAACCTGCCTTTGCCAGCCGCAGCTGCTCACTTTTGTCTTTTACTCGATTCATGGAAGGCGAAACTAGCACAAAATGGAATTGGCGACCATCAAGTCAAGTCAAGTTATCATAGAAATGAGTTATTTGTTAGATAAATCAGCATAAATAAGCAGCAAGAAGCGTCCAAACTAAAGGGGCCAATATAAAGGCAGACACATAACACAACAACAACAACAACAACAACAGGTTGCAGCTGCCGTTGCCGTTGCCGTTGTTGCTTGTGAAGCGCATCCGCCAACTGTCTGCCTTTGGGCAAAAGTACTTCAAAACGACCCCAAGTACAAGGTTGCATGCACCAAGAGTGCGGCACAACTAACGCAAAATACAAAAAAGAAAATACAGGAGATTACTTGCCGCGTGAACGCAATCAAAAAACGAATTGCATGGCTAACAAGTAAGAACGCTCTGCTGTGGCGTAGGCGACTTCTAAGATACCCTAAGTATAATCTGAATGGGTTTTTCTGGGTTTTTCCCAATTGTTGTAACAAATGTTGGATCATTAAATTTTGTTGAATTCCCCAGAATATTTTAATTTTTATTTAAATTTTTTTAAACTTTTTCATTTCATTTCATTTTACTTACTGATTTAAATTTAAATATTGTTCATTATTCTTAAACATTTTTGTAACTTAAGCTCTATTTTTTTTTAAATTGATTTAATTTTAATTTTATGTCGACTGCTATTTGTTGACAATAAACAAACAAACAAATAACAAGCTTAAATATAAATTTGAAGCAAATTTAGCGTAGTTGTAGTCCAAATCAACCTGTCCCTTAAAATTGTTATACTCTTCACATACCCTTCCCATTTTGGCATACCTTAAAAAATAAACACAACTCTTCAAATGCAAACTACAAAATAGTTAACTGCAACAGAAACCAAACCCCACCCCACCCCACCCCTCCAAACAACAACACCCAACTAGTATATTTGAGTTGTTTCAATGCCAAAAAAAAAAAAGTTAAAATTGTTCGATTGCAATGCGCATGAAGGTGAAAAAGGAAAAAACTTTCAACCGATCCATTGAATGGGACTGAAACGATTCAAGGTGTGGCAAGTTTTGGCAGTGTCTGGACTTTAAGGCCCAAAGGGCGAAGCATAAAAAGGACACAAACCAACGAGATTTCATTATCAATTAGAGCCCTGCGGCACTATGACTGAAGCCTGGCCACACCTTAAAGTTTCCCCACAAAATTCGACTGCTGCTGCTGCTGCTGGTTAATGAGTTTGGATATCAGTGGGAGAGTGGGCATGTGGGGGACTGGGGAGGAGAGATTGGCGGGTCGAAATTTTGCAACTGAAATGTCAATTGGCGCATGCCTTTTGGGCAAGTAATTATGTTTGATGACTTTGGCGGTCGCTTCATGCGACGAGAGTTTGTTGTTGCAGCAGTAAAAGTAAAAGCGAATAAGCCAAGATGTAGCGATGTGAAAGCTAAAGGAGCCAAGATTGTAATTTAACTATATGCAGATAGAGGCTTAAATAATTTGTGTATAAAAACGCAAAAGGGTAATAAAATTCACTTTTTAAGTAAAATATATATTTACTAGCTAACCCAGCCACGCGTTGCAGTGGCGGACCCGACAGAGTCTTCCTGTCAAAAAGATTTGTAATGTTGAATTGTTTTGATTCTACGTATTTTATAGCCGGGTCAAAAAATTTCACTACTTTAACCCTTTAGTGCAATGAAATTATTCACGAACAAAGACGAAAATGTTGAGTTTTGAATGTAGTTTCAAAATTACGTCCATCGGATGCACGATCACAAATTTTAGTTGCCCCAAATGACAACATTTGGAAGCAAGAATTTAATTTGCGTATCTTACGCAAAAATAATTTGCCAGTAAGAAGGGATAATAAAGGCTCCGACGGAGCGGGTAGAGGTGACAGCACAACTTTTCCTGATGAGCAGCACATGCCGGCTGCTTCATTCCGAAATTTCAATGCCTGACAATATTGAAATACTTTATCCATTCCACCGATAGCAATTTTTGAATGCGCTGAGTAGTTAATATCTGGTGCATATTCAAAGGCAAGACGAACGAATGATGCACGTGTTAATGAGCGGCTGATCCGTTGCCTTTGTCGATCTAGTACTCGTACTGTAGCTATGTTTCGTTCTCGTGCCGCTCTTTTTCTTGTAATATTCTGTTGCAGACGTTCGTCACGCTGTTCTTGAGATTCTTGTGCACGACTTTCTGCAGTCCTGATCCTTTGAGCTGCATTTCTTGTTTCGATTTGTTCTGGTAATTGCTGGGCTCTTTCAACACGTTTGCGTCGTGACCCATAGCTGCTCGCGTTGTTGAGGTTAGATTTTATGGTAGCGCTCCTCTGCGTATTGCTGGCATTTTAAAAATGTACGATTTTAAATAGTAAAAAAAACAGTTTTGATTCAGAAGCTAATATTTTTTGTTTTTTAACAAAATTTTTTTTATTTATTTGAGTTGTTGGCGAAGCAACGCGCTCCGGATAACTAAATAATTTCATTTCTACGTTGAATAGAATTATTTTTCCTACTGAATTTTAAATGTAGCCTACTAAGATTTTGAAAAACACAGCTCTAGGTCTGCCTCAACTCTAACATGGCTGTTTAAACGCGAAACGGGGTTTCATTTTTTTATATATAATATTTATTTAATTTATATATAATATATTAATCCAAAAAAGTCAAAGTTATGCCAAAAATAAAATAATAAAATAAAATAATAATAATAATAAAATAAAAAAATAATAATATAATAAAATAAATAATAAATAATAAATAATATAAAATTAAAAAACGAGAAATTAAGGCTTAAATTTTTTCATTATATTAAAGCGCCACCTGTCAAGAAACCGCTGCACTACGTTACAAAACTATTTTTATAGCAACTTGGCAAGCAGCTCAAGCAGTGGTATTAGCTAAGAACAGCACCGCACTGCTTTTCACGAACAACATCGAAAAAGAAACATCGCTTAAGTTAACAAACGATAAGCGCCATCTTTTGTGGCGAGTTAAAAGCTATAACATAGACTATGAAACAATAAACATAGATTGTAAAACTAAAACATAGAATATACAAATGTGCTAAAAAAAGTCAAGCAGTGCAAAATAAATTTTGTTTCTCGTTTTTTAATTTTAAAAATTTAATTATTTAATATTTAAAGTCTTGTAATTTTATTTAGAATTTTTCTGCATTCTCAACTTTTTTTTTTTTTTTTTTTCGATTTTTTTGCCGGAGTTTTTTTTACCATCGCCATCTTCCGGCCATTGGCGGCGAATTCTGCTTACCAGCAAGCAGTTTTTGCACGGAGTTGCACTTCAAATGTAGTGTAGACAGCAACCAACAGCCAAACGCGGCAGAATAGCAGAAAAAGAAGAAGAAAAACCAACCAACAACCAATCAAAAACGAGCGCGCGACCAAATTGAATTGAAATCAAAAATAAAAAAGTAAAAAAAAAAAATACAGACTTTTGACAAAGTTATATTCAAATTAATTGAATCCCCCAGATTTATTTTATATAAAATATTTAGAAGAAAAGCAGATAAAAGCTGCCAAAAGAATGGGTTCTAAATAAATATTTAAGCCTTATATATTTATTTTACTTAAAATGTGAATTTTATTACCTTTTTGCGTTTTTATACACAAATTACTTGCGCCTCTATCTGCATATAGTTAAATTATCATCTTGACTGTCGCTCCTTTGGCTTTCACATCGCTACCATCTTGGCTTATTCGCTTTTACTTTTACTGCTGCAACAACAAACTCTCGTCGCATGAAGCGACCGCCAAAGTCATCAAACATAATTACTTAATTATTAATTTATATTGTCAAAAAAAAGTGACTCGATTTTGGAATACCTACAAAGTCTTGTAATATATTAATAAGTTTTAAGTAATAAGTTTCCTGAATCCATCCCAGATTTATTTTATATAATATATACATATATATACGAAAAAGAAGAAAAGCAGATAAAGTTTAAAATTTAAGTTTCGGAGTTGTTTCATAGCAAAAGCTTCTCTGTTCGTATCCTTTTCAACGTGTTGTGGCGTTGCCAGACATGACGCTGAATGCATTTGGTTGTCAAGGCGACTTTTAAAAAGAAATATGCAAACAAATCGTTAAGACGTGCAGCAATGTAATGCGTTTGTCGCAGTTCATTATCGACTTGCAAAAGAAACTGCACAAAATGTTTGACAAAAGCAATGAAAATAGCCTTAGTGCCATGGGCAGCATACAGGAGATAGCCGGTCGCCTGTCCGAGGAACAGCAGAGATTGCGTCAACTGGAGGCAATAGCTACACCCAAAGAGCGTACTCTATTTGTGTTGGGCAGCAAATGTGTGGTAAGTCCATAACGCAAAAGTAATTACTTAGTTAATTATAGTCGTTCGTTTTTGTTAAAGGGTAAATCGGTGGCCATTAATAAGTTCTTTGATCGGGAAGAGCATACGACGCGTCCAACTCTGGCATTGGAGTACAGTTATGGTCGACGCATTGGCAGCGGCAAATCAGCTCAGGTCCTGAATGTATGGGAGTTGGGTTCATTGGACAATGCGGAACAATTGTTGGAGGTGCCAATGCGAACACATGGCTTGCAACAGTTGGCGGCATTCATCATGATAGATCTGTCACAGCCACAACGTGTCTGGACGGATCTGGAGTGTGCCTATAAGGGTCTCAGGGATACCTCACAGCGTTTGTTGCAGCTGGCAACGCCTGAACTACGAGAAGAGCTGCAACGTCGCTCCCTGGAGCGTGTTAAGTGCAATGTTAATCAAGATGTGAGCACACTGGAACTACTGCCATTTCCCGTTGTGATTGTCGGTGGCAAGTATGATGTCTTTATGGACTTCGATCCGGCTCTAAAGAAACACATTTGTCGCTGCTTGCGTTCCATGGCGCACCTGATTGGGGGAGCTGTTCTCTTCTACTCCCACAAGTTGCCCAAGTTGGCCAAGGTGTTGAGGGATACCATAAGTCATTTGGGTTTTGGGAGTCCCACGAATCCATTTCGTGCTCATATCACTGATTATAATGATGCTCTGTCCATATGGTTTGGCACGGATAGTTGGGCGCAGATTGGTGTTGGGGATGCGGGAGGTTTCTTTAGTGTGGAACGCATTGGGGCATCATTGAGTGTGGAGGTGCCACAGCTACAGCTGGAGAAGCACAAACAGCAATTACCGCAGGATCCGGCCAAGGATGTTGGCTTTAGGGAATCCATCATCGATGAGATGCGCGCTCAAAAAGATCAGGAACTTGCAACAATTATTCGAGATGTGGCATTGCGTGGCAAGTTTGAGAGTGTCCAAAGCTAAGAACTTTTTATTTTTATGAAAATTATTTGTGTGCCCAAAAAATAGTTGAAAATAAAACTCAATCGTAACAAGAAGCTTTCATTCAACAGTCAAATATGGTATTTAAAAATTTGCCTATAATGGAGTTGCCCTCTGCTCCGGCCAAAGTTGTTAAAGTTTTGGGTCGTATTGGCGCACGGGGTATTCGGACAGAGGTGCGTGTGGAGCTGCTGCACTATCCGCGAATTCATTTGCTTCGTGCAGTTAGAGGTAAATTTAAATTAAGAAATAAATATCATAAACATCTGTAATCCTTGTATTTTTGCCCAAAGGACCCGTTCGTTTGGGCGACATTGTTAATATTGAAGACGCATAAGCCAATAAATCAGACTATCTAACAACACGCAACTAAATTCAAAATTGGCGCTTAAAGTGACATTCTCATAGAGGCATTGGCTCTAGACATTCACACCTCAACGCATTGTACCGTTATACATGAAGTAAAGAAGCTGCGCTAACAGAAAGCTCTTTTTCAAAAAGCGACGCTCAGCTGGCCGCTCACTCTCTCTCTCTCTCTCGCTCTCCCGTCACAAATCAAAATCAAGCCAAAGTCATTTGCGCGACGGTCGGGTAAGTTTTTCGTATTTTGTTGTATTGTTGCGTTTCGTTGTGCTGTTTGCTCTGCTCAGTTGTTGGTGCGCGCTCGCGTATCGCAGTTGTTGCCGTTTGACGTTAGTCGTGTCGGCGGCCAGACGACGCCAGCCGTTCTTAGTGTTTTGTGTATGCGTATGCGTGTATGTGTGTGTGCGTTTCTGTTATTTGTTTTTTGGCAAAAGTCAAACTCCGCCACAGCGATTTTGAACTTAAATAACCAAATGAAGTGTGTGAATGTGACTCTTCAGCAGTAAAGTGTTAACAATTATTATAAAGAAAGAAAAAGAAGTAACGTCTGTTGCTCTTTCGGCTCCACTTCGTTTTGGGTCGTTGAAGTAATTTTTTTCGTTTTGGCGTTGTGTAATCGCCGCAAAGTGTACTGAAGTTGGAGTTGTGGTCTGCATCTGTATTTGTATTGTACGATTGCCAGCAAATTCACACTCTCAAACACACACACACACTCGCTTCTCTGTACAGTCATGTTTATATATTTAAAACATTTTTAAAGCTTCATAACATTTTCGTGAACTTCAACTCAGCGACAGCAAATAAAGCAGCGAGAACTAAGCTCAAGCTGATTACCAGCAACAACAAAAATCCCATCAAAACAGGTGAGTTTGCCATTTAGACAGGCAATTATTAATAGCTAAACGCTCTGCTCCATTTTCCTCTCTCTCTTCCTCTGCCCTACCAATGACACAATTCAGTGGCAACAACAACAGCAGCCAAAAAAAAAATTTAATCGCCGTATTATTGATTTTCCTTTTGGAGCTCTGCGTTGGCGCTTTTATTACTGCCGATTTTATACAAACACACACACACATACAAACATTTATACACATTCTAAGCTAACGTGCTGTATTTTGGTATTTGTGACGAAAAAACTTTCCCGAAAAGTGGCTCCGGCTTCGTTTACCTTTTGACAGGCATTTTTCTGCATTTGCTTTTTTGTCACATTGCCAGGGCAACGAGCAACGGTGTGTGTGTACGAGTGTGTATGTGTGTGTGTACCATATGGTCGAGATTAGCGCTCGTTTATTTTGCCGACTGCATCCCCTGAATATTTTTTGCGTGGTTTCACTTGTGACTCCCTCCTCTTCTTCATCTTTCTGTTGCTGACCTTTCTCACTTCGTTTGTGCCTGATGTCTGATGCTGCGGTTGAACGTGAAGAGAATATTATGACGAAGAGCGACATAATTAAAGGGTGTTTGTATTGAAATCCGAAGATGTTGTTGGTCCATGGTACTTATTAAGTTTTAATCAGAGCATTTACAAGTCGACTTAAGCTTTTACAGCTGTTTTCGTTTGCGGTTGATGAGCTCGATAAATTAGTCACAAAAATTCGTCATGAACTTAAAAACATATTTCACCTTGACTTTATGCGATTATATATAGAGTATTATAAGCGAATTAACCACATAATAAAATACATACCCAGGAAGTAGCTGAAGATATCAATATCAAAAAGCGTTTTTAAATACGTGTTAGAGATATGTAGACAGATTTCGAATATAAATACAGTCGGTAATCTCCCTTAGCCAGACAAATGATGATTTTCATACAAAATCCATTCCCGCAGGCGGACAAAAATACTGGAACCGCGGCTGTCCGCCCACAATAGCTCTCACTGTACCTTTTGCGGCTTTTTGATAAGCATGTTTTATATTTGCTTTCCAAAACTCGCTCAATTTTGTTCAGTTACAATGACCTTAGTGTCGATAAACGATAAATAATGCATGTGAAATGATTTACACTGAAATGCTAATTGTATTGCCGAGCAGAGCGTATCAGAAAGCAATCAAGCAACATGAAAAGAAAAAACAATGAAAAAATCTGCTAATTAAGGCAAAACTCGCAATAGCAATAAATAAAATGACAGATGAAGCTTGCGCCACCAAATTTGGTTGTGTTTTGCTTAAAAATTCATTAGAATCCAAGCAAAAATGCGAAACACTTAAGATATTTTTGGAGAAGATTTAATGAAAAAGCTTTAAAGAAGTCTTTATTTGGATACTCTTCCGGTGGAATGACAAAACTTAAATGGAGACAAAGAATCAGAATATATGAAAATTCCTAGTTTTACATTTCTTTCACCAGTTCTAATGAAAGCAGAAGTTCCATTTTGTTATAGAGTATTTAAGGTCTTCAAAGCTTTCTTTTAAGTTTGTCTCAAGCTTTTTTCATTTATTATATAGCTTCTTCATTCAATTCACAATGCATTAATTTTAACACTTAATAACAGAACTTCGAGGGGACAGTTGTGTACAGTGGAGAACAGCTTAAATGTTTTGCATGCCAACCATAATAAATATTGTGTCAAATAGAAATTAAAAGATGGCAAATTGTTGTGGGCGACAGCAACAATGAATGATGAAGAATTGTTTTTGAAGATTTGATAAATCGAAATAAAGACAGAAAATATCAAGATATTTATCTGCAATTCCAATTGTGTTGATATTAGTTTTCAACTATTCAAATAAAACCATTTTCATGTCATTTATCATGGCCGGTTCGATAAAAGTTGATAAGGAATTTATATATAAATCACATATAAGCTGGCATTATAATTGAAAAGCGCACGCATTGTGTTTTGCTTTATTCTTTATCGGCGCACAAACATAAATCAAATGGTATCCAAGTTCGCACTTTAACACTTGAAAGGCCATTCCAAATGCGAACGAACATACATACAAACACATATATTTATTTCATTTAACCATAAGTGCTTTTTTGTCGCATTATGAAATCAGAGGGGCCATTGTCACGAGCTAAAAATCGCATATCTAATGGCAACAATGAGATACAGATACAAGATACAGAAGCGCCTTAAGTGCAAGTTGCAATCTCGTCCTTGGCATACAAATTACGAGATTAAACCGCGTAAAATGCCAAGAAACAGCGAATAAGAAGAAAAGGAAGCTTGCTTTCAAACAGGGTTGTTTCACATTGTTAACCCTTATGTCGTCTGCTTAACTTTCTAAGTATCTTTGGCATATTACTTTACTTTACTGCACAATGTGTAACAATGTCAACGCTGTTGGCATTTATTGTTAATTAGGCCACTTTAAGCATGAACAAATTAAGCATTAGGTGTGTTTTGCTTTCTCATAACAAAAAATCTTAGCTTGAAAAGAGAAAGAGAGGGAGAGAGAGCGCAGTGAACTTTTGCCTGAAAGGCAGTTCAACAATCACTGAAGCATCAAACGACACAAAAAACAGTTGACTTTAAGGTGCATTCTCAGAGTGTCTCTGTGTGTCTCTGTGTGTATCTTTGAGATACATTCACTGCTAACAATCCGTGCTCTATGGTCATAAATGAGCAGCCAAGCATAACACCAGCCAACATCACATCAGCATACTCTGCCTTACCTTTACTTTGACACGGCATATGTTTCATTCAACTTGGGTACTGTTCCCACAGCGAACTACTTCCCCAACATTAGTTGGAGGCTTGATTCTGGAATGGTATCACATTAAGAACTGCTTGCATTTTATTTAGTTTGCTTCAAGATTGTTAACAATTAATGGCGGTAATTATGTTTTTTTCAACGTGTTGCACTCATAATTTCTTAATGAATTTAATTGCAAATGTCATAAAAAGAAGCTTGATGCATTTTAAAGATGTTCTGATTAGTTTTGTTAACATTACTCAAAGAAAATGAGGTACGAAGAGTCTTTAGTAAATATTTTAACATTATCTCAAGGTTGAATGGTAAAGGGAAATACTTATTTCAAGTTTTAAAATGTATTCAATTAGTTATGATTCATAAGCAATAAACTTATGAGCTAGTTAATGTTTTAATATATATCGTAATTATTAATGTATTTCGCCTTCATTTTTAATTAATGGGTTGAAGTTATGAACAAAAAGTCAGACAAAAGTATTAATTATATATATAATTTCTGGTAGTTAAAATATTAATTGATTTTTAGCACTAAACAATGCAAAAAATACTTACAAATTTTCCATAAGAAACACACAAAACCTGACCTGCTACAAACAACAAACAGTGAGAGGAACCCACAAAAATATTGACTTCCTTTCGTTCCTTCAATAATTCCCACGTTCATTTTAGGTTAAGCACTTTTATAGATTCGCTTCTGTTCGCCGGTTGACAGCAATGCATAAGTAATTTAGAACAGATCCTGAGACAGACTAGGCATTGGGCTATCCTTTTACCAAGTGCAGCCAAGCGTTAAGGCCAGAAAGGCAGAGGATAGCAGGATACTCGGAGAAGCCGCTGTTAACTTTTTGCCAGGCCTGAGAACTTTTTGCACAAACCGATTTGTATATGTATATATGTTTGTGAATGGTGTGACTTTAGCTTTGAGCTGATTTGTTATCAGCTTTGCGTTTGACCAGCGTTCAACCCCAATCATTTGCTTTGGTGGTTACTTGATGAGGTCTTAATATGTGAACTTCAAAACGAGGGGGTGGTTCAGTCTGCAGCCTGCAGCCAAAGGTCACCCAAACCAGCGAAACGACTCTGCAATTAGGTTAAACGGAAACTCAGATACAGAACAGGAATAGTGAAAATGTCTGAAACAGACGTGTATATCGAGCAATCGACTTGAAGGATTGTCGTCGCCGCCGCCGTCTCGTGCCTGGCACGCTTTTGCATGATTTCCGTGCAGAGCGACGCGAGAATATTGGCGGCGGGGCTAACAACCCCAAGACACAAAAGCCGCACCCAGCAACAACAACAACACAACAACTTTAACAAGAATCGGTCGTGTGGCATATTATCCTTAAACGACGCTGTGGCAGCAGGCGTCGCCGCTTGTGCTCTGTTTATGTGTTGCACATTGCACGTTGCAAGTGTAATATGCAGCTTTTTCTTTCTTTCTCGCGAAATAAAGAAAGCAAGCAAGCTTTGACATGAGCGACGCGTGTCTGTTAAATATTTCCCGTGGGAATTTCAAGGATTTTCGTCAAGGAACGTGGGAGTGTGAACAAAATATATTATAATACAAGGTTTTCGAAAATGGGAGGGGAGAAAGCATTAACCAAAATGCAAATAGCATTACAATTAAGTTAAATATTTGTACAGCACTGGAAACTTGCATGCTTTAAGGTGTGGCAGCCATTTTGCAAAAATATTCAAAGATAAAAGAAAACTTTTTACAATTTATGATAATTTCCTTTTAAAGGCCCATTCCCAGCAAATAAAAATTTCATTATTAAATTATGAAAAGTGCTTATTATTTCGTTAGGTTCCACATAAAGTTAGGGTGACTTGATGTATTAAATATTTTTATGGAAAATGTAAATATTTGTTGGTCACCATACATGATTACTTACAAAATAAATCGGTCATTGTGAAAAAATTCAAAACGCTTGCGTTTTAAATTTTTTCATCCATTTCACTTAGCAGCCCGTAATAATAGTAAACTTGATAATTCCATTTTTCCACTACGGAACTATCGATAAACTTTACTATACTTGCTAGACATTAATAAACTTTTACAGGAGGAAATGTTCTGACAACTTTTTTTTATAGATAACAAAAAACCACGGGCCTTGTCTGGAACTGGGCTTAACGGAAGACTATTTGGTTCGTTTATAAAAAAAAATAAAAAACGATCACGAAATACTCGGGAGTATATATAAATAGATATAGTATACAAAAATCATGTGTCAAACTTTTTAAAAACGGTTTTGTCTGGAACAATAGATTTAAAATATTTTTTTTTTTTTTTTTTTTTAAAAATTGCATATCGATATCTCAACAAAATATTTATGCCTTGAAGGAGATTTTGAATAAAATCATAAAGCTTGGATTTTAAATAAAATCGTATTTGGTTATTTTGAATCAATTACAATCAAAGGAGAGCTTCCGCAGGCGGACAAAAATACTGAAACCGTAGCTGTCCGCCCACGGGATCTTTCACTGTATTTTTAATGCGTTTACACAATCCTTAACATTTAAGATTCCCTTTGCAAAAGCTTTATCGCTAATCAAATCCTCATAAAACCTTACTAAACCAACTTATTTATTTACCTTAAATATTAAAGGTCATTTATTTTTTTCATAAGATGACAAAGGTTATCCCAAGTTTATACACCGGCTTATCTTGCTTCTCATTGCTTCCTCAAAAAAAAAACCCAATCTCGCCGGCTTTAAGAAACAAAAAAAAAAGGTTCAACTTTTTTGCTGTTATCCACCTTCTACACACAGTTTACAAATTAATTTTCAGTAAAACTCGTTTAAAAAGTTTTTTTTTTCTTCTTTTTCTTTCCATTTTTTTCTCTCCTTCCAATCACTGACCAAAATTGCTAGCCAATCAAGAGAATTTGCTTTGGGGCACGTTTGCTGCTGCAACATTTCTAACGGAAGTAAATTTAGAAGCTTACACACACACACACACACACAGCAACACCTTGATAAGACACACACACATACATATATAGCCACACCTACGGCCAATAAAAATATCAACTTTGGCAGAGAACTTTTCTTTCTCTTTTTTTTTTTTTTTTTTTTTTGCAACACAATTCAATGGACATCCGGCTTTTATTATTATTGTATGTAGTTGGGTTTGTTTTTCAAGGTGTGCGTGCCACAAGCAGAAGAGGAAGAAGAAGCACCTCAAGTGCGATTGAAACAACAACAACAACAGCAAGAACAACAACATTAACAGTAACGATCTGTGCGTTGGCAGAGGAAATGACTGGCGTTGGTTTGGATGGAGTTGGAGGAGAGGAAGTGAGGTGATGAAGTTGAGAGTTGGTTAAAATGTTGCAATTGTGGCATTTGTGGGTGTTTGATAGGCAACATTAATCTAGCGGCTTATACTAAGACCAAACCGCGCCTTGAGGTGTCGCCAACAGCCAACACAGCCTACAGCTTATATTGATTCACGTGGGCCATGCAACTGTTGCAACATTGCATCGTAACAACAACAACAGCAAAGTGTTTAAATTGATTGCGTGTAAGAAGACAAAAAAAAAAAAGAACAGAGAACAAGTGATAAGCTAGTTAAATATAAAACTAACAATCAATTAAAATGACATTAAAACGGCAATACGAAATACTAAAATAGATTCTCAATGTACATGTTGACTTTAAGCATTACCCGAAGATCAACGGAACAGAAAACACATTTGACATTTTCCTAGCTCAACATGTTTTTTTATGGCGCACCCTTGCGTCCAGTTAGGGGGAATATGGCATTAATGCAATTTTGCAGGCAGGCAGGCAACCCACACTCCAAAAACGCCACCCGAGGCACGTTCCAGGCAGCAGAAGGCGATAGGAGGGAGGGAGGTTGGGGCAGCAGCATCATTTTAAATTGCCAGCACATGACACTGCAACTGCAACAACAACTGCAATAGCAATCAGCCAAAGAGTCGTCGAGTAAACTCAGCTGCAGAAACTGCAAAAAAAAAAAAAAGAGAAAAGACGACGACGACTACTAAAAACAGACTGCAAGACAATTCCATTGAACGAGTGTGGTTTGTAGGCAAATGACAGGCAAACGAAGGAGCAGAGAAAGAAAACACACTGATGATGATGACGATGATGATGAACGAATGAATGATGCTGAAGAAATGGAATTGCATTACGCATTCTAGTTATTCGTTCTGTGGCTGTCACATAAAGACATTCAAGAGGCAGCGCCATCGAGCTGTGTTGGTTTCTTGGTGGCATTAACATTTTATGGTCACTGTGATAATGCAAAAAACGGACGAATACAGAAGCTATAAAGTGTAATGTCTATATTAAGTTTAAAGTCTTTGCTTTTTTACATGCATTATTTAAAGCCCCTGAGCATTTGCTGTAAGATTATGTACGACTTAATTGCAAGCATAGCTAAGACAGTTCTGCTC
Organism: Scaptomyza pallida; assembly: GCA_018152965.1. Lineage (NCBI taxonomy): Eukaryota > Metazoa > Arthropoda > Insecta > Diptera > Drosophilidae > Scaptomyza > Scaptomyza pallida. Next base: position 880,724 of record JAECXP010000116.1, on the reverse strand, counting down.
CGACGAGACACCTTGTCAGCTTGTATGGGAGCGCCAAATCGAGTTGTGTTGTTGGTTTCTTGGTGGCATTAACATTTTATGGTCACTGTGATAATGGCACCAAAAAGCGAGGGAGAGCGAACGAAAGAAGCTATAAAGCTGTAATGTCTATATTAAGTTTACAGTCCTTGCTTTTTTACATGTATTATTTAAAGCCCTTGAGCATTTGCTGTAAGATTATTGTACTAGTTTTAATCTACTTTAATCAGCTTAGTTGCTATAATCTCGCTTTTGAGTTTTAAACCATTTAACCATTTTTTGTGTATCCTTTGATCTGTCAGAAACTGATACAAATATGTTAAATATCGTTTATTATATATTCTACTCTTGGCTTTAACATCTCTGCTGTAGAACAAGAAATTTTACGTGTGAATTTACAAAACAGCCTAAAAGTATGCAACAATAAATTATTGCTTTAGCTCCTCGATACAAGAATTGGCAAAATGCCTAATTTTTAAGGTTTAATGTGATATTTTTTAATAGATTTTTACTTAATTTAATACACATCTGAAAGATATATGACCTTTTCCCAGAGTCGCAGCCAGTCAAGAGTTAAATTGCTAATCCATTACCGTTTTTTGCTGTTTCTCTGCTTCTCAAGTGATTATTTATTTAACGTTTAGAAATGGGTTCGCTTTCGATGCAAGTTTAAGCCCACTTGCAGGATATAATCCAATTAAATCACGCTGCTGCCACTCGGTTGGTTCACACGCCTCACCGCCGTTGCCGTTGACGTCGCCGCACTCAATTAAATATCAGATGATAATAATAATAATGATGATGGTGCCCGCCCATAGAAAGTACGCCTCATAGTTATTTTTAGAGCAATCTGTCGTTTATTGCCTTTAAGCTGCTAAATGGTTTTTAATTGCATTTGATCCTGGCGCACAGCACTACAAAATACAAATATTTTCCCTCCTCACTGAAAGTTTATTTATTTCTATTTTTTATTCAATATTGCAACCCTTAGCTAACCGTTTGTCATGTAAACTAGTAACTAACCCTTATACCATACATAAAAAATAATATAATGTGACGAGAACTAAATGAACGCATATCCAGTGAATGGTCTAAACAGTCAAGCAATTATATATATCTCGGCCATAAAATATTCATACGCAATGCGAAGGTATAAATTCTATATACGAAGCAATAATCGTATAGCGATTTATCATTCAAGTTCATTCAACCGTGTTTAAAGCTCTAACTAGAAGAAAGATATTCTAGCTATGTCAAAGTTTTAATACCCTTTCATAATGTAGTTTAGTAAGCTTATGTAAATCATCTTAGCAGCATTTATAAACTCCTAACTAGTAGCATTATTCTGTAAGTAGCATAAAAAAACTTATCTTAAAAATAATCTCTCTAACTTCATCTTAAAGTTAACTTGCTTAAAAGTGCATGCATAAACTGCAAGCGCATAAACCACACACACACATACGCACATATTACCTGAGTGAGCTTTTATTCCGCTCAAAACCCCACCACACTCAAGCTGTGCTGCTCAGACTGCAAGCGTCTCAAGAAGGCACTTAAGCTGAGCAGCATGCGCTACGCGACGCAAACATATCTACATACATGCTTACTCATAACTCTTCAAACATATGTAATCGCATATACATGTATGTATGTATGCACATGCTGTAAACAATTCGTGAACACGAGACTATAGTGATACTTCACGACCCTAATGAGTGTGAGAACTTTGTTGTTTGCAGCAAACGTTTCCAATGTCTCTTTTAAAATGCACGAAGAGCGTCTTTCGCTTGCGGCATTGCCAGCATGAAGTGAAACTTTTTGAATTCTTTAACTGTCTTTTTAGACCTTAAAACTAATTTATATGTTTTCTCTTTGTCTTTGCAGAACACAACGCTTAAGCTTCCAGTTTAAAGGTGAGTCTCTATTTTTGTATCTATTTAACAGAGAGAAACAAGTGTCCGTAGGGAAGTGACAAACAACTAATAACGTTTAATAATAAAAACAACAATAATAGTCAGCTGCAACGTTGGAGCTTATGCAAATCTATAATGAAAACAATATGATCTGTTCCCAGTATTCGTTAATAACTTTAATCTATTTATTGCTTTTTATTACTCTTACCTTTTCTATAATTGTTTTCATTGTTGATTGTCTGATGTCTGCATTTGTACATTTTGATTGAATTTCTGATTAGGTTGAAACATGCGGCTTTTGTCTAGCCGATTTGACATTGATTTCTCAGCTTGTGTCCATTTGCCAATCCCCATTCTCCCCACTCCATTTGCCATTTGCTGCGGCATTGTCTACGAAGCTTATCTATTGTCTGCCCCAAACCCCATTGGGTGCCAGTATGTGGGTGTGTAATACATATGTATGTATATATTTATAGACTGCAATTGTAATTTGGTTTGTACGTTTGCTTTTGACCCGGCTAAGCGCCGTTTGCTGGCGTTTGCTAAATTAACTCGAATGGGTTTTTATTTTTGTTGTTAATTGCATTGAGGTTTTCGCTCTGGACGTCGCCAATGGGTGCCAAAGAAAGTTTGCTTCGTTTTGCTATAAATATTTTTATGGCATTTTTTATCGTTAGCTTCGTTCGTTTGCTAATCAAGAATCGATGCTCTCAATAGTTTTCTTACCTGACTTGCTACCTGATCCAACGTTAAACCCATAAATTTATACATATACAAGTACATATATGCCATGTCTTTGAAAATGCTGCATTGCAATTTTTCGCACGTTCCAATGCTGAGCATTGTATGTTGTCGCTCGTTGTTTGTTCTCTATTTCATTCTCGCTCGCTCACACAGATGATTTCGACCTTTCCATTGCTCATGCACACACAACAATTGTTTTTATCTCACTGTCTTGGTATTGGTATTCTCTTTAGTTTGAAGCGCGTCTCTTTGCGCTGCAACGACCTTGTCTTATTGCTTTGTTCGTTTGGTTGCCAGCTCGATCGATCATTTGACATTATTGTCATGGAATTTAGGTTGGGCAAAACTGAAACAATACAAACCGATAGGTTTAAATGTAGAAAATTCAATTAAACTTATCTCAGTTTTTAGCTACTTTCATAGGTATTGTAAAACAATATTGATTAACTGCGATCGCAAAAAACAAACTACAGTTGTTACTCTTATCAATTTCTCTTGAACCTTAAAGGTTCTCTTTGGCTGGCAATCACTTCCAGCCAATGCAAACCTACAAAGGTATGACTCGATGTTTGCTTGTATGTGTTTGTATGTAAAACTGGCAGCTGCAGACCGAACAACTGGTTTTTAATGCGCTATATTCTAAAAACGAGGCATATTACAATAAATAAAAAAGTACAAAATTTAAATATATGTTTAAAGTTAACCTCATAATTAATTGAACGATCTTCACAACGCTGATCAAAAATCTATCACAATTCTTATCTTAAATGAGTGATCTCCGACAAGCGTAGCGCATTTATAACATCTACCTGGCCGTTATCTCTGTCGCTCGTTCGCCGACTTCACAAAATCTACGAAGCTGCATAAAACGCGTCGCAATTTTATCGGTGTCGCTCTCGTTTGTGTGTGTGCGTGTGCTCGAGCCTCGAGCTAACTGGCGTTGTTGGTTTGGTAGTAAATAAAATACAATAGCACTGAGTAAATCCACGGCAAGAGCGTAAGAAACACACAAACACAAACGCATGCACGTGTGTTTGAACTTCGAAGCCAACAGCTGTCAACAATACAAATGCGCTCTTTCAGTCTTATTCTCTCACTCAGGTTCGGTCTCTCTCTCTTTTTTCTTTTGTGTCTTTCTGGCGCGCTTGGCTATTGAGTTTTGCGGCGGTCGGTAGAGCGACAGTACAGTAGAGCAATTTGAGCCGTCGAATCGAACAAACCTCTCCGGAAAACGTGTCGCCCGCTGACCGTCAGTCAGTCAGTTCGTCAGTCTGCAGAGTCCCGCACACTGGTCTGGTGCTCCGCGTGTTGTGGCCCAATGTCCGCGTAACGTTCTTATACCAAACTTAGGGGGGTTCAGTTTCTATACTAGTTTCGATCAACTGTTGTGTTCTCGCGCCCGGGTTTTGTATTTGCACAATAGTTATCGGTATCTGTGTGTTGAGTGTGCTTAAGCTATAATTATATAAATATAAATACATACATACATATGCATATGAAACACGTTAGCAAAAATCGTTATAAGTTATATAAGGCCCGCAACCGGTTTAATGGCCTAAACAAAAATAGTTGACCGTGCCAAAGTAATAACCTGAATAAACGTTGGATTAACTGCATTTGGATATATAAAAACCGAACAATACATAACAACAACAACAACAATAATATCTAAACGGTATGTCTTGCCAAAATGTCAGAAAAACCAAAACAACAACCAACAACAACAACAACAGCCTACGTAAACAATAATTTATGTTACATACATATGTATTTGTGTATGTGCATGAATAAGTAGATATGTATTATTATCGATGACTTGGATACGAAGCTGGAGGCGAAGACAGAGACGCCAAAAAGTCGCTCTCTTCTTTGCGCAAAACGAGTTTTTGCATTCAATTTGCATACAATTCTTGGATTCTAAAGTCACAATAAGCATTGTTGTTGTTGTTTTTGGTAATTCCGAAAAGTTTTAAGCTGAGCAAAAAGTTGTTTTTGTACGTTTCTGAAATGCATTGATTAATATGTACGTAACTGTAAACGAGCAAAAGTTGCTGAGATTCTTGTTTATTCTCCATTTTGTAGTTGTAAAATGGAACAGGAAGTAAATAAAGAAGGTAGATAAGAATCTTAAACAAACAAACATACATACATATGTATGTACATATGTATATGTATATATAGATATGGCTTCGCTCTCTTATATTGCAGTACAGCTGACAGCTGATTTAACTGATAAAAAAATAAACTGACTTGGTTTAGTTCTTCTTCTTCTTATGCGTATTGAATAACATTTTACACTCAAAACTTTAATTCTATAAGTCGTAACATTAAAAAACTTTTAAGTGTACTTGAACATAACACACGAAACCTTTGCAATTAGCGTGCTTTTGTCTATATACATATAGTAAATAATCTATCTATTGCTATATCATTCGCACGTACATATATACATGATTCATTGATGACTGACCCTCTCTTGACTTAAAAGCTGACTATTTGTATTGTTTTTTTTTTGCTCTCTCAATGTAAACAAATCATTGCGCAATCTCAATTAATTGATATACATACATACATACATACACAACAAAAATGTCAAGCTTGCAACATAAATTAAAAAACGAAACAAAACTTTTAACCATACTGATTCGTATTATAATTTATGCTTTGAGCAAAATAAATTTCCCTCTCTGCATAAATTTACACAGAAAGTTTTGCTTTGGTTTTTTTTTTTTTATTTTTTGTGTGTGAATCAAATGCAAATATAAATTTCGCTGTTTTGCAGGCAAATTGGATAGTAGGAAAAACATGACTAATGCGCCTTCATTCAGTTAAGGTCGTATCTGTATGTGTGTGTATCTGTGTGTCTGAGAACTGACTGTTTTACCTGGGCGTGCATGAGTATCTATTAATTATAAGCCCATTCAATTAGCTGTTAGCGAAAGCAATTGAAGGGGGGAGGAGGGCGGGTAGGAGAGAGTATTCAACACAATGGGTTACTTCTCACCCAACTCGACAAAAAGTTGAAAAAGTTTCTGCATATATGCAAATTTGGGTTTTCTCTTTTAGAATTGGCTTTGGCTAAATGATTTTTCTGCAAATTAGAGCCTTTTCCAAGTACTAAAAAGTATTTAAACTTTGTTCACACGTGATACACTGCCAACAAAAAGTATGCTTATTAACTGCCAAACAGTGGCTAATAAATCTCAACACACAATAACTTCTTCTTCTCACAACCAGAATGCCTTTGAGCTTTGTTCAGCTTAAAGTACGAGCCACACAAATGTTGGCCAAGAAGGGAGCTTAAAACATTCACAGTTGAGAATACCAAGAACATACAAAAAAAAAAAAACTGGTAACAAGCCACAGCAAAAAGTAAGAACACAATGTGTTAAGAAAAAAACAAAAAAACTTCAACTGTTGTTGTTGTGTGTGTGTGTGTGTGTTGTTGCAGGCAAAACCAGTTTGTTGTTGGCCACTTTTCTTACTTGCCTTTCGATTATGCCAAACTGCATTCTTTGGAGTCGCGACTCGGACTTCGTGATAGCTCCTGGAACTGAGTCGTCGCTCAGCTCAGTTCAGTTCAGCTCAGCTGCTTTGGAGGCTTTGGGGCTTTCGCTGCTGGATGCAAGTTCAACAAACACCAAACACAACGAGACTTTGAGACTTGGTCTTGAACTGTCTCTGTTGTTGCATGTTGCATGTTGCTTGTTGCTTGGAGAGCGAACATAAAGAAACATTAATTTCATGGAATTTCCTTTCTATTTTTGTATATGCAGCACAGCAGTTGATTAACAACAGCTAAAACAAATGATAATGATGATGATAATGATGATGTTGATGAAGGAACAAGTTTTGCCATTGTCTGGACCATGTTTTTTTTTGTATTTACAGTTTATGAGGCAGTTAACTAATATTGCAATAACAATTGTTACTAAGACTAAGACAGGCTAACTCATAGTCATGCCTGCAGTTCATTAACGTGGCCTGTTGCGCTTGCAACCATTTCTTGCTTTATCACCATTTAGCTCTAGCTCTAAGCTTCTTATGTCTCTCAGCTATTATAACTACAAAATTAAACCCAACTAATTGCATATGTAAACGTTTTAGCCATCAACTTGATGCTGTGATTAGTCAGCGCATTTTCATCAGAGAGTTCAACGTGCAATTTGCAGCCAGTCTACAGGAATATTTTTATGTTATAATAATACAAATGATATTGAAGCAGGGAAAAAGTTTAAAAGATTCGCATTTAAAATGTTACTTTAAAGTTTAAACAGCTTTTGACCTTTTGTGGAGAAACCAAAAGCTTATTTCACAGACAGTTTCATTTTAGTCAATTGGGCATGACTGCACCCTTAATATTTATTGTACATATATAAAAAAAAATTACCATAGCTTCATGACGTCAGTAGCTAAAAAATGTGACAAAAGTTTTTTATTTTATGGTTTAAATGTCAAATGACATGTTTAATTAGCTTTAACATTTTTAGCTATGAAAATTTTAATGAATTTTTAAATTGACAAACAATTTTAAACATTTTTTAATTGATATTCAAATTCCTTAATTTTTTGTATAGTTATTAAACTGATTTCTTGACAATTAAATCTAAATTTTTTTGGATTTTCTGCTTTCAGTTAGAATATTTCTCATAGAACAAGTTAAAGTTTGATTCTTTAACAAAAATTTCCATTTGAAGCTTTGTTCAATATTGCAAAAATCATAAAAATTGTTGCATCAAATTTGATTTCATTGCCACAATTGACTACGATTGATTGATGAGATTAACGGTATAATGAAATAATGGTTGTATTCTGTAAAAACTGGAATTTATCAGATTATCATGCGCCATCTTCTTCTTTTGGGGGGGTTTTCGTAATCAACACATGCGGGCTTCAGATGTGATCTATCTCACCTGTCAAACATTTGTACACTGCAATTAACGCTAGATAATGCAACTAAAGTTGAATGCCAAAAGAATTTAATTCTGCTTAATGATAATATCGTTCCTTTAAATATTAAATATTGTTGTTGTTTTTCTCTCTGTGTAGTCGCTGGTTAATGGTCAGCATTTGGTGCCACATGTTGGGCTTCTTTCCGTGAATAGTTTTCGGTTTTGTTTACACATCGCGCGTCGCATTATCGATTGCCCTGCCCCATACCCTGCCCCCTTTCGGGGTGCTCTAATTGCGTATATTGTTTGGCATATATTTAGGCGCCGGCAATGGGCATGGGCATGTGTATGGAATGGGGCGTAGTTGTTGGTTGTTTTTGGGGAAGAACTTTGTTTGCGCCAAATAAACAAATTGTTAGCCGCCGCCAGCAAAAGCAATCGAATTGCTGCAAAAGCAACAACTTTTTTCGTTTTTGTCACACTCTTGCGCACAATTAAATTGATTTCACCTCACCATTCGTCGTCTCCCTCTCTCGCCTGTTAACAATGACAATCAGAGCAGAGAATGGGGCACAAACGAAATAAAAAAGCGCAGTGGAAATTAAAGTCAAGCTTCGTTGCGTTTCCTAAATTCAAATCCCAAATGCGACGTTCTACAAAAAAACAACTCGCAAATGTTTATTCTACAATCTGCCTTTTTTTGTGTGTTAAATTTGCATGAAGCACACAATACTTGTTGTTGTTGTTGTTGTTTTTTATCTAATTCTAATTAACATCTTTGGTACATTGCACGTTGGATTATAAAACAGTTTTCAGTTTGTGAACAGCGTACACTGTCAAAAATGTATTTGACTTTGCTGCTGCTGTCGCTTATCAAATCTCAAAAGTATTTCTGTTTGATATCAGAGATAATGCTGCTGCTGCTGCTCGCGACATCGCGTCGTGTTTGCTTATGTCAGCGCAAAAATATTTATACGAAACGAACGTCGTATAATACGCGGATTACCTAAGTTACACACACCTTTCATATCGTCCAAACATAAATCATTTGCAATGATTGTGGATCTTGGGATTTAACAAGTCTCAAATGTGAGTTAAAGGTTTTGATTGCACGTTGCATGAATATGTTTGTAGACATTTTAAGCTATAATTAGTTTAAACTTCAAGTACTTTAATTGTTTAGGGGGCGTAGAACTCTTGAAAAATTTCAGAATTTTAATGCGAAAACTGGATACAATTTGAGGAAGCTTTAACTAATCCCACTATTACCCTTATATGTATTCTTATTCTTAAATGTTTCAATCCCAAGCTACAATTGAACTCCAAGTACTTAAATTTTTTGGTAAACGGTCGCAAATTATATAGAACTCTCGAAAAATATAACTTTTAGTATTTAAAGCACGTTTTTGAACGTTTGTTGCGAAAATTGGCTAATATTTCTTGAAGGTTCTTATTTTCAAGAGTATTTCAGTTTAAGCGTACAATATCCTTATATGTATTCTGAAGATTTCTTTAATAAAGTTCAATACAATCAAGTTCAATATCAATACAAGTTTTCTAAAATACTTCAAAGTATCTATTCTAGCGCTTCAAGCACTTAAAACTGCTTTATCAGCTTAGAATGTCTCTTTCTATCCATAGTTTTTTAAAACTCACAAAAGAAAACTATGTTAAATATTTGATTGATTTTCATCAAAGTTGTTCACCTTATAAAAGGGAATTTGTTGAGAGTCATTTGAAATTCTTTTGCATACTGACGATTATTTATGATTCAAAGGGAACTCTCAATGGTAACCAGCACGAGTATTATTAGAGTGTGTGTGTGTGTGTAATATTTGCATACTAGTTGTACAACAACAACAAGCCGGCTTAGTGAAATGCCTCTTATCGATGGGAGAGAGTATGAGTTATGAATTTCAAATCATGTGTTGCGGTGTAGTATGATTGATTTTTGGTATTTTGTTGTTCGTCTTTAGTCAAGTGCATAAATTATGATTCTTACACGATTCTCAGTAAGCGTCGAGAATCGATAAACGCATCGCAATGAATACTCAAAACGAGTTGTGTTCCAAACTGGTTTCTAAAGCAGTTTAATGTGTGTGGTGGTGGTGTGTGTTTGTGTGTGTGTGTGCAGCTGAGTCATTATGTAATTTGCATTAGGAATGCAAAAGACAGGTATTCATAACACTTATACACAGACACACAGACACAGACACAGACTCGCTGATTCAATTTGAGATACGACGGGTTTCATCTAACCAACTTGATTGCAGTTTATCAGAGTATCTTGGTATGAGTATGGTTATGGTATAAGCGCAGATGTTGATGACGGAACAGATGCAGAAAACAGGCGTTGCTGCTGTAAATACACTGAAAGAAGTTTTCGTTGACATGTAGAAGCTATAGCAAAAAGGCATAGTATGGATTAAGGGACTTTTACTTAGTTAAAGTATCTTTCAACTGTATTAAACCTTCTTTTATTCCTTGACTATAGTTTCTTGATTGAAAATCTGCATTTGTAACAGTGTACACTGCTTGTTGCTATTCTCAGAAAAAGAGATTGAGCACCAGCTCAGCAAAGCAAAGTGTTTATCTTTCCTGCCACTACTTACATACTCCAACTTCAACTTCTACCTGAAAGCAAGACAAATCGAATGACGCACTAGAGTCCACAGACAATATGTGTTAGTGTGTGTTTGTGTGTATGTGCTGATTCTCTAAGAACGTTCCACGTGCAGCACAGAACAGATGTCAGAGCCGAGTTATTATTGAAGCGTGCCTTGGGATGTGGAGCGACTGGCGGCAGATGCGATTGCTGCTGATTCCAATGGCTGCCGAATGTTTTTGTTTGCTTTTCATTCTTCTTTTCTTTCTTTTTTGGCATATGCCTTGAGTTTTCTCTGTGTGTGTGTAGGCAGGACTTTCTATACATATATTCACGTACTTTTCATATTAACCAAATGTGTGTGTGTGTGTGTGGAGTGTATATTTTATGTTTTTTACATGCTTTTGTTTCAACGACATTTTTTTTTTGTAGACTTCCGTTTGCTGCTCTGAGGTTCTCTCAAGTGGTTTAAATTTTTGTTGGTTTGCTTTGTCAAAGGATGTGGCAAGTAGTAGTATTGCGGATGTTGTTGTTGTCGTCGCCAGAGTCAAAGGCAATCAATATGCTTTAACTTTACCGCAAACAAGGATTACGTTACGTTATTGAAAGCCCAGCAATAACGAGTTTACGGATTGATTGAACATGGAAATTTATTGATCGGTTAAGTTATGGGAACACATAAAATATGAAGCTCTCAGAGCAAAAAAAAAAAAACTGTCCCATGTCTTGTAAATGGTCATCTCTATGATATTGCCTGCATGTAATGCAAGATTATGTATTATTTTTCTCACACCTCACATTTCCCAGCATCGATGCAAGAGTTTCCCATAAAGCACCCAGCCCCCAGCACAGCTTCAGGTAAAAACTTCATGCTGGCCGAATCAACGCCCAATTGACAGCTAATAATTACCCACTTCACCTCGAACTGCAACTCTCTTTTGTACCCCTCGAGGGGCAGCTGCTAATGCCTAATGCAACGGACTTGGGTGCTGCATAGGAATGTTGAAGCTTCCCTACTTGATGGTTAGTTAAGGGTGCGTTTTTATCAGCGCCGTGTGAATTTGTGAATTTGTTTGTCTATGCGTCTAGAGAACCTTAAATCTTCTACTTGGCTAGAAATGGTTCACAATTCACAAATCCCACGGCATTGAAAGAAGCTGCTGATATTTTTTTTCTTTGGCTGATGCTGTGCAATTATTTGGCAAACTTACCCTTTTTTTGTGTGTGTTTCTTTGTTTCTTGGCTACTCTAGGAAGACAGTCAAAAATGCGTTGATAAAAGAAACACAAAACTAAATCCCTTTTTCAAGCTGTGAGAATATTGTGCTTCACTTGGTCTCATTAAATAGTTGTCTCAGACCTTTATTGTTGCAGAATTTCCCAATTGTGAAAGGTACTTTCTAGCAGCATTGCCAGCTTTAATGCTATTAATTTCATTTGTCCACACTTCAGATTAAAACTAATTGCTTCAATTCAGAATGCTCTTGGCTTTAATGCGTTTTGTGTCCAACATAATTGTTATCATTATTTCTAATTATATTGCTAAACATCCGTTCAGCTAAACATACATATCTACTGATTAAATACACACATATATATATTTAAGTGTCACACATTCATGTTTAATAAAAAAATTCCCACGACCACCAACACAAAACCATTGGCATTGACATAGTATATATGTACATATAAAAAAAATTATAAATTCCAACACTACGAACAAGCAACAACCCTCCTCCTGACATTCAACGAAAGGACGTTGAGGAGGACAACGGCGACGACGAAGACGACGACATAACTGCAGCTTTGGTGGTTGATCAACTTCGTCTACCCCTCACCTCCCTTAGCCTTCGCTAGACAACAACAACAACAGCAACAAAATGCAGGGCGGCATAATTATAATTGCATATTAAGTACTCTCGCTTCGCAGAGCTGAAATGAAAGAACAAAAACAAAAAAAAAACATCAAGGAAGCCATAAAATGTTTGTGTGTGTATCCTTTTTTTTATTTTTTTTCTGTCTTTGCCTGCTCTTCACTTCGTTCTGCCTTTTTGGCCAACACAAAACCGTGTGAAATTTCTCTTCCTCTCAAGTCTTAAATGCATTTAAAAGTGCAGAGAGAGAGAAGACATTATCAAAAGATAGGTAGAAGAATCTGTATACCTAAAGTTGGATTAGATTTTTCCATAACAATAAACACAAAATGTTTTTTGATCTTTAAATATATATATCTCTTTATGCAAAATATGGTTTCTCATCTCTTAAGTAAAAAATACCCACAGTTAATTCTACTTTATTTCATCCTCGAACACAATTCCCAAAGCTTAAGGTTCAAGGGTGCCATGTGAACGTGTTGCTTTCAGTTTAAGCCCAAAGCAAACTTAATCAACTTGCACTAAGCCCGCACACCTCAGCGTTGATCCCTGCTTGTGCATAACAAATGAACTGTTGTCTACAACTTATACCAAGCTCTTATACTTATTATGTATTGGCAAAGAAGCAGAGAGAGAGAGAAAGAGACAGCGGTAGAGCCAGAAACGTGCCCTATGATAATCATAATGCCAAGCGGAACATCTTGAAGCACGTGCTGTGGTTTTTGTTTTTTTTTTTTTTTTTTTTTGTCATGAGCGCTGTGCAACGAACCGCAACAGTGTTGGTAAACTGACGAAAACACACTACAAAACTAGATCTGGCCAGTGGCCAAGAGCGTTGTGGCGTTGCAACAAATGTCGTTGGCCTTTTGGGGGCATCAAATTAATTAAAGACAAGCATTAATGTCCATCCAACCAGTTGGGGCCAGTTGTGGGCGCCAGTTTGTTTGCACGTTATGCAATATTAATTAATATATATATACTTCTATATAGAACCATATCGAGTTTAGTGTCAATGACTGTTACTTGGTGTGAGGGTTAATTGTTTAATGCTGTCTACAAAAAATATCAACAAATTGCCATTTTTTGTTGTTCTCTGTTCTTTGCTGGCACGCTAATTTACAGTTGTTCATTATTTCATTATGTCATATAGAATGTCATATGTTATACAGATCAGCGACATATGATTTATCATACATATCAACATGTCGTCTGTGTCTCTCATTGATTACTCAGGCATTAAAAGCGAATGAGAAGCATGTGCCTTGATATATATTTTCCATTATAATCTGGACAAACACTTGCTGCAACTCTAGTGTATCAATATATATTCAATTTATTTGTATATACGCAATGATTGATTTGATTTATTTGTTAGTCCCCACTCTTGCCTGCATTTGTTTGCATAAATTGAAATATAGTTGGGGCAAATATAAGTAAAATACATGAATTTATTATGTAAATATTTGGTATAAGAACATTTTTTATCAATTTACGCTCTTGCCTTCTCATCTACACTTTAATAAATACATATATGTACGTAATACGTATTGAGTGGAACCTGTTTCGTGTTGGGCTTATTGGTTGAATGAACCCTTCCGGATAGATATGTTTGTATGTATGTATTGTCCGAACCGAACCGGTGCTCTATGTGCTGTTATTGTTGTCACTTATGAAATCATGTTTTGATTTTAGTGCGTGACTTAATAGGCTTTTTTCACAGTTGCTTTGAGTATTTATAATTGTAACGTTTGGAGTTGAGGGCGATAGAAGTCTCAAATACCATGAATCATACAAAAGCAATTTGTTAAAGAATTTACTCTCTTTTTGTGCTGAAGTTGATTGCAAACTGAAGCTCAAGTATCAACAGTCTATGAAGTTGTTTGCGAAAAAGGTTTTGTAAAGTAAAATTAAGAAAGAAAAGCTTAGGCATTCTCCTGAACACAATATATGTAGTTCTTAGATGATTTTGAAGAGCTTTAAAGTTATTTTCCTAGTAAAACGTTTATTTATGGAACAGTATGAAAATTTATTTAGAGATCTTGTTAGATTTTTAGCAAAATTCACCTAGTTTTATTGCACTTTAATATAATAATAATCAAAATATTGCTTAAAGTCGCCATATATATAATCCTAATTCGCTATTTTCAAGTCAAGTAAGCTCTAAAAAGTTCTAAAATGACCGAAAACATTTCACATCAATAGCCAATCATTATATTATGCTACACTTAATGAATGACCCACATTGAGAGAGTTTCATGCAGCTGCAGCTGTGGCATCGACACCAAATCTAAATCTCTCACACGCCTTAAGGCCCTCAATTCGATTAGGCCTTAGCTGACCCTTAACTGAAAAGCCACAGACACGCCCAAAACCACAACAAAGTACATAAATACTTGCCTCTAACCAACAAAAAATAGCTGAAAAAAAAAAGAATGCAGTCAAACAGCATCCAAAGTCACACAATGATCTGAAACTTTGTGCCAGAGTCAACGCCCCATTCTCAGGTCTCTTAATCTCTGTGTGTAGAAAAGCAAAGCTTTAAATTGTTGAATGCCCTTGTGGCAGCGACACAAGGCACAAAGACCAGACATTCAGTTAATAAGACTTCAAACCAGTTTTGTAACAATTTACAGTTAACAAACGTTGGATATTATCTTCTCCCAACTAAATCAAACTAAAGGAGAAGACGAAGAAAGCATCTTATTCTTATTCCCATTCGAAAGATACTTTATTTCGCTTGTTGTACAACTCGACTTTAGTGCAGTTAACACACAAACAAACTTTTTCCAGTGTTGTACAATGCAATTAACACACGTCAACAACCCAACTGTCAACGTCAAAGAGTTAAACCCACAACTTGTGTAGTTGAAAAACTGCATTGTAATGCCGTTGAATACGTGATAGATATGAAAGTAACTGCAGTGGCGGCAAACAAATGCATAATACGATAACATGTGTCTGATAAGAGATTGTTGCTATACTCAACTAATGCATTATTGTAAAGATAAACAAATAATATGCCTTTTCCCAGAACTAAAAATCTTGTTTTAACTTCATTTAGGCAGTTTTACCAAGTTCTTTTGCATTATTCGCAAACCTTTTTTTCTGTTGTCTTTAGGGCAAGAATTTCCATACAATATGTAAACACACACACACACACAAAATACTTAGATACACTTGTAGTCTCTTGTTAAAGTTTACCGCAATATGAGACATGTGATAAAGTCACAAAAACGTCAGCGTATGTCGCCGCAACGCAAAGAAAACAAAAGCCCCCACAAAGTATAAATAAATAAGAGCCTAAAGAGTGTAGCGCACAACCCAGCAAAAAACAGAAAAATGAAAAGAATAACTAAATACAAAAATGTGTGTAAACAATTACGTGAGACAGGCGACGAGCGCACGCTATAGCGATAAGCGACGATAATAATGTTGCCGATCTCGACATTATTATTTTGTTGTTAGGTTGAAGCTTACTTAGCCTTCAAGGCGACTACGTTTAGACGGTTAGTAGCAATAGAGTTTCGGGCCGTAAGGTTGCCATTGTTTTCTAGTCAAGTGAATATAACAATAATGGATAACTTATGATAAATATCTGTCTGAGCTGTCGCTTATAATTACTTTTAGGGGGCGTCAATACTATTGATAAGCCTAGTGACTCACAATGGAAATCAATGCATATCAGAAACAACGACAAACTATGCCAGATAGCGTTTAGTGTTTAGTTTTAACAGTTTTTGAAAACAAAACCAATCATATTGCAGATCGTTCAACAGCAAAAGCCACAAAGAGCGTCATCAATAAATTTAATCAAAACCCATAACTCAAACTCAATGAACAAATAAATTTGCGCACTCAACAAGCCAATTAATAAATAGATCAATAAAATACAAATATATATAATCAAATACAATAAAACACTAAAAAAAAGACTGCCATATAGTTAACAAGAAGCAAACAACTTGTCCAGCTGACGCTGCTGCGCAACACATCTGGCAACGCTGTGTCATTTTAAACTGTAACGGTTATTGACAGCAATTTACTCACGCCAAAAGAAACCGGATAGACACACCAGACACACACCCGGTTGTGAGCAACAAAGAGAGCGATATACATATAAGTGCCAACGTGTCGTCGGGCGTCGGTGCGAAAGAGTAGACAAATCGACCACAAGCGACCATGGGAAACTCATCGTCACACACGCACGAACCACTGGAGCGCGGCTTCACACGCGGAAAATTCGGCGATGTTAAGAATGGGGTAGGTTTATCAATAAACTAAAAACTAACTAACCAAGGGTTGATCGCAACAACAATAACAAACAGATAAACGGCACTTGTTTCTTCTCTCTCTCTGTCTCTATGATGCCATAAGGCACCTTTAATTATTTAATTATGCATAAATGTTATCTAATATTTGCAATTTTACACAAACAGACATCCGCATCGTTTCGATTTAGCAAGAAGTCACCGAAGAAAATGGATCGATTGCGACGTTCATTCCGTGACTCGTTTCGTCGTCGCAAGGATCGTGTACCCGAATCATCCAAGCCGCACCAATGGCAGGCCGATGAGGAAGCCGTACGCTCAGCCACCTGCTCCTTTGCCGTCAAGTATTTGGGCTGCGTGGAGGTGTTTGAGTCGCGCGGCATGCAGGTCTGCGAGGAGGCACTCAAAGTCTTGAGGGTGAGTCTCAATGGCATTCTTTATATTTAATTGTGAAAACTTTTCAGAGAGTTGGAGGTTTGGTTAGATATGGTGATAGGAGCATAAAGAGTGATAGAAAGCGGAAATATAAGATAAAGCTGTTGAAGAAAAGATTTTATGGGTTTCAATGTTGAATTATACATAAAAAGCTTATTTTAGTTATTTGTTTGTAGTCAAGTAAGATCAGTCGAATAAAATTAAAATTGAACAATTTAAAAAATAGGCTTAATTATAAAAAGTTTAAGAGTAAAACAATTTTTAAATTTAAATCAGTAAGAAAAATTAAATAAAATGGAAAGTTAAAATAAAAATAAAAAATTAAAATATTCATAAAAATCTTAATAATCTTAATGGTTATTAAAAGACATTAATATTTGAATCTCATTAATGATCAATTAGTTGATCGTAACGATCATTCAATCAAAAAAAGACATCATTAATGGTTTTTGCTTATTGTAAGTTGATTAAAAAACAAACTTGAATCAACGATCAATGTAATTAAGTTAAAAATAGCTCAAAAGTTATTATGGTATCACTTCAACACTCTCTGAATAGTTTCCACCAACCGAATTATTAAATTTCTAACCAAAATCTATTCTGCAGCAATCTCGACGTCGCCCGGTGCGTGGTCTGTTGCATGTGAGCGGCGATGGCTTGCGTGTTGTGGATGATGAGACAAAGGGTCTCATTGTCGATCAGACCATCGAGAAGGTGAGCTTCTGTGCACCGGATCGTAATCATGAGCGTGGCTTCAGCTACATCTGTCGCGATGGCACAACGCGTCGTTGGATGTGCCATGGCTTTCTCGCCTGCAAGGATTCCGGCGAGCGCCTCTCACATGCTGTGGGCTGTGCCTTTGCTGTCTGTCTGGAGCGTAAGCAGCGTCGCGACAAGGAATGCGGCGTCACCATGACCTTCGACACCAAGAACTCGACCTTTACGCGCACAGGATCCTTCAGGCAGCAATCGTTAACCGAACGCCTGGCCATGGCCAGCAATGAGCGCTGTGCGGATGGACCCGTGCTGCCGGGCAATGGTCCGCCGGCGGCTACCGTGAAGCCCTTCAATCCGTTTGCCATCGAACGGCCGCATGCCACACCCAATATGCTGGAGCGTCAGAGCTCCTTCCGGCTGAGCACCATTGGCAGCCAGTCGCCATTCAAGCGTCAGATGTCGCTGCGCGTCAACGATCTTCCGTCCAATGCGGATAGGCAGAAGGCATTCCTAACCGCTGCCGCCGGCAATCCCATACATTCCCATGCACATGCACTCCACACGCCTCTGCGCAGCGTCTCGCCCATTGCCGAGGTGTCGCCCGCCAAATCGGGTGGCGGTGGCAGCGAGGCGGCCATCTTGGCCGCAGACACAGTTAGTCAGTTGTGTCAGGAGCTCAGCCAGGGCTTGTCGCTGCTCACCCAGACGACCGATGACACAATGCTCACAGCACATGGCGATGATCTGAACTTCAACAACAGCCGCAGCATCAATCAGAACATTCTTGCCGCCGCCGCCGATAAGCAGCAGCATGCCATCTCCATCTCCAGTGGCAGTGCCAGCGGCAGTGGCAGTGGCGGTGGCACACCCACTGCTCAGGTGATGCCACGTGTGGCAAGTGTGCCGGCAACGCTGCAATCGCCAACACGTTCCGAACACCACGATGTGGTCGTCGAGGCCAACGGACTGCTGCCCAATGCCGAACAGTGGTTGGGTCAGGTGGTGCGCAGCACATCGCCAGCAATGCCACCAAAGCGACCCACCTATTTGGCCAATGTGGGACGTTCTCAGACCTTGGCCGCATCAGCAGCAGCACCAGCTGGAGGTGGTCGTGCCACTGATCCGGATCCCTTTGATGCCGAGTGGGCGGCAAATGTGGCAGCTGCAAAGAAAATGTCACCAGATCTGCCCGGCCTGGGCATTGGCAGCAGCGGCAGCAACAACAGGCATAGCACGAATCCTTTTATCTCACCGCCCAAGGCGCAACCACAATCTTTTCAGGTGCAACTGTAGACGGTAGCGGGGCTAGGGGGCAGCGGGGCAGGGCATTTTGGGGTGGCCCGAAAGTGTGGTTCACTTGAAAAAAACATAAATTAGTATAATTTTGAGGGGCAGTCAGCACACAACAGTTAGATAGTTTAAAAGAAAAGATACAGATACAACTACAAGATACAAAAATATATATATATACGAAGCAGATATACTTAACGCAAACAAAAGAAAAAGAGAAAAAACAAATTGTTGAATTATATACTATATATATATTGAAATAAAAAATAGACGGTTATTAAATTTATCAATTTAAAAAAATATATATATAAAAGCTATGCATAAAGTACAGTTAAGCCAACAAACACACACACAAGCAAGCACGCATTAATTCCAATCCTTACACCTGTTGACACATATACACACACACACACATACCGACATACATATGTATGTATGTATTGTAAGCTGCATGCCGTATTTGACCAAGCTACCAAGTTACCCACATTATTACCACCTTCAAACTACAACAACAACAACGAGTGCACCTTTACTTTATTGTACTTACATACATATGCATGTGTACATCTTATAGTATATATATATATTAAATAGTATTATACTACGACTTGGATTGCAGCCTTCCACGAAAAACCTTGTTGATCAAAACCCCTCCCATACTATATATATACTTAAATACATACCATACATATCGTACATATATACATGATGTTTGTGCATATGTTGCTATATTCATACGAAAAGATATCAATAATTCCATATGTATATGTCTAGGGCCAATGTTTTGTCTTTGAAAATGTTTGATTTGTGCGTCTTAATAATAAAATATGTCAATTTTTATTTTAATTTAATTTAATTTTAAATTTGTACAAAATGTATTATACTTAAATTATAATAATAATTTAAAGAAAATAAACTTCAAGTTAATTCAAAAACCATATCTTTTCAATACTTTTAAAACTATATATTTAACGAAATATAAATGCATTAATATGTATTTTAGTTGTATTCGATTTATACGGAAAGTATTATATCTTGGGTTAGTATATCAAGTATATTTGGAATATATATATATGAATGTTGAAAGTTAGTCGATATATTAATAATAAAATATGTAGATATATTAGTTGGCTTGTTATGCACACTGCGAACGAATTGTGTTAAATGGAATGTCAAAAAGCACCAAAACAATATAGAAAAAGTTACATAATCGAAAAGAAAAGAAGAAATATATATTAGCTAGTATCACTAAAACAATTAATGGCGGTATATTCGCTTAAATATACCCTGTAACTCAACACAAATTTTCATTCCAAAAAAAGGTAAACTTCCAAATAATTATATTTTATATGCAACAAGATGGTCCACATTTAAAGTTTTGTATTTCAAATTCCTGTTTCGTGTTCGTTTTCAAAACAAAGACTCAACTCTTATAATAAAAGTAGATGTATTATACAGTTGACATCTGTACTATTTCATATTTTTATTTGAAAACTGTATAATCTTTAGTTGTTCTTGTATTTTTGTATACGAATTTTCTATGAGCACTTTTTAAAGATGAAAACATATTTATATAGTAATATTAATTAATATATTTAAATTTGCTTGGACTTGCAGTATTTTTGCAATAGTCTCTACTATGATTATAATATGAAAGTTTTAAAAAATATATTTGCAAAACAGAGTTATGCAAAAATTAAAGTAAAAAATATTTATTTACATTTAAGTTACATATTGTATAGTTCAGAGGATATGCATATCGTTTCGTTGAACGTTTAGCAAAATTTATATAGTTAAAAGCATTATTGCATTATACATATGTACATT
Organism: Scaptomyza pallida; assembly: GCA_018152965.1. NCBI lineage: Eukaryota > Metazoa > Arthropoda > Insecta > Diptera > Drosophilidae > Scaptomyza > Scaptomyza pallida. The sequence goes on along the minus strand of JAECXP010000116.1, from coordinate 860,142 downwards.
TATGTTATTATATATGATGTAAAAGGCAAAATATTTAGGATATTTATTATATATCATACCATAATACACTCCATGAAATCTATTCAAAATATGTGGCTTTTATTTGAGCGCAAAATAAATTCAATCGAGCAAATGAATTGTTTATTATCTATATATATGAAAATAAGTGGCAGTTTTCGTTATTCATTAAAAATTGCAAGAACGAGCACACCTATTGAAACCAAATATTTAGGCATTGTTCGGACTATTTAGTAGATGGTTTGTGTGAAGTTCGACCCAAATCGGTATACCAGTTCTTCACTTATCTCATATTTTATAATGAGTTCAATATATGGAAACAAATTTTGAAAATAGAAAACAGGGATTTTGCTGTCAAATTTAAAATTTTTTCAGTATTAAAAGTAACAAACAATATTTTTTCTGTTGTCATTTTATTTTGTACGTGCTGCGATAACTATTGTGCGTGTACTTTTCAAAAAATATTTTTGCGGTGTTTCAAATAGTTAAAAAAAAAAACGTTAGTTTTGAGCTCTTGAGGTTTTTTTTTTCTAAAACAAAGAAAAAATGCCAAGAGCCAGGCGAGCAAATATAGGGCGCCGAACGCGTACAGCAAATTATGTGGCAATACGAAGACGAAGTCAGACTGAATATGAACGCACGCAAGCAAATGCATCGCAGCGTGCGCAAAATGAACCAAATAGATCGGTTAACACTGTACCTGCACAGAGTCTTGCACGGCGATCACGAGTAGGTACAAATTATTCCGCTTCGCCTTCAATGCGATCCTGACTGCGACTAAAGCCTGCATGGTGACATTGGAGCAATGAATATTATTTGTACGCATTGCAATGCAAAGTGAAACTGCCAGCATTGGAACCGCCACCCGATCAATTACATTCCTTGATAACTGGAGAATCGCCGACGTTTAAGCATTTCTTGCAGAATATTCAAGCATCAATCCTGCTTTCAAATGACTTCTTTTGGTGCAACAAAAATCATTAGAGATGAATTTATGCAGACGTTCAAGATTCAGGGACAAAATTTACCATCGGAGCAGGCTCGCTCTTACCATTTGCCAGTGTGCTGACTTTAAATTTTTGCAAATTTATTTTACTAGCAATAAATTATTTTTAATATCTTAATAGGTAGTACGTGTAAACGTAGTTTAATATAAAACTGCAAAATAAGAATAAAATTGTGAATAAAATCAGTGGGAGAGTGGGGATGTGGCGGAGTGGGGAGGAGAGATTGGCGGGTCGAAATTTTGCAACTGAAATGCCAATTGGCGCATGCCTTTTGGGCAAGTAATTATGTTTGATGACTTTGGCGGTCGCTTCATGCGACGAGAGTTTGTTGTTGCAGCAGTAAAAGTAAAAGCGAATAAGCCAAGATGTAGCGATGTGAAAGCCAAAGGAGCGACAGTCAAGATGATAATTTAACTATATGCAGATAGAGGTGCAAGTAATTTATTTGTGTACAAAAACGCAAAAATGTTATATAATTCACTTTTTAAGTAAATTAATATATAAGGCTTAAATATTTATTTAGAACCCATTCTTTTGGCAGCTTTTATCTGCTTTTCTTCTAAATATTTTATATAAAATAAATCTGGGGGGATTCAATTAATTTGAATATAACTTTGTCAAAAGTCTTGTATTTTTTTTTTTTACTTTTTTATTTTTGATTTCAATTCAATTTGGTCGCGCGCTCGTTTTTGATTGGTTGTTGGTTGGTTTTTCTTCTTCTTTTTCTGCTATTCTGCCGCGTTTGGCTGTTGGTTGCTGTCTACACTACATTTGAAGTGCAACTCCAGTGCATTAACTAGCGTTTTTTTTGCAAAAACTGCTTGCTGGTAAGCAGAATTCGCCGCCAATGGCCGGAAGATGGCGATGGTAAAAAAAACTCCGGCAAAAAAATCGAAAAAAAAAAAAAAAAAAAGTTGAGAATGCAGAAAAATTCTAAATAAAATTACAAGACTTTTGAGGTATAACAAAAAATTAAATATTAAATAATTAAATTTTTAAAATTAAAAAACGGTTAATGAAAATGCGAAACTGTATAAGTTACATTTTTTCAGTATAAGACTTGGGTAAAATTGAGTTGAACTGCTTGCTGCAAGCAGTTTATCGGTTATTTAGCTCAGACACAAACAAATAGCGAAGTATCTTAGCTTAAGGTGCGCAAAAGTATGAAACATTCATTAAATACGATTTATCTACATCCGCAACTATTTGTATTTGTATTAAATTCTGTTGTTTTCAAGCCCTTAGAACGTGTAGAAGAGCGAAATAATGCAGTTTATTTGAAGTTTAGTGTAACAAAATAGGTAAAGAACTTATGCTTACAGTTGATCTTTGTTGGAATAACGATTTTTAGCAGTTAAAGATTCAAAAATACCTGAAATTACCTCCTGCAAATAAGTGCAATGGTATTAAGAAATGCTTCATTTTCCATTTGCCAATTAGCATTTAATTGCAAATTTGATTTGTAACATTATTATCCAAAGCCACAAAAAAATTCCGAAAAAAAAGCAAATTTCAATCAATAGCAAACATCAAGAAGTAAACCATCAGAAAGTAGGTCGATTTCGGCGTTATTTGTTTAGTGGATCACAGCCCAAACTACGCAAGCGATAGCCAATTTTGAGTTGCAGCAGCAGCAGCGTAGACCAGAATCTCTTAGCATCAGCATTTATTAGATCAATGCTTATGGTAGCGGCAACAACAACAACAAGAGCGTGGGGCAACCCACAAGCAAGCTAGCTGAATAAATTGCACAGCTAACAAAGAGAGCTGGCAGCCCACTCGAAAAGAAAAATCAAACAAACTACTAGCATGAGGCCAATATAAAATAATAATCATGGCTAAACGCCCAGGCGAACAACAGGAAGAACAATAACAACAACAACAAAACATACATACATATAATAGCCACAATAGAAGAGAAACTACAGCAAACTTGCAACATGAATAAGGCAATTTGGATACAAGACCCAAAGCTAGTCAATAATAGCTAATGGCAAAGATATAGTATGAAAGGATATGTAAAATCGTATCTGGACACAAAACGATAACATTATCTAGGACGTTCTTATATTAGCTACAACTTTTTGAAGTCTTCTTCTTTAGCATTAATTAGTCATCTAAACAAGTTGCGTTGTTGATACCTTAATTAATTGACAAGTGTCCTTACACACACACACACACACATATTTGGTTGAGCTGTGAACAAAGCTGTGATGATTGTGAACTGAAATAACCGTAACTGATCTTAATCAGTTGTTGTTGGTGTCCCTTGAGGCGTGTGCTCCCTTAAAAAAAATTTCCCATTCTCAATGCGAGGCGCAGCAGTAAACGAGAAGGGAAATTTATTGCCTTGCAGTTCTCGCGCGCCGCCGACGCCAACGCCGACGAGGCCGAAACGAGTACGAACACAGAAGAACGGGAACGAACGGGAACAAAGCAAAGCAAGTACCGAAATTTACGATCAGTTCATTTAGGTGGCCCATTGTCCCCGCAATGTTTATGCAATGTTTCTTGTGATTTTATATCAACAGCTGGAATTTGTAGAGACGCTGCCGCATTGCATTTGGCTTTCCTTCCTGGGCGTTGCAAAGATTGTGATCATACACACATATGTGATTTTGTTGCTGGTCCAAGTTGCAAGCCAAGAAAACGTGATGCAAACAAATTGTTATATCCTTAAAAAGGCAAACAGATTTGGTAGCCCAAAAGTGGCAACGTATTATGGCAGCTAAGACAGCAAGCAGCTGGAATCCTTGCCAAGAGATTCCCAGAGGGTCCCATTGGGTCACCATCGAAAGAGGTCTCCCGGGCCATTTGAAATCAATTTGGACCCATTTATGCTTCACACGACTGCCGAAAGCCGTCTTCTGCTTCTGCCTTTAGGCCAGACTTGTTCTGAGCCTAAAAGTTTGTTTGTTTTTTTTTGTGTGACTTTCGGTTTCCAGACTTTGACTTCCCCCCAATTGCACATGTAGATCGTGTATGATGAGGAGGTGGAGGCGATGCTACCCATCGAATGTGTGTTACGGGGTCTGTGTGTTAGCAATCCCACAACAGAATCTCAATCCAAATCCCAATCGTCTGAATGTGGCACAAACAGTAACAATTACCAATTGTTTATTTGGCCATGCAACGTGTTGTTGCCGCTGCAACTGCTGCTACTGCTACTGTTGCAACTACTTCGCTTGGTGGTCTGGCAGCTTGTTGTTCGCTCGGTCTTTGTCTGTGGGCTGGTGGCGACTCTGTGAATCCATCAATTGCTCGTTATCTTGATCACTAACAGAGCTGCAAATACATTTAAGCATCGCAAACGCTGTCTCCAATTTGTTTTCATGTGCTATGCTGTTGGGGAAACTTTCCTTCTTCTTAGGCTTGTACAAAATACACTTCTTTGTTTGTTGTTCTTTTCGGTTTTACGATTTGGAAATAACTTTTTACGTTGTGGCATGAAATGCGTCTCAATAATAAATGAAAAGCTTTTTATTCAAGTTTTGCCTCAAAGATACTTTTGAAATATCAAATAGCTGATTTTCCGCCCCGCTCAGCACCGGCTCGTTGGTCTAGGGGTATGATTTCCGCTTAGGGTGCGGGAGGTCCCGGGTTCAAATCCCGGACGAGCCCAAGCTGTAATTAGTTTTTTTTAAATTTTTTTAAATTATTATTCAATATAAAATTAACAAAAAATTAACTAACTTGGGCTCGTCCGGGATTTGAACCCGGGACCTCCCGCACCCTAAGCGGAAATCATACCCCTAGACCAACGAGCCGATGAATCAGAGCGAGCGCAATCCAAAAACTGTTTTAAGGCCAACTAATTTATTTAAATTATCAATACTTTAATTTATTCTCATAAACAATGAAAGAGTTCAAGTTGCAGCTAAACCATATGAAAATACCGGTTTTGTATTGGCACTGATTTAAATGCTTTGGTTGACGGCCAACACTCAACTGGCTCGTTGGTCTAGGGGTATGATTTCCGCTTAGGGTGCGGGAGGTCCCGGGTTCAAATCCCGGACGAGCCCAAGTCAAAGAAATTTTTTATCTTTTTTTTTTTAATTTAAGAAATAAAAAATGCGTTTTTAATATCAAACTATAAACAATTATATATACTTTATTAAATTTTGTTGCACAAATAACGACTTAATGGTAAATAATATTAAATGTGTTTTATTCCCCACTAAATATGGTATGATTAAAAATTCCATCCGTTATTAAGATATTTGATTAATACCAATGGTTAACAGAACAAATATTCAGTGTGTTGTATTTATAAATAATTATAATGCTTTACATTTTCTTCATATGCAAAAAACAATTTCGATATTTAATAGACAAAAAACACAACAAGTTAAATACATACATTTAATAATTTGCATATTATATAGTATGTAATATTTGCCATCTATAATTAGTTGAGCAAAATTTATGATTTTTTGTTATTTTATTGGGTTTTTTTTTCGTTCTTGTTGATTTGACCTAAACACTACATAAGTAAATGACACATTTAATGGACATAGAAAGTTTGGGTAAATGTTACAGATACAATAATTATAATAATAATATGTATAATATAGAATAGAATAGCTGATAAATACATAAATTGTTGCTTGTTGTTGTAATCTTTGTTACGCTAATGACGGATTTGTTGTTGTTGTGAGTGCTGTTTGTTGTTTGTTGTTGTGGGATAATTGTGATTAGTTCATTTGTTTCATTTCCATTGCTCAGCGTCCCTTCCATATACGGGTTGGAGGGGGGCGAACAGTCGTTGTTAGGGTTGTGTTAAACTCAATCTCTTTTGCTCTCAAACTTCGTCTTTTATCCGCTCTGCACTGCTTTGCGCTCAGCTCAACATCACCAACATCATCAACATGTAGAATTTTTGTTGTAACCAGTTGTAAAATGAATTTGTTTTTGTTTTGCGTATTTACATTGTTTATTATGTATTAATATTTTTCTTTCGACTTTTGCATTTGGTTTAAGTTTTTTTTTTTTTTTTTTTTGTTTTTATATATGTTATATAATTATAATAATTTATTTATTAATAGCACTAATTATTCTTTGGTTGTTCCACTGGTTCTGTTGTTGTTGTTGTTGTTCGCTCTTGGTTTTTTTTTTCTCTCATTGTTCATTGTGCTTTTTCTTGTTGGATTACATTGTTGGGGTTATGTTGTTGCTGTATGTTAATAACGGCATCCGTTTTATAGATACGTTTGTGACTGGAACCCTTTGGATCGGGCAGATGGTTTATTATTGTTGCTGTTGCTGATGATGCTGGTGATGTTGCTGTTGCTGTTGTTGTTGCTGTTGTTGTTGATGTTGTTCTTGCAGTGGCTTTGCGTAAATTCTTTCCAAACGTCGAGTTGCCTTTTAGACCTAATGAAAATAAAATGTTTTAAAGACGTTTAACGAGCATTTCGATCAAATCTTAAAGGTTTCCTTCTAATGACGATACATAAATGTGTTTAAGTGTTTGTGTGCAGTGTTAATGGAAACCCAACGAGTGTTATCTTAGCATCTCTAATGCCTACTCCATACTCCATACCCAAAAAAAACACAAGATTTGACAAGGACAATATGCAAAGATCATTACAGAATAGGAGCGAGAAACAGAGCGACAGTGAAAGAGACAGACAATTTGCGGGAGGTGAAAAAAAATAGTGTTTTGGTGCGCAGTTCAGAGAGCAGAGAGTGTATAAGAGAGTGAGCAGGGAGACAGAGTGTGAGAGAGAGAGAGAGAGGAAATGCATTTCGTTTACCTTGGAAACATAAACGATTCTGATATATGGCAAATATATCGCTGGGCTTGTAGCACGGCTCATAAACATATTCATAATCAAGCTGAAGTTCGATATTGTTGCCGCTATTATCAGAAATGTTTGCGGCAGACGCATCTGGGCAATGACTTAGCTTATGGGAGGGTATCACAAACAGGTTTTCATCCATATTATTGTTGCTTTTGTTGTTCTTGTTGCTCTTGTTGTTGTTGTTGCTGTTGTTGTTGTTGGGGGCTCGCGTTGATGCTACAAGCTCAATGTCTGGGTCTAAAGTTGTTGTTGTTGTTGGTGTTGTTGTTGTTTGTGGTGCGCACTAGGGTTGTTGATAATATATCAAAATATCAATATATCGATATATTTTATAGAAAATGATATATTTATATCGCTATATTTTTTTCCCCAAATATCGCATATGCGATATTTTTTTATGATATTTTAACATATTCGTGCATTGGTCACTCTGTAATCTGTGAGGCAAAGGCGCAAATTCATTTAAGGAGGCAAAATGGACTTAAAATTATTGAAAGCAAATTACAGTGAACTAAAAAAGCACAGCGAAGTGCAAATTGTGTATGAAAATAATAAAAACAAGCGGGAACACAACTAATTTGGCGTCACACATAAAAAATAAACATTATGACATATTCATGAAGTCCCATAAAAAAAAGGTATGTATGTATATTCTTTTTATACTTTGATACCAAAGGTATCATAGTATATTGGTATTGTGCAATGTCCGTCATGGTGTCTGTCCGTCTGTCCGTCCGTCCGTCCGTATGAACGCAACTTTTTTCGACACCCTTAAAGCTAGAGCCTTGCAACTTTGCAAATATCTTGGTACATGTCTTCGTCAGACAAAGTGTTAAATCTAGGGCTCTACGACCTCAGGGGGCCTGGGAAATCGATAACAAGTCGATACACCTCGAAGTGCAAATCGATAAAACACCTATATACCCACATTTTAGTAGCTAGAGTCACCAAATTTGATGGCAAGATAGCTGGTGACATTCCTCAAAAAATTGCATCAAAAGTTTGGATGCCACGCCCACCTGTTCCGCCCCCAGCCCCCATCAAATTATAAACAAAAATGCCTGTATCTTCTACAGCTATAGCCATCAAAATTGGCATGAAGGTAGATGCTAACATCTGACACAGATATGCATCAAAACTTTGGATGTCACGCCCCCAAACGAGGGGCCACGCCCCACCGCCCTAAAAAAAAACCGGAATGCCCGTATCTTCGCCAGTTTTTAAGCTAGAGTCACCAAATTTGATGGCAAGATAGCTGGCGACATTCCCCAAAAAATTGCATCAAAAGTTTGGATGCCACGCCCACCTTTTCCGCCCCCAGCCCCCCTCCAATTATAAACAAAAATGCCTGTATCTCTTACAGTTTTCAAGCTATTGCCACCAAAATTGACATGAAGGTAGATGCTGACATCTGACAAAGTTTTGCATCAAAACACTGGATGCCACGCCCCCAAACAACGGGACATGCCCTGCCGCCCTAAAACTAACCGGAAGGCGTGTATCTGTCAGTTTTTAAGCTAGAGTCACCAAATTTGGTATGAACATTGGTAGTCACATCCGTAACAGGTGTGCATACAAATGTTGGATGCCACGCCCACTTATACCGCCCACCGCTATATCTCTCTCAGTTTTCGAGCTAGGCTCTTCAAATTTGGTATGAACATTTTTAGTGACATCCGTAACAGATCTGCATCAATGTTTTAGAGACCACGCCCACTTATACCGCCCACCTCTATATCTTTCTTAGTTTTTGGGCTAGAGTCACCAAATTTGGAATGAACATTGGTTGTAACATCCGAAACAGGTGTGCATAAAATTTTTTATGCCACGCCCACTTATACCGCCCACCTCTATATCTTTGTCGGTTTTTGCGCTAGAGTCTCCAAACTTGGTAGGAGTATAGAAAGTGCCATCCGCCACAGATATATGTCATGCCCACCCCTTCTGCCTGATTTTTATACCGAAAGCCCATATATATTACTATTTGCACTAGGAATCCTTAAAACAGCTATGTAAACTGGTATCAAAGTATATCGCAGTCGGTTGCATCCGACTGCAACGTTTTTACTTGTTAGTGTTTGCGTGTGTGTGAATAAAGTGTCTACGCTTTCGCGGTATAATGGCGCCAAATTTCGGCGCGATGATGTATGCATATAACATTTACATAAAAACACACCGAAAATCGACGACAAACGTACACACACACAATTAAATTTCATTTTGACTGTTGTACCACCATTTATAATTCTAAAGTGTTCACATAGTTGCCTGCAAAGAACATTGGAGAGCATCCAACAGTAATGGAGTCATTCAAGAAACTTGAGTCTTTTAAAGGTAAAGTATGCCAAATGTGTAATACGATTTTATTAACTTTTTCTTTATTTAAGACAATGGACATAGGGCGAATGAAGTCACAGAAGCCATTGTTTTCATGATTTGCAAGGATAACATGCCTGTCCGGTGCGTAGAGAAAGAAGGTTTAACATACCTTCTTAATAAATGTGTGCCGCAATTTAAGATTCCTGGCCGGTCCAAGGCAAGTATTAAAGGATTTCGATACTTATTTACTATAAAATCTATTGACTTTGCTAAATATTTATAATGTCATCCAGACAACAACATTATTGGAAGACAAATACACCCAATGCATATCATAGTTTATATTTACATATACATATGTATTTTAACTGTGTTTTGTTAAATCGTGATCGTCAATCGTGTTTGTCTTGTGTTCTGTCAATATTGGTTATTTGTCACCTTTTTGTTACTTATATAGCCAAATTTTAAAAAAAAAACATTTCTCGCATTTAATTTAGTCCCATACCAGCGAGTATATAAGTTCGTTATTGGAGAAAGCGTGCGATGAATTCAATATTAATCGGTCTAAGTGGACAACTCTTACCACTGACAATGCTAATAATATGAAAGCCGCATCAAGATTTTTTTCTTGGAAATGGGAAACATGTCCCATGCTTTGCGCATACAATCCACTTGCTGGTAGATGACATACTAAAGGAGATTTCGTCATTTTCCAACATTTTAGACAAAGTTAAAAAAATTGTGAAGCATTTCAAGCACAGCCCTGCATTAATGGACCAGTTGCGCAAAGCCCAGGCCGATGAGGGAATTGCAGTAGGTTGTATTAAGACCTTGCAGCAGAACGTTGACACGCGATGGAATTCGTGCCTTGATATGCTGATGTCCTTTTTAGGACTTGCGAACAAAGTGGCAATCATTCTTATAAACAGAGCCGAATATTCTAAAGGATTACCAGAATTGCTGTCGGCTAAAGAGCTAAACATTTGCCGTGACTTTTGTAGACTTTTGAGCCCATTTAAAGATGCAACTGAGAAAATAAGCGGTGAAAATTATGTCACTGTCAGTATGGTGATCCCGTTAATTTCACTATTATTAAAAAACACACAGACTGTAACAGTGGAATCTGACGAGGGCATCCTTACTAAAGATATGCTTCGGAAACTATTGGAGAAAAGGTTCAAACCACTTGAATCCAATAAAATATTAGTTAAATCGTCATTTCTTGATCCAAGATTTAAAAAGATGTACATCTCACCAATCGGGGTACAAGAGGCGACTAATGAAATAATAAAAGAATTAACTACATTTTCTGAAGAAAAACCGGTATGTCAACTTTTAGAGTTTATAATTATGTTTTTACTTTAATAACAACTCACAGTAATAAGTTAAATATTGTAATATTTTGATTCTTCCGAAAACAAAAATTAAATATAAACTTATATCATTCAAAATTCTTCAGATTTCAGATGACGAAAATGATCATGACCCGTGCGTTGACTTCATGGAAGCCCATAATAGGTCAATTTTAAAAGGCCTGTCTATACGCAAGTCTGATGACAGTGAGCTGAAGTTGTACCTTAGCTTGCCACAAACATCATGGGAAAGTAATCCCATAGTATTCTGGAATTCGCATAAGGCGGCTATGCCGGGACTGTCTCAACTTGCTCTCAGATATCTAATTACACCTGGGAGTTCAGTGCCTTCAGAGCGACTTGCATCCGCCATAAAATGCGTCGTTTGTGACACCCGCAGCCGAATGACGGATTTGCATATAACGCAACGCGTATTTTTAAAATCTTTGAAAGCCAAATATTGGCACTAAGAAATCTGAATTTGTATTACACATACAAAATTCGAATATTAATAACAGTTCAAAACTTGAGTCTCTTTTTTTTATGTTAAACTTGAATCTTTTTTATTTATGTTTGCTTATTATGTATATGGAATGTAATAAAATATATTGATATGTTTGATCAAAACAAACTATCTCTTTTATTGTGGGGCACAGGTCTACTTTTTTTGGGAAAAGGGGAAAATAAAAAAATATCAAAAACATCGATATATCGATATTTCAAAGCGATATATTAAATATCATTTTGATATTTTTTTAAAACAGAGAATATCATCGATACGATATTTAAAAAATATTCGACATCCCTAGTGCGCACTTAACAGGCTTTTAATTTGTTTTTGATTTGGTTTTTTTTTTTTTTTGGTTGTGATGTTGTGTGTGTGTGTGTTTTTATTGTTGTTGTTGTTGTTGTTGTGGAAGATGGTAACAAAGTGGATTAGTTTTTGTATCAGGTTGCTCTAGTTTAGTGTTAGTTACAGGTAGTGTATATATATATTCGTTGAGGTTTATATACTTAGATTCTGCTTACCTCGCTATCTTGGCAGCCAGCATCCTCCTTGGAGCCTCTTGTCAGACCTTGGACGAAGTGTACATCGCTGCCAGGATCATCGGAGGCTAAATGAGCGCGAAATTGTTGATTTCTGTAGCAGAAAGAAAGGGGATTTTAGCAGGGACCGCAAATAAGAGTTATGGGGTTGAAAATATCAACCCCAAATATAGGAATAAGGCTAACGCAAAAACGGCCAAACAACTTTTTATTTAGCTGGGAATCCAAAACCGAATAAACTTTTATTTTCTATTTTTTTAAATAAATTAATACCTAACTCTTATTATTAATATAAATTATATATTAAAAAATTATCAAATAATTGTAAAATTTCAATTTTTATTAAAAATTGTTGAATAACTCTTATTTTCCAACTTTTATTATAAAAATAAAAATTATAAATCAACTTTTATTTTATCAATCAAAAATTAAGATTTATTTTTCAATTTTTAATATACAAATTATAATCAATTCAGTCCCTGGATTTTAGTGAAATCTGCTCTAAAGGGTTTTTTTTAGCGACTTACCTCAGCTCCAATTGTTGCATTTGCTGAAAATGCCTCAGCTTGCCATTGGCCAGATGTAGTTTTTCCTCCAGGGCAGCATTTTCCACACATTTGATGGAGTATTTCTCGGAAAACGAGAGAATCTCCAAACGCAGTTCATCGAGTTCCTCTCTGTAAAAGCAAAGAATGTGTTAAGACATTGAAGATGCCTTGGTTAGGATTACTTACTCCTTCAATGGCTTGGCGCCATCGCCACGCATGTGCTCGCCACGCTGCACTTGACGCAGGAATTCCGCCTTGAAGCGTGACACCTCACGCTGCACCTCGCTCTGATGCGCTTTCCGCATGGCATCCAAAGCAGCCAATGTGGCCTGAAAGGAAAGATCGGTTTAGGAAAAGAAGAATGCGGACAATCAGTTAGCTCCTACTTGAGTTTCCTCAGCCAATGCTGTTTCCTTCTCGGCCAGCAGTCGCTCTATTTCCAGCTTGTGTTTCTCCTCCATGTCGCAGATAAGACGACGATGCGAGGACTCCATGGCGCTAAGACCCTTCTCGCACAGTGTCTGAAAAAGCATTTAAAAATCGAGTAAGTTAGTCAAAGAGGCAAGGAGCTTCTAGAGGTTTGTGTCCTACCCTTAGCTGCTCAATTTCCGTTTGATAACGCTTGCGGAAACTCTGCTCATCGGCGACATTGGCATGCTCATGACGATACACCTCTCGCAGGCATTCCAGCTGCTTTCCATGCTCCCGTTCCAACAGATCGAGACGTTTCTCCATGCGCTTGCAGCGCTCATGTTGTCGTTCCAGCTCATCGCTAAGCTCATTGCGCTGCTTGAGCAGCTGTTGTTGCTCCTGCTCCTGATTGGCACACTTCTCCAGCGCCAGGGCCAAGTCGTTCTCTCGCTGTTCCAGCAACTGTTCGCTGCGCTGCAGATCCGTTTCCGTTTGCTGTTGCAGACTGGACAGCTTGTCGACACGTTGACGCAGCTCGCAGCAATTGTGACAGGAATCCTGCAGGCAGGACAGCTCCATTTGCTCACTGACCAGCACACAGGTCTCGGTGAGGGCACGCTCCAGCTGTCTGAGGCCATCCTTGCGCTCGTTTAGAGGCGAGACGGAACGACGACTTCGCTGTCCGGCACGCAGATGTTGCAGTTGTGTTAGACTCTGCTCCAGTCGCTCCTTGCTGCTCAGGAGCACATGCTCCAGACTATGCAGTCGCTGTAGCAGCTGAGCCGAGGAGTTCTGTGGCGACAATTGACTGCTGGAGTCGCTGCTGGATGAGGTGGTAGTGCTGCTGCTACCGCTGATCTCGGCCGGCTTGCGTTCAACGGTTTCCCTTTGTAGCTCGGTGATCTTAAGCTCCAGCTGCTCCTTGCCCTTCAATGAGAGCGAACGTCTTCGCTCCGATTTGGCCAACTTTTGCTTGAGTGCTCGCACCTGTCGCTCTGACGTGCTGTACTTGATGGTTAGATCCTGAATGCGTGCTGCCATCAGCTGCAACTGTGCCCCATCCTCCATTTGGCAACGTTCCAGCTTCTGTTGCAATGCCGTCTGTATCAGCTCCAGGGCATCATATTGATTCTGTGACTGTTTGAGTTCTCGCTTCATGGCACGTATTTCGTTGACGGCCTTCTCGAAGCGACTGCGCAACTCGTTGTACTCTTCGGCGAGAGAGTCTCGTTGCAGGCAGTAGGGATCAATATCGCTGATTGTGGTCAGATCACTTAGCGAGTCCATGCGCTTCATTTTGTGACGCTGTAGATTACTCAAACTTGCCACCTGATTGTTGTCCGTCTGCAGCTCCCGTAGTCTTTTGTACAAGCTCTCGTTCTCCTCGATGCCTTGGGCCAGACGATCCTCCAGCTGCTTGATCTTGCACTGACTCTCTGTCAGCTGTAGACTCAGATTGTGTACCAGCTCTGCGGCACTCTGTTTGGCATTGGCCAGTTCCCCATTGAGCTGCTGTTGCTGTTCCTGCAGTCGGGCAGTTAGCTCCTGCTCGGTGCGCTGCAGGGTCGTCAGCAGCTCCGACATTCGTGCCTCCCGCAACTTGGCCTCGGTGCGCAGTGTTTCGCATTGTTGCTTGAGCTCGGAGCGATCGGGTCGCATCTCCTCCGGTACGGCCATCAGCGGTAGCTCATCGCTGGCTACACTATCCACTGTGCTGCGACGTGAGCTCGGCGGCGAGCTTCGACTTCGTTTGTGTAGACTCGCCAGACTGCGATTGCGCAGACAGCTTCTGAGGACAGGCGGAGAAGGCGACAGTGGGGAACCCCAGTCTAGGCTATCCCTTCGGCCGCCCTCGGAGGCAGTGCGGTACTCCTCGTCGGAGGAGAAGTGAGGTGCATTGGCAGGCGTGCCAGGAGTAGCTGGACTCGAGCTGTGCAACTGCGCCTTGATGAAGTCCTGCTCGATATCGCTCTGCTTAAGGATGGACGTTGTGTTTGGGGTCACAGGCGTTGTGGGCGATGGATTTTCCAGTTGTTGTTGGGGCAATCCTGCTGCTACTCTCAAGACGGCCAACCAATTGTTTCTGGAGCTGGGCGATAGACTGGCCAGCAGCAGACGCTGCTTATCCCAGGTGATGAGCTGAAAGGCATGCTGTTTGGTCGCATTGGGTTCTTCCACAACAGTGGACAGACTGTTGACATCGAGGACACCATCGAGCACGCCACGCTCCTCGCACAACGGATCTCTATAGTAGAAAAGCGCCGCACCACTTAGTGTAAACCAATGTTTGCTCCACTCGCCCGTTCGATTGTCCAGCTTCATGAGCCAGCCCTTTTTGGCATTCAACGACTCCTCAACACTTTTGCTCGATGGCTTGGCTGCACATTTGTTGGACTTGTTGTTGACGGCACGCAGCTCATCGGTTTTGGCCATGTAGTTGGCGCACAGCTCGTCCAGATTGCAGCCACCATCGGGATCGCCGCGTTCGTGCTGATAATGTTTGGCGGGTTTCAGCTGCAGCTGCATTCGATTGCCATTGCCAGCTTTGCCACCTTTTCCACTCTCCACTTGCTGTTGTTGCTTAGGCTGCTGTTGTTGTTGGGAGACTAAGACTGTGGGTATTTTCTTGACTATGGCGGAGACAATCGCTGGCGTCGAATTGGCCGCCAGTGGTAATGACTTTGGTCTCAGATTGACAAGCGTTTGCTCATTGGCCGCATTCAGGGATGATTTGCCGTTGGATGTTAGCTGAAAATCGGTCTCATCACGCGATGTCTGATATTGGTAATGATGTTGTTGATGTTGATGCTGATGCTGATTGTTCAGCGCATTGTTGACAGCCGTTGACCAACGTTTGTTCTGCTGTTGACTTAGGTTTGTTATCGTATTGGCAATGTCCTTGATCGTCTTCTCATCGCGTCGCATGTCCTCGATCAGCAGACAGCCAGTGGGTTGGGAAACTGAAAAACAAAAGAGAAAGGGTTTGAATATTTTTTTTTGAGACCTGCTTTAATTTTCTTTATGGGGCTAATAAGAACGTATACTTTAATGAACTGTTTATTGCTGTCCATAATTTTATTGGCCTCTCACATTTAGCCATCCATTTCATTAAGTGCACTGATTAACGACTTTGTCCATGGCCCATAAGCTAACCATATCAATGCCATTGAGTACAATTTTGTATTAGCCATCTAAGTTCCCTAGTAATGTTTATGTTGACCATAAAGCCATAAAATTGTGGCACGGGGTAAGTTATTTGTGTGCAAATATAATAAAATTATTAAAACGAGTTGAATGGTAAGAGGATCCTCTCTCGCCATCTCCATCTCTCTCTCTCTCGTTCTCGCTCGCTGCCAAAGAGATGCGCGATAAGGCGAACGAGTTCTCTTCAACGAACGAACGAAAAAAAATGACAGTAAGGCGAGGGTGTGAGTGAGATGGGTAGTGCCATAATTTTATTAACACCCAAACGAGTCCAGCGATCCATTGGGTATAAGAAGCAAAGAATCAACTTTAACGTTGATGCTGCTTTTGCTGCTGCTGTCTAAAGTTGTCCCATAAATATATATGATTACAAAATATATATTTAGACGTGCCCTTGTCCTCGGCTCCTCTCGTGCAGAGACCTGTTTAGGTTTATTATGATTATGATACGAATTTCCGACTCTGTCTGGCCATTAAAAACAAAAAGCTTCCTCCCCGCCTGCCATTCACCCCGCCCGCCCCGCTCTCCCCAGCAAGGTCTGCGTTTTGAGTGCGCATCAATTCTCGGTCAGTCGAACAGGTTGAACTCTTGAGGCCACAATATTTATGTCGGTTATTTTTTTTTTCTTTTTTCGGCCAATCGAATTCGTTGCATTTATCTTGATTATTGAGTTGTTGGCTCGACGCAGTGTAAAAGAGGTAAAAATCAAAAAAACATCAGATCGAGACAGCAGACCGAAGATTGTTTACTCTAGCAAAAACAAATCTACGAATCTATCTAATAAAAAGTTGTTTTTTGTTCTATTAGATATTTTGGTACTAAAAACAAAGCTATAAAAATATTTTTATTAATTTATTTATATTCCTTAACCTATTATAAAAGTTTTTCATAGAGTATTTATCACAATAAAAAGCTCAAATGAAAGACTTCTTTGGCTTTGTGAACTCCTTGAAGCGTCAGTGTTGGATCATGTTGCCGACAACGCAAAGCGATTGCCTTTGGGCCCAAAGTGACTAACTCCAGCTAGCCGGCCAGCCGGCCAACAAGCCAACAAGACAGCCGGCAATCGAGCAGGTTCAAGGTTACTGTGCTAAATGGTGGGGTATGCCTTTAATTGGCCGACTTGTCGGTCCTACTTAGTTGCTAAAGACGAACCAACGAAGACAAAGACAACGATGACGATGACGACGAAGACGCAGACGTCGCCGTTGATTACACTTTCAGTCCGAAAAGCTATGAGACTATTTATGTAAGTATGTATGTCTGTAAATATTTTGTGCTATGGAATTTATAATACTTATGGATATTATAAATACTGGCAGGCATTTATGGAGCAGTAAAAAACAGAGAGAAAAAAGCATAATAAACTATGCTAAAGTAAAGTTATTTACTTAAAAGAACTTTAAGACAATATATTTAAAGCTTGCTCTTGGTATAAATATAATAAGAATCCCTTTCAAGAACCAATTGCCAGGGCATCTTCCGATCGTTTTTTTTTTCCTTTTTATCCCAGCTGTTGTTTATGATACTCTCTGCCAAAGTCAGCCTAAATGTGTTTTCTTTAATTGTAATTTAGTTGCCTTTGAGCTTGTGCATTTCTGAATGGTTTTTTAAATTGCTTCAAATGTTTGAATAAATTTTAATCGGATTTTTAACGATTTTTGCTTGCTTGCTGGCTTGATAAAGAGTTTGCCATTTGTTGTTCGTGTTGTTGTTTTCTTTAATTAAACAGATTTGATTAATTAGCGCAGACAGTTTAGTTTAGCTCTGAACAATCCACTCAATCATAAACAGATAGCTTCCTGTGTATAAAGAGTTAAGAACCGGCTCTGAAACTCCGCCTTGCGATCATAAATAATCAAATTGCAAGTTCATTTGGGCAATGAAAATGAAAATTGCCTTCCTTGCAATATGAATGTCTTCCCTCTGGCCGCGCTGCTCCTTCTGCTCCTTTCTGCTCTTTGGCTAGTGTTGGCGACAGCCTTGGGCACCCCTCACACGATGACTTTGAATAATTTCTAACTGAGGCAAACGAACGTTGCATAAATTCAGTTTGGCTTCTTGGCCAGTAAACGAACTCGTTACACTTATGAATATTGATTGGTTATTGGTGGCCCAGCAGTCTGCACTCGTTGCTATACCCCCTACCTCCCCTTTATCTTTCTGTTGTAGTTTGTCGTAAATCGCACAACTTGCATCGTTATCTATCTCTATGTATTCGCCCCGCCCCATTCTGGGGCACACACAAACACACACACACACACACACATCGCAACTCTGTCATTTTGCATTCTGTGCACCACAAATAAGAATTCAACTCATAAAATTCGTTATTAATTATGTGGCATGAAACGAAGGAGTTGTTCCACCAAGTTAACAATTAATAACTAAAGTCTTTAAATGGAAAATATGCTAAAGATACTTTCTTTAAGCACTTTCAACTACTTAGAATAAGTATACGTATTATATTTGAACACATGTACATTAGCTTTCAAAGGTTTTAATGCACATTTCGCAACTGTATTTTGTCACTTTAAATAATAGTATAATCTTGAAAAGTTTCTTGCCCAGCCAGGAGGCACTTGGCTCGGCTCGGCTTGGCTTGGCTTGGCTGTCTTTGTGGCTGCATCATGTGCAAGATTTATTTGCACTGTAATTATTCAGTTTGTGGCAACTGCCGTGAAACTCGCCCATTACAAGTTCCACCACGTACTTGCAACAGCAACAGCAACAACAACAACAACAAATAGAGGCAACATGTCCGTTTTTCTTTGTTCAGGTCTATGTGTCCAGAGGGGACTATCAAGTGCCGGACCTGGTCTTGCCACTAGCCCTAGCCACAAAACACAACAACAACAACAAAAAAAAAAGACACAGAATGAGAAAAACTAAAATGCAGTATTTGCCGCCTAAGTTTTGCCTGACCGCCGGCGGCTATTAGGTGTAGACAGTTTACAATCTTTGTCGTTGTGCATTTTAAGAGCTTTCGCCAAAGCCAAAGCCAAAGCCAAAGCCATTCAGAAAGTAACTGGCCAGGCCAATAAATTGCCTCATTTGGTGCACAATTTGGTTGTTTGATGTAATGTAATTAGTTTGTGTCAGCTCCCAAACTGCACCTTACACAAAAACGCCGAAAGGCACAAAAAAAAAAAAACAAGTAGAAGAAACTATGAGTTAGAAAAGATTTTAATTAAATTTACATAACAGAGGATTTTTTTTATCGTTAAAGTCATTGGATTCATATTCGTTGCTCTTCTTAACTTGGCCTACGCTAAGAGCCTGGCTAGTTAACGTCGTTTCGCATTCGTAGTATTCAGTTGGCAATTTATCAACTACTTAAATATTGACATTTGATGTGTGTGTGCCACAAGTCCTGCACTCTGTGCGAGGATCGGACCTCTTTTTGGGCCAACAACTCGAGAGGCAGAGGCAAAGGCATAAGGAACGATGTTGGATACACTATAATTTAAGCGTGAATATCATTTTTCCATGAACAAGTATCCTGCAGCAATGTATGTATGTGAGAACATTCACAGTAACTGCAATTACCAGACTCTAAGCCCCCCCCCCCCCCTTCCAGCTCGTCGTCGTTTGCTCAGCGAGTTACCTAAGCAAAAGGGAGGCCCATTTGGGGCTTGTGTGTGTGTGTGTGTGTGTGTGTCTGCTGCATCTAAAGAAAATTTATGAAGCCTACCATTAAGTAGGAAGCTGGGAAGAGAAGCTGCTCCAACTTCAGCGACGTTGCCTTGACGTTGGCCTGAGTTGTTGTTGTTGTTGTTACTGTGTGTGAATTCAAGGTTAATTTCGTAGCTGGGCTCTTTTAACTAGCTGCACGCATCGTACACCCCCCTACGCATTGCCTCCCTCTTCATGCCCAACCAGCTAAGACAGACAGAGAGAGAGCGAGAGAGAGAGGAAGAGAATATGTCTGGGCCGTGCTTGATAATTTTGATTGCTGCAAGCCATAAATGATCATAAAAATTATAGCAGCCGATACAAAGAGGGCAAAAGCAAAAGAATGAAAACGAAAACAAGAGCAAAAATTGAAAACAAACCGAATTTGAGATACTCTTGAGCAACATATAAGTATGAATATGATAAAACCTTTAGAAAGGGTATAAGTATTGAAATAAAAACCACAAAATGCCTTTTATTGCAAGTGGAATGGGTAAATATACTATAAAAAGCACAATCATAAAGCAGATTGTGCAAATAAATGCTTTCAGGCATAAAGTAAAAGTCACTTTATCAGAATTATAATACATCCATAAGACCTTCTACTATAAAAAATGTTAATGTTTATTGTGAGCTTAGAGTTAAGAGTTTACCAATGTGGAATTATGTTTAATTTAACCTTTAATCCGCTTAATCTTTTGTTACTTTCCAAACTCTTCAATATTTCTTCTACTCACCTCGATTTGTTATCTCGTTGCCCGCATTTCGATTGTTCTCATCCTGTCCGCCAAGGCAGCTGGATGATGATGTGACTTTTGACTTTCTGGACACTTGTTGTTGTTGCTGATGCTGCTGCTGCTGCTGCTCATCCTCCTCATCCTCATCCTCACCGGTCTCAACACCATCATCCTCATCATCATTGCCAGTCACAGTTAGGCCAACCGTATTGGTCGAACTGGAGTCATCCAGGCTGCCCAACAGATTGCCAGCTGATTGCGAGGACGTTAGCGTATCCTTGTGATACGAACTATGGCGATTGCCCAACTTTAATAGCCATGTCCACATTGGACGTCTGCCGCAGACAACTGATCTGGCCGCCTGGCAGCGTGGAGCTGCGCTTGTGACGACCCTTCGACTTGGGAAAGGCTGTCAATATGTTGAGCCACCATTGTGACTCCTCCGGACTGATGCCCTTGACAAAGGTGATGCGCTCCGGCGCTGTTATGGCAATGGAGTTTGTATGGCCGGTCACCTCTTCGGCGCTGCTCACTTCCAGCACTTTGGTCATATCAATGCAGGCCTGTGGCACCGTCTCGGGCTGTTTAAAGAGAAATATAAATGAATAAATAGAGGATCTTGTATATCAAGGAAATCTTATAGAAAAAGGCATATGACAAATCTCAAGGGCACAAAAGAAACTTATTTTAAGGGGTAAATTCATATTACAGAATACTTTTTTGATAAAACCAAATCTCAGAAAACTTTATTATATGAAAGTTTAGCTGTATTTAAATCCCTTAAGGTACAGTTCATATAAAAAACATAATTATATTTTGCAGAACTTGAAAGAATTGTACATTTTTTGGCATAATACGTTTAAACATCATATCAAAATGTTAAAAAATGAATAAACTGGAACTAACATATCATTTAATTTAATTCCCAGCTCAGTTTGTTAAATGGTATTGATATATTATTACCAAGAAGGATACTTACGTAATCATCCACTGAGTATGTCAGCTCACCATCATCGTAAAGAACAAACCATCGTCGCTGCCAACGCTGTAAATATACAAAAAATATTTCAAAGTTTCATTAATATTTTATGAAAATTGGTATAAAAATTATTTCTTATAATATTTACTAAATTTTTAATGGAATTTACCTATCAAATTGCTAAAAAGAATCTGTAAATTACTTATAAATTCACTTTGCACACATGATTCTCAAGTTAATTCGATAATTTACAAGTTCGTTGTGGAGTTGGAGTTGGAAAGGAACATGCACACTATATATAGATATAAATATTTATTTATTATGTTTATCTGCATTTACATGTCAGACATTGTCCTTTTGGGATGGCACGTCTTTTGTCGGATCATTACCATATACACATTTATATATATATTTTTATTTCTTTGAGTCTACCTACGGAATCAAGGTGGTGATGGTAAATTATTGCCATTGCCTTTTGCCATTGCGTTGTGCCTTATGCCGCCCCCATAGAAGAGAAATCATAATTCTGTTTTGGATTTCTGCTGCCGTCATTGCTGTGAAAATTACCAATGCCAAATGCTTTTGCTTTTTTGCTCGGGTTCTTTACACTCGTTCTGATTGTTATTGTTGTTGCCGTTGAATACTGAAATCATAACAAATGCAATGTCTACAACAACAACAATAGCAACAACAACATGCCACAAGAATATCTAGAAGAGGCCGCGTAGAGTCTTGGCTTTGATATTTATGGTGCTGGTGATATTTATGCAAATTGCTAAAAGTCAAAGCAAATTAAGCCCAAGCTTCAAGAAGATGACGTTGAAATGTTGCATCGTTGTACCGACCTCTCTCCCCCCCTCGCCATCCCCTTACCCCACTTTTATATAGCACACCTTTTCCCTTGCAACAAGAACCATTGTAATGGGCATTGGCGAGGTGTGTCGAGTGTGTATGAGATGGCACGTTTATTCTTTCCCCTCCTCCAGTACCTAACTTTATATTGCTCCAAATCAAATTGTGCCTTCATTTTCACAAACTGAATTCTCTTTTATGTATAGAAGGAAATTAAGAATTATTTCGACGCAATCTAGCATAAAAGTATATTTATTTAATGGCGAAAAATAATTTAAAATGTAAATATGATTAGCATATTGCTTATTTGACACAAATTGTGTTTTAATTAATTCGAATTATTTGTAAAAATGTATTTTTAATCATTTTCACGAGCCTGATAAGAACAGACGCCAGCAATAATCAGAAACGAATCGGATTCGAAATCAGGGGGAATCATTTTTATTCATTGATTGACGACATATAATAATAAACATCATATAATAGACAATAAATCTGGGCGTGGCGATAATGTATCACATTTAATGTGAAAGCTTAATGATGTTCATTTCAAACTGGTATGATTTGGATTCAGAAGCAAAAAAATCCACTCATATGGTAACTTGACTGATAACCCAGTCGAATGGTGTAAAAAGCTTGATAACAGAGCATAATGACAGGCTGCTAAAATGATTTAGAAGCATATTGACTCGAATTACTTTTATAATTTAATGGTTCATTAAAAGGTTATGGCAATTAATTGCAATATGTAATAAGCAAATTAACATGTGATTGTCATAAGGGTTGATTAATTAACTTTCATGTAAACTTATTTTTTTTGTTAAATTGTATCTGGGGTTCTTTGTTTTCTAAAGATGGTTCTTATTTGTCTTTATTATTATCGACTTATCCTGTGTTGTTAAGAAGTTTTTACATCATTCTTTGTGATGATTGCTTATAAAACTTTACAAAGCTGTTAAAACTCAAGTAAACTCGAGTTAAGTCTTTTGAAAACACTCGAGAACATGATTTTAAATAAGCTCCATATCCACCTGTCATTAAATGAAAGTTATACTATATTTTGTTACACCCTACAAAGTTGCAAAAATCTAATCAAAGACAAACTTACCCCATTGAAAACGCTCTAAGATATTCTAAATAAAAGTGTAAAAAGAACGCTTAATGTAAACAATAATATCATAATGCTTTTGTTTCTCAACGTATACTTATGGAATGTAAAATTCGTATTATGTGTCAATATATGATTTACAATTTTGTAAAACCCTTAACCGCTTAACTTGTGCGATTTGTGGGCTTGTCTACTCGTGGTTTTAATAAGCGTATACATATGAATAACTATATGAGATATGTATTCTATATAAAGCCCACTCTCAACGCAAGCGTTCGCCAAATGCAAATCTAACAAACAGACGATGCTGAATTTGCGATCATAACAAAGTAGCAAAAATTGCTTTGACATTCGTTGAAGGTCGCCTCAAAGGTAGATAGAGAGAGATCTCTTCAGCCTCTCTTCAAACTATCTCAATTCTCAATGCTTTGTTCTACCTTTTTGTGGCATTGCATTACTGCAATTCACTATGCCGCCTATTTATTTACATATTGCTATATTTACACCAGAGCATTACATTACTTAAAGTCGAGTCTGGGATGTGTTTGCAAGTATTTAAGGCGTTGCTTGTGCCAAATACACTGATTATTGTCATAGCAGTCAGTGGAGGCAGGCAGACCGCACTTGTTGCAAGTTCATCATTTCAATATCCTAAGCAGAAAGTAAGTCTGATAACTAGGAGATAAAGGATTCTGTGGTTAAAAAGTTCAAGAACTGTGTACATAAATGTTCTTTTCACACAAAATTGTAATCAAATAAGTGGTGCGTTCGAAATAATATGTGAAAACAAATTAAAGTTTATAATTGTATTTGACAAACATTAAATTAATTGTTGTGTAGTACCATTAGAATATTTTTGACTGGAAAATAACCAAGAACAAAAATCGGACAGTGCTGTGCGAACGCGTCATTAATGATAAGAAAAAAAAGAATCTAATGATTATTCGCCTATAAATAGAAGGCATCAACTTGCCAAGCTCACACAGAGTCTTGAATTCTCTGTCCAAACAGGTGAATTGAGTTGAAATCATGTTTATCGCTGGCAAGAACATCATCTTTGTCGCTGGACTTGGTGGCATTGGACTGGACACCAATCGCGAGATTGTCAAGAGTGGTCCCAAGGTAAAGTTCAATCCAAAGATTCCTCAAAACGTATAATGTAAAAGTGCCTTAATCTGTTTAGAACTTGGTGATCCTTGATCGCATCGAGAACCCGGCTGCCATTGCTGAGCTGCAGACCATTAATCCCAAGGTGACCGTATCCTTTTATCACTATGATGTGACCGTGCCCCTGGCTGAGAGCGTCAAGCTGCTGAAGACAATCTTCGCTAAGCTCAAGACTGTTGATTTGCTCATCAATGGAGCTGGCATTCTGGATGATCATCAGATTGAGCGAACCATTGCTGTGAACTTCACCGGTACAGTGAACACCACCACTGCCATTATGGAGTTCTGGGATAAGCGCAAGGGTGGACCAGGTGGCGTTATTGCCAACATTTGCTCGGTGACTGGCTTCAATTCGATTTACCAGGTGCCCGTTTACTCTGCCTCCAAGGCGGCTGCCCTTAGCTTCACCAGCTCCCTTGCAGTAAGTTGAGATAAAGATATACTCTTCAACACATTATAATCTTTTGGTTTCTATACAGAAATTGGCACACATAACCGGCGTTACGGTCTATTCCATTAATCCTGGCATTACTGACACCACATTGGTGCACAAATTCAACTCCTGGCTGGATGTTGAGCCACAAGTGGCCGAGAAGCTCCTGGGTCATCCCACACAGACATCGCTGGCATGTGCCCAGAACTTTGTCAAGGCTATTGAGGCTAACAAGAATGGCGCCATCTGGAAGCTGGATTTGGGCCGTCTGGATGAAATTGAATGGACCAAGCACTGGGATTCGGGCATCTAAACTGTACCTGAAGCTTCACTGCATTTAACATTTTTATGATTAAAATTCCATTTTGTGTCGAATTTTTGAAGAAAGATCGAAATTAAAGGCTGTTAACCAAATCATTCATGTCATTTTATGTTCTGTTCTCTTCAAAAAATTATGATTAAATGACTATTTAGATTATGAATTATGTTTTGGTTTCGAGCTAAAAATATTGTTTATTAAGTCTATTTTAATGATTTACTATTTTAATAAGTTTATGCAATAATTTGCAATGAAAAGCATTATAATTTATACGAATATAATAAAATATATGCGAGCGCCTAAAAGTATGCATCATATTTTTGTATAATTGCAGGCGTTTGGTTGATCATACGCTTAGTTGGAAACATATAAAAAAGTATCTTAATGCTTTCATGAAAACCTATGTAAATTATATATAGCATGCAATCATATATTTAGAAATTTACTTAACGATAAATCATTTTGCTGCCTGTCACACCCTAAACTATTCAAACTCTTTTTATTTTCAAACAGTTTCTGAACTCAAATAAACTATTTAGCGTCGCCAGTTGCGTAAACACACATTTCTTTGGCCATGTTCGATGGCAAATTGGATCGATTGGAAGCGCCACAAAGGCAGTGCAATGAACTTTTGGCACATTTCCAAATGGCCAAGTCAACAAACAGTAAACACTCGATAGTCGAAAAGTGGCCGCAACGTCATTAAGGAACATTCCCCCCACCGGCAAAAGCAAATACAAATCTGGCTGTCACATTGCTGGAAGCACGGCCAAAACGGGCGTGGCAGGTGGGGATTGGGGTTGGCATGAGGCAAGAACACATTGAGTGCTGCCCATTCTTAAATTCTTACGTTTCCAGTCCGCTATTTTTACGCTCCACAGCTGTTAAATAATCAATAGCCAATGGTCTTTTTCTCTTTTCTTTTCTTATTTGCAGCACTTTTCTGCTGCCTTTCTTTATGGGGCAGCCTAATCGAAAAATCGATTAGTCACTGTAAGAGAACCGTGCAATTGTGTGTGTGGCAGCACCAGCAGCAGCCGCATATGAAAATGCTTCCTAATTCTTAAGTGGATTTTTTCTTTTTTGATTAATTGGCAAGCAGGTAATTTGAAAAGTAGTAGCAAAGGGGAGTTTGCAAGAAAGAGAGCTGATAGAGTTGAAGATAAGAGATAAAATATAATGAAGTTTGTATGATTTTATAAGGTTGAAGTTAGGTCAAAGCTTTACTTTATTATATATTATGAATTTTAATATTAATATTTCTGACTCTTGGGCTTTTTGTAGAGTATTAAAAGATTGTATTAGCTGTAATTATTTTTAAATTATTTTTTCTAATATTTTCTAGCGGCATCTGCATTGCAACTCTTACATGAGGATTAGACCTAAACATGCAACCGGTTAAAAAAAAAATACAAGAAAAACTGCGGAAAAATATATATACGTAGAGGCGATGTGGCGCAGTAGGTGGAGATTAATCAAAAGCGCTGTTTAAATTGCAATACGTGCTTGGTCAGCAGGTAGTTTTTTTTTTGTGCTAATTAAACTGACGGATGCACGCCAGCAATATGCAACAGATTACAGCTATTATGCATGGAAGCAACATGTTTGAGACTTTCAAATATAATTCTAAGCTTGACTATGGGGATATTACAAATGAATATATTAAGACCTATAAAGCAAAAGATATTGGTTTGATATTAAGTATAACTGTCACATGCCCATCAATGTTCATGGTATGGGCAAGGAGACGCCTCTAATCATATGGGACTTGAGGCAAGGCCCACCTAGCGGGTGCTTCACAGCTGCCACTTTGTATGTACATGTGTTTAACCGGTTCAAAAATCAGGAAGTATTCTGTAGCATGTGTCGGCAATTGATCTGGCCAGACTCTGACGACGACGACGACGATGATGATGATCTGAACTTGGTGTTGGGTTGGGCTATAAACCAAAGCAGTTGCCGTTGTTGCATGCGTGCCGCAGCCAAGGGAATTGCCTAGATGCTGTTACCTCCTCCCCGCCCATTTGTCTCTGCCCACTCTCTGAGACAATAGAGCAGCAGCAGCTGCAATTGTGTGTCTATTGTGTGATAAATGTACGAAGAAGAAACTGCAGATTGCTGATGATGTAAGACACAATGGCGTTGCATCAATCTTGGCCAGTAGTTCAACATTAACAGTTATTAGTTGCATTTTAATAGGATTTGTGGCAAGTTTTATTTGTGGGTTGTGGAACGAAAAACTATTTTTATAGTTTTGTTATTAAAAACATTCTGCCAAAAACCTAATTCACTGAAGCTCAACGCCAATCAAATGTTGCATGTGTTGCATTCAACTGCTTAAAGCGAATTGTGAAACGATTGCCAACAGCAAAAGCAAATGAAAAATTAATTCGTGTATCAGAAAATGCAGCAAAACACATGAAAACTATCTATGTCATAGATAAATGTACACACACACACACACATATACACACACACAGCCATAAATGGAGAGCCACAGAATGCTGCAGCCCAAAAATAAAGTTATCGATGTGCCAGCAATACGTATCGACATACATTTGTACGCGTAACGCCTAACGTGAAGAATGTTCAAAGAGTTTTGTGTGCAAAAGCCACCTGGGAAATGGCGTATACCGCAAAATGCATCTACCGTTTGGAGCGCTTTGTTGCTTCTCTTCTATTTCTCTGGTAGGAAAACTCATTCAGTCATTAAATGCCGTTATCTGCTGATTACACAATAAAAGCGACCATACAAAACAACAACA
Source organism: Scaptomyza pallida (assembly GCA_018152965.1). NCBI lineage: Eukaryota > Metazoa > Arthropoda > Insecta > Diptera > Drosophilidae > Scaptomyza > Scaptomyza pallida. The sequence goes on along the minus strand of JAECXP010000116.1, from coordinate 832,396 downwards.
ACAACAATAGCTATTGCTATTGCTATGGCAGCAGCAGCAGCAACCGAAACAACAGCAAACAACAACAACACAAAGCTACTGAGCGCCCAAAGCGAAGAGAGACCCAATTCGAGCGCATCTGTACAAGAATTACGACAGCAGCACCAGCACACACACACACACAAACAGCATGAAAAGAGCTTGCAATAATATAACGTAACATTTAGAACATCTTTGTTGTAGGCTGCACAAGAACAACAACAACAGCAGCCACAGCAGCAATTTTCTCGAATAGAGGCGCTCTAACATTGTCTTGACTGATGTTGGTTTGGGAGGAAGAGCAGAAGGCGGTGCCCAAGGGGAGGGTGGAGAGATTGCTGCCAGATTTGTTACGTTCGCTGTCTGTTTTGCCTGTCTTGCTGTCTCTCTCTTTCTGTCTGCCTGTCGCCCAGGCAAGGATATGTCAGAGAACAACTTCCCGAAACGACGGCGGCGTCGGCGACGGCGACAGCGACGACTACGATGCTTGAGCCTTTCACCACGCATTGCTGCTCTTAGAACCGGGGCTCTCTAAAAAGTACGCAATATCACAGCTACATTGAAGAACAAAAAAACCAAAACAAAACAAGCATAACTGCTGTTCTCTCTCCTGACAAGCGCACAGTGGTTACAAGATGAAAATTATGCGATAATTCTTGCAACAAATTATTTTATTCTAATGAATGTATTTAAACATATTAAACTTAAATTTTCATATCAACCTTTAATATTCCGATTTACTTTACAAAAATCAAGCAACTGAACCACTGTACCAGGTGCCGCATACAAATAGCAAAGAAACTTGCGATATTTGGCGTGTGGTATTTTTGCATGGACAAAAGCATCGCTGCTAACAACAACACCACAAAGCAAAGCCGATGATGAGAGCGAGCCTTCGCACATACGAAGAGAGAAAGAGAGCGCAAGCGGGACATAGCTTTGGGGGAAAACAAAAGGCTTTAAGGTCGTTTGGCATACACTATGTGTGTGTCTATGTTTGTGTGCATCTCACTGCAGCGCGCGCTGACACAAAAATGCTGTTCGGCTGTGTTCAGGTATTCGGCTATGAGTTTGTATGTATGTCTGTATGCGTTAGAGTAGGTAGGTGCAAGAAATCGAGTCTCACATTGCGCCACCAAACCAACTAGCCGACGACGATCTCGTTGCTTTTTGCTCTTTTATTTTTTTTTTTTTTTTTTGCCATTAGTTATTAGACCTGGTCAATGTATGTGTCTTTCTATCAATGTGTTTATATGTGTGTGTGTGTGAGTGTGCCGTTGTGGAATTTTCAACAAGTTTTGTGCAGCGTAAAATGTTAAAATATGATATTACCCAAGCAGGTTGCCTTTTCAGGCAGCCAAAAAAAAAAAGAAAGAAAAAACAACAAAATAAATGAGTTTCCAAATGGCGTTGCATTTCGATAGGTGAACAAACTGTTCAACGCTTTGTTGTTGTATTTTTCGTCGCTTTTTGTCGTTTTTGGTCAGCTCATATTTGTCTGTGAAAACAAAAAGCTTGAGCATAAAATAACTCAATTGTTAAGCTTTACATATTTTGTGGCAGGTGTTAGAGAATTATGTTTGTTGTTGTCAAAAAGCAGGTCAAACTGTAAAAAAGTGTTACTGAAACTTAAGCTTGGTTGAGAAATATGATTTATCTAGAAGAAAATTAGGTTTTTCCTTTAAGACTTGGCTTGATTTACAAGAGATTTCCATTAACAATTGTGAGAATTCCTATGGTTCTTTATTTTTTTTTTTTATTTTATATAATTTTTCCATTTGGTTTAGAAACCACTTTAAAATCTAAGAATTTTTCCATCTCTTCTTTTTTCTTAGTGTATGCAACAAGCTAACGCAAATGAACTTTGCGCTAACGAAGGTCAATTGGTTTTCGTACATGTTTTTATGTACTTTAGACAAGATGTTGTCATAGAGCTAAATACATACATATATATGCATAAGTTTTGCCAGACATCTGGTCGCAAATTATAAGCTCCATAATCCGTTGCCACATGTGTATGTTTGTGTGTGTTTGCAACATAACAAACGAATTGAGTCAGTAGTATAATAAATATTGAAAAGAACAAACACAGAAACAAAAAATTGGCATTTCAGAGAAACAAACTAATTGCTTCAATTAGCAGCTGTAGTCATAAGCGTAGAAGTCGAAGTCGAATTCGAATCCGAATGCGCTGAGACCAGCAACAGGTGTGCAAAAAAAAAAAAAAAAAACAACTCAAAGAAACCTCGAACCTCAAAACAAGTTGCGCAATGTGTCAGTCACAAGAGTCACAAGATAGAACTTAATTCATATCGTATCGGATCACAATTGTTTGTGAAATAAGTTCACAATATTTGCGGTCACACCTTGCTGGGATGTCAATTAGACTACTATATAGACTTTGACCTTGAAGAGCTGCTGCTTGAGTGTATAATTTACTTAACTTAATTACACAAGAGTGCAGTTAAGAATGACAGAGGAAGGGGGGGTGAAAGACAGCCCATTAATAACTTATACATGCTGGATGTGGGCAACCCGAAATGCTAAAGTCAAAGCCATTGAAAGAATACTTCCTCATTGCCAAAGAACATCGACTAATCTTACAGGCCATTAAAAACAAGCACAGAAAAGAGTTAAGGTCTGGGAGTTAAAGGCTGGCTGGACTGCATGCAGAACGCCTTTCTCATAGCTCTTAGCTCGCATAATGAATTGTCAATCATTATGTAATCTTCGAGTAAAAAATGATGCAGCAGGTTTTCTTGCCCGTTCACTTTTGGCTGTTGTTGTTGTTGCTGTTGCTGTTAACTGGCCAAATGCGTGGGCAGGGCAACAACAAATTTTCGTTTTAAGAAATGTTCCAAGAGGCATGCACACATACGTTTGTTTTAGATCTTTTGCCGTGGCAATGTGGCGCTAACTAAGCTCTCTCTCTCTCTCTCTCTCTCTTTTTTTGAGTTCTCAGTCCTCTTGTGAACGAAATGTCAGACCATCATTTATAACACGCTGCAGCCCCTTGTGGCATCAGACCAGAGCATCTTACTGAGTATCAGCTGCAGTTGGAGACTTGGGGAAACTTTTATAAAGCATAGCTGACTAGAAGATGCTCTGTATTAGGACTTAAAGTATGTTTAAGCTTGTAATTTCCTTCAAGATTTCAATCTTTTATAATAAAAAGACTAATGCAGAACATGTTGAGTACTGAAAAGATCATGGAATGGTATTCAATCCTTATAAGATCACCCATAAAAATTCTAGTCGTATACTTAATATTTTTTTTAAATCACTATTACGTACAAAAAAATACTTTTAAAAACACATTTTATTGAATTTCAGTCTAAAGTATATTCTTCATGCCACTTTTTTCCTAACACTTTCAATTTATGTAGGGTATCAATGGATTTTTTTTTTGACTAAAGTTTATTTATGGAGTTTCATTGATTTGTGTTTGCATGACGATAAAGCATAGCGCCAGCGCCCTTTTGCCACAGATGATGTTGAATGCCATAACTGAAACTTCATAAATCGATCTTGTTACGAAAAGAGTTTCAACTTTGTCAGACTTGTCAACACACACACACACACAAATAATGTAGGAAATGTAATATGTTAAGTTTCATTAGGTGGGCGTTGCACTAAACCCAAAGGGAGAACGAGAGGAAACTGGTTTGTTTGAATTTTTATTGTTAGTGATTGCAATTAAAATCAGCGATAATAGCACAGTTTGATTCTCAGCTAGATAAAAAAGTATAAGTTTGCACTTGATTATTAAAAGGTATTAAATATAGCTTTCGTTATTCAAAAGTCAAGAGTTGAGTAATTAAAATAGGAACAAGTATTTAATGTGTAATTAAAATGACAACAAGTTGCGAATTCAGTTCTATGGTGTTTCAATAAATCTCCTAACGAAATCCAAATAAATAATGTGTTATGCAATTAGATCTTTGAACAACGGAAATCATTAGCATATAGCTCTAGATTAATATTTTTTTGTTGCGATTTGATGGCTGGCCTGGTGGAGAGCAGCTGTCAAAACAGTTTCCTCTCCACGAGACTATTAACTTGTCAGTGGGCATTTCAGCTTCAGTTGCAACAAAATAGCCCACAACAACAACAACAACAATTTCAGTCTAAGCACCGACAACTTGCCCAGTCGTCAATCATTTTCAATTTTTGCTAAACGTGCCAAATAGCCAGAAGCGGAAATTGCCAACTTTTTTTTATGGCCATAATAGTTGTGAGCTTATTAAGTACGCTGCCTGTAATGAAGTATATACATATATATAGTATGCTAAATGTGGTTGCAACATTGCAAACCATGCCGACACGCCCCAATATGCAAAGAAAATAAACCTAGGCGAGATTGTCATTAGCGTGAAAAACATAATAACAATTTGCATAGTGCAAAGATTGCTAAATAATAAATAGGTGGCAAGATTGTGGTTACAGTTAAACCAACAAGTAAAATCTTATTACCAAATACCTTCCTGCTTATTTGGACCTAAGGGGCTAAGCAAATACATTAAACTAAAGAAAATTAAGGGAATCTTTCGAAATAACGTTAACTATGTTATAGAAAAAATAGAAGTTTATGTTTAGAACGAAAATTTATTGAAAATAATATATATAATTTTTTAAATATTTTTTTTTTTTAGGGAAACTAGTAATTTTCTTTAAAGAACGATTATGGTTATTGAAAATATTTTTCTTTCAAAATTAAGTACTTTTTTTTAATAGGAAAACAGTATTTTTTATATTGAGAGCAAAGATTGTTTTAAAATATTTTTTTTGTTCTATGTTGTGATCTTCCTATTAAAAAAACATAAAATATTAATAACACCCGAATTTCAAAAAGCTTTTTGGTTAGAAAATTAAAAAAATTAAGTAGTAATAAGATCTAAAATCTAAAGACAAAAGTATAAGAATTTTAGGGCTGATCTGAAGTAATATATTGTGAAGACAAATTTTTTTAAAAAGATGTAAGCTAGTTCAACAAATCAATATGATTAAAACAGATTGAAAGGATTTTGCTTGTTCTCAACTTAAATTTTCCGCTCAGTGTAAGCACACACATGACTGTTCCTCACGAACACACTTTTTTGTGCACTTCCAATGTGCACATAACAGTAACTGTTATACACCTCTCGGTGCACAGCCTTCGTTCTCGTGCGATCTTCATTTCGCCCTCTCTTGCGCTTTTTTGTTGTCGTTGTGACAGTTCGTCAGTGTAGCTGTATGTAGCTGTAACATGTGCTCAGTTACCTTCAGTTGAGTGAGCCGCCTTGCCCGGTTGACCAATGACAATGACGGCGTGGTAACCGAATACATGCGTCTGCCAAGCTGCGACGTCAACGTCATCTCGCCGTTAGAGCTGCGACGTCTGCCTTCCGTTTATGTAATGGAAAATGAGAGGCGCGCGCACAAAAACCAAAAAACAAAAGCCGAGGGAGACTCCACTGAGAGCAGGCCGATCTTGGGATGCTTGCACGGACGCGTTGTTGTCATTTTGAAATATGACTATAAACAATATGGAGGTGCGGGTTGGATGGATGGATGGTTGGATGGATATATCTGCGTCAGACTTTGGGGATAGAGTTGTGACAGACTGACGGGACTCGTCTCGTCTTGGCGACTCTTTCTTGTTTTGTTTTTTTCTTTTTTTTTGGTGATCATGCAACAATGTTGAAACGTTTAAGCGTTGGCGGTCCAACAAGCAACGTTTACCGTTACAGTTAACCAAGAGCAATTAATTAACACACCGCCCACAACTTAAGCCCACCTTTCACTGCCACACGCTTCCCCCCCTTCCTGTTGACAGTTACAAATACATTGGGGCTCATAATAGGGCAAATGCTGTGGGCTAATTTGCAATTGTTGCAAGAATTAGCATACAAATTTACATTTGTAATGTTTTTTTTTCTCATTTTTTTTATTATTTATGAATGAAACCTGAATAAAGCTGCAGAGGAGGTGGAGAAGGAGGCGGGGTGAGTGTGTGCACAAACTTATTATACACGAGTCGAAGCCCATACATAAGTATTGTAATTTACATATCTAAGCGAATCTTGTTTTGTGCACTTAGAGAAACAAGGGGGAAGCTTTAGTGAGAGACTTTTAGTTCGAGTTCTTTGCTAGTAGCCAAGGTCGCTGTGGTTTAGTGTTTCATTCCATTATGTTCCGTTCGTGCCAGTAGCCAGTCGCCAGTTGCAGTTTATGGCCAAGAGTTTAGCACGCCAAGATGTATTAGCATGTTATTCTAATTGCAATTTATTAGCAGCACGCTGGCTTGATTGTAACAAAGGCAAAAAGACAGACGGACAGATAGTCAATTCGTCAAGCTTTGTGTGTGCGTCATGCTGTCAAAGCTTCTACTATATGCAAATTAAATGCATGTGCATTAACCCACTTTGTGTAGCTTGGCAAACATTATGGCCTTTTGAAAAAATATTTATCCATAAATTTTAAAACATATATGGCATATTTCTTAGCTTTATTGCTTTCAAAAATCAATAATTAATCTTAAGATTCTTTATTTAATGAACACAAAATTCGAAAAAAAATTATTTTTCATAGCGATTGTATTTATGCATTATTAAATACCCACAATGCGTTAAAAGGCCAACAAGTTTAATGATTTAATTGAAAAAAGCCTTGATTAAACATATAAATTTAATTAAAACTTTACCAAAACTCATTAAATGTGTTTTAATTACATTCCAATATTTTGCCAAAGCAGACAAAAAAATGTTATTTAGTTATGCATTAATTGCATTTCCTATGTTCCCCCACCTACATACAATGCCTAACGATTTCGTTCCGTTCCGTTCCACTTGCTGAGGCCCACGTGCGACGTTGCCGTCTTTTGTCTGGTCGCAACTCTGGCGAAACTTGAAATTCCAGCATCTCTCTCGCTCTCTCATTCATTCTGGGTCTGTCACGAGTCAACTGTTAATTACGTCTAATGAATTTGTTTACGTTATTTTGGATAGCTTAAAACGTGTTTTTCTTAAGCTCTAATATTACGTATACGTAAATGTCTAGAAGCTAATTCAATCTCTCTCTCATTCTATCTGTCTCTTTCTGTCTGGTAATTAGTTTTTTCCAATCATTTAACAGGAAATTAAGACTTGTGCTTGTGGTGGGCGTAGCGCAATCCGCCAAATCGTTAAGCTTCTTTATGGTGAATCAAAAAGGCCATAAACTCAATCAGCTTTAAACGCGGCAATCACTACAACAACAACAACAACAATACGTTTAATACGCAACATTTTGTGTAATTTTCGTAACGCAAACCATTTCCTTAATAAAACCCAAGACATTAACCAAGCCACAGAGTGAGAGAGAAAGAGACAAAGACTGGTCAGAAAGAGCGAGAGAGAGACTAGCAGAAGATAGGTTGAAAAGACGTTGCACTAATGCGTGCATAATTTTTAATAAATATTTCAAGATCTTGAAATGGTTGCAGCCTGAAGCTGCAAGCTGTTGCTGCAACATCGACGCCATGACGCTAGAAGAAAAAACGCTTCCTGGTTTAATTAATAACACAGACTCAGACGCGGATCGATGACCACAAGCCACAAGTGCTGCAAGATGGAGATGTTCAGCAAGTCCAGCTTGTCAATCAACCACATTTCTGGACACAACCACAACCACAGTGGCCAGCCCCAAGATGTGTTTGATTGTGGTTATCACACACACAGAAAACACTTCCGTTTTTTTTTTTTCTCTTTTGTTGCCGGCATTGTGTGGAATGGTGTTGAACTTGTTTTGTTGTCGGCGGCATAAGCCTTTTGCTTATCTATCCTTGCAACACAAGGGGCAAAGCTATCTGCATAGAAACGCATATTATTTGGCTTATCGCTTGCTGCTCAGCCAGCGCTTAACATGCCCTCTCTCTCTCTCTCACTCTTTGGACAGGTTTTTCTTGTGCACTTTGTATGCAGAAAAGTTGAAAAATCTACATAATTCTGAGCTGTTCGCTTTTATAGCCATTTCCTAGATGGGGCAAGAAGTTGCTGTCGTAACCTGTTGCAAGGGCCACAACAAGCAGAGAAAGGGTTTGGGACAGGTTTCAATGCATTCATAATTGCAATCAATATCAAGTTATATGATAAATTATCAGCACCAAATTACACCATTTAAGTTGTCAAAGGAAATTATCTGAAAATTATGCAAGGCGTAATTCCGTTTTGAGTTTTTGGACTTTTTACATAAACTAATTTATCTTATTGCTTATAAGGCTTGTTTGAGGTTAAGATTAATATTGATTTAATGCATGAATATTGCAGAAAGATAAATAAGTTGCGTGTAGAAAGCTTTTCTTCTTTCTTTTCTTTTTAATTTTAAATTCTTTCATTTATAAAATAAAGTTTTAGGGTATTTCCTTTAGAGTTTAATCACTTTATGCCACCAAAGTGGCATGCCCTGGGCTAAACAGCCAAGAAAAAAATATTGTTGCATGCCAAATAAATAGCTTCTGGCATTTTGCAGATAGTTTTTGGGTGCGGGCACATTTCCAGAACTGCAAGTCAAACAAATATACTTGAGAGACAGAAAAAACTAACAAAAACTACAACAACAAATCGACTGCACCTGAAGCTGTTAACTGTGAAATGCAATAATTGCTCAACCGTCAGGCCAGAGTCTGGCAAATTATGGCTTAAAGGGTTTGGCGAATAGATCAAACGAACAAATAGCAAAAAGAACAGCAACAACAACAACAACTGCACTGGGTAACCCAGAGCTTTAAGCCATGTTTTAAATATATAGTATATGAGCTATCCAGCCATAAGATATAATAAACATGTGTGTGTGTGTTTGTTTGTGCACCTTACTCTGTGTACTTTCTAAATGGTAGTCCAAAAAAAAGGAGGAGACAAGGAAATACAGATTACTATTATGGTATACAACGAGTATGTTTGCCCAAGAATGGTGTGGAATTAACTAAATACACTGCGAGAAAATGGGAAACGATTTGGAGAGCTCAGAAGATAATAAAGATGCTTTAAAAAAAAATGTATAAGCACAATATTAAAAAAAATTTTTTTATATATATTTTTCCAAGATTTTTTTTATTTTACACTTAAAATTTTAAAAAAAATTTAAAATAAATTTTTTTGATACTTATTTTTTCAAGATATTTTTTTTAGTTTTTTATATTTGTTGCTTAAAAATTTTAATATATTTTTTTCTGTTTCCCAAATATGAAACACAATTTCTTAGGCATATTTCCTTGAAGCTCCCTGAAAATATTCCATAATGGTCACATATAATAGCCAAATTAAAAACAAATCTCAGCCTGGAAAAGCATTCCAAAAAATCTTAATAAAATTCTTGTTTGAATAGCTTTCTTCTAGTGTATTATTAGCAAGCATGTCCGGTGAATTTCTAGCCAATTTCACTGCTCGAAAGAAAGTATCTATCTTCATACATGCATGTATGTATGTGTGTATGTATGTATCTACATACATACCTTATCTAGCCACTCCCCCAAAATCACTTGTTTGGCTGGGTAATTTGTACCACAAAACAGCAAAGCAAAAGAGAGTAAAAGAGACACACTGACAAACATCCGGTTTGTGTTCGTGTGTGTGTGTGTGTTTGCTGCAAATGTTAATTAAATACCTGTCCAGCCATTAAAAACATACGTAAATTTATGTTGTTAACAAGGAAATGCGCAATGCGCGCATGTGCACACTTTTATTATTATCATTCACTTCTGCTGCGACTGCGTCGTCGTCGTCGTCGTCGTCAAACTCCCGACTTGGACACTTGGCAATTTCTAGGAAGAGCCCCCCTCCCCAACCCATCGCTGTATGCTTGTGGCATTTGCATATACGAGAGTATAACAACAACAAACGCTCGGCTTTAACGATGCGCTCTGACTGCCGTCACGTCGCTACGTCATTCGCTAATTGGTCGTGATACGAATCTGGCACGAGAGAGTGACAAGGAAAGAGGCGCATAGGCGTTGCCAGCATCAACAACCGAATACCGTATACCGCTAGAGTACAGTGTCAGGGCCATATCATACCGTACATACTTTCTTCCGACCGATCAAGTGTGGTTCGTTCCGTTCCTTTCTGTCCGTCAGACAAGGCGAGCAATTTGCTTTATGCGATTTATTTCGATGATATGCAAACGAAATTTTATTTGGATTTTTCTTTTGGCTGTTGGAAAGTGTGTTGTGTTTGATTTTCTTAGTTACCTAGTCATGGACAATCCTAGATTTATAAGGGTACTAAACGTGTCAGTCGAAGTGGACAATTGAGAAAAGTTCATTTGGTTAAGAATGATTGGATGTGGGTCAGGAATGTTGGTTCAGTTAGGAGAAGTGCTTAAACTATTGAAGGTCCAGATAAGAAGTTTATGTGAAAAATAGTTTAAGCGTCAAATGCTCAAGTTTTAAATGATAATAAACATATTCTTTAGTATGCTTTGTAATTAACACTTACCTTTGTCCTGTACAATGGGTTCGAGAAATCCCAATCTGGCGCCACAAATAAATATCCACATTTCGAGACTTTCCGAGATGCCTAAAAATGCATTTTAGAAAAAGAGAAAGATAAAAAAAAAGATAATTAGTAAATGAATGCAAAAATTCATGTTAAAAAAAATTTTGGCAACTATTTCCAAATAAAATAGAAAATCATGCCAAATATTTAAAACATTTATACTTAAGCCAAATCAAGATGAAAACAATCCTAAAACATGCTTTAAAGGTAATGAATTTAAAATTCAAAGACTAAAACAATATTACTTTTTCCCAAAAATACTTTTATTTTATGTTTGAATGCGCTGAAAAGTAAACAATCAACAAAATCTTTATCTATATTAAAGATAAGAACTAAGTTAAATACTTACTTTGGTAGCCCCCACAGAAAAAAAACAATATACGAAAACAACTTCAAGCATGACTAATATGAACAATATGCGCCAATTTAACTATCAGCAAAAGTATTTCTGGTGCTGGCAAATACCATAAATTATAGATAAATAGATTAAAAGTCTTATAACTCGCCGACATCAACTAAAACTTGGCACAAAGGAGGCGAAGTGTAGGGCTGTGTTTAGCCCCTTTGGCCATTTACATGAACCGAAGTTGAAGTCGAAGTCGAACAACAATTGGTTAAGCCCCAAAACGTTAAACTTTTTATCATTGATCGCTTGTCACGCCAGTCATTAGCTTATGTTTAGTCTTCCATGTGGGTGTTGAATAAAATTGACACGATAAGCAAAAAAAAAAAAAATGAGAAAAAAAATAGGGAACGGCCAGTGTAACACATATTTGAAAGATTAATGAATACAATACAAGTCCAGCTTACTTTTAAACCAATAAAAAAGAAAAGAAAAATCAATAACCCGCAACGGCATGAGTAATACGGTAGCCAGTGTTGCCGAGCAGCAAAAACACAGTTGAAGATCCATTGTTCCCTAGCAAAGGGGGAAACTTTTTCTTGCTGCTGCAATTACGCTGCCTAATTTTATTTATCTGGCAATGCTGTTTGCATTTGATTATTTTGCAGAGGTTTTTTTTTTTTTTTTTTTGTGGCGTTCGTTCGCCATTTAGACTGATTTATGTGAAAATTCGCACGTTTTAACTTTAAATGTTGAGTGGGAAGTGAGCGAAAAAACAAAATGAAAAGAAAACCAAAAACTCAAACAGTAGCCAGTTTGTTGTTTTGGCAACAGTTGCAACTGTCTGGGCCAATTGTATTTAGTGCTATTTAGCTTTCAACTAACTCATTGCACTTTTTGCCAAACAACAGCATTGGAAATTTAACACGTTTTACACATTATTTGCAATGGGCCCAGCTCGCTAAATGACATGGTCGAGACGTCCAGGAGAAGGTGGTGGGGAGTACAATTTACGTTACACCTTCCAAACTTATCGCGATCTACTTTTGTCACATTCAAATTAAAGAGCGAAACGTGTGCCACAAACAACAACAAAATGACTTCGAGGTGACATTAAATGCGACATTCAGTGTTGGCCACTTTGTGCTTCCCAAATCAAATTGGTTTAAGCCAACAATTTTCACACTACTAATTGAAGGGAAAAAAGCCATCAAACTGATTTTTGTAAAACTAATTACTTTTTGGTGTTGGCTTAAACCATTAGATTTTGTACTTTGTTGCAAAAATAAGGCATGTACAATTTTTATTACGTCTGGCAACGCTTCGATTACTAATTGTTCCATTGACCCATTAACGCTGCGGCACGTGCGGAATTTATATTTAGCCAGAATAAAGTGTAAACAATTAAAGTGTAGAATGAACAAAATTTGTGTTAAGTGTTTCTTTGTAGTCGACACGAAAAATAAATCAGCTTTTGTTCAAATTCAAAAGGATTGTTTATGTATGTAAGAAACAGATGAAAGAAAAAACTGTTTTGATATAGAACTTTATGAAATCAAGCTTGCAACGATAATGATAACCTAAAGAGAGAGACTATTGCATTACTATTAATAGGTTACTTTTATAGGTGTGTCAAATATAACAGAATAAATTTTGACAGTTGTTTTTTCGAGTACAAAACAGGAGCATTGCCAGCTCAAAGGACGTGTAAGAGAAAAGAAAGTAACGAGTTTCTTTTTATACTTTAGGTACAAATAAAAAGTAAATTCAAAGCACAAATCCTAATTTTGTTAAGGAAAAAAGATTCAATGTTTAATATGATGTTATAAATATCCAAAATTGATTTCTATCCAGAGTAAGTGAATCAAATGGCAAAAAAGTAGCCAGAAAATTATTTTAAAAATCAAATTTTTCTTATAGATTTAAAAAAAAATATTTGCAACTCTTTAGTATTAAAGTTTATGAAATAATCTTTAAATTTTGACAACCAAAAACTTGTTTTACTTATTACAGTCGAACTTCCATATAACAAAGTTATCTTTATAACGGTTTTTTCCAAAACGCAGGTATTTTGCTCAAACTAAAACCTATTCTTTGCATTTCCGTTTATATGTTTAAAATATTGAAATTTTAAGCATTATATTACAATGAATCGCTTTGTAAACATATGAATTTATCTACGAATATCGTGAATTCTTTATAATATACCAATAAATATTTACATTTGATGTTGTCATGCAAAAATAATTTACATGTTTAAACGACAGAAACTATTACAAATAGCAAAAGCTTTGAAAAATATATTAACAACATCTAAAGACAACAACAAACACTTGAATACTTACAGATTCTGCCAGTGTTGCTGACTGTTGCGCAAGCGTGCAGATTAGTATTAAAAGAGTATTAGAATATGCATAAAGTAGTAGTAGTAACATTTTTTATAAGTAGTAGTATCAGTGTGAAGGGTATGTTTGGTATGTTTGTTGGCTGCTGTAGAAGATGATGTTGCATGACATTTAGAGGCATGACATTCAAAAGTGTGGCAAGCCTCCAACAAATGATGAGCGCCATGGTTATTTATTTATTTTTGTTGGATTTTTTTCTTGTGTCTAAAGCGAAATAAATTTAAATTGCCGCCAACTTGTTTTCGATTTAATTTGATAACGAGGCATCGTCATAAGACGGCAAAATGTCAAATCAAAAGTCACGTTTTATATATACGTATATAGCGTAGTCTTGGCCAGCTTTACTGGTCTTAGATAGGCTTTAGTTCCACAGCTTGCGGCAACAGCAGCAGCAGCCTCAGCGGCTAAAAGCTTTGCTCATAAATCGAGTTGTTGCTGAAAAATTTCACTTTTTCCTGCTGTTGCTGCTGCTGCGGCTAATACCGATTGACAAATAAACAATTTGTGGCACACACACACACTAAGTACACACGTATGTATTTGAAGAGCGGGAAAGAGAGAAAGAGAGAGGGTGATAGACTCACGCACACGTGGACGTGTGTCCAAGTCCAAATCAAATCCATATCCAAACTCGCCACTGCTGGTGGAAAGTTGTTTGCATTGTTGTTGTTGTTGCTGTGGTATCTCTCTTGGGCTTTTAACTCAATTTGAGGCTGGTTTTGTCGTTTGTTTGCTTGCTTGCCTGCCTGCTTGTTTATTTATACATGTGTATTTTTAATGTTGTTAAGTTTCTAGCTTGTGGCTTAACAAGCAACCAAGGCAACAACAGCAACATCCACTAACAACAACAGCAAAAACCAATAACAACAGCAAAGACTTAATCATTATTAACCGCAAATACCGCAGCAGCAGTAATAACAACAACAACAAGTTTGATCATACTCTTATACTGCGTGTGTTTTTGTACCCTGCACGCAATGTGCAGAAAGAGTTAAATCTTATAGGTATGTTTGTATGAAGGCAGCTGGAAAAGATGTATCTTTTATGCTTGTATCTCATCTAACACAAAAACATTTTGGCAATTTGATTGCAAATGTTCGCTCAATTGAACAAGCTTTATAACAATCTGATTGTTACAAGTATTTTAATAAAAATGTTTAATCAAATTCAAGGAAGCAAGTTATTAAATATTTTAATTTATTTTGATCTTCAGAAATCTAAAGAAAATAAAGACTTTAACAAGTGTTTTTAATGACCTTTTAAGTGTTTTAACTTGTCTACAAGTGGCTGTAGGTCAATGTTAGTTTTTAGTTAATTAATAACCAAACATCAAAATCAATAAAAAATTGAATGAAAAAGAGAAATACAATATAGGTTCAGCTTATTTGTAATGGCTTTTAGCTGTTTAGAAACATGTTTTTTGACTTTAAACATTTTTTCTTGACATTTAAATTTTCTATCAATGAAAAAATATATTAAAAAATCTGAAATTCTTGTTTAAATATCCGAAAATCAAAGTGACGATTAAGGTCTAATGTTAATTTGTTAAAATATTAAAAAAGATCTAAATTAATTTTTTTAAATATGATAATTATTGTGTTTTTTTTAGGTCTATCTAATTCAACACTTTTAAGGAAATTAAATATAAAAAGTAAATAAATTTGTACTTATAATCTGTACTTGTAATTTTTCAATGTACAACTTTTATATAATATAAGAACTTTTTTTTTTTTTTAGATTTTTTTTTTATTTCAAAACTTTTAGGTAAATAAAATAAATGTAACTGAAACCAAAAAAAAGTTAAATTCATCTTCTTCCCTAAGTTTTCCGTTGCAAAAAATCGCCTTACATCTAAATTGCCATCATTAATTCCTTTTAATTAAACCATCAAATCGACAGCGATTAATTGTCGACAAAAAATCGTCAACTATTATCATACCGGAAAGTAGTTAACATGCAATTTTGCAATACCCAAGAAGACAAAAAAAATTTGGGGCAGCAAAAGGAGCACTTAAATTGTGGCAATAAGTGCAGGTAATGCAACTGATCGATCGCAGCATTGAGTGCAACACACATTGTTGCATGAATAACCTTTTTTGTTGTTGTTGGTGGGAATCGATTATGAGTGTTTTGTTCGCTGCACGTGTGGTCACATCAGATGAGGTCGGGTAAAAGAAAAAAAAAACAGGCAGGCCTTATAATTAATGTGCGAGAACAACTTTCCAACGATCAATGACGAGGCAGACCGTCTGTCTCTCCAACTGTCCAACAGTCAGTGATCGTCATCTCCGGTATATGAATGTGACCGTGACTTGAAATAAAAAATGAAAGTGGTTGAAACAACGATGAGAGTTATTCAGTTGACCAGTTGTTGATCAAGGGCCGCCTGTCCGCTTATTAGTCGCGATTTAAATGATTGAGGCTAATCTTGGACTCCATTCATAAGTACCACACAGTGGGTAACGGGTAACTGGAAACTAACTGGAAACTTGGAAACTGTGATGTGATGTGATATGATTAATAAGTTTCGCACGCTTACTTAATAAGCTCCTTCACATTGGTAGGTAGAAAGTATCGGACAAAATGCCAACTGATAAACAGATAAGTTGAGTGACTTTAACTTCGAGGTCAACAGTCTCTTAGCCCCCCCATGGGGCCATAAAGTGTTTAATAATAACTCATTAAATACACATACAAATGCGACTTGAATAAACATATGTTAAACAGGTAGTTAAAGATAAAATACTTGATTTTTAAATGTTAATATATGTAGAAAAATATGATATTTATCTAACAGATTTCTGGCTCCACGCTTTAAAAATGAGAACTGATCGTTTTAGTCTCGCTCTCTGCCGATCGGCATGAGCCATCGTTGTTACCCTTCTAAAGTTTCAAGGGTATAAAAATCGAAAGCATAAAAGAAATCGAAAGCGAATGGAACGCGAACTGAAACCGAACAAACGAACGCCGCACTGCGCCACGCCGCACTGCATGCCCGAGCACATCAAGTGCAAGAAAAACGAATGAACCGATGAGCCAAACTGAGCGCAGCAAGTGCATGATGCCATTTGAGCGAGAGAGCGAGCGAAGGGAGTTGAACGAAGTGTGTGCAGCAAGGCAATGGCATGCCATGGCACTGCTTAGCTCTGCACGACACGGCATAGTAGTAGTCGTCGTAGTAGTAGTGACCATCAGCAGCAGCAGCAGCAGCAGCCGTCGCCGACGTCGTCGTCGTCTGCAGTTCGAAATGAAAGCGAATGTCGTCGCAAAGTTTGCGACTTTTGCGGTCGCTCGGCTCGCTCCGTCGCTCCACTGTGGTCGTCGCCCCGCGGTGCGATACAGTTCAAGCTACATTTAAAAATGTAATGCGAAGCACAGACACACAACTGAGAGAGTCTGCCTGTCTGGTGGATCGAGCGAGAGCGAGAGAGAGCAAGGCAATAAATCGATTGACCAGTTCACTCTCTCTCTCTCTCCTTCTCTCTGCATGCATGCCAAGAATATTGTCGTCGTCCCTCAGCCCACTTGTCGCAGTGCTGTTGAATGTTTTCGGGGCTTGTGCTGGTTGTCTTTCATCTCGTTGTCTCATCATCCCATCGCAGTTCGACTAAACGGCCGTGCCCATTGTGTAATATACGAAACCTAACAGCAACAACACGAAAATGACTTTAGGCGCAAGCAAACTGGGAATTTGAGTTAAGTGTATATATTTTCACTTTCGATTGCGATGTGTGGGAACTGCATGTGCATGGGCAAGAGATGGAGTTGATTGGGAAACCAACAACAGCAGATGGTGTCATCATCATGAAAGCAGAGGAGCCATTGCTAGGCCCAGCTGTTATTTTCTTAGGCTAAAAGATGATGAATCGAATTCTTTAAAATTATTTATTTAAGCTTAATATTTCTATAAAAATATCTTTAAAATATGTACAACGCATTTAACAACTAATGTTAATCCATTTTCTTTTGTTTAATTTTTTCACGTTTTTTTTTCTATAAAACTCCACATAATTATAGCGTTTCTCTTCATACAAAAAATTACAAAAGGCAAACCGCAAAAATAAATTACAAGCACAAAAACATAATGTAAAACACAATAATTAAAGCAGAGCTGTTTTTCAGTCTTCGTACAATGGAAATATTGTACAAAAAAAATAATAATTGAAATTTCACGCCGATGAAAACGGAAAAACTGAATTTTTTTCTGTAATGATTTTCAGATAAATTACAATAGAAAAGTTGTCAGAAATTGATTTTCAAAATGGAAATTGTAAAGTTCAATGTAAAACAATGATAATAATAACAATGCATAAAGCATCGACACTTATTTCACACTCGAAAAAGAGAAAAGAAATGATAGAGAGAGAGAGAGAGAAAGCCTGGGGCTTTGATTTTTGTATAAGGTAGCAGCTTCATCATCTATTGCGATGTTGTTTTTTGTTTTTGTTTTTTAATACATTATGCGTAAAGCTATTGTAAAAATTTTAGTTGTTGTCTGTCTATTTGCTGTTGTTGTTGTTGTCTCTTCATTTATGCCATTTGAAAGTCGGCATTTGAAATCGACGTTTGGCTTTGGTGGAAAAATCGTGCACATGAGCTTTAAACAAGTAAAAGTAAAAATCACCTCCAACTGCTTGTTGAATTGTTTCTCTCTGATACTTTTTTTCTCGGGTTGTTTTTGGGCGCCACATGTGTTTGCATTTGATTTTTATTTTTATTTTTTTGTGCTGTTGCTGTTGTTGCCTTTGCGCACATGAGCTTGCAACTTGTACGCGGCATGGCGACGGCGTTGTCGAAGTTTTGCGATGGCTGTTTCTAGTTTTTGTTTTTGTTGCCGTTTTGCCTCTTGGGCAATAGATAGGCATCACAGGTCGTGCCTGCCACTAAAGACAAAGGTGGGCGGAGAAGGGTGAGAGAGAGAGGGAGGGAAGGCGACTAACACACACACACACAGTCATATTACAATTCATTTAGAAATGCATTTAAAAATACATAAAATACTTTGGCACCAACCAAAAAAATAAAAATAAACGAAAGTGAACAGAATGCCAAAATGAAAATGGAAAGTTTTTCTGTGTGTGTGTGTGTGTGTTTGCAGCAATCGGCAAAGTGTGACCAAGTTGTGGCAAATGGTTTTTCCATTTGGTCAAATTACAAAATTTATGATCATTGATAATATTTTGCATTAAAGCGTTTATAATGCCAAACAAAAAATGGGAGTTAAACCATTTGAGTAAGAGATCGGTCTTAGGACAAAAAAAAGTTGCGTAAGGGTAAGGTAGCCAATTTAGCCGTTAACTTCTGTAAAGTTACAGAATAAGTTGGGTCATCGGGGCGTATATTTACCCTTAAAAATTAAGTATACGCCCAGTTGTCCCAAGTTATTCTTATATTTTACAGAATTTATCGATGAAATTGGCAGCCCTAAGCTTTACGCAACTCTTTTAAGTTAATTTTTAAGCTTAAGTATACGCCCAGTGGACCCAAGTTATTCTGCAACTTTACAGAAGTTTTCGAAAACCTTAGCTTTACGCAACTCTTTTTTTTGTGTCCTTCTGTCGATCTCTTACTCAATACGTTAAATGTTTCGTTACTTTGTTTTCATTCCCAGCGTTTGCTGTGCATCGGCTCAATAATTATAGCTTTCAGATCATCATCGATGCAACTGGTTACGTTTTGCGAGAAGCAACAACAACAGCAGCAACAGCAATCGACAATCAGCATTATTTATGGCTGTTGCACAACGTTTATCTGTATAAGGACCACCCCGGTTAAATGTTGTGAACCAGTTCAAATTAATCATCTGTCCCAACAGTCAAAAAAGCAGTCAACAAACCGACAGCAACCACAACAACAACAAAAACAACAACGAAAATTGTTGTCGTGCCCTTGTGTGTCAAATTCATCATTAAATGTCAACGCTTCGGGGAACTTTTTATGTGAAAGTCGGATGGTTTCGGGAAAATCGGTAAGGTTCATCGATAAAGGTCAACAACTCGTTGCCAATTGAGTAACTTAACAAGGCGCCTTCAGTTTTAAAGTTGAGTTGTAAAAAAAACCCACAAAACCTTAACAGGAAAATGCACTCAACAGTCAATTAAGTCATAGAATTAGCTATGTCTCTTAGGTAATTAATTGATTTCATTTTCAAAACTTTTACTCTTAACATAGAGAAACTGCAATGTTTAATGCATCGTCTATAAACGACTTTGTGACGTCTTTGCTAAACAAACTTGATTAAATAGTTAAGATAGACTGTCAAGCAAACAAACATAACAAGGTGTCTCGCATTGAAAAGAAAAAAAATAAATATAGTATGTATAAAAGAAAGAGAGAAAAAAAATAATTGCGCGACTGCATAAATTTGCGCAGGACAAAAAGACAGACGAACAGACAAAGCTACTTTCGTTTTCAATATATATAAAAGTGAGAGAGACAGAGACAAGGCGAAGCTAAAGGAAAAGCTGCGTACTGACAACCCAAACAGAAAGAAAGAGAAGGAGAGCGAGAGGGTCGCAAATAATAATAAATGGCAACGAACCCTCCGATAGGCAAAGTCAAGTTTTGCCCATAAATTTCACAGCGATCGATCCAAAGATTGTCGATCAGACCAAAAGGCAAAAGAGAGGGCCGAAACAAAATGCAACGCTTAACCGATGAAGATCAATGATTATCAACGTCAGAGCTGCAGCGGCAGCAGCACCAGCATCAACAGCTGCAACTGCAACGGCTGCAACTGCAACTGCCTTGTTGACACTAAGTGAAAGTGAACTTGATGGGACCACGTCGTCGTCGTCATCGTCAATCGTCAATCGTCATCGATTCGCAAAACTTGGCAATGCTCCGAGGGAGCTTTTAAATGCCTTGAATTATTGCCGCTATTGAGTTGAGTTTTCACAAGAGGGAAAAGAGTGCTGTGAAGTTCAAAGCGGCAAATCTAGCATTGCAGTTACAGTTAGTTAGTTGAAAAGATTGAATGACGATTATAGTTTGTTGGCATATTTTCTATAGTATTTTTCGATGCGGGTGTTGAAAACTCGATAGAAAACTAGGTTTTTATTAATTTAAGAGATTGAAAAAACCTAAAAACTATAGAAACTTTGAAAAAATCTTTTTAAATCTTTTTCACTTTTGAGTAAATTGTATAAAAATTTTAAAAATAATTATATTAAGTCCTAATTTTAATGTTATTATATAGTTTTCAAAGCGACTCTCTTTGCTTAAAATATTTCATCAAAAATAATTATATATATTCCCAACCCTCAAATCGGAATAATCTATGTAAAGAGAAGATAATTATTTACAATACTTAATATGTTTTCTTAAGAATTTCTTTTAAATTCTAGATTTATTATCAGAATCAAAAGCTTTATAAAATCAAATGTCTTATGCTCTTGAGAAACAAAGTTGATTGATCTTTTTCTTGTTATAAAAAACACTTCACGCTCACACTTGTTGCAAGCGCAAGTTGCACAAGTAAAGTATAATATGAAATATGTTAACCAACATATCTTACAACCTGTCTTTAACACATAAATAGTGAACAGTCAAGTTTCTAACTATGTTCGTATTAGTGGCCGACATAGATAAGCGCTTTTTTTTCCTCATATATATATATGAATGGCATTATCGCTAGACGTTTCGCAGTTGAATGGTGCTTACCTGCAAAGAGATAAAAAAAAAGTAAACACAAATTAGGTGGAGGCCATAATACATGTATAAGTATATGAGTATATATATATAAAGTGCTGCAAGCGTGCTGCTTAAGCGGGCCAACTGACCCGCCCCTCCGTCCGTCTGTTCGGCCGCATTTGAAAAAAAAAAACTGGCACAAATGTCTTTATTTGAAGCATTGCCCGAAAAAGGTTCGTTTTGACCGCCTAATGCCTAATGCCAACAAACAAACAACCAAGCAACATGGCCCGCTTGAACCGAACCGAATACGAATACGAAGACTGAGCCATGGTTTTGTTGTAATTACAAAATTGGTTGCCCGAGACTGCAGCGCGTCTGCAGTTGAAAGTTGTGTTCCCCTAAACCTCACCACCGCTCCGCTTCTCATCTAACTCACCCACCACCTGGCCATTCTTATGATTTTTATGAATGAAACCAAATACGAGGCGGCCCCGGCATTTACTATTTATGGCGCTGGCGGCATGACTATATCGGCTTTGGATAGGATTTCACATTTTCATTCATTCACGAGAAAACATCAGCAGCAACAGTTGCTGTTGCTGTTGCTGTTGTTGTTGTTGATCAATTAGTGAGAATCGACAAAAAAAAAGTGGAACAACATACATTGCCTTTTGTCTCGTGACGAGCACTTCCTTTTCGCTTTTAGTCATTACAACAACCAAGGCTTAAACTTGGAAACAAACCATTGTCATCTTTATGGTTAAAAAAGATATTGAAATTGTTGTAACTTGAAGTTAGGATTAAAGCTAACTCAAGATTACGCATTCGCCACGTGATACTTAAAAATATTAATTTAATTATATGTATTTCAACTGTTATGGCTTTACTGTCAGAACAGGAACAAACAGAAGAAAAGCAAAGATAACAGTTAGAATTTATGATAATTTTTGCATTTATTGGTGGCATATAAGCAAAGATAAAGAAAAGCTACTAGATTTGATATTCTTTTACTAGCGTTGCAAATGATTCTCTGATAATTTATCATCATTATTATTTCCATTATCCACTTTGCCTGTCAATTATATAAAAAAAAGGCAGTAAGTGTGTTAGTGGGTCGAATAAAATGTTGATTTAAGCCAAATGCATTAAAAACCTTCAAGAAACCAGTGCAATAAACTTTGCTGCCTCGTTACATAAATCGCAAAAGTTGTTGGAAGAATCAGATGCCACGCGCTCTCAACTGCATACTTTCGCTCTTATTTATGAGCGGAAACTAATTTGAAATGCTTGTTGGATATAAAGATTACAGAACAGGCACCTGAAAGCCATCAAACAGCATCAGCAGCAACAGGTAACAACAAAACAAACAAGCCACCAAAACTATTTGCAGAGTGCAAAATAAAAGAAATGGTGCGACAAGAATCAGCTAAGAAATATACAAAAAAAGAAGCGCAAAAAAAATGCAAATGCAAAGAAGAAAAGATTCTAAATATGCGCTGGCAGATATCCTAGAAATTCGGTGCATTCGATGAGCCTTAGCTAGTTTTCTAAACAAAGAAAAATAATGTTTTGGCATAAAAAAACTTTGTTTTGGTAGAAAACTTAATCTTAGTGTTTGGACATATAAGAATTGTTTTCAGATCTCTATGCCTTACCGTTTATGGTAAGAATATATTTTGAATATTCTTTAACCGATTCTTACCCAATGCAGTTATCTTAGCTTAAGTACATAAATTAATTTCCCAATAAACTCAGTTTCCTTACTATTAACAGGGTATTTTAAACAGTTTTACGTGGAGGCATTCAGGCAATCGTTAGAAACTTGCATGACTTCCGTCATTTACATACATGAAGTACAACATGACAGTTGACTTCTGTCAGTGATATGCCACAGAATTTACCACTGTCAAAACGAAGGCCAGCGCACCAAAGATCACTAACACACACGTATATAGTGGTATATGTGTGTGTGTGTGTACGTGCAACCACGCAGAATGTGCGAGATTAGCAGGATTAGAGCATGTCGTTTCAGGTCCAAGTTTATCTCGCCGTAGAACATTGCTTGCTTGCAACACTGTGCTCTCAACATCATCTGGGTAAAACCGTTAAATGTTACAATAGCTGAATTTGCTTATATGCTATTATATGTTGATGATCATAATGATGATGTGGATGATCATTATTATTTAATGGCCAACCGGTTGTGTGTGTTTGTTAGTTGTTCCTTTTTGCTTAGTAGAATCAGTGCGCAATGCATTCAATGTTTGCCCCAATGTCAATTAACCAAATGTCAAACTAATGTGAAATCCAACGTAGAGTAAAGTGTAACGATATTTAAGATAATTGCGAAGAACGAGACGGATTGATTATAAACACAAGTATAAAAAATAGTTCTAAGCCAATATTGAACGAATTTCATGGAAGAATTCTTTTTTGACTCTTTTTAATATATGTATATAGAATTTCAATATTTTTTTTTATTAACATTTTTTTAAAAATATTTTTTTAATGTCTTCGTGGTCTATTTTTAAGTATTTAAAACAGATTTCCTAGTCCACATATTTTACTTGAAAACTCTTAATATTTTGTGTAACATATGTCTTCACTACTTTTAAGCTTGCAACTTAAAATTAACTTTAATGTTTGGTTGCAAAAAGAAACACAACAACAATCATGCAAACAAACAACGCCCAAGGAAAAGTCTATGAAGAAATGTTCCAAGACCAAAATTAACAAAAGCAAGAAAAAGAACCTGCTACCAAGACTTATGACCGTATTTGATATTGCCTAATGGCTGTTGTTGTTGCTTGGTTGTTTCTTGGTTGTTGCTTGGCCCGGTTGGTTTATTCTATTAAATAGTTTTGCTTAGACCGAGTAAAAACAACTTGGCTACTTTTCAACTAGAAGTAGGAGTTGTTGACTGGAATTGCTCAATTTGTGTGTGCGGCAACAACAGCAACAGCAACAACGACGGCAGCAACTGCAACAGCAACTAAATAACGACGCGACGAGGTTGACGTTGTTTGGTGACGAAGGCGGACAGAGATGGAGCCCAAGAGAGAGAGAGAGAGAGAGGGGGAGAGCCAGTCAGAGGGAGATAAGTCGAGTTGGTGACGCTTAAGCTGACGGCAACTATCAGCATCGCTCTGTGTGCAGTCACAATTGCAACAACAACAGCAACAATATCAGTTAGCAAAACAAAAACAAGTCGGAAAAACAGCAACAAAGTTGCGCGTAGAACAACAACAACAACAATAGCAACAACAACTTTTGCTGCAAGTTGAATAAAAGTTAATTCTAATTTTTGTTGTCTTCGACGATTTTTGCACTTGCGTTCAAAATGGGGAGGCATAGAATTTATCAGAGACTTTGTACACATAAAAAAATATGTAACATGGAATAACGTTCATAAAACAATAAAAAAAAATTAAATTTTAGATAAATATTTGAATTTAAATTATGAATATTTTGTATAATCAAAAATTATATAGAACATTGTGTTATATTTTTTTGAAGACTTTAAAATGTTTTTATTATAATTTAAAATATTTTAGAATTTATTTCACTTTTTGCCTTCAACAATTTGTTTTCGGGAGAACAAAAACTATTGTAGAGTATTTAATTACCGGATTTGTTAAGTTGGTTTTTGAGTATCAATTTTGTTTCGAGTCTCTTTTATTTTTCCTCAATTTTAAATTGAATAAAAAAAAGAATTGTGGCTTTTTGCTGCTGTTGCTGGCGTTGCTGCTGCCGCTTCTGTGGTTGCCACAGAGAGCCGTAGATCGATTCAATGAATTTAAAATGCATTTAAGTTGAAATTTAGGTCAAAAGTTGTTGCTGTAGTAGTTGTTGTTCTAACTGCTAGCTGCTAGTTGTTGTTGTTGTTGCTGTTGTTGTTGTTGTTTTATTGGCAGTACTGTTGCAAGGCAAAGCAAAATGGTGATGCCGAACGATGCTGATGCCAATGCTGGTTACCGGTTGCAAGTTTGCTCGTTGCTGTTGCACGTTCATCAAGTATAAAATATTCTTGCATGGCATTTGAAAAAAAAACAAAAAAACAAAAACAACAACTTGCAGCTTAGAATTACTGGCTTTGGGGCAGCCACAGGCTGTGCCGACTGGTTTTTTTCTATGGAAAAACCTCTGATCTGACTGAAGATTGCGTAGTGTCGGTAAAGTGCGACTGCTGCAACAGTGAGTAGTTGTTGTTGTTGCCCTACGCCCCCGCCCTCCCCCTTAGCACCGCTGAGTGTTGCAGCTCATTCTAATTGCACTTTTAGCACAGAGCCTTTACTCATGAGAGAAGAGAAGTGAAGAGCGCAGAGACAATGCTGTGTCTGTTGTCCATTTACAGCTGGTGGAAAACTAGTTTGGCCAACGACTTGGCCAATGTGTTGGCCGTAAATATTTATGAGTTAGACTACGACATCGGCGACGCCGCGTACTTGTTGTTGTTGCTGCTGGTACTAGCCATATGTCTCTCGATGGCAGCGTATAGCGGTAGCCCCGTACCGAGCCATAAAAATAAATCAACTAATATTTTTGTCTGATTTTTTTTAAGCAAAAGCATTTAACAAGCAAGTGAAAATCTGTCTACGCTTAATTAGACGGGTTTCATGTTCTATTTGTCTTACAGAAAAACAAAAAACAAAAAAAGTTACACAAAAAAATAATAATAAATATCAAAAGTGGACTACAAAATCAAATATATCAACGTTAATTAGCGGTCAGCTGGCAACTTTCACACTTTCCAGTTTCACACATTTTCGAAATAAATCAAACAAAAGTCGCTTTTTCAAATATGTTTCTTTTTTCCTTTTGTAAATGCATTTTCCAAAAATAAGAGAACAATAACAAATATTTGTTGGCCTTTTTTTTGTAGGCGATTTTCTGAGAGTGAACAATGCAACTTTTGTGCTAGAAAAATGTGGTAAGAAAATGAAAGTGAAGACCTAAAAAAAGGCTAAAATAGGTTTAGTTTTTTTGTAAATAATTTATATTAAAAATTATTTTTATACCGTAGCATATATATTTTAATTAAACTTTTAGTGTTATGTTTGATTTTTTCCTAAAGTTAATATACAATTAAACAAAAAAAAAAAAAATAAAAAGAAAAAGAAAAATTGCCTTTAACTACAACAATATTGGTTCATGTTCTTTTTTTATTATATTTATATTTAAGGAAAAGTCAACTTGAACGAAAAATAATTTGCTTACGATATTTTTTTATTCACCTTTTATCAACTTGAACTAAACAAAGTATGTATACACATATTTTCCCTTTTCATTATTTTATTTTAAACAAAAACCAACTTGAACTCAATGGAAATGATTGTTACTTCACCTGCAGCTGCAACGAAAAGAGATCAATTTGTAAACAAATTGTGGCTGCTTCCCTTAACACCTTCCCCTTTTCCCAAACACTACACAGAGTTTTTCTCCGAAATGGTTTCTGTTTTTTTCTTTTTTGTTGTAAACAATGCATTCAACTGACTGTAAATGAACAAAGAATGGGAAACGTAAGCGGAGGGGGGGCGAAAGACGTGTGGTTGAGTGGACAAATGTGTTTTTTGTATGTATGGATGAGGCCAAGTGGGTCAATCACACCAAAAAAAAAACAAGCCAAAAATAAAAAAAATGAATGCAACACAGTATACATATATATACAAATATAAATACAAACTGAGGAGGCCCAGAGGCCCTCGGTCATTGGACCAGGAAGTTAAAAACAACTTCCCAAGCATAGACAATATCATTTTTTTCTCCTTTTTGTCAAGTACTACTCCTTTGTATGTGGCGTTTGTGTGTGTGTGTGTGCATTATCAAAACAGTAAATGGCTGCTGCGTATCCCAGCAACAACGACGACGACGACGACGACAATGTTGACGAACCGACTTGTCAATCAAGCGATTGACTTTTGCACAAAATCCAAAGACAATCTCGATGCAGTTGTTGAGCAGCAGCAGCAAAAGCAGCAGCAGCCACAGCCAAACCGATGATGATATCTGAGCTGACTGCCCAAGTATCCCAAGTCTGCACAAGTTGCAAGTCCCCCCCTCTCTCACTCTTCGACTATACTAGGCAAGGACCAGGCCATGTCTTCAATCCCAAAACAAAACCGCATTGGCATTTCTTGGTCTAAAGCAAAACAACAGCAAGAAAAAAAATATTCCTTTTTGCCTAATTTGGTTAAAATGGAAATTCCGCACACCATATTGTACCCGAGCACTTTAAATGACAATGACTGCCGAGATCAGAGCCGCAAAAGTCCGCTAACTCTTAGGGTTGTGTCTTCGCATCGTCATCGTCTAGCTAAACTATTTATTTTTTTGGTATTTGTAACTATGTTTTCAGCAGAAAATGCACAAGAAACGCGTGCATTGCGAGTTTTCTTCGGAGTAATCATGGTGGTTTTAGCTAAATATTAAAGGAAAAAGTATTTGGGACTAGATACAAACATAGTTCGTAATAAAAAAAAACATTTAAATATTTATTTTACGATTTTTTAAGCATTTTCAGTGTCAAAATTCACAAATTTTATGTTTTTGTGATACAAACGAGCAAAATAATTCTTTAATCCTTTGTAAACTTTTGCATTTTTATTCAGATCTCTTGTGCAGGCTGACCCTTAGACGTGAAGTCCATATGCATAAATAATGAGAGTCAAGTCAATTTTTTAATAAAAATGCATTTAATTCCCCCCCTTGTACACACACATATATTATTTATAACCATACGATCAGGCAATAAGGCAAACAAAAGTAAAAGTACGGCCAGAGTTGCCCCAAAACCAACCGCATACAACCTATAAATTTGTGCACCCGAGTCGAACTTCAGACCTCAAGACAGATTGAGATACCTTTATATAGCAAATGGGTTTGCAAGAAGGAAGACCAGAAAGCGCAACGCATGTGGCATGCCACATTTGAACTTTAACACACGATCAGACGACGTACGAGCAGACCGAACCATACCATACCAAAACTGTACCGCACCAAAGTCGCGCTCCACGACAATAAAATACAATAAACGACAAAAAAAAAAAAGAAAGAAAAAAACAGTTTTCAAGTTTGCCCAAGCAGACGCGGGGCCAAGTTGGGCCAGCCACATGGCCTGTCGCCAGATCCGCTGAACCGGGGTCAACATTATAAAATCGCGCTGCGGCAGCAACAAGAGAATAAAATACATACCGAAATAAAAAAGGCAGCAACGATCAAATAATTTATGACCAAGTGCATGGTGGCTGCTTAAGTTATAGCCAGGGGTTCGCTGTTTTTGTTGTTCGGGGTGTTAACTGTCTGATCAGCAAAACTGCATACAACGTCGCAATTGCAACAAATGCAACAAATTGCAAAATTCGATGACGCATCGTCTGCGTTTGCATTAAATATGCAATTTTGCGCCATTGCAGACGAACTGTCTTCGGGCATGACAGCAACAAAAACAAAAACAGTGAGAGAGGGAGGGGGTGGGGGGGGTGTGCAGGGTGTAGGTATTAGGCGTGGAGCTTTATCTGTGGACCGCAGCAATGCTGCAATGTCTACTACGGCTGACTGCTCTTTTATTTGGTTTTTTTGTTTTTCGTATTTTCCTATTTTTGCCGGTCCTCAAAATGGGAAAACTCACAAATGCAGCTGTCTGACGAACGACTAAAAACTGTCTGACTGACTGACTATATGTCTGCCTGAGCAAAAAGTGGGCGTGACGGCTGCGACGCCACTGCCTTTGCTTCACACAATGGCGCAGCAAAAGTCTCACAAGAAAGACAAAAGATTTTCCAGCCAGCAATATTTGATGGGAGAAAATCTAAAGAAAAATCATATATATTAAAATTATTTAACAATACTTAGACGGCAAAATAACTGATGGGCTTGCATGATACAATATGATTATAATGTGAAAAACGCAGATAAGTTTGATAAAATAAATAAAAATGTTAACAACTTTGATGTGATGGAATATCATTTTAATATGATACCTATGTATTTATAATGATCATTTATAATAACTTTTTATTTATTTTTATGCAATTATTTATTTAAAAATAGTAAAACAGTTAATAGTAAAAATTACAATAAAAATATTTTTCATAGCAATTAATTTTTTGATTTTTCCTAAGACTTAAAAACGAACAAAAAAATACTAATTTGTTTACTTAAATGTGCCACGCTTTGTTTCAAATTTTTAATCACTTCTCTAATGATTCAAATAATGATTTATCTAACTTCAACTGTTTTCTTTAAGCCACGAATTGTTTTAACGATTAATCATTCTTTTTTCCTACGTTTACAGGGTATAAATACAGCCAAACAATAATTACAACGTCACACAAAAAATTGAGCAAGTAATACATATAATAATTGTGAAATGGGGGAAAAAAAAACTGCCACATCAATTAAGAAAATCACTTTTTCTGTCTTTGCCACAATGAAGCAGCAGCCAGCAGCAGCCGCAGCAGCTGTTTACTCTGTGCAATGCTTATGAAATTACAACTTTCGCAATGCATGAAACACAGAAATGAGCTATATACACATCATTTAGTATATTATAACATTTGGTTCAAGAGATTTGGACTGCGAATGCTGCTGCTGCCGATGCTGCCACATGTGGGTTAATTGCCAACAACATAACGCATTTTACATCTGAATCTGTGTCAACGGGATGAGCACAAAACTGCTGCTGCTGCTGTTTCAGCTGCTGTCAAAAAAAAGTAATCGAAACAATGCAAAGTGACAGGCACCAAAAACAAAAAATAAACACATGGCAATACTAATAAAGAAAGCAAATTGTTTAAGAACAGCTGAAAACGTTGCAACGAAGTTGACATACACTAAAAATGATTTGTACTGAATCTTAATAAAATAAATTAAGAGAAATATTATTAAGTGTAGATTTAAAAAAGATATGCTAATCAATTCTAAATAAATAATATCTTATAAAGATTCTTTTTTAATAAAAACATTGAACAAAATAAGTCAGAGTGTCTCTAGTCGAAAAACCACGGCAAACAGATACCCTGAGCCCATCCCAAGAATTAGTCACAAAAAGTCGACAGAGTGTTGAACAGAACTTACGATTGACAAAGCTCCTTCAAAGTTTATCAGATTTTCAATCTTTTATTTTAAAAGTCTCAATTTCAAATATAGATAAATACTGGATATATAATAAAAATTTTTAATTATCATCTTCTAAAGTGAAACAGACTCGATTCCAAAACTTTTTCAAAATTAACCGATTTTCAACAGCAATACATCAATTTGTTTAAGTTTTTAACCATTTAATTAGTTCAATCTTCAGAGTGAATAAACTAAAAACCTTTTCAAAAATATACACCAAAAAATATTCCATTGAAAATCGTTATACTCTCAGTTAGGGTATTTTTAAAAAAGAGAAACAAATCTTTTGGCATGCAGCGAAAAAATGTCATTGCATTGGCTCTTAATTATTTAGACAGTTTGTCGTTGAAGCAGATACAGATTCAGATGTTTTGGCTGCGGCTGCTGCATTAAACAAAATGTTTATTTTTATGTGCAGCCGCATCATAAAAATCAGCACAAAGTGCATATTAAAACGTCAGTTCAGTTGGACGACCAACAGCAACAACATGTTGATAAGACATGAAAGAAAAGGAGTCCCCAAAAATAATAATAATAAAAAAAAAAAAACAATAACTGCAACAAGCAAAACTGTCAGCCGCCAACAAAATTACCAAATTTGGCAAAACAAAAAAGGCCGAGAACAAATAAATAAACAAATGCAGGTTGAGTTCGTGCAGCCAGCCGGCAAAGCTGTTGGCCCAACTTCATTTTGAAGCGGGGAGTATAGAAGGAACTTGAAGGTGCCTTGTTGGCGTTGCAAGCTTGATGGCCATTGTGTCTGTGTGTTGGTTTTTTTTTTTGCTTGGTTGTTTAATTAATTAACCCTTATGACAGGCGCAATTAACCCTTGTGACAGGCAGCCTGACAGATTTGAACATTGATATCATCGCAAGCAAGAGAGAAAAAGACCCAACTCAAAAACCTATGCCAAGAATATTAATTTAAGTGCTAAAAAGATGTCTGATAAACATTTTTAAAAGTTGCGCTTTACAAAAAAAAGTTAAAAATCAAATAATGACAATTTTATTCAACTTTTTGATTAAAAAAACGTTTAAAATTAAGCTAATTTATAATTTTATGGTTTTGAAAAGGTTAACATTAAATCAAAGTTCAGGAAAAAAAATCGTACTCATCATATTCAAAGCTAAATTCATTAAATTCGTCAATTGTTCCTGCTCGAAACCATCTTATAAAGCCATAAACTAATCGCTGAACTTCAGAGATTGCATCTAGTCTGAAAAGTCACTGAACATGGTCCCAAAACTTGGTATCCAGCTGTTGGAGGCTTTAAGCTTATTTTTCTTTGAAAAGACCATCATCGAACAATTGACAGTGGTCCGCTACGCTTGGGACAGTGACATGATTGGCGACTTGCAAGCTTTACGCTGAACGAATGTTGAAAATTGTTGGCTTTGGCCATTTCTCTGGGCGTTGACTGGCTAGCGCTCAGCAGCTGCTTGGAGCTAGCTTATCGGCTCGCATAAATCTGGATTTCTATTTCCGCAAGAAAGCACAAAAAAAAAAAGCGTCGCGTAATCGAATCGGCCAACCTGAATCGCAATTTGTCAGCTTTTGGTAATAACTTTGGACATTTACCGTAAGCGATGCCATGCAACGCAACGCAACACAAAGTTGCAACTGCATGGCGATAAATTGAACCTGTTGGGGTCTTTCAGTTCGTTCGCTCAGATAAACGCCGCTGATATGAGTTACGTTATCCGTAAGATACTTTCGGACGCTTAATTGATTTTCGCATGCGACGTGACCGCATCTCGACATTTTTATGCCATCATTATTGTCATTCATAAATCGTAAGCTTGTTTATCTACAGCAGAAATGGGGAGTTGCTGCAGATAGCTTGAAGCTTAGCACAACGTGCCTCATTTTGCGTTACGCATAATATGCTTAACAGATTAACATGAATTCTTAACAGAAATGTTGGTTAATCGGTGAAAAGTTTTTTTTTTTTTTTTTAAAGGTTTAGTTTAACTTTTGTATATGTATTAAAAACGAATTTCGTGCAATGTTACATTTTGAGATATACTTTTAGATCTAGATCTTCTCAGATATTTGAAATATTTTTTTTTTATTTTTTCCACCCTAAGATATCCAACGAATCATCTTAGCAACAAGCTCTATACTCGTAATCGATAATTAAATGTGCCTGTTATTGTCAGACATACAAATTTAATTTGTCTCTGGCCAAGCGCATCCCAAAAGATTACACAATCCAAATTCCAATTTTGCTATCAAGCGGGCAATTGTTGTTTTTTTTTTGCACATATTTGCTCAATGCATGTGGATCGCTTCATCTTATTAAGTATGTATTAAGCTGCCAGTTGTTGTTGCTTTTAGCATTTTTTTAACAGCATGTTTTTTGCTGCTGCTGCTTGCTGCTGTGTTAAGTTTTCGATGTGAAAAAGAGTCAAGTGAGGTCGGGGCCCCGAACAAAATTGTTGCCGGGGTTAGCAACGACTACCTTCAAGTCGATTGTGTTTTTGTTGCTGCTGCTGCTGATGTTGTGGCTGTGATTTTTTGCTTGTACTTTAAATTGTTACTGCATTTATTTTGTTATTTTTTGTTTTTGCAGCTTGTAATTGTTGTTATTATACAATTGGCTTGCCCCCTCCCCCAACCACCACCCTTAGCCAACAAAAACACAATGTAAAATGCAAACGACACTAAAGCAAGTTGTTTTTTTATTGTTATTATTGCTGCTGTTGTTGCTTCTTATTGCATATTTGACATTTTACTTGTGCAGCAGCTGAAAATCTGCGCAAAGCAGGGCAGTTGGCAGTCTGTTGGGGAGGTGAGGGGAGGGGGGTGTGTGCATCTTTCATGGCGAAATATTTAAGATTTTGTCAGCCAGATATTGGTGTAGTCTTAAACGACCTCTGTGTGTATTTTGTTTTTGGCGACGGCTTTTGTTAAACAAAAAAACACAGAAAAAAAACTTTGCGGCTCTGATTTATTGATTTTTCCAAAAAGATAATGTGTGATTTTTCTCATAGACTTGTTGGAGTTGCCGTTTTCCTAATGTGAGAAACTTTTAGCTAGTATGTCAAGATCTTTTATATTGTTTATTGTTTGCCATTGTTGCATAAGTTCTTCATGCCATGCAACGTGATACACATACCACATGGCGCTTTGTCCACTTTTGCCCTGATACCGATCATGACTTAAGTCTAAGCAAATGTGTCGCAATTTTCAGACACCTTGTCTTTGAAAATAAAGTACGTGTTTTTTGGTTTCGCCATGCAAATTAGTTCAAGATAATAACCTGAAGCTTAAAACGGCAATTGATCAATTCTTTACACTATGCAATTTATTTCTTTTGCCTGTTACACAACACAACACAAGCTTTTAACTATTTTTTTGAATAATTTCCAATTAAAATATTTCAACAGTCCTAGATAGAGAAAGGTTAGCTCATACGAAGCAGAGAGAGATAAAACCCGTCAGGTTAGTTTTGTTTTCAACTCTTTAGGCGTAGATAAAATTTCAATTTATTTAAATTTGATTTTTTTTTAATAGGTATTCACCTGAAGGAAAGAAGTTATCAGCGCCTAGACGCTCGTTTCATGCATTCGTAATTAATTAATTCCCCCTCAAGTGGATTTTTTTATAGACTTTGACCAAAAAGGCGGCAGCTTTTCTTTGGTGTTGCTTTTTTGTTTTTGTCAATTACTATTGTGGCAAAGTGAAGTGAAAGTTGTTTTCAATTTCCAATCAAAAAGAAACGAACGCGTTCGATATTGAAAAATTAAGTAATTTCGAGGGGTGAAAAAAACCAAATCGAAAGAAAAATAATATCATAAACAAATTGACGATTTTCGTGGGCAGCCATTAAAAACTTGTTACAGTTACATTTAGAGTTAAGCGCAAGTGCAGCCTACTTGCAACAACAACAACAGCAACAATTCAAGTTGAGATCATTATCAGTACTTTACCTGTTTTTTTTTTTTTTTTTTATTGTTTTGCTCTCGTAAATATGGTTTTTTGGTTCGTGTTGAAGCAAATCCAAAATGATTATTTTTTGTACCCTCTAATTTTCTGTATGATAGAAAAAAAAGCCACCACGTTCAGTTGTTAGTGGAAACAGATGTGTTTATGTGATTAGAGGTTTACTCGAAAAAAGCGTAAATAGATTGATTTTATATAAGTTTTTAAGACTTTAAAAAAAATTACTACGCGATCATTCATTTATTTATTTTTTTTTTATTTTTTTTTATTTATTTATTTCTTAACATTTTGCAAAATAACTGAAAGTTTAGCTCTATTAATTTTTTTATGTATAAAATAAAATATAATAAATAATAATAATTTATATAATTTTTTTTATTATTTTTTTTTTATTTTATTTCTTAATATTTTGCAGAATATCTCAAAGTCCATTATTTTTTTTAAATATTTTTTATTAAACATTTTTTTCTTATTTTTTCCCCTCATCTTTGTTGATCTATTGTAACGTTGAACGCGCCAGTCACTCACACTTAACCAAACAAAAGTTTTGCCAATCCGCTTGCTCATCCAAAAGTTTGGGTCTGTGTTCGTTAATCATTCAGGTGTGTTTTCATAGGCGAATCTCAAGCTGAATCAAATGATTGTGTCTCTGTACAATCTATTTTCATGATAAATGCTTTATTTTTACTAGTAATGCCAAAAAGATGCACACACAATAAAAGGCAGCAGCCCATTGATCATTAGATAATTACGTATACGTATTATACTATTAGGTTGTGGTAAAAGTTGAAGCATGCAAATTTTTGTTTTTTGTCTCTGTACAAATATGGAAATCTACATAAAAAACAGAGCAGCAACAATGGTGAATGTTGGCCTACGACGATTATTTATTGCACCTCTGCACATAGGAAATGTGTTTGTTGTTCAATAATTCATTGCATTGCATGTGAAAGTGCAGTGGCGAAAGGTTTTTCCCAAACTGAAGAGCTAATTAGCAATGCATTACCTAAATACCTACATCTATATATGTAACGAACAAAGAACAGACAGTAATAGAAATAACCGTAACTGCAATGCTAACGGTTAACTGTTTAACAACAGCAACGTCAACATCAATTGGTAACCTGGCCTTATTAGAGCTAATTAGCTGCAGGTACACGTTGCAACCAAATCGGGCCGACAAAACAAAAAAAAACAAAAAAGTAAAAGCTGCCTCCCCCCCTTAAACTCACCTCACCAAAATAGTAAAACTCATTTCAAAAGCGCTGCGAACGCCGAAATTGATCAGTGGGTGTTCCCCCAAAATGGGTCATGGCAACGTTTTTCCAACAATTGCTATTCGCTTCGCTACAGATTGTCTGCTCCGCTGTGCAGTTGTGGAGTGTGGGGGGGAGGGGAGGGAGCAGAGAAGACCACGCACTCATCACACACACACACAGAGAGACACAGACACCCGCCCTGACACACTTTGCGCACTGCGATCGCCAAGAGATCGTGACCTCGGCCTGGAAATTGGAATTGGAATCAGAGTTGGAATTGGAATTGGACCACAAACCGTTAAGTCAAATGGGATTACTTACTTAAGCCGAAAGAAAAAAATTTTAAAGAAAAACAAAAGCCGCTAAGTTGCACAATTAGGCGGTCCTAAGTATTTTAAATTAAATAATGAAAATTTTAAAAATGGGAAAAAAAATTAATAAGAAGTGAATGCAAATAACGTATACTATTAATCTTGATCTTATTTTAAATAAATTAAATAAATAAAGAAATTTTTCTTAAATAAATGTATCAAAAAAATTATTTATAGAATAAAATAAATACAAAACATTTGTTTAATAATTTCTGAACGAAAAACTCTTACAAAATAATAATTTAAAATCATAATTTATTATGATTTATTTTGAATTCATTGCTAAGAATTAATAAAAACAATCTTTCATTATTATCTTACAAAAATAAATAATTTAATTACTTCAAACATTTTTCGGCTGGCGTTAAAATTCAATTTAATTACAAAATCTGATTGACTTATTAAAGGACAATGAACATTAAAAACAAAAAAAATACTTTGCCCTATCATGATGACTTTAAACTCTTAAGAAAATGCACTCAAGTCGCTTCCTGTTTCTATAAAAAGAAAAAATAGAGAGAAAAACCTCGCCCAGCTTAATCAAAAGTCAATAATACTTTATGGATTTTCAAGTGTATAATGACGAGGCAATAAAGTAAAAGTGAATGAATACAGCAACGCCATCTCATTCACAGCTTGCTGTCCCTTTCTGCGACTGCTGCACACAATGCACAATTTGATTGAATAATAAAGAAAAGAAAAAAAAACCCTCCAAAATAAATGGCAAAAGCTAAAGCATAACAACACCAAAAAGCAAACGCATTTCAAAGCGCAAGCAAACCAACAACAAAAATATACGAAAAATACACAAAAGTAGTTAAAAAATAGTTTTGGAGGAAATTACATAATGTCTATGTGTGTTTTGGCATGGGGCGCGCGTTGCTTGAACAAAATAGACTCGTCGTCGCCGTCGTCGCGCGAATTAATGAACTGGAAAATAAACATAATCATGCACGTATAATCTTACAAAAGTTTACGTACACCAAAACAGAAATAAACTAAAATAGAGTCGGGAGAGAGCCTGGTACGCATTTACAGTGGACAATCGTTTAACGAACAAAGTTTCGCATAACGATCAACGAAAAAGGTGAAAACAGGGGAAACCCCCAATACACATTTTAGGGCTGTTTAGTGTGACCGTTTTTGGCATTTTTTTGCATTATTTTGCATGCAATGCAGCGAAAGATTCACTTAACAAACGTTTGGCTTAACTCACAAAATACTTAAACCCATTTGTGTTCGTTAACCGAGTGTCCACTGTACTTACATATGTATGTAAGTTTTTCCCGGTATTCAGGGCGTCGTCGTTAGCGTTGCGGAAAATGAAATTAAGCAAAAGAGTTAACGACAATTTTCCAACATTGCATAACATAACATCACATTTGGCTGTCATTAGGGCTGGCAAAAAAAGGTTTTCCTTCGTTTTGTTTCTTTGTTTGTTTTGGTCATTGCACCCCCTGTCTTTATTTTGTTGTTGTTGTTGTTGTCTTCACGCTTGTTGTTCTAGCGCCAATTGTATAACAAATTGCCAATGTTACACTTGTTAACGCTTCGTTTCGATCTGCTGAACAAGAAAGTTGGCCCATTGCTAAATTGGCCTTGTAGTCTTAATGGACAGGCTACAGTTTGCTTCCCCTTTTCAGTTAGCATGCGGAATGTCATCAGGCCAAGAAGTGTAAGATTGTGGCGTAACTGCGTAAACCCTAATTTGTTGCAACACTTTTAATCATTAAATTGGCTTATACGAAATTTGGTTTAATTTAATATATAGAAGAAAAATTTATATTAAATTTTTATAAGTGATAAATAAGCTAATAATTAAAAAATCATAAAATTATTTAAATGTATTTTTAAGATGTCAATATTTAAGCCTTTTAGTATTTTTTTAATTAAATTTATTTAAATAAAATACTTTATTTGAAAATATTTGTTCTCTTTTTTAGTGGTTTTAATTTTTTAAAAGCTGCACGAAAATATTTTTTGAAAATATGGGTTTTTTTTATTTATTTTTTTTTAACTTTTCTTTATTTTATTTATTTTTATATATATTACACAATTTTTTTTTTATAATTTTTTGTTTTATTGTTGATATTTTTAGTATACATATGAATATTAATTAAAAAGATATGTTTTTGTCTTTTTTTTTTTGAATTTAAGAAATCTCTTTCATTTTCTTTTCAATTCTTGATATATTGGACATAATATTTATTAAATATTTTTTATTCATTAATATTTTTAAACTTGTTTTTTATTGGGTTTAGTCTTCTTTTTTTTTACTTTATTCCAGTTTGTTTTATAATTTTTGACTTAGATCATTTTTTGTAGCCCCAAAGTTATGAAGCTCTAATCGAAGCATCTAAATTAAAAATATTTTTTTGTTTTGCCAGCCTTTTTAAGCCGACTGGTTGAGTTGGTCAGCTGGTCAACGAATATAACGGCAATTGACACGACTACACACACACACACACACAACATTCATATTGCAACATTTCAACAGACAATTGAGTGTAAAAGGCAGACAGTGGGGCAGCAACAGATATCGATAGATAAGTTTGCAATAATTCCCACAATGCCACATGGCGAACAAGAAACTCTTATGACATTTGCTTTTTAGCAATAAATAATTTATGCACTTTTTTCGCATACATTTCATTTATTTATATTGGTAAAAAATATATATATTTTGTATAAAGAACTCTTTGCGCAACGCCAATAAAATTAATAGCAATTGACGGGCTCAATACAATTTGATTTATTACCGCTAAAAAAGCTTGTGAGTTTCAGCTGGAGAAGGCTAAGTCCGTGCAACACACACACACATACAAATATATGATTTATGGACACGATCTGAGGTAAATGTGTCCACTAAGAATGTCCAAAGGCGGCACACACGTGGCGCAACTAAATCGACACGTCTGCATGGAGTAAAAAAAATAAAACAGTTGCAAGTTGAAAGCATAAAAATTTAAATACAAAGTAATCAAGGGAATAATCCTTAATGACGAAATATATCTTTATGCATATCTAATGCATTCTAACTCATTAAAATGTTTCTTCAATTAAATTTATCTATTGAGCTGTTCAATTTTTAAGTTCTTAAGGTCTTTTAATTTTGAACCCTTTGATTCTCATTATCTTGGAAGGGCGACTCACATAAATCGGAAAGGTCAAAAAGCGTCACGTTTTTAATTGATCCCATAAAAAAAAAAACAAATGTCGTCGACGACATTAAATATTTGTACTTTGTTATGTCAACAATCATTACGATGCCACAAAAAACTCTGATAATGCCCGAGAGGTTAGCTGATAAGCATTAATAGCTGTGTTTCATTTACTTAGGGTTACGACGATCTGTTCGTCTAATTAAGTTAAGGAAATAAACTAATTGAAAGATTGCTAGAATCTAAGGAGTGGAGACTGAGTCGTTTAAGCCCTTAGCCCATAAAATGGTTAGAAAAAGGGTATAATGGTTTTGTGGAAGTAACTGAAGGAGGCATCTCCGACCCTATAAAGTTTATATATTCTTGATCAGCATCAACAGCCGAGTCGTTTTAGCCGTTTTTGTCTGTCTGTCTTTATGAGCGCGACGATCTCAGAGACTATAAGAGCTAGAGACTTCAGATTTGGGACTTAAGCTTTACCGATTAACCGATAACTTTACTTGTTTCCGATATACACATGTGATCGATTTGTATGAAGCTATTGATAAAATAATGAATATCAAAAAAATTAGATCGAAATCGGTTATGGTTCACCGGAGATATCTTAAATTGTGGTTAGGTCGTTACGCAACAGCACACAGATGACGTTAGGCGTAACCTAACGGGTTAAGAGAATGTCCTAGTCGAGATCTCGCGACTATAGCCTTAATACTTGTTTTAAGTAAATGCCGATCTGAACACGCAAAGAACTTTATTGAAGCATTTATTTTTTTGCTGCAGGATGCAAAACTTTAAAATGATTACGCAAAATAAAAAAAGAGAGAGAAAGAACATCATGCAATACATAAACCGTTATTCATAATGGCTTTCGAGCAAGAAGATTTTGAGGAATTGCAGCTGTAAAAAAGCAAAAAAACACAAAACAATTATTTTTTGTTTTTTGCGGAACACTGAGAACAAGAAGCTGCAAGCTAAAAATACTTAAAAAAAAGGAAGAAACAAAACTTTTATTACTTGAAGTCAATTATTTGAATTTTAAATAGGCTGCACACTGCTTTAAGGTTTGTTCATGTTCGACAATAAGAATTTGCATAGAAGCCGCGAACCGAAAGAGAAAGACAACACGAACTCTGCGTAGAATAACAGTAAAAACAGAGCCCAAGAGCGCGTACACTGTATGTGTGTGTT
Organism: Scaptomyza pallida; assembly: GCA_018152965.1. Taxonomy (NCBI): domain Eukaryota; kingdom Metazoa; phylum Arthropoda; class Insecta; order Diptera; family Drosophilidae; genus Scaptomyza; species Scaptomyza pallida. The sequence continues at coordinate 792,443 of JAECXP010000116.1, read as the reverse complement.
TGTGTGTGTGGAGTACACATAATAATAATATAATTTTCTATAATAGAACTCAATGTACGGCCTATGAGATGAGATTGGGGAGGGGAGGGGGAGGAGGGCTGGCGCACCGAACGAGCGCACAAAAGACCAAAGAACACAGGCAGGCAGGCAGGCCAACTGATTGAGGGAACAAAATTGAAACCAAGTTGTTGCTTGTTGTGTACAGCAACAAGTTCAACAACCTTTTTGCCGACCAGAGCAGCGAGAGCAGAGAGAAACGGGAAAAACGAAGAAGAATACTTACAAACAACAACAACAACACAACATTTGAGGCCAGAGACAACAGAGCAGCTCTGAGGCTGCTTGAGCCGCAACTACCGATTACTTCACACACACACACACACACACACACACACATACGTACGTACGTACGGTAGAAACACACGCAAGTTAGCAAACACAGCTTGAACAACACAAAGAGTCTGTCGATGATGCCGAATGATGTCGATTTCGTTGATCACGATGGCAGACGAGACGAGACGACGAGAGGCGCGAGAATTGCCTGGCAAAAGGGCGCCAACGGTACATAAAAGAGATATGATTCAAGTAGAGTTCTCGTTCTCATTCTCATTCTCATTCTTGTTCTCAGTGTTATTCCCAGTTCAAGTCTTCGCCTTCGATCTTCTTCACAAATCGAATCAAAGTAATTTACCCGACGCGATGAAAAAAAAAAAAAAAACAATTGACTTCTATGCTCATGCAACAAGCTGTAGATACTTTGCAGATTGATCATATCTTAAGTAGTGTTGAACTTGTATCTTGTATCTTGCACCACAGTAGCAGAGCCCCAAAAGATAATTATTTGATTTTGGGCAGCCAAAGTAAATAAGAAATTTTGAAATTGAAGTTAGAAAGAGAAGCGAGAGGCGAGGTGGAGTTGTAACGGAAGTTGTTTGCTTTGTTTGTTCTGGGAAAAGAAAAAAAACCGTCTTTCTTTTGTTTACCCCTTAAAACATAGATAAAAAAAGATTTAGCTGCCTACTGCACTTTCTATTCAATTCAATGATATTAGGAGTTTAGCAATCTACACAAAAAACCAACTTTACCATGAACTGTACACGCTTAGACTTTTTGGGTACTCACAAACACACACACACACACACACACATACTCGTTGTCATTCCAATGACGTTGTGAGACTCTGTGTTCAAAAAGAAATCTGAATGACAGCCACAGCTCGAAAAGTAAATACAAATTCAAATTGAAATTGAAATCTGTAAAGCAATCAATTGTCCAACGCTCCAGAGAGCTGTCTGTCCATTCCGTTCCGTTTCGATCCGATACGATATGATCTGTCCGTCTGTCTGTTGTCTCTGTCCCAGAGGCTGCACCTAGACCTTGTCAATAGTCAAAAGCGACTTCAAATGCGACTCTAATGAACACTGAAAAACAATGAGAATTGATTTTTTATTAACAACAAAAATCGTTACAATTACCACAATGCAACATAAGACAGTTTACGTATACCCTACAAAATATTTGGAGTATTTCAAAGAGTAAGTTTTGATTGATAAATTGCATTTTAAAAAGCTTTATGAATATTATAATAATATTGATAATACAGTCGAATTTCCAAGTACGTATACGTATTGTCTAAACTTTTTTTTTTTGTGCCCTTAAGATTCGTTATATAAAAGTTCGACTAAGAAGGTGAAAAAAAGTTTTTAATTAATAAATAAAAATTGCATGAAAAACGAAAAAATTGTTTTATTGTAAAAAATATGAATATTTAAATATTTACGTTCGTGATTAATGTATTTAAAACAATCAAAAATTGTTCGTAAAAATATCTAAAGTGAATTGTAAGTTTATTTAAAAATTGTCAAAGAAAAACAAACGATTTAATAATTGATTTTACGTTTTATAACCAGAAATGAAAAGCCCTAAAAAAATATTTTATACCGTTGGAAAATAAATATATAATAAAAAATATCTACATATTAAAAAAAAGAAAATAATTATGTGAAACAACTTTTTAGTAATATGTATGCAATAAATTAAATTAAAATTAACATATGTATTTACAAGAAAAAAACCCTTAAGCCATCGATTAAATATAATAATATAACTATAATTATAATAAAAAAAAAAGCTAGTCCACAAATATTTCTTATTATACATTTCTTTCTTAATATAAAAAAATAAGTTAAATGGTCTAGATAATAATTAAATTTTTTTAGTTTACGGTTTATCACAAAAATTATTCCTGTTTCATTAAAAAATAGTTTGGATAGGGTATTTTTTAATTCTCAATCAGCTTAAACGTTGTTGAAATTTACTTCTTATTGCCTCAGTACCATAAGCTAAACGAATGGCATGGAAATAAAGTAGGCCACATACACACACACAAACAAACAAACATACAAAACAAACATTGATCAACCAAATGTTGCATTGTGTGTTTGTGAACATGTGTGAGACTTGTTGTTGTTGCTGCCGCATTTGTCAACTGAAAGGAAAAACTGAATGAAACGCATTGAAATGCTTAGAAGTGCTGCAGCAATGTGTGTGTGTGTGGCATGCCACAACATTCAATTAACAATCGATTGAGCAGCAAATAAATGTAATCGGAAGGTGCCCCACTTCAAGGGGGCACGCCCCATTCAGTGTTGATCTGAGGCGGCGTGAAATCTATGTTAAATGCAAAATAATTTGATTAATTAAATGAAAAATTACTTAATTCGAGAGATGATGATGATGATGAAGAAGAAGAAGAAATGGAGAAACTTTCACACGACAGAAAACAGAAAACAGACATTAGCCCAATTTGGCATCATGATTTATGATATTTTCTAGGTTCTGTAAATTGTTTTTTCTCTCTATATATTTTTTCTCTATTTTATTGTTTGTCATTGCAAATTAATTTCTCTTTGCTGCGCTCAAGCCGGAAGTGGGTTAATAAGTGATAACGTGGCGAAAATGTAAACATGGCCAACAGAACCAACGTGAAATTCGCGGCAAAGTGATAAAAAAGAAACAGTTAAATGGCCAAAATGTATTTGAAAACCTGTAAAAAGCGTACTGAATACACTACCTTATAAGCTGTCGAGAATCCAAACAACTTTGACACAGTTTTTCCCTCTCTAACATTAAACTTCTTCGCTTTTTTTGGCGAAAACGAAACGTTCGTTTCAAGCCCAAAAACTGTCTGTTTATATGGTCAAGCAGACAAGCAACAAACAACAATAACAATTGAAAATCATCATCGTTCAAGCTTTTATAAATTGTGTGAGTGTGTGTGTTAACGTGGGCGTTGATTTAATCTTGGACGCACGTTTGTCAAAACTCTTTTGGGCATTGAACAAATTAAATTATAGTTTTTTTTGTTATTGACAAACACAAATTATAAAAGTAAATTGGTTAAAATTTCGTTTAAAATGGCGAAAAAAAGCTGAAGAAAGATAAAAGTTTTCTTCAAAATGTTTAAACATATAAAAGGGGAGAACAAAAGATATAAGAACCTAAAGATTTGAGCTTAGTTTTCAGCTCCATTCTTAAGGCTTTAACTCTCAACACCTGGCTTGTGCTTTGATCAGTTCTTCCTGACAAAAACCCTTTGTGCTTTTACCTTACTTTACGGTTTGGAATATTTTCTTGCGTATTTTATCGTTCGTTTGATTCGCTTCACAGAGTTTACCTCCATAAAAAATATTATTACGTACTTAATAGTAGCAAATATCTTTGAATTATGTTCCCAAATTATATTCCACAACCTGAAAAAATATTCAGTCAGCCTATTTCAATGATACATACCTGAAAAAACAAGAACAAATATAAAAATACATTAGTAAAAACGTTTATAAAAAAAAGGGTATTAGAATTTAGTTCAGCAATTAAAAAACCATGAAAAACCATTAACTAATTATTTGCCATTATGTTTGGCCTAAGCCACAAACGTTTTTATAATTGGCCAATATGCTAAATGTTTACTTTAACGATTATTTTTGGGCACGCGCATGCACTATGACAAAAGCTAATTATGGCCAGATATTTTGGCAGTTATTGAACCCGGTCTAACCCTGAGGCAATAAGCTTTATGGCCAGCTTCAATAATAAATCAGGTGGCAAGCTGCGTTTTGGCAGCACCAAATATGGCCTGGCAAGAACTAAGTATCTGTAAGATATCTTTAATTAAAAGTACAAACAAAAACGTACAAATTATGCAAGACGTGCTCAAATACGGCAAACACCTAAATATTTCATCTGGCTGAATTCCACACACATTTGTATAGAGGTTCGTTTGCGTTCGGGTGTGTCACAGAATGCCACATGGTGCATGATCCGCTTGCATTAAGCTCGCTCAGAGAGCTATTGCCATCGGCAGTGGCATAGTTATTTGTTTATGGCGAATTTTTGCTGTTGTTTTGTTTTCAGCCTTCGGTTTGCCACATTTGATGGCGACCCACGTACTACAAGACTCAAACAAATCGAAGACAAACTTTAAAAACACACAACAACTATTGGAGGTGGTTACAACAACGAGTAATTACAACAACGAGTGACAACAACAACGAGTAACAAATAAAGCAGCGGCATTTTTAGGGAGTGAGGGGAGAACACAGCAAAAAAAAAAGCTATTAAAATACCATTGCAATGCCAGTTTAAGCCATTTATGATTCTTTAACTTAAATATGATTATGTTAAGCTAATTGGCAAGGTTCATTAATAATGTTTGGCGGAACGAAGTTTAGAATGATATCAAATAATTCATATTGTGGCTATAATGTTTTATTTTTAACATTGGTAATTATGCAGTTTGGTTACTTTTCCGAAAAGTGGCGGAATTTTTTTTTTTTTTACATGAATCTGTTGATTGCATCATAGTAAGTTATATTCCATGGGGGGAGGCTGAAATTTCCCATAAACTCTATGAGTTATGGGGTTTTGAAATTATCATGAATATTCGTGATTTTGGAGAACGCTAGGGAGAGGGGGGAAACACACACACACACACACACGCACACACACACACACACAGAGTGTTTTCGCGGAGTAAAGGTACGAAAATGGGTAAATATTTACTATCGCGGCACCAGCGATTTTCGGGCTGATTTTTTTTTTACGAGTTTTTTTATCACCTGTGAATGATAGAAAAAGGTTTCTCATGCAGGCGCATGACGTTTTTTTTAATAAAAAAAAAAAAAAAAAAAAAAAATTTTTTGCTTGTGTGATCTGCTCCGGAACATAGCCAACAGTGCCAATAGCAGTGGCGTGAGCCACTGCTTTACGGCGTTTGAAAGTTTTTACGGCATTTTATGTTCCGGAGCAGATCACACTATCGGGCACATTTTTTTCACGCACGCACACACACCTATGCATACATAAACATCAAAATATCGAAAACTATTTATGAGAATTTCAAAACCCCATAACTCATGGAGTTTATGGGAAATTTCAGCCTTCCCCCATGGAATATCATTAGCGGCAACCAATCGAAGGTGACTATAAAAAAAAATAAAAAAATTCCGCCACTTTTCGGAAAAGTAACCAAACTGCATAATTACCTTAACATTTTTCATTCTTCTGAGGGTTTTATGTTTTCGAATAAATATTTTTTTTTAGTTTTTATTTTGTTTTATTTAATTTTTTTTTATTTACATATTTGATTTATATGTTTTTTTTTTATTTTTTTTTTGGTTTTATTATTTTACTAATTGTTTTTTATTTGATTTTATTTTTATTTTATTTATTTTTTCTTTTTAAGTTTTTATATTTTTTATAATTTATTTATTGTTTTTATAATTAAATGTATTGCTTTTGTTTATTTTATCTATTTAATCTATTAGATTTTTAAAATTTTTTTTTTTTTAAATACATATTTGAAAAGCCATTATAAATTAGAAAAACGTTCGTTTTCAAAAGCTTTTTTCCCTCTGTCTATTATATAATATCGCAATTATAAGCGCAATCTTTAGCTTTTTTTCTTCAAAATAACAATTAATTAAAGATTCACAGCTTTTTAACATGTCAAAATTTTTTGTTTGCTTCTAGTCAAAAGCAATTTAAATTTAATTATCTGTAGACCAGAAGATCGTGACAAAAACTCATTAAAGTGCAGGCAATTAACAAAAATAAAATAAAAATATTCCTAACAAATTTAAAAACATAAAAAAAGTACATATTCCGTACACTAAGAATTTTCGCTTTCGTTAAGCGCTTGTGCCCTTCCTGCTCGCACTAACACACGGTTTACTTTTATAGTATCTTAAATTGCCGCTAGAGGTCTCTACTTCGTTTATTTGTCTGTGCAAATTTACAGTAATTGCAGCTTGCGCTATTTTTTTCTCCTTTTTTTTTTTCCTTTTTTGGGCAGCAGACAACAAATTTATTTTATTTAAATAAAAATGCGCCAGAGGGCAGGCAGGCAGACACAAAACGGCTAGGACAGCGGGGTTTTGAACGTTTTAGCTTTAGCTGCTATTTTTGGGCGCGACTTGGAAATCTGTTTTTGATTCGTCTGGTTGTTCGGCCTGTTGTTGTTGTTGGGGGAAAACCTTGAGGGGGCTCCCTGGCGCTGGCTGGCTTTATATTTTGGAGTTTTGTGTCTGCAGTAAAAACGAAAATTATCGTGTCCACCTACATAATTTAGCATATGTTGTTGTTATTGTTGTTGTTGTATGGCGGTGTTGGTGGTGGCTGCCTAAATTATTGGTTGTAAATATCGCATTGCCTTCGCTGTGGTCTTTTGTTCATTCTTTTTTTTTATTTTGTCTATTTTGAGACGGTAATTGGCAAGCGATTTAATAGCATGTACATATTTGTACATATAAGAGTTAATAAATGTCGCAGCGTTGCCAGCGTTGAGTACTGGAATGTCGTCATCTCTCTCTCTCCCTTGCTCGCAATCAGATTAAATAAATCTTAAGCTTCATTCATTCGATAGATATGCCAAATGTTTTCTAAGAACACTAACACACAAAAAGAATTATATACCTACATATATATAAAGCCCCTTAACGCAAAAGATTTTACGCATTTCAAAGCATACAACAACAATGCGCGAAGGAAAAAAAAAACAAAACAACAAAAAAGCAAACATAATCAAATTCTAGTCTGCCAAATAAGCGGTGCTTTTCAGATGATTTATCTGTTTTTGTCTGTGCATACCAAGCAGCAACAACAGCAACAACAACAAAGATCAGCAAACAAGAAACGAAACTTCTTCCTGGAAGTGTTAAGTCCATGTGCAAAGCTTTTTGTTCGTCACCTGCCTCTTCGTCTCAATATCTGTCTCTCGCTCTTTCGCTCTTGCTCTTCCAGCTCACTCACCTTGACCGAACAACAACAACGACATATAAATTTACATATCGTCTTTAAACGAAGCACAGCTAAGATTTGCCCGAGACACGATCGTTTGAATGTTACGTTTTTGCACCAAAACAAATTGGCAAAGTGAATTCTTTCTGTCGTTCTACAACGAACAACAAATAAAATGTGTTGTAGAACTTAGATACATATTTAACAATATCAGTGCACCTTTTTTGAATATTATATTTTTTAAAAACCAATAAATACAGTCGAAATTCCATGTAACGAACAAATTTCCTGAACGCTGCGATTAATATCGTTAAAAACATATTCAGTTTGACAAATTTTCCCTTTAACGAATCTTTTTGTGGATGTTCGACTTTTTTTATATATATTTTAAGGTATTGTACGGAAAAAACAAATCAACTTAGAAAATTCAACTTTAAAAAAGATTTAAGATTGTTGCTTCTTAAGAAAATCGTTAGATTTCTTGCGAAAAATAAAAAAAAAGCTTTCTGATACTTTCAACTTTCAATCACTTTGCTTGCTTTCAAAAAAAAAAAATTCTTCACAATAAATATATTTAAACACAATTTTAAAAGCTTATCAAGGCAATAAGATCTAGAACGTCCCGTCGAATGGCGTTAATCGCATTTCAATTAAACGGTTATTTAAGTCTCAATGGCCGCGTAATTAGTTTTTGCACCATGGAAATATGTTGGAACTGAGGCAAGAGTCGTTCGTATCATATAATTATTATCTAATCAACACACACGGCAAGAAGAAGAGCAGATCAAGATGCCCTTCTCTCAACACGTCATTATATCACAAGAATGCCGTCTTCACAATCTGTGGCAATCTCTAATGCCCGCCAGCAACAAGTTGCAGTTGCAAGTTGCAGCTAACACTCCAGGTGCAAGCTTAGATCGTTGCCCATAACTCAGTGAGGCATTTGAACAGTTGCAACATGCCACTGCTCGCCTTGGGGCATCGCACAACAGAAAAAAAATGCGGTGCAAAATACGAATAAGAATAAGAATTCAATTATGCAGCAAAATGTCACCGAGGCAGCTTAAAAGAAAAAAAAAACGTCTACGGCTCAGAAGTTACCTAGAGCTGAAAAAAAAAACACAAAAAACAAGTATGACAAAGAAATGTTGCTTGTGAAAGAGGGTTTAAGAAGTGGTTTCTTGTGCCTTAGTCTCTCTGATGATCTTTTGATCTATGAAGTGGCAAAAATCATTGCAGGGTAATGGATGCGAATGAAGACTTGGCACGGCGGGAAAGAAATACGGAAAACTTCTTCATAACAAAATGTTGTATAGTTTGAAAAGAAGAAAGAAAATACAAAAAATAGGAAAGAAATTGGCTAAACATAAAAATGTATATTAAATAATATTTAAGAACAAATTCTAAATGAAATCTTTAAAATGGTATTGTATATGTTATAAGAAAAAAAAACAGTTTTTAATATTATAAAATAGTTCTTAAATACATTTATAATATTGATATTATTATTTTAATATTTATGTATATATTGGTATAGGAGAAGAAGCCAAAGTTAGCAATGAAATATTTTTTAAAAAATATTCAAGATCAATTTTCAAATGTTTTAGGAAAAAGCAGAAGAACACATTTAAAGTTAAATTTAAGAAAATTTTATAAATTTAAGATCAAATAGAATACAAACTTCAATTGATTAAATTTCATAATTATTATTAAACAATTGCAGTTTTTTTAAACTATTATTATATTTAATTACTGAACTTTTTCTTTAGCTATAAGAACATAAGATTTTCATTTTTAGTTTTCGTTGATTGAATCGAAAGAAATATAAACAAGAAATATAAACAAATAAATATAATTGAAAAAACATGAAACATTCAAACAACAAATTGAAGCTTTAAGTCACTTTTGACATGAATATGATTCAAATGTGATAAAGAATCCCAAGCTTAAAGCCTGCAAAACTTCATCTTCGTTGTCTTATAAAGAAATCTAATAATCAAGGGAGAGAGACACAGAAAAAAAAACCCAAGAAGAAGATGAAGCTGTTGGCGTTAAGAAGTTGATTTAACTGGATTTTTTTCATCATCTTACATTGTTGTACTAGAGTTGTTGTTGCTGCTGCTTTGATTGATGATTGCTGTTGTTGTTGCTTTTGTTGTTGTTGTTCCCTGCTCGGCGATAAGAGTTACTCTGCCCCCAAAGCAAAGACGACGACGACTGTCAGTTGGCAACAATGTTGGCAACTCTGGCCCATTGTCCGGGGGCAGGCAACCTTGCTCATGTTGAGTGACAGAAAGGTTCGTGCTGATAATTGCTGCATGCAAAAAACAACAACAACACACAGCAAAAAGCAAAAAGCAACATGCCAAAGTAAAGTTAAGATCAGAGCAGATGAAATCAGAGTTGAAATTTGTGCGATCTGCAGCTAATTGCAGCAAGAAGAGTTGTGTTGCAACAACATAGCCAGCGATAAGCAGACAACAAATGTTGTATCTGTATCTGGTATCTATATCTGTATCTTATCTACAAAGACGAGCGTTTAGAATGCAAACGCCTTAAAGTATCTGGCGCGTTCTTATCACAAGTATCTGTTGTTGCTTATTGTTAGTTTAGTTTACACAACTGCATTCATAGTTTGTATCTCTCTGTCAATATTGTAGATACTTAGATAAACGAAAGAGAGAAAGAGAGAGAGAGAGAGATAGATGACCTCAAAAGAGCTGGCAAATGTTTTTCTAGTTAGGCTACCTGTTAAAGTTCAATGCACCGGGCCAACTAATTAACCTAGAAAAATGCAAATATCCGCACACACAACAGCAACAACAACAACAGTACAACACACACGCCCACTTCAAGAGCCAACAACAACAACAACAGCAACAACAACTTCTAAGCCAAACAATCAATCAACGTTGCAGCAACAGCAACAACAACAAAAGTTCACTTGAGCACGTCGCACAGAAAGGCCAAAGTAAACTTTAAGGCACAACACAAAACAGCAAAAAAATAAAAATATGCACAGTAAGAAATATATTAGGAAAATATGCTAATAAATAGCTTAAACATGTTTATATCGGAAATACTTGTTGTTTCTACTTAAATGATTTTTGAGATTTAGTAAGAGGTTTTAGGTGGAAACATTATTTTGAAGGCAAATAATGTATAAAAGTGTAATAAGAAAAATTGCAAATTCATTTAATAAGTTTAAAAGACTTAAATGAAGTTAATAACATTCTAATTATTCCTAAAATTCTCAAAATATTTTGATATAAATGTTTTATCACATTCCCACTCCAAGAATTAAAAAAATTATATTAAAATAAATATAAAATCGTTAAAAAAAAAGAAGAAAAATGGTTTTAAGATTTAAAAAAAAACCTTTTAACCGTCTTTTTTCTCAAGTGTATCACATACTTTTGCACAAATGTTCACACGTATTTACCCTAAATATGCATGTGTGTGTATGTTTGTGTTTACAGCTAGGATGACTGCCATGTCGCCTAGAAGGTGTGTAAAGGTAATATTTATTATGTGTATATATGTATATCCATCTATCTATCTAGCTGACAAACAACAGCAACAACACACAAAAAGCAGAAACAGAACAGAACAGAACAGGGCAGCCCACGAACCCACAAAGGGCAAAAGAGGAATGAGGAGGCACATATGGCACAAGGAACGAGAAGAGCAAAAGCGGAACGTGAAGGTGTTGCGAGGATTGTGAGAATTGAGAACACAGAACTGCAACTGCAGCTGAGGCTGACGTTGAGGCTGGGACTAGAGCTGGCGTGCTGCCAATAGCTCAATAACACCCCGGGGATCAATTGAGATCTTTTTTGGGGGATAGGCAATGCAACGATGGACGCCCAGCCGGCAATTGAAGAAGAAAATACTCTAGCAATGAAAAAAACAAATAAACAAACACAAATACTCTAAGCAATGACAATGCTTAAACAGTGGAACCAAACTATGCGAAAATATAGCCACTACTGGGTCAAGTCGAATGTAAAAGAAATTATGAAAAGGAAAGAAGATAAATATCATAAACATTTATAGTTAAAATAAAAAAAAACAAATTTGTATAGTTAGAGAAATTTTTTTATAAAAATAATGTTATTAATTAAATTTTTGGGCAAATTAATTTTGTGATAAAATAATTTTTTACATAAAAGTGTCAATAAATTGAAGCTTTTTGAGTACTTGCGATTTTTTAAATAGTATTTAAAGCATTCACTTATCAGTATAGTAGCTTCGTGCTTTAGAAAATATATATATATTACACCAGAAAAATGTATAATAAAATAGCAAAAAAAATACAGTTGAAAAAAACCAATTTTTGGAATTGGAATTGTTGGAACAACAATGTTTGGATTTTTCAATGAATTTCCTTGAAAAAAAATATATTTATAAATATTTTGAGTAAATGAATTTTTTGAGTAATAAAATATTATTCAACTGTTTTTTCCTGTGCTCGCAATTTTAAAGTATCTTTTCATAAGCATTATAGCTTCGTGTATTATGAAACTTAATTATACTCATTCATTGCAGCTGAATAAGTTGGACGGTGACCCACTGTGGCTAAAAATGGCTATTGTGCCAGACAAATAGTGGGTTAGATTATGACCTGAATGGTTGTTGTTGTTGTTGTTGTTGTTGTTACCTCCACTGCCCAGTCACGACGACAAGTTTGTGAAAAGCCTTTTGACCTGTCTGTCAACCCAATAGAACTCTCATCATGCCGCAATCCCCATAAAATGATGATCGGGCATTATTATGAAATGTTTGCCAAACGCAATATGATACCAAAGCTACAATAATTTCACACTTCAACGATGTTGGAAAAAGAAAAACTATGCCCTGTTTAGGGATTTTCGCACTTAGATTGAAGGGTCTTTCGCAAAAGCCGCCAGCTTAGTCGGACTGTAGGTGGTCTCTCACGTAACCCGAGTGCTACTATAAAAGGGAGCCTTCAAGATTTAGATGCAGATGCAATGCAACAATTATGCTCACATTATACAGGCACAGCAAAGACACAAGAAAAAAAAAGCAAAACAAATGTAAAGTGCTTCTAAATTTAGATGAAACGCCTAAAGAGAAAGAGGGGAGAAAAAAAGCGAACCTGACTGACTGACACTGGGGTACCTAAGTGCCTGGGGTTCTGTCGTCTCGTCCTCATCTTCGTCTTCGTCTTTGTCTTCTTTTGCTCTTCTACTAGGTGATTAACCGCACAAGGCCCCCAGTATGTAGTTCTTCTATCTGTGTTGCAGCTGCGGACGCCTTCTAATTGCGGGCCCAGTGATCAGAGAGCGGAAGGCACAGCGACATCTATTTTTATGTACATATGCACCCCGATTTGGCCGGAAAGTGCACAGAACCGAGTATATAATTCACTAGATGACATAATAACTCTAACTTCTCAGGTAAAGAGATTGAAAAAAACAGGTTAGTGTTGATTTCAATTTAAATGGCCATTTTGTAAGGTGCTTAAAAGTGTATTACGAAAGTTATCAGGATGTCTGTTCAATTTAAAAGGGAAACACAGGAAACAAAAAAAAAATAGGTTTGAATTAGTTTGTAGAGCTCCTACAAATATAAAAATAATAATCAATCAAAATTATCATTTATTATTAATCAGAAAACTGATTTTATGAAGTCATTTTTGAGTTTAAATATTTGCGATTTAAATAATATTTTACTATTATCTGATTAGAAAATCATTTTCTACGAATATTTAACTGTCAATCTTTAATTTGCTTTAGTTTTGAGTAGTGATTAAATCGATTTGGCGCCTAATCATTTAATTAAGTCATTTCTATATTTAAAAGTGATCTAATTACTTGATTATATTAGATCGATTTTGACATTTACATTGACTTTGAATACTTCTTAATGTTATTCTACCAAAACAAATAAATTTTTAAATTGATTTCTATAGATAATCTAAAAATATTGATGTCAAATGTTTTATTAAAGTATAAAAGCTATTTTTGTTATTACTAACTTAACTTTTTGACCACGATATCTTATTAAAAACAATATGTATATAGAGAGATTTAATGTAAAAGTTTTTATAACAGTATAAAAGATTCTTTTGTAAATAACTTATCAAACTTCTAATACGCGTATCTTATAAACATCTAATTAAGTGGTTTTTACACATAATCTAAAAAAGTTCGTGCTTGGTCTTTGATTTAAGTATAACACAGGGTATCTTATAACCTTAACTTTTTTGTTGCATCTTTTTTGGCATTAATTCAGTATTCGATGCATCAGGTCATTTTATTAATATTCTTTTAGTTCGTGTAGAAACCAAAAAAAAAATGTATTTTTGAACAACTGACCCGAATTTTATTTTGTTTGTCTCTCGATTCTCAATTCTACGAATCTCTCTGAATAAGTGAAGAGATGTTTTTTTTTTCTCAAAAAATTCATTGACAGTTTAACAAGCAGCCGTTTGAACATTTTATTATTGCTGTAGTTGTTGTTGTTGTCGCCTTTTGTTTTTTGGGGCCGCAATTAATTTCGTGTGTCAAAAAGCTGAAAAGCTGTTTATTTGTCTGCTTGTCGCTTTTAATTTTTTCTTTTTTTTTTTTGCGGCAATTGGCATAATTTTAATTGATGTGAATTACAGTTTTTTTTTTTTTTTGTTAATAGCCTCAAGGCAGCTAACGAATTTTGGCGAGACGAAATGCTTTTTGTGGGCTAAGTGTAGAAATCAATTTCGGACAACGGCCAAGAAAAAAAAGAGCTGTTAACCAAATGCTTAAAACGTGTCCATGAGTAGAACACTTCACAAGCCAAAGAAGTGGAAGAGTGTAGCAATTTCGACTATTAAACTCTTTGAGAATCAACGGATGACCCCGCAACAAAATTAGCACAACAACAAACAATTTGTGGGCCAAAATGCGAATCTATTGAGGAAGTCATAGACCCCCAGGGCCATTTAGTATGATTATTATGATTATTTTGACAGCCGTGAAACAAAAACAAAAAAGAAGAAACATGTTGCAACCTGTATTGAAAATTAAATATATTTATTTAAGTGCGTTTGGGAATGAAATATATACACAAAGTTCTATATACAGACAGAAGCATGATTCATTTGAAACACATTTGAGTCAAGAAAAGTCAAAACAACTGTTTTGAGTATTGAAAAAGCTGTAAAAACAGTTGAGAAATAAATGATCGATGGACTTTAGAATTGTTATTTGTTTAAAAACAGAACGCAATCATTAAAGGTAAATAAGTCTGCAAGATAAAGAAACTAAAAGCTGTTTTTTGTACAGTGTATGTCAAAAGCTAAACAGTCTTTAAAGCTTTAAGTTCTTTGTACATAATAATTTTTAATCTTTAGAATCTTGTTTTGTTGATAGTTTTTATATGGAAAAGTTCTCAAAAGGCTTCAAATGTATAAAGAAAATTTATTCGACTTTATTTTTCGTCTTTCAACATGTTGTTGTTGAATATCAGAAAAACATTTATAATAGATATTCTTAATACCTAAAGCTTCTTACCTCATGGTTAAGAGGTTTTTTCAGAAGAAGCTTGCTTTATACAGAACCAAAACCAATTTTTTTAGCTGTTAATTTACATAATTTATATTAACATTTTAAATATCTTGTCTTTAAATTCTTTTTGTGCTCTTCAAAATGAGCTGAAAGGCAACGCATTAACATCAGATATTCAAAGATTAATTGATCAGCGTTTCAAAGATACATGCAACATCTATATAAGCGGCATACAACAAAAGACAAAAGAAACTCTCCCTTTCTCATTTCACCCAATTGATGGTTTCTTGGAATCTGTTTAGAATCGAAAAACCTGCCAGTTTTAGGAACCATTTGAAATATGCCACTGAAAACTAATTAAAATAACAAAAACCAATCAAAGCATAAAAACATAACAATAAAAAAAAACCCTAACAATGCTCTGTAAACGTAAAAATAAAAAATAAAAGTGAAAATCGAAAAAAATTTTACGACACACACAAAAAAAAGTCAAGCGAACCTAAACCGAACCGTAGCTATTATTATTATTTTTATGAATGCTGGAATTTGTATTTAATAAACATAAAAGCGTCGTATTTAATAACACCCGAAAATCTATCTACCTTAAAAATGATTTACACGTGGGCTGCGGAAAAGTTTTTCGAGAAAAAAAAAACTCTTTTGTGAAAGTTTCAAACAGAAAGAACTATGCAAATGGCATCAACAACATTAACATCAAATTGGGGACAAAGCAGTTTGAAAAAGTTATTTTTAATCTTTGGGAGAGCAAACAGCTTAAAAAACATTGAGATAAAAACATTATCTCATGCCCAAGTTATCTCAGTTTAAACATTAAATAAATCATGAGATAAAGAAAACACTGAAAAGCAAGTTAGAGAGAAAGATACAAGGATATTGACAATATTTGTATCCAATTTCGAAAATCATTATAACGTGAAAACATATGTAAAATGTATTTTCATGTTTGTATCACACAAAGTACATAAATTTGGAGTAAATTCCAATTTTTGGAGCAACATAAGAAAAGCATTATGCAGGGGCCCCATGCTACAAGTCTATAAAAATAACAATCCACAAGATATATACAAACTGCATCTAACACAAAATAAATGAGAGCAAGCGAGAGAGGTAAAGTTATATTTACATATGCGTATGTTTTCTTTGCAGCTTCCCCGAAATTGTATATACATTTTGTTTATCATCGGCGACACTAGCCGAACTCTTCTTGTGCTTCACACCCCACACACAAACAATACTCCCCACACACACCTTGAGACAACGGATCATTTTTACTCACCCTATTGCATTCCAAGGCGGCGGCGCTGTGCTCCTCTCGCTGGCGAAAACAATGGCTGCATTTGCTCTTGTTGAATATATTTGGTGAGAATTTACGACAGTCAGCGCTGCTGCGTACGCCGCTCACGCTGCTTGGCGGGGGCGTCGCAGCTGAAGTTGACGCCGTCGCTGCTGCTGATGCTGCTGTTGTTGTTGCTGTTATCGTTGAAGTTGACATTTTTGGGCAGAGCTGTTGTTGTTGTTGTTGTTGCTGTTGACTTTGCTCAGCTGCTTTTCACGTTTTACAATATCAATATGTATGTATGTATTTTTGTTTTGTTTTGCTTTTTTGTTGACGTTGTTGTAATCTGTTTTAGAGGAGCTCCGCATTGAGCTCTCTCAGCGTTGAAGCTGCTCAGCGTTAAGCGCCATTGGATAACTCTCACACACACACAAACTCAGAAAACACAACACACGGTATGCACCGAAATAATAATTTTTGTATAATAATTTTTGCACAATTTGCGCTTTTCGCTACTGCTTTGTATGTATGTATGTATTTTTCGACACTTGATAAAAGGTTGAGCACAAGCAGATAGAGAGAGAAAAAGAGAGAGGGGAACCAAGGTGCCGGTCAGCCTCACATATTTATGCAAATTGCGCCGAACAACGACGACGACGTAGTTGTTGTTGTTGTTGTTGTTGGCGAGCCGGCGGCTGCTGCTGTTGTTGTTGTTGCTGTTGTTTTTCTTCTTAGCTAATTGCTCCGAAAATAGCTCCCTAAGTTGTTTGTCGTTTCAATTCACTCGTTCCCCACTTCTTTGCTAACTGTTATGCACGGGCTTTGCTTTGCTTTTGTGATTTTGTGATATCAAACTTAATTTTTCCCACTTCTTTTTTTTTGGCAACGCAAGCAATTTTTATATGTGTACACAATTACACTCCAAAAGCGAAATATACACTCACACAGTGAGTGACACGCCGCCAACTCACAAACACACACGCGTTCGCACTAAAAAATTATTCAATTTTGTTTTGCACTTCTTCATTGGACAACACCAGAGCAAAATAATAATAAAAACACAACACGGCTGAAGTTTCGATAGACGTAGAACGCGAGCTTTATTGACAAAAAATCTTGCTGCTCTCGGCACAACGAATCGGTTCGAATGCATACACGGCACTGAATGCTTGGGTCCCAACAAGTCGAGCCGCAACCAGTCGAGCGCCAAAAACACAAACCAACGAAAGAGCGTGAGACAAAGAGCTACGAGAGCGCTCCAACGATAACCGGGAGAGAGAGCGGTTGTGTAAAATTCAAAGTGTCGAAAGATGCAGGTAACGCAACTTTGCAGTGCAACATTGAGGCTCTCTCTATGTGTTTACTCTTCTGTTCAAACGAAGCTTCTAAAGAAAACAAATTTTTAATATGTGTATTAAACATATATTTCTAATATTAACTTTATTTAAAGCCGTGCAATAGCTTCAAGATATACTTTAAATGTTCATTGATAACGCCTAACTTATACTCATTCTCACCCTTATACGCATACCCTGACATCACAAGCGCAAATGCTCTCTTATACGAACTCACAGTTGCTTCACAGCTCAAACAGCTGGTTTCAAACTTGGTTTGACAGCGAAACTGCTGACGGTTTAGCGGTTTTTTTTCATAGCAAAGTACAAAAAAAAGCTAAAACATGCATGCTTCAGCTATAAACACTTGTAAATTGTGCTAAACTGTGTAAATAAGCATAAAGATGATAAAAATATGTATTTACCTACGTGAGCAAGTGTTAAATAAATTCAAGAACTATCAACATGAATTCATACAAGAAGTACAAAATAAAATTTTTAAGCCAAATCAAAAGTTTTTTATATTTAAGATTCATATGCAGGTAACAAATTTTTGTTGCATCGACTAATGAGTTTTTTGACCCATCCCCCTTCACATTTCACACGGATCAAATCAAAAATGTTAAGGAAAATTAATGCCGGGCATTAGTATGTACATATCAATATCTTTATCTCCTTTACTCTTACGCGGCTTGTTGTATATCCCAAAACGATTTGTTTACGGCAACCACATCCAAAAGCAACAACAGCAACAGCAAGCAATAACAATAACAATAACAATAACAGCAATTAACTGCACGCTTCATTAGCAGACTCGGACAACAAATTTTCAAGTGCGCCACAACGGGAGAGCCAGAGAGAGAAAGAGAGCAAAAGCCGAGACGAACCCTTCTCAAGCACCTTGTGCGACTGCGACTGCGACAGCGGCGCTTAATGCGGAAAGAGAGCAACAATACTAGCAATGAGAGCAGAACACGAAACTGATTAATTGCGCTGCTCAGTTTTGATGAGGGACTGGAAAGAATGGAAAGAAAAAGGTTGTGAATGAAGAGTGAGCGAGCAGTTGGGGGGCAGTTGCAAGGGCAGCAAAACACTCGATCAAATATTTTGAGTGACGCCTTTGGGGCGTCTTGGCGCTTAGAAACGGCATCTCATACACACATACCCTTTCGCTGTACGTAAAGGTAATTTAACGTAATTATTTATGCACACGCATGTGATTACGTATATGTACATTCTAAGCCGCTCTAATGCACTGTTGTAATTGCATAACGTAAACACTATACATATCTGTGCTCGTAATTGCCTATTAAGCTATCTACATTCATTGTTTTTTGTTTTTTGCTTGTTTGCTGTCGCTGAATTAACATATTAATTAATTATCCAAAACATTAAAAGTTTGCCACCTGGGCATTTTCGTTAGGAAATTCTCTCTCAGCTGACACGTGTTCGAATTCCGCTATGACTTTAAATAAATTCCCAGGGAAGTATACATACATACATTATTGTTTTTGCCTTCCAGTGTGTTTTAAGCATATTCCACGATTTCATGTTACTTTTTTTTGGCCGTTGCTGCATTGCTTTGGTATTTGTGCAAATTGCATTACAGCATATTGATTTTTTTGTGTGCTTCTGTTGTTGTTGTTGCTGTTATTTTGGCTGACGATCGGTATTTTGTTATTTTTTTGCTCTCTCATTCAAATGTCAATCGAGTCACGCGCGTCTCCTTTTCTTGCACCACACTAAACGTAGTAGTTGATGTTGTTGTTGCTTTGAAACCCACTTCCCCACATACTAAATGCTACTATTTGAAAAAAATAATCCCACTCAGGTGGGTATTTTTCTCTTTTTTAATTGTTACGAAATGTGCGGTACTTCAATGCATAAGTGTGGTGAGCTTAACAAAGGTTTAACGGATTTTTGATGGAAATATTGAGTATCTTAAGGAAATCTATCTTTTGTACAGTAATTGAGGATGTATTTAGGGATGACCTTGATGGCGTATCTTTATGAGGTTGTATCTGTATCTTTATCTTAACTTTTGCATCTTTCTGTATCTTCTTATCTTAACTTTTACCTACGTCAGCAACTGATTATTTCTTATCTAAATCTATATCTTGAGAAACATCTTGAAGCTTAGCCAACTTCACACTTTCGATTTTGGCCATTGTCAACAAATTGGCAACAAATTGCAGCCCTTTGTGACAGCTTTTAACTACTCTGAACTCCAAATAAAAACGTGAAAAAACCGGGCGAGGCTTCAAATTTTGTTGCACATGTTGCACAGCATATCGAACTTGTTGTTGTCGTTGTTGTCGTTTTGCTACATATTAAATGCAGTGCAGCTGCACAGACAGCCCCACACAACACCGAACTGAATCACACTTTCACTTTTCTATGCTAATTTCGAAAAACAAAACCAAAGAAAAGACAAAAAAAAGAATAAATATGCAATTTTTGTGTTTTCGAAATTGTCCTTTTATGGGTTTTTTGTATTTGGTTCGAAGAGTACATTGACTTTTGTTAAGATTTATGAATTTCCATATAATTTTTATGGCCTGCCACTTTCGAAAACAAAAAAAAACCGCCTTTGGAATTTTCATTTTTTCGTATTTTTATAGTTGTTTTGCCGCCTATTGTTGTTGTTGCTGTTGGTTTTTTAGTCACGTTAGGGCCGCTTGATTAATTTATTTTTAATTTAAATGCCGCCGCCTTTCGGTGTATATCCAATCAAAATATTTGTCTTCGCTTTGGAAAATGCCTCAAAGCGTTTGTTGTCGGCATTTTTAGCTCTTTTTTTCGTTAGATGTTTGTTGTTGTAGTTGTAGGCATCGAGAATATATTCCAACTGCACACGAACAATGATTTATGTTGAAAATTGCGACTTGTGTTTATTAAACGGCAGCCATGAATCTAAAGAACCTCCAAAATACTCCAAACAACAACAACAACATGAAGAAGAAAAGAAGGCGGATCGTTTTTTTTTTATTTTTAGGAAATAGCTGGGAGTCATTTTTAGATGATATTTATGCGCCTATTCAGGATTAACTTTTAATAATTTCACACACAAAAAAATGTTCTGAGAACATGATTTTGAAAGAGTTAATTTATTGTTTGAGTTATTTAATTGGGAAATTAGCATATTTAAAAATGTTTTATGCTTGAAATTATTATGAAATCATCTTTAAATTTATTAGCCTAGAGTCGATTTTTGGTTTTAGTTAAGTTTGTGTTTAATTCTTCTTCGTTAGCCAGCTTATAAGATAATAGTTTGGTTTTGATAAATTCTTTAAGCATTTCTTAAAAATTAAAAAATAATGAAGTTAATAAAAAATTTCCATTTACAATAAATTTGTTTGTTCAAGTGAAAGAATGTTAAGTGTTTTAAATAGACATAAAAAAATAATTAGTTCCTTATTAACTTTTTCTTCCATATTATATCATTTTTTAATATATATATATATATATATATATATATATATATTTTTTTTTGTTTATTTATACCAATTTATTATAAAGATTTTATTACGATAAAACTAAGTACACATATTTGCATAAACTTACTCTTATAGCAAAAAATGGGCTCTCTAGGATTTAAATATAATTTTAATTATATACTTTTTTGATTTATTTAAGTTTTTCCTGCTAAAAAGATTTGAAACGAAATTTGTTTTTAGTAATCAAAAATGCAACAAAACATTAATATTAATCAATTGATTTTGTTTAAAATAAAAGAAAATCTATAGAAAAAGAGAAAATTAATTCTAGGGGGAAAAGTATAATATAAACGAGTATTGTTGGAATAAAATTGGGTGTAATTATTTTTTGTATTCAAAAACAGGATTTTTTTACATTTCAATAATATCAATAAGATTGCAAATAAAATTGTATTTAAAAATGTCTATTAATTTTTATTAATTTATATTAATAAAGACAAATCTGATTTTGTTACACGAATTATTTATTCAGAAAAATTCTCATTTGGATAGTATTTTATTTATTTTTTTGCCAAAGCAATTTGACTTTTATTGTCATTTCACAAAAATAAATTTAATTTATAGCTGTAATTTTAAATTTTTTTTTTTTTATAGCTTTTGAAACTTTGCTTTCGAGTCATGGTACTTAAAATTCGATGAAATTGAATGTATAAAATATATATACATATAACATAATAAATCAATTTTAGCACACCGACAGCTTGCAACGAAATAATTGTATATATTTGAAAAAAGTTGTGAAGCATTTTGTGGCGCGTTCCACCACAAAAAAAATATTGAGCTACCGTTCGATGCGGTAGTCAAACTTCAAACTTTGAAGAAAACTCGCTCATCAAAAACTCATTGGCAGCAACACTTCCTCGTTGAGGAAGCGGCTAACACGAAAAAATACAAAAAAAAAAAACCAGACATGGGCGTCAACTCAACCAAAACTCAACCAACTCAGGCAGCCCATAAGCTGAGCAGGCAAAACAATCCAAGAGTATGTGTGTGTGTGTGTGTGTGTGTGTGTGAGGTAAAAACTAACCAAGCGACCGATCTCTGACCATTTGCCTGTCTGACGGCAGCCACCTGCAAACAATTTCCCATACAAAAAAGAAAAAAAAAAAAACAGAAAAACATAATGCATAAAAGCAAAAGCAAAAAAAAAACTCGTGAAAAACGCCGCAAATCGACAACTGACAGTCTATGGCTGGTACCAATTTGCCGTCGATTCGCGACTCACGCCAGGTTACAGATAGTGCAGGGAGTGCGGAGGGGCGCTGGCAGTACGGGGAGGCGTCCATAGACCTTTTGTGAAAGTGAAAATTTTACCAAAGCAAAGTGTGTGTGTGTGTGTGAATGCGCAACTGCAACTGCAACAGCAGCAGCAACTGCAGCGAGTGCCACTTTGTTTCCCCTATCCTGCTGCTTTCAAAGCTGTCGAAATACATTTTGAATACCCTTATATAATAATAATAATAATAACCCAAGATGATGTACGATGCATAAAGAAAGACTAAGGAGTAAGGCTAATCGCTTGATTTTTAGCAATGTTACTTTTTGAATATGCAAAAAATACTTAAAAAAAAATTATAAAAATATGTAAGAATTTAACAAAACATTTTCATAAAAACATTGTTTTAGCCGTAAAAAATTAATGCTATTTTTTGTATTACTTTTAATATAAATGTAATGAAAAGCAAAGTTACTTTTTGAATTGCAATTTTTTTTTATAAAATTAGAAAAATATTTAAAAAAAAATGTTTAAAACTTTTGTACCAAAAGAAGAGTTTATAATATCGAAAAATCATTATTTTAGACGATTACAATCTGAAACCCAAGTAACACAGTATTGATAAAGATTTATGCGATTATTTATTATTTTTTAAAAAAAAGACTGTAGGCAAGGTCACTTTTTAAATGCAAAAAATATTTCTAAAAAACTTTTAAAAAATAATTTGAGAAACAGTCAAAACTTATAAAAAAAATTAACGAAATTTTCAGTTTAAGGATCAATGTTATTAATGTTATTGTAACCGTTTATAATCTGCAAAAATTTGGGCTATTATTTATTATTTTTTTAGTAAGCAAAGTCAATAATAGAATTGCATAATATATTTAAAAAAAAAACTTTTAAAAACTTTCAAAACTGTTAAAAAGAAAAACACTTTAATTTTAAGGGCCAATACTATTAAACACTTTTTAAAACTTTATATATAAAAATATAAAAATAAAATATAAAATTGTTATATATACCATTAATAATCTAAAACGCTAGTCACAATAAAGACAAAAAATTACACAATAACTTTTTTAGAATCAAAAGACTTTAAACAAAGTTTAAAAAAGTTATAAAAATCATAAAAATACTTTAATAATAATTATCACATGGGTTGCTTAGCGACCTTTCATTTAAATTATAACAAATTTGGATTTAAAGAAGATATTGTCAAACATTTTTTAAAAATTATATTTTACACCATAAATATTCATGAAAGTAAAAGCTATAATTTTATATTTTTAATGAAATGAGTTTTCGAACTTCAATGTTAATAAAGTTTTAGGATTCTGTCGCAACTTTTACTCAATTTCCTTTTTATATTTACCCCTAAAATTCTAAGAGTATTTTACAGTCGTCTTTCCTAAAGCAAATTGTTGTCAGAAAAGTGCAACTTTGATAATTGACTTGGAGCGCGTGAATAATAACAAACAACGGGCAGTTAGGAAATCGCGTTTCATTAACATGGCAAACGAAAATTGAAAATAGAAATTGGTAAATGGAAAAAAAACACACAGCACAAAATTGTTAGCGCCAAAAAGGTAAAATCGCTTTAAAAAAAAAAACATATAAAAAAGCAGACAGCGGCGCCTGACATGTGACGTGCAGTTTTTGGCGGCAAGCTACTTTGGCAACTTAAGCAACTTTATTTTTCCTTTTTTTTTTTTTTTTTTTGGCTATTTAACATTGCGTATACGTATTGCGAAAGAGTGAGAGAGAGAGGTTGTGGAGTAGGAGCTTGAAGTTGGTGGCTTATCTGTTTGCCAATTGACATTACCGGTTGGCCAGTTTGTGTTTTTTTTTTTGGGAAAGTGCAACGAATCAGAGAGACAGACTTATTTTTACTTATGCGGTCGGCCAAGGCGACAACAGCATAATTTACCGTTAACTCTTCATCATACTCAGCTCAGCTCAGCTCAGAAAAAAAAACTTTGGAAAAACGCAGCACGCAAATGCGAATCCCCAAAGTCTTTGGCTTTTCCTATTTAACCAAATTTTTTTGTTGTGTGTGTGTATTTTTTTTGGCCATTTGGCGTGTCTTATGATTTATTTGACATGACAGTCAAATGAACAGAGATTTATTTTTCAATGCTGCATTTTTAATGATTTTCTGTTCAGTTCGCGAGCCATTTCAAATTGAACAAACCAAAAGCAAAGCAACCAGTCAGACGGATAGACAGACAGACGGCTAGATTGAGACACAGACACAGACACGCAATTGCCGCCCAGTTCCTACAACATTATGATATATGTATGTATGTACATATGTATATACTTTACACCCAGTATCCAATAGCCAGTTCAATGTTGCATGTGGTTTCATACATACATAGTTGTATGTGGTCATATGTGGGCTGCAATAGTGTAGCTCCAATTTGTGCACCTGCTGGCAGCAAAAAGCAGAAATCAATTATAAATCGTTCGCAGCAATTTCAAATCAAAATGCAACCAGACTCACATACAGACACAAATGCAAAACGCAACAGAACAGAGTAGGTTTACTTGAGGTTGAGGCGTATACGACTAGAGAGATGCTCTGTTAGAACAACTCCATCTGTTGGAGACCTTGGGAGTTCTTGGTTTAGGCGGAAAGTAATGAAAGCTTTACTAGTTTGTTTTTTTTTCTTGAATTATTTTAAATAAAATTATTTAGTTAAAAAAAATATTTCAAGCGTACAACTTCTACTTAAAGCATTACTAAAACAGTTTGCAATATCCAAAAATTAAAAAAAAATATACATTTGTTAAAGTAAAAATTTCCTGAAATTTTTTTAGTGAAAGTTTTATAAATAAATTATTAAACAAAATTTAAACAATTAAATCAATGTTTTTATGATATTTATTAAAAAAGTTAATAGCAATCTCCCAAATATAAACGATTTATTTTAAAGAAAAGCTTTATAACATCAAAGGAATAGTTTTTTTTGTACAATTCTTTACACATTTAAATTTTGACAAAAAAAATGCTTTAAATCTCATCTCCTTTTCTGTTAAACATATGTTAAAAATAAAATTATTTTCTTAAAGTCATACCCTGTATCAATTTTAGCCTAACTTCCATTTTATTAGAATAAAAATCTAGTCCTAAAAAAAATCACTCCACAGAACAAAACAGAAAACAAGCTCACAGTTATAACCTACTTATTCAATCCGACTCTCTCACATAAAAAAGATTAGATTTGATTACATTGTGTGACCTTATTGTGACCTTATTACAATCGCAATAATAAATTCAATTTACCCAATTTATGGAAAGGGAATTGAATATTAATTTCACTTTTGGCTGCACTTGACCCACTCTCTTTTTAACTTGAGGCGAGGCGAACAGCGCGAGTGCGTCGCAAATAAAGCATCAAGAGAGATAGAGAGAGACTAAAGATAAATCATATAATAAAAAGAACGCAGCGGGATAT
Organism: Scaptomyza pallida; assembly: GCA_018152965.1. Classification (NCBI taxonomy): domain Eukaryota; kingdom Metazoa; phylum Arthropoda; class Insecta; order Diptera; family Drosophilidae; genus Scaptomyza; species Scaptomyza pallida. Next base: position 766,837 of record JAECXP010000116.1, on the reverse strand, counting down.
TGTATACATAGTTTTCTTAGCCCGAAAACAGGCTAAGCTCTAACTAAACTCTCAACGCCTCTGAGCCACAAACAGAACCAGACTTCCAACGGCTGAAGATTCAGATCCGGTGTGTATAAGATTCTTTTTTTTTTTTTTTTTTTTGTGAGACTAGAGACTAAAGCTGAATCACGGATAAAATTAAAAATTGAAAGCCTCCATAAAAGTGTTGCGTACCAAAAAAAACACTAAGAAGTCGGCAATAAATGACAAAAGCTGTAAAAAACAAAAAATTTCATTTAACTACTTTAGCGATATGGAAATGCAAAGTAAAAGTCTGGAAGTCTGTATAGAGGGGAGGTGAGGGATTTAAAACTGCAAACGGTTTTGGTATGCGTATTTAATTGAGTTTTTATTGCGTTTCGAATTTTGGGAAAGTGACAAACAACAACAACAACAACAACAACAAGCAGCAAGCAGTAAGCTACATTAAAGCCCACTTGCCTGATGCGATTACCAATCCAATGGCTGGATTACCTTCTGATTGTATTTTTTTACATAAGCACAAAGTGCAACATGTGGCAACCGACACACACACACACACAAGCGGCTGCTGCTGCTGTTGCATTTGAATACAATTAGCAGTTATGATTTTCACTTTTTGATATTTTTTTTTATGCAGCCAGCAATTTGAGCATTGTTGCAACAATACGAGTCCCCCAAAACTCATGGGTGCAATGGCCAAAATGGACACGTGTGTCTCTAACTCTCCATCTCTGTCGGGGATGATTGCCTCGGATGCCGGTTGGACATGCTTGGGCATGGGTAATTTCATAAAGGCAACGGCGATCAACTCAACTCGAATCATTTTCGATTGCAAAACAGCAACAGCAACATGTTGCACATGTTGTGTAAAAAGCACAAAAACAAAAAAAGGGCAAGCACCCAAATTGAATGCCCCAAAATGATTGTTATGCCAGTTGCAACAACCAAACGCCAAAGGTGACCAATTGCCCAAAAGCAAAATACAACAAAATTTGAATGCATTTGCATGATTTGATATGTGAGCTTGTGAATGATGTGTTATTGTTCGAGGAGGGGGGGCTATGTAGTTAGACTCCATTAAGACAGACAGCGTGAAAGTAAGTTGAAGATTGAGTAATGAAATGATCCTAACAAAAAACCACTTAAGCAAATGGCTTTAAAAACCTTGTAGGTCAAAAAGCAAACAACATATAAAAATATTAATTTTGTATGAATAACTGAATGTTTGCCCTAAACAAAAAGTATAAAATTGTCCTGTTATCCGTATTTACACATCTTCTTTAATTTGGTTCTTTCGAAAAAGAGCTTAAAATCACCGATCAAAATATAAGCACCATTAACGCATTATTCTAAAAAACGATTTACTTACCTTTTTACCTACTTTTTTTGGCCATAAAAAGTTTTAAAGTAAAACTTGTTATTTATTTAGATTTCTTTTTAAAAAGTTCAAATACTTTGAAAACTACTTCTGGCTAACAAATCGATAAATATTATTTTGACCTCTATTCTTGTCGAAAAAGCGTTCTGTGCAGGAAGCTGTGATCTTTTCAGAACTACAATAAATCTTAGAAATGTCCTACCAATATATGCGATAGCTTAAAATGTTGCTAATTGCTCAAAACCCATAATTCATAAGCTGAAAGTCTTGGAAAATATACATTTTCAGGGTCTGACACGATTAGCCGATTAATATTATGTGCAACCATTTTTTTTTTTTTTTTTTGGTAGGAAGTTTTGAAGTTTATTTCAGTAATATCTCATTTACTGTCAAAATTGTTTAACAATTATGAATTTATTTATTTTTTCCTTAAATCAATTATTTAACTGATTTAATGTATTTATTTTTATTAATATTTTTTAATTTAAATTATTATTTTTATATTTTTTGTATTACCTACATTTGCAGTCTCAAAGTGTTTAACAACTGTACTTAATTTATTTTTTCTTTACATAATTTATTCAATTAGCAAATAATATACAAGCTTGAATTCTCTCTGACCATAGTAAACAATAAGAATCGGGCAAACACAAGTTTATTATAATTTAACGCCTTAATGCCAAAGGCTAAAGTGTAGTCCAAGCCAAGTTGTTGTTGTTTTGTTATAGCTTAATTCAATGCAATAAAAAATAATAATTGCAGATGTAAACTTTACTTTCATAGAGCTGAGCTACGTTTAGAGAGAATCGAATTGGTGTGAAAAATTGCTGAAACTAGTGAGGCGAGATTGTTCGGAACATCCGAGATGAAAAATGATTAGATAATTGGTTTATTATAGGCAAAAATAAAAAAACATGTTATTGGCAAACAAGCAAACAGTTTATAGTATTATAAACATGGGAATCTTTAGGCTTTAACTTTATTGGCAATGATATATTGGCGGAAACAGATAGTTTATGCGAAAACATTTGAGCACCTGTAAAAGATAGAAATAATTTGTTATTTAACGTGAATTCGACAATTAAAAGTTAAGTAACAGAATTTTAAATGTTCAAAAAGTCGTATTGGGCTATAAACCTAAGCAGACATTACATACTCTCTGTAATGGCTTTCTTAATACCCTACAATATAATCATTTCATTCATTTGAACCAAAATCATAATCATAACTTTCACCAATACTTATTGATTTGTTGGAGTGTTGTTTTCCTATCGCAATAGCTTCAAATGACATAAATGCAATACAAATTGTTGTAACACATAATTTGAAGTGATAGAAAATTGTTTTTTGAACCAACAAGAGTTTGGCTCTTTCCCAACAACAACAACAACAACAACAACAGTAACAGCCATCAAGCGGCGTCAAACGACAAGACGTCAACTTGACCCAAACACCTCACTTAAAAACGTTTACAAATTACGACTTAATCGCGTGCTGTTTGAACCCTACAACAACTACAACTACAACTGCAACAACAACAACAACAACAGATCAGCAACCAAGAAACAAACAAACAAACAGAAAGACAAGACAGAATAAGTTGCGACGTCAGCTTCAAGTTCAAAGTAAGCCACAGCAAAAACAAACTTGGAAACTGTCTACAACTGTCTGGAGGCATTGAAATTCTTTCCAGTCTACAGTCGTTCAATCCCTCAGTCTTTCAGTCTGTCCGTCTGTCCGTCTGTCAGACTGTCTTTGCTTGTCTTGTACTTGGCTTTAACAATGGCAAATGCTTTTTTTCTAGACTTAATTAACACAATGCTGTAAATAAGTACAACAAAAATAACTTGCGACTTTGCAAAGTTGATTTTTAAAATGTAAAGTGCTTGACGCCAGCATTGACCTTGTCCACTTGTAGACTTTTGGAGACTTTTCAAGACTTTGGAGAGCTGCAACCAAACACGATTCAGTTCTTAATTATTCTAATTGTTTTGCAGTTTACAGCTTCGACTTCGACTTGGTCTTGGACTTTTTTTTTATTTCCATACAACAAGCATTGGCATTGATTGATGAATTGAAATTTGTTTTCCAATCTTAAACTTGGTTCGTTTGTGTGCCAAGCGTCATGGTCAAACGTCACAAAATAAGTAAAGGCAAAGTGAAAACGATTATAGAATCCGTGACCATTTCACTTGTCCACATTTCGAACCAATATACCAGGCCAATTTCACACGTCAACAATAATAATAGCAACAACTATAACAACTACAACAAGAGAGCAACACATGAATATGAATACGGTATACAAATAATGATTGAATGCATTGCATAGAGCTTCTGCTTCAATTTCCTTTGGGCGACAGGTCGTATGAAGAAGACGTGCGAATTGAATTTGAATGAATGAATGACGGAATGAGGTGGCACAACGTTTAACGTTGAAGAAGCCGACGACGACAACAACAACAACGGGAGCGGATGCACAGTGTCACAAATAATTTTAAAAATATCACACGAAAAATCTTTACTCTAAATAAAACAGTTTAAAGTGATTGATGTTCATGACGTATCTTCCTTTTAACGCTTTTACATGAAAAGAAAATCGTAATTTCTTAGCAGAATCTGTTTAGCTTTTAATAAGTCGAAAGGAATGAAATTAAAGCTCCGCTTTGTTATAAAAAAGAATATATGATTGAGATTTAAGAAAACTATCTTTCTTTAAAATCCTTTTACTTAGTTATTTTAAATGGATCTTTGATTGTATTTTTATTAAAAAAGCTTGATTATAAGCAAACATAGTAATGTTGCAGATAACACTCTTTGTTAAAATAAAGATACTTAATGGTATTTAAGAGTTTAGCCGTAAAAACGTAATCCCTTCACTAGAATTTGCTTAAAAAACATTAGTATAGAGAATAATATTTGGAAAAATCAAAAAGAAAACCCCAAGGAATGTTCAGATAAATGTAAAAAAAGCCACAAATTAGTAAAGCTTTCCTTCAGAAACTCACTGTGCTATTTAAACCACTAAGTTTTATACCACATTCTTTCCCACGAGTAATTGACACCATAACGGTCGGAACTATCAGAAGCAACTCCAGTTTAGCGCCACGCCACTCGGACAGAGCTATGTAGAACCAGTTGTGAATTACAAGCAGTATCTCGTTATCTCGGGATTGTTGTATTGATGCTATCGATATATCGTGGTCTATTATATTGATATATCTCCAACGATGCTATCGATAAGCCAACGACACGATCGATAAATATCGATCATCGATATTATATCATCGACGTGTTTCCAACGATGTTATCGATATGCTATTATCGATATTCTTCAATGATGTTTTTCCGGAGCTAACCATACCACTTTGGCTGATACAGACATATATGAATACATGTATATGTGTATATGGATAACCAGAAAAGTTATCGATAACTTAAAAAAATAAGAATAAACCTTTTTAGAAACAACTCATGATGAAGATTCAAGATAACTTTGTATAAATGAAAATCCTGTGATCTGAATATATATCATTTATCTTTTCATAACAACATAAGATAATTGTTTTTATACCACTGTTAAACACACACTCGAGAGTAGTGAAGTAGTTATGAGTAACAGTAGCTGGCTAACCATTTGCCTTTTGGGGGCTGTCAAAGTACGCCAAAAAATGCCGACACCGCCGACACACAACGGCAAAGAAACTGATTTTCGGAGGAGCCATAGCACCAGCTATAATTTAAACCAAATTGTAATGGTTGCTGGCAATAATATGCTGCCACAATTGTGAGGAGTCCACCACAATGGCACTGTTGGCTGCTGCTGCTGCTGCTTGCTGCCGGTACTCGATGGCAGAGTTTGAAGTTGAAGAGTTTTGCATTGCTTTGGATTTTGACAGTGGAACGGCCGTGAGTTGTCATAACACCTTCTGATGATGTGCAATTGTGTGGGTTGGCAATTGGGAGAAGAGAGAGGGAGATGATTTGGAGATGAAATCGCATTGGATGACGTTGACGTGTGAGATTTTGAAAAGTGACTTTTGGTTGCAGGCAGTTGCAGGCAGTTACGTGGGGTGTGCCACATAGATCTGAGCGCTCTTTAATTAACAGTGCAATGGGGGGTATTATTTTTCGGTATTTTTCCGCTTTGGCCTCGGCTCATTTACATTTTACACATTAATAGGACAAAAATCAAACCCGTCAGCACATAGATATGACAAAAAAAGGTCTCGCAAGCAAAAACTTACTAACGATCTGATAAAAGTAAGAAAAAAATAAAAATAAACTAAGCGTTTTGTTTTCTGCTTTCGACACTTGTCAGCCTCATGAGTTGAGAATCAAAACTCATAAATGCCACACCCCGATTCGCAATACAAATTATTCATTCCAAACAGACTAACACGTTAAGACGGCGCACAAACTGGGCATAAACCTGTGTTAACTGCATTCAAAATGTGACTTTGTCAACCTATCGTTTTATTGTTGTCTAACAAACATTTATGTTATCAGATATTCATAGTTCGATATAAAACAGCGAATATCATTATATAATTTATGACTTATAAAAAAGTAAATATGTATAAGGAGTGTGGTGTTTGATGTTTATGTAAGCTGTTGATTAAAACAGTTTATAAGACAAAGAAAAAATGTAAAGAAGGCATAAACATCTAGCTGGGAAAAATATTTAAAGCATATTAAAATAATTTAATTTTAATTCAAGAATAAATTTTTAATCTTGTAGGTCAAAAAGCAAATATCTTGTCTATAAGTATATATAAATTGTCGTTTTTTTTGAATAGCTGAATGTATGAACTAAACCTAAAGTACATATGTGTCTCGGTAGTTGTATTGATAGGTTTTCTTAAATTTAGTTCTATCAGTAAATAGCTAAAAACAGCACAACTAACGCACTAACGCAATCTACCAGAAAAAATGCATGTAATTAATAAACTTTTTAATATATTTTTAGCATTTTAGTGGCAAAGTCAAAATAGTTCCTTGCCGAAATGGCGACTTGACCCCTATGAAGTGCATTATATTTTTAAAGATACATAAAAGTATTATTAAAATATTCTTGCCTAATATATTAACAATTTGTAGCTATAATATATAAAATATGTTGGACTATGTTGATTTCTTTTTAGCAAGAAAATAACATTCGAAAAATATTGGCTCGTTTAATAATTTATTTTTATTATTGTATCAAAAATTTAACTAATTCAGTCATGCTTCAAACTTAACTCGAAAGTAGCTTACTCTACATCAAATAAATAATATATATAAATACATTAATACAAAGCAATTAGTTGTCAATTGTTTACCACAGAAAACTCTTGCAAATAATCAACTTTTAACAAACGGCCAAAATAAATTAATCACCATCAAATATTGTCAGGCAACTCTAACGTTTTTTGAAACCCCATTCCGTTCTGTCCGCATGTGTCCATTAAGAACTATAAATACAACAAATATGCACATAAAAATTATTCACATAAACAAATAGAAATCACAGTCAGCCCCAGCCCCAAAAAAAATCATACAGAATTCAAAACCCAATATACAAAATGCCAATGCACGTGTCTTGATCATAAATTTAAAACATGTTTCAAATGCAGTCAGGGCAACGAGAAGCCAGGGACGCCAGATTGCCGTCCAAAAAAAAAAAGTAACGCAGCAATAATAAACGCATGAAAATATGCCCGAGGCGTGCGCCAAGCGATTTCACCTAACCAAGTCAGTGGCAGGGCGGTGTGCAGGAGGGGTTGGAGGAAATGCTGGGGGCCCCCTGAATATGTTTCGTTGTCACTTTTTTTTCTTCTCTCTTCCATTTTGCATAAACGCACCCAATTTTCAATGTTGCCGACGACGACGACGGCGGCGGTGCGTGCCGCAAAAACAGAAAGATTGAGAGACTGAGAGAAACAACTATTGGCCACATGCCTATGCGTATGATCGTGTGTGTGTGTGTGTGTGTGTTGGTGTGTGCGTTTGTGCGGGGGAGAGGGGAGGCGTGGTATTGAAAATGGAAATGGGTTCGGGCGCTTTGGCAATGCCGCGCCTCAAACCCGTGGGCGCAGTTTACTCTCCTTGGCTTCGAACCACATTGAGCTCGAAGTGTTGTTAGCCTGGCTTTAATGCTTCTGTAATGGCGCACAAATTGCCATTGTTGTTGTTGCTGTAAGTGTTAGTGTTGCAAGCGAGGTCTTTGGCTCGGGCGGGATCGGTACTCTCATCGTCATGTACAAAAAAAAGGTTCGTGCTGTGAATTGCCAATTGGATTTTTGTTATTTTGTTTGTTTGTTTGTCTCAGATCTCCAAATGGCACAGAATTTTCTTCGTTATGTTAGTCAAAGTTGATGAATGGATTGGTTTATATGTGTATATGTACATAAATGAGGTGAAAATTGTTTTCATATAAGTAGGGATTTTTCAAATTTACATTAAATACTAAAATTAATTATAATGACATTTTTAAAATTTTTAATGTGATTTAACATAACTCAATACTTTAAGAAATCAGTTTAAACAAAGATGATGGCTCTAGAATCGAGATGACAAGTTTCCAAACCGTTGACATCAATTATTTTATGCTATCCATTAAAAGTCTTGGTTTGAGCTCTTTAACAATACTTCCGAATAATTAACTTGGGAGCTAGATTTAACTATCGATTGCCATAACTGCCTTAACATTAGGCCAATATTCAAATGCAAAATGTCAAAAGTCTTGTATTTTGCTTTATATTAAAACTGCATTTAAATCTATAAGCTCAATTTTTACTCGATTTTTAAGTCAAATTTTTGTGTCCAATACTCGACTTGGCAGTGGAACAGAACTTTCGATTTTCATATCTTCGTCAAAATTAACCATATTCAAATGCAATACTTTAAAAGTCTTGTACTTCGCTCCAAATCTAGAAGCTCTAAATCTAGAAAGACATATATATGTGACCAATATTGAACTTTGGAAAAGAACTTTCCACATTTTCCTCAAATTTAACCCAGTTTTCAAATATATATATAAATTTACATTAAAGGGTCGAAAATGCTTACTTCTGTTAAATACTTTTGCAAACAATTTTTTTTTAACGTTTTCCTGCTCAGGGCATAAAATTAGAAACTTGACTTAGATAGAAAATTTCACAAATAAAATAAGTAGTTTCGAGTTATGTTTTAATTAACTATTACAAAACCCAACAAATTACAACTTCATTAATTTCTAGACAAAACTACGTTTCTTAATTTGAAACTCTTAAATTTCTTTTCTTTTTGTAAGGTAACAACTTAATTGGAATCTGCAGCAAGTACACAAAACTCGAAACTTCAAATTTCCCACTAACGTATTTAGTGTGCAAGCACCTGCATATGGAGTAAGCCTCCATACTTACAAATACTCCACACCCAACTAAAACTCTTACAGTTTGTTATCCATTTCACTTGAATTTCACTTTTTTGTGACGAGATGTGATGTGATGTGTGGATCGCTGGAAATCAAAGGGTTTTCTGAGTGAGATCGACATCGACTTATTATGGGGATAATTAGAGTAAACACTGCCGCCGCCCGAGACAAACGAACGAACGAATGAACGAACAAGCGAGCGCCAAGCGGATTTTCAAGGCAATTATGGGGTGACCATGGATGCAGGCAGACAGACAGAAAGACAGATAGACAGACAGCATGAAGACTTTCGTGCAGCACTGTGCGGCAGGCAAAACGTATGTCGTTCGTCATACAAATGTGAGTTTGTGTATGTTTGTATCTTTGGCCCGCTTCTAACGAGCGAAAGTGTTGTAAAATATTTGTTCAACAATTTTTTTTTTTTTTTTTTGTTGTGTGTTCACATTTTGTCAGAGCAGAGCTTTTAGTCACATTTGTGATCGTGTTGCAAGTTGCACATTGCAACTGTGTTGTTGTTGTTGTTGTTCGAGGTTTTGTGTTTGTTATTGTTTTTCCATTTTGATGTATTTTTCTTTTTTTGTTTTTAATTGCATTTTTAGTGGTTGTTGTGGGCTTGGTCGGTCGGCCTGGTACCAGGCCCCGCTCCAATTTGTTGACAACACAAAACAGTTAACAATTTTTCACTTGGTGCGATGCGTCACAGTTGATCGGATTGCCGTACGGCACCAGAAGGGGGATGGCAGCGGACAAGGCATAATAGGGGTTGGGGTACAAAAAACCGCTTTCGTGTTATTTATGTGCTTAATTAATTTTCGTCTTTCTGTTGTGAAAATGAAGTGTGGAAATGCAATCTTCGTTTGGTACTGTGAACAAAACACAATTTTTAAACAGAAAAAACAAAACTTGTTGAAAATCGCTTGGCCATAAGCGTTTCAGGCCAAACCGACTGTCCGTCCGTTCGTCTCGCTGGCCAAATTGCCAACAATTACTTTCATTTTCACAATGCGCATTTTACTGTTACTACGATTACAACAACTGTTTTGTTTTATCTCCCTCTCTCTCTTTTTCTCCTTTTTCTCGCCATTACAATGAAAAACCAACTGCAGCAGCAAAACACTTTTAAAAACGGCTGCCAATTAAAACCGGTGCATAAAGAAATTAACGTGATCAGTGAGTCAGCAAAAGATATACATATGTGGAATACATGTTGGCTTGAATCATTCATTCAAACATGTACAGGATTTATTTGAAATTTATAAAAAAAAAATGAAATTTAAAAAGAAGATTATAACAAACAAAAGCTTGAAAAAATATGTTATAACAATTTAAATACGAGAAAGCCATTTCAAGAAGCTTATTTTTTGACTACACAGTTAGAAAGTGTATAATTGATTTTAATAAGAACGATCAGAGAATAAGATGATCTTAAATATAAGATTTTAACGCATTTCAATATAAAAATTAAAACAAATCAAAATAAATAAAGAAATAATAAGCTTCTATATAAATAGGTAATGGCAATGAAGAAAATCGTTAAATTAAATAATTGGCATGAGAAAAATTTACAAAAATATATGTATACACCTTTTGAGAAGGTTGTTTTATTTTTAACAAATTAAATTGAGTATATAGTTAATTTTAAAATATAAATTCAAGTCCTTCTAAAATAAATAATTTATTAATTGTATATTTACCTATATATAGATATATATATTTTTTATAAATATTAGCTGTGAGCATTTGTTGCAAGGATTCCTAGCCCAACTTACAACCAAACCCAATTATTCATGTACAAAATCAAATTGCGAAAATATTTATTTGTGCCCATCCCACTGTCAATGCAGTTTCAAAGTTCAGACATATGTACATATATATTTTTGAAATATGTGCTCCACGTGCCTTGGGGCTAGTTAGCAAATAATTTTAATAACAATTCATCAAATAAACCAATTCTCCAGTTTGTGTGAAATTCTTTTTATTTTATTTTTTCTGCGATTCTTGCACGGCCTTCGTACAATGTCTCAGGGAACTCAATTTCAATTTGGCTTGCCCCAAACCCCGTTGTGCCCCCCTCCAGACAATAATTGACAGGCATATTGGCAAAGATGGAGGCGGGTGTCAATTGGCAGTCATAAATCTTCATAGAACACAGTTGACTAGCGAATGCCAGTGTAAATTTTCATTATATTTCGTTTTCTTTTTCTTGGTTTTGTAGTTGTTTTTTTTTTTTTGAATTATAGAAATGCAATAAATCAAAATCTCGTTAACTGCACGCGACTTTCGAGTTTCGCCTTAGATTAAAAGTCAAAGAAACTAAAATAAAATTAAAAAGAGAAAAAAAGGTTGCTGACAGAAATCGTAACTGAATTATAAATATATGTATGTGAAGCATATTCAAATTGCAATTATTGCTATTGGGCTTGGGATTTTGTGATCGAGATGGGGGAAAACTTTGAGCATCAATAAATTTTGCGCTCTGTTTGGCAATGCAGCAGCTTCTATGCCTGCCTCTTCCTCACATTTCGTTGCTTTCTCTCTTTTTCTTTGCTAGTTAATGCTGTCGAACGAGATAATGACCAGCAACACCCAAAACCACCCAGTGCATGTGGTTGCCCACTCGTGTGTGTAGCATCAACAACAGCAACAACAACTTGCAGCAAGTGCAACCAAGTTCCCGTTGTTTGTAGTTTGTTTGCTGTTTGGTTGCATGCACCCAATGATTAAAACGCTGCACTGCACCAAACTTAATTCTAAGGCATTTTCACTGCATTGAAAAAACACAAAAAAAAAAATAAATATAATTTCCAAAGAAATTCTTCATCTTCAGAATGCAATTACAACTACGTTTCTCTTGTTATTTTTTATTTTTTTTATCGTATTTTTTATGTATGCTCTGTATCTATTAAATGCTCTCAAATAGGGTACGAAACGTTTTGAACGATTGAAAATGAAGATATTTATTGTTGAATTACTTTTTATATAATATTATATTAATATGATATCACATTATATGGAATACTTGCGTAGGATAACAAATAAGATAATATTAGGAACTAATAGTAATAAAAAATATATATTTAACTAACGAATAGTATAATGATACGCAATATCAGAAGTATTTTCCCCTAGTACAGGGTATTCCTTAATCGTTCTTAAGTCTTTTTCCTATAAATATATATATATTTTGCTTTAACTACACAGTTCTTATGGTCTTCACGAGCGACTTCATTTAACTGTGGTTTGCATGATTATTGCTCCAGTTACCAGAGACAACACTGACAACAACAACAACAACAACAACATGAGCAACTTCTAAAACCAGAGGCCAATGTCTAATATGTTGAACAACAACAGCAACAAATAATAAATACTTCTGCATGCAGCATAACAGTTTAAGGAAGTTGGCTTATGGAGCGATAAAAAAAAATTAAGAAAGGAGTTCCCTAGTTATATAAAAGAAAGAAAGAATACTAAATTAGGTTAGTTACATGTTTTCAAGCACTAAATAAATAAAGCAATAAAATCTTAATACAAAAACGAATTAAATTAATTACGTTTGTCAACTTGTGCTCCCAGTGGTACTTTTTTTTTAGTTAATTAAAAGCTTTGCCTTACTTTCAAAAACCGTTCTAAATATCAATTTAATTATATTATCGCTCACCACAGGGTATATCCGGCAGATAAATGAAGCATTTAAAAATCAAGTGATTGCTTGTCGGATCCCTAAATTATAGTTGAAGAGAGTTCCTAGATCCATGTCCTGCACTTGGGTGGGTCTAAGCACAGACCGCTCAACTGCTCGTTATATGTAGTATTTATGTCATCGTTAAGTTTGGCTTCCAGCTGGTTTTACTTGACTCAAAACAAGCACACAGTGCTTACTGCTCTTGTTTTGGTTGTTTGTTGTTTGTTGTTGTTGTGGCAGTGTTTCTCCTTGTTATGGCACAGGTGTGGCACAAAATATTTAAACACAACATGAAAATTAAAAACTAGTCTAATCACAGTGCACAAGTGCTGCTGCAGTTCCCAAGATACCAAATCAAAATCATTTGCACCAGCATCAGCGACGTTTTAAAAGTAAACCTCGAGATTTTATTTTAGAAAAATCCTATTGAAGATGGTTTAGGTTGTTAATGAATGATAACTTAAGAATCTAATAACATATTTATTTAATCAAAATTTCTATGAAGTAAGAAATATTATTAAAACAAAAACAAGCTCAAGAATAAAACAAACCATAAAGTAATGAAGTATTCAGAAAATAAATGGTCCACTGTATATCAAAAACAAGTCAAAGAAGTCACATTTCATCGTTTTGGATGTGATCTGTTTTAGTTTAATTTAAAATATAATTTTTTTATTATTATTATGTCAAGTATTATGTTAACATAGTGTTAAAGGCTTTAAGAATATATAGACAGATGTTTACTTTTAATTTAATTTAACAGCCTTTAAATGAAGCTATTTAATTGTATTAAAATTAAAAAAAAATGTTGATAAATATCTTATTAAATTTTAAAATGTTCACAATTCGAGTTGAAAATAATGAATTTATTAAATTTTATAGCATTAATATCCAGAGATCCAAGACACCTATAAAAAGTAATTTTGTATGCTGATAAAAGCTTTTTTATACTCAAACTCAAATGCATGATGAATGTCGAAACACCAATTGTCAACTAGTGTAAATGATATGCAGCATTTAAATTGTCGTGGTCGTTGCACGGTCAATGGCGTCGTTATCTCAATTCTATCCAAAGCAGTGTGCGTTCAGCAATCTGTTAAAGAGATTCCACAAAAAAATCTAAAACTGGTTGCCTTAGTTAAAACGTACTCGTAATTTGCATTTGCAAAAAGAGAAGAAAAAAAAAACCAACAAAAAACTGAAAACTGCATAAACCGCAGGCGTAAAAGGCACTTGACACATTTCCCGAGGCTTCAGCTATGGCGGGAAAAAGGCATTTTATTTTTTTATTGGCAACTAAATGCAGCAGTTTCCAATAGATGACCCAATTAACAGCAGAATGCAGCAGCCACAGCAACGAGAGAAAAAAAAGGGCAACCACATTGAGAAAAAGAACATCAATCATCATTGCATACAGTGTTAGAGTTAGAGATACTATATGTGGGTCAATTAGAAATGACTTTGCAGGTTTGTTTCTTACACTTAATTTTTTTTTATTTATATTTTTTTGGTGAGTAAAAGTTAAACTGCATTTCAAAGGTTTTTGCTTTCCACACAGCGCTCTGATGAACCCACATTCAACAAATCCCCACATAACGGTAGCCAAGCAACAAGCAACAAGTGGCAAGTGACAATCGATTAGGGTCAGCAGCTAACTGCTGACTGTTGTTCATTGCATTGCATTGCATTGCATTGCATTCGATGCCCTGGGAATGGGCTGCGAAAGTTGCCCAAGATTCGCTTTGGAGTCAGTGGCGCCTCCGCCTCGATCCACTCCAAATGCCATCAAGCGTAGCATAGCACAGATCACGCTTGGCCGGATCAGTGGATCAACAACAAGGAGAGAGACCAGTCAAGAGGCAACGCAACGGCGACGATTTGCATGACCGGATCAGTGGGTTCATCAATTCGTTCCCTGGGTGCGTACAAATATATATATTCGCTAGCGAAAGACTTACAAAACTGGAGCACCCTCAGTCAATGCTCAAGTTTTTCCAAGTCAAGCAATTGCGCGCACAAGAACCAAAAACATTCTTTTTTCTCCCCATTTGTGCCTGGCACAGTGAACCAATTGATCATTTGGCCATGCAATTTGCATATTTGTTAACCAGTAACCAGCTAACTTGATCAATTGTTTGACGGATTTTCAATTTCTTCAAAGATGCTTTAAAGATAGAAATTTTGTTTTGTTTGCTGTGTTGATTGTTAGTTAATGAGAAGGGCTTACATGAAAATATGATTGGAATCGTTTGCACTAAGATAAATATTTAATATTTAAATTAGTTTAGGTAACATTGGGCTTTTAATCTAAACAATGTTAAGGTTGTCGAACCAACTATAAATTGAGTTCAATTTAAGTTAATACATAATATTTCTTTTCTTTTTAAAATGCATTTTAAAACAATTAAAGATTGGACAATACTTATGTAATATTTTATTACATTCTTTTAAAATTTACTAATATAAATACAGTGGACCCTCGGTTGACAAACACAATCGGTTCCAGCATATTGTTCGTTAAGCTAACATGCAAAATAATGCCAAAAAATCCTAAAACGGTCACACTGAACAGCACCTAAATGTGTATTCGGGGCTTTCCCTAATTCGTTGATCGTTATGCGAAAAAATGTGTTTTGTATGTTCGTTAACAGAGGAGATCGATAGCCGAGGGTTAACTGTACTTTTCATATCGGCCTTCATAATAAACAAATATTAATCGCCGTCTTATTTTTCTCTATATTAAAAACCAGAATTTTTTTATTGTAAAAACTTATTTTTAAACTTATTTTAGTTGTTAGACATGTGAAATTTGTAGAACATAAGTATTTATATATTTTATTCATAGCTATTTGAGCAACAAATAAAGTTCAATAAAAAAAAGGTTGCGAGCCCCGTCTTATTGCTTTTTTGAAAGCGTGATAGAATTGAAATGTGTCAGGCGTTTTCCCTTTACGAGCTATTTCCTCAATCAGTGAATTATAAATGGCTGTCAGAGGCGCATTTGCCACAAACTTCAAATGCGTATGCATGTGGCTAAGACTAAGCAAATGACCATAGAATGCAGTTGGTCAGTTTAAGCCAACGTTTTTGTGTTGTTGTTGTTGTTGTTGCCGATCGTGCTCGTAAGTTAAGTATGCCAAGTTGGCAAGTTGCCAGGTTGTGCGATCTATTAGAAGATATGCTAAAAGCCCAACGAACACTTGAAGTCTTAAAGCCCATTTCCATTCTGCACCCACTGCCCCCCCTCATACAATTTCTTAGTTTTTAAGTTGCAAACACTTTGGCTTAATGACACTCGTCTCCAGCTGCTGCGTTCGCGGTGTTAATTTGCGGTCATTAGCCAAGTTCTTTTACTTAGTTTTGCTTGGAAGTTGGAGGCTGGCTGGCTGGCTGGCTGGTAGAAGACTTGGAGGTAACTGGGGGACACTTCAGGCTCAATCAATTTGCGTCTGTTATACGACACAAGCATTTTTCTTTGGCTTAAGCTTTCCAAAGAGTCTCTTTCAACAAAGAAAGAACCTGGTTGCCTGCCTGTGCTGTCTGCTTGCTTTCTGCCTGGCTCACAATAGGCTTTTGTTAACGGTTAAATTACACTTGACGCTGCGCCTTTTGGGCTAATGATGCGTATGCAACAAGCACACAGACAATGTGGGAACGGGGATGGTGTAAGGGCCAATGCGTTGAGTAAAAATGCTAATTCATTTGCACTTTGGCTCGCGACAAGGCTGATTTATTAATACGGAAACATTACCGATGAGGGCATTACAATAAATAATGAACCAAAGAGATTTTCGCACAAAAGTGAATGTGAACAATGGCCAAAATAAAAAAAAGAAGAAACAGAGAAACAAATATGGGTCAACGATTTGTCGGATCTGCACCGCTTGGGTCATCAATTCCAATGCAGTTTCAATCCCATAATGCAGGTGCCGACATATCAGACTATAGATGTATTAAATAACTCTAGACTCTGGGCTGGGCTGCTATACTACACTTGGAAAAAAAAATCGTTGGAATATGTTCGAAAAGTCTAGATCTCAAAAATAATTGAAAATCTTAGATCTTTATTTTAACAACAAAATTCAAAAGATTTATTCAACCAAAAAATTATTTATTTTTATGTTTTTCACAAGTTAGTATCCTATCTTATCACCAAATCATTCATGACTTTGTGCACTTTTTCGTTAAGTGTAGGAACCCACCACGCCTCTATATTTGTGGCAATCATTGCTAACCCAGTTTTCCACAAGCCGCTGCATTTGGCCAAAAAAAAAAAAAAGAGGCGTGCGAATCGAACAAACACCTGTTGAGCTGAGGCCAACAAATTTCACTTATTGCCAATTTGCTGCCAATGAAATAAAATACTTTGTATGCGCACTTTTGCCGATATGAAGCTTTAACCAACCGGCCAACCAACGAGCCAACCTCAACCTGATCCAAGGCCTGTGCGCACACCGGACAACAAGACAAGCCACAAGACGGAACGGAACGGAAGAGAGCGAAGCGGTATAGAGAAGACTCTGAATCTGAAACAGCAGCCAGTCCGGCTGTGCAATAAATAAATTGCAAAATTTATTTGGCAGCACTTATGCGTTGCTTTTTTCATCGAATGCATTTTGCTACAGTGATTTATTTGCATGGCCATTGGATGCCACAGCGTGAAGGGGTACCCAAACTACACAGAGGAAGAGGGGGGGGGGGGGGAAGGACAGAGTGTGGACGGACCTGCCTCCAAAAAGATAGCTTCACAAAATATTATTCTAGACTACAGCAAAGCTGTTAGAGATGAGCGCAAAATTTGTAGAAATAAAACATCAAATTTCCCATGTATTTAAATGTCGCGCTATTTAAATTAATCCCAGGGCAATTTCATTTTATAAAATCCCAAGTTTATATGAATAACTACCGCAAAAAGCAAGAAAGTCACCAACATAACTAACTTAATCACTGTTAAGTAGCTTAATAAGTCGTGACTCAGCAGCTTGTTGACTCTGTTTTTTTGGCCATCGCTGGCAAACTTGGCCAACAACAACGTTTTTTTTTAGCCTGCTTCCAGCTGCTTTTCCAAGAATCTGTCTATTTGACTGCATGGCGCGTCGGCCTTTCGGGCATTTTCAATTGATTATTGAATTTATCAAACAGGAAGCATCTTTGAGGACGCAGCAGAGCTCGTTGCGCACTTGCAGATGAAGCTGAAGTTGAACAATTTTAAGTTGAAGTTGGCGCACTTCTCGCTGCGTCCACATTTAACGGCAATTTTTGGATCGTTTGCGCAGACGACTTTGGCCAAATACGCAAAGTGTTTGTCGCAATTTATTAATGTGTTAAGGGGATGATGAGTTTTTATTTTGATACTGATTGCTTGGCCAGACTAATTAAGCAAATGCTGTTTCTGCATTAAATGTAACTGTTCTTCGAGCTAAAGTTGAAACTGCTTAATCTGGATTTCGAATGATTATTTTTAGTGACATATGTATGTATTTATATCATAAGTACTTGAATGTATAGTTAGTACTATTTAATAATTAATTGTGAACATTTATTTCTTAGCAAATGCTCTTTATGGCATTTACCCCAATGACAATATAACATACTAAATTGTCATTGATTTACACCAGAGATGGGCACAAGTCGAAATTCGTATACACGCGTGATAGGCCCTCTGCCGCGGCAAGCAGCACAAAATACCACGTACACTATAACACAAATTGTTATAATATGCGTGTAAACACTTTGATAGTATGAGTGCTGCCCACCTCTGATTTACACGCATTAAAATATTCACAACGCACAATATAGTGTGTGTCTTGGCTAAATTGCTTATGAGGCTGTGTCTATGTTTTTGCTTTGAAATTTACTTGCGCAGCCAACTTCACGTGAGTATCAGTTTTGCGCACCATGGAGCTGGTATTTTTGAGCGCGCCAATTTAAAAAACAACGTGTGTCATGCAAGTATTTTCTTAAAAGTTAACTAAATCGAATCACTCTGTTTTGCATTATTGTTACATTTTCATCCAATCAAAGTATGCATCGAAGCTCAGCACGGAACGATACTGACTACACAACAAATTTATATTCAGTTCACTCACCAGTCTCAAAGCGACAACATCAAAATTAAAAAAACAAAAATTTTTTTCGTAACCATTTTCGGCATTCAAAAATTTGAAAATATTTATTGAAATTACAAAATGTTAGCCAAAATTTTTACACAACGTGGACTCAACTTTTCGGGATTTCGTTGCGGCTCTTCAGCAGTTAAATTTTCGCCAGCAGGCGGCCTAATCAATAATGACGAAACTATAAACAGACAGATGTGCAGATCAAAATGCGGAGATGCCAAAGGTGGTAAAGGTGGTAAAGGCGGTAAGGACGGCAAAGGAGGTAAAGGCGCTAAAGGCGCCAAAGGTGGCAAAGGTGGTAAAGGTGGCAAAGAAGCTAAATGTGGTGGAGATGGTAAAGATGGTAAAGATGGAAAAGGTGGTAAAGGTGGTAAAGATGGTAAAGATGGTAAAGGTGGAAAAGGTGGTAAATTCGATATCAAGGGAAAGAACATCATTTTCGTTGCCGGTCTTGGGTCGATTGGAAAGGACACCAGCAAGGCTATTCTCAAGAAGGCTCCCAAGGTTGGTCTAAAATATTATATTATTATAATAGAAATAATTCATATAAAAATGCCTTCTCGTTTTAGAACCTAATTCTTCTTGATACCAAAGAAAAGGAAAAGGAAATCAAATGTTTGCAAAACATCAGTCCAGACACAAAAATAACATATATGCCCTATGATGTAACAGTACCATTGGACGAAAGTAAGAAACTGATGGGAAAAGTTTTCAAGAAATTCGAGAAAATTGATCTTCTTATTAATGGTGCTGGCATCTTGGACGATCATGCGATTGAGAAAACAATTGCCGTCAACTTTACGGGCATGGTCAACACCACTGTTGCCATCATGGACTTCTGGGATAAGCGTAATGGCTGCCCTGGTGGCATATGTGCCAACATCTGCTCCGTGACGGCATTTAATCCAATTTACCAAGTGCCTGTTTACTGTGCTTCGAAGGCAGCTTGTTTCAGCTTCACCAACTCTTGCGCGGTAAGTTATAATTGAACGCAGTCCATCATTATTATTTAAATACTCGATTCTCTTTATAGATTCTGTCGCGTATTACCGGAATTACTGCTTACTCCATCAACCCTGGCATCACCAGAACGCCTCTGGTCAAGGGCTTCAACTCCTGGTTGGATATAGAGCCATGTGTTGCCCAGATGCTTTTGGCTCATCCAACCCAATCAACGAAGGAAGCTGCCAAGAGTTTCGTGAAGGCCATTGAGGAAAATAAGAATGGTGCGATTTGGAAACTTGATTTGGGCAAGTTGACCAAAGTCAAATGGACTGAATTCAAGCATTGGGACCCCAAAATTTAATGTGCTTAAAGCGTCGCACATCAGAAAATAAGTTCCTTAGATGTACAATAGATCTAAGTGTGTTAAAGCTTCAGAACAATATTAATGAATTTAATTGAAACAAACGGACAAACGGACTTGAAACTTGACAAATGTCTTTATCTATGGGTGGCTTAGATAAAGTTTCAAGTGTGATATGGCCACTGGGAGGGTATAAAGTCAATAATATCGATAAGATAACCGTCAAATCCACAAATTTTTTACTTCCTTTCAACAAGAGCTTTCAAATGCTATGTTAGGTTAGGTTGCAGCGTTAGTGGGATGGTGTTTTCTTTCACCTTGGACAACATCCAACAACAACTCCGTCTACCCGGTGTCACACACCCGACACTATTTAAGAGGGCGTGATTCCATCCCGAAGTCTGTAAGAAGGAGAGAAAACTTTTGGGGATGATTCTCTCTATTTCGGATAGGACATCTAAGAAGTAAGAGCCAAGAAGGTGATTTCTGGTTTTTCAGAGAGAGGGACAGTCGCACAAAAGGAGTTTTCTCCTCTTCCTCATCCTGACAACTTCTGCAGAAATCGTTGGAAGGGGCTAGTAGTCTCGGTGCATGGTATCCCAACAGCCAGCGCCTACCTTGTCAGAGAGAAGAGGTATAGTAATACCATGTCTGGCCAGGTGGAGGTGGAGGACAAACTGCTCTGATATTAATAAAAAAAATTTTCAATATCGCTTTAGGCATTTTGATAGCCGCTTGGCTGTCAGAGAAGATGCAGTTTTTGACTGTATCTTTTAAAAAGTGCAAGTCAAGCCGAAAACACCTACTCTGAATTTTTTGCTTAAAAAGTTATTTAGCCGATTTTGTCAAATCAATTTTTTTGGTGTAAAATATTGAAAAAAAGTGAGTACAGTTTCGATCTCTTCTTGATCATGCAAAAAGCATTTCTGTAAAATTCTGCACTCCGAAAAAGTTATAAGCTGTTGGAAAAAAATGGCGTCATCCCCGGTTGTGTTCCACGCAATGTCCCCGGTTGTGTTCCATCACGGAAAGTCATTGTTTGACATTTGTATGATCAAGAATTGTCATATTTATTGAATTTGATAGTTGTTAAAAGCAAAGAACAAATTTTGGAGTAATATTTCAACTCAGTCGCTTGCAACTCATGCAAAAGACAAGTGCATTTGAAATGCGCCAACATGCGCACAAGTTTCTATACTTGCGAACATTGCGATTCGGATTTGGACATTTCTGTTGATGAAAATAATAAAAATTGAGCATCAAAATCTTCGTTTCTGCTCGTTGAGAGCACACAAATTGAATAAATGTCTTTAAAATTCAAAATCATATATGTTTTACTTGACTTTTTTACATTTTTCGACCATTTTTTCAGGTGGAACACAACCGAGGACGTTTTTTTTTTCCGTCAAAAATATTCTTCTCCGAAAATTGAGCATATTTTTTTTTGTTTTCAAAGGAATCTTTATACTTACTTTAGCAAAAAAAAAGGCTAATCGATTATCTTTCCAGTGGTATTCTTGATTTTACACAAAAATTATTTTTACGTATTTTATGAGCAAAATTCAAAAGGTGGATCACAACCGGGGAACTTCCCCTATAAATAAGTGTGGGTCTGAGGATCCTGCGTTTTTGCAGTTCATCGATCAGAACCACAGCACGATACTTGACACCCAAGACCGTGAGCGCCTCTATGTCAAGGAAGAGAATATTCTTTTTCATTAAGCGATTTTTCTATGGAGATAAAAACATGGAGACAGATACTGTCCTTTTATTAAAACGGCAATAACAATTAAGATGGATCTAGTCAAGGGATCTCGTAACATTTATATGCATTCACCCAATAACCAAACTTCTGGTGTTTCTTAACCTATTTTGATCAAATTTAATATATAAATTACCGCCCTCATTTTTACAATTATGAAACTCATGATTTTTTGTTATCGATCACATGTGTTATTGATCATTTAAAACAAACTTGTTTTGCTCTTGGTAAAGATAAAACGATAAACGATCGTTTCAGAATAATGCTTTTGATATTTCTACGAATAATGTATTAGATATTTTATGTTAAAATATATATATATATTGTTACTATTTTAAGCTTAAACAAGTGAGAAGACTGTAGTCGAGAAATCCCGACTAGGACATACTCTTAACCCGATACGTGACGCGTACTGTCATTTGTGCGTATTCTTCTAGAGATCAAAATGAACAAACTTCAAACTGCGATAGCTCCGGTGTTTCTCAATCGATTTTGATTTTTTTTAATGTTTATTAATTTGTCTATAGTTTCAAACCTCATTTTCACAATTTTAAAACTCTAGCTTTTTTTTAACGATCACAGGTGTATATCGAAAACCAGAAGTGTTATCGATAATTACAACAAACTTGTTCTGCTCTTGGTAAAGAAGAGCTAAAGTTTCAAATCAGTCTCTCGATTCTCTGAGATCTGCGAGTGCTAATTAAGAATATATTTACTTTATGGGGTCGGAGATGCCTCCTTCTTTATTTTACATACATTTCCACAAAACCATTCAACCCTTTTTTACACAATTTATGGATTAAGGGCTTAAAAATATACGCTCAGCGTATTCGACCCTAAAGACTTCTAATTCATAAATCGAAATCACTCATATCCTTTACAGTTTTTGAGACACCAAATTTGGTACAAATATAAATAAAGACGCCTATAAAAACGGAATAAGATATTTTTAGGACTCACTCACTTTTAATATTGAAATCCTCTATTTGTTAAAAAATTTTTAAACTGAAGTTACCAATTTCATAAGAAGATAGCTGGTAATATCCCCTGAATACCTGCATAAAAACGTCAACCTCTGCCGTATGCAATTTTTAACCAGAAATCAGGAAATCATTTGTTCTCTAACCGCCGTTTGTATAATGGTTAACTACGGCCGAATAAAACTTTTTCAATTTTTTTTTTCGATCAAAGTATGCATTGACATCCAGAAAGGCGAGGTCTACATTCGATTTATGTTTTAGTTTAGTTCACTCCACAGTCTCGAATCGACAACATCAAAATTAAAAATCCAAATTTTTTTAAACATTTTCGGTTTGGCCAAAATTAAAATAGAAAATAAATTTTTCCGTATTGGTTTCGGCATTTACAGAATTGAAAAGATTTCTCGAAATTTCAAAATGTTAGCCAAAATTTTTACACAACGTGGACTCAATTTTTCGGGATTTCGTTGCGGCTCTTCAGCCGTTAAATTTTCGCCAGCAGGCAGCCTAATCAGCCATGACGAATCAGTAAACAGACAGATGTGCAGATCAAAATGCGGAGATGCCAAAGGTGGTAAAGGTGGTAAAGGCGGTAAAGACGGCAAAGGTGGTAAAGGCGGCAAAGGCGGCAAAGGTGGTAAAGGTGGCAAAGAAGCTAAGTGTGGTGGAGATGGTAAAGATGGTAAAGATGGAAAAGGTGGCAAAGGTGGTAAAGGTGGAAAAGGTGGTAAATTCGATATCAAGGGAAAGAACATCATTTTCGTTGCCGGTCTTGGATCGATTGGAAAGGACACCAGCAAGGCTATTATCAAGAAGGGTCCAAAGGTTCGTTATTACTTTTTATGATAAATAATATAATGCATTAAAATTCCCTCTTGTTTCAGAACATAATTCTTCTTGATACCAAAGAAAAGGAAAAGGAACTTAAATGCTTGCAAGACATTAACCCGGAAACTAAAATAACATATATGCCCTATGATGTAACAGTACCATTGGACGAAAGTAAAAAACTGATGGGAAAAGTTTTCAAGAAATTCGAGAAAATTGATCTTCTTATCAATGGTGCTGGCATCTTGGACGATCATGCGATTGAGAAAACAATTGCCGTCAACTTCACGGGCATGGTCAACACCACTGTTGCCATCATGGACTTCTGGGATAAGCGTAATGGCTGCCCTGGTGGCATATGTGCCAACATCTGCTCCGTGACAGCATTTAATCCAATTTACCAAGTGCCTGTTTACTGTGCCTCCAAAACAGCTTGTTTAAGCTTTACCATTTCAACAGCGGTAAGTCATAATGGAACTTAGTCCAATATTATTATTCAAATCCTTGATACTTTTTGTAGATACTGTCGCCTAAAACCGGAATTACTGCTTACTCCATCAACCCTGGCATCACCAGAACCCCTCTGGTCAAGGGCTTCAACTCCTGGTTGGATGTGGAGCCATGTGTTGCCCAGATGCTTTTGGCTCATCCAACTCAATCAACGAAGGAAGCTGCCAAGAGTTTCGTGAAGGCCATTGAGAAGAACAAGAATGGTGCGGTTTGGAAACTTGATTTGGGCGAGTTGACCGAAGTTAAATGGACTGGATCCAAGCATTGGGACCCCAAAATTTAATGTGTTTAAAGCGTCGCACATCAGAAAATAAATAACTTAGATGTAGAACAGATATATATCTAAGTGTGTTTAAGCTCCAGAACAATATTAATTTATTTGAACCAGATAGTTAGTAGTAAACCAAATAAAACAAATATACAAAAAATTGTTATTTTATTTATTAAGATCAAACAGCGTCATTGCATTTACTAATTTATATTGTATGCATTAGGGCTATATATTCAAAAATGTAGGTTTTCCAACCGCTCTTTAATGCGCTAAACATATTTCGATGTTATTTCTGTTAGGATATTCTTACTTGCTGAATGTGGTCACACTGGCATCTTCACAATTATCTTATCTGCAAACAGCTGTGAGCGAATATTGTTGTTCGTCGCATCAGGTGTGTTTTTGGGCACTTCAATAATTACAGTATCTGATCAATGAGAATGGAAATCGATGACCTAAATGACGATTGCTTGTGCATTATATTGGAGTACCTACCGCTCCCCGATCAAATATCAATGGCACGGAATTCGCTGCGCTACGAGCAGCTTCTATGCCAAATTGTTTGGCGCAAACCGCAATATCGAGAAGTCACCGTTTCGGATGCAATGCTGGCGCCGCTAAGCAAAGAGGATTACATGTACTTCTTTGAGCTAACCAGTGCGCACATGGAAAAGCTATACATATGGAATGTGCACGACAAGGCATTCGATTCGTATTTGGGACGACATCTACTACGGCCCGAGTTGACCTTCTATCTGCGACTCGAACTCACAAATCTGCGCGAGCTGTGCGTGACGGATGATTACATGAACAATAGCATGATACTAACACTAACCAAAAGCTGTCCACATCTCCGCAGTTTGAGTGTCTCAAGTGCATATATAACGGGCAAATTCATGGTCGGACTGCATAATCTACAAACGCTTGTGGCACGTGAATGCTCCATCGAGGCGGTCTACTTGGCTGAGTTGCTGGACCAACTGCAACTGACCACACTTGATGTCACCGCCAACAAACATAATGTGGAGGAGACTATACTGCAAGCACCTGCAGCCGGTTTACAACGTTTGCAGCGTCTGGGCATCTCGGATGCACAGCATTGTGGCTTCCGCATTGCTGAGCAATTGCCAGAGATCAAGGAACTGGTGGTCAGCTATATTGGCGTCAAGGCAGAGGACTTGAGTGACATGCTAAATGCAACGCGAGAGCTGGTGGAGACGACAAATGTGAAATTTCCCAAACGCTTGCAGTCCATTCTGTGCAATGTGGTCGATGTGGAGGTGGCTCTGGAGCAGATAACCGGCTTGGAGACGCGTAGTCCACGCGAATCACCCAAGTTCTGTGAGCTATTGAAAATAATTTACAAATGTAAATAGTATCATATGAAATGTTGCCACTTTGATGTCCTGGCAATTGGGATTTCTTTTCGGACATAAAGAACATATATATTCATGTTCAGCACTTAAATCAAACTCAACTATTCTAATCTAGTCTCTGCATACCAAAAACACTCAATATTTACGAAAACGCAACGTTTTCAAAGACCTTTTTAAAAGACATATTTCTAACCTTATTCCATACTGAAAAGTTGTTTTTATTATATATTAGATTTTCCTGTAAATACACACAAAAGTTAAATATTTTCTATAAAAGGTTTATAAAACTTTATTTAAACAGGTTTACAGTTTATTGTTGTTGTTGTTGATGATTTATTTTTTTTTAGCTCATAAGTAAAATATATGTAAAATAATTTAGATTGTCTGGCCGAAAGTACAAAAGATCAATTAACTAATAAATACCATATATAGTATATAACTTAAATTTGTCGGGCCGAAAAGTTCAAAAGAAAATAAATTCATTTATTAATGTATTCTTATTTTGTTTTAGTTGTGTTATTTACGTAATGTTAACAAGTAAGAACTTTGCAATCGATACCTACCGACTGCGTGATACTCTGTTTCGAGTGTGAGTTTACATAGTTAGGAACTTGTAGATGATGATTATTTACTTTAAAACAGTAAGATATTAGCGTAACAACTTTTCTTTCTTAATTTGTATAACAAATTTCGAGTTAATCCATATTCATAAGGCTAGACGGACGGACATGGATAGAAAACCAATACATATACTCTTT
Source organism: Scaptomyza pallida (assembly GCA_018152965.1). Classification (NCBI taxonomy): domain Eukaryota; kingdom Metazoa; phylum Arthropoda; class Insecta; order Diptera; family Drosophilidae; genus Scaptomyza; species Scaptomyza pallida. The sequence continues at coordinate 740,444 of JAECXP010000116.1, read as the reverse complement.
TTGGGTAGCGGAAACAGCGTATAAAAATAGAACAATGTGCGCAAATTGCAATAAATGAAGTAAAAGAGAAATTTTCAAAGTTGTATAATAATGGGACTCAGATACGAGAACATAACTCCGGAGAAAATGCCCGTTACGAGCATGGCGGCGGCAAACATGCCAGCAGTTATTTGATACTTGGCATTAACAGTCTGTGGTGCGTACATCATGCCCAAGGAACTTAAATAGCCCGAGCTATATGACATAATGATGGCAATGATCCAATACACCCATTCGTTAGTAATCAACACAGGCAAGGTGCGTACAATATCTTTAGGTGCATAATTGCAATACAGTAATAGGGGAATAAAGACAACACGTAAGACGACGGGTATAACTAGGAATCTTGGTTTGGGCCATTGGATCCAGGAGGTTGTTAAGCTGCCCAACATGGCGAATACATTGAAGGTTAAAAAGCAGGTTATAAGTGTAAAGTATTTCTCTCCAATGATGAAATCATCGGAACGCTTAATATCCGAGTGCACAGCGGGAAATACGGCCAATGTGACAAAGAATGTGAAGAATACATTAAATAGTTGTGGCGATGCTTTCTTAAATATCTGCCAGTAAGGTACATTGAGTTGAGTCTTCGATTCGGATTTCCTTTCATTATTATGCTTGTTCAGCATTTCATAATGCCGGAAGAACTTGTTCAGCGGTAATGCAAAATACGTATCGAAACATAAAAGTAAAACCAATATAGCGGTAACAAAATAATAGATGGCTGAGGTTCTCATCGACGTGAAGAACGTGGCACAAAGCATTGACATTATGGTTGCAAAGCAACCGCTTACGTTTGAGCCCAAGACAACGGCACCCGTATACTTGGGCGGTAGGGCAGCAACGAGTCCATAAATTGTGCTCTGGTAAATGCCATTACACTAAAAAAAAGGCAAAAGAAAAGTGTATACAGATAAGGGTTAATGCGTAAATTATTATAATCTCATCAGTACTCACCATATTTATAAGCACAATAGAGCTCATGGTTGTCCAGAAGAATATGCCCGGCCACTGTTAATAATGATAATAATAATAGAGTAGTAAAATGTGTTGATATATATTTTTGTATGAAGATAAGCTTACCTCGGATGAATCCAGCATGGCGAGCACAACAGTCACAATGAGAATCACAATCTCCAATAAAATGGTATAAACTATGCGACTGGTCAGATCACCGCCCAAATTAATGAATATATTGATCCAATTGAACAGAACATTGGGAATTTGTGAAGCGAATCCCATATTCTGCATAAAATTGCCGCGATAATTCACATCCGATTTGACAGTATAGTTTTCACCCAACTTGAAGTCCTCAAAGTACGATTTTGCTGTGATAAACATATTCCATGGCATTAGGGTGCCCAAGCCGTGCAGTACAAAAATGAAGAACACCAGTTTATATTTATCGGGGGGCGGCTGTAGGGACGCCACAATTTTCGACATCATAGAACCTGAGCCTTTGCCATTGGTGTCGCCTTTCATTTGTGACTCCCATGATGGATGCAATATCACCGGTTGTTTATTTTCAATGAAAGGCAACTCCTCTTTCTTTCTTTGGTCACCCATTGTTATTTTTTCCCTTTTTTTTTCGGTTGAGTGATTTGAATGGCAACGGCGTCGCTAGTGATCTGCAGGCGCGGCTTCAATTAACAGTCAATTAGCAACAGGTTCCACCAGTTCCACTAGTTAATTGCTTGGGCATAAAAACCGGGTCTACCTAATCGACTTTAGTTGAGAGCAAGGGTCCGCTTCCCGTCGTTAGGCAAGACAAGGCACTTCTGATTACACAAATCAAATTTAAAACGCTGATAGTTATAAAAGAGATGCAGTGTGTAGAGATTAGTTAAGATTGGACGATTTGACAGCGCGTGGTTTACTCGATATTTTTTTCTTATCAGCTGGTGGTCGTTCACCATCGTTGCCATGGCGTTCACAATGCAGCTGGTTCTTTTATTTGCGAAGGGGAAAGTATCGATACCTTCAAATGCAGTGTATTAATTAGATTTTCGATTATTTTTTGTTCATTTGTTTCATATAGATTTTCAAGCTTTTTAAATAATTTGAGGGTGAATAAACATTAATTTACTTGCATTTGTTATGCAAATTTAATCTGCGATGAAAAAGAACGAATTAATCGATAGCGATAAGTTTTGCGGCACTTATCGCGGTAAGCAACGTGTTTAGTAAACACTGTTTACCTGTTGTGTTACATTTGTTTATGTTCAATTAAGCGCAATGGGCAGCACACCGAATATTGAATTGGGCGACTACATTGTCGTACAGCGCCAAAAGTATACCAAGTTGCAAAAATTCAGCAGTCTAGATGCCACCGCCACGTTGGGCAAGGAACATTTGGAGCTGAAGTCGCTGTTGGATCAACCCTATGGCTCCACCTTCAAAATGTGCGTCAAGGAAACAAAAGCAGGCAAACGTGGTGCCCAGCGACAGCACACACTCGAATTGTGCACTGAAAACGAATTGCGCAGCATACGCGAAGTCCTCAACATATCCAGCAGCGGAGCTGACAATCGCGATATAAGTGATAATGGCGAAGCGCAGGCACTCAAATCGGAGGTAAGTTCGTAAAAATTATGTTATTTCTCTTATATTTAATAACTTGGCTTTGCAGGACATTGAGCAGCTGCGAGAAGCATGCAATGAGTCTAGCAAAATTATTGAAAAGCTGGTGGAGAACTCGAAAACATTTCACACACGAACCGAATACTCCCAAGACAAATATCTGCTCAAGAAGGAGAAAAAGTATTTTGAGTTTGTGCAAATCCGACGACCAAGCATACGTCTGATGGCCGACATATTTCATCGCCAGGATGCAGAGAAGGTAATGGGCATACGTGTGGACACACTATCCCAAATCATTGCCTATTCGGGTGTGTCCGGATTTGGCAGCTATTTACTTTATGAGAGCGGCACAAACGGTCTACTGCCGGCAGCAATGCTGAACTCAATTGGAGCCGACACGGCGGCAACGCTTGTGCACATGCATCCCGGCAATGTGCCACAAAGGCAAGCCCTTCTTGCACTTAAACTGCCATTGGAACAACAGCAACGTTGCATATCGGTTAATCTGTACTCAGTGCTGCGTGAGTATTATCAGGGTGACAAAGCAAAGACGGAGGCAAAGCAGGAGGAAGTAGAACCAACGACGGACACTGCACCGGAAGATAAGAATGGCAGCAGCGAGGAGCCGAATAGCAAGAAACCCAAATTGGATGTGACGCCCAACAGTAAGCTGTTTCTAAGACGAATGTCAGTTGACTCTAAATATATTTTTGGTTTTCTTTTCCTCAGCTAAGAACAAATCGACACCCTTGCGCTGGCAGCTGGAGAACAAACGTGGCGCTGCTTTAATGAATGACAAGTTTGATTGTTTGGTAATGGCTGCCAAGGAGCATCCATCGAATATATTGCAGGCATTGTTGCCGCTGGTCAAACCCTCGCGACCCATCGTGATCTTTAGCACATGCAAGGAGCTGCTGCACGAGACGTATATGGAACTGAAGACGACTGGCAAAGTGACCAATCTGCATGTGACCTCCAACTGGATGCGCACTTATCAAATCCTGCCAAATCGCACACATCCCGAGGTGAACATGAGTGGCAACAGTGGCTATCTCCTCACAGGCTACACAATAAAATCCGCAGAATGATTGTTACTACTAAATATTGCACCAAGGTGCATTATTTGATTAAAAAGAATACCATATATTGATAATATCATGCAATGTTTTATAACCTATTCGTTGGATTGTGTTTAGATCAGTTCAAATTGTTGTGTTTAGTGTTTAGATACAGCACTCCATTTCATCATCATTTAGACAGCGGGCACATGTTTGAGCACAAAGTAATGACCGCATTCGCAACGCTTGGGATCACCCTTCTCCAGCCACATCCATTTGGGACCGCGTTCCTCATGGCACAAGCAGCCTATCATGCGACCATCAAATGCCGATGGAATTACAGTTGGATCCTTTTCTTTGCCAGCGCCCCGTTTGAGCGGTTGCTTCATGGCCCAAGGATCATTGCAGCCCGCATTGCGCAGCATCAGTTCACGCTTAAAGATGCCCGTGGCCAGTTCCATGTCATCGGTCATTGCTAGTGGCACAGGGTTTTTGATGGAAATATGTGTACCAGCAATGGTTGCTTGCGCTTCACTTACCCGTATCGCGCAATGGTGGAGTTGTGGATATGGCACGTTGCCCAACTCCATCCTTGACGCCGCCTAAGGCGCCCAGCATGCGCTGAAGACCAAGCTTACGCATCATGGCATTGAGCTTTCCCTCGCCACGTTGCGTCAGCTGTGATACAAGACGCTTGGGTGCTAAGGGAGATTTAAGAAGTCGCGATATAAACGACGACATCTCTAAATCTTTAGTTCAGTTTTTTTCGTTTTTTTTTTTTTTAGTTATAAATCTTGTGAGTTCGTTTTCTTTGTGCAAGTGACTAGGAATAAATATATTCCAATAATAATGTTTTAAGATCAATGCCTACTGTGACAAATGTTCTACAACTTGACATTATTTACAATCATTGTTTTTGTTTTAATTTAATTTATTCTTAAAACGTTTTACACACGTTTTTTAACAAATCTCGGCTAACAGCTCAAAGCATATTTGCATATTGCATTTGGTATGGTTATAAACATTTGAATTGATCAATTTTGATTTTTTGGATTGATGTTTGTTTATTTGGACAGCTATTTTTGTTGACTTTTAGCTTAATAGTTGTTTGTGTGTGTGTGTATATTGTTGTTGGTTTTTGTTATTAATTATTTGTATTTAATTAATTAATAATATAAACTTTAAACAGCTGCCTTCTCGACCAGTTTGAACCAGTGTCCGCACTCACAACGCTTCTGGTTGCCCTTCTGCAGCCACATCCATTGAACGTAGGTCTGATCCTCTTCGCCTATAAATCAATAAAAACTTAGTTGAGTATTTTTGCATACATTTGTTGGTTCTGGTATTCTTACAGATGCAGCCCACAATGCGGGCATCGAAGGCCGATGGAATCAGGTTGGGGTTCTCCTTGGTGCCTGCACCGCGCTTGAATACCTTCATGTCAAAGGGATTATCGTTGCCGGCCGCTTTGAGCAGCAGCTCGCGTTTCTCAATACCCGTTGCGTGCTCCAAAGGATCGTTCATCACTGTAATAATCAATCGATAACGATAATTATGTATTGATTGATAAAATTGTTTCAGCGTATGTACTTGACAAACCGTGTTGTCATAATACAACTCGTTTGCCATCCCCTCACCATTCCCCTCAACAATCTATGTATGCTGAATCAGCTGTGTGCACACTGGTTATATAAAACGTAGAATGCTTAGACCTTTTACAATCACTCAGTTAGTTGCATTAGTAGGCTTCTTACACCATTAAGAGGTGCGAATTACGTTTCGTTAGCTGGCAGCTTTTGCTATCGCATAAAAATCGCATAAAAACACAATTTGCACTGCGCGCAGCTATTACATAACCTCCCCTCCACACTTGCACAATTTTGTTAACAGCTTTGGAAAACACATTCTGCAATCTGCAGACTGGATATGCTATTGGGCCCATTATGTAATCCAGATTATGAAGGTTCCTGGGGCAGCGGCTTGCCACAAGCACACGGAAAGGGCGGACGTGACCAATTGGTTCATCTGTTTTGCTGGTAACTTACTTTTGCAGGTACGCACGGATTGGTATGTTACATTTTGGCGTGCGGCGGCACGTAGCGCCATGCGTCCACAGATTGATGCCATTGTTCGTTTGCAAAAATTTGTTGGTCTTGGGAGTGATGAACAGCCGAATTCTTTCGTAATTTTTCACAGCGAGACTCAGGGCAGGTGTGTGTTCATGAGTTGTGTAGTCCGGTTCGGAACTGGTTCAAAAGCAGCGCTTCTTTTTTCGCGTTATCGAACTGGTGTTGGTAGTTCGGTTAAGTTCACTGCTGGAACTACGCAGTTTTGTGTCGCACATGAAGTTGGCTGCGCTGCATTGCCATATGTTTGGTAAATAGCAAGAAGCGCCAAAATAATAAATACGATTTATTTATTTAATTTGCTTAAAATATAGAATATCTCTGATTGGCAATCAAAACAAACAATTTTTAATACGTTTCTTAATAAATTTTAATTATGGCCACGTGTTGAGTTGATTCCAAGCTGTTTTGGATTTCGTTGCCAGGGAAACGTAAAAATTGTAAACAAAAATTAACTGAAAATTGTGGAAAACCTCATTGGTAAAATGTCCAAAAAGCCGACAATCTGCTTTGATATATCCAAAAATGAACGATTTCAACTCACGGATAACTACAAGATGCTTCATCGCAAGCTCAAAGCTAATTGGAATGTGGAACAGTAAGTAAAATTCGGATAAAGAATAAACAAATTCTCATATACAAAAATTCGTTGCACTTTTTAGAAGCGATGTGGAATTAAATAAGGATTTTCTGTCCCGCACCAAAATCTTTGTACTTGCCGGACCCCAAGATCGTTTCACCGAGGATGAGTTCGAGGCTCTCAAAGAGTATGTGGAAGAGTTGGGCGGCAGTTTATTGGTTCTACTCGGGGAGGGTGGCGAACAAGAGTTCAACACGAATGTGAACTTCTTTCTGGAACAATATGGCATCTTCATAAACAACGATAATGTTGTGCGGCCGCACTACTACAAGAATTTCCATCCCAAAGAGTGCATCATAGGTGGCGGCGTTGTCTGCGAATCCATGTGGCGTCATCTCCTTAAAAAGGACATTGAAATCGTTGATTATGATTTCAGTGATGAGAAATACAAGATACACTTTCAGTATCCATATGGAGCAACGTTGAATGTCTCGGAGCCAGCTAATGTGCTGCTGACCACTGGACCCGTTGTGTATCCCTTTAATCGACCCCTGGCGGGCTACTATACCAATGAGAAGGGTGGAAAAATCCTGGCTATTGGCTCTGGGTTCATGTGGCATGATAGGTATGTGCAGGATAAGACCAATGATGCATTGTTGGAGTATTTGGTGCAGCTCCTGGGCACTAACGAGATTATCTATACACATTTGGATTTCAATGATGTGGAGGTGAGTTTTTTAGATGAGTTAGGAATATAAATTCATGTTTGTTATATCTTTTTTTTCTCTTCAGATAAACGATAACAAACACTTTACGGATCTGGCATTTCTGGCCGATAGGCCCAAGGCTTGTCTAGTTGACTCCATTGGAACCGAGATGCCTACGGACTTTAAGCAAATGTTTGACATGACTTTATTTTCGCTTAGCAATCGTTTGCTTAAAGATGTCATTGATACCTACAAACAGTTGCATGTTAATTACGAGCCATTGCGCATTATAAAGCCGCAATTTGAGATACCATTGCCTGCACTGCAATTGGCCACATTTCCGCCCATCTTCAGTGAACCGCCCGCACCGCCATTGGAGCTGTTTGATTTAGACGAAACGTTCAGTCCGGCACGCTCACAGTTGGCCCACATAACTGGCCAATGCCTGCAAGCATTGCAGTCCAAGGATCCAGCACGTCGCTCGCTCAATCAACGCGAACTGGAAAACTATGTGAAGGAGTGTGGACGCATAACGGCCATTGTTCGGGAACATCAAGATATGCCTGCACGCGAAATACTCAACATTGTGGCGCGTCAGATAATCAGCTATGCACCCTATGCCGAGGACTAGACACAATATCAGGTCCCGGTTCCAATTACCAACCCAGCCCAGCCCAGCCAACAACTAATCAGCCAACGTGGCGAATTCCAAACAAGCTTTTGTTTTACTTTTGCAATCTGCTCTCTGCCCTTTCTTAAGGGTGTTATGGTTTTGTGTTGAATTTTGTAACTTTTGAAACTTCTAGAATTATTTTCTGTTCATATAACTGATTTTTTCTTATATACAAAAGCTTGTTTGAAAGAAATTTTTATAAAGAGTTGGCAGCATTTGAATTCAAATCAAACTTTTAGATATTGTATTTAAGAACTATCTGTTTAAAAATGAGAAAAATAAAGCTGTTTAAGGTTTAAAATCTATTCTGATAAAAAAATATTTTAAATGTTTTTTAAATAATGAATGATTAACATTTAACTTTTCATATCATAATCCTAAAATATTAAAACATTTCTTGTATAATCTTGCTTTTAATTTTTATTCCAAACATATCAGAAAGGGTATTCAAGCACTGTCATCGCTTAGACACCCTTTTCTCTGGTTTCTGTTTTTAATTATTTTTCGACTAAATCAGCGAATTTTGAATTTTTGTTTGACGGTTGTTGTATATTCGCTTTTTTTTTATCAAATTTGTAAACCAAGTCCATTTTATGTAAACATGTTGGCGACTCGTATTCAAACATGGCCGGCACTCTCCACACTCCTTGCACTCCCTACACGCCCTCCTTCCCGACTTTAGGCAATGTTCAAACTTTACTTCAATTACGCAGAAGGTGCATTACATTTGGTTCGTAACACAAAACCTGTGGGAAGTAAAGCTATATAGCTTATATACCAAATACCAAATGTAATAACCAAAAAATGTGCTTCACACAATTAATTATTTGATTATTATATATGAGTATGTGGGTGCCTGTAATAGGGATACCAGCCCCAGGGACAAGCTGCACAAATACTATTTGTAGTTGTTTTTAGGTGTCGACAATTTGTTTTTCATTTTTCAGAGGGGGGCGCATGCCGGCTGCTAATTGCATTGTGGGGTCGTCAAGGGACATGAAGAGAAGTGTGGGGTGTGTGTGTGTGTGTGAAACCGCTAGTTAATGCTTGTCACAACAAATGCTGTCATCAATCTCTCACACTCTCTCTCTTCTATCTCACTCTCTCGAGGGAACTGTTGTGAAACAAAAACTGAGAGTGTCCTGTTCAGAGACAAAAAACAAAAAACCATCAAACAACTGACGGTAGTAAATTTCTACTTTTTATCATAGGAAGACATTAAAGGAGCTCCTAACTAGACAATTCTCTGGAGCTTTTAAAGCAGCTGCATTTAAAAACGTTTTTTTAACCGAATTTCCTTATTTCTTCATTATGGGAGATTATAAAAATAGAATATCAAAATTACAAGCATAACATTAATAACATTATATATTATGAAACATTTCAATTTATAATGAATAAATTACAGCTCCAAATTTTTAAGATATTTCTACATTTTTGTTTTTAAATTTTTTAATCTTTGTTTAACATTAGAATCTCACAATAAATATTTTAAATAACTTTGGTTTCAGTCACAACGCTCTTAGATCTTTATTTTCAACTCAAGTTCTTAGAGCGGTATTTTTTCCATAGATTAATTAACAAACTACTTAAAAATTCCGAGATTGTACTTTACTTTAAATAAATATTTTCGGGTATTAAAAGTATTTTCTTTTCGATAAATATACAAAGTTCAACATTTTAGATTTTATTTATTAACGATTCTTAAAGTTCAAATTGAGATTCGTAGATCTTCCAATCTAACAGCAAAATCCCAAGGAATTCAAAGTAATTTCCTCTTTAAGTTTCCTAATGTAAATACGGAAAGATCAGGCCTGGTTAACTTTACAAAACGTATTTTTCTTCTTAATATTCTTCCATTTTAAATTTGTTTTTGCCATTATGTGGGCTGAGAAAATATCTTATCGGAAGCAAAATAAATTTGGAAACCAAATTTAAGATTGTACTCAAAACATCATGGAGTAAAACGGCTCTCATCCTGCCACAACCGCTGCCAACTGTCATTGCCACTGCCACTGCCAGCAGGCAACTGCTGCAAAGTCATCAGGGTGGTCAATCAATCAATATTGAAAATTCCCACAAGCGTTGTTGGCTTCTTCTTCGCTCTCTCTCTCTCACTCTCTCACCCGTTTCTTTCTCCACAAACGCCATTTTGTTTGCCAAGCTGACCGCTAAACAATGCTGATGATGGTGGGAGGTGAACGAGGTGTTCGGAGTGTTCGGTGTGAGGGCAATAATCTGCAAAGTAAAAATGTAAAAAAGAGGTTATGTTTGAAATACGATCCAAGCCAAGTAGGAAGTTACCTTGAGTGCATTTCTACATGTATGTATGTACGGACAGACATATTGACAGTGACAATGCTGTTCAAGTCAACATTTGTCGTTCATTCATGGTTTCTTCTACTTGGGTCGGCGACAAACAGGTTCACAGGCTCAACAGAAGCCGCATAAGTTTTTCCGTACTCTTCCTTCGCCTCCGGCTTGCTCCGCTTTGCCCATAGTACACTTCTACTTTCTGCGGCTGCTTCGATTTGTTTTTTTCTTCTCTCTAAGTAACAGAAAATCGAAGTGCAACTTCAAAAGAGAGAGAAGTAAAACCAACAACAGCTGTGTTTGTTGTTGCTGCTGCCTTTTCTGCACTTCCGCTCTCTGCTTCGTCCTTAGAGTCCTGAAACTACTTTCGCCGTGTGCAAATATCATTGAGAGTCAAGAGCTTGTTGTTGTTTGTTTGTTTGTTTGACTTTTAGTGGCATCCTTTTAGCAGCTGTGATTGCTTTCTCTTTCCATTCATCTCGATTACCCCACTCCTCATCTCCTCTGTAGCTAACCTATAAATTATAGAGTTCTGTGCCACATTTGTCACCTGTGTATATATGTGTGAGTGCTGGGAAATTCCGGGAAAGCCCCGCATGAAAAGCGTGCCTTGTCGGTGGTCGCTTGAAGCCCGCCTGATGCGGGTCTTTCGTTCGGCGACATCGTTTTTAATTAAATTACACCACCAAAACGTGCGACATCACAATAATTTTCATTGTCAAAAATCGGACATCATAAAAAACAACACGTCTGCATCTCTTTAGCCTACAACAAAAAAAAAAAAAAAATGTCTAGTCAAAGTGTTGGAGCAAGCGAGATAGACAAAGATACACACACAAACATTTAAAAAGAATGTAACAATCAATTAGCAGGTAAGCGGCAGTGACTTGAAGCTGGATGCGGCTCAACTATTTTATTTAACCTTTATGTGCGCACTATAAGTATTTATGTCAGAAAAATAATATTAAAATATTCTATACTGTGCAAAAATGTGCTGAAGTGATGTGAATTTAATATATTTATTAAATTATATCCTTATTTTTATACTTTTTTTTAGTATTTGTAGTAAAGCTCTTGTTTTTTCTTAGTATTAATGTTAAAATAATTACGACTTTAATTTTCTAATCTGTATTTGTTTTCTCTCTAGTGCCTGAATACTATAACCTATAAAATGTGGCCTTATTTAAGTTTTAAATATAAACTTATCCATTATTCATTTTTTTTTTAATGTATTTTTAGCTAAATGTACAGAGTTTCTTAAATATTAAAATTGATCTAAACTCGATGCTATTCCCACAATAAACAAAGCCCGACACATACATAAGGGTTAACATTTAACCATTGACCCAAAGTCTTTCTTGGCACGCTTCGATTCGAACTCTATTGCTGTTGTTGTTGTTTTTGTTGTCTTACGAATGGTTATGGGAAACATTTGGGCAAAGCATTATTATTTAAATAGAAAGCTTGTTTCGAATATGCTTTTGTTTATTGTTATTAATTTGTTAGCTCGTCAATGTTGTACAACAAACACTCTAATGATGCGTGTAAATGCTAAACAAATGACAAGATGAGCGCACAGACCAACATCAGCGCTGAGGCAGTTCAAGCGCCTCTTGAATGTGGTAAAAGTATATAAATACTTAAAGCGCGTGTACAATTTAAAATGAAATAAAATCAGACTGTGGCAGCTTTCGAAATTTTATGAGCATGTTGCGCTTATTAGCTGCACTACGAGAAATGGCGACAGGCCACAACAGCAGAACAACAACAAATAAATACAAAAAGACAAACAAGCACGACATGCATTTCCACGGCTAATTTTTCACGCACGTTCCACATGCCCGTTAGCCACAATCCCAAACTACAGTACACCCCGCCGTCACGATGCCAACAACGACAGCGGGCGACAGCTCCTGGCCAGCCTAAAGCCTTTAAATACCCTTTCGCATGTTACCATTGTGATACAGTTTGGTTGTTTTGTGGAAAGCGTAACGCTTTAAAAGAATTTTTTTATAATAACACATATTTTCTTTTATTTCCATATCTATCATAAAGATGATTACCTGGATTTGGGCATTAAAAATAAATATATTCAAAACTATAATGCATTTTTCAAAAAAGTTTTTTCATATCAGCCCAGCTAACTATGATTAGGCATTATTGAATATAGGGCATACTGTTCCTAAAATATTGACAGTGTGAGGTCTACTTAAGTATTATAAAAATACATAAGTTGCTAGAATTTTATAAAGTTATTTTATACCTTTTTTTTATACCTACATTCATATTTCTACATTATTCGAAAATCGGACTTAATAAAATACTTTAAAAACCATTTTCAAAATTAGAAAACATAAAATCGTTCCTGAAATAAAATATATTTTTTCTATTTTCTTCATATCAAATATTTATATTACTCAAAATATATTTCTAATAATTTTTCTAAACTAATTTTAATGAAATTCAATACATAATATTGCTATCCTTAAAAATATTTATGTGGTTGTATAAAATATAAAAAATGCTTCTTAGCCTTGTGCTATTCAGCATGAAATTTGTATCTTGAAGTTAATAAAAAATGGTTCGTATATTATATTACCTTATCTTATCATAGTGTATTTATAAATTCGTTAAATCGTTGATAAATAGTCAACATTTGTAGTTGTTGCTTTTGTTTTTTGGCACGACGACACGCACGAGAAATTCCAAGAGATAAGCATCGTGTACGACAAGGTGTATTATGGACCCAGGTTCGCCGATACGTTTACCCGCTCCGCTCCGCTCCGCTCCAGTCCAGTCCGCTCCAGTCGAGTCGAGTCGAGTGCCATACTGTTGACTCTGTTAAATTGCCAATATTTATGGTTTTGGCCGTTCGAGTTGACTTGTTAAATGGGTGTTCCAGCCTGCAAGTCAGCAGGCACCCAATGCAGCCATCCAAAGCAGGCATCCAAGGAGGCCCCCAAAATGGGTAGCTGCGAAACGTTTAAATACAAAACGTGTTGCAGGCACGATAAGCACGCAAAAAGAAGCAACCAGCAAGCAGCATGCAATATTCGCTGTTGTTGTTGTTGTTGTTGCTACTCTCGTCTGTGTGTGCCATCAATTTTGACATATGCATGTCAAAGCTCTTACAGCCACAAAGACGCCATTTTGAACGGGATCCTCGCATCTCTGTCGTACTTGCATCACAGTATGCTGCATCTTTGTCACACTGTGTGTGCAGCAAAGCATTAAAGCAGAAATGCGCAATGTCGTCAACACTAAAGCTGAAGCTGAAGCTATAAAAATGTCAAAACATGCAACAAATACAAAATAAAGACAAATTATAAAGAAATCTTTGTGAAGAGACAATGGCGGCAAAAAAAAAATATTATAAGAAATATGTTAAAAGTGCATGCAAAAAATATCAAGTGTGAGGCTTCGCAAGAAAATAGCATAAAAAGTAGTCGACAAGCTATATACACTATAAAAGTAGGTAGACATTATGGTTTTCGTAAACTTGAAAGGGTGAATGCCTCAAGATTTGTGGCCACTAGTTGCTTTGTTCTTAAAACAATTTCAGAAAAAGTATGATACAGAGAACTCTATTTATTAAATAGAATGATTCTTTTTTATGTAAAAGTATCTCCCATTTCAAAAAAATTATTTTATTTATCTTTACAGATCACTTAAAAATAATAACGATCTAATTTGAAAACTGTACAAAAATGTTTTTCCATATAGTTTACTTTCTTATACATTGATGCACATAAATTTATGTTTCAATAAACTAATTTTTTTTGATAGTTTTTAACTTTAATTCAACGGTTTTAATTTTTTTACATTGTTATCCATTTTTCTATCCAATCTATATTTTACTAAAGAGCATTTGCTTAAGTCTTCTCTTTTTTTTTGTCACATTTTTCTTAATAACAAGACAAAAATTGAAATTTTTTGCAATAGATTTTGCTGTTTTTCTTCAAAGGTGTTGTTGTTGTTAGCCAGGTTGACACGTTGCTGATCTTGCGGTTTTTATGGCAGCAGCAGCAGCAGCCATAGCAAACGAAACACCTCTAAAACATAAAAAATTTAAGAAAAAGGAATTGTGAATCTGAGCGTTTTTTTTTTTCATTTTCGAAACAACTATTGAAATCGTAGATGTGTGAGAGAGAGATGATTTTCAGAGTTGCAGATTTCCCCCTCCCGAAAAAATGTTTAAAACTTAAAGCCCTAATCGTTCAACATTCAAAATGTCATAAGTCACACCTGATCATTTGTCAGATGGTGTTACCAAAACCAAAACCAAAAAAAAAATAACGCCCACAGTTTGAGAATGTGTCGAATGCAGTTGCCATAAATCAATGCCAGTCCCCCTGCCCCTGCGACCCCGTTGCACGTTTGACGCTAATAAAAATGCAAATCGTATGCAGTTATAAAAAACAAATATAGTATAATGTTTATAACTCAATTAACTCACAGCCAAGCGTCTGGCGGCGCATGCTGTGTGTCTCATTAAAGTGGCGCCAAGACTCCAAATTGATATTAGTCGCCAGGGTTTTGGTTGTGACATTTACATGACAATGCCTCACTGTCTCTTCGTTGGCAGCCAATTGGCCAATGATTTGGCTCTGATAAGAGCGTGCAACGTGTCTGCTTATCAAATGACCAAACAGTTCGTCAGTCCGTCATTCAGTCAAGCAAATGGTAGCTGCTGACACTGCATACGAAGGGCTTAACTCATTTCTTGGAAGGCGCAGTCATCAGAGATACGAGTAGACACATGGCATATAATAAAATAATCTACCTCCTAATTTGGGTGTCGTTTACACGTGCCACAAACAACTGGGAGAAAGACACTGATGAGGCCAACACACACACACACATCTTGAAGAGTTTCAAGTTTGATCTCAACTCCCTCATTAACCAAAAATGTAATCGCTAAATCTTATACGAAAACTTGGTATGCAATGTGAAATTCCAATGCGGATTGATAGCTTGAACTTTGGTAGTAGCAGTGTCGTTTTTTCGTCAGGAATTTGAAAGTTTGTCACACTTTATTTTATGACCGAAAGGTGAAGAATTTAAAATGATGACTAAGTACTTTCTCTCCTACACATTCCATGAGTTAAAACAAATCTTGTCAGAGTAGATTGTAACTTTATTTGGCCAAAATATAGAATTTTTTTACAAGTTATTGTTAAAAAATAGTTGTTTTGCCAATGCACACTTATTAGTTAAACTTCATCTTACAATGATTTGATTTTGGAAAATTTTTTTACAGATTTATAATTTATTTGTTTTTTTTTTCTTAGTCCTTAATTTTATATTTTATGCAAGCATATAAAGCATAATATTTTTTCTGCTATTTATAAAGCTCTAAAATCAGTTCTAACCTATTATTTAAAGTACCTTTAGGGATTTCTACATTATTAATCGTTGCCGTTATAAGTAACGTTTCTCATTCTCCTAACCAACTTTTATTTTACTATTTAACTACAGAATTTCTTCTTAATCCATTTCACATCTACACTTTTACCCACTTCATTCTAAGATCTTCCAACTTTTTCTTCACACTAATATTCCTACACATGCCATCAATTAAAAAGATTCTTTCTCTTCACTATTAACTAAACATTTTGACCCCGCAATTTGTCATTGTGTTTTCTTTGGTTTTGGCTTTTGCTTGTTTTTTTTTTTTTGTTCCAGACATTTATTTATATATTCATGTGTGTAGTTTGCTATTTTCTCGTTGTTGTTGTTGTTTGGCTTTCTTTCTATGCAGCCCAAAAGACACTTGACCCTATCAAATAATAATGACTTGTGTACATGACGGGACAAGGCGAGACGGGACTGGATGGGACTGGACTGGACTGGACAGGCACTGTCTCGAAATCTGGCGCCGTTTGCAATGCCAGCGGCTAAACAAAATAACAGAAAAAAAGAAACATCAGCCAAATACGGTATATACATACATATACCTATATACATATACATATATACAAATGTCAATAAACTTGAATGTGATAAGTTGACAGCGGGTGGCAGATAGAAGGGGCTTAAAATGGAGAAAGGTGGCTTAACTTTTGCCTGTTTTGTGGGTTGAGGAGTTAAATGACAATTTGTGAGAGATATTTATAGTTGTTTAAGGATAATTGGGATAAAGCTTATTGAGACTATAAAACATCATAATATATGAAGATAGAGTTGTGAAACTTTAAGAGTTCAAAAGGAAGTAAAACCTTATGGTAAACTGAGAAAAATATTCAATTACCAGTAAGTACTTTAAAAGATTTAAAAAAATATCATCATTCATTTATTAATTATTTTCTTTTAATATAAAAATACTTGTTCTTAGCTACCTTTGAGAACATCTTGTGTTAAGTTTATTTATTTCTTTTTATTCGATACTTTCGAAAACCTAAAAGATCTATTGGGAATTCCTTTCCTTCCAACACAACAATTTATTTCCTGACCTACCGCGCTTTTGTGTTTGTTATTCGAAAATGTTGTCAAAGGCTTGCCAGAGACATCATATCAATTGATTAACTGAGATTCAACCGCTTTGACCAGACTTTGATAAGTTACTCTCTGGCAGTAGACCCTTCTTCTTCACTGTCATATTCTAACCTTTACAGCACGGACTGACTCATTTCAAATGTGTTTACTGTATGCAGTGAAAGGAGAGGGTTGCAGTGGCCAGGTTCAAATCGCCAGCTGAGTTTCCCCCTTTTTGTCTGACTAACTGTCAGCTGGCGCTACAGAAAGCCATTGTGCATAAATTAAACATACGAGTATGTCCAGATGCACGGCGCTCGGCCTATGTAAACGGAGTAGGACCCTTCTCCAGCGCCCTTTATGTGTGGCTCCAACTGCAACTCAAGCTGGAGAGAACGATTTTTAACGCGCACAGCGGGTGCTCATTGTCCCAGGCAGTTAAACAAGACGCTTTTCAGCTCGTAAAACATGGCTCACACAAAACAAAAAGTTTTTTTTATTTTTTTTTGTATGTTTTTGCCTTTGGTTAATAAAGTTATTGATTTGTGTTTTAAGTGGCGTGGGTGAAATGTCTTTGGCCAATGCAATGCTGTGGGTCCCTTACAACAACAACACACGTATGTGCCACATTTGGTGGCATTATCTCTCTCTCTCTCTCTTGACTGATTGTTTCAGTTTGATTTGGTTATTATTATTAAATGCTGAGCAGTTTAAGGTCTTTTTAAGCTGACGCCTGTCAATTGCAACGCGCGCAAGTCACGTACCAATACACCCTCCCCCCTTCTGGCGGGCATGTGGGCGGTCGGCGCGTTTAAGTAGCTTAAACATACGCGGTGGTCCAAAGCATAACTTTGTCTAATGACTCGGAAATCCGTCACAAATAATAAAAGCCAAGGCTATAAAAAAAAAAAAAATGAAAAGAGGCAAGCAACAGGCATTTGAGACGTCAGCACTGAACTCGTCGATTCTCCACTCTTGACACTTAACTCTTACCCTTCGTCCCCCCCATCAGCCCATTTGCCAGCTGCATTTGGAGAACGGGGCTCTGAGCATTTGAGCACGTGTGCCTCATAATCCTATTACCGGCAAGAGAAGTTTTTTTCATACTTGTTCTTGATTGTCGATTCTCTCAATAATTTTTATGAATGAACATTTTCTGTTCTGCACAAATACATACAAATTTATACATATACATATGTTTGTAGATGTATAAGATTATGACAAGTTTGTAAATGAAATCAAGTTTGTCAGTAGCTTACATTTTGCTGCGAAAATATCTTTTGGCATAATAAATATGTTCAAAATGCAACTAAAAGCTGTAAAACCGAGGAAACAAAAAGTCTAACATTAAGTATTACAGATTAAACTGTGATAATATTTCTAGTCCTAGTTTTCTAGGTAATCGTAAAAGTCTATTTATTAAACATAGTTCATCCATCACATAAATTATTTTGAAATTTTTATTGAAAAAAAATCGTTTAAATATCTTTTAAAATCATAAGTTTATAGATGAAAGTGTTTTCTACAAAAACTTGTTTATTCTGAACTACTTACAAATAAACAAAAAAAAGTATACATATAGGGCAATAACGCCCTAAATCAAAAATTAGAAAACTGTGACTTTAAAAAAAAAGTGAAATATTTTTTTTGGTAAACTCAAACTATTTAATTACATTAAGTTAACGCTATTAAGGAATACTTTTTTTTTATTTAATAATATATAATATTTGAATCTCAAAATATTTCGTCTTTTAATTTAATCTTTCCTACAGTAATTTTTACATTACAGCATACCTATTTAAAAATTCTCTAAGTTAAATTTTGTTCAAATTTAAAAGAAATTTATATCTCAAAAATGTTAAGTATTCATTTTCTTAAAACTGCAGCTACTTTACCTATTAAAGCAAATTGCAATTTAATTGACAATCTATTTTGTTAAATTTAAATTCGCTGCACAAAGCCAGGATGAAATTCCAACTAAATATTTATAATTGTGTTCCCGGAACATGTTTCTAATTGTTTTTGTGCCGTAATCGCATTTAACTTAACCCCCGAATGCAAAGGCAAATTTAAAGTGTTTTGCATTTCCTTTAAGAACACAATTCACTTGACGTCCAAGGAGCTAAAAGGAGTAGGGCACGCCCCCAATTGTGCCCCCTCCCCACTAACTGCCCGCCACACATTGAGCGTAACTCAAAATTGTTGTTGTTTGTTTTGGGTGCCGACGCATGCGCCACAAATGATAGCGAGGGTTGCAGGCAGGAAGAAAGGAAATAGAACAAAGAAGGAGTCAAGAAGGTTGGCGAGTCGCGAGTTTTTCAAAATGGCTGCGCAAATATTTGATTATCGTCTGGGGGGACAGACGCATGATGTTGTAGTTGTTGTTGTTGCTGTTGCTGTTGCTGTTAAGCCTAACTGTTACTGTCGCAATTCATTGAATTTGCAGGGCTAATTAAACACGTTAACAACTGTCGCGATGCAATGAAGCGTGCAGGGATAACTTGCTTTCGTCGGGGATCGTCGCCAGTTAGCCACCAGCCAACAGCCAACATCCAACAGCTAGCAGACGCCAGACGCCAGTCTCCCCAACAACAACAGCAACAACAACAAAAGATATTGCACAGTCTGTTGCCCTGGTTCCGATACCAATTCGAAATTCAATTTTTTTTGGGTCTCTGATTTTGCATTTGTGGCTCTCTTTTCTTTTTGCTTTTGGCTAAAGACCAGCGGCTTGGTAGCTGTCCATATTGTACGACTATCCCTACTATGTTGCAGCATCGTTTGTCTAATGTGAGTGGACAGTTTTGGCCTGGCGCCCAATCAAGTGTTTTCAAATTGGGTTAAGCGGGAACAGTGAACACTCGAAAACTGGGAAAAAACTTAAAATTTTTTTGGGACTAAGAGTTAAAAGAAAAATAAGTTTAATATTAATCAGAGATTGATAAAATAAATTACAAATTATTATAAGAAATCGAAAAGTCATTTGATTGGTAAATCTATTAACTTGAAAATCATTTAGGATTTCTTGCTTATTCGTCTTTGCGAGTTACCCCTGTACCTGCAAGGACCCAACAAATATAAACAGGGAACAACAACAACGAGCCCCGTTCGTGGAACCGAAAGCGAATGCTTCCAGGAAGCATTGAGTGCTGCCCACTTGCTGCACAATTGCAAATGCCGTTAATGCCCAGCAAGAGCAGCTGTCCTGGCGCCGCCCTAAAAACCCAACAATAAATGCACTCAACTAACACACACAAACACACTCACAATACACAACTTACGAACTCACTCAAGCGCTCGACGGCGTTCGGCTGCATGACAGAGTGAGAGCGATGAAGAGAGAATGCGCACAACAAAGGGCAGCTAAAGCAGGATGGCATGCGCTTTGAGTGGAATGAAGCTTCACATCGTTTTCGTCGTCGCTGTTGTTGCTATTATTTTCTTCTCGTTCTTCGCAGTTGCCGACGCCAACGCTTTCAAATGGGCAAATGGGCAGATTCAGTTGACACTCAGCTTTATGTGACATTCGTCGGGAGAGCGGACGATAGTTAAACAACAACAACAACAAATTAACCGAACGAAATAAGCTTTGCGCCGTCGGCTCAACAAAACGAAAAAGCATACAATACTACTACAAAATAATTAAGAAAAAAACAAACAGCTCGCCTCGTTAATATTAATTTGGCACAAATTAATTTGCGTAACGGAACTGCTCAATTAGCAAACAGCAAAAAATTTAAATGTTAACACCATTCAATTGAAAATTTTACACAACGCGTTGTGCAATAAAATATTATTTAATATAAATATATATTGAATACAGTTAAATACGCTTGTCAACACTTGTTCTCCACAATTCTAAAGTGAATAACAACAATATAAATGTACATATTTGTTCAAGTTCATGTTGTGTTAATTGATTGCTGTGATTCCGATTAACTGTTTTATAATGTACGCGCAGTCGCAGTCAATTTGATAAGCAACGAACAGCAACAACAACAACAACGCCTGGAATATGTTGTATAATGTGCCGTGCTATCAAAACTTTTCAACACTGGATTACTACAAGGTGAGCGTAAGCTTTTATTAAGGTATAAATCTTCTGCTCCCATCGCTTTAAGCTTTCGTCTTATGAGTTTTCTTGTCATATCGCCTTTGCTCATCTTCTTATGTCACTTGGAATAACGATAAACCTTTATCGTTAACGTTCACAAAACTGTTCCAGGAACTTTCTTGTATAAGTTGTTTGAGGTTGAAAGGATTTGATATAAATCCAATGACTTTTATCGTCAAATTTTTTAAGTTTTACGAAAAATATGTTCACATGATAAATATTAAGGTTTCTTATCTGAAAATTCTTACCATCTTTGACAACCTCGACTTATATCTTAAATTTTCTTTTGACCACACACATTTATTGCATAATACTAAAAATTTTCTGATCTCAAATCTTCAGTTCTCCTAAGATTTCAACTTTTCAACTTTTGCATCGCCTAAAGCCGAAAATTTGACTCTTCTTGAAAGAAACAAATGGAAAACACATTTTCCGCATCAATAGCGCTTAATTACAAGCCTTTAATGCGCTGTCTAGATCTACATAGATATTATGGCTGAGCTCTCTTTCAGCTGAGCTGTAAGAAATCAAACCAAATGCAAACCGTTTTTGGCTACTGCGCATTTTGCCAAAGATCCGAACCAAAAAGAATACGAAAGAAAGGCACAGAAGAATAAACCTTTAAATGCTTTCAGGCATCAAACAATGGCAGAAGACAGGCAGAAGACAGTCAACAAATTTTCAGTTGAAAAAGGGCAAAGAACTGCCTTTTATCCTGTCGATCGAAAGGCAAATCATTTGACCAGAAAATAAAACCACAAAAGCGATTTTTCTGGTAGCTAGAATGCCTCAAATAAAAAGGCAGTAGGTCAGATACATTAATGTCTGTGTGTGTGTGTGTGTGTGTAGGTGTAGATCTCTTTGGAAATCTATTGAGTTGTTGATTTCTGCTTTTTTTGTGTTTGATTGACAGTTATTATATGTGTATGCTCCTTTTCTCTGCCTCTCTTTCTCTCTCTCTCTCTCTCTCTGTCTATCTGTCTTTGGTTGTTGCCTTGGCAGCCGAGCAGCATAGACTCATTACCGTTACGTTTTTGGGCGTAACTTGAGTGGAGTTTTTGGGAGCAAAGCAATTTGCGCTTTGGCTGTTTGTTGTTGCTAGGCAAACATTAATGCTTGTGGAGCAACAGCAAAATGGCGGCCATCGATGTGCTCTATATACTTTATATATATATATATATATATATATGTTGGGGTAGCCGCCATTTTGTTTGTCTATTTGTCAATCTCATAAATGCAAATGCTTCGAACTGCGGGCCCGAGAGTACTTTAGCTGGGTCTTCTGCTGCTGCTGCTGCTGTTGAAGCCATTAGCAAATAATTTCAGCGAAATTTTTATTCAGCATTGTTGTGCTCACTCTAGACACACACACACACATACACAGACAAATGCCGTCAGGATAATTTCATTGAAATTTGAGTCGTCAAAAGGAGCAGCAGCAGCAAAAATGTACAAAAGGACGCCGTGCAGATGCCTTGCGCTTTTCGTTATTTGCTGTTGGCAGTTAGTGTTGTTGCTGTGCGCTACGGGCGCGCCATTATAACAACAAACAATGAGCAGCCAGGAGCAAGCAGCAAGGAGCAGGGTGTAGGGTGAAGGGAGCAGGGAGCATTAACTACGTTGCCCCCGCAGCATTTGAGCGCTGCGGGTTTTCATTTTTAATTTTATATGCGGTTGTTTGCTCATTTGTGTTTTTAAAGGCGCATTCTCCATTACATCAAGCCACGCCCACATCAAAAAAAGGAGAAGCAGAAGAAGCATTTAAATGTTGTTGGATTAATGTCCTGCGACATTTTTACAGCATAATCTGTAAATCTTTTTGCAATGCTAATCCGGCTTTTGTTTTCGTTCAAGGGTCAAGAGCAGGCTTAAATGGCAAATGGTATTTTTTTGTGGGCGTGGCACAGGAAGTATAAAATAGATGCCATCTGCACTTATGCTACCTGTTTGAAACGGCAAGGGAAACACAAGAGCTCAAAGACAATTGCGAAATAAACTTGTTTGTTTGTTTATAGAACGTATCACAAAAATAAGAAAAAAATGAAGTTGTTTATGCACTGAAGCTGAGACTGAAATTTTTACAGTAGCAACTAACAAAATCTTTTGCGTATAAACAAATGAAAACAAACAATTAGCGAAGGGCAGTCGGCTTCGATAAGCCATTAGCAATAGGCACGGGCTGGAACCGAGGATCAGGTTCTTTTTTTTTCATTTGTTGATCAATGTCATTTGACGGACAGCTGTTCGATATCAAACTTGGGATTTGATTTTTGCAAGTTAAGGTGCATTTATGGCGAGACTTTACAATTTTTTTTAAGCAAAATAAACAAAAATATTGGAATTTTGTTATTCTTAGGTGCCTCTAAAAGTCTCTTTTCGTCTTGTCTTTCATAAAAATGTTTAATTTTTATCATTGACTTTCAATAACCCATCGATATAAATCTACACTATCCAAATATACCCATTTTACCCCTTCTTAAGGTAAACTTCCTAAATAAAACAGCAAGTTCCAAGTTATAGAACTGGTTCTTTGGAGTTTTTCGTGTAATTAAACTGTAGTTCTTTAATGTGCTACGTTAGAATCAAACTAATCTTCCTAATTTCTTTCATTATTGCTTATTACAAGTCAAAAAAACTTTATTATTCTTAAAAAAAAAAATTTTTTTGAAACAACTAAAGCAACATAATAATTTTTTCATAAGTAAACTAAGCACAAGAAAATTCTGATTTGAATTAAGCTAAAATTATTTTAAAATCCTGACCACAACTTCTTGTATCAAGATAATTGTTGCTGTTGTTATTCCATATCGTTTTCTGTCGCATATCAGACTTTAGCTGACGTCATACTAGCCTACAACAACAACAGCAACAGCAATACTGAAAACCACAAAATTTATGCAGGAAATTTGCATGTTAAACCTCACTTGGATTACATAATATGCAATGTGGCAGGCACTCAAATGTCACTCAAATAGGGTAGAGGAAGGTAGAGTCCTTACACTTTGCATTGTTCCTGTTCCTGTTGCTGTTGCTGTGGCACAAAACATAATCCGCTCAACAGGCTCGACAACGGCGTCTGCAGCATGCCGCTTAGCCCTTTTATCCTCTCATTTTATGTCGCCTGTCAGTTTGGTTTAGTGAAAATTAGAGCAACCTGCCTTGGAATATAATGCTGGCTTGATGCTGCTCCTGATTGTCCTGATGTCCTGGTGATTATTTGTTTTTCGCTTGGATTAAGCATCTAATGCCAACTAATGACTACAAATATTTGTTCAGCTTTGTTTGCTTCTGGCCATTTTTGCTGGATTTGCATAGCTCTGACTCATCATCATCGTCATCATTGTTATCGGGTCTAAATTTAAAGAGCAGCAACAGTCATAAATAGATGGCTAAGGTATTAGGCATGAGACAGGTCAATGTGGTCGAAGGCCTGCACCAAATCAATTGTCACATTCGACAGCATATTTTGAGCTACGTACGTCTGGGCTATACATAGATACAATCAATAGATATATATAGCTATATTTATATTGCTTCATATTGAATACTTATTTTTAAAATGGATAATCGGGTGCCAGTTGACGCAAGAGCTGTCTGGACACAGTGCTAATGGTCAATTCGTTGATGAGGTATTTTGTTTTTAAAAGAATGGTATATAAAGTTTGCTAAGATAACTTATTTAAAGGGCTGAAAACTAATGATGGTAAAGAAAAACGTTGACTTCAACTTTTGTAGCATACTTTTCGGCAAAAATGTCAATCAGAAAACGTAGCTGCAGCTATAGCTGAATATATCTTCTGAAGTGCAGCAGCATTATCCAAAACTCTTTTTTTTAGGAAAACATATACGACACAGCGCCGATGTGCAACCTCAAGTGGCAAAAGAGACAAACTGTCACATCAAAAAGCGCGCACATTTACAACGCCCCGATAATTGGTATTGTGGCTGGAGGTAAAAGGGGAGCTGCCACTCTGCTTACAGCAATTCTCGTTAAAGCGGAACAGAAAACCAAATTGGGAACTAAACAAATGAGCGAAAGTACGACGAAATGAACTTGTCATAATTATTTGACAGTTGCTGATGATCATGATGATGATCATGTTGTGGAATTGAGAATGAATCCAGTTTGTTCTGGGAAGCGTTGTGGAAAATTGATGTAAAACATTTTGCTGTACGACACGGAATGCTTGACAAGAGCATGCCCCCCCGCAAGTGAGCATGTGGCAAGAACTAAGGGTTATAACCAGATAATGCTTTCGGCACTTTGATTTAGTCAGAGCGGGTTACACGCGGGGTCAAGTGGGGGAGCACAGCGCCTGTGAAAACAAAACGCAAAAGATCGTCTGTTGGATTTGTGCCTCATTTCCGGTTCAATCAAGTGTTGCCGTGTTATCTTTGGGCAGGGTTCACTTAGGTGTGGCTGTTGTCAGTCAAAAGGAAGGAATACAGACAGGCAGTCAGAGCCCAGCATCCAGCTGGATGGCAACCCTCTCCTTGCAATTAAGCGTCTCGCAAAGTTTTCCTTCTTGTTTTTTTTCCGTAGACAAATTTGTCGGCAATCAGCGTGCGACCTTTGACTTGAAGCGATCGCATTGCTCGTTAGCCGTCGTGACAGTTTCTCTTCTTATTTTTGGATTTTGTTGTATTTTATTTTTCCGTTTTCATAATTTTTACCACGAAATGGCCGCCTTCCCTCAATGGCAACGGCAACGGCAACGGCAAACTGCGTTTTTCCGGACACTCAGCATAAAATATCAAATTTCCTCAACTGCACATTTTTGTGTTTCGTTATTGTTTTTTTTTTTTTTTTGGTATCTACGCCCTGGGAAAACTGCATTTTGCGCCAAGCTGTACAATTGGCAGCCAAAATGCCAAACAGCAAATCACAATTCACATTCAGCGTACTCTCCTTATTATTTTCATCCTCTTGCATTGATTGGCGAAATTTGATAGTTCTTCGATCATTTGTAGAGTACCTACAAAGAATAAAAAATCACAATACTCGTAGCACCTGTTTAACAAAACTTAGCCTCAGACTCTGGACATAAAAAAAGCAGGAGATGAACTTGTACTTAAATATCAACAGTTGGTTCATTGGTTTGTATTTGTAAGAGGATATCTTTTACAACGGCCTTGCGATTTAAGTAATTAAGTCTAACGGAAATAATCAACTATTTCTATTTCGATATATAGTATGTTTGTATGTACATGTATTTATTTTTATACCATATTCATTCTATTCTTGCCGTTGTGTAGAGTTTAATGTGGCCAAGGTCTGTGCTGAAACTGATCCATTCCAGCTCTAGGGTTGCCGCGTCGCCAGTTAAGTAATTGATAGCGACCGACCATTGTGGTATAGTATTGAGTTGCCCAGCGCAGTCGTCCCATTGTCGGCACTTGGCACAGTTTTTGCTGTGCTTCACTTTATTCGTTCGTTCTAACAACTTGAATCGGTTACTAAACACAGATTTCATCGATAGAGTTGTCCTTGTCTAGTTCGAACTTCAGGTATCTTGGAGCAGTAAAGAAGTATTAGAGATTTTATATGTTATAACTGTCCAAAAATATATTCAGGATGTGTCAAATACAACATCTAAATTTTTTCAATGTGCATCAAGAGTTTTGGAAACGTTTTAGGGAACCATTGACTTAAAAGCTTTCAAACTTTCACTCAATCATGGTGCTTATTTACGATCTAAATGATATAATTTTGAGAAAAATTAGAAAGCAATGGCTTATCGTTTGATAGATCAGTTCAATAGAAAGAGAACAAAGTGTTTTAAATATTATATTTTTTTTTTTGGGGGATGGTATTCAAGTTTTTCATGTGTACAAGTGCAAAGTTTAATATTCAAAAAATCTTTTCCGTTTTCTTAAGTTTGGCTTTGACTTCTGAAAGCCGCCATCAAGAACCTAAAAAGGGTTGAAGTGATAAGACATAGGTAAGGAATGATATAAGCTCTTTTCGATTCATGAAAAATTCCTAAGGCTTTCAAGGCATGTGAGGTCTTATTGTCACTTTATCAAATACAAATTATTTTAACCATTTTCTACACAAATTTTCCCAACATTTACCCTAACTAGACGCAGTTAACTAACCGAAAGGGGTAAAATCATAGAAGTTACATAAAGAATAAAGGGTTAAGACATTCTTTTTTTCAAGGGTTACTTTTTGGCTTTGCCAATTACATTTTTAATTAGCAAACAAAGACTCCGATTTCTGGCAATAATTTGTAACATATTTTTTTACCCAAGAAATATATAAAAATCTGTGTATTGAACTTTGAACTATGACATCTTGAGAATAGGTCAGCATTGTTGTTTAATTAGAAGACAATAGCTGTCAATAACTTGTCCAAAGTGTTGAACCTTAAAAAAAACTCGCTGCGTGTTAAAGGTTTTCCCCGCTAATTGCAAGGACAAAACACCGAAGGGGCGAGAATTGGCACTCAAAATTGGCTTACAGTAGATTCGGGTCGACTGCCAGCTGTGTGAGTTTTATACATAACTTATCCTCAACAAAAATCATATCGCACTCAAATCTTAATGACTACTTAAAGCTACCCGAACGCCCCCTTAAACAGAGCTGAAGTGCGACAGTGGCACTTGAGGCAGCTGCTGCTGTTGTTTGACTTTAATTGAAGCCCTTGGGTGCCATCTATAAAAACCTCAACATTAATAAGTGTTAATAATTGTGTGAGCCTGTTTTTCAACTGTCACGCCCCAACCGTCAACCCTTGGTCTACAATTTCACTTCACTTTCGCGAAAGTCAGCCAAGTTTGGAAAGGCTCAAAGCGAGCCAGACGAGCGTAACATGGCTAGTGGTCCAGTATAGTATTACACACACACACACAATCATACACACACACAGCATCCGCATCAGCATTTTCCCCAATGATTTGTTATTGTTGTTGTTGATGTTGTAACTGGGCAACTTTATAAATTCAATTTGTCAGCGATGCTCGCTTAGAGTTGAGGGTTGGAATTTCCTTGTTTCTTTTCACTGCTGGCAAATTAAATTTCATGGGCCTGGCAACGACTGACGAAAACATATGCTGCATACTTGCGGGCGGTTCGTCTTGGTGCTAGTGGTGGTGGTGGTGGTGTTTACTGTACCCAGAGCTATGCATTTGATTAGAGCTCGCCCAGGCGTGACTATATAATTCGTTGTTGTTCTTGTTGTTGCTGGCGAGTTTTTGACACGCGCAAGTCGAGAGCGCATAATTAAATTAATTAGAGAGTCGTTCCCACAGGTAAAACAAGCCACACTCACTACTAATATATAAGCATGTGCATACTAGACGTGTGAAATACCCTGTAAAAGCATTGGAGATTATGTTAAGATGGAACAAGAATTTTATTATTTATTTTACATGCATGATTTGTTTAAGACCTATCTAAGAGAGCTTAAATTTAGGAATGAAAAATGCTTTTATATAAAAATGTCGTTTAAAATGACAATGCCAAAAGATTCTGCGAAGTACAGTGAATAAAATATCAAAAATAGCTAAAAGATACGTCAAGAAACGTGTACTATAGTTTTGAAAAACAGCGCTTAAGATATCTTAAAATTCTAAAGCAAACATATTTAATAAATATGGAGTGATAGTAAACGAAACTATGGTTCCAAAATATGTACAGCAAAAATAAAGTTTGCAGTCAATAAATAGGTTATATATAATTATTTTTTGTATAGATTTAAGCTTAATTTATTTAAAAACATACAAAACTTTACCATAATAACAACATTTCTATATTGTTTAGTGATTAAAGTCAAGTAAAGTTAAGATTAACAATTTATTTCACAAACTTTTACTTATAAAGAGGGTATTTTCCCCACTTTTTGTTGCAAATCTTTTAGTTTAAATAACCTATTTTAAGCTCTTTCTCCACAGTATACTTTTCACAAAAGCCAATCTTAAGTCTTCGCAAGTATTTAATATAATTCTATATTTATCACACATATGTAGGTATTATACCCGCTTTGTTGTGTGCTCTATTTAGTGTGGTATTCGAGTATCAACCTGCCTTCTTTTTTTTGTTGGGTTCTCTATTTTCACCCAACGCTTTTTTTCCCCGTGCTGTTTAGGTTTTATGAGCGGGCGTGTTCATCGGTTTTGATGCCTATGCCAAGTGACAGCTGACACACTTCGCTGCCCGGCTCCGGCAACGTGGGTGGCGACAGGTTGCCCAGGCAATGCCTGATCTGGGTGGATTGGGTGGCTGTGGTTCTCTCTCTTTCTTTTCGCTCTCTCTTTCTCACACTCTCTGCAGGAGATCTCATTGTCATAGCCGGCTTTTAATGAAAATTCCTGACCAATGTTTGTTTTGTGTTGAGGTCACCATGGCAATGCAGCAGCAGCAATGAAAGCTGCTGCCACTTATCAACATGCCACACTCGGCCCCACCACCGCTCTGTGCAGCTGTGTGCTGTGGGTTGCAGCGGCATTGGCGCGTGCCTCAAACTCAAACACGGGTTCCGCATAATTTTCAGCGGAATGAAAGCATAAACGAGGCGTTCCAAAACGGCAACGCCGGTGGCCAACATCACAACAGCGACTCAGCAAGTGCTCTCAGCTCCCCCCCTCTCCCCCTCTTAGATATAGTGCATTTATGCAATTTGTAGCTCGGTTTATTTTCGATTCGTCTCCCTCTCTGTGAAGAGGGGCCGCTATACACGCGAATAGTTCAAGTCATTGTTTCATTGATTCATAAAAATTCATTTCGAAATTCTCTGTGTGGTGGCACTTAAAACGTTTATACGAGGAAACAGCTAAATGACTATTTTTTATTGCGCTCAGTTCAGCAGCGATTTATATTTCTTTTTTAGCTACACAGTAGTTCAGATTTTATAGCATATTAGGTTATACGAGCGTATTGAGAATAAAATCTATAAAGTTTTTGTAACCATTTTCATAACGCTGCAGGAGTTGACCTATTAATATTTTTTAATTTTCTACTTAAGAAATTATGAATTTTCACATAAATAATATTTTTATTTATATTAAGTATCGTCAAAATATGAATGATCGATGAATTTATTATGCATTTTACTATGAAAACTCAATTTTAATATTTTTACAACCCAATTTCTTTATTTGTAAGTAAAAACCTTTTTGTTGGAGCACCAAAAACCAAAAAAAAAATTATTTGGTTATATTATTTTATTGTTATTTAATACTCATGTTGGCTAAATCGAAAATCGAAAAATTTTCTTTTACTTACCTATTAGTTTTTTAGTAACCGATAAAAATTGCTATATATTAAAAATATAAATGGAATTATTTATGCATTAAAAGGCCTACAACATTGTAAAATGTATAGTTCTACGAAAATGTAATAAAAGCATATAATGAAAGAAATGTTTACTATTAAATAAACAATTATTTTGCAATACCAAAAGTATATATTTAGCATTTGTTTAAAGCAAACTTATTAAGCCTTTCAGTTACATATTTTTGAATGAATTGTTATTGCTTTGCTAAGCACATTTTGTAATTTATGCAGCGATGAAATGTAAATGGCAAAAAAAGATTAACACTAGCTGCGGACATGTTGCATTCTTGAGCTTGTGCAGCAATTGTATTTTTATTGTATCTTGTGGTTAATGCAATTTGTTGCAAAGTGCATGCCTCAGCGCATATTTCTCTGAAATGAGCATAGAATACAAAGGAATCTCTGAGTAATATTGTTGTTGATTGTGGCTCGTGTGGCTCCCAATGGATATCAGTTTGAAATGGCTGCGAATCAGAGCTTTGGCATGCGCTGACAACGATAAAAGCCCAAAGACAAACAAAAATTGAGTATCAGCTAAATAAGACTTGACCCAATTGTAGGCCAAGTTTCAAGCAATGCAAATGACGCATCGCAAGTTTTTTTCCCTTCATACTTTTGCAGTTGTTGCTTGTTTTTTGTTGTTGTTGCTTCCTGAGTGTCGAGCGAACAAGACAAGCAACAACCGACCATAACAACAACAACAAATAACGACAGCAGCAATTGCTTGTTGTTGTTGTCGTCTGGAGAAGAGACCTTATCTAGATGCTAAACCAAAAGTCCAGCTCAGTCCAGTCTCAGATCAAGTTGTAAAAATGCGCGCGATTATCGTTCAACACGCATGAGAAAGAGAGATAAAAGCGTAAGAGTGGCAGGGAGAGAGGTGCTGGGAGAGGCTCAGGTGTTGAACCCGGGGGCAGCAAAATGGCGCCCAATCCTGAATAGCTGCTATATGTACTTAAGATATATGTGTATATGTATATATTCTCTGCTTACATACAAACATCAACTATACCACGACACCGGGGAGGTCCAGTCCGATCAAAACTGAACGTAAATCTTAAACACTTTTGTAAAGTTGTCGTTGTTGTTGTTGTGCCTGGGTCTGCCTTTGGGCGAGCAGCACGATCAGCACGTTCAATGCGAACGACAGACGACCGGTCCGCAAAAAAAGAACTGCAGCTCCAACTCCTCCTTTCCAGCATCCCAACGATCCCAAACTCGACAAATGTGCGAGACTCAGCATAACATGCTAAGAGAGAAGCAACCGGCTTCATCAACAACACCAGCAACAACAACAACAGCAGCACAAAATATATATCTGCAAATGCAGCAAATTGTGCAGAGATTTGTTTACAGACTTGGAATGGCAAAAACAGAACAGATCGCAAAAAAAGCGAGGATACGGGGGGGTGAACTTCCCTCGGCTAGCTAACTGCCTGGCTGCTTGGCCGGCTGGATGGCTGTTGATGATCGCTCGTAGATATAATTGACGACATGTTGTCTCACGATCGTGCTAAACCGATTAAGGCATACTTAATGTGCCACCAAAAGTTCACAAAAAACAAACAATCTCTTCAGCTGCCTTGTCAGCAATCAGAAACCTCTTTCAGTTCATTGCTGACTTAAATACGGTCGGCTTCTAACTAAGTGTGTCATGATCAAAAAAAAAAAAAAAAATCATTTGCGCAATTTTTTCATGTAAATGGCATTTGTTAATTGCAACCGATGGCAAATGGCAATTGTGTAATGCAAATTGTTAACTTGTTCGTTTGGCAAAACGGAAATAAATCTTTGACGTTAACTAAAAGAATTTTAAATTTAAAGTATGCTTGTCACATAGTTTTTTTTTAGCTATTGATTGTTTTAAAAACAGTAAAATATAAATATATATATATATAAGGAAGGAAGAAAATTGAATTTTTTAGATTGATTTCTAGACAATTTGGGAGTTAAAATAGAAAAAAGTTTTTTAAACCTTTCAGTATGACAATCACTTCTTTTTTAGAAGCTTCTTTCATAAATTTTTAAATAAGTTTATGAAATGTGAAAAAACTATGATATATAAGAACTAATTGGAAATAATTATGCTTAAAAAACTTTTAAGACTGTTTTTTTAAATAAGCTTATAAGATTTTTCAGTATGACTTTTCTCTCTATCTTATACGTCGAATAAGCCGACAACCGACTGGGAGAAATCCCAATTCTAACATGTCAAAAACGTATTTGTTACTTTTAAATCAAGCTTTAAAATCGTTTTATTTTACTTTTAAAAAAAGAAGTAAAAAGTACGCCAATAAGACAAGTTAGTACAATAAATGTTAGTACATAATAAATAATACTATAAGAACATGAAAAACTTACCATATTATTAAGCCCTCTATTTAAAAGATACTTAATATTTTCTAAAAGTTTCGTTGGCCTAAGGTGTAAGAAATCGCTGTAGCTTAGATTTTTTATATAAGAAAACAATATTATCCATGAATCAATTAGTTAGTTGCTTTTTGCTTGTATTAGTGTGCTACTTAAATCACTTTATATATGGATACTCAATATTTATACACACTCACACCCATACAACAATCTTTTTATTATATTTGTGTCTTTTGTTTTGTCAGGTGGCAGGCGACTGGCGTCTGAATTTGCACTTGTTTGGGCTTTAGATGATGTTTATTAGTTAGAATTCCACTCTACAATATGAATCGATTGCTTGTTTTTTGTATGTGTGTGTGTGGGTGTGGGGTGTGTGTGTGCATTAGCTCCCTTGTTATATTTATTGTCTAACGTTGTTGTTGTTGCAATTATGAGCCTGCTTTGTTTACGTGTAATTCCATATGCGAACGATAAGACACAGAAAAGACTTTGAAAAGTTTATTTAGACGTTTTTTTTTTTGTTAATACTATAAGCGTTAAATAAATAAAATTGGTTTACAAAATGAGTTATGAGTGTGCAGAGAGCAAAAAAGAATATATATTTCACAGGAAAAATAAAGGAAATTGGAAATAATATTGTTTAAATAAATAAAAGTATGATATAGGTACTGCACCTGGCGGACTTTTTATTTACCTAATTGTTGCAATTATTCGATATTTTTTTCATTTTTAATAAGCTGTGAACTTTCTTCTTAAGATTAAATAAAGTTCGCCTTTTTAAACACAAAGTTTATCGCTGAATACTTAAGCACCTGCATGCTTTGTGATTTATTCAATAAACATATGAATTTATATGTAGATTTCCATTGTATTATATCTGAATAATGTGTTGGACATATTATTTGGCTTCAGCTACGGTTTATCATCTTGTTTATTTGCCAATAAAATAATAAATAAATATTTAATTCAGTTTCACTTGTTCGGCGGTTTTATATAAGTTGCACTTTTTTGTGAGGGTTCACATTGATTGAACTAATTAAAATGCATATGATTGGATTTCATTAATTTGTATAATGAGCTGGCAATAAATTTGAATTATTAATTAAATTATGCGCATTAATACAAAAAAAAATTCAGCCAAAAATATTTGATTGACATTTGGTTTTTGGTTCTTTTATAGTATTTTTCGCCCGCATGTCAAACCTAACAGGAAAAATGGACTTAAATAGAATTTAAACAAATAAAATATACGTAGCATAGATAGAAAAAAGCGTCGGGGCAACCCACCCTTGAGTGAAATGGGGCGGGGCCAAGGCAAAGCACCATTGCTGTGCTAGAGCAGGATAGCAGCTAAGCAGACAACGGCGCTCTCTCGCACTCTCGCTCGCTCACAAAACTCTCAAACGGGTTTTGAGCGCTTTTTTCCTTTTGTTGCTGGTCTCTCGCCCAATGCCGAGATTTTCACTCAAAGTCGAACCGAACCGAATTCAGTTCAGCCCGAGACACTTCACTTCTGTTAAGTTCAGTTCACTCGAGCTACTCAAAGCGTGCGCTACAGCGTTAACGAAACTCGCTTAAACAGTGCAAGAAGAAGAATAAGAATTATAGAAATTATTTCTTATACAAAACTACGTGTTGTGTTCGAGTGTTAGTGCCAGTGTGTGTGTGTGTGTTTGTGCTTCACTACATTTATCAAATGACAAAGCATTAAATTTCAAAACATCTTTACAAGATCAGACTACAATAATCCAAACTAAAAATGGTCACCCTAATGCCATATAACTATGCAGCGCCGCGTTGCGGATTAATTGATAAAATGATCGAACCAAAGGTAATACATTCCATCCAACCATCCATACATACATCCATAATACAATACCAATTGTCGCCACATAAATCGCTGCTTTGTGCGAAGCTTTAAAAGTGACGCGGTTTACGGTTAGTTTGTTGTTTTAAGACAAGTCTCGCTCTACAAATCTGTTAACTTTGCTGCGGCTTTTGCCGTCGGCCCAACGTTGTTGTTGTTGTTATTGTGGTTCGTTTTGTGTGGCTTCGCAAACAGTTGGAGACACTTTAACACCTCAGGTCTTGGGGCAGATTTTGAGTTTTGTTGGGGATGCTGTTCATATGGGGTTTTGTGTGGAGAATATATTAAGTTTATCATAATCATATATCTAATGTTAATTTAAAAGCCATGTACAGTAAACAGTTACTAAGGTGCACAACAAGGAGTTTTTCAAGAAGAAGTTAAAAGAATTTTTTGGCCAATAATTCCGAAAACTTCATTAAAATTATCGCAATTTGCATATAAAACACGTCGAAAGTTTTGTTTACCGCTCCACATTAATACCGCGTTTAAATCTATAGTTTTTTTAGTTAATAGTTAAATTTTTCACTGTAGTCTTCAAAATTATGAACCTTGAGTTGTAATAACCACTAAATTACAAATGTGTTAGCCTTAGCTTATACTTTTAATACTAAAAAAGTCATTACATTAATTGCAATTATGTTAATATTTAAAAATTCTTAAAGTATAAGTTTCACGCCACCTTAGCTGTACGTCAAATAAATATAAAACTTGATAGAAACGATTTATTTACTGCCTCTACAAACCAATTAATTATAATTAATCCTGAACACCTGCAGAACTATGTCAAATAAATGTCAGTTAATCAAGACAATTGCACTTTGATAAGTTAATAGATGAATTAGATATCATTTTATAGCTCTTTCTTTTACAAACTTTTTTCAAACTTTCTATGCCCAACACACAATTATTTTGTTTATTAACTATCTTCGTGAGTGCAATTAATTTTTAATGTACATTATTTACTGTAAACTCTTATACTAATTGTTTTGTCAAACAAACTACAAATACTTTGAAATTACCTACATTATTTTTTTGGTACCTAACAAGCAATCCATAAAGTTGATTTGATGGGCCTTAGGTCCGTCTTTCCACTCAATACATCAATATAAGTATGTAAATATGTATTCTGGCTTTTATGTTTCAATTTAATGGAGCTGCAGTCAAAGAGTTAAGGCAACAACTTTAATGGCCGCTCTGCACTTGGCTTTAAACAAAGTCGGGTTCGAAAGCCATGATTGAAGGTTGTGTGAGTTTTAAGGCGAAATATTAATAGAGCATAAATTATAGTCGACGAGGGAGTTTGAACAGTTGATGTGCAGCTGATTTAGCAGGTCCCTTTTGGCTTGGTTTATGACAATTGAAGGTGCTTAAGGCTTGAACAAACGCTCAACTGGCGACATTAATCACATTTTAATTAAGTTTAAGCCGTAATCGTAAAAATTAACACGCCATAATTCAACGGCGACAATGCGCTCCATGTAATTTATGTATGCGGCCAAAAGGCGAGCCAAATCAAGACGACGAAAGACGAAAGAAAAAGAATCAATAACCATGCCCCCCACCCTTTTTTCCCCCTCCCCAAACGTATGCCCCCTGAGCAAGCAGTCAAAATATTGATTATGGCCACAGCGATTGACACTTGGCGATTGTCGACGATTGTCCCACGTAATTAACGTGCCAAAGTGTTAAGGCGCATAGGTCGTGAACCCCCCTTCCCCCTTCCCCCACACTAACCACCAATCACAATAAAAACAACAACAATGCAGTCAAACAAATACAAATGACAACAAAAACAATCGCACAAGGGAGCTACAAATTTTTGTTGTTTATTTCGATGTTTATCTGATGGGCAGAGGGGCTTAGCAGAGGGTCCCATCCAGTCGTCTTAAGACTGCAGACCCAAGTTAATAAAAAAAAAAAAAAACATAACAAAAAAACAAAAAATTTGTCGCCCAAACTACTCTGTGCCATTGTGTGTGTGTGTTAGCCTTTTTCTCTCTCTCTTTTTCATTTTTAATCTGCTGCCTTTAAGCCAAGACACACAGAGAGACAAAAGATTACGATCACAGGAATTTCGTTAAAGATGCTCAAAACAGGTCTTTATATATACACTTGTATGTAGCTTGTGGATG
Organism: Scaptomyza pallida; assembly: GCA_018152965.1. Taxonomy (NCBI): domain Eukaryota; kingdom Metazoa; phylum Arthropoda; class Insecta; order Diptera; family Drosophilidae; genus Scaptomyza; species Scaptomyza pallida. The sequence continues at coordinate 704,131 of JAECXP010000116.1, read as the reverse complement.
ATGAGCTACCCAACGCATCGCCTCCTTCTCCTACCCCAACTCTCTGTCCGTCCATCCGTCCGTCTGTTCGTCTGTGTTAATGTTTACGTTGTCAGCTTGTGCCATAAATTAGTTTAGTAAAAAGGTTGCGTTGCATTTCGTTTTGCATTCGTGTTTCGGCCAAGCACCAAATAACAACAACAACAACAACAACAACCAAAAAGTCCGTGCAACACGCAAGCTCAGCTTTAGCGCAACATCGCGTCATTAAACGCTACCGTTGAGCACAAATTTGCCAAAAAAAGAACAACAAAAATACAAAAAAAGAAAAGAAGAAGGCCAACAAAACAAACATACCAAAAATTATGATGGACACACGGTGCGTGTGTGTGGGCTGCTCCCAAAAAATAATATCGTATGCAACAATGTCAAATTTGTGGCATATATAAATTCCAGCAGCTTTTTGCGCCCTGCCCATCGCCTGTCTCTTATCTGGCTTCCGTTTGTCTTATTATAATCGCTTCCTTTGCACACTGTCTATGGCGACATTTTGGGACATTTTCTTTGGGCTCTTAGCTGGCTTAAGCGAGGACTTAAACCTTTTTGTGTTGTCTTTAATGCCTGAAGTCGTCTTTAATAATTTATTTACTCTATCAATTATTCAAACTTAAAACCCATTTTGTTTTTTATCTGTTTTAAATCCTTGAAAATCGATTTGACCTTATCTTTTTATACATTTCTTCTAAACCACTTTTATTTATAGATTCTTATTTGCATAAACTAGATTTTTGTTTGGTTTTTCAAGAATAGCTTCGAATGTGCTTTCCTGAATATGACTCAACTCTTTATTAATACAGTCAAACATTCCTATAATGAATCTCAAGGGAACAAAAGTAGCTTTGTTACATAGAAAATTCGTATATTATGTATATTATATCTTATTTATGGATCAAATAAGTTGTTGATTGGCGGGCTTTGGATCTTTAATAATTAACGCATGCAACACGTAAGCTTCAATAGAAAAGTCTTTAAAAAATAATAGGTAATCCTTTAAGGAAACTTAACTTAAGCTTAGCTTCTCTAAAGGTTTCTAACTTATTTATACTCTATAATCTCTTTTTAAAGATTTTTAATAAATTTCTTCACGTTATTAAACATTATTAATCTTCTTCGTTTGTCTTCCATTTCCTCTTGCTGCCTTTTTCTTGGTATTTTGCATTTTTCGATCACTTTCAATCAACATCTTAGCTAATGTGTTGGCCCGGCCTGTCTCAATTAGCTTGATTTTCCTTCATCAGCTTAGCTTGACTTCTCTAACGTTAGCTCCTTTTCGTGCCTCTTGGCACACCCAAAAAAAATCCCCAGCCACGATTTAAGGCCACCTGCTGTGTGTGGCACCATCACAGCAACAAATACGTTGGCCATTCGTCACATCACATGGCCCCCAAAAAAAATTGGCAAATGGCGCCGCCATCGAAAAAAGTTGCGCTGTCAACCAACCCATCAACCCAGTAAAACTTTTTCCCACGCACCACGTTCAAATTGCTGGTTAAGCAATTGGCATAAAGCAAATTATGTAAAATGTGCTGTTCTTATTTTTATTTATTTATATATACATACATATATTTTATTTGTTGTTGTTGCCTGCTGCTGTCATGCATTGCGTCGCATAAAAGTCAAACACGGAAAAAAAGAGTGTCAAGCATTATTTTGGGCAAAAAATCAGGAACAAAAAAATGTAATGAATATATAAAGCGTTTAGCTCAGCGAAAACTCCAAAAAGCGACTGAGAAAAAGTCGCTTAGGTGTTGGGACAATGCCAGGCATTGTTTATAAACAACGGCAAATAAATAATAATAATAATAACGCTCAAGACATATATCTTTTTTCTTGTCTTATATAATGTTGGTCTGTATCTGAGTAAATATTTAGATTAATTGTGTTTTGCATTTTGCAGGTTAAACGTCCCAAAACAGAGCATACGGATACACATGAACGCAATCGGTAAGTAGTCCTTGAGGGTAATATGAACCGAATATAACTGGCGATTACTGTTAAATATATTTATAAAACGTATCAAATATTACAAGAATGCATTAAGATGTTACGATGTTAGTTTGAAAAGTTTTTTAAAAATGTTTGTTAACCTCACAAGCAACAACTACTTAATAGACTTCAATGAAACTTAAGAATCATGTAGATCATAAATAGAGAATTCAGCATAGGCTATAAGAATGAACTAAGAATCCTTAGATAGAACATTGGAATCGTACATGCTAGACATTTGTCTTAAGAAGACTCGAACTAGCATTGGAATAAACCTACTTACTTCACTAGTTACTATACATCATAAGGATTCTTTTCACTCAGAAACCCACTCTTAAATGTACTAAAAAATAGCATGGACTATGAGAATAAAGTTAGAGTAACGTTAGATAGAGCATTGGGATCGTAAATAGTATAGTAAGCAGTAAACGAGCATTGGAAAAGAGCAACTAACTTCACTAGTAACTATACTTCTTAATATATCTTGTCACTTGGAAATCCACTCCAAAATAAACTAAATTTAAGGCATAGTTTCAACAAAGAACACTTTGCAGCTGTAAGCGTAGACAATTTGTAACAGTAACAAACCATTCAAATCAACTCACTTCACACTTTGCCGCCCAACAACAACAATAGCAACAGCAACAAGTGCTTATACTTATATATATATATTTTTGACAAATTTCAATTGCATTTTGCATGTGGAACCTTCGCAACACATGCCACATTTTGAAAAACTGGAAAAAAAACCAAGAATTCAAAGAATTTCTCGCATGCTTGGGTTAAGGCAAAAAAAAAGAATAGAAGAATATATAAAAATAAATGAAATGAAAGAAAAAGAAACTCAACAGAGTGTTAGGAGCACTTAACACTTGGCATGAAAAGAAGGAAGAGCCATGCCCAACTACTTAAGGGGCTTAGAACGGCTTAACGGTTATTAAAGCAAGACTTTCGGACTATTAAATGCAAAGCAGTTTCTTTCTTCTATGTGTGTTTGTGCGATTTGCTCAATTCTTTCTAAAAAAAAACTCTTTAAAATACACAACAATAATTTAAACTTTGGTTTGCCATCAATATTGACATCATATATTTTTTAAAAACATAAATGCAGCCAGCACACTCTTCATTTTTCACTTTGCCTTGCCCCCCCCCTTTGGCATTGTTTTTGGGTCCCTCATTGTTGTTGGGGGCATGAGAAATGTCCCAAGTCTGTTGGTGTCAAATTCCCAAGGAAATTGGGCACTTTATTTACCTCTCTTCCAAGTCGATTGCATTGTTTAAAAAGAAAATATGAAAAATTACGACAAATTGGTTTGGAACCCATTAAAAAAAAAAAACAACAACTAGAAGGGGCAGACAAAATAACCAAATATAGAGAGAAAAGAATAATTTTTTGAGGTTTTAATAATTATATCCAAAATGCCTTAAGTAAATTGTAACTTAATACTACTTTGGGGAACATTTTAATGGGTTTAAAAATATGATATAAATATTATGAAATATTAAAGCATCTTTCCGTCTGTCCCAAAGCAACTTAGACATAAATTATCGAAATAATTGAGCGTTAAAGGAACTTTTAAGCTGGAAAACAATAAATCCTTTGTTATTTTCCATCTAAATTTTAGACAATCTTTCCTTTCTCATATTCGGTTTACCTTCTATAAGCCAAAAAACAAATCTTTTCCTTTTACTAAAAATGTTTAAAAGTAGATAATTTACTGAACTTAGTTTAAAGAACTTTGAAACTTGAAAAATACAAATCTTTCCTAATTTCCCAACTGAATTTGAGGCAATCTTCTCTTTCCCACAAATAGAAATAAATATTTTTCATTGATAAATAATATTTGATAAATTACACACAGACATACAAAATATAACTATGTGGGCGTGGGAGCAGAGAAGGGGGGGATAAGGGTAAACTCATAGGCAAACTATTAGAACTTAATTGCCGAAAAGGAATTGAATTACCAAAAAAAGGAAACAGCTCCAAAGAATATTTCATTTTGTTTTGATTTTTCATTGCGTTGATTTATTCAAGAGTTCCAATTGGAGTTTCCTTCTCGTTCTTTTGGGAATTTTTATTGGGCACTTGGAAATTAGTCTACTTAATGTGTTTTTGGGCAATTCAAGTTAGTTAAAAATGAATTAGAAGCTGGACAAAAACAACAGAAATCAAAGAATTTGTCGCTGCTCAAAAAGTCAGTCAAACATTTGCTGCACACATGCTGCTTCTTGTCCGCACATGCCGCCAAGGGGCAGGGTGCAGGGGCAGGGGCAGGGGCAACGGGCCACTCAAGTGCCTTTTTAAACGATTTAAGTGAGAGAGCGAGAGGGAGAGAGCGTAGAGAAAACACTTGACAAGATTTTGAGAGCGACTTGCGACTTGCGACTGTGACACACTTGACTTTTCGGCTTGAATCGTTTTTTTCGTTCCAAGCAAAAACGTCGAACACGAAGACGACGATGACGACGACGATGACGATGGACGACAATAACGACGACAACAACGTGCCGTTAATTTTATGGCTGTTTAAAGATTATTGGAAATTATTTTATGAGTTTACTTAACGAGCAAAACGTTTTTCTGTTTCTTCCTCTCTCGCTTTCTCGCCTTTTGGCTCTCGCTCTCGCTCTCGCTTTGAGCATCTCGTTTGTTTTGTTCGTCGTTTTGAAGTTAGGATTCTAGTTGATGTTTGAGCAAGGATATTTATTAAGGGTTATTGCTGTACAGTCGTACTTCTAAATAACGAACATTAAGGAGACACGAAAAACTGTGGAATAGAAACATTTTTATAATGCAGTTCGTTACATAGAAGTTTGACTTCCATATTGAAAACTTCAAAAAAAAAAACAAGAAAAATGCCAGTTCGTTATATTGAAGCTTGACTGTATGAAAATCTTTATAAGTTTACTCACCTTCTTTCTCTTTGCCTTTCACTTGCAGTCTCTGCCAAAGCCAACAACAACAACAACAGCAGCAGCAACAACTTCAACACCAACAACATCAGCAACACCAACAACAGCACCAACAACAGCAACATCCACAACAACAGCAACAACAGCAACAGCAAACACATTCAAGCGCCGTGTTGGCCACCAGCAATGGGCCCAGCAGTGCCGGCGCCAGTGTGGGCGTTGGCATTGGCGTGGGCGTGGGCGTGGGCGTGGCTGGGCAATGTAGTCCAATTGGATTGCCGCCACAAATTCAACCGCTGCAACCGACGCTTGGTGCACTGAGCAATCATTATGCCAACACCAACAACAACAACAATAACAACAACAACAACAATACGAACTCAAGTTCAAATCCAAATCCAAGCAGTTGCAGCTTGGCTGCTGCTGCTGCCGCTGCCTCAAGCTTTGCCCAATCCACGTCCAGCAGCTTCTCCACATATCAGCAGCAGCAGACGAACGATGATGTGGGCGTGGGCGTGGGCGTGCCACATCCTGCCGCCATGTCGCATTGGCAAACGCATGAGACGAACAGCAGCAGCAGCAACAATGGCAGCACCAACCTGGCTCCAGCTGTCAAATCCGAATCCCGCAGTCCAGTTGGCCAGTCACAGCTGAATCCACATCCACATCCACATCCACTGGACAATGCATCGTCGGCGGCGGCAGCCGCTGCTGCCGTCTATGGCTGCGTCGATGGCTCCACGCCCAGCGTCAACTCCTCGGCTGTGGCAGCTGCAGCTGCCGCTGTCTACGATAGCAAACATGATTACTACTACTACAACAGCATGCAACAGTATACGCCGCCGCCATTCTACTCCGGCTATGGCACACCGTATGCGGCAGCGAGTGCGGCACGTGGCGCCAAAATGGAGCCGGGTGCAGCGGCCGCCGCCTATCTGTCCTCCAGCTATGCGAGTGGCGGCAACAACAACTCCCAGCTGTATAGCAATCCCTATGCGGGCTACAACAACTTTGGGCAGCAGGATTATGGTGGTTACTACAATGAACAGTATGGCAACTATTATAGTCCGGCCAACTATTCGCCGTATGCTGTGAGCTCGCCCAGCTCGAGTGCCAGTCATGGCTTTCATGTGGCCACTGCATCATCCAATCTGTCCGAGAGTCCCACGGACACGCATTCAACGACACCAGTGCATCCGGCCACGCATTCGCCGCACTCGCCGCCGCTGCCTATTTCGATGTCACCGAATGCTGGTGTGGCTGGCGTTGTCAATGCTGCCACAGCCACATCCTCATCGGCCACCCTGAACTCGAGTGGTGGCAGCAGCGGTGGCGGTGGCGGTGGCGGTGGCGGTGGACCGGGTTCGGCCACATCCTCAAAGACAACGCCAACGGGCAAGACGGGCCGGGCCAGAGGACGGCGGCATCAGCAGCCAAGTCCAACGAGGAGCACAGCTTCGGATACGGGCAATGGGGGGGAGGCAGTGAAGCCGCCGGAGCGTGTCTTTGTCTGGGATCTGGACGAGACATTGATCATCTTTCATACGCTGCTGTCCGGCAGCTATGCGAATCGTTATACCAAAGACCACAGCACCCTGATGACCATCGCCTTTCGCATGGAGGAGATGGTCTTCAACATGGCCGATACGCATTTCTTTTTCAATGAGATCGAGGAGTGTGACCAGGTGCACATTGATGACGTTAGCTCCGATGACAATGGCCAGGATCTGAGCACCTATAACTTTGCCACGGATGGCTTCCACACGGGCACACCGCCCGGTGCGCCGCCCAATCTCTGCCTGCCGACGGGCGTGCGCGGTGGCGTTGATTGGATGCGCAAGCTGGCGTTTCGTTATCGCAAGATCAAGGACATCTACAATAGCTACAGGGGCAAGTAAGTACAGTGCACGCCAGATAAATATATTGATGGCATAACCTAATCTCTCTCTCTCTCTCTCGCTCTCTCTCTCTCTTCATCAGTGTTGGCACATTGTTGGGGCCGGGTAAGCGTGATGCCTGGCTGCAGATACGCTCTGAAATCGAGGTGGCCACCGATAATTGGGCCACCTTGGCGCTCAAGTGTCTCAGCATGATTGCGCAACGCGAGAATTGTATCAATGTGCTGGTCACCTCCACACAGCTGGCGCCGGCGCTGGCCAAAGTGATGCTCTTCGGGCTGGGCAGCATATTCAACATTGAGAACATCTACAGTGCCCATAAGATTGGTGCGTTATACTAGCACTCCCATTATGCAAACAGTTCTATAACGAATGCCATTTTGTATTTGCAGGTCAGGAGACATGTTATGAGCGGATTGTGACACGTTTTGGCAGGAAGAGCACCTATGTCGTGATTGGCGATGGTGCCGAGGAGGAGTCGGCGGCCAAGGCCATGAACTTTCCGTTCTGGCGCATCTCGGCGCATAGCGATATACGTGCGCTTTATACGGCCCTCGATATGGGCTTCTTATGAAAGGCTTATGGCGTTTTAAGACGCTGCGCAAACGCTAGCGTTTTCAGTACAAAACTATGAAAGAACAAAAACTTCAACAATTTTAATTTATTGCATGTGTATATTTGAGTGTCTGTGTGTGTGTGCGCGTCTGTGTATGTGTGTGAGACAAAAAAAAAAAAAAAAAAAAAAAAAACTGTAAACCAGCGCAAAATAATTTAATTATTTTGTTTTGTTTTTTTCGACAACATTGTATGATTTAATGCCAAGACTTTTATTGTATTATATAGTTTTAAACAACAAATTAATCGCAACAAAGAAAATCTCTCTCTACGCAAGCAGCAACAAATATACAAAAAATTGTTTATAAAATTATATACAATAAACATAAACATATATGAGTAATGTATTGTAAATTAATGACTCTAACTATCATATAAATAAATATTAAACAACTAAATAAATATACGTATCTAGCACATTAGCTTAGCAAACAATAGAATGGCATGAAGCATGAATGAGTAAGAAACATAGGATGGAAGGAGTGAAAAGAGAAGGAAATACAACAACAAAAAAAAAAAACCTAGTTTAATAGATTTTTTTAAGTTGCAAAAAAAATAATAACATAAAAAACTATATAAACATACAACATTGTAGTATTCAAATTTTAAATAACTATTATAGCTGCATATATTAAACTATATTAAAAATATAAATAAAAAAAAAAAAAAAAAAATAAAACAACAACGCACTGTATTAAAAACAAAATCGAAATGACTTTTTAAATTAAAACCTCTAATAATGGTAAACCTAACTGATTGGCTTTACGCTTTATTCAGTTGTCACTGTACTTTTTTAAAATCTATTTCGTCGCATTCTTATTGCCCAAAGATGTCGCTTTCGACGCTAATTAGCTTCTGTTTGTATTGCCGCCTTACACTTAAAGCTGCTTGCTATGCTTATTGCTTCTGTTGGCTTACAGCTATAGCCGATACACACACCATGCAACTGTGCTGTCAATTTAGCATGTTTACGGCAAGACTAACGATTTCCTTGCCGTTAGTTGTGTACTTTGCCAATGGATGGCGCTTATGCTTAAATTTTGTCAAAACTTAGTTTTTTAGCATTTTTTGCAGAAATTTGGCATAACTTTGTCAAAAGTGACTCGATTTTGGAATGTTTTTCCAAAACTACTTGTTGGTGATGGAGTTGCACTTCCAGTTTATTTAGCCCAAACGCGGCAGACAAACAGACAAATTTAGTGTAGACAGCAACCTTCTCCGTGGAATAATACTGGACAAAAGGCGGCAAGCACAGATTCGCTGACAGCCTAGATGGCGCTAGCAAAAAAAACTCCACCAAAAAAGTGAAAAAGTTGAGATTTGAATGCAGTATTTTTCTAGAAGTAAATACAAGACTTTTGAGGTATAACATTCCAAAATCGAGTCACTTTTGAAAAAGTTATGCCAAATTGAAAGTTTCCTGAATGCCCAGATTTATTTTATATAATATAAGAAAAAGAAGAAAAGCAGATAAAAAAAGCTGCCAAAAGAAGAACCAAGTTGCTTAAAATTTAAGTTTCGGAAATTTAACTTTATTAAAATGGGAAATAGAAAGTTGTACACAAAAAGTAGACATGCCCTAATTAAAAGAGCGCAAAGAGAAGTGGAACCTGATGCGCAAAGATCCCGGCAATCCCTACTGGGAGGAGGCTCTAATGGTGCGCAACTATCGTATGTATAGGCGATAAGGCATCTGGTTGTCGATCTTTTATATTAACATATATTTGTAATATTTGTATAAAATTGTAATTTCTCTGTCTTAATATTCCTTGTAATTAAATTTAATTAAATTAATTAAAAGTTGAACTAATGATTAAATTACGATTATTTTTGGTTTCACTCAATTATTTAATGATTGGGATTACAAAAAATCGAAAACTAATGGAAAATTACCATAAACTATTGAAAATAATGGAAAATAATGGAAAATAATGGTTTTAGTATTTTCCAAATTATTTTCAACATCACATTTAATAACAACAATGTTTCTGTACGAGATCGGCTTACAAACATTGAAAATAATTGATTTTTCTCAAAATAGTCTCAAATAGTCAAAAAAATGGAAAAATGGAAAAGTAATGGAAATAATTGAAAATAATGGAAAATATTAAAACCATTATTTTCCATTATTTTCAATTATTTTTAATAATTTATGGTAATTCTCCATTATTTTTCGATTATTTGTAATCGTAATCATTAAATAATCATAAATTTTTCACTAGCCAACCATTTAATCTAATTACTACGACTATTTTCCAAAAATAATTTAATTGATTAGTAATTCTAATGGCAACTTAACAGTATGGTCTTAATATTCCTTGTAATTGTTTCCTTTCATAAATTATTAATTGACTGCTCAATTAGTTTGATGCGGGGGGCGGAAAGGGCAAACCAACAAAAAAAAGGGGCGCAAGGTGTGAAAAATTGCATCAAAAGAGTTTAATTGAAATTCGTAGCTGCCCCAGCCACAACAACAACAGCTGCCCCTCTTAACTCACATGCCTCATCTGTGATTTGGCATCATCTTCTTTTTCTTCTTCTTCGTTTTCTACTTCATCTTCAGCTGGGAGTCGTGAGCTTAACAACAAGTCGTTAGCCATGATTTGTAATCTGTGCAACAGGCTAAGCTCCTGCCATTGGATTGGTAAATGGGGAGAGAGGCGAGGTTAGGTGGGGAAGACTGCAGCTGTTGATGAGGTTGCGTTCATGTTTTTAATGATAATTTCACATGACGCGCTCGATTGTTAAATTTTATCTCCCCAAACCACCTTCAAAGTGCAAATCAATTTTTATTATTTTATCGCCGACGCCTGCCTGAAAGCCGCCTCGCAATGAGAGTGAAAACATGGCCAAGACACAAACCTTCCTCACTTCAGAATCTATCTCATAACTAAAAAACCCCTTATCCTCCCCCCGCCCCCAACACAAACATAGCTGATAGCCCCCCCATCCCGGCCACAATACTGATTTCTGTTTTTATGTTGTTTTTTTTTTCGCATTGTGAATTGCAGTCGAGTCGAAAACAGAGAACAATAGAATATAGAGGTCCTATTGCAACGTTAACAATGCACAAAATCATTATCAGTAATTATGCATTGTTCGCAGGATGGCAAATTGATGTTGTTGGGTTGAGATTTTTGAGGCCAATCCCTCTGTCTGTTTCCTTTTTTCGTCTGTCGTTCTTGTCGTTGTTGTTGTTGTTGTTGTTGTTGGTGTTTTATGATTGATTGCCTGATTGCAATTGGCCTTGAACTGCGCTCGCTTTCAGGAGTATCCATAAATAGAGTCATTCTAGAACACCTGAAATTGAACAGTGGTCAAACAAATCGAAGTTCATCTTTAGTTCATAAACTCTCTATCTCCATTATATCTATTGCTTTGTTTTTAGTGTGCAATTAAAAATGTTGCTTATGCTTTTGATAGATTGCAGCTGGAAAAGTTTTGTGCCTGCAGTAATTATCAAGCAATTTTGCAAATGAACTAACTGATAACAAAACGCAACAAAGCTAAGAGCATAGAGCTTTAAGCAAGCAAAGCAAGCAGCAAGTTGCAAGTTGCAAGAGCATAAATCACTCAACTGCTGCCACATTGCCTTGCCTTCTACCAATGCAACCTTTATGGATGCAACAATAAACAAGAGTTGGGCTGGGGCTGGGGCTGGGGCAGCGAAAGCGTTTAAAGCTGAGTAAAGCAAGACGCTAAAGGCATTTTATAGTAGCTTAAAACAAGGCTGTTGTGTATTCTATTTCCAATGATGTGTCCCTGTTCAACTGATATTGTAATCAATGTTCTCAATGCAATAAGTTTATATTAGAAATAAGGTTGAAAAAATCAGAATGAAATAAAATATTTTCGTGAATAGTAAAAAGGACATAAAAGTGTTAAATGTAGAGCGGGAAGCAAGGCTTTTGTGGATGTTATGGCAATCGGCAGTTAAATCCAACTTCCAAGTCGATTAAATAACTCGGGATATATTTAATGTTATGATCTAATACGCAAAAGAATTAGAAAGTCAAACTTGTACATAGGGCACAGCGTTATAAAGAAGTTTTCTATTATTATTTTTGAAGATTTTCTCTTATAACAAAGTTTTTCCTATTAAGATTCTTAAAATCAGTTATTTGTGGATCGATGATGGTGTTTTAAGTTTATTCATTCCAAGCAAAAAAAATTTTGTCTTCTTGTTGCATATGAACTATATATATTTTGTAAGAAAAATATGTTTGAAATCTTGTACTAATGTTCGGTGAACTTTACAAGCAACACTCGCTACAATATGCGAATGTTAAGCATTGCAGTTCTCACATTGGAGTTGGTCAGTTGGTTGTTGGTTGTTAGTTGTTGGCGTTGGGTCATAAATTAAACTGCATTTGGCTATTTTTGTGGTCATTAGGCACGGCTGCAGTTAAGTCGGTTTGATGTTGTTGGCTCTCTTTCTCTTGTTTTTGGCATGAGGTCTAGATGTCTGGATGTGTGTCTAGAAGAAAGAAGACAAAGATTGCAGATTTAATGAAGTCTTGCTCAAAGTTCGAGTGTTGAGTTATGTCTGGGCCAAGGAGAGAGACTTTAGACACATCCCGAATGCAGACTTTAAGCGGAAATGGCATTATGAGTTATGTGATTGTTGCGCTTTCGCTTTTGCGCTCGCTCACTCTCCAACTCTCTGTCTCTGTTGCTCACTTAGAATGTGCTACAGTTCAATTAACATAATTAATGTGCGTGTCTCTCAAGTTAAGAGCACTTTTGATGATGCTGCTGGTTGCCTTCTGGCCGGGTTTTTCTTTCCTTTTATGACGCGTGGGCTTTTCATTTATACCTTTGGAACATAATTGGAGCTGCAGTTCCACTTAATGGTCTATTAACTAATCTCTTAACATTTCATAGTTTAAGACACATCTTTAAGACATTTGCAGCTGGTTCTAGTATAACTCTTCATGTTAGCTGCTGCAGCTCATTTAACATTAAGTCTAATTGCTTACGTGCCTAATGATTACAGCACTTGGATTGGAGTTGGATTTTTTTTTTTTTTTTTTGTGTGTGTTTATTGTGTGTTGTTCTTGAGAACGCTCAATTTAGAGCAATTATGTTGCTTATGACTTCATTTCAAGGCCAAGTCAGTTGTTACTTGATAATCGCACATGGCACAACTGTTGCGTAACTTATTTCGAGGCTAAATTTAATCGACGTTACATAAATCTTAAAGTTGCAAAAACTAGAAACTTAAGGCAAAATTAAATGGGGAACATTCGGGAACTATGATTGAAAAGTCTGAGAACAAAATTCTTTAATCATTTACATACTTATATATATTACTAGAAAACCCGGCGAACTCCGTTACGCCACCCCGTTTTTTTATACATTTCGTTTGGGGATTAAAATATGAAGAATGAAATTTTTGAAAAGCAATATTTTTATTTCATTAAGTAACAGCAAGAAGTGTAAAGACAACACTTAAGCGAAGAAAGCCAAAATATAATAAAAGAATATGACCGATTGAGTACGCGAAGATCATGGGCACCATACAATCGCTTGGCATTCCAATATGATCCCACTGCGAGCTACAGTGATGATGACAATTTAGATATTGGACCAATTTAGATATTGCAATGCGCTTAAGTTTAAAAGAGAAACGACGGAATTGTGCTGCGCAAGTGGAAAAGTCAAACTGGATCCATTACTTACACCACAACACCCACTGAAAGCATTGTTCGATGAAAGTGATCCCGATTCCAACCATTTTTTCCAACACATCCTTGAATACAATAATTGCTTTCGCATAACTTCATTTGGAGCTAATATCATTCGAAAAGGCGGTTTTATGCCGACTTGCAAAGTAAAAGATAAAACGCATACAATCAATTATAACCTGTGTATACACTTGTTGCTGGCTGGCATGTCTTGTGCGGTGGCCGATGTTCGCACGTCGTCCTCTAGGCATTTTAGACTATGGACAGACTGGAGAATTTAACCTCAAATGCACAATCCACATAGTTTACACAGATCAACTTCCCACCTTCAAGACAAATGGTTGCTGTTGAAATTTAATAAAAGTTTGCACAATAAACAAACGAATAACTTTAACCTCAAAACTAAACAGATTACAATTAGAAGCTGTCAAACAATGTAACGACATGTAATGGAATGGTTACTTGATTAGAGATTTTTGTTAAGTGTGTAAAAAACTTTCCCGGTTTTCCTGCATTCCTGCAGAACCGTCACCCGTGATAGGGTGTTGTAAATTAAAATTAAATAAAACATTATATAAGTACATATTTAAAAGTAGACTTTAGACATGCATTGAGTTCATCTGCTGGCGTTGATCGTGGAATCAATCACTGGCAATGTTTGACGAAAATCTCCTGCTAATAAAATCAATGCACCACCAAATCGGTTATAATTTCTCCGTAGATCTTGTAAGGTTCTGTCTAATTTTTTTCTGTATTTCAATGCCTCACAATATGAGCAAACCGAGTTCATAGAACCAATAACAACACATTGGAAGTTACTGTAGTCAAGTGACACATCGTAACTGAAAGCAGCTCGATTCAAACTTGTGCGAATATTTGTTGAATGTCGCGCTCGCGCTTCACGCGTTTGTGATATCCGAATTCTTTTACGATTATTTCGGTCCTCAAGTTCTTGAGCAGTACGATTAGATTTGTAATAAGCTTGGCTTGTAGTATTTCGTGTTCTTCTGCCTGAATTGCTTGTTTGACGGCGTATGGTAGCTCCTCTGCGTATTGCAGGCATTTAAAAAATGTACGATTTTAAATAGTAAAAAAAACTGTTTTGATTCAGAAGCTGAATTTTTCGTTTTTAAAATTTTTTTTTTTATTTATTTTAGTTGTTGGCGAAGCAACGCGCCGGAATATTTAAATAATTTTATTTATACGTTGAATAGAATTATTTTTCCTACTGAATTTTAAATGTAGCCTACTACTGCAAAAAACAGCTCTGGGACTGTCAAATAATAACAGACAAATAATTAGCAATAAATTAAAATTGCGACTATAATTTGAGATTTAAACTATCCTATCTCTCAAGTTGGATCGAACTGCACATGGTATGCGAATTTTATTATAATCGGTTAAGTGGTTTAGGAGTCCATTGAGGACAAACATTGTGACACGAGATTTATATATATTAAGATAAGATAAGAAGAAGATGTCACTATTTGATAAATGCCTGACTTAATGTGCCTTCAATATTTAAATGCAGGTTAAGCCAACTACTTTTCATAGCCATAGCACCATAACATTCTGCATTTAGTTACTGCTTTGGTTTATTATGGTATTGCATGCATAATTCAATAGATTTATTAGTAATTAATATATAATCTATATTATAAACTATTACACATAAACTCTATACATAATTATCAATACAATTTTCCATGCCACCCACACTTTTAACAAGTTGTACAACTTTAGAGAAACTTTGAATGTTCTGCGATGAGAAAGTTAAGCATTACGTATTTATTTATAAACGGTTTGCAAAAAGTTAAGTTAAGTTAACTCTCGCGCCATTTGCAGTCGGGTATTCTTCGTTCACATCATTCACAATTGCTTCTCTGTGCACTTGAAAAACAATTTTGAAGTTGCACTCAACACAGCAGAAGAGGCGACAATAGGTGTTGACTGCTTAAGCAGCGGCGCAGACATGTGTGAAATATGATACGCTCATTAAGGGTGGCCCTTTTTTGCACATGATCCCAACCTCTTGGCGCACACACACACACACACTGCCTCAATTGGCCAGAGGCAAAGGGAGGGGGGGGGGCAAGGCACGCAAGTCAAGTGCATAAATAAATGTTCCCTCTGTCCCCAGTCTCTGGTGTTTTTATGAGAAAGATGATGATGATTATGGCACTGCAGCGTTAAGCGGCTGAAAACTGGAAAACTGAAAAACTGGCGCACAGCTGCGCCCGCCATCTGTGATATATGTATGTATATCATTTTAAAGACTCGGCTCTGGGCCACAGCAAGGACCCACATAGAGGCTGCAAAGCGACAAAAGGTGGGCGTGTCGTTGTCGTCGCCCACCCGGTAGCAATCAAGAGGCCGCAAACTGAGCGAGAAATTAAAGCAGTAGGGCAAACTCTAAGTAAAGCAAAACCAAAACCAAACCATATACACACACTATAAAATAAACCAAAGCAAAAGCAAAACGAGTAAAATCATAGACGCTGTCAACGGGTTTCTTTATATTCTTCTGCTATTCAGGCCCTGGCCTCATCATATAATTTTAAATGTATGTATTATTATGCTGCTTGTACACTGCAACCAGTCGGATGCATATGCATATGGCTATGACTGACCGACAATGAGTATGATTATGAGTGGGAATATAGATAGGTATAATAGAAGATGATTATGATTATGATTATTGAATATGAATATGAATATGAATATGAATATGAATATGAATATGAATATGAATAAATATGAATATGAATATGAATATGAATATGAATATGAATATGAATATGAATATGAATATGAATATGAATATGAATATGAATATGAATATGAATATGAATATGAATATATGAATATGAATATGAATATGAATATGAATATGAATATGAATATGAATATGAATATGAATATGAATATGAATATGAATATGAATATAGAATATGAATATGAATATGAATATGAATATGAATATGAATATGAATATGAATATGAATATGAATATGAATATGAATATGAATATGAATATGAATATGAATATGAATATGAATATGAATATGAATATGAATATGAATATGAATATGAATATGAATATGAATATGAATATGAATATGAATATGAATATGAATATGAATATGAATATGAATATGAATATGAATATGAATATAGAATATGAATATGAATATGAATATGAATATGAATATGAATATGAATATGAATATGAATATGAATATGAATATGAATATGAATATGAATATGAATATGAATAAATATTAATACGAGTACAGACCTAAATATGAATATGAAAATTAATGGGAATACGAAACATAAATGCATATGAATATGAGATTGAAAATGCACACAAAACGGAATGTTACACAATTTATTTTTTATAGAGTATTGGCCATTCGTTACACTTAAGATCGTTAATAATTTCTCGTTTTATGGTTAGTTCGCTTTTGTTTTGTTTTGTTAATAAAGTGCGTGTCCAAGCGGAATAATAAATCACTATTACGCCCACCTATGCGAACTCAGATCAACGATTAAGTCATCATCATCAACTGCAGCTCGAGACTGATACACAGCGAGACAAAGACACAGAGTGAGAGATAAAGAGAGAGAGAGAGAGAGAGAGAGAGAGAGAGAGAGAGAGAGCTGAAGAGTGAATGAGAGGGCAGAGAGACTTGTCCACGAGCCAGTGGTGGAAACAATGCGTCGTTGTCGTGGATATTGTTGTTGATGTTACTGATGTTGGCGTACCCAAAAAGCTGCCCCGAGGTCAGGCCTGGGATCGAGTTGAAGTCTTACGTTTCACGTTTGAGTTTGGGCTTCGGGATTTTGGGCCTTGGACACAAGCGCCAGCGCCAAGCATGCAAGCGCCGCAGGGGCAGCTCATATTAAGACCAATGAAGATGTTCGTCTACAAACTTAGCAATGAAGCCATTTGGAACGAAAGTATTTACAAAAATAAAAGGTACATGAGACTCTGCTAGTTACAGATATGTAATATATTAAGAAAAAAAGATACGAAAATTAAGAAGTAATGGAAAAAAAAATTAATTTTTTTTTAAATAGGAACATAACAACATTTCGACTGCTTAGTAGAATTTATCAAAACCTTTACACAATTTATCACAGTCAACAACAAAATTATCAAGAAAGAAAACTAAACTAAACTAAGAGTATAAAACATTTGAAACAATTTGATTACAATGGATGATGATGATGATGGAGACTTTTTGCCACCGGCAAACACAAATACATTTGGCATACCCAATGAACCGGATCTCTTGGTGGAATATGAGCTCTATCGCCCATCCATGGGCACCAGGCGCCTACACAGCGAACGTAGTCGTGAGGTCTATACGGAGGCATTCATTGAAAATGAACGTTTGGGCACCTTGGCAGACCTCTGTGTGCGGGCCCTGGCCAAAATGGGCACCCGACACATACCGGCGCCAGTGAAACGGGATCCATTGAAGTTGCGCATCTACTACGATGCCCTGGATGTGAATTTGCCATTGAAGGATTGTTATTTTGTGGACGATGTGCGTTTCTGGCGTCGAGTGGTGCTTGCCAAGAGCTCGGACAAGTCACTGTCGCTGAAGAGAATCGATGAGTATGATTGGAGGGGCAAGGGTATTAGCTTGAAATATGTAGAGCTCGTTGAATCCTGTCCAGCTGCCTATTGGCCCGAAAGACAGATGGCTGAGTTGGGCTACCTGGTGCGTCAATATGTGAAAACGATGCATATTCGACATTTGCAATCTCTTTCGGAGAATGCATTTAGCCATTACGTTGGCAGTGAATCGGAACTGGATGTCACTTCCGATGAATCGATACTTTCCGAAATATCCAGTGATGAAAGGTAGGATGTATTGAGCTTTGGCTGTTGCTAAGGACTTAAATTATTATTATTTCGTACATAGGGATACAAACGACGAAGAAGAGGAGGAAGGCGAGGTGGAGCACGAGGAGGAACAGCCACCGCAACCTGTACCAGTAGCAGCACCAGCGCCATCTGCACCAAAGGTCAGAAAGAAATCCGTCATACGCATTGCGAGTAAAACAGCCCAAGTAGTCGAATTTGAAGCACGGCGCAGTTCAAGCAATTCGGATAAGGAAGCCGAGAACCCAGATCTACGTCTGCAGAAATCCTTCGAGGATGATCTGCAATTTAAGCGGCGTGAGGCAAGAGCTGCTCGCAATGCTGCCCGCCAGCAGCTGCGGGACCTGCACAAGGAGAAGCAAGAGGAACACGATAGACGCAAACGAAGACGTTCTTTCCTACGCCGAATACCTGTACCGGAACACACTAAAAAGAAGAGAAAGAAAAAAGCCGCCAAGCCCATCGAAGGTGTCTTCGATTTGGTTGTGGAGCCCGAACCGGACGATGTTGAAGATAAAATCGCAGATGGTCGCAACAAGGAGAAGCTCCTCAATCGTATCAAGCAATACGATTATCCACCAAAGCATTGTCATCACATCGATCTGAGCTTCGTGCGGTATTTTGATCAGTTGGTCTCACTGACCATCGAGTTCCTGGGTCCCAAAATGGAGTTGGACTATCACAAGCGGCACATGAACTTCTCCTACGATGATATGGTGCATCTGGCCAAAGGATTGCGTACCCTTGAGATGCTTAAGGTCTTTCGCTTGCGCAACAGTCGCATGGATCAAATGAAAA
This sequence comes from Scaptomyza pallida, assembly GCA_018152965.1. Lineage (NCBI taxonomy): Eukaryota > Metazoa > Arthropoda > Insecta > Diptera > Drosophilidae > Scaptomyza > Scaptomyza pallida. The sequence continues at coordinate 685,295 of JAECXP010000116.1, read as the reverse complement.
TGTTGATCCTGGTGCGGGTTTTGAAGCAGTTGGACACTCTAGAGGTCGTGGATTTTGGCTACGATCAGCTGAACGATAACTGTGCCGTGGCCCTGGAGATGCTGCTTGAGCGTAAGACTATGCTGAAAGCCTTAGAGTTGGAGTATAACAGGCTGGAACGAGGTGCGTTGGAGGCCATTGGACATGCGCTCAAGTATCATAGCTACCAGGAGCCAGAGAGCCAGCCCTTAGAGTATTTGGGTCTGGCACACAATCCAATGGGCGAGCTCGGACTGCAACTGCTTGTCATGGATATTGTGGGCACTGGCCATGTGCAAGAGTTGAATATCAATGGTGCCATAGCTGATCCGGCCAAGATATCAGGCATCATTGGATTTCTATTGCGTAATCACGCGCCATTGCTTCGATTGGACATGGCTGCGATTAGACTGAACCCCATTGTGGGTAAGGAAGTGATTTGTGGCTTGCAAACCAATCACAAGGTCATACATTTGGATTGCCGTGCCTGTGATTTGGATTCGGATGAGGAGTTTGAAGCAGATCTTATTGTGCGTCGAAATAACTATGAAGTCCAGCATCCCTTTTTGGGTGATGAGACTCAAACTGAGGACAGTCTTTTGAAATATTTGGGCAGCCTCAAGCATCCCATACTCGCCAAAATAGAAGAAAATATGGCGCAGAGAGAGGAGTGCATCAGGAATCGAGTACCAGAGGAATCGACAGAGACGAGCATCGAGGAAGAGGTTGTCGAGGAGCAGGAGGAGAACCAAGAGTTTGATATCTGGACAACATTGGGTATTAAAAAGTCAGTGACCAAGATAGAATCCGTAAGACAATCGATGGCTTCCTCATCCCATCAAAGCGCCAAATCATTTACTTACACTCCAAACGATTTCAATTTGGAACAGTTCAAGGAGCATTTACATCTACCGGGTCCCGGCAATCGTTATTACTATTTCCAGAAACAAAAGGAGAGCGGCTCATAACCAGCTTAAAATTACATTAAAATTCATATAAAATTCGGCAATGCTTGCTCTTGTTTTAAGGAATAAAATATTACATTTACAATAGCAGAATATTTTTTTCAAAAAAAAAAAACCTTACAACGAAATAGTCTTAAAGGACCTTAATTAAATGAAACACGTTTTCTATCACTATTTTATTAGAGAAGAATTTTTAACCCCATACGTAAGGCCTACAGTCATTTGTAAATATTCACCAAATGACCAATGTGATCAAGCTTCAAATTGCAATATCTCCGGTTTTTCTTAACCGACTTTGATCAAATTTTTTCAAATACTCATTATTTTATCTTAAGTTTCAAACCTCATTTTTTAAATTTTAAAATATCAGATTTCTTTGTTATCAATCCTATTTGTAAATCAAAAACCAGAAGTGTTATCGATAATTTGCAGCAAAATTGTTCTGCTATGTCATAGGAGAGTTTCAATTTCAAGTTTGAAGTCTCTCGCTTTTATAGTCTCTGAGATTGGCGCGCTCATACAGACGGACAGACAGACGGTCGGAGATGCTTCCTTCTGTCTGTTATATACATTTGCACAAAACCATTATACCCTTATTAACCTTATTAAGGGTATAACTAGTAAAAAGGCTCTAGTTGAAAAATCCACACATGGAACATACCCTGAGCCCATTACATAAGCGTATATATCATGAGAGGAACAATTTTGTTTTAAAATAGCAATAGCACTTGTGGATGCCGATCTACACATGTGATCAAAACCAAAAAAAGTCTTGAATGTTGAAATTGTGAAAATCAGTTAAGGCCTGTTTACTCCAGATTTAATTTAATTAAGTTTAATTTAACAGTCAGCAGACTGAATGAAACCTATGCGATCTCAATGTGAGCGTTTACTCAAAATTTAATTCAATTTAGTTTAGTTCTGAACCTGCAGGTCGCAGATTCTTAAATTTTTTTAGTTTTTGTAAGCGTGAAAATACAAACAGCTGATCAAAACATGTAAATATTCAAATATTCAAATGAACGAGCATAATTTAGTTAAAAATCATAGTTTGTTGTATGATAAAAAGTCAAAAGACTTCAAAAATATAATTAAAAACAACAATTTTAACAAAAAACAAGTAAAAAGGCTCTAGTCGAGGAATCCCGACCAGGACATTCCCTTAACCCGATACGTAACGCTTACGTGTGTATATAGACCCAATTTCTCAAGGTTAGGTAAACTATCTGACGTTTAGTCAAATTTGCGTTTCTGAATGTTCGGTTAGAAGTAAATGAAAAACAAACTTAACGGAAGGCTGAGTCCCGTGAATTGTTTATTTATTTTGTTTTTAAATCAAAATGTCATCACATAAAAGATTTTGTATGTCCTTGCAACGGAGACGTAATTTGACGAAACTGAGCCAAGAGTAAATAACTCAAGAAGTTATTGGGATGGGGTGAACTATTTCACTTATCTGGATGATGCCAAATTTGTACAGCGGTTCAGGCATACCAAATCTACATTCTTGTAGATCAATTGGCTGACCGTAGTAATAGGTAAACAATTAAGTTCTTTTACGCTCAAATTAATCATATGTGGGATTTTGAACAAGAATCATAAAATTTTGCCGAACAACAGCAAAAAACAGCTAAGCTGCTCACTTTATATGCCATGATTTGTATGTGGCAACGCTGTTAGGGCAATAGTTACTTATCGATGAAAGGTAATTTTGGCTTTCAGAAAACCAAACCGTTTAACTCGACCAGTAAATAAAATTTGCGTTTAGCTAAACGGAAATTTAACTGGGCATTGATAAATTGGACCTTAATCAGTCACTGCTTAAATGTTCATTATTTTATTCATTCGTAGTTTCAAACCTTATTTTCACAATTTTGAAATTTAAGATTTTTTTGTTATCGACCACATGTGTATATCGGAAACCAGAAGTGTTATCGATAATTTGAAGCAAACTTTAACTGCGCATGGTATAGGAGAGTTTAAAATTCCAGTTCTAACTCTCTAGCTCTCATAGTCTCTGAGATCGGCGCGTTCATACAGACAGACGGACAGACCGACGGACATGGCTATATCGATTCGGCAGTTGATGCTAATCAAGAATATATATACTTTATAGGGTCGGAGAAGCTTCCTTCTGTCTGTTACATACGTTTGCACAAAATCATTATACCCTTATTTACCCATTTTATGGGTTAAGGGTATAAAAAACCAACTTCAAAATAACTAAAATGCCCTAAAAGTAAAAAGTAATTGAGTTTTTGTTGTACAAGTAGTAAAACTATTGTTATGTTTGGAGTCGGTGTCAGCGAGATACGTATAAATAAGTATTCAAATTTAAGAGCTATGCGGTTTTCTTAATGAAGCCATTGCCAGAAGTGGACAAAAATAAAATGGGACCACACTGCAAGCACCAATTTTCAAATGCAAAAAGAGTCAAAATCTTTAAAATCGGTTTGACCATTCGCAAGTTATGAGGTAACATCGCCAAAAAAAAAAAAAATACAGACGAATTGATAACCTCCTTCTTTTTTGAAACGGTTAAAAAAGAGAAGTTTGGGCTTATATAATGCCATTAGCTAAAGTAAAAATATGTTTAAATAACGATTCAAAATGTAACGGAGTGTTAAAAACACTGATAACGTAATTTTACACGCTTTACCAATCCTGTTTTCACTATCAAGTTACAGAAAGTTCAGTAAATAAATCAGCTGTTTCGATGTGAGATTGATGATTGGAAGTTAGAATAATAAATCAAAACTTAACTTTTAGTCGAATTTTATTGGCAAACATGCAATGCCTGCAATCTTCGTTGCTTGTAATTCAGGAAAAAAAATAATAAAAATTTAATATTGCGCTTCACTTTGCACATTTCAATCACCTGTTTTAGCTGTGTTAACGTTATAGCAGCGATATTTCTGCGATGAACATCGAAAAAGTACAATAGTCGATTACCAGTTATTACTAGCTACCATTGACTGACAGTTTACTGCAGTAAATTCCTTATAAAAAAAAAACACACAAAATGAACTTCAGTTACTCAAAATGGTAATAACTGGGAATAACTGAATAGTGGAAAGACGTTATACGAAACACCGGAGATATCGCAGTTTTTAATTTGGTCATTTTGGTCACTGGGTTAATACACACAAATTACTGTACGTGTTACATAATCTGTTAGGGGGATGTATCAGTCGGAATTTCTCGACTAGAGTCTCCTTACCTGTTCTATACTGTACATAGAAAATGACTGAGTGATGCTTCTATAGATATTAAAAGGCAGATATTTATCAGGAGTTAGGGGAGCGACCTTTGTTGTCGCTCCTCGATGGTTTATTTGTTTCTGATTTTACAATTTGGTTTTTCTTATAACTAAACCTAAGACTGCGCAGTTCGCAGTGACAGCGCTGCCTTTTGTACATAAGTAAAACGAATATATATATATATATGATTATATGTAAGCGGCGAAAACGTCGCTGGTAAGACGGAGCGTGTTATGCACATATGCAAGCGGTCACTGCATAGGACACATGCTGACGCGGCTTGTTTGTTGTCAGGGCCTTTGTGGCCTATCATATTTCGGGCACTTGAACTGCACTTGATTATGACTAATGTTTAGGCAACAAAGGCCGTCAGCCGATTGAAGCAACAAGAGGAACAACGCGCAACTTCGGGGAGGCACATACATATATACCGACAATATGTATGTTGCCACCCTCGCAGTGCGTGCCGTCCTTGGAGCTTACAATTGGTAGTGCGACTATACTTTCCTCGTGAGGGCGGCTGGAAGCAGGCCCTTGGTACGGTCATGTCTCTGCCAAGGGTGCTGACGAATTGTAGTCGGGCGAGAGAAGAACACTCTATAAAATTACCCCAGTCCAAGGTGGAACAGCATTGTGCCGAGGGACTCGCGGCCGAGGGGTTGCTCGGTCTCTACTTTGCGAACTCTGGATACCTGCCGACCTCCAGTTTCAATCAGGCTTCCCGCGATACACGGGCGATGTCGTGGGTGACCGTCCTTCCCGTCTACTCGTGGGACTCAAAATCAATTCAAACCTAAATAATGTAAAATCAGTGTCCGAGGCACTCAAAACCTCGGTGGGAAATGACAATCCCTCTTCAGGTGGCAACACACGTCTGGCAAGCCAACAGACGCTCAGAAAGTAGCAACGGCCAATTCTACTTCAGGTGCGAGCACCTCTTTTTCAAAGTCTGGCAAGCCAGCTGGCACGCGAAAGGTTGCGAAAGGGGCAAGCTGGAGGCGACAAAGACAGTCGTCTTTCTACCCTGGGCGTCGTCCAGAAACGGCTCCTGGAGATCGGCCACCACAACCTAAGGCCGCGGCACCGGTTCCCGGGTCCGCGACTGTGGCGACTGCCTCGGGGTCAGCCAACCCTCCAAACGGCAAGCCATCCTCCAAGGATCGGCAACGGGCTGCTGAAATTCTTCAGCAAGATCTTACGGCCCAACCAGCTTCCCCGGATGGTGTCCAGCTTGTGGAGTGGGCAAAAACCATCCTTCCGGATTTTAAGCCGGCTATTGCGTCCGTTTCTGGCAAAGCCAAGCAGAAACGGCAACGCTCCGCAGAAGAGACGGTTCCGCAAGCCAAGCGGATCCGGCCTCCCCCACGTCCACAGCCACTCACCCGGTCCTTCGCCGAAGCCGCCAGGGAGAAGGTTCTTATTGGGGTCCTAGACAGGGGCCATAGTGAATGCCATATCCCTCGGCATAGGTATGGGGCCATTGAGTGCGAGCTTCAAGAGAAGCTCTTGGACTTGATGTTGAAGTCGGAAGGTCCACCACCACGCTGCTCTGACGCCGGTTGGCATCAGGGTTGCATAAAAGCGATAGCTTGTGAAGATATGGCGTCTGCCGCCATATATAAGCAAGCTGTCGCCATGCTGGGGAGATCTACCCTGGCGCGAAATTAGAGGCGGTCGACTGGAAAGACATACCCAGTCGCCCCCGCGCCAGGGTCTGGGTCTCTGCTAAGCCTGAGGATCCCGAAAGGATTCTCAAGCTTTTCCAGCTTTGCAACCCTGCCCTGCCAACCACAGACTGGAGGGTGGCCAAGGTGGAAGCGACGGAGGGGACCACAAGACAAGTGGTCCTGATCATAAATGACGAGTCGGCCAAAGAGCTGGCCAAATCCAATGGCGCAGCCTACTACGGGTTCAAACCTGTAGTAATAAGGGTGTACCGGTCGGATGCGGCCAGTTCTTTGACCGACGAGGCGGAGCCGGCAGCAGAGGAGGCTGCCACCACCAATGCCGCGGACCATGGCACACCAGCCCAAGCAGTGTTAGCAACCTGCAGGGAGCTGACTATCGTACCAGGGGCGTAGAGTTATCGTACATGGACCGAAATTATCGTACTTTTTTTTAACAGAACATATGTTTATGCATGGCTTAAACCTGAACAGACTTCCTTTCCACTTGAAGTTCAATAAACGCGCCAAATTTGAAATTAGCTCTGACAAAGAAGAAATGGATATGAAACACTAGTGATAAATAAAATGAAAGAATTATTTATTTATGAATATATACTTTAATCATAAAAACAAAAAATATATACTCTATTCATAAAAACAAAAAATAAAATTACTATATTTTAATAAACCGTTTCACTCAAAAATCGTTTGATTCACTGCTCGTGCTCATTCTTTATTGTACAGATTAAAAATAATTGATAGGTTAGTAAAGTTATATATCATATACATACTGAAGCAATGTTTTTGATAGATATACTTACTTGTCAATACAACACAACAATAACAGCAATAAAAATTTTGTTGTCTTAGAAAACCGCTTCAGTCTTTACTTGATTTAAATAACTTTTTAACACAACTGACAACAATTTTACGCAAACGTATCAAGTACGAACATAATCGAAATTCTCGGAAAATCGAAAATCCAACTTATTCTCTAGTGGTAGAAATTATCGTACAATCTGCGTACGATAATAATCTGCATATCGTACATCGTACGTAGGCACGAAATTATCGTATATGTACGATAATTATCGTACGGTTCCGAACACTGAGCCCAAGCCACGGGCGGGGTTTCGACACCCGTGAAAAGGGAGGTCGACATCCCTACTGGGTACTATTCGGAGTGCTCCGAGCTGGCCAACGACCTGGCCAACAGAATCTGCCTCGACACCGACAGCGACGAAGAGGCGAAGCGTACAGTGGTGGAGAAATCTGAAGATGTCATTAGGACTTCTGCAGATCAACCTCCACCACTGTAAGGCGGCTGCAGCCGCTCTTCTGCTTCGCATAAGCCAATGCGGAGCAGATATAGTCCTCATCCAGGAACCCTGGGTCTGTGGTGGCAGGGTTTCTGGTCTGGGGACAAAGGACTACAAGCTACTTGTAGCCCGCAACGAAGGTAAAGTTCGCACCTGCATTATGGAAAAAAAACACCTAGATATTTTTCTACTCTCTAACTACAGCAATGGCGACAACACAGCTGCCTGCCTGGAGCTAAAGTCGGGCAGTGTCAAGCTAAGCTCAAGCTATATGGCACACGACCAACAAGGCCCCCTACCACACACGCTCCTGCGAAGCCTGATCGCCGACTGCGAGGCGACCCACACGGAGCTCATCATAGGATGCGATGCCAACGCTCATCACCATCAGTGGGGCAGCACTGACATAAACGAACGGGGTGAGTCACTATTTAACTATATCCTGTCCACCAACCTCAACATCTGCAATATAGGTAATGACCCCACCTTTATTACTTAATAGGCAAGAAGTCTTAGACATGACGCTTGCAACGGCGTCCCTCCATCAAAGACTCATTAGATGGAGGGTGCTTGATGAACATTCGTTCTCTGACCATAGGATAGATATAGCCTTCTCCCTTGACACACCAAAGCCAAAATGGTGCAGAAATTACAAACGTACAAACTTGACCGTTTTCAAAGCCCAAATTGGGAGACTAATTCCCGAACAGCCTCCTTCGGGACTCCCATCCCCCGAGCATACAGAGATGCTCACTCAGAAACTCACGGAGGCATGCATGTCCGCCCTCAACATGTCATGTCCCCTGAGTAAACCAAGAGGGAAAACAAAACCACCATGGTGGTTCCCGAAAATAGGTGAGCTTCGTAAGACATCACGTAAGCTCTTCAATTATGCAAAGCAAAGTGGAGACGACCAATCTTGGGATCTCTACAAAGCCAGCCTTGCAACTTTTAAAAGACACTTAGACAGGCTAAACGCCTTTCGTGGAAAAACTTCTGCTCCTCAATTGAAAACACTACTGATGCCGCAAGGCTCAGAAAGGTTCTCTCCAGTACTCAGACAACCGTTGGGTTCCTTAAGAAACCAGACGACTCGTGGACAACGACCAGTTCGGAGTCTCTAGAACTTCTTATGGAAACCCACTTTCCCGGTTGCTCAGTCGAGTCACCACTTGTCCTAGCCAAAGAATTTCAAGGGCACTTAGCAACCGATTTTCTCTCCAAAGACATCATCACATGGGCTATACAAAGTTTCTCGCCCTTCAAATCACCAGGACCTGACGGCATCATTCCAGCCCAATTGCAGCAAGCAGGGGCAACTGTGATTAACTGGCTTCATAAAATCTTTAAAGATATCCTAGCGACAGGCCTGATTCCCAAGACATGGCTGGAATCCAAAGTCGTCTTCATTCCAAAAGCGGGTAAAGCCTCACATACGACCCCGAAGGATTTCCGCCCCATTAGCCTGACATCCTTTCTATTTAAAACGCTAGAAAGAGTTTTGGGCTTCCACATCAGGAACTCGATCAAGACAGATCATTTCTCTCAAGCACAACATGCTTACCAGAAAGGTAAATCAACCGAGACAGCTCTTCACGCTGTTGTCTCTACAGTTGAAAAGGCTCTCTACCAAAGAGAGTACTGTCTCATAGCCTTCCCAGACATAGAGGGTGCGTTTAATAACGTTGTACCAGAGGCGATCACCGAGGCGCTATCGAATTTGGGGGTCGAGCATCGCATCGTGGATCTGATTGATCAACTTCTCAAACGAAGAATCGTCAGATCCACTTTGGGGTCCTCGACTATCTCCAGGTTCGTAAGTAGAGGCACCCCACAAGGAGGTGTCCTCTCCCCTCTCCTATGGAATGTGGCAGTCAACAGTCTGCTGCGCTCCATGGAGGGTAGGGGCGGCAAGGTGATCGCCTATGCAGACGATGTCGCTATTGCTTTCTCGGGAAAATACCCCCAAACACTGTGCGAATGTATGACCACTGCACTTCGAACCCTGTCCACCTGGACCACGTCAAAGGGTCTCGGACTAAACCCAGCTAAAACTGATTTAGTCCTATTCACTAGGAAATATATGATCCTCCACTCAAACCTCCAACACTAAGCGGAGTGGAACTTGCTTTTAGTAAATCAGCCAAATACTTAGGGCTCACTTTAGATAGTAAACTAGACTGGAATCTCAATACACAGGAACGTGTTAAGAAAGCCTCGGTCGCTGCCTGCAAAAAGTCTATTGGACTGAAATGGGGAATGGCACCCCGCATATCGCTGTGGCTGTACACAGCTATCGTAAGGCCTATCCTGCTGTACGGAGTATCAGTATGGTGGCCAGCACTGTCAAAGAAAACAACAGTCCATAAGCTCGGCAAAGTGCAGCGCGCCGCAGGACTGACAACAACAGGAGCTCTCAGAACGACCCCAACTGAGACACTAGACAACATTCTATACCTTCTACCAATCGACCAAATGGGGAAGTTAGTAGCAACTCTCTCCGCCCTACGCATGAGGGAAACAAAACAGTGGCCCGAAATGACCTACGGTCACTCCAATATCCTTGTGGGAAACCAACTTATCCCCTCAAACAGGGACTACTGCTGTCCTCAGGAATTCCCTAAAACTACTTTTAAAGTAATTATCCCCCCAAGGGAAAACTGGTGCTTAGGCACTCCAGGGCCGACAAACTCTATCAGAATCTTCACGGATGGCTCTAAGCTAGACGACCGAGTTGGGGGAGGCGTCTTTTGCGAAGAGCTATCCATTAGTAAATCTTTTAGCCTCCCTGATGATTGCAGTGTCTTCCAAGCCGAAATCACTGCAATACAGGAGGCACTTCTATGCCTCGCTGAAAAAGAGTGCTCAGCAGAAAACATATGCATCTTCTCTGATAGCCAGGCGGCTATCAAAGCCCTACATTCGATATCATCAAACTCGATATCCGTCACAAACTGCCGCAAATCTCTTCAAGAGATGGCTGAGCAGTTCGAGTTTTACCCAATTTGGGTGCCCGGACATGAGGGCATCGAGGGCAATTGTAAGGCGGTCGAGCTGGCAAGGCATGGAACTACTTTGCCTCTCCTCACAGACAAGGAGGGCATGGGTATTCCCATGGCCAGCTGCAAGCTATGAGTTCTTTCTCATTTTGAACTTGAAGCTAATAAAAGGTGGCAACTCAATAGTGCAACGGCTAGGATTGCTAGGCAAACCTGGCCAACGCGCTGTAGAAAGCGTTCTTCTGGCCTAATCAACTTAAACAGATTAGGCTGTGCTGCTGTAATTACGGGACATTGGCTAGTAGGGACTCACGCAGCGAGACTTCTAGCCCCTTTCAATGATTTCTGCAGAAGCTGTCGAGACGAGGAGGAGGAGGAAACGGTTTCCCACCTTTTCTGCGACTGTCCGGCACTCTGCAAGACCAGAAATCGCCACCTCGGCTCCTTTTTCTTAACGGACCTCTCCCAACTAGCGGATATAAGCCCAAAAAATATCCTGTCTTTTATAAGAGCCTCGGGCTGGGACCACGCCCTCGAAAGCGGTGTTACACACTCTGCGTCTGCGTAGACGGTTTTTGGACGCAGTCCAAACGCGGCACCACAACGGGCCAACTCTGGCCTACGTGAGTGGGGGGTCTTTTCCTCTCACTACCGCTCTAACCTAACCTAACCTACAGGTAAAAACTTCATTAACAAACATCCTGGTGTAAATGCGACCAGATTTTAAACGGAATGAATAAAAACTTCATTAAAACAACATCCCAGTGTAAATCGATTACCCTTGTGCCAAGCGCACGCAATTGTTACGACTCGTGAAAAGAATCTTTTAAAATAAAACCAATCATTAATATATTTATGAATATTACATGTGCTTTAACTTAATTCTGTATTTTCATACTTTTGAACTAAACTATGATACATTTTTTGACAACAAGGCAGTCTACGACTTTTTTGTATGGTGTATGTATAACAATAAACTACGTGTATTTTTAGTATTGTTTAGTATACAAGTCCTACAAGTCGGTTTAGATATACACATACACACACATATAAAATTTACTTGAAGTGAAACTTACAAGCAAATCAATCGGTCTACAAAATGATAAAAATAATTGAGTGTCAGGAAAAAAATCTCAGGAAGAAAACAAAAACCCTCACGGGCAAGTCGAACAAGGTGCTCTTGAGGCACATTGTTTTTTTGGCAGCTTGCGTTGTTTTTGCATCTATAATTTCTTTTGCATCAGCCAATTACACTTTAATACCTGCTCCAAAGTATAGCATGTACAAATCCACTGCTAAGTACATACAAAAACCGGTGGTATCAATATCAAGTCTTCAGCAGCGGGTCAATAGTATTACTCACTTTCTATTTGATAGTGTGATACCCATCAAGTCTAATGCTGTACTATCGGGTAAGAAAGAACTAAACCTGGATGAGCGATCATAATAATACATATTTGTTTGCTTTAGAATACTTTGGAGGCACGAATCGCTCATTAAGCTTAGGACCAAAGGTTGAGAAAAACGACTGGTATAGTCTTCTTCATAACTACAGGCTCCTTGCAGTCGTTGCCTTTTTGCTTGTCGTTATAATCTTAACACCTTTTTTAGCGTAAGTAATAAACATCACCTTTGCAGTCATTATTTGAAGTCATTTGTCGGTTTGCAGAATATGTTACTGTTGCTTTTGCTGCTGTCGGTGTAAGGAAAACGGATGTCCTCCCTGTGATGTTGAAAAGAACAAACGCAAACAATGCGTCTTGAGCTATATTCTTGTATTGATGATAATTGCGACGCTGTAACTTGAATCTTAACAGTCAAAGTCAATTTTTATAATTTTATCTATCGCAGGTTTGGGGTCATTATTTCTTCAGCAAGCAATAAATCGTTGAATGAGTCAATCGGTCAGACTCCCAGCGCAATGAGATTGTCTTCCAAAAACACCTGCACATATCTAAGGGATGTTTCTGACCACATCCAACATTTGTTTATAAATAACTATGAAGAACTAAATGAGCACATACTTCGAAGCTTCAATAGTAAGTTGTTTAATTGCATCATGTTTTCTGAAAAGAATACATTATTATATTTTATACCCTTTACCCATGACATGTGTATTGGCTTTGTGCAAAAGTATTTTACCGACACATATATCAACATCAACAGCCAAGACATGTTAGTCTGTCTGTTTGTCTGCATAAACGCGTCTATATGCGCTAGAAAATTCCGATTTGAAATAAACACCATTTGCGGAAAAAGTTGGTCCCAGTTTGTCAATTAGATAACTGGTTTCCGATACATTCATTTGAAACCTTACATTTAAAACCAAGAGTAAGGGTTTGAATGTTTAAAAAGAATAATGAATGAAATGAAATGAAGTTTCTCTGTGCGTAGGAATACAAACAAATGACTGTACGCGTTACCCAACGGGTTAAGGGTTTATTCTTGTCGGGATTTCTCGACTATAGACTTCTTATTTGTTTTTTTTTTTTGTATGCCCTTAACTCACAAAATGGACAAATAAGGGCATAATGGTTTTAAGCTAATGTATGTAACAGACAGAAGGATGCATCTCCGACCCTATAAAGTATATGTATTCGTGATCAGCATCAACAGCTGAGTCGATCTAGCCATGTCCGTCTGTCTTTCTGTATGAGCGCGCCAATCTCAGAGACTAAAAGAGCTTGAGACTTCAAACTTGAAATTGTAACTCTCGTTTCCATAAGCAGAACAATTTTGCTTCAAGCTATCGAAAGCACTTCTGGTTTCCGATATACACATGTGATCAATAACAAAAAAAAGCTTGAATTTCAAAATTTGAAAAATGATGTTTGAAACTTTGAATAAAATAGTGAACATTTAAAATTTTGTATCAAAATCGGTGAAGAAAATCCGCAGATATCGCAGTTTGAAGTTGGTGAATATTTACAAATGACTGTAGGCCTTACGTATGGGGTTAAGGGTATGACTTAGTCGGGATTTCTCGACTAGAGCCATTTTACTTGTTTTTTTGTTACAGATTTAAATATCTCTATGTATGGGAATTTACTTATTAGCTGCGAAGGGGAATCCGAAGTAAAAAAAACTCAAAATGTAATAAACCTTGAAAAGGCCCTACCGCTTATGAATGATGTTACCAAATTAATTAAAGAATTACGGTTTAATGGAGCACAACTAAAAGATGGTACATAATATCTCGTTTTATCGCTTTATTTTATTGTATTAAATACCCTGTTAGGTCTGCGAGAGATAAAAAGAGAATGTATTTACACGTTAAGTGTGATGTGTGGCAATACAGAGTGTCTTCAGTTTTTAAAGAAATGGCGAATTGAGTCCATTGATAACTCAAAATGCCTTCACTTTGACGCGGTGAGTGTTGGCTAATTGAATACTAAGCATATTTGGTCGCCTTACAATCCACTATTATTCTTGTCTAATATTTCCTTACAGCTACCGGACACAACGAAATTCTCAAAGGGCATGAAATTTACCATTGATAACAAAGGGTATCTGGCTCCCGCTTATGTTGTAAATAAATTATGGAAAGTTGATGTATCTGGCATGATTAATAAATTTGTTAAGCCAGTCACAGATCCCATGGCTGAAGACTTAAGCGTAGGAAAAATGGTGTTCCGCACGCATGCTGACAAAATTCGGGACCTCATTGATACATTGATCAATGACATTCACATGAGTACTCTTACCACATCCAATTCGTTTAATGATGTTATCACCAAATTCGGTGGCGCTCGCGATGTAGTCTGTATTGTTGTGTGCGTGCTTATATCAATCGTAAGTAGACTAACAAAAAGGTCAATATCGTATAGATACATATCTACGTACATATCATTAAAGATATTGCTTTTTCTGGTAATTGGTGTCATTTGTGGATGCTGCGAGTTCCCTCGGCATCGCAATAGATATTGCAACTGTAGCAGACGCAAGGGATCTACTTTCCTCTCATTGTAAGTGCTTCAACATTATATATTTCAAAATAAATATTATCCATTTCATTTGTAGAGCTATTTTGATTATTTTTGCTGCATTATCTTTTGTACTTTTGGTCGGATTATTTCACCTAGTTATGGGTTTTCTCACCTATCAGGGTGCCTGTGCACCTCTTCGGAAACAGCAAGAAAATGATTTGTCGTTGCAAAAATCAGGCGGTAATAAAACGTTCCAGGCCTACCAATCCATCTTTGAATTCCTTGATTTAAACGGTTTGTATAACCTTAATGAGCTGTCGAATATTAATGTTATACAAACACACGAGATGCCAACGGATGTCTTTTGGACGATGCCTCCATTTCCATTTTTATGGAGAACCGAAAATCCATATTCTGAGTATTTTCGATACATTGGGAGCAATTTGCTTGATAACGATATGCTTTCGTACAATAGTTCAGACTTTAAAATGAACTTATGTAAAGAACTGACCCCATTCGACTTAAAGATACTGTCCGATGAACTTATGGTGTTGCGGTCCTCTATGTGGGCGCAGTGGGGGATTTATGATTGGGCCAGAATGTCACTCTATGAAAATTCTATTCAATTGCGGTATTTGCACGATGAGCTTGTGAACAAAATCAAGTCAATTATAGATGAGATAATATTGAAATTATCACAAATTGATGAACTCATATTATTAAATAGCACTACTAAATATGGCGTAATGAAGAACTTGCATGATGACATTGTTAGCGCCGATTATAAAATGCATGTTATCATGGGTTTCTTTATGGGTGAGCAGCGAAAATCTCTTTCCGGATATGTACGGAGCGCAACTGAAGATTATATCAAATTGGTGATCAATGAGTGTCGCACTAAGGTTGGACTTAATGCTCCCATTGCCAGCATTTACAATCGTGGTGGGAGTGTAGTTTGCGACAAACTAATTTATCCCTTGGTAAGTTGACTAACTCAAGCTTTCAATGATGCTTCACTTTAATTTATCATCACTCTCTATCTCTTTCCGATTTATTGAAAACAATAAAATCTTGAATGAGAAACATCTAACCATATCCTGCTCTCTGGCATACAGACTTCTTACTTTTTTGTTGTTGTATAATTTCAGAATATGTTTTGGCTTGGCGTGTTTATAAGTAGCCTTCTTTTGGTTCCTATACTTTATCTGGCCCACCGCCTGATGTGTCTCTACAGGATTAAGACTATTTAAGTAGTGGAAGATGTTACAGTTATTTTGCCAACACCAGAAGAGTAAGTGAACATATTTCATTCCTCCTATGTTGAAGTTATTTAAGCAACGATTAACTATTTTGCCAACAGCTGTCCAGTCTGCACGGGCGGACCATTAGAGACAACATTACATGATAAATCAGCTCAACAAGATGAAGATGACTGTTAAATCACAGTCGTTTTTTCGGTGGGAGCGCAGTTCAATCCGTGCAAAAGACAAAAATTAAAAATCCCACGTTCTCAAGCGAAAATTATATTATTATCTTTCAGGTGTGAATAACACATTTGACACAAACATCAGCAGCAGCAGCATCAGCTTAGTAGAATTGATCAAAACCATTACACAATTTTTCACAGTCAACAACAAAATTATCAAGAAAGGAATCTAATCGTTAGTAAGAGTATAGCACATTTGAAATAATTTGATTACAATGAATGATGATGATGGAGACTTTTTGCCACCGGCAAACACAAATACATTTGGCATTCCCAATGAACCGGATCTCTTGGTGGAATATGAGCTCTATCGCCCATCCATGGGCACCAGGCGCCTACACAGCGAACGTAGTCGTGAGGTCTATACGGAGGCATTCATACACACATACCGGCGCCAGTAAAACGGGATCCCTTGAAGTTGCGCATCTACTACGATGCCCTGGATGTGAATTTGCCATTGAAGGATTGTTATTTTGTGGACGATGTGCGTTTCTGGCGTCGAGTGGTGCTTGCCAAGAGCTCGGACAAGTCACTGTCGCTGAAGAGAATCGATGAGTATGATTGGAGGGGCAAGGGTATTAGCTTGAAATATGTAGAGCTCGTTGAATCCTGTCCAGCTGCCTATTGGCCCGAAAGACAGATGGCTGAGTTGGGCTACCTGGTGCGTCAATATGTGAAAACGATGCATATTCCACATTTGCAATCTCTTTCGGAGAATGCATTTAGCCATTACGTTGGCAGTGAATCGGAACTGGATGTCACTTCCGATGAATCGATACTTTCCGAAATATCCAGTGATGAAAGGTAGGATGTATTGAGTTTTGGCTGTTGCTAAGGACTTAAATTATTATTATTTCGTACATAGGGATACAAACGACGAAGAAGAGGAAGAAGGCGAGGAGGAGCACGAGAAGGAGCAGCCACCGGCACCTGTACCAGTACCAGCACCAGCGCCATCTGCACCAAAGGTCAGAAAGAAATCCGTCATACGCATTGCGAGTAAAACAGCCCAAGTAGTTGAATTTGAAGCACGGCGCAGTTCAAGCAATTCGGATAAGGAAGCCGAGAACCCAGATCTACGTCTGCAGAAATCCTTCGAGGATGATCTGCAATTTAAGCGGCGTGAGGCAAGAGCTGCTCGCAATGCTGCCCGCCAGCAGCTGCGGGACCTGCACAAGGAGAAGCAAGAGGAACACGATAGACGCAAACGAAGACGTTCTTTCCTACGCCGAATACCTGTACCGGAACACACTAAAAAGAAGAGAAAGAAAAAAGCCGCCAAGCCCATCGAAGGTGTCTTCGATTTGGTTGTGGAGCCCGAACCGGACGATGGTGAAGATAAAATCGCAGATGGTCGCAACAAGAAGAAGCTCCTCAATCGTATCAAGCAATACGATTATCCACCAAAGCATTGTCATCACATCGATCTGAGCTTCGTGCGGTATTTTGATCAGTTGGTCTCACTGACCATCGAGTTCCTGGGTCCCAAAATGGAGTTGGACTATCACAAGCGGCACATGAACTTCTCCTACGATGATATGGTGCATCTGGCCAAAGGATTGCGTACCCTTGAGATGCTTAAGGTCTTTCGCTTGCGCAACAGTCGCATGGATCAAATGAAAATGTTGATCCTGGTGCGGGTTTTGAAGCAGTTGGACACTCTAGAGGTCGTGGATTTTGGCTACGATCAGCTGAACGATAACTGTGCCGTGGCCCTGGAGATGCTGCTTGAGCGTAAGACTATGCTGAAAGCCTTAGAGTTGGAGTATAACAGGCTGGAACGAGGTGCGTTGGAGGCCATTGGACATGCGCTCAAGTATCATAGCTACCAGGAGCCAGAGAGCCAGCCCTTAGAGTATTTGGGTCTGGCACACAATCCAATGGGCGAGCTCGGACTGCAACTGCTTGTCATGGATATTGTGGGCACTGGCCATGTGCAAGAGTTGAATATCAATGGTGCCATAGCTGATCCGGCCAAGATATCAGGCATCATTGGATTTCTATTGCGTAATCACGCGCCATTGCTTCGATTGGACATGGCTGCGATTAGACTGAACCCCATTGTGGGTAAGGAAGTGATTTGTGGCTTGCAAACCAATCACAAGGTCATACATTTGGATTGCCGTGCCTGTGATTTGGATTCGGATGAGGAGTTTGAAGCAGATCTTATTGTGCGTCGAAATAACTATGAAGTCCAGCATCCCTTTTTGGGTGATGAGACTCAAACGGAGGAAAGCCTTTTGAAATATTTGGGCAGCCTCAAGCATCCCATACTCGCCAAAATAGAAGAAAATATGGCGCAGAGAGAGGAGTGCATCAGGAATCGAGTACCAGAGG
The DNA here is from genome assembly GCA_018152965.1 of Scaptomyza pallida. Lineage (NCBI taxonomy): Eukaryota > Metazoa > Arthropoda > Insecta > Diptera > Drosophilidae > Scaptomyza > Scaptomyza pallida. Next base: position 667,318 of record JAECXP010000116.1, on the reverse strand, counting down.
AATCGACAGAGACGAGCATCGAGGAAGAGGTTGTCGAGGAGCAGGAGGAGAACCAAGAGTTTGATATCTGGACAACATTGGGTATTAAAAAGTCAGTGACCAAGATAGAATCCGTTAGACAATCGATGGCTTCCTCATCCCATCAAAGCGCCAAATCATTTATTTACACTCCAAACGATTTCAATTTGGAACAGTTCAAGGAGCATTTACATCTACCGGGTCCCGGCAATCGTTATTACTATTTCCAGAAACAAAAGGAGGGCGGCTCATAACCAGCTTAAAATTACATTCAAATTCATATAAAATTCGGCAATGCTTGCTCTTGTTTCAAGGAATAAAATATTACATTTACAATAGCAGAATATTTTTTTCAAAAAAAAAAAACCTTACAACGAAATAGTCTTAAAGGACCTTAATTAAATGAAACACGTTTTCTATCACTATTTTATTAGAGAAGAATTTTTAACCCCATACGTAAGGCCTACAGTCATTTGTAAATATTCACCAAATGACCAATGTGATCAAGCTTCAAATTGCAATATCTCCGGTTTTTCTTAACCGATTTTGATCAAATTTTTTCAAATACTCATTATTTTATCTTAAGTTTCAAAACTCATTTTTTAAATTTTAAAATATCAGATTTCTTTGTTATCAATCCTATTTGTAAATCAAAAACCAGAAGTGTTATCGATAATTTGCAGCAAAATTGTTCTGCTATGTCATAGGAGAGTTTCAATTTCAAGTTTGAAGTCTCTCGCTTTTATAGTCTCTGAGATTGGCGCGCTCATACAGACGGACAGACAGACGGTCGGAGATGCTTCCTTCTGTCTGTTATATACATTTGCACAAAACCGTTATACCCTTATTAACCTTATTAAGGGTATAACTAGTAAAAAGGCTCTAGTTGAAAAATCCACACATGGAACATACCCTGAGCCCATTACATAAGCGTATATATCATGAGAGGAACAATTTTGTTTTAAAATAGCAATAGCACTTGTGGATGCCGATCTACACATGTGATCAAAACCAAAAAAAAATCTTGAATGTTGAAATTGTGAAAATCAGTTAAGGCCTGTTTACTCCAGATTTAATTTAATTAAGTTTAATTTAACAGTCAGCAGACTGAATGAAACCTATGCGATCTCAATGTGAGCGTTTACTCAAAATTTAATTCAATTTAGTTTAGTTCTGAACCTGCAGGTCGCAGATTCTTAAATTTTTTTAGTTTTTGTAAGCGTGAAAATACAAACAGCTGATCAAAACATGTAAATATTCAAATATTCAAATGAACGAGCATAATTTAGTTAAAAATCATAGTTTGTTGTATGATAAAAAGTCAAAAGACTTCAAAAATATAATTAAAAACAACAATTTTAACAAAAAACAAGTAAAAAGGCTCTAGTCGAGGAATCCCGACCAGGACATTCCCTTAACCCGATACGTAACGCTTACGTGTGTATATAGACCCAATTTCTCAAGGTAAGGTAAACTATCTGACGTTTAGTCAAATTTGCGTTTCTGAATGTTCGGTTAGAAGTAAATGAAAAACAAACTTAACGGAAGGCTGAGTCCCGTGAATTGTTTATTTATTTTGTTTTTAAATCAAAATGTCATCACATAAAAGATTTTGTATGTCCTTGCAACGGAGACGTAATTTGACGAAACTGAGCCAAGAGTAAATAACTCAAGAAGTTATTGGGATGGGGTGAACTATTTCACTTATCTGGATGATGCCAAATTTGTACAGCGGTTCAGGCATACCAAATCTACATTCTTGTAGATCAATTGGCTGACCGTAGTAATAGGTAAACAATTAAGTTCTTTTACGCTCAAATTAATCATATGTGGAATTTTGAACAGGAATCATGAAATGTTGCCGAACAACAGCAAAAAACAGCTAAGCTGCTCACTTTATATGCCATGATTTGTATGTGGCAACGCTGTTAGAGCAATATTACTTATCGATGAAAGGTAATTTTGGCTTTGAGAAAACCAAACCGTTTAACTCGACCAGTAAATAAAATTTGCGTTTAGCTAAACGGAAATTTAACTGGGCATTGATAAATTGGACCTTAATCAGTCACTGCTTAAATGTTCATTATTTTATTCATTCGTAGTTTCAAACCTTATTTTCACAATTTTGAAATTTAAGATTTTTTTGTTATCGACCACATGTGTATATCGGAAACCAGAAGTGTTATCGATAATTTGAAGCAAACTTTAACTGCGCATGGTATAGGAGAGTTTAAAATTCCAGTTCTAACTCTCTAGCTCTCATAGTCTCTGAGATCGGCGCGTTCATACAGACAGACGGACAGACCGACGGACATGGCTATATCGATTCGGCAGTTGATGCTAATCAAGAATATATATACTTTATAGGGTCGGAGAAGCTTCCTTCTGTCTGTTACATACGTTTGCACAAAATCATTATACCCTTATTTACCCATTTTATGGGTTAAGGGTATAAAAAACCAACTTCAAAATAACTAAAATGCCCTAAAAGTAAAAAGTAATTGAGTTTTTGTTGTACAAGTAGTAAAACTATTGTTATGTTTGGAGTCGGTGTCAGCTAATAATCGTGCGAGATACGTATAAATAAGTATTCAAATTTAAGAGCTATGCGGTTTTCTTAATGAAGCCATTGCCAGAAGTGGACAAAAATAAAATGGGACCACACTGCAAGCACCAATTTTCAAATGCAAAAAGAGTCAAAATCTTTAAAATCGGTTTGACCATACGCAAGTTATGAGGTAACATTGCCAAAAAAAAAAAAAACAGACGAATTGATAACCTCCTTCTTTTTTGAAACGGTTAAAAAAGAGAAGTTTGGGCTTATATAATGCCATTAGCTAAAGTAAAAATATGTTTAAATAACGATTCAAAATGTAACGGAGTGTTAAAAACACTGATAACGTAATTTTACACGCTTTACCAATCCTGTTTTCACTATCAAGTTACAGAAAGTTCAGTAAATAAATCAGCTGTTTCGATGTGAGATTGATGATTGGAAGTTAGAATAATAAATCAAAACTTAACTTTTAGTCGAATTTTATTGGCAAACATGCAATGCCTGCAATCTTCGTTGCTTGTAATTCAGGAAAAAAAATAATAAAAATTTAATATTGCGCTTCACTTTGCACATTTCAATCACCTGTTTTAGCTGTGTTAACGTTATAGCAGCGATATTTCTGCGATGAACATCGAAAAAGTACAATAGTCGATTACCAGTTATTACTAGCTACCATTGACTGACAGTTTACTGCAGTAAATCTATATATATAAAAATAAGTCTGAATTTTTTCTGACGATATAACTCCATTACGCAAGAACCGATTTACACGCTTTTGCATTCTTTGGAAAGGTCTAGGGCTCCGTGATGTTTGGAGCAAACAAAATTCAGGAAAATGTTCAACAGGAATGCAGGAAAACCGGGAAAGTTTTTTACATCCTTAACAAAAATCACTAATCATGTTACCTTTGGATTACATGTCGTTACATTGTTTGACAGCTTCTCATTGTAATATGTTCAGTTTTGACGATAAAGTTATTCGTTTGTTAACAGTTCAACTGGAAACACGTTTATTGTGCAAACTTTCATAATATTTCAACAGCAACTATTTGTCTTTAAGGTGGTAAGTTGATCTGTGTAAATTTAGTGTATTGTGCATTTGAGGTTTAATTCTCCAGTCTGTTCATAGTCTAAAATGCCTAGAGGACGACGTGCGAACATCGGCCGCCGCACAAGACATGCAAGCCAGCAACAAGTTTATCAACAAAGCCAAAATATAATAAGAGAAAATGCTCGATTGAGTACGCGAAGATCATTGGTATCATACAATCGCTTGGCATTCCAATATGATCCCACTGCGAACTACAGTGATGATGACAATTTAGATATTGGACCAATGACGACTGTATGTCGATATTGCAATGCGCTAAAGTTTAAAAGAGAAACGGCTGGATTGTGTTGCGCAAGTGGAAAAGTTAAACTGGATCCATTACTTACACCACAACACCCACTGAAAGCATTGTTCGATGGAACTGATCCCGATTCCAACCATTTTCTTCAACACATCCTTGAATACAATAATTGCTTTCGCATGACTTCATTTGGAGCTAATATCATACGAGAAGGCGGATTCATGCCGACTTGCAAAGTAAAATATAAAACGCATACAACCAATTACTCACGCCAATGAATAACACCAAGACAATCAATTGCAACACAAACCAACAACACATACACCACAATCTACACCATGATACGATCAGAAGTCACACAGTATTCTTCAACAAATAATTCATTGCAATTACAGATACAAGGACAAATATATCATTTGCATGGTTCAATGGTGCCAACGTTAAATGAACCGCATCAATTTTTGCAAATATATTTTATTTCGTCACCTTATGTGCGGTAATTTATTAATCAGGTTGGGAATGACAGCGTCATATTGTGTCTTGAAGGTGGTAAGTTGATCTGTGTAAACTATGTGGATTGTGCATTTGAGGATAAATTCACCAGTTTGTCCATAGTCTGAAATGCCTAGAGGACAACGTGCGAACATCGGCCGCCGCACAAGACATGCAAGCCAGCAACAAGTGTACACAGATGATAATTGGTTGTATGCGTTTTATTTTATTTTTATTTTTAGCTCAAAATGAAGTCATGCGAATACAGTTATTGTATTCAAGGATGTGTTGAAGAAAATAGTTGGAATCGGGAACACTTCCATCGAACAATGCTTTCAGTGGGTGTTGTGGTGTAAGTAATGGATCCAGTTTGACTTTTCACTTGCGCAGCACAATCCAGCCTTTCTCTTTTAAACTTTAGCGCATTACAATATCGACATACAGTAATCATTGGTCTAATATCCAAATTGTCATCATCATCTTCATTCTTCATCTTTTAATCCCCAAACGAAATGTTTAAAAAAACGAAGTGGCGTAACGGAGTTCGCCGGGTTTTCTAGTTCCTTATAAAAAAAAAACACACAAAATGAACTTCAGTTACTCAAAATGGTAATAACTGGGAATAACTGAATAGTGGAAAGACGTTATACGAAACACCGGAGATATCGCAGTTTTTAATTTGGTCATTTTGGTCACTGGGTTAATACACACAAATTACTGTACGTGTTACATAATGGGTTAGGGGGATGTATCAGTCGGAATTTCTCGACTAGAGTCTCCTTACCTGTTCTATACTGTACATAGAAAATGACTGAGTGATGCTTCTATAGATATTAAAAGGCAGATATTTATCAGGAGTTAGGGGAGCGACCTTTGTTGTCGCTCCTCGATGGTTTATTTGTCTCTGATTGTACAATTTGGTTTTTCTTATAACTAAACCTAAGACTGCGCAGTTCGCAGTGACAGCGCTGCCTTTTGTACATAAGTAAAACGAATATATATATTTATATGATTATACTAGAAAACCCGGCGAACTCCGTTACGCCACTTCGTTTTTTTAAACATTTCGTTTGGGGATTAAAAGATGAAGAATGAAGATGATGATGACAATTTGGATATTAGACCAATGATTACTGTATGTCGATATTGTAATGCGCTAAAGTTTAAAAGAGAAAGGCTGGATTGTGCTGCGCAAGTGAAAAGTCAAACTGGATCCATTACTTACACCACAACACCCACTGAAAGCATTGTTCGATGGAAGTGTTCCCGATTCCAACTATTTTCTTCAACACATCCTTGAATACAATAACTGTATTCGCATGACTTCATTTTGAGCTAAAAATAAAAATAAAATAAAACGCATACAACCAATTATCATCTGTGTACACTTGTTGCTGGCTTGCATGTCTTGTGCGGCGGCCGATGTTCGCACGTTGTCCTCTAGGCATTTCAGACTATGGACAAACTGGTGAATTTATCCTCAAATGCACAATCCACATAGTTTACACAGATCAACTTACCACCTTCAAGACACAATATGACGCTGTCATTCCCAACCTGATTAATAAATTACCGCACATAAGGTGACGAAATAAAATATATTTGCAAAAATTGATGCGGTTCATTTAACGTTGGCACCATTGAACCATGCAAATGATATATTTGTCCTTGTATCTGTAATTGCAATGAATTATTTGTTGAAGAATACTGTGTGACTTCTGATCGTATCATGGTGTAGATTGTGGTGTATGTGTTGTTGGTTTGTGTTGCAATTGATTGTCTTGGTGTTATTCATTGGCGTGAGTAATTGGTTGTATGCGTTTTATATTTTACTTTGCAAGTCGGCATGAATCCGCCTTCTCGTATGATATTAGCTCCAAATGAAGTCATGCGAAAGCAATTATTGTATTCAAGGATGTGTTGAAGAAAATGGTTGGAATCGGGATCAGTTCCATCGAACAATGCTTTCAGTGGGTGTTGTGGTGTAAGTAATGGATCCAGTTTAACTTTTCCACTTGCGCAACACAATCCAGCCGTTTCTCTTTTAAACTTTAGCGCATTGCAATATCGACATACAGTCGTCATTGGTCCAATATCTAAATTGTCATCATCACTGTAGTTCGCAGTGGGATCATATTGGAATGCCAAGCGATTGTATGATACCAATGATCTTCGCGTACTCAATCGAGCATTTTCTCTTATTATATTTTGGCTTTGTTGATAAACTTGTTGCTGGCTTGCATGTCTTGTGCGGCGGCCGATGTTCGCACGTCGTCCTCTAGGCATTTTAGACTATGAACAGACTGGAGAATTAAACCTCAAATGCACAATACACTAAATTTACACAGATCAACTTACCACCTTAAAGACAAATAGTTGCTGTTGAAATATTATGAAAGTTTGCACAATAAACGTGTTTCCAGTTGAACTGTTAACAAACGAATAACTTTATCGTCAAAACTGAACATATTACAATGAGAAGCTGTCAAACAATGTAACGACATGTAATCCAAAGGTAACATGATTAGTGATTTTTGTTAAGGATGTAAAAAACTTTCCCGGTTTTCCTGCATTCCTGTTGAACATTTTCCTGAATTTTGTTTGCTCCAAACATCACGGAGCCCTAGACCTTTCCAAAGAATGCAAAAGCGTGTAAATCGGTTCTTGCGTAATGGAGTTATATCGTCAGAAAAAATTCAGACTTATTTTTATATATATAGATGTAAGCGGCGAAAACGTCGCTGGTAAGACGGAGCGTGTTATGCACATATGCAAGCGGTCACTGCATAGGACACATGCTGACGCGGCTTGTTTGTTGTCAGGGCCTTTGTGGCCTATCATATTTCGGGCACTTGAACTGCACTTGATTATGACTAATGTTTAGGCAACAAAGGCCGTCAGCCGATTGAAGCAACAAGGGGAACAACGCGCAACTTCGGGGAGGCACATACATATATACCGACAATATGTATGTTGCCACCCTCGCAGTGCGTGCCGTCCTTGGAGCTTACAATTGGTAGTGCGACTATACTTTCCTCGTGAGGGCGGCTGGAAGCAGGCCCATGGTACGGTCATGTCTCTGCCAAGGGTGCTGACGAATTGTAGTCGGGCGAGAGAAGAACACTCTATAAAATTACCCCAGTCCAAGGTGGAACAGCATTGTGCCGAGGGACTCGCGGCCGAGGGGTTGCTCGGTCTCTACTTTGCGAACTCTGGATACCTGCCGACCTCCAGTTTCAATCAGGCTTCCCGCGATACACGGGCGATGTCGCGGGTGACCGTCCTTCCCGTCTACTCGTGGGACTCAAAATGAATTCAAACCTAAATAATGTAAAATCAGTGTCCGAGGCACTCAAAACCTCGGTGGGAAATGACAATCCCTCTTCAGGTGGCAACACACGTCTGGCAAGCCAACAGACGCTCAGAAAGTAGCAACGGCCAATTCTACTTCAGGTGCGAGCACCTCTTCTTCAAAGTCTGGCAAGCCAGCTGGCACGCGAAAGGTTGCGAAAGGGGCAAGCTGGAGGCGACAAAGACAGTCGTCTTTCTACCCTGGGCGTCGTCCAGAAACGGCTCCTGGAGATCGGCCACCACAACCTAAGGCCGCGGCACCGGTTCCCGGGTCCGCGACTGTGGCGACTGCCTCGGGGTCAGCCAACCCTCCAAACGGCAAGCCATCCTTCAAGGATCGGCAACGGGCTGCTGAAATTCTTCAGCAAGATCTTACGGCCCAACCAGCTTCCCCGGATGGTGTCCAGCTTGTGGAGTGGGCAAAAACCATCCTTCCGGATTTTAAGCCGGCTATTGCGTCCGTTTCTGGCAAAGCCAAGCAGAAACGGCAACGCTCCGCAGAAGAGACGGTTCCGCAAGCCAAGCGGATCCGGCCTCCCCCACGTCCACAGCCACTCACCCGGTCCTTCGCCGAAGCCGCCAGGGAGAAGGTTCTTATTGGGGTCCTAGACAGGGGCCACAGTGAATGCCATATCCCTCGGCATAGGTATGGGGCCATTGAGTGCGAGCTTCAAGAGAAGCTCTTGGACTTGATGTTAAAGTCGGAAGGTCCACCACCACGCTGCTCTGACGCCGGTTGGCATCAGGGTTGCATAAAAGCGATAGCTTGTGAAGATATGGCGTCTGCCGCCATATATAAGCAAGCTGTCGCCATGCTGGGGGTGATCTACCCTGGCGCGAAATTAGAGGCGGTCGACTGGAAAGACATACCCAGTCGCCCCCGCGCCAGGGTCTGGGTCTCTGCTAAGCCTGAGGATCCCGAAAGGATTCTCAAGCTTTTCCAGCTTTGCAACCCTGCCCTGCCAACCACAGACTGGAGGGTGGCCAAGGTGGAAGCGACGGAGGGGACCACAAGACAAGTGGTCCTGATCATAAATGACGAGTCGGCCAAAGAGCTGGCCAAATCCAATGGCGCAGCCTACTACGGGTTCAAACCTGTAGTAATAAGGGTGTACCGGTCGGATGCGGCCAGTTCTTTGACCGACGAGGCGGAGCCGGCAGCAGAGGAGGCTGCCACCACCAATGCCGCGGACCATGGCACACCAGCCCAAGCAGTGTTAGCAACCTGCAGGGAGCTGACTATCGTACCAGGGGCGTAGAATTATCGTACATGGACCGAAATTATCGTACTTTTTTTTAACAGAACATATGTTTATGCATGGCTTAAACCTGAACAGACTTCCTTTCCACTTGAAGTTCAATAAACGCGCCAAATTTGAAATTAGCTCTGACAAAGAAGAAATGGATATGAAACACTAGTGATAAATAAAATGAAAGAATTATTTATTTATGAATATATACTTTAATCATAAAATCAAAAAATATATACTCTATTCATAAAAACAAAAAATAAAATTACTATATTTTAATAAACCGTTTCACTCAAAAATCGTTTGATTCACTGCTCGTGCTCATTCTTTATTGTACAGATTAAAAATAATTGATAGGTTAGTAAAGTTATATATCATATACATACTGAAGCAATGTTTTTGATAGATATACTTACTTGTCAATACAACACAACAATAACAGCAATAAAAATTTTGTTGTCTTAGAAAACCGCTTCAGTCTTTACTTGATTTAAATAACTTTTTAACACAACTGACAACAATTTTACGCAAACGTATCAAGTACGAACATAATCGAAATTCTCGGAAAATCGGAAATCCAACTTATTCTATAGTGGTAGAAATTATTGTACAATCTGCGTACGATAATAATCTGCATATCGTACATCGTACGTAGGCACGAAATTATCGTATATGTACGATAATTATCGTACGGTTCCGAACACTGAGCCCAAGCCACGGGCGGGGTTTCGACACCCGTGAAAAGGGAGGTCGACATCCCTACTGGGTACTATTCGGAGTGCTCCGAGCTGGCTAACGACCTGGCCAACAGAATCTGCCTCGACACCGACAGCGACGAAAAGGCGAAGCGTACAGTTTTGGAGAAATCTGAAGATGTCATTACGACTTCTGCAGATCAACCTCCACCACTGTAAGGCGGCTGCAGCCGCTCTTCTGCTTCGCATAAGCCAATGCGGAGCAGATATAGTCCTCATCCAGGAACCCTGGGTCTGTGGTGGCAGGGTTTCTGGTCTGGGGACGAAGGACTACAAGCTACTTGTAGCCCGCAACGAAGGTAAAGTTCGCACCTGCTTTATGGCAAAAAAACACCTAGATATTTTTCTACTCTCTAACTACAGCAATGGCGACAACACAGCTGCCTGCCTGGAGCTGAAGTCGGGCTGTGTCAAGCTAAGCTCAAGCTATATGGCACACGACCAACAAGGCCCCCTACCACACACGCTCCTGCGAAGCCTGATCGCCGACTGCGAGGCGACCCACACGGAGCTCATCATAGGATGCGATGCCAACGCTCATCACCATCAGTGGGGCAGCACTGACATAAACGAACGGGGTGAGTCACTATTTAACTATATCCTGTCCACCAACCTCAACATCTGCAATATAGGTAATGACCCCACCTTTATTACTTAATAGGCAAGAAGTCTTAGACATGACGCTTGCAACGGCGTCCCTCCATCAAAGACTCATTAGATGGAGGGTGCTTGATGAACATTCGTTCTCTGACCATAGGATAGATATAGCCTTCTCCCTTGACACACCAAAGCCAAAATGGTGCAGAAATTACAAACGTACAAACTTGACCGTTTTCAAAGCCCAAATTGGGAGACTAATTCCCGAACAGCCTCCTTCGGGACTCCCATCCCCCGAGCATACAGAGATGCTCACTCAGAAACTCACGGAGGCATGCATGTCCGCCCTCAACATGTCATGTCCCCTGAGTAAACCAAGAGGGAAAACAAAACCACCATGGTGGTTCCCGAAAATAGGTGAGCTTCGTAAGACATCACGTAAGCTCTTCAATTATGCAAAGCAAAGTGGAGACGACCAATCTTGGGATCTCTACAAAGCCAGCCTTGCAACTTTTAAAAAGACACTTAGACAGGCTAAACGCCTTTCGTGGAAAAACTTCTGCTCCTCAATTGAAAACACTACTGATGCCGCAAGGCTCAGAAAGGTTCTCTCCAGTACTCAGACAACCGTTGGGTTCCTTAAGAAACCAGACGACTCGTGGACAACGACCAGTTCGGAGTCTCTAGAACTTCTTATGGAAACCCACTTTCCCGGTTGCTCAGTCGAGTCACCACTTGTCCTAGCCAAAGAATTTCAAGGGCACTTAGCAACCGATTTTCTCTCCAAAGACATCATCACATGGGCTATACAAAGTTTCTCGCCCTTCAAATCACCAGGACCTGACGGCATCATTCCAGCCCAATTGCAGCAAGCAGGGGCAACTGCCATTAACTGGCTTCATAAAATCTTTAAAGATATCCTAGCGACAGGCCTGATTCCCAAGACATGGCTGGAATCCAAAGTCGTCTTCATTCCAAAAGCGGGTAAAGCCTCACATACGACCCCGAAGGATTTCCGCCCCATTAGCCTGACATCCTTTCTATTTAAAACGCTAGAAAGAGTTTTGGGCTTCCACATCAGGAACTCGATCAAGACAGATCATTTCTCTCAAGCACAACATGCTTACCAGAAAGGTAAATCAACCGAGACAGCTCTTCACGCTGTTGTCTCTACAGTTGAAAAGGCTCTCTACCAAAGAGAGTACTGTCTCATAGCCTTCCCAGACATAGAGGGTGCGTTTAATAACGTTGTACCAGAGGCGATCACCGAGGCGCTATCGAATTTGGGGGTCGAGCATCGCATCGTGGATCTGATTGATCAACTTCTCAAACGAAGAATCGTCAGATCCACTTTGGGGTCCTCGACTATCTCCAGGTTCGTAAGTAGAGGCACCCCACAAGGAGGTGTCCTCTCCCCTCTCCTATGGAATGTGGCAGTCAACAGTCTGCTGCGCTCCATGGAGGGTAGGGGCGGCAAGGTGATCGCCTATGCAGACGATGTCGCTATTGCTTTCTCGGGAAAATACCCCCAAACACTGTGCGAATGTATGACCACTGCACTTCGAACCCTGTCCACCTGGACCACGTCAAAGGGTCTCGGACTAAACCCAGCTAAAACTGATTTAGTCCTATTCACTAGGAAATATATGATCCTCCACTCAAACCTCCAACACTAAGCGGAGTGGAACTTGCTTTTAGTAAATCAGCCAAATACTTAGGGCTCACTTTAGATAGTAAACTAGACTGGAATCTCAATACACAGGAACGTGTTAAGAAAGCCTCGGTCGCTGCCTGCAAAAAGTCTATTGGACTGAAATGGGGAATGGCACCCCGCATATCGCTGTGGCTGTACACAGCTATCGTAAGGCCTATCCTGCTGTACGGAGTATCAGTATGGTGGCCAGCACTGTCAAAGAAAACAACAGTCCATAAGCTCGGCAAAGTGCAGCGCGCCGCAGGACTGACAACAACAGGAGCTCTCAGAACGACCCCAACTGAGACACTAGACAACATTCTATACCTTCTACCAATCGACCAAATGGGGAAGTTAGTAGCAACTCTCTCCGCCCTACGCATGAGGGAAACAAAACAGTGGCCCGAAATGACCTACGGTCACTCCAATATCCTTGTGGGAAACCAACTTATCCCCTCAAACAGGGACTACTGCTGTCCTCAGGAATTCCCTAAAACTACTTTTAAAGTAATTATCCCCCCAAGGGAATACTGGTGCTTAGGCACTCCAGGGCCGACAAACTCTATCAGAATCTTCACGGATGGCTCTAAGCTAGACGACCGAGTTGGGGAGGCGTCTTTTGCGAAGAGCTATCCATTAGTAAATCTTTTAGCCTCCCTGATGATTGCAGTGTCTTCCAAGCCGAAATCACTGCAATACAGGAGGCACTTCTATGCCTCGCTGAAAAAGAGTGCTCAGCAGAAAACATATGCATCTTCTCTGATAGCCAGGCGGCTATCAAAGCCCTACATTCGATATCATCAAACTCGATATCCGTCACAAACTGCCGCAAATCTCTTCAAGAGATGGCTGAGCAGTTCGAGTTTTACCCAATTTGGGTGCCCGGACATGAGGGCATCGAGGGCAATTGTAAGGCGGTCGAGCTGGCAAGGCATGGAACTACTTTGCCTCTCCTCACAGACAAGGAGGGCATGGGTATTCCCATGGCCAGCTGCAAGCTATGAGTTCTTTCACATTTTGAACTTGAAGCTAATAAAAGGTGGCAACTCAATAGTGCAACGGCTAGGATTGCTAGGCAAACCTGGCCAACGCGCTGTAGAAAGCGTTCTTCTGGCCTAATCAACTTAAACAGATTAGGCTGTGCTGCTGTAATAAGGGCAATTACGGGACATTGGCTAGTAGGGACTCACGCAGCGAGACTTCTAGCCCCTTTCAATGCTTTCTGCAGAAGCTGTCGAGACGAGGAGGAGGAGGAAACGGTTTCCCACCTTTTCTGCGACTGTCCGGCACTCTGCAAGACCAGAAATCGCCACCTCGGCTCCTTTTTCTTAACGGACCTCTCCCAACTAGCGGATATAAGCCCAAAAAATATCCTGTCTTTTATAAGAGCCTCGGGCTGGGACCACGCCCTCGAAAGCGGTGTTACACACTCTGCGTCTGCGTAGACGGTTTTTGGACGCAGTCCAAACGCGGCACCACAACGGGCCAACTCTGGCCTACGTGAGTGGGGGGTCTTTTCCTCTCACTACCGCTCTAACCTAACCTAACCTAGAGGTAAAAACTTCATTAACAAATATCCTGGTGTAAATGCGACCAGATTTTAAACGGAATGAATAAAAACTTCATTAAAACAACATCCTAGTGTAAATCGGTTACCCTTGTGCCAAGCGCACGCAATTGTTACGACTCGTGTAAAGAATCTTTTAAAATAAAACCAATCATTAATATATTTATGAATATTACATGTGCTTTAACTTAATTCTGTATTTTCATACTTTTGAACTAAACTATGATACATTTTTTGACAACAAGGCAGTCTACGACTTTTTTGTATGGTGTATGTATAACAATAAACTACGTGTATGTTTAGTATTGTTTAGTATACAAGTCCTACAAGTCGGTTTAGATATACACATACACACACATATAAAATTTACTTGAAGTGAAACTTACAAGCAAATCAATCGGTCTACAAAATGATAAAAATAATTGAGTGTCAGGAAAAAAATCTCAGGAAGAAAACAAAAACCCTCACGGGCAAGTCGAACAAGGTGCTCTTGAGGCACATTGTTTTTTTGGCAGCTTGCGTTGTTTTTGCATCTATAATTTCTTTTGCATCAGCCAATTACACTTTAATACCTGCTCCAAAGTATAGCATGTACAAATCCACTGCTAAGTACATACAAAAACCGGTGGTATCAATATCAAGTCTTCAGCAGCGGGTCAATAGTATTACTCACTTTCTATTTGATAGTGTGATACCCATCAAGTCTAATGCTGTACTATCGGGTAAGAAAGAACTAAACCTGGATGAGCGATCATAATAATACATATTTGTTTGCTTTAGAATACTTTGGAGGCACGAATCGCTCATTAAGCTTAGGACCAAAGGTTGAGAAAAACGACTGGTATAGTCTTCTTCATAACTACAGGCTCCTTGCAGTCGTTGCCTTTTTGCTTGTCGTTATAATCTTAACACCTTTTTTAGCGTAAGTAATAAACATCACCTTTGCAGTCATTATTTGAAGTCATTTGTCGGTTTGCAGAATATGTTACTGTTGCTTTTGCTGCTGTCGGTGTAAGGAAAACGGATGTCCTCCCTGTGATGTTGAAAAGAACAAACGCAAACAATGCGTCTTGAGCTATATTCTTGTATTGATGATAATTGCGACGCTGTAACTTGAATCTTAACAGTCAAAGTCAATTTTTATAATTTTATCTATCGCAGGTTTGGGGTCATTATTTCTTCAGCAAGCAATAAATCGTTGAATGAGTCAATCGGTCAGACTCCCAGCGCAATGAGATTGTCTTCCAAAAACACCTGCACATATCTAAGGGATGTTTCTGACCACATCCAACATTTGTTTATAAATAACTATGAAGAACTAAATGAGCACATACTTCGAAGCTTTAATAGTAAGTTGTTTAATTGTATCATGTTTTATACCCTTAACCCATGACATGTGTTTTGGCTTTGTGCAAAATTATTTAACAGACACATACATACTATATAGACTTTTGATCAGCATCAACAGCCAAGACGTGTTGATGTCTTTCTGTCCGTCTGTATAAACGCGACTATATGCGCTAGAGAATTCCGACTTGCAATTAAAGCTCTCCTACACCATTTGCGGAAAAGTTGGTTCCAGTTTATCAATTACACATCTGGTTTCCGATGATTTTAAAACCAAGAGTTAGGGTTTGAAAGTTTGAAAATAATAATGAATGTTACTACGTTTATGCTATGAAATTCACGCTTTCTTCAATTCGCAAAATCAAATTTGTTCCTGTTTATGCAGCTTTTGCAAATTCACAAAATGACCAACTTTTTGGCAGATGTGGCAGCACCAAAGCAAACTTAATCCATATTCATGGATATTTATGAGCTAGAATCTTATTTTTATGTGCCCAAACAATTGGCTAAAATTTATGAACAGCTGTTGGCTAAAGCTCAATGCAAAGACCATCTAACATTAAGATGGGAAATAAGCACTGGCATTGGTTAACAGAACTGTTAATCCCGCAAAATAAGCACCTTGGAGGGGAAACAATGACTCGCAGTTTTATCGGCAGCACGCTCGACCGCAATTGCGTTTGAGTGAAATTCAAACTGAAACACAGCGGCCGGTGTTGAGTGTGCTTTTGATTTTGTGTATTCTCGGCACTCTGTGCTGTTTGAGTCTTATGTGGTGACGACAATGCGATGTTGTTGTTAATCACGTCACTTGTTGTTGTCAATGAATTTGAGTTTGGCAATTTTTGACTTTTGATGCAATGTGTATAAGGGTATAACTTTTTGACGTTGTACTTATTTATTGAAAAGTGCAATATTTTTAGATTTTTTTTTAAATATATTTACTTACTCTCTTAAAATTAAATATAGCGATTATAATTAATCAAAATAAATGTATTTGACTTTGTAAACTAAAATCAAATCTTACTTAGTTTCTATCTAAGTATTAAAATAAAGAAAGTATTAAAATCAATATTGGGACAGAGGGTATTTTTGCTACTTGCAGTTCTAAGTCGTACGAGTCAAGCGATTTTTTTTTTATAATATTTCTGCAAGTATGTATACCACTTGCTGGTGGTATTATTGCCTTGGCAACGGAATTACCGTTAGATTATTTTGGCTGAAGTGCTTTGCGTTTTCTGATGTGATTCCTGGCTGTTTGCGAAAGAGGCTAAAAAAAAAATATGCAAAAATAAAAATAATTGCCTCGGCCGCGGTTTGAACTCGGACCTGCATGATTATGAGGAAAGCGTCTCTTCATCTACACTACCCTTCAGCTTACATAATGGTGCTCTTGACATGCAGATATTTTGAAAGAAAAATGTTGCTAAAGTAAGAAAAAACACCTAATAATGCAATTAAGAAAAACAGCCCAAATATGTAATATGTAAAAATTGATTTTATAAATTATTTTATTTGAAATTTATTTAATTTAATATGAAAGGCTAATTTTAAAAATAAAAAAATATGAAAAGCTAATTTTAAAAATAAAAAAAAATTAAAAAAATATATCCCGTGCAATGTTGAACCCGCTTTGAAGGGGGAGGGGGTGTTTGGTGTTGGTGTTTTTACATGGAATAGGCGCAGCAGAACAAAATAGACAAAGCGAAACAAAAGCAAATACAAAGCTTCCCGCGCATTTGTTTCTTGATTGCTTTTATTCCTTTGATTCTTACGATTCGGTCGAGACATACAGAGAAATATTTAATTGCGAAAATCAGATTTTATCAAATCTAAACATAATCTAAACTTAAATTAATTATTATTATCATTATATAAGTGTATAAGTTAGTATAATATGGAGATAATTAATAAAGTAATTAAATATAAGTGTTTAGTGTTAAGCTGTGCTGGAGACAAACAACTTTTTCGCGTGCCTTATGGACAAGAAAAGTTATGGTGCGATAATTTAAATTTAGATGTATCTAAACTAAACACACACAGCAGAGTGTGCAACCTGCATTTCGCGGAGGAGTGCATTGTTACTAAAAAACTTCGGAGTGGATCTGTGCCTACTTTGCGACTAGGTAAGTGTCAATTACCGTTAATCCATAAGTTGGGTAAATACAAGTGTAATGGTTTTGTGCAAATGTATGCAACAGACAGAAGGAAGAATCTTCGACCTTATAAAGTATATATATTCATGACCAGCATCAAAAGAAGAGTCGATGTTGCTATGTCTGTCTGTCTGTATGTTGTTGTCTGGGTTTTTTTGCATTTGTACATACATATGTGTGTAT